>OX375792.1:1240000-2702500 GCA_947359385.1 Chesias legatella | reverse complement strand
ACATACCGTCCGACAGCCGGTCGGCAACCGTCACGGTCACCCGTGCACCCCGCGAGGGGACGCGAGTGACTCCCGAACGGCGCTTAGACCGACATCGAACGGGTCGCTATGTATTACTAAGGGAGAAGTGCACGCCGTCCGCGAACGTAGTGCGACACACGCAGTGTAGCGCGACCGAAGCCGCGCGACATCGACACGTGCGCCGACACGCCGAGGAATGACGATGAATCTCCCCGTTCGTTCATTCGAGTTTCGCAGGTTTACCCCTGAGCGGTTTCACGTACTGTTGAACTCTCTCTTCAAAGTTCTTTTCAACTTTCCCTCACGGTACTTGTTCGCTATCGGTCTCGCGGTAATATTTAGCCTTAGATGGAGTTTACCACCCACTTAGGGCTGCACTCTCAAGCAACCCGACTCTGAGGAGAGTCCCTCTCGCCGCCGTCCTCCGTCGCTACGGGCCTGGCACCCTCTGTGGGAAATGGGCCCCGTTCAAGACGAACTTGGACAGGAGTGGACGACGACAAGAAAGCGGAACCTCCCGAACACCACATCTCCCGCCGCCGTTACAACGACGGGATTCAGTGCTGGGCTTGTTCCTGTTCGCTCGCCGCTACTAAGGAAATCCTAGTTAGTTTCTTTTCCTCCGCTTACTAATATGCTTAAATTCGGCGGGTAATCCTCCCTGATCTGAGGCCAACGTATAAAATGGGAGGCAGACACGATATCCGTTCAGAAGACACTACGACGACGAAACACACACACACATGTTTGTGTGTGCGCGCGCGCCCCGCCGGCGTCGTGCCTCTTATTCGGACGTCGAGTCCGCCTACTCTTACACACGAAGAAAAACACGACGCACACAACGCGACAACGTATGCGCGCGCACATGTGACAATTTTATATATACAAACAACGCAACACGTAAAACAATAATACACATCGTGTGTTGTAAAAAATTATCACACGCACAGACATGCCGCGATGGTAATGTGAGTGGTCGTGTTAAAATTTTCAACGTATACATTATATGTTATTTTTAAACGTACCCCCGTGTGTGTGACCACCCGAGAGAAACGCCAAACGCGCGGTGGTGTGTGTGTGTCTCTGGTGTTAAACAAAAACATACATACATACATACACGCAATGTGGTTTTGTATTTATGCAGCCGGCCCTCAGACAGGAGTGGTCCTGGATGTGTATCCACGGACCGCAATGTGCGTTCGAAATGTCGATGTTCAAATGTGTCCTGCAGTTCACACTATGACGCGCAGTTAACTGCGTTCTTCATCGACCCGCGAGCCAAGTGATCCACCGTCCAGGGTAATAGTTTGGTTAGTTGTTGGATATAAAAAAAAATAAAAAATAAAACTTAGAACGAGAGGGACGACACGCCGGTCGCGACCCTCTCACACTAAACCGTAAACGTTTATTTAGTTGACGAACACGCTCAACGGGCGCAGATTCAGGGTGCGGATTTTCGACCCGTCATAATCTACGCGGAACGTGACGCGTCCTTCTTCCACACCATCATAATAATATCCCACAACCCCCCTCTAGAGGAGGAGGGAGAAGGAGACGACGACGACGGCGGTCAGACAGAGACGAGACAGAGATCTTTGGATGATGATTATTCATGTATTTATATATATGGATATATATATATATATATATATATAACACACAAACGCACAAACAACACGTTAATGATCCTTCCGCAGGTTCCCCTACGGAAACCTTGTTACGACTTTTACTTCCTCTAAATGATCAAGTTTGGTCAACTTCCCAACGACGCCAACGGCCGTGAAGCCACCGCGTGTCGGTCCGAAGACCTCACTAAATCATTCAATCGGTAGTAGCGACGGGCGGTGTGTACAAAGGGCAGGGACGTAATCAACGCGAGCTTATGACTCGCGCTTACTAGGAATTCCTCGTTTATGGGGGATAATTGCAAACCCCAATCCCCAGCACGAAGGAGTTTCAACGGGTTGCCCGGGCCTTTAGGCCAGGGAGAACATGTTGATTCCTTCAGTGTAGCGCGCGTGCGGCCCAGGACATCTAAGGGCATCACAGACCTGTTATTGCTCAATCTCGTGCGGCTCGAAACCGCCGGTCCCTCTAAGAAGAATTTGAATACGTCGCCAGTGAGTTGCGCGACCGAAGCCGTGCACACCGAAATGACGACGCCTATTTAGCAGGCTAGAGTCTCGTTCGTTACCGGAATTAACCAGACAAATCGCTCCACCAACTAAGAACGGCCATGCACCACCACCCACCGAATCAAGAAAGAGCTGTTAATCTGTCAATCCTTCCGGTGTCCGGGCCTGGTGAGATTTCCCGTGTTGAGTCAAATTAAGCCGCAGGCTCCACTCCTGGTGGTGCCCTTCCGTCAATTCCTTTAAGTTTCAGCTTTGCAACCATACTCCCCCCGGAGTCCAAAATCTTTGGTTTCCCGGAAGCTGCCCGCCGAGCCATTGTAGTAACGTCGGCGGATCGCTAGATGACATATTTACGGTTAGAACTAGGGCGGTATCTAATCGCCTTCGAACCTCTAACTTTCGTTCTTGATTGATGAAAACACCTTTGGCAAATGCTTTCGCTGATGTTCGTCTTGCGACGATCCAAGAATTTCACCTCTAACGTCGCAATACGAATGCCCCCAGTTATCCCTATTAATCATTACCTCGGAGTTCTGAAAACCAACAAAATAGAACCGAGATCATATTCTATTATTCCATGCACGAAATATTCAAGCAGCATTTTGAGCCCGCTTTGAGCACTCTAATTTGTTCAAAGTAAAATTGTCGGCCCACCTCGACACTCAATAAAGAGCACCGCGATAGGATTTTGATATTGAACCGGCGTGTTACCGCCGGCTCACCGACGATATGCTCCGCAAACGTGTCAGTATCACCGCGGATGCGGTGCACCGACAGCGCGGCGCACAAATGCAACTACGAGCTTTTTAACCGCAACAATTTTAGTATACGCTATTGGAGCTGGAATTACCGCGGCTGCTGGCACCAGACTTGCCCTCCAATTGTTCCTCGTTAAAATATTTAAAGTGTACTCATTCCGATTACGAGGCCTCGTAAGAGTCCCGTATCGTTATTTTTCGTCACTACCTCCCCGTGCCGGGAGTGGGTAATTTGCGCGCCTGCTGCCTTCCTTGGATGTGGTAGCCGTTTCTCAGGCTCCCTCTCCGGAATCGAACCCTGATTCCCCGTTACCCGTGACAACCATGGTAGTCGCAGAAACTACCATCGAAAGTTGATAAGGCAGACATTTGAAAGATGCGTCGCCGGTACAGGACCATGCGATCGGCAAAAGTTATCCAGATTCATCAAAATTAACGACTTTGGACGCGAGGCCCTCCGTCGATTGGTTTTGATCTAATAAAAGCACTCATCCCATCACTGGTCAGAGTTCTGATTGCATGTATTAGCTCTAGAATTACCACAGTTATCCAAGTAACTGAGTAAGATCTAAGGAACCAAAACTGATATATTGAGCCATTCGCGGTATCGCCTTAATACGGCTTGCACTGAGACATGCATGGCTTAATCTTTGAGACAAGCATATAACTACTGGCAGGATCAACCAGGGAGCTAACTCTTGAAGCGAGTCGGCGACAGACACCGACGACACCCTCCGCCATCCGCCGTTAGTACACGGGACGGTACACGGACGGGTTGTCTCTCTCTCTGTGTTTTATTTTATTTTGCTGCGAGAGTTTTGACGCTCTCTCTAGAGATAACACATAAAATTTATGTGATAATCCCATATTGAATTTTCCCACAAGTCACATATTTTCACATTTTTATACATATTTGAAGTTCCGTTGTGCGATTCTGAAACGATCACGCCCGGAGTTTGGAGAGCCCCTGAAAACCTCTAGGCCAATTGAAACGTGATGACGATGCATCAGAGTGCACCGCGCAACTTGGCCCGAAAACATTGGACCGACGACAAACGCGCGCGCGCGTTCCCCATCGGCGACGATGCGAGAGACCCTTGTTATCCCACCCACCGGGCGCGAGTGAGTGAGTGTGTGTGTGTGTGTGTTATTACACACACACACACAACACACACACACTCTACACACGACGGGGGCGAAATGTGTCGAAATCTCTGCATCAATTGTTCAACCATCAAAGTGTTTTTACACCAGTCTGAACACACGCGCGCTAGTTGCGACGCATCGTACGGGCGACGGTAGTCGATCGACGAGCACGCACGCGTGGACTTGAATGTATTATGACACGACATCTGTGAACAAATCGACGACGGTCGTCACGCCAGCAGAGTGTCTCTTATGTTATTCTTATAATATTATTATCGAACGAGTCAATCGATTCCTGCAGGGGAAAAAATATCAACAAACGACGACACAATATTATAATGAAACTGAAAACATATGAAACACACACACAGAGCGAACAACGTTCTAACGATTGTCACAGTTAATACACCACCAAACCACCACACACTTTACCCAGATACCAACACAGATTTGTGACTGAAATTGGTAAAACTGTTTTTACATGAGAGACTTACAAACACTTTTACAAATTTCAAACTGACAACACACACAACGCGCGCGCTTTTCAACTTGCGCGTTGTGGCGCGCAGAGTAATCTATCTCTGCTCTGTTCTGTTAGCGCACAGCGCACAGCGCATTGCGCACGCGCACGTCGCTCCACCGAACGCGTTTACTTTTTACAGAGTATAATAAGTCCGTGCGCGCACGCAGTCAGTCACGGGGAGAGCAGACCGCGCGCTGCGAGATACGTTCACACGACGACACACAGCCACCGATATATTTATATATTATATAAATATATATAGTAGAGAGAGGATGCTGTGGTGTTGTCGCGGATCTCGCAGTAGCGCGGTTTTAAACTGCTCCACACTCGCGGCACAAATTTTTATTTTGGAATCCGCCTTTTCAGGCAACAACCAACTACCAAATGGAATTTTTACACTTGTACAATATTTAGAGATCCCTAACACGTACACACATAAAAAAAACCCTACTCCAGTCCTCTCGCTATCACTTACTCGGATGACACACATATTTCCCACCGGATACTTTGATTTCAAAAACAAACTAACATCTACGGGACCACCGCCGATCTGACGCCGAGTGAAAACAAAAGAAATTTGGCATAGACAAAAGAGAGAGACAAAAAAAAAAAAAAAAAAAAAAAAAAAAAAAAACCCTTCCTCCTCTATGCATGAAATACAAACAGTCTATAAACCACTCCCGCAATGATCGATGCGAGCGCGCGATGACAAAACATCCCCCGAGTGACGTCACACGCACGCCACGTACCAACTTAATTACCGGAACAAAAATGTTTATGGAGATGATGATAATGATATATAGGTACATATATAACGCGCGACACCCGAGCAAGCAAGCACTCACACTAGTAGTTAGTGTGTGTGTACTATTAGCACTATTGTTGTGTCGCCTCTCGCTTATTATATATCCAATATTTAAATTCAGAATAGTCAGTCGCGTTTATTCACTCACGTCCAGAATATACTATGTGTCAGTTATAGGGATACCACAGATATATCATAATAAGTCCGTAAGTAGTAACCAATCACGGACAAATCTCCTTGTTTGATAATTTGCTAAGCGAACTTTGTGCTTATGTAACGCGTGCGTAACGACTGCGTAACGCAAACGCGCGCGTCCACATACACACAATGTGGGGGATGTATATCTATCAACTTGATATATATGTATAATACGTGTTGCGTATGTGTGTGTGTGTGTGTGTGTGAGTGTGTGTGTGAGTGTGTGTGTGTGTGTGTGTGTGTGTGTGTGTGTGTGTGTGTGTGTGTGTGTGTGTGTGTGTGTGTCGCAAATACGAAGACCTCATCGATGAAATAGGTAAATTTCGCGTTTGTAGTGAGTGCCTCAATTGGTTTTATCAATTAACAAATCATATAATTACGACGCGGCGTGTATATTGTAAGTGTATATTGTATGTATGTATGTATGTATGTATGTATATACGACGACACGGGGGTAGGTACACGCTCTCTCTCAAAACAATACATATACATAATATACTATATATGTGTGTGTAGTAGAGTGTACTCACAATTTTAGAGTGGAGTGCCAGGAGCCGTGAAGAGTAGTCGAGTCGGCTGGAGTTCGAAGGTGTAGTGTAGTGTAGCAGCAAGCAGCGCCTCCAGCGACCACACACCAAGCCAGCAGCGACCCAGCAACCCAGCAACCCAGCACAGTCGGCGGCGCCAACACGCTGAAATAGTATTACGTTACACGTTCAATATGGCCGCAGATTTAGTTATCGTGTTATTTGTGTGTCGCGTGTGTGACACACATTCCAAGACAAATGACATACATACATACATACATACATGCATACATACATACATACATACATACATACATACATACATACATACATACATACATACGTACGTACGTACATACGTACGTACATACGTACATAGAGACAGAGACACATACACAATCAGACAGATGTACAGATAGATAGAGTCAGACAGACAGACAGACAGACAGACAGACAGACAGACAGACAGACAGACAGATGTAGTAACTTTTGTGCCACCCCCCGTGTGGCAAAAATATTGAAAAGAAAGCAATTATTATTTGTAATATATAATTTAATACGACAGATAGACAGATAGATGTACATACAGACAGGCGACGACTTGTGACATTTTCACAACAATATAAACAAAAAACAATTGGAGGACGATAATATTGATATGAAGAAACGCTTCGATGATATAAAATTGATTCAGATGTCATATAAATAAGAGAAATTAAAGAAATATAAGGAAAAAACAACAGTTAGTTGTTAAGAAACTACGAAAAATCGCGCTTTAACGAAATTAAAATGGATGGAACACAATAACAAGAAAAAATAATCTCAAGAGTTAATTTAGGATAGAAAAAATATGCTTCAATGATATTAAAATGGATGCTGAGACAAGAAAATATGAGAAATTATCATCATATACTATATAATATATACAACAAATTAGGAATTAATTTAGAATAAATTGTGACAAAAATGATAGAATAATAATAATATGTATAATAATATGTTCATAGTGAAAATTCACACTTTAATGAGATACATTTTACATGAAGACAAACAAACAAAATTTTGAATGAGATAAAATTGATACAGACAGAAGTAAAATAATAAATATACCAAGAGTTAGTTGGGATTAATTTCTGAAATAATAGGTATATGTATAGAGAGGTTGGAAAAAAATAATATCTAAAACTAAAAATGGAACACAATAACAAGAGAGTTAATATGGAGTAAAATCACAAGATATATAGAAAAATCATGCTTCAAAGAAATTAAAATGGATGCTGAGACAAGAAAATATCATATAACATAAAACAAATCAGGAATTAATTTGTAATAAATTGACAAAAAGTGATGGAATAATAATAATATGTATGTATATAATACACACTTACTGAAAATATACACACTTTAATGAGATACATTTTACATGAAGACAAACAAACAAAAAAGTAAGAGATAATTTTAAATATATAAAAATCAAGCTTTTTAATGAGATAAAAAAAAAAAGTAAAAAAAAATCACGCTTTATTGAGGGATATAACACTTGTGTAGTATTATATCATCTCAATAAAGCGTGATTTTTGATGGTGTAGGTATATATACCTATAGGTATAAGTGAGAAATATCGAAAAAATCTATATAACCTACACTAGTATAGAACACAAAATTACACCTTCAGTGCATTATTTTCATGTACAAAATAAATATGTATAAGACACTAGTACTATATAGTATATATACACTCTCGTAGCGCTAGCGCTATATACAACAAACAGTAAGTACGCGCATCGCATCGCATCGCATCGCATCCTCGGACACGAATCACCTGGCGTAGGGCTGAGTCTCAACAGATCGCAGCACGACGCTGCTCTACCGAGCACAACACCCCGCCAGGAACGTGAGTCGTCTACAGACTATTCCCCCGAGCCCCTCCCCCGCACCGCGCGCACCCCCCGCCCGGCGCACACAGGTAACACACGCAATAACTGATTACTCAAATATTTACACAATAAACTACCATTTTTTTTTACTTCATTAGGTTACCGAGATCACAACCATTATAATGACGTTAAAATATATATAAAAATTCCAAAATACAATAAGTTATCACAAAAATTCGTCAATTTACTAACATTAACCAAAATCGATTTAGTTAACATTTACACAATAAACTAGTGTTTCTTTTCACCTCATTATGTTTCCAACATTACAACCATTATAATAACATAAAAATATATACAACAAATCAAATTAATAAAAAGTTATAAAAAAAACTCATCCATTTACATACATTTTCAAAAATCGAATTTATTAATAAATTATTACTGTTTAGAAATACCACAAAAATTAACCTGGACCAAATTTTAAATAGACCCCACATTAAAACATAAAATTCTAACATTGCCGACATAACCATATGTAACCTACCATTTATTATACCTACATATATACCTACAAACAACACGCACAAACAAACAGACACACTACAACCCTCTAAAATCAATATTAACACACCACACACATAAATAAACTATCCATCATAATAAAATGTATAAATATTCAAAACTAATTAATAAAACAAATCATATTCCATCCTTCACACGACAGAATAACTTCTAACACTACTTACAACAACCGAAAAACTAGTACGCACAACCCACGGTCACAGGTTCGAATCCGGCACTATTCAACACATACCAAACGCATTCTTCCTATTATACCTAAAACACAAACTACAACATAAAAAAAATCTACAATTCAAAGCGAGCCGATGGACCACCACATAAAAAACGTATATATTAATAATTAAATAAAACTCACGCGAACCGAATAATTTTCTTTAAATAGGCGCTAAACATCACATTCTTTTAACCATAAACACAAGACACGCTACAGCACTCGACTCCGCCTGTGTATAGACAAACATATTCACTTCACAAATATTTACTCACAACATCTACAATAACAAACATTATTAAAGCTAATATCACATAAAAAGCATATAAAACTATATACAGATATGCTTATACATACACGTGGTTGCAGGTTTGATTCCCAACACAAGTAACAAACAACAATGAACACTTATCACATCTATATTCAACAAAATTCATGAACCATCATTTAAGAAAAACTTGTCACATCTATTTAACGTAAGAATTGTCAAAACCAAACACAATAGAACACTTATCACATCTATATTCAACATTTATGGACTATCACTTAACACTTGTCAAATCTATATTCAACCAAATTCGTGAAACATCTCTTAGTAAACACTTGTCACGTCTATTTAACGTAGCAATTGCAAATTAAATAACACTCCGCAGAGATTATACTCCACAACAGTGAACAATGAAAACTTATCACGTCTATTATCAATAAGCATCACAAAACTACTTACAGACACTAGTCACAGATGGAAACTTACAATACGCAAACACAGATCACATATTCACATGTCACGTCTATAAACACAACACTTCAGACTCGCAACGATAGGTATAACATTCACTTTTATATAAATACTCACAATAAACAGCTCTTCTCTTAACAAGTCTATATATAATCACAAGAAAGAAGCTTAACTTTTACCACGTCTATTAAATCGAAACAACAAACTATCAAATATCTCACTGGCTACCCCTTCTAACACACACACACGGCATATAACTATTCAATAGGTATATATAAAGAAATCAAAACGCATCTACATTCATACAAGTAGGTAGGTACTTCATAAACAAACTTGTCACATCTATACATGCTCACCACATAACACATCTATAATGTCTCACCATCATATAAAATGTCCGCAACACATTCATATGAATACTTCAACAGACAGACTTATCACGTCTACACATGCTCACCACATTACACATCTATATTCCCCACACTATCACATAAAAACTCCACAACACACCTTCAAACTAAATAAAACAAACAAACAAACCGAACATTTACCAAAAACAAACATACAATTTAACTAGAACCACTATTAGAAAACAGTCATTTTGTAATTAATAATACAAATAATATAAACCGAATAATTTTCAACAGACAGGCGCACACACGTTCTTTCATATGTATATACTATTTAACTAGCAATCGCCCCCGACTCTGCTCTATACCTCATAAACAAACATCCACACACACATTCAATAAACTCACAAACGACGCCATTTATCGAAAAACACGTGATAATATACAAGAATTAAATTTACGAACAATCTATTATAAACTAGCTGTTGGCCGCGACTTCGTTCGCGTAGAATTCGGTTTTATCACGCACCCCTATTTTACTCCACGAAAAAGTGGCCTAAGTTACTCCTTGTTACATCAGCTATCTGCCAGTGAAAGTCCCGTCAAAGTCGGATTCCATTTCAGAGATTATCCGGAACAAACAGACAGACAGTCAATTTTTTAAAAAATGTTTTTGTATATGTACTGTGTATAGGTACATCCATATTCACTTAGTAAAAAGCGGTTATTATAATATTACAAACAGACACACACAACTTTATTTGTATAGATAAAGTGATTTCATTTGAATATAGAATACAAAGAAATATCAACCTTATTGTAACGTGTTAAGGTATGTTTTACTTTGTTCCCGTCGCACGGCGAGCACCCCGTGCGGGCCTCCCGCGCTTTGGACCGTGTTATGCAGAGAGCAGCCATGTGGAGAAAACTACAGAGTTAAAATCATTTATCCATCGATGGTTGCACTTCGGTTATGTTTTGATTCACAATATTGTATTGGCTCATATCTCCGTGAAAAATAGATATATCGACATGGCTGTCTTTGCAAAAAATCCGTCATGTGTAAATTATATTATTTTCCCCCAGATCAAGACTATTTATTCTTTTTTGTTAGTTATTCTTATTTAATTAGGTATTTTTTATTTATTACGTTAAGAACGTTGACTCGATTAATTGTGTATTAGTGTTACCTACTATATTCTTGTATTCGGTCTCTTTTCTTGCGTTTATTCTTTTCTCTATTGTATAGTTGGTTTGTCTGATTGTGACATCACCAAAAAGGTCCCAACGGAAGACCAGCGCTGGTTACTAACCAGCATAATGCTGAGTTAGGGCATTTTTGCAACACATCTATGAATTTTTATTTCTGTTTCTAGTAGTTAATAATATTAATATAATATAAGCCTTTATTGCTGAAACTTAACTTTAACATTTTTATTTTTTTTTCGTTATATAATATTATACTTTTGCTTTATTTAACATATTTTTTTTTTATCCTTATTCAGCTTGTCCTTCGACAAAGGCCTCCTCTTATGCTTTCCATTTTGTCCTGTCTTTTGCAATACGTGTCCATTCTGGACCAGCTATCTTTTTCATGTCATCTTCCCAACGCTTAATTTGTCTACCTTTGCTCCTTTTACTATCACGCGGGTACCATTCCGTAACAAGTCTCGTCCATTTCTCTATCTCTTCCCTTAGCATGTGTCCTGTCCATCTCCATTTCAGAATTTTGTATACTGTATGTATATTTTTAAATTTTGTTTTTCTCTTTATACTTTCTAATCTTACCTTGTCTCTTCTTTTCACTCCAATAACGCTTCTTTCCATTCCATTCTGGCAAACTTGGATTCTTTTGAGAAGTTTCTCGTTCAGTGCCCATGTTTGACATCCATACGACAAACATGGAAGGATAGGTACATGTGTTATAAATTTTTCTTTTTTCTTTGATAGGCTAACCTTGTCCTTCATGACTTCGCTCAGCGACCAAAACCGTTTCCAGCTATTTGTTATCCTTCTATCTATTTCCTTTTGCATTGTATCTTCTGTAGATATTAGTTGACCTAAATATATGTATTCGTTGACATACTCTATTTTCATCTGTCCCCCGTTTATTCTAATGTCTTTTTTAGCTGAGTTTGTCATTACCTTTGTTTTTGATGTGTTCATTAATAGGCCTACCTTGGCACTTTCGTTTGATAATTGTTGTAGCATGTCTTCCAAACTATCTGGGGTTTCGGTAAATAGTTAGTTCTAGTAGTTATTATAAGATTAATCATGTTATTATAATTTTGTATTTTTCTGTATGTGTAATGTGTATAGCAAATAAATATTTTCTATTCTATACGCGTTAATAAATTATTTTTTTAAAAAATGTCACACGGCTGCTTTCTGCATAACTAGGTCCACTTGTGAATGAATGTTTATGCGTTATTCCCGGCGCGCACCCCGTGTGAGCCTCTCGCGCGCTCCCAGCCCCGCCCAGCCCCGCCCCGCCCCGCCCCGCCCCGCCGTCACACATGGCAAATTTTACGATGTATTAACAGCGAAAATCTTTTCAAATGTTACTTAATATGGAAGAATCACTTCGTAACCATTGTATTTTAATTAATGTAACTATTGTGTTTTTTAATTGTAAGGTAAATATAAATATTGTCAGAAATAAAATATTTTGAAACTCGGTGCCGCGTGTGATAGAGTTTATACAAAACCAGAGTAGACATTGAACAGCGCCATCCAGCGGCGAGTAGCGGAACTAATAATAACATAATTACCTAATCATAATAAGAAATTTAAATGAAGAAGTAACTACCAAGACGAGCCGTGATGTGAAGTATTTTTATAACAAACTGGACCAGCCTCACGCGCCGACTGACTAGTAGTTGCTAGTAGCCATGCCTTCTGTAGGTCGTGGGTTCCATTCCACCCAGAAAAAACATTTATGTGATGAACACTGACGTTTGTTCAGAGTCTGGGATGTATTTACAATAAAGGTATAAAAGTATGTAGATATATCATTTGTCTGGTTTCCATGATACAAGCTAAGCTTAGCTTAGCTTACTTTGAGGCTAGATGGCGCTGTGTAACAATGTACACCAATATATCTTTTCTGAAAATCGCAAGTTCTTCTCAAAGACTTGAATATAATAAACATAAACCCACCTTTTCTCTCTTCACTGCTGCAGCAGCGGCAGCAGCAGCGGCGGTAGCAGCGGCGGCGGAAGCAGCGGCGCCGGCAGCAGCAGCGGCGGCAGCAGCAGCGGTGGTAGCAGCGGCGCCGGCAGCAGCAGCGGCGGCGCCAGTGACCGCAGTCTCCCAGCGCCGCTGAAACTCAGTGTGGCGCCAGAGTTTATCTCAAGATTTTATAATATAGTCGTAGGTTCATTCTTAATAGTAGGTTCTGTACAATTTCCCGAATTTAACAAGTTCGCGAGTTTCGATTAAGTCGCGGGTTCGATTAGGTTAAGTCATAGGTTTAAGTCGCGGGTTCGATTAGGTTAAGTCATAGGTTTAAGTCACGGGTTCGATTAGGTGAAGTAGCAGCTTCACAGGCTCAGATTCGTCAGGGCTAACGATTCCTGAAAGCCGTGACTTCTATTCTCGAAGACTTGAATAAAATAAATAGAAGCCCACCTTTTCTCGGCGGCGGCGGCGGCAGCAGCAGCAGCAGCAGTAGTAGCGACAGCGGCAGCGGCAGCGACAGCAGCAGCGGCGGCAGTAGCGGCGGTGGCAGTAGCGGCGGAAGCAGCAGCCGCCGTCTCCCAGCGCCGCTGAAACTCAGTGTGGCGGCAGAGTTCATCTCAAGATATATGATTGCGGGTTTGATGAGGTACGATGTGCTTATTTATGCCATGTTTGTCTATGGAAGTACTATCACTGGCTTAGATTAGGTAAGGTCGCGGGTTCGATTAAAAGTCGCGGGTTCGATTAAAAGTCGCGGGTTCGATTAAAAGTCGCGGGTTCGATTAAAAGTCGCGTGTTCGATTAAAAGTCGCGTGTGCGATTAAAAGTCGCGGGCTCGATTAAAAAGTCGTGGGTTCCATTAAAAAGTCGTGGGTTCCATTAAAAAGTCGTGGGTTCCATTAAAAAGTCGTGGGTTCCATTAAAAAGTCGTGGGTTCCATTAAAAAGTCGTGGGTTCGATTATAAGTCATGGGTTCGATTATAAGTCGTGGGTTCGATTAAGTGAAGTCGCGGGTTCGATCAGGTGAAGTCGCGGGTTCGATCAGGTGAAGTCGCGGGTTCGATCAGGTGAAGTCGCGGGTTCGATCAGGTGAAGTCGCGGGTTCGATCAGGTGAAGTCGCGGGTTCGATCAGGTGAAGTCGCGGGTTCGATCAGGTGAAGTCGCGGGTTCGATCAGGTGAAGTCGCGGGTTCGATCAGGTGAAGTCGCGGGTTCGATCAGGTGAAGTCGCGGGTTCGATCAGGTGAAGTCGCGGGTTCGATCAGGTGAAGTCGCGGGTTCGATCAGGTGAAGTAGCAGTTTCACAGACTCAGGTTCGTCAAGGCTTACGATTTATGAAAGTAGTAAGTTCTATTCTCGAAGAATTGAATAAAATTAATAGAAACCCACCTTTTCTCTCTTCCCTGCAGCGGCGGTGGCAGTAGCGGCGGTGGCAGTAGCGGCGGCGGCAGTAGCGGCGGAAGCAGCAGCCGCCGTCTCCCAGCGCCGCTGAAACTCAGTGTGGCGGCCGAGTTCATCTCAAGATATAACACAGTAAGTTCATTTTGAATAGCAGGTTTTGTTAAATTTCGCGAATTTGACGAGTGAAGTCGCGGGTTCCAAGTGTTGTTATTGCGGGTATGATGTGCTTGTTTATGCCAAGTTTATCTATGGAAGTACTATCACTGGCTTAGATTAGGTGAGGTCGCGGGTTCGATTAGAAGGCGCGGGTTCGAAGTTTTGTAATTGCGGGTTCATAGAGGTGAAATCGTGGAGTTGAAGTCACTGGTTCACGCTTTATGAAGTTAAGCGTGTTTTGAAGTCGTGTACTCCATGTAAAGTGTCGCGGGTTCGATTCTCAATTAGATTGTAATTCAACGAATATGCCCACCTTTTCGAACGTGCTGCATGTGACACGGAGCTCAGCTCAATTCATAGATCTCGGTGTCTCGGTAGTGTGCGGTGGCTTGAAGCTCGGCACGGAAGGCAGCAGCAGGCAGCAGAGGAAGTGTACCGCAGTCTCCACTGAAACTTAGTGTAGCGGCAGAGTTAATATTGAGACAGGTACAAAACCAATTCCATGCTCATATCCCACGATAGCACTAGGATTCCCTGTGTTGCAGGTGGCATGGTCAGACGGGAATATCAAAGACTTAAGGACAAACTTTACAGTCACCACCCAAAATGACCTGGCCGGGGATCATAGAGGCTTCCAAGTTTGTGTACCAACTTTATGCTCACTATATTTCCAAGCAGAGTTACTTAAGTACATAGCCAATGTGTGCCTCATACTGGAGCATTAAAACTTTTCAATTCTAGACAATGTTGAGACCCAAATAGGCATATTCTAAAAGTAATTTCAAAATCAGCGAGACTTTAAAAAAGTTGCTTGACTATGTGTGTAAAAATGTATAACAAGGTACCTAATTAATTTAACTATTGAATGACCATTTATTTAAAAATAAATTATTTAACTGATATGAATGGTAATGAATTTATTAATTTTAAGCCATATTCATTGCATGCTATATAGAAAGAAAGAAAGAAAGAAAGAAGACATTTATTCACACACACACTGTATACAACAACGGCTAACATCACAAAAACACAAAAAGAACACTAACAAAACATAAAATAAAACAAAAAAATAATAATGTGGAACGCTGTCGCGTACAGCATTGTGTGAAAAGCCTTGAGCTCAGCACGTGCTGCAACAGGTTACAGCGCTGATTTTCAGCTCAAGGCTTTAGTGGCGTACGAATAAAACAAGATAAAAGAAAAAAAAAAAAAAATATATAATAGAAAAAAATAAAATGAACAATACTGACCTGCTGAAAATGTGACTCCTGAAGCTCTTGACCTCGGAGTCTCGGAACAGCTCAGCACCGGAGATATGAAGATGCAGGAAGGAAGGCAGCCGAGTGTGTCCATCAGGATGTCCAGTGTCCTCTCTCGGCACGGCTGAAACTCACGGTGGCAACAAAGTTAATCTTGGGAAACCATCTAGCTAAAGTAGTCTGAATAAATTATTTATTGTATAATAATTCCTGGCAAGATGAGAGAATTATTTGGTCACCGAATAAACTATTATACATTACTTATACATTATATTAGGTATATGTTACATTTATATATTCAGGTAAAATTATAGGCACCAGAGACATTACACCATGTCTCAAGGTTAGGGGTGCAATGTAGAGAGACTTGGGTCTTCCCGTGCCAAAGTAGTGGAGAAAGGATAATACCTACTACTTAGTACATTAACTTCAATTATAGCATCAAACATAATAAAATAAATGGGGTCTGAGCAGGGCTATAATAATAATAATATTGGTGGACATTTCACGCAGCGCCATCTATCCCCAAAGTAAGCTAAGTAACATGAGGGGTGCCCATGATACAAGCTACGCTTAGCTTACTTTGAGGTAGATGGCGCTGTGTGAAACATCCAATATTTAAAAAACATATCAACATAGACCCAGTCAAAGAACAAACATCTTTGATCTTCACCCGACTGTTTGACCAGGGTGGGAATGGAACCCACGACCTGCAGGGCAGAAGGCAGGGTTACTCTAACTGAGCTGTACCTACGACCAGTCTATCCAAAGAATCTTAGGAAAAATATTACGACAAAATTAGATTTTAACATTTAGTGCGCAATAAATGCAAGACCCACTCCAGAGGGCTATCAAACAATCCTAGCATCAATTTACGAGAATATTCGATTTTACCATTTAATGCGCAGTAAATGAGGGTCCCACTTCAGAGGGCTATCAAGCAAAGAATCCTAGCATAAGTTATCGAGAAAATTATATTCATCATTTAGTGCGCAATAAATGAGCCTCATGAAAGAGATCATGAATGTGGCGAGTGTCTGCAGTGAATGCGGTGAATGCAGAGACAAAATCGTTTGAACATGAAGGTAGAATCCGTGACTGGAGCTAACTCAGTAGAAAAAAAAAACCAAGAGTCGGCACTACTGTTCTACATTCTTCCAGCGAGCTGGCGTTACCAATATTTTCCTGAACGCAAAAAATAAAATGACATCCATTCTCCTATGGCCTTTCCAAACAGCTCCTATTTACGCAACAAACGCGTAGTCTATTACTTAGATCATAACGAAAAACCTAAAACGCAATAGGTAAATATCCAGATTCACGAGAAGCGAGTTGTCAAAATGGCGACGACGCTTCGAGAAATAATAACACCGGCATTATGAATAAGCAAGAATGGCCTAAAACAATAAAGATATACAAACTGATACACCATTGAGCCTTTAGTAAGGTTCTAAAATTATTAAAAGCTAGGGCTCCAAGATATACTACGCGGGTCACATTGATCACGGAAATAGGTAGGTATAGAGCCAGCGACAAATTCGCAAAAAAAAAAAAGAAAAGCTAATATAAAACCTGTACCTCATTTGACTACACTTACGAACACTAGGAGTCACTCATCGAATTATCACGTATTTATTAGAGACTAGTATGCGAACGGAAAATCACAAAGACATCAAAGACGCCGCCAAAGCGCCCGGCCGCGTTTGCGACGCCACCGCTTCCGCCGGCCCGCGCGTCACACTACTAGGTAATACCCCCGCGAAGCACTCAGGCGCAACCCCATTACATCCCCTATCCAGCTAGTAATATTCACAACACTCACTAGACACGGCTAACACAGACACTGACGAAAACTGGCGAAAGCAAATGGCGGTGGATACTATACTGGAAATGGGTATCTGCTTCTGCCAGAGATATCATCCAAGGATCACCGCGATCGCCAAATAATTCTGTTGCAATTTATACGAATTTCTAAAAAGATTTCACAATTATCACATAGGTAATACTTGAGCGGAAGTTGACAGGACACGCAGCATCGTTCGACCCCTGACCGCTCGCGTCGACCGCAAAGTCCCTAAAGAAAGTAATAGTTCGTTTCGTTTCTTACGTCGTTTCAATTTCAAACGAAACAAGGGTTGCCCACTGTACAACTTTATTTTCTGGTATATAAACAGTCAAAAAGTTTTCTACGTCGTTTCAATTTCAAACGAAACAAGGGTTGCCCACTGTACAACTTTATTTTCTGGTATATAAACAGTCAAAAATCGTATATATGTCAAGCATTTAAAATAATGTTAAACGAAAAATATGGCATTAATAATAATAATGATGGAACGAGCAGATGACCCAACTGGCGTCAAGTGGTAACCCATAACAAGCAGTCTTCCCCTATTTAGGTACGACAAGCCCTAAGTGGCATCATATGCTCCCATAACGCTAAGATGTGAAGGTGTAATTTTGTAATTTCACCGGCAACCACACTTATCAAACCAGAACACAAACGCGAATGCATTACTGCTCGGCACAAGTTCAACTACTAGATACCCTTACACACGCTATTATACATTCGGGCTTTGTACTCTAGATTAGTATTAATTTTATGTTCACTTGTAGTACACACATCGGTGTCGCCAACTTCACTGGATTTGAGATTTTTTTATTTTTTTTTGCTTGCCACCCTGTTTTCCGGATGGCTGCCATCATTCACATTTTCAGTGCTCCGCCAGTTCGGACGTATACTTTCATAACGCGCTAGAAAGTTATTCTTGCAGTTAAAAGTTAAAATGGGGAAACGCAAACGTAAGGAAACAGAAGACTACCTACGAAACTATTGCAAGAAAAGTCCAAAAGTTAAACAAAATGTTAACGCGCGCACGATATAAGGATCGAAGAACGTCAACATCGTCTTCATCTTCGGATGCGTCATCAAAATCGTCAAGCACAGACACCGCTTCGCCAGGACCAGGGTCAGGCACACACGATCCAACGTGGCCGCACGAGCCGTCAAATATTAAGGGTCTGTGAAATTAACCTACCTTCAAATTGTAGAAAAATAATTGCGGTTAACCGTTTGGGTTATCACTTTATATTTCTTACAAAAGAGAGTAATGCGGGCAATTGTTTGGATTGTCACTTTACTAGAATTAACGTTGTTCAGAACTGAACAATGGCAATGCGGGTATCCACCTGGGTTACCACTTTGCCAATAACGTTTTATAACGCCTTATACCATCGTGTGATGGAATTGTACAGGAAAGTGAGTAGTGACAAATGCGGGTATTTAGTTGGAATGCCACTTTTGTTGCAGACACTTTTAATATATAGTGATGCGGGCAGTTGCTTGGACTGCCACTTTACTATAGTACGATCAAACTAATTGAATATGAAATAGTACAATGCGGGCATTTAATAGGAATGTCACTTTGTCACTAATAACCGATAAGCCAGGTACCTACCGTATCTAGAGAATGATGAAATGAACGCAAGTAAGGCCACCGCCGTGTGCCGCTGGGTCTACGCCGTCAGACAAGAACCGGACATGAACTCTGAGCCCACCATACGCCACAGGTAACCACTTCCACAGACCAGTCATCCGCTCCTTCGGAACCAAATGACGATGTCTTAAAAGCTTTGGGAGATGTCCCTTTCCAGTTTACGGTTGCGACGTACAACCTGATATGCCACTCGGCTTCATAACATAGTCACACTCTGTGCTGACTAAGGTGGCCTGCATGGTGCTAGTGGACAAGTAGGTACCTACTTGTTGCCAGTGAACTCCTCTCCACTCCTCTCCACTCGTCGGACGAGATGCGTCCTCGCTTAAACCAGTGGGTAAGACGTAAGATAAGGCTATATCTGATTCGATTGTCTAAATCGATAAAGGCGTGGAGCAGAAACAAAAACGTCCTTATTCAGCAACATCTCGCTTAGCTGAAGCTTAGGCTCTGATAATGTATCTGAACCAATCAATATTCCACAAATACCTACAGTAACTAATGGATACCAGCAAATAAGTTCTTCCGTGCCCACACTGCAGTGTAGGCACGGAACTGCGTGTTGCAACACGCAGTTTTCCATTCTGTCGAATGGAGGTTCCGTATAAATATAAAAAGTATATATATATTTTATCTTGTGTAAACAAGAGACTTTCTGTACAATAAAAAAGGAAATCAGAGCGCGGAGGAACCGCCTACAGTAATCCTCCTGACAGCTGGAAGCAGTTTTTCGCTTCTAGTGCAACTCGCAGCTGTCGCTAAGGGTAAATATGCTGGATGATCTTATTTCACAACAGTCACTTATTTGCTCATAATGTGAAAATACTGTTGTGGGTAGACGGTAAACAAATTCATTTTCATGACCTGACCCGAAATATAATTGTTCATTCAAAAAAATATATATATACATATATTACATATATATATATATTACTCTCTGTATCAGCTCAGTTAGAAGGATCTCTAAAAGATACTTTAACAATACAAAAAATCAGAGGATGTTTGCCCTGTGAAATTGACTTTGCCTTCGATACTCGAAGTTCTTGGACGGGATTGCAAAACAAGGTTTATTTTAAATTTAAAATCATGAAACTAAACTTTTATAGACACAAATCATGTCAATCTGGAAAATATACGGATAGCCTCAAAAGTCATTCCAAAGGGGTACTTTATGAGTACGAGTACGGGGTACAGTTAATGTATATGACTGATATATTGAATTCGCGTTCAATAACTGGTAAATAAGTAAATTTGATGAAAACTATACCAATATATTATTTCATCGCTGGGTCTGAGCACATCGACTTTTGTTTACACAAAAATAATTAAATTGTTCAACAGTTAGTTGCGCTCTTGGGGCAGTATGTATATAACTATGTGTCTTGTATATAACTGGATTATATCAAACTCAGACGATCCTTATTTATTAGCAAACATAAAAGATACTACACCACACCAATTCTCTTGGATTCTTTAAGTTTTATGGTTAACACCGTCAAGAGTAATTTGGTTTCTAGCAACAAGTGTAAATTTTTTTTAGGATTCAACATAGAATCTTTAAAAAAAAAAAAAAAAAATTTCCTTCAATATCCTTGTAAGGTTAGACAATTTGCTCGTTTGGCAGGTTAATTCACTCTTGCCTGTCCAGCCGTGATACTTCTGGCTTTACACAAAAATAACTTGAGTGATATAAATACCCTAACCTTACTGAACAATGAAGACAACTACATAATAATATATGAATGTACCTATCTCCATCTGTATTATCTGATGTCGAGTAGTGGACTGATAATACCATAAGTAAAATCAAACTTAAAAAGTGTTGTTTGTTTTTATGAGTCATGCCTCAACTACGGGATGGACTGCTGCCTGTGGAGAGGAACGGGCGAGCGGAACGTGGACCGATAGTGAACACTCGCGACGAATTAATGAACTGAAACTTGGTACACGCTGTTTTTTTCCAGATAAAAAACATTAGCGAACACTTGACGACTGCCAAATTATTTCAAGGGCAGGTAGGTACTGTAATACGTACAAGAATCTACTAAGTAAGTACGTCAATCGTACCTAATTGTTTCATCTTAGTTACACCACACTCGAATTGTGGTAATGGTGTGGAAATCGATATAGTTGTATTCGCGTCACGTCATACATAAGTTTGTTTGAAAATGACGTCGCAGATACAGAATCTTGACGTGTTCACCCAGATATAGTGGGAACTGTCAGATTATGCATTCCAGAAAATTGTAAGGTTTTTCGGTAATCCAGAAACAGACAAGTTTGCCAGTAGAATAACCAAAAACTGTTTGAAGTAAATTATTAAAGTATTCCTGGCACAAAGACCCTTTGATGACCCAGAGACATATGTCTTAGATGTTACATCATGGTCCACCACATTTCTAAAGTTTGTCTCCATAATCCGTCATTTGAAAGCGTTGAGAAAAATTATTAATTAAATGTTAAATGCATTATGGCAGTGCTGCTATGACATATTCAACCATGCATATGACACTTTCATCAGATTACTTTGATTGCCGGATTATAAACAAGACGTCAGTCCTAAGAAGAAATGTTCCGTTATCTTCAATTCTATTCTATTCAAGGCACTGGTGCTCTCGAACCAGTGTGGTGAAAGGATTTTAAGATGTACATTTTTTAATCTTAACATTTTAATAACGACCATGTTAGCTTCTTTCTTAACAACGGTCGTAAACTAAGGATATAACATATATAAAAACATATAAGGATATAAAAAGTTTATTTGTAACCTAACAAATAAGTATGTAGCCTTGGTTCAGACTGTCATACAATTTCTAACACAGTTATATGACCCAGTACGGAATCCTTTCAAAGCTTTATCATAAATCCTCGACCAAGAGATGCAATGATGATCGTATTAAGACGCCTTTTCAAGAGCATCTTCAGATTTTGGCCTCCATTGTCAAAATTTAATACTACTTGGGACACATCTAAAGTAGTACTAACTACACTAGCTAATTAGTACCCAAATCAGAATTACTGATCAGATTCAAATTAGAGGTTAAAAAAAAAAAAAAAAAAAAAAAAAAAAAATTTGCTACACCCTCCTTAGACAATTTTTGACAGGCTCTGACTATCGCTCACAGGGTGCATACGTTTTCGAAGATATTTGTCCTCGATTAACAACATAGAGCCCTAATTATTGTCAACACAGAGTCTGTAAACCCCAGACTTGATCAAAACTTCTCATCCTGTTGTCAAAGAGTTGTCCAAAAGTCCAAGGTCCTGCAGGGACTTTGCATACATAAAAGATTTACTTATTAGAAAAAACCTATCTATAAGTCTTCAAAGACCTTATAAATCTGTCACCTTACAGTCGATAAGCCAGCGAATGAACGCTACCCTAAATGGCTTTCTATTTTTACTGCATATAGTAAAGAACATTCTTCAGCTCCTAAGACAAACAAGCTGGGGGGTAAATTAAGGCTCAGTCAGAAAAATCTGCAGGCTGTAGTTGTAGAACACTTGACAAATTTTTTCAACATAGGTGTATCTGCCGCGGATAATTAAGACGATTCCTTGGCCAGACATGTTATACTTAATGATTAAGTAGTTATATTACATACGCTATTTATAAATAATTATGTATAATATTAATTTATAGTGTGTGGACTAAAATTTTGGTTGATATTTTTAGAGACCTACTCTCAACATCTACAAGTGAACATAAAATTAATACTAATCTAGAGTACAAAGCCCGAATGTATAATTAGTGATTAAACGAACTTACCTTAAGTGAAGTTCTATCATAATTATACGAGGGCTTTGTACGAATAGATTAGCATCCCCCCCTCCCAAAAATCCTTTTACCCATGACTGTAAAAATATCAACATGACTGGATACTCTAAACTAAATGATGGCAGCCATCCGGAAAACAGGGTGGCAAGCAAAAAAAAATAAAAAAATCTCAAATCCAGTGAAGTTGGCGACACCGATGTGTGTACTACAAGTGAACATAAAATTAATACTAATCTATTCGTACAAAGCCCTCGTATAATTATGATAGAACTTCACTTAAGGTAAGTTCGTTTAATCACTAATTATCTGAGTCACAGATGGCATGAACAAACTATGCGCTCGCCACAAAGTCCCGACTGGATAAAGAACACTGTATCTCTCGCTTCGCTGTTGATTTCCATCACTAAACAAATAAATACGTATTGGTGAAAATATCATACAGCGCCATCTAGTCCCAAACTAAGCAAAGCTTGTACAATGCGGACCAAGCAACTAAATACCAACAGAGTTGTGAGACAATTACAAATTAAGTTCTGATAACTATTTAATTGTTCTCGTCTGCTCGGGCGCTGTAAGGCCGATACAAACCTGAGTGGCTTTTAGATGCTAAGTTCATAAAATTTTGTAAAATTGATTAATAAATGGAAAAAATTAAAAATATAAAATTGGTATAGTGGCAGTACTTTCCCGGATGAACTGGCATTTTCTACCATTGCACCATTCGGTGTACTTCTTCGCTGGTCATACCAAATACCTACATTAAATTCCGACACGGAAAAAGGTCATTTTTGAATGACAGCTGTCATAACTATCTATAAAAAAATTATGAGACAAACATAATAACAGTTCCTTTAATATTATTATCAGTTTGAAATTGGTTATTTCCATACATAAGGGTTGATGTAAGGGTTAATTTAGAAAAAGACAAACGTTAAATTACTTATTTACGCAAGTGAAAAGTTTAACGCATTCTCAACAGTTTCCATAATGCAAATTATACGTAGAACACCAAAATATTGGCGTAAAACCCCCTACACGCTATTATAGTGTTTCAGCGACTTTAATCAAGTAAGACAGATCTTTTTATAACACCTAAAATGTAAATCTCTCATTCACAGGTAAAATATGCACATATCAAATAATAACTAAATAAATATTGGTGGACATTGTCACACAGCGCCATCTAGCCACAAAGTAAGCTAAGCATAGCTTGTGTCATGGGACACAGACAACTGATATACTTTTATGCTTTTTGATGTGAAACATCTACCTATAGCCGCACGTAAAACCGATTTCTGGCATGGCGACGCGTCGCCACGGCATGCGTTGCATATTACTTTTACAAAATAATGTCGATGTTTCACATCTGCCAGGCGTCCCGTGACGGCTCACACTTTTTTTTTGTAAAATTATATATTAGCACCCAGACATAGAACAAACATCACACAAATGTATCCTGGAATCGAACCCACGACTTACAGCGCAGAAAGCAGTGTTACTACCGAGCTGTGACGCAATTAGCAAAACTACCTAAAATGATCCCATCTTTTTCACAGCTGGCAACACTGTAGTACTATGGGCGGTACATGCGGAGAGGCCGAGCGAGGGCTGCCACGCTATTGGTTCTAGAGTACCGGAAACACTATCCACCATTGTGGATTCACAGTGTGGTTCAAGTAACGGGTGACAACACGTAGCGACCAATCAGAACTAAACTAAATTATTGTGTAATCATTGCATCATCCACACGGCTATCTATACAAATAAATAAAATTGGAGTGTCTGTTTGTAATATTAAAATAACCGCTTTTTACATATACCAAAACAACATTTTTTTCAATTTTTGTCTGTCTGTCTGTTCCGGCTAATCTCAGAAATGGCTGGACCGATTTTGACGGGACTTTCACTGGCAGATCGCTGATGTAACAAGGAGTAACTTAGGCTACTTTTCCGGGGTAAAATAGGGGTACGTGGTAAAACCGAATTCCGCGCGGACGAAGTCGCGGGCAACAGCTAGTACTATTATAAATGGGATAGTAACTCTCTGTCACCTCTTCACGCCCAAACCACTTCACTTCAGTGTCAGTAGAACTTGTGCGAAGTCGCCCGGAGAAGTACTGCCACCACCTGGTATGAGAGCGTGGCGTAGTACTGACCCCGAGTTTCAATCCGGAGGTCACTGGTTCATTCCCTGACATGCACCTATGAGTTTTTCTATTGAAAGATTTATGTGCGCAATACCACGTTTACAAAACGGATCCCTCAGAAAAAGAAAGGAGTTTATTGTCTGTGTTGTTTTGGCATGGAGAATCTGTTTTTTGTGGACATTTCACATAGCGCCATCTAGCCACAAAAGCGTAGCTTCTACTATGGGAACCGGATATAAGAATACATTTTGAAACATATAAATAGGTACATATTGACACCCAGACAGAACAAACATCAATGCTGGTCACACAAATGTTTGACCTGGGTGGGAATCGAACCCGCGAGCTACAGCGCCGAAAGTAGTTCCTCCAACTGTGTTGTGAGGTCAGAGCAAAAAAACCACTTTAACTAATATCTAATATATAAAAAATATTAAACGTATATATATAAAAATCTCGTGTCTCGGTGTTTGTGGACGCACTTTGCCGAAACGGCTCTACAGACATTTGATATGTGATTCTTTATATTATGTATTAGAAAATAGATTTGAGAATAGTTCGTAAAGTCCATTCCACGTAATAAGTACCTTTGGCTGTGGCGCTAGTGTCTACGTGAAAGCACATTATACCTACTTCGTACAGATTCTTTAGATATTACCTATCTCTATGGATCACGCGTACTTATCGCTAAGTTTAACGCGTGTTCAAACCCTATCCGATCCTCCACGGAGGAACAGCCAAGAAACCCCCTAAGGAGGGCTAATTTTATCGTTTTTTAAAGCCATCACTCTCATATGTTCATAATAGTCCTTGTACCTGTAGAGGTAACCTCTGATGCTGCAGAAGGGACGGAAACGCAGGCAGTTTTTCAGGCTGTATGTTTGTGCCAAGTTCCTCCGGAGTATCCAAAAGGAAGAAGAAAGAAAGTCACTGCAACCTTACCCATTCGAGCAGCCAACCAGTAACGCTAACCATCGCTGTGTTCCCATTTGAAAGGCTTTGTTGCCGGTGAAATTACAGGTACTTGGTTCCACTGTCACATCTCAAAGTTATAAGTGCAATACAATGTGTGTTGGGGTCTTCCCATATCTAATTAGGGGAGGACCCTAGAGGTTCAGTTTAGAGGTCATGGACAGGGGTAACCGCTGCCAAATGGACATTTTAGCTAGTTCCATAAGTAAGTTATGCATGTTATGATTCAGTCATCACCAAATACCCATATCTTTACATAGAATAAGAGTCACTTTAGCTGTAGAACTTTTAAGTATATACTTAATACGCCACCATTCTTGTCCATACTGTGATGTCCATCCAAAAGTTGCCTGGAAGAGATCGCACTTAGCGATAAGGACGCCCATGGTACTACTAATGTCAAAGAATTTTGTTATTTTTAATAATGAACCAAAGTTCTATTACTATTATTTTCGGTGGCCATTTCATACAGCGCCATCTACCACCAAACTAAGCAACTTCTAACATGTAACTAGATGCATTTTAATTAACACTTTATACATGCGAAGTCGGGACGGGCCGCTAGTCTTGTTTTTAAGGTGTCATCTCATTATATAATAAAAAACAATATATAATGAAAAACATTTATTTTGAGAAATGGTTATAAAAATCTTTAAAATCTACAGTTACTTATTATAAACCAATTTGTATCAAAAATATAACTAAGGTATTAACAATTAGCGATTTTATCATAGATTCATTTTGTTTATTTAAACAAATTTAATCTGTGACAGGAAGACTCAACTTGAAGAACTTGTGCCAAGTTCGTTCGGGGAAGCACTGCCATCATACCCATTTCTTTCACCGAGCTGTAAATGCTTTCAAATTACTGTGTTCCGGTTGGAAAGTGGTCGCAGCTGAAATTACAGACACATAGACACTCCACCATCACTCAAGAGTTACGGGCGGACATGATATGACTTGGATCTTGTACCTAGGTAGGGAAGGACCCAAGCTGCATCAGTTGTTACGGGCAGAGGTTAACAACTAAACACGAGGTCGGCCATCTGCTCTTTCCATAACTTAATCACAGATTATAGATAAATATTGGTGGACATTGTCACACAGCGCCATCTAGTCCCAAAGTAAGCTAAGCATAGCTTGTATCATGGGAACCAGACAACTGATATACATACTTATATACTTTTCTTTTGTAAATACATACATATTAACACCCAGACACAGAACAAACATCAATGTTACAAATGTCACATATATGTTTGTCCTGAGTGGGGATCGAACCAACGACCTACAGCGCAGAAGGTAGGGTTCCTATCAACTGAGCTTTGAGGCCAGTCAAGATAGATATTGAAAATCTATTCTTCAAGTACACTCCATATTAGACTGGCTTCGCAGCTACCATCTGTGCTGTGGGTCGTGTGTTCGATTCCCACCCAGGACAAACATTTGTGTGACGAACATAGACGTTTGTTCTGTGTCTGGGTGTTAATATGTATGTGTTTACAAAAAAAAAGTATATAAGTATGTATATCAGTTGTCTGGTTGCCATGATACAATGTTTAGCTTAGTTTGGGGCTAGATGGCGCTGTGTGACAATGTCCACCAATATTTATTTATTTATTTATATAGTTAACAGTTCTTAATGATAGTGACTCGTTTCCTGTCATCTTGGTGTACGGTCAGTCCTTCAAACTGTGCGGACAGATCTCTCAAGCAAGCCAGCTCGTCCTGACTCAACGGTGGAAGATCCAATTTGGTGTACTCCTGTCTGGTCTGCAGATCCTGAAATAGAAATAAATCAGCTGTTGCCCGCGACTTGGTCCGCGTGGAATTCGTTTCACGAACCCCTACTTTACCCCCGGAAAAGTAGCCTAAGTTACCCCTTGTTACATCAGCTATCTGCCAGTGAAAGTCCCGACAAAATAGGTCCAGCCATTTCTTTATAAATTTATCGAAATAAAGTTTTTGATTTTGACTTTTTTTTTAAATACATACACACACCCAGACACAGAACAAACATTCACGTCCAAATGTTTTCCCTGGGAATCGAACCCACGACCGACAGCGCAAAAGGCACAGTCACCATATCTGTGACATTCCTAAACAGACATACATACACCCAGACAGAACAAACATCCACGTCCAAATGTCTGCCCTGGGAATCGAACCCACGACCAACAGGTGTGAGACAGTTCTAAACAACTCACCTCACACATCTCCCTGACTCCGTTCACAAAATCTCCATCGACTTTATATGAGATTTTCTCCTCCTCGGGGGTCGCTTTGAACGCCCTCCGCCACATAGCGACCTCATCAACAGTTGACTTCCTCACTTTAGAGTCAATCTCCGCCAGGAGGCACCCAATCTCCTTATTACAGGGCTCCAACTTCAACGCCTTCCTGAAATTAAATCTATACATATAAATATTTGTCTGTCTGTAATCTATACAAATAAATAAAATTGGAGTGTCGGTTTGTAATATTAAAATAATCGCTTTTTACTAAGTGCACATGGATGTATACACGGTACATATACCAAAACAACATATTTTACAATTTCTGTCTGTCTGTCTGTCTGTTTGTTCCGGCTAATCTCTGAAACGGCTGGACCGATTTTGACGGGACTTTCACTGGCAGATAGCTGATGTAACAAGGATTAACTTAGGCTACTTTGCCAAGGGGTAAAATTGGGGTACGTGATAAAACCGAACTCCACGCGGACGAAGTCGCGGACATCAGATAGTGAAACATAAAAAAAAGTTTTATTTTTTTATTTGGTTGAAGTATGTTTGTACAAACCTGTAGTAAGCGACCGCCGATTCCAATTTGCCCAACGTCTCGAACGCCTTACCATAGAGATATAGACTTTTACAATGCGTCTCTATGTCTATGATTTTGTCTATGGTCTGGCACATGTCGATGACGCGGTGGGGCTTGTTCAGCTTGTGGTAGCAGAGGGCGAGGTTGGTGTACTGTTTAACCTTCATGGTCTTCAGTTCTGTTCTCTCTCGCTCTGTCACCGGGCGGCAGAGGGAGAGAATGTGCATCGCTCGTTGGTACGTCTCTATGGCTCGCCGGTAGCGCTTTCTCGCGAACAATTGTTTCGCTTCGCTGCGCAGCGATGTCACTGTGCTTACTGTGTTCGAGTATTTGGTTTGTTCCTCCATCGGCAGGGAATTGAACCTGGGTAATGAGATAAAAAAATATGTATTACAAGCTGTTGCCCGCGACTTCGTCCGCGTGGAATTCGGTTTTATCACGCACCCCTATTTTACCCCTCGGAAAAGTAGCCTAAGTTACACCTTGTTACATCAGCTATCTGCCAGTGAAATTCCCGACAGAATCGGTCCAGTCATTTCAGAGATTTGCCGGAACAAACAGACAGACAGAAATTGAAAAAAAGTTATTTTGCTATATGTACCGTGTATACATCCATATGCACTTAGTAAGAAGCGGTTATTTTAATATTACAAACAGACACTCCAAATTATATTTATTTGTATAGATATGTATGTATTTACAAAAGGTATATATGTATGTATATCAGTTGTCTGGTACCCATGCTACAAGCTATGCTTAGCTTACTTTGGGGCTAGATAGCGCTGTGTGAAGTTTTTTTTTGAATTATTAGTTAATATTAACTTTCGCATTTATAATATTAGTATGTATACTAACATGTGTACATTGGGCCGGGAGTCCCCAACACGTAGTAGGGCCACTATGAAGAGCGCGGGCGCGGCGCGGATGCGGGGCGGCGCCCCCGCGGGCCCCCACGCGGCCGCCGGCTGCAGCAGCGCTACCAGCCGCGCGGAGGGGCCCCGCGCCTGCACCAGCGCAGCCTCCAGCCCGGGCAGGCAGCGCCCCGAACCTATGCTGATGCTCTGGGGAACAAATTCACCGGCCTCAGTTGGTGGTAGCCCTGCCTTCTGCGCTGCAGGTCGTCGAGTCTATTCCAAACAATTACAACATATCGACCCTTGACCACAAATTTTTCGTAAGCGATATATATAGACTGGCCTCATAGCTCATTTGGTAGTAACTGTGTAGTTCTGTGCTGTAGGTCGCGGGTTCGATTCACACCCAGGACAAACATTTGTGTGAAGAACGTAGGTGTTTGTTCTGTCTGGACATTGATATGTATTATATGTATGTAAGTACAAACAAAAAGTACTTAAGTATTACAGTTGTCTGGTTGCCATGATACAAGCTATGCTTAGCTTACTTTGGGGCTAGATGGCGCTGTGTGACAATGTCCACCAATATATATATATTTTTATATATTTACTATAGGGTTCCCTCCATTGGTGGTGAGTGTGGAGTCAAAGGGCAGTTTCGCACCCTCCCAGTAAGCAGCGTAGTGGATAGACACCTCAGCATCGGGGGGGACTAGTGGGCCATCGCCTGAAAATATATATAAATAAACATTACTGATGAAATGAGCATTACTGATGCGTTGCCTACCCTCCAGATTTATTTTTATATTTCTCTTGAAGCTGCCCATGCCTTGCCGGGAAGACCTCAGGAGGTAGCCCATTCCCATTTGATTTAAATATTTCTAATAATATGTATGTATACATAAACAATTTAAACTGATTAGTATAATATAAATTATATTCATCATACCCTCTTCTATGATGGTGATCTTCACAGCCCCACTGGGACTGTAAGGCACGTCAACCATCTTGGCAGCGAGCTCTTCAAACGTGTGGTACTCCGGAGAGGAAAGCATCATCTCTTCTGTTCGCTTCTCCACATTCCTGTATATGTCTTCCTCCTCGCTGTCAAGGGAATGAAATATTAAAACACAGCGATAAGAAACCAAATACATAATTTAATGCATGTTACGTTGAGGGGTACGCAGAAACTTTCCACTTGCTACAACCTGACATACCTCCTTAGCTTTATTCACTCTCATATATAAGTTGACTGGTCTCACAGCTCACTTGATTGTGACTGTAGGTAGTGGGTTCGATTTCCAATTTTCCACTTAGGAAAAACATTTGTATGCAAGCACAGATGTTTTTGTGTCTGGGTGTTAATATGTATATACAAAAACACATAAGTATTGTATCAGTTATCTGGTTCCTAAGGTTTCTACTAGCTATGCTTAGTCTGGGAATAGATGGAGTGGTGTGAAATGTCCACCAATATATTATATTTATTTAATAAGCACCTTACCTATCCTCTTCATCATTCACATCCGCCATCATATCACCGTACTCGGTCAGATCAATGCCATCTTTCTTCCGTCTGAAGTCCATATCCAGTGTGAACTCCGCCTGGGACGTCATCAGGTCTCTGCAATGTTAATTATTTCTGAATCATATTTCTCTTTCAAGGTCGAAATTCCATAATCATTATTGAATATTTGAGGAAAGCAGTCACAAACAGAAGAGAAATTTTTAATTAACTATTTTTCAATTTATTACATTATTATGAACAATAGCTAAAGCTGGCCACAATTGGCTGTGGCTCATGTGATTTTAATTAGCTAGAAATTCCCGTTCTCGTTGGTTCTTCGGAATGGAAGTATATAAATACACAATTATATAGTAATGCAAAGTTATGAAAAAGTTTCAAATCCATTGACTACTTTTCGAGTTCAGCTGATACAAAAATTTTTATAAGGGTACCTACTACCTAGGGTATTTGTCGTGTATGGGTATTTCAATGTTTTAATTATCAGCACTACTTATTAAGACCGCATTCAAATTTGCCTTACTTGACATTAATCCCCTTGGAGAGCTGTACGGGATTTTTAAAAACTTCTTCCATGATTATCTTGAAACTTTGTTTCCAAAACACGACGAAGAGAGCGCAAACTGAAGAGAACTGCTACCACAATTTAGATGACACAAATTGGTTGCAAGGATACTCCGTATCATTAGAATGAGAAACGCGATCTGAAAAAACAACTTATTTTAAAATTTCATGCGTGTGTATTTTATAATTGCTGATTACATAGAACGATACATTTATGGTTAGAGGTTAAGTTTTTTTTTAATTTGTTTGATATGCTGAACTGTTGGGCCGGCTGTGGTATTTTAGTTCCTTGAGAAGCGAGAGTGCATTGTAATATTGTTCTATGGGCTAGCACAGGACATCACATTAATATACCTTTCTTCTTATTTTCATATCTTATCTTAGTTATATCTTTTTGAGATTTGAGTCCTTGTCTTTGATGCCTTCCAAATAACCCTTCTTCTTCTTCTTAATTGATGGCTACAGAGGCTATATGAGCCCACCAGTCTGCCAATGACCGTTAGTGATAGTGTCATATACAACATAGGAGTTCATATTAAAATTTTGATAGTAATTATTCCGAAACAGTAAGAATATAGAAATTAATTAAAAAAGACCAAGGTGAATCTCTGTACCGAGGAATAACATATATGTATGCTATGTTAAGAATTTATTACTACTACTGATATTATGATAGGAATTATAAAAAAGGAAAAGAAAGAAATTACAATTTAATTTTATTGAAATTAAGAAATTTACAGAGGATATAATTGATAGAGCGAGAAGGAATGGCATAGAGGAGGCATTTCACGGACGTAGGAAGAGGGCAATCAGAAGGTAGAAAGTCATACAGCGAACGTAGCAGTCTAGGACAGCTAAAACAAATGTGGTCCACGTCTCCTTCGTCCAGACCACATTCACATCTAGAATGGTCCCTAATCCTTAATTTAGCTAAATGGACTGGTGTACACAAATGACCCAATCGAAGGCGGCAAATAGTGGACGTGATGGTTTTGTTGTATTTGCGGAACATAAAAAACCAAGGAATATTTGGAATTTGAGGTTGGATTTCACCATAATATTTGCCCTTAAATTTTTTGGATGATTCCCAGTGTTTTGACCAAGCTTCGTGAAGGTGTTTCTTAGGTAGGAGACAAAGATCATGTGAAAAAATATTAAAATGCTCGAGTGAACCTATCTGAGAAGCATTTTTAGCATAGGAATCAGCTGTTTCATTACCCAGAATTCCAGAATGGCCAGGAATCCAAGCCAGAATGATATTTATACCAAGGTTATGACATTCTAAGAGGGATTGTTTAATTTTGAGAATTAATGGGAAGCGAGATGAATATCTGAAAGGGTTTGAGATAATAGATTGAAGACAGCTTTTTGAATCAGAGAAGATAATAGAATTTTTAAGATTATGAGATTTGACGAATAGGATAGCCTCCCAGAGAGCAAGGGCTTCTCCTGTGAATACTGAAGTTTCAGGGGGACATTTAAAGCTTAAGCAAATTTTAGTGAAGGGAATCCATACAGCTGAACCGACAGCGCTATCATTAGATAATTTAGATGCGTCAGTAAATATAATATACCAACCATTATATTTAGAATGTATTTGATTGTTAAATATACCACGAGGATCATGAGAGTCTTTGTCTATGCCGAAATGTAACATCACGTTAGGCTGAAAAATTAAGGCTTCATAAGATGTCGTATACAAAGGGTTCATTGAAAACTGATTTACAGGGTAAGGGAGTCTCGTGAATTTAATTAGACTGAAAAGTAGACACGGCATATTCTCGGTGTCTTGTGAATCATAATGATCTAAAAGAAGATTTAACTTTGGGATTAGAGGGTGATTTGCATTTTGAATTAATTTAAAGAGAAATCTGTCAGAAAGAAATTGTCTGCGGAAAATGAGAGGCGGTTCACCGCATTCCACCTGCATAGCGTTAATGGGGGTAGATTTCATAGCTCCTATGATAATTCGTAAGCATTTTGCTTGTATTTTATCGAGTTTGACTTGACCAGATTTATTACAAAGATTTAACAAAAAGTACCCATAATCAAAGTGACTTCGAATAATTGCGTTGTATAACAACTTTTGAGAGTATGGGTGAGAACCCCACCACACTCCTGATAGAGAGCGGAGAATATTTATATTCTTTTCGCATTTCTGCGAAATATAATCAAAATGGGCTGAACCTGATAATCTAGAGTCTAATTTAATACCTAAAAATGTTGTGTTGTCCGATTGAGGAATGGTTTCTCGGCCAATGAGCAATTCGATTCGAGGTATAGATCTTTTTTTGGTGAAAATAACAACTGAGCTCTTCGATGCGGACAGGGAAAGACCATGATCAAGTAGCCAGTCTCCGAGGTATGACAGAGCTGAGTTTAATCTTTGGGAGGCCTCGTCTATAGATTGCACCTGTAAATAAAGAGCAAGATCATCAGCGTATTGGAGAACGTTGCAAAATGAATTTACCGAGTTCTCCAAGTCAATCGTGTAGAGGCTGTAGAGCAGAGGGCTAAGAACGGACCCTTGAGGTAATCCTTTCCAGACAGTTTTAGGAGAGAGAAATTGAGAGTGTGATTTTACTAATACCGATCGTTCCATTAGCATATTACAAATGAACCGCACGAGCTTTTCCGGAATACTCAGCTGGGTGAGCTTTCTCCTGAGCACTGGAAGCAAGACGTTGTCATATGCAGATGATATATCTAGAAATACACCGACAAGAGTTTTCTTCTCCTTAAATGCAATGAGTATGTCAGTTATTAAGAGACTTAAACTGTCAATCGTACCGAAACCTTTTCGAAAACCAAATTGAGTCTTAGCTAATATTAATTTGTTTTCTACGAACCATTCAAGGCGCTGTTTTATTAAGAGTTCGGTTATTTTAGCCAGGACAGAAGACAGTGCAATGGGTCTTCTACTGGATGGATCTAATGGGTCTTTACCAGGTTTTAGAATTGGAATAATTATTTGAGTTTTCCACTGAATGGGTACAATGCCATAGTCAAAAAAAATATTTATTATATCTAGGTAAACTTTTTTAGCTTTATCTGAAGCGTTAGTTATGAAAGAATATGGTATGTTATCTATGCCAGGGGAAGAATCTGTCAGACCATCAAGTGCTACAGTCAACTCGCTGAGCGAAAAGGGTTGGTCTAAGCAATTTTGAAAAAAAAGACGGGAGGGAGGACAAGGCAAGGACTCCGCTGTAGGGACTGAAGGAGGGGCTAGTGTGTCCGTAAAGGCCTCTAGCCATGATGAAGAGTCATTGGCTGTAATGTTTTCATTGGCGTAAGATCCTCTGAATCTCCTGATTTGTTTCCAAACTAACGAAGAGGGAGTATTAGGTGATAAATTTTCACAAAATCCTATCCAACCATTTCTTTTCTTTTTAGATGTTAGTCTTTTGAACTTTGCTGCTGATCGCTTATAATTTATAAAGTTCTCATCTGTCATTGCATTATTGTAATTAAGTTCTGCGTTCTTTCGTTCCTTGAAAGCTGCTGTGCACTCCGAATCCCACCATGGGGTAGACACTCTAAAGTCTTTAGAGGTTTTCTTAAGAGGAATATGGGAGTCAGCAGAAGATGTTATAATTTCCAGAAAAATATTGTATGACGAGAGAGGGTCTATGTCCAGGGGATAAATGGAAGAAGCGTCTAACTTCGCATCAAGCTTAGCTGAATAGGATGGCCAATCAGCAGCAGAAAGCTTATACTTTAGAGAAGGATTAGGATTGCTGAAAGGAGAGACTCTATTAGGTACAGAAATAATAATGGGGAAATGGTCACTTCCATATGTCAAAGGAAGAATTTTCCATATAAGAAGTGGACATAGAGATGCAGAGCAAAGTGTGAGGTCCACAGCACTTTTAGGATTTTGAGAAGGAAGGGTTCTACGGGTGGGCGATCCATTATTAAGTACACAGAAATCAACTTCATTAAAAATGTCTAGAAGAGAAAGGCCGAAAAGATCAGAGTGACTAGAACCCCACATGATATGATGGGCATTGAAATCACCCATGAGTATAACAGGAGGAGGGATAGATGAGAATAGAAGTAGCAAGTCAGCGATTAGGGTCGAAGTAGGATGAGGAATATATAATGAAATAAAAGAGATATTTAAAGTCCTGATACCAATGACATTGATACCAGTAGGGAGGGAAGGTAATGATATAGAGGTAAAAGCTAGCGAGCGCTTTACAAGTAAAGCACTACCAGCGTAACCATCAGCCCTGTCATCCCGGAGGCAGGAGTATCCTGATACCCGAAAACGGGATCCAGGAGACAACCATGTCTCCGAAATGGCAATAACTGACGGGCAGAATTTAGAAATTAAATGAACCAGCTCATGCTTTTTTCGGCGCATGCTCTGGGTGTTCCACTGCAGAATATTGATCTGATTCATTATGACAAGACAATGATATAATTTGAGTAAGTTTTGAGGCAACGTTGGACGGTAACGAGACATTGTTAACTTGGATGATATTAATAATTAGAGTGATGAGAGTTTCTAACATACTCATATTTTGAGATGTTTCACCAAGTTGATTGTTGAAAAGAGCACAACCATTTGGCAATGATGGCACCGGGTCCGCAATCAATTCTAGATGGGCTGACTTATCGTAAGATTTCTCTCGTGGATTTTTCGTACGTGGGGTTGCATAAACTGTTTTGGCGTAAGAGCCTCGTTTAGAAGGATGTGAGAAATTAGAAGGCGCAACAGCCTGAGGAGGAGAAGGATATGTCGGAAAAACATCTTGCGAGACCTCAGAATATGATCGAGTAGCTGGGGGGAGTTGAGCGGCAGCTTCCTCGTAAGAAATACTGCTTTGGGCCATGACCGCTTTAATCGACTTTTGCCTAATTTGCTCTGGACAGCTTTTGCTAGTAGCAAAGTGCCGTCCTGAACAACTGAGGCAGAAAGAATCTTTCTCGGGAATCTCGCAGATGTCACCAGAGTGATCTTTGGCGCAGCGGAAACATCTAGGTTTGGAGCGACATTGCAATTTGGTATGGCCAAATCTACAGCATGAGTGACACTGGATGGTTGGGTATTGGTAAAGTTCCACGGGAAGAGAGTTATAGTATGAGAATACTCTAGTTGGTAGGACTTGGCCCTGGAATGTTAATACTACTGTCTGGGAAGGAGTCCAACTTGCTTTTCCGTCTTCTATAATTTTCCTATTTAAACGTCTGGCTTTCAGAACCATTCCGCAACCTGAAGGGAGTTCTAATGACTCGACAAGCTCAGTCATTGACATGTCTGTAGGTATTTGACGAACTAGGCCCATTCGGGTGACATTATACGTTGGAATTGACGCGTTATATTTGTTAATAGGTAGAAAGGGCAAAGTGATAAATTTATTTGCATCATCAGCAGATGTGAATTGAACCGAGATCTTATTTCTGCCTACTTTTTTAACCCCATCAGGGCAGATATTGGAGACTTTATTAAGTTTTAAAAGTTGTCCGAATTTAATCGGACGGATTGTAGTTCCAGCAGACAAGTCAAGTTCAGTACGAGAGACGTGAACGACAAACGGACCTTTATCCAGTGCGGTGTATGACAATCCACCGACGACGACAGTAGAATTTACGTAAGATAGCTCGATCGAAGCTGTCGCTTGTTCAGGAGAAGTAATTGTTTTTTTTGCGTCTGACTGAGGAGGTTGGTCGTCAGAACGCCTTTTAATGGCACTACTGGATGCTTTAGGAGCATCTGGGGGGTCCGGTGGACGGTCGAGGTCCATCATAACCTTAAACAAGAAATGAAAAACCAAAAACTACCAACTACACAAAGCGTTACCCTCTCTGGATTGGTACACTATGACAAACCGAAGAAACACAATGGTATTTTTATATATATATCGAAAAACACTAAAAACACTCCGGATGTATATTCGCTAATCACCGACCCAAATAATTAACTCATTCAACCCCCAAATAACCCTTTTTTTTAACATTGTCCTTACAGACCTCTACAATCTCAAGTATGTCATTAATTGTCGAGTTTGACACACGCACAGACTGTTATTACTGTCAAATGGCATTATGACATTCAGATCCATTAGTGATACCAACAAACGACGTTTCCTGCATTATAGGAATAATTGAACGTCATGATACGCATCTGGTTTGCTTTCAATGAAGCTCGTTACGTAGTGAGCTTTACCCAGGGACCCCGTGGTACGCCTGGTATAGATACTCTGTTGTTTGCCTAAGTGTTGGCAATGAATGGGCCAAATGAGATTAATGATATTAGATTCTTTCATAAATGTTCCTTTTCGATATGCTTTTGAGTGACTTAAATGCAATATATAAATTCTTTTTTTGTCGAATCCATCTTTTCTACAAGTAGAAACGTTTCGTAGGTACTGTAAAAGTTAAAATCAAACTGACGTGAAAATATGTTTGTAGTTATAAGTTTAACGTTATAAAATAACGTTGTTCCCTACAGGGCAGGTACATGTGATATACTTATTTATATTTAATAATAAGTTTTACATGTGCAAGGAGTAAATAAATAAAAAGTAAGGAATTTCACAACTGTTTTCGGTCACCCTAAGTTATAAAAATGTACATAATGTAAACAATGGTCGTAAAATAAATTTATAATTTCATATATATGTAAAAACAAACAGAAAAACAACTAATAACATGGTTTAAAAACGAGTAAACCCATCTGAATACTCCATATAGATAAACTTTATAAATACTCCGCGTAAAATGCATTTGAAACAAGAATGAGGTTATTAAAAGTTTCATTCAGTTTAGCCATAATTTTTGCAGGTTTATTCGGTGATTATGTCGTATTCAGATCTAAATACTCGGGCTCGCTGATATTCCGAGCTGTCGCTGACAGTACAGTCCACGCTACGATAGGATTTCTCTCGGCTTCGCTATTCTTCACTCACAGAGTCAATGTTGCATTCCAAAACAGTATTTACTATATTATATTCTGTACTATGGTGTCTTCACTGATTGATATAGACCACGTTTTTGTGGCTAGATCAGTTTACTTGAAGGTAATTTCATGGATATAATTTGAGATATACTGTACCTATTAATAGAATTAGAACTTATAGCAAGTTCGCCAATTACTGCCACCATACCCATTACTGCCGCCAAGCAATAACGTATACGCGTTACTGGGTTCCGGTTTTAAAGTTGTGGATGCTGGTGACATACCAGGCAAATGAGAAATTCCATCTTCGCGTCTCGAGAGTTACGGGCGCATACAACGCAACTTGCATGTAGTATAATGCCAAAGTCAAAAACAATAACATATTTGATAATCAATAATAATGCATGTTCTTATTTTTTCATTTAAAGTTACCATACGTGGAGATAACATATGATGTTAAGAGGCAACCTCTGCTCATAACAAAAGCAATAAGACTACGTTAGATTAGGTCCTGCCTTAGTTAAGTAGGAGAAGAGATGAGTGGCATTTTTAAAATTCTGTAATATTTGCTTCTTATTAAACCACATGCAAACATACTTACATAGATCATGACTCCGAAGGAGTAGGCAGACCTTCAGTGAGCCACTTTTCCATTACACTGTCGTCAGAATGTAGACATGACAGGGGTGAGCTTGACTCTGCCTTTGTATTCTCCCTAATAACTCAGCGAATGCTTTCATCAAGTATGTCATGCCTTAATATTAGGCAGCCAGTACAAATCATCAACAAGTCCGGGTATTATTAAGTTGCCTTCATTAATAAATATAATTATTTAAATATAATATTATTATATCACATTATTGCTCATAGTATTTGTCCTGTATACAGTAAAAAAATATGGTAAATTTGTTTTTGTAATCCAGTCTCCCGCGTCACAGGCTTGCTCTAGTGCGGGGACCACAAGTTATCTATATTATAAAATGTATGTTTGGTAAATAAAGATATTTGATTTGATCTTTCAGGACCTCACCAACTTGAAACATAGAGGAATCTTCCACTGCACCACCTTCTGGCTTCTCATCACCACAATACTCCTAACGTACAGCTACATTGCAAAAAAACTCAACGTTACAATACTCACATACATGCTCATCTTAGCGTTCACATCCCACCATCTCCGAGATGGTAACCGACGGGGCCTGTGGATGGTTCCATTTGGAAATACAGTGCCTATAAATACATATGTATATGTGATATTATCAGCCGTGTTACCTTATGTATTTGCTTATATGTTTATTGTTACGAAACAGGGATTTAATATGAAAGATTACGGTGTAATAGAGACTGTTTAAGGTACATACTATTGTTATATATATATATATATATAGTAGCATCCACAAAGATGGCCCACTCATCTTCCTAATCGCTTGCAGCACAAGTGTCTAAATTAATTTTTAATTATTTTAATTAGTCTTGAATTTAATTTAAAGCGCCTTTATTTTTTTCTTAGTCATTTTGATAGATGGGTTGTTATGTGAAAGCATTTTTATTTTTATTTATTGTTTGACGTTAATTGGGATTAAATTACTGTAATATAAAAAGAATATTAAAACAGGTAAAATTGTTTTCTAGCAGCTATGACAATTATAGTTTTTACTTCTGTGATAAATGTGTAAAAAATATATTTATATATTGTTAAGAAATTATTCAAATAAGTTCCACGATTATTTTTCATGTATGCAGCAGTTATTTAAAATTTTATTTTTACTCATTTATCTAAATCTTTATCCTAGTTGTATTTTTTTATTATTATTTATATTTTAAATATAATAAGAACAATAAATTAATACCAATAGATTATTGCATTTTGAATATAACATACATCCAAGTACCTTGATGGATAATTTTGAAATCAATATACAATGTAATATGTTTCATATTTTTAAAAATAAATATATTTTATTTATGCACGTGTTTGCGAAGATCGAGCGGGAAATAAAAAACGAAGTCGTTACTGACTTAAAAAAATATGAATATAAAGTATTTATTATTAAAACTACGAATTCATTCAATTACAGCTAAACGATGACTTATTTCAAAATTCGAATTCGTTCGTCAAAACAATGCAATTGTTAAAGTTGGAATTCACTGCCCGGCCGCACAGTGCATATTTTGAAATTGGAATTCACACGTTTGGCCTAACAGTGCATATTTTGAAAATGGAATTCATACTTTCGGCCTAACAGTGCATATTTTAAAATTGGAATTCACCCTTTCGGCCTAACAGTGCGTTTTTTAAAATTGGAATTCACCCTTTCGGCCTAACAGTGCGTTTTTTAAAATTGTAATTCACTCGTTCGGCCAAACGGTGCGTTCGATCCAGTCTAGGTAGGCGGACACGCGCGAGTAGATCCCGGGGCGCTGCTGCTCCCCGCACCCCCGCCCGAATGACGTCACCCCGACCACGTGGAATATGCAGTGATTGTCCTTGGACGCCACCTGGAGGGGAGAGCCGGAGTCACCCTGAAATAAACATAATACAATGAAGAAACAATACAATACATTATTTAAGTTACCGGCGAAATATGAAAAGCCGGCAACCTATAGAATGCTTAGGTATTTTGTATACCTAATGACCAAAAAGGCAACCCCAAAAAAAAACCTAAAATTGAAATAATTACCCCAACAATAACTAAAATAATATCAAATTTAAACATTAATATCTTTTAAGTTAACTTACAAATAAATAATTCAGATTCTGATTCTGATATTTTTAAACAATGTATGAAATATGTGAATCATTACTTTCCTAAGTTAACGATTATAAAGTATGAATAGAATAGAATAGAATAAAATAATGTTTATTTTCATATATGAAACACATAATAAATTAAATTATAATAAATTAGGTGTACAAATATGTCTCGTCATGAGTCTAATTACTATTTTCTTATATTCTATATTTAATTTCTTAAAAATGATAATTTCTTAAAATGCGCGTAACATATACATAAATATAGACTTATCCCAAAATCTCTAAAAGAGGGCGCTGATGGCGCGCTGGTATTGAAAACCACAGTTACTTCTATCATCAGGGGCATGTATGTATGTCTGTGTGCATGTATGTGTGTATGTGTGTACGTGTAACCTGGCACGAGTCCTTCCCGCCGCGCAGCTCGCCCGCGCACAGCTGCGATTCCTGGAATCCGTGCAGCCAGTTCCTGTTCCGTATCTCTATCATGAGGGGCAGCTGGTTGCAGTACTCGTTGTCCAGCAGCGAGAGAGACACCTTCTGCAACTCTTTCGATGACTTCTTAGCTCCTGTGTTAGTTACGTCAGTAGAAACGTTATTTAGATTTGCTTTATTATATTACTTGTTTTTAAGCTATTGCATAGCTTCTATCGCGGGCCTTGAGCGTGGAGACCGAATCCAGAAATTCCGTAACGAAAAAAACCTAACACCCCCCACTCCGACCGGCACAGCGGTGATTCTTTTTAGTTCCATCTATCGATAAATACCAGAACCTTTAATGACTTTTTGAAATATCACGCGCAATAGCTTTACCGCGGCAGTCACCGAGTGCCACACGTCTTTTTTTTTTATAAATGCATACATTAATACATACGACTCCCAGACACAGAACAAACATATACTATATTCGTCACACAAATGTTTATCCTGGGTTAGAATCAAAACCACAGCCTACAACGCAGAAGGCAAGGTTACCAACTGAGCTCTGCCAGTCTTGGGTTGGTGGTCTAGGGGTTTCTTGTCTGTTCTCCCGATGGAGGGTCGGATAGGGTTTGAACAGGTGTCAAACTTATCGATAAGTACGCGTGACCTTATGTTTTGAATATTATTGACGTTACCAAGACATTTCTTTATGAATTCTATGGAAATAAAGCTTTTGAGTTTGACTTTAAATACGATGAAGTACATAAAACGGGCTCAACAAGTTCCAAGACCCACCCGGTCCTGTCTCCGTGGCGCCCCACCCGGTCGCGACGGCCCTGGTGTTCCCCCCGAACTCAGCTCGGTTCCACAGACAAGCGGGCCGTATATCAGCGCTGAACTGCACGTCGGTCGCCAACTCGAACAGCGCTATGTCGTTGTACGTCACCGGGGGCTTGTACTCCGGCTGCTTGTGGATCCTCCTTATTGGTACCTGGCGTCAATAAATATCGGTGGACACACAGCGCCATCTAGTTCCAAACTACGTAAAGTATTGCGAAAATATTGAATTAGTTAATAATAAAGCTTGTACCCGATGGGAATCAGACAACTGATAGAATACATCAATAGAGATTTATGTTAATTACAATAGTATTCATTTATTTGCAATTAAAACCATGTGGCGTTCGTAATCCGAACGCACAAACACACCTGTCAAACCATATGACATAACCATAACTGTACAAATACCATAACCGTAGTGTATCGTTTCTGAAGGAGCATACTTTGAAGGTGATACAATAAATTTGGATGAATAACAAACATTTTGTGTATTATTGATCTTTTCCCGGTACTTTATTGACAGAGTGGTACGTCGACAGGTACAGTATGTAAATTCAACTTACATCGATTGGTTCAGCACCATCGTTGACGGCCGGATCCAGATTCTGGTCCCCGAGGCGGACGATAGCTGGCGCTGAGTCCTAGGTAACGATATAAATGGGTCTATGAAGAACTTAATAATACTAATTGTGACTTTTACACGGCGGTTACCACTCAACATCAGGTGGGCCGTCAGCTCGTTCCGTCACATGAATCACATAAAAAAAGCTTTGGCTTGCTTTTGGCACATAATTTGGTGCAAGCGCCATCTAGCCCCAAAGTAAGCTAAGCTCAACTTGATCCATGAGAACCAGACAACTGGTATATATTTTTTGTAAATAAATACATATTAACACCCAAACACAGAACAAACATCTACGTTCGTCACACAAATGGTGTCCTGGGTGAGAATCGAGTCCACGACCTACAGCGCAGAAGGCAGTGTTACCAACTGAGCTGTGAGGCGTGTGTAGGTATGCGTTTTTTTTAACCGTGTGTGCGCGCTGAACCCCATGTCTTACTTGCAGTGATGCCAACTTGGGGGTTTTCCCCCCAAATTTAAGGGGAATCAAGATGTCCAGGAGGTTTTTAGCTAATACATTTATTTAGGGGGATTTTTTAGGGTGTACCTCTAGATTATTAGAAAAAGCAAAAAAGGTATGCCAAGAAAAGCTAAGAACAACTAAATTTGCAGAAAGAAAAGTTAAGATATAAAAAAAATCGTTTAATTTAATTGTTATCGTCATTAATATTATAAGGTCATTAATTAATGTTTGTAAGTAAAATGCACCTGCATAAATACAACAGCTATTTCATACTTGAATGTATTTTTAATTTATATTTGAAATTACCTCTCATACAACAAAATTTTAGGGGTTATTAATCGATATTTAAGGGAATTTGATGTTGGTCATAGGCTAGGCTAGGCTCCATCACAGCTTACTTGCACAGTGGTGTCTTGGAAGTCCGTGCAGTGCCCAGCTGACAGCACGAAGCGGGGACTGATCAGTGACCCGCCGCAGAAGAAGGAGTACCCTCCTTGGAAGTTGGCCCACCCGATAGCAGCCTGAAACCAACAGTAAGCACATAGAGTAGCCTTTTGTTCGACAAGCTTTCATCAGTTTCCATACAAAAGTATGTATGTAGCAACTAGAGAGACTCGCGCCTAGTATGGAAGGACCCAAGTTGCATCGGTTGTTATGGGCCGAAGTTACCACTTAACACCAGGTGGGTCGTCGGCTCGTTCCTTAACTGTACACACATAAAATAAAATACATAACTAAAAAATATAACTATATATGAATTAATAATGTTGACTTTGACTTTGGTTTAGATTTATCATCTGTGCGCTTTGGCCTGTACTGTAAGCCATTACTTTTGCGATATAAATAAATAACAGGTGTAATACCGAGCTCTCTGCCTTCCCCTGTGGGGGGTGTGGCGTGATTATACGTACCATATGCGGGAACTCCCCCTGGGCGGCGTCCTCCCCGCCCACGATGAGCTCGACGCCGGTGTAGTCGCAGCGCGCGGCGGATATCGACAGAGTCTCCGGTTCCGGCAGCAGCGGGATGTAGTCCACCCGCTCTATCACACCGCGACTGTACTGCTCGCACTCTGGGAGACAACGTTCATACATTATATAATTCATACTGCTAAAAAGAGTTAAAAATAATATTAAAATATTTATTTGCTAATTTTCTCATTTTACTAATTTTCGCCATTAGTATATTAGTGTAATTATGTATTTTTCGTGCTATTTTTCGATAAAAATTTGGAAATAAAAACAGTTTTAAATACACCAAATAAAGCCCCTTCACGTTAAGATACTCACTCCGCTCGCTGACTCTTCTCTTGGCATCATTTGCATTCCCCCAGACAGGGCGGGGGCTGAAAACATACGTCATACATAACATTGCACTCTTCAATATATTAATAATAAATATTGGTGGACATTTCATACAGCGCCATCTAGCCCCAAACTAAGCGAAGCATAGCTTGTACTATGGGAACCAGATGTCTGATAGAATACACATTACATTTATACTTTTTTGCAAATACATACATATAATACATATTAACACCCAGACACAGAACAAACATCAATGCTCGTCACACAAATGTTTGTCCTGGGTGGGAATCGAAGTCAAGATAGGTCAGAAGGCAGAGTTACTACCAACTGAGCTGTGAGACCAGTCAATTACCTAAGTGTAATCTGTGTATGTATGTATGTATGTATGTATGTATGTATGTATGTATGGTGTATAATGTGAGGTCTCACTCGGCGGTTGTCCGCATGCCGGGCTGCAGTATGTTGCTGCCGTCCTTACAGCATATCAACGACACACCGAAAGCACTGAACGAGCAAAATGTCGGCCGGATACCGTTTTTACTGAAACAAATATCGGGTTTTTTTAACATATGAAACAGCGCCATCTAGCCCCAAACTAAGCGCAACTTGTACTATGGAAAGCAGACAAGTATAGAAAGCTTATATACTTTTTAAATGCATGTTCGTCACACAAATGTTTGTTCTAGGTGAGAATCGAACCCAAGACTTACAGCGCAGAAGGAAGTTACTACCTAGCTGTAAGGCTAGAATACATATGTAATAATATTAATATTGGTGGACAATTCTCACGGCGCCATCTAGCTAAGGAAAGTAAATAGCTTGTATCATGGGAACCAGACAACTGAAATACATACTTAAGTACTTTTTTGTAAATACATACAATACATATTAACACCAGACACAGAACAAACATATATTCGTCACACAAATGTTCGTCCTGGGTGTGTTTCGAACCCACGACCTACAGCGCAGAAGGCAATCTATGTACGTCACGCAATTATTTGTCCTGGGTGGGAATCGAACCCACGACCAGAAGGCACAGTTATTATCAACTGAGCTGTGAGGACTCGGTCTGACTTATATATATTTGTGAAAATGTTACTAAAATATATATACTTATAATCAGTGGTCGCAGACTGGCATTTATCTGCCGGGGTGCATTTCCCTGCAGTACTGGTATACTCGTCCACGCAAGAGTCGCCCTCTGCAGGCGAAATTAATATCATATAAAAAAAATACAAATATTAATTAATTATATTTATTGTTGTTTGTGTAGATAGGCATACATAATGATAAGTATTTATCATTCTACCAATATTGTTTCGTGCACGAAAAAGTTTCATAAAAGCGATGTATATTTAGTTATGTTGGTCCAATCCTCAAGCTACTGGTGGTGGAACCTAACTTCTTAATACTAACTACTTACTGCATTTGACAGACTAGAGGTTAAATTATGAAACTAAATATTTTTACCTTGTTTTGTCCATTGGCGCCAAATGTCGCCGTATCATGAAAATGGCAACGAAAGTGATTATCATTCTACCAATCTTGTTTCGTGCACGAAAAAGTTTCTTATGAGCGATATTTATTTAGTTATGTTGGTCCAATCCTCAAACTACTGGTGGTGGAACCTAACTTCTTACTAGTTACATGCATTTGACAGACTAAATTATGAACTAAATATTTTACCTTTGTTCTGTCCATTGGCGCCAAACATCGCCGCCATCATGAAAATGGCAACGAAATTGATTATCATTCTACCCATCTTGTACCGAGCACGAAAAAGTTTCTTATGAGGTTATTCCTATGTTATTTGCATATTAGGCGGTGGATAATTTTATCTGTGAACAAAAAAATATTTTAGTTTATGAATGGGTCACAGGCGAGCGTTGTTGAGCTACGGTCACATAATACATCTCTACAAATAAATAAAATTGGAGTGTCTGTTTGTAATATTAAAATAATCGTTTTTCACTAAGTGCATATGGATGATACACGGTACATGTACCAAAACATTTTTACAATTTTTGTCTGTCTGTCTGTTTGTTTGTTCCGGCTAATCTCTGAAATGGCTGGACCGATTTTGACGGGACTTTCACTGGCAGATAGCTGATGTAACAAGGAGTAATTTAGGCTACTTTTCCGAGGGGTAAAATAAGGGTGCGTGATAAAACCGAATTCCACGCGGAGGAAGTCGCGGTGTTGCCCGCGACTTCCTCCGCGTGGAATTCTATAGCTAGTAATAAATAATACATATTTGTGGTCTTTACACCATCTAGTCCCACCTTGTAATAGGAACCAAACAACTTTTAGAGAAAGAAAAAATTGAATAGTTTTATAAATATAGAGCTAAAGGCGTGTTACTAAACGAGGTATCTACTTAATACTCGTTTTAAATCGGGTCATACCGATGAGCTCATTACTTGTCACGTCTTACTTCCTATCACAGTGTACCCTTAGAAGGTGGATTTGCCTATAGAGCCGAAGCTTTCTGGGATAAAGGCCTCATACTATGTATAAATCGAGTTCCTACGACATAACTATTAGTTTTTTTTTATAAATGTTAAGTACATATTACCGTAATAAATCGGATTCGTTCATATATATGTACAATATATTATATAAAGAGAACTTTCAGAGTATATAGCTTTAACTTAATTTTGTTTACTCACCATGATAGGCTACAAATCACAATTTTTAATTCACTCATTAACAAGGAATCACCAATTTGTATGTAAACAAAACAGAACAAAACACAATATTATATTAAAACAAAGGAAAAATACCAACTAAAGTCAGTTCTACAGAAATATTTAGCGGCGTCGACTGTATGAAAATGCCAAAAGGAATATAAATGAATACGATTGTGGCAAACAAGCTTCACGCGGGATAAAAATAACACAAATCGAGATAGTCCCGTTTGAACGAGTTGCAAATACTGAATAGGTTACCTACTGATGGTACGAACCAAAACCGGTCTGAAGTGACCGCGGAATGATCACATATACGGAAAACCGCTTCTTCAACAGTAATTGCTACAAGATTTTAAGTTGGAGGCAATTTATTTATTTATTTTGTTTATTAAGGAAAACAAAAGCTACATAACATACCTATATTAATACTAAAATGATTACATACACTAAAGAACATTATTAACATAGCCCACTATGTTATCCACATGATGTTAGAGGTATACAGGTTATAAGACAATAATACTATCAAGGGCGGATCCAGGGGAGGGGTCATGGGGTTCATGACCCCCCCCCCCTGGGCTGGGTCCAGGACCTAGGTGGGCCACTAATTAAGATTGTTAAAAATAATTTTTTTATATATTTTTTGTCACAATATAGATTTTATGTAAGTACCTTCACTATAATAAGTACAGTAAGTACTTACATACATTAGTAAAATACCTACTTTTTACTTGTATCTATGATTATAAAAATTAAATTATAACTTCTTGTGACTTGACCATAATATGTCTCTGTGACCTTGAATACTACATTCAATTATCTCACCGAAACTGCTCATGGGATTTCAATAATTACACTAATACTTAGAATATTCTTTCAGGGTGGCCATAAACTGTATTATACCGTTAAAATAAAATCCTTATCAATAATATACATTGACGTAAAGACGGTTTAGCGAATGCGTTTCTTACGAACGCTGCCATAAACGTTGGATATAATATGTATATGTATGTTTTAAAGAAAATTTATATCTTAAAAAGGCCTGAAATACAGTGTGTGACGGCATTTATCTATATATCAAGATTTATTCACAAATTGATATATTATGGTAGTTTTTCTTAGATAAACTGAATTCAACGCGACAGAAGTCGCTAGCCCAGTGATGTATTTTATATATGTTTGCATCGTTTCAGCTTGGTGCCCCAGTGGTTGACCGACTTTGAATCAGGAGGTCGCCAGTTGAATAGACGCGTAAAAATGAGATCAACGCCTGAAAAATATATGTGAGCAATACCACGTCACATGTTTTAACTGAAGTGATATTAAACTCAAAGGAGTCTTTCGGCATTATGTTTATTGAATCGTTATATCAGTAATCACTATCAGACTGTGTAGGTCACTCAATAGTCTTTGTTGAATCCGTAGTACATACTACCTCCATGATTGAATCTTTATGACGTCACTTTGGCTATTCCCAGACGCTCCCACTAGCTTACCTACTTAAACGAATGGAAATCTTGGTCTTGACGAAACGAAATAATGCCCCCTAGCTACGCAAAAGGACCCTCATTGAGTCACACTTCAACCCTTTCACCACACTGTTTCGAGAAAGCATGTGATAGAAAAAATAAAATACAATATTAACCAACAAATCAATCTATACTTTTATTATCTTAATGAAAACTAAACTTATAGGAATCTACTTAATCACCTACAAGTCTCAACAATAAGGTACGCTTTGGTTTCTAAGGTTGATATTTTAATATTAATGCTTATTAACAGACATAACTAAAGAATTTTGCGTTATAATGCTTTATTTATTTATACGCTTTGTGCATTCATTATTCATTAAGGAGTAAACATAATTACCCTAAAGATTTCTCTATCAACACGACTGGGAAAAAACAAAATGAGGCTCTCGAAGGAAGAAACCGACATCATTCTGTTTTCCGATAAATTTCCATCCACCTGTCCTTGAAACTATTCAAAACCGTAAAATTACAAATCAGATCTGTTTAATAAACCATCAAATTTACACCACACCTGAGTCACGTATACAAAAAAAAAAAAAGATATACCCTTTGATCCTTCAAAACTAAAATGTATTGTCCATTCTGTAGCAACAAGTAAAATTGTATATTCATGCATTTCTTTTACTTGACTCGGCTACTAGCCAGATTACTTATTTAAAATAAATAAAAAACAAAATTTTATCATCTGTGCTGCTGTATTTTAAGATTATACGTCCTTTCTAAGATTGTTTATGGTTTGACAGTTTAAATTCATCACTTCTTTTTTTCTCTAAGGAGAGAGTGGACAGCCGCCATTTTCTTATACATTTTTGTTTTACTATTCAGTTTCGTTCTCACTTTTAACATAAACAACTAATCCATCGGTATGCTGGGAGGGGTGGGTACCCAACGGATCAAATTGGCGCGCCATATTTAAAACTTTCAAAATCTCCACTTGGGCAAAATGTTTCTGGGCGTCATTTAATTTCTTCAGCAGCGGTACCAGCATTTCTGTGAAGCTGACGTCTTCATCGTAGGTTTTCCCGGCGTTTTCTACCTTAACGTTGCTTGTAGTGGCTTTAGGAGATTCCACTTCGACCTGAACGCTGTCTTCGTACTCCGATTCTAAGGAACTCTCAACGTGTTCCTGGTCTTGTAAAAAAGCGTATTCAATTAAATCGTCTAATTTTTCGGCAAACTGGCCTTGCAAAAATGATAACTCCTTGTAGAACCTATACGGCCTCTTTGGTTTGATTAATCCTAGTGAAACTTTTCTCTGCACGGTGAGTTCTCGACCGAATGTGTCGCGTAAATTTCGCCATTTCCTTCTCACTTCTTCACCTGAAAAACCAATACCTACTTTAAAGTACATATTACTTTCGTTTATTTCAAGTATTTTATGGGAAAATTCTTCGGAATTTAAGTACCAACTCGTTCGATAGATGTTACATTTTATGATCGAGTTTCAGAAAAGATGTATAATGATAATGATAAAGTACCAATAAAAAAAAACTAAAACAACACAAAAAATCTCCAGGATTTTCTTTTGGCTATTTATTTGCTTCATTTATTAGGTAGCCTTAATTTGAATATTTCTGTAATACCGTTTTTTTCGCATGGGCCAAAAGATGCATAGCCGCGCAGCCAATTATATAGCATTTTTGACAGTTTCAAACGCAGACAACTGACAAGGGCTCATGACAGCACTAGACAAAACTAGCCAAGAACGTGTACAAACGCAATGAGGGTTCCGTCACATTAATAACAAGCAGCAGTAACTTACATCTGAGTGTTTTAGCAGATGAACCAAGCTTATCCCAATCTTTAAATACAACTTGGCATATATCCCACCACTGTTTACTTCTGCTGTGTATACGTTCAGTGTATTCACTTGATTGGTGCTGTTTGTTCCATAAAGAAGGTCTCTTTTCCACCTCTTTTATTAAAGTGCTTACATTGATCAATATGTTTGAGCCAACATTTTCAGAGTCACCTACAGTTTTTTTAGCTCTTTTCCGCTTTGTATCAAAATCCCAATTGATTTTTTCAGGTTCATTACACTCTTCGCTCGACTCGCCGGATGATTCTTTAGTATCTTTGTCCAAGAATTGCCCTTTTAGGAAGGAAAGCGCTTCACTGTATCGATATGGCTTTTTTCGTTTCATTTTTCCTTTCTTAGATTTTCGCTGAATTACGATTTCTTTTGAGTAAGTGTCTCTTAGATTTCGCCATTTTTTCTTTATTTCCTCAGCTATAAAAGAAACGGATATTTGTTACTCAGTTAACTCTATAAAAACAGGTTGATACATGATTGCTAAATAATCATTGAAACTCAAAAAAAAAATGGTTGTCTGTAAAGTCGGTTTACTGACGATAGTTGAACGTGTCAACGTCTTAAGAAAATACTGATGGAATGGTAGCATTTTTCAAAAGAAAATTTTAATTTCATTTGTTTAATAGATTTTTATGTATATATGCACTTGATACTCGATCAAAACATGTAAATGTAAGTATTAGCAGCTGTCCACGCAGACGCATCGCTCACTCAAGTAGGAGAGAGACGGATGTCGAACGCTGCCGAACGCAAAGGCCGATTGTGCTTCTTTGTCGCTCGTTCCGCGCTCTCGCTTGCACTTGCACAAGCCTTACATGGAACGCCTCAGAGCGAGGTAACGCCGCATGAGTCATTTTTTTTCGTGCGTGCAGCCGGCTCTATCGAATTATAAGACGTTGACACGTCAAAAACTTTTCGATTTCTTGCAAATCATTTAATGATTGGATTTAATGGTACTAACATCAAATACCTACTTCAAAAATAGCTGCAACTATTGAAACAAAATTACCTACTTACGTTTAATATCTTACTCAAATATCATTTGGAATCCTTAAATATCTAATCGTATCGTGTAATTAGGTAGATGATACGAAACGGCTTACCTCTGATTCTTTTGTCCGCGGAACCCAAATCGTTCCAGTCGTCGAAAACGGCGCGATGCACTTCCTCCCACATTTTCGTCTTCAAAACTCGATCATTATAAGTGACACATAATCTGTCCCATAGAACAGATCGCTTACGTATCTCGTCTATAAGTAGTTCTACGTCCAACAGAACACTAGTAGGGGAGTCGCAAGACATTTTGTCAAACCCGCAATGATACGTCACTGCTGTGCGTTTATTCGCACTGCGCAGAATCGACTGGCGGAAACTCCGTGCGGTGCGGTGCGGCGCGGGGTATTCGGTATCGAACACAACTTGCGGTTTAGTGTTGGCTGTTTTCGGCCTCCTTGGTTTCGGCTAAGGCGGAACGCCTATTGAACCTTTGTTTCGGCTATTCGGCTTCGGAATACAGGCTGTATATTATGTTATTATATATTATGAATCTATCATATATCTATCATACGCTTGTTAAATAAAGGCTTAGGACTAAGTCACCTCTTCCAGGCATCGCAAATAGCTAGATTATATTCAGTAAATTTAAATATTGGTGGACGTTTCACGCAGCGCCTTCTAGAACTCAAACAAAGCATTGCTTGTAATATGAGAACCAGACGACTGACAGAATACATACATTTTAGAGGACTTGATTCCTATTGCTATTGTCTATGGGCGGCGGCTACCACTTAACATCAGGTGGGCCGTCAGCTCGACCAGTGACATCAATTACATAAAAAAAAATTGTCAATAAGACTAAGAATATTGATTGGAATGTGTCGTATAGAAGAAATAAGAGAGAAACAGACGGAGGCACATACCGGCTTCGTTTTATACTAATCAGAGAAGGCATTTTTTTATGCATGATGTAAACCTTCAAAAGGCTCCACCCGTTGCTTCGGGGATGCAACGAGCGTGTGTGGGATTTTTTAATTGGAGAAGGCCTCTACCAACCGTGTCCGAATAACATGAGGGTATGTTTCGGACATTCGGCTTCGGATATCCAACACTAGTAGTCTATATTCGTTCCGGCTACACGGCGCGGAGACTCGGCGGTTGCGTTATGCGCAGACCAGAGACGACATTTTTTTTACTGGTGTAAACTAGCAATAACGCAGTATGTAAGGACATAAAAGTAAACATTTAAATATATTCACTGTGGAACCGTTTACCACAGATAAAATATTATTTTATAATATTAATTATGTGGTTAAATCAAGTTTATATTAATTTATTGATTGATAAACATGTACATCTATCCTTATGAGCACACACAATGAAATGAAATGAAATATTTTTTATTTGCTTGTAATAGGTTTGCAATGCAACATTGCAATGCATACAATGCAATAGAGTACCCTATATTCTAGTCTATATTATATAGTCTTGTTATATTTTATTAAGCTATTGCATAGCTTCTATCGCGGGCCTTGAGCGTGGAGACCGAATCCAGAAATTCCGTAACGAAAAAAACCTAACACCCCCCACTCCGACCGGCACAGCGGTGATACTTTTTAGTTTTTCCATCTATCGATAAATACCAGAACTTTTAATGACTTTTTGAAATATCACGCGCAATAGCTTTACCGCGGCAGTCTCCGAGTGCCACACGTCTTTTTGTTATTCCAATATTGTATCTAACTTACTATACTTTTAAGACTATAAGTTACTATTGAAGACCGAGACCTCGTAACACAAGTAGGTATTTTATACTTAAAAAGGGGTTTGACAGACATAGCTCAGTTGGTAGTAACACTGCCTGCGCTGTAGGTCGTGGGTTCGATTCTCGAAAATGTTCCTGTGACGATCATAGATACTAGTCGCTTTACTACTTGTTAATGTGAAATTGCAGCTTATTGCCCAATAAAATAGGCCGTTGGGATAACAGATAAAAGGATATAATAAAAATTATCAACAATATTTCAAAATTCATTTTTTATTTAAATACAAATTATGATTATATTTATATGCTTAAAATAAAAATAATTTGATCAGATCTATGTGTATTGCAACTAGGAAGGCGAGTTGGTATTATTAGTAGAAGTTAGTAAAATGAGATTCCACTAATAATACCATCTGCATGTCTTATATAATAATCTATATACAATGTTCTTAGTATGTTTACTAATACTACTTACTAATCCTGTCTCTCGAAACAATGCGGTGAAAGTAGTAAAATGCGCCTCGTACAGGCTCCTTTCACGCACAAGACACGATTTCAAATACGTGGTCTAGGACATGTCGGGTTCCTCACGATTTGCCTTCGACGCTTTCAGAACGTGATATAAAGTTGAAAAAAAAAAGTCCACGTCTGTATTCGAACCAGCGACCTCCGTATTCAAACTCGAGGTGAGATCGTGTAAATACAGCATAATGTACGAAATCAATTGACTACCGCCTCGTTTAAATTAAGTGATGTATATAATTAATCATACCTTCGACTAATGGCTTATCATCGATTGTCGGACTAATTTCATTTATATTCTCGACGTCATGGCATTTTTCTTATTAATATTTACAACAGATACACGCTCCAATATATAATAAATAATAATAATTAAATAATATATAAATAGTTAAAATAAATAATTTTAAAATATCTGTCATTATTATGTACAATAATTTCACTGGCATTATACGACACATAATAATGCAGAAAATATAAACCAAAATGCTTCAAACCTTTTTTGTTAAATTCTAAAACTATTTGAAAGTAGCAATACGGCATTCCAAATTCAAATTTCCCTCCATTCTGCTGATTCGAACGACAAAGGAGGTTAGTGGTTGGCTAATTTGAACTGGAAGATATATTTCGAATGTTGGTTTCGAATCGTATTTTTTTAATATTCGATAATTGCATTTGAATGAATGCAATGGCCATTAAAGAGGTCTTATTCGCGTGAATATAATTATTTAACACAAGACTTCAAATTTCGAATATTGGTTTAGAAATGTATTTCTTCTATATTCAAAATTTCGATACAATATTCCAATAACACAAACTTTTCGAATTTAGAATGTAGTAGTTTTGAACCGTATTACTTTAAGATTCGAAATTTGAATACACTATTATTGGAACTGAAGAGGTCTTATTCCCGTTTCTAAACGCATTTATTTCACATTCGAACTTTGAATAAACCATTATTAGATTAAAGGTCCTAAACAAGTTCCTTCCAATTGTACTGAACATTCAAATTTGGAATACCAAGTTCGGGTAATTACTGTAGCCTTCCTACTATCTGGAACTGGAAGCTTGTAACTTGTACAAGACATACATGGAGAGTATTTCAAACAATTGTTGGGATTACAATAAAACTAAGCGAAACATTTAATTTGCAATAATAATCGTACTTTCTGAGTATTCCAAGTATAAATAATATATCAATAAACAGGTTTCGAGACAAACTATTGCGGTTATGATTTGTACGGCACACAGACTGTTATCTGTAATACATGGGCTTGTCGTCCATCATGTTGATATCGGACAGTTTGGGATCGCACGCGGGCCACACCGGTTGTAAGTCCATCTCGTTCGCACCGCCAGGCGGCAGCGAGCCCTAGAAAGAGACAGATATATTGCACATTAGCGTTATTGGTAACAATGACGTTAAAATTTTTATGTTGGTATTAAATTAAATTTATTTTTTCTTATCCTACCTGTACTTCGTTCACCTGCCACTCTCTCGCTCTCTGTCTTAGTTAATTTAGCTCATTTGCCACTCTCTCAGTCTTAATTAATTTTACTCACCTGCCACTCTCTCGCTCTCTCAGTCTTAACTAATTTCGTTCACCTGCCACTCTCTCGCTCTCTGTCTTAGTTAATTTAGCTTACCTGCCACTCTCTCGCTTTCTCAGTCTTAGTTACTCTCGTTCACCCGCCACTCTCTCGCTCATCGCGAGCGCACACACACACACATACACTACACGCTTGGCAGATTCAGACAGAGCAGAGCAGTCAGTTTGTCAGAGTGACCTGTGTGTCCCGGCGCTTGGCGCGCGCCCGCTTCGGCCACGGCTTCTTGAGGTGCACGTAAGTGATGTGCGCGCGCTTCTCGCTCGCGTGCTTGAACCCCTTGCCGCACATCTCACACTTGAACGGCTTCAGACCCGTGTGGATCTGCACGCGCGGGCGGAGGGGGGGGGGGGGGGTAAGATTAGTAATTACATAATCAATCTATACAAATAAATAAAATTGAAGTGTCTGTTTGTAATATTAAAATAACCGCTTTTTACTAAGATTTTACTAAGAAGAGACACGGTACATATACCAAAACAACATTTTTTAGAATTTTTGTCTATCTGTCTGTCTATCTGTTTGTTTGTTCCGGCTAATCTCAAGAACGACTGGACCGATTTTGACGGGACTTTCACAGGCAGATAGCTGATGTAACAAGGAGTAACTTAGGCTACTTTGCCGAGGGGTAAAATAGAGGTGCGATGTGATAAAACCGAATTCCACGCGGACGAAGTCGCGGGCAACAGCTAGTACAATATATGAAACATATTGAGCAAATTGGATAAACAGAAAAAACAAATGAAACCTAATTTAGAAACCTAGATATACTCTTTATTGTGCATAACTAATTACACCACACTTAACTACAAAATATTCTTAACCTTCAAAACGGTGAAGGAAAACATTGTGAGCATGACCCGACACGTTCCAAAATTTGGAAGTCATGCTTCAAGGGCAAGAAAGGAGCCTCATTTAGGCACATTTTAAGACTTTCATCACACTAGTTCGAGAGTGCCATTGCTCGTAGTAAGTACTACTAGTAATCATCTCCTTTGGCTATCAAATTTGTTTAATTTTTATTTTTTTATTTATTAAATATAAATAAAAATACTTACAAACATGTGACGCTGTCTGTTGCTGTGAGTGGAGAAGTGTTTCCCGCATACACCGCAAACATAGGACGCCTTTACGTCGCTATGCACACGCCTGATGAACAGAAATAGTAACTTAAAGATATTACACTCATGGTGGGAATCGAACCCATAACCTCAGCGCAGAATGTGGAACTACTACCATCTGAGCTGCGAGGCAACTTTGGATTATAGATACAAAGGGCACTTACACTCAAAGGTAGTCCATATTGAAAGGGCAGTCACACTGAAAGGTCACCCACATGAAAGGTCAACCACACGGCAAGGTCAGACACAATGAAAGGTCAGTCATACTGAAAGGTCACCCACATGAAAGGTCAGACGTACCCAAAGGTCACCCTCACTTAAAGGTCCGGCACTGAAAGATCACCCACACTGAAAAGTCAGACACTGCAAGGTCAGTCATACTGAAAGGTCACCCACATGAAAGGTCAGTCACACTGCAAGGTCAGTCATGTCACGTTACCTGTGCGCGACGAGCCGCTGCTTCATACGGAACGACTTCCCGCACTGCTCGCACTTGAACGGTCGCTCCCCGGTGTGCACCCACGTGTGGTCCTTCAGGAGCGCGTAACTCTGTCGTCACACATCACACATCACACACCGTACGTTATGAAGGTTACGGTTACGGAACGAGCAGACGGCCCACCTAGTTGTTAGGTGGTAATCTGAGCCCACTCTGCCCGTAATAGGGAGAAAGACTTAGGTACACCAAAACCCAAGTTGTTAACTCTGAGACGTGAAGGTGGAATGTCTCATTTGCCTTTAATTTCACTGGTTTAGTTTGTCAATTTGTGTATACATTTTTACATATTCATTACATTTGAATATTACTGACGTCTCCAAACGATTTCTTTATGAATTATTTGGAAATAAAGTTTTTGACTTTGACATATATGTCATTGTGTACTTTTTGACAGATCCTTTGTAGGCTCCTAAAAATTTTCTATAGAAAGCATCTCTCAGTATCAGTGAGTTGTTAGCACACGCTACCCGCCAACAGATGGCGTTATTCACAGTACCTGGAATATTCTTCCGCAAACCTCGCACATGCAGGGAGACTTCATCGAGGGGTACTTGGTTCGATTCTTGTCCGGGTGCATCCGTCTGAAGTGGCCGTGGTACGCCCTCGAATCTTCAAGCTGCATGCCACACTGCAATGTGAAATTACGATATTTAGCAAAACAAACTTTTTTTATCAATAAAGGGTAGCATTATATAGTAGGTTCGACAACGCGATAATTCAATTTACCTGTATTAACAAAAAAAATAAGTATTATATCAGTTGTTAAGTTCCCACAGTACAAGCTACGCTTAGTCGAGGCTAGATGGCGCTGTGTCAAGTAATAATAATAATAGTTTATTTCGGACCATAGAATCCATATCAATATTACAAATTAAACATTAAATTAATGTTCAATTTATATAATATTAAAATACTCGAATTTAGAAGAACTAAATAATAACCAAAGTTGTAATTTCTCCATTAAAAAATACTTTAACCTCCCAACAACACATCTGTTTAATAATTATAGATTTATACAAGATTATTTACTTAGACTTACCTTATTTTCAAATTTAAAATCATCATTTAATTTTTATTTTAATAGTAGTATTACATAAAACTGTTTAAATTAAATAAAATAAAAATTAGCTAATGTATCATTGTTTTGCCCATCATAATGTATCATAATAGCTGACCTGTTCGCATGATATCGGTCCCTCGCACTTGCGCACCTGACTCGGGTACACTCGCCTCTTCTCGTCATCTTCTGCGTCGTTCTTCAGTTTATCCCTGCAATCACAACCCCCAATCATTATAATATTGGTGGACATTGCCACACAGCGCCATCTAGCACCAAACTAAGGTAAGCTTGTATCATGGGAACCAGACAACTGATATACATACATACTTTACGTCTATACGAATAAATAAAATTGGAGTGTCCGTTTGTAATATTAAAATAACCGCTTTTTAGTAAGTGCATATGGATGTACACGGTACATATACCAAAAAACATTTTTTACAATTTGTGTCTGTCTGTTTGTTCCGGCTAATCTCTGAAATGGCTGGACCGATTTTGACGGGATTGTCACTGGCAGATAGCTGATGCAACAAGGAGTAACTTAGGCTACTTTTCCAAGGGGTAAATAGGGGGTGCGCGATAAAACCGAATTCCACGCGGACTAAGTCGCGGGCAACAGCTAGTTATTAGATGAGTGTACCTCTCAGCGGCGTCCCTGCACTTCCGCCCCCGGGTCGGTTTATTATTCTCCCTGTCGCTGCCCGCGTGCCTCGCGGACACGCTCATATGCTTCCTGTGCGCCTCCACAGACACGAACCGCACGTTGCACACCTCACAGTAAGGGCCATCTGCAGGTATCTAAGAACATATAACATTATTTTAGACATTACGAAAAAAAACAAAAAAAAAACGGGGCAAATGAAACCGGGTTCACTCGCCCCGTTTTATATTTTTGTCTCGCCTCATAGCTCAGTTGGTAGTAACCCTAGCGCCCTAACCCTAGCCTTATGCGCTGTCTCGTGAGTTCGATTCCCACCTTGGACAAACATTTATATGACATTCGTAACATTAATGTTTGTTCTGTGGCTGAGTTTTAATATGCATGTATTAGTATGTATGTATATGTATGGCCAGTCAAATTTGTTGGACACTTCACAGCGCCATCTAGCCCCATAATTACAAGCTACCCTTAACTTACTTAGGGGCTAGACACCGTGTCCCACCAATATGAATGATATGTAACACTCACAGTGGTTTCGTCGCTCCTATGTTTCAGTTTCTTGTGCAACTCAATCCCTTTGGCGCTAACGAAGGAATACCCGCACAGCTCACACACAAAGTCAGAAGGATGCTTTATCCTTATGTGTCCCATATACGTCGTGAACTTGCTGAAAATAATATAAAATATATAAAAAATTGGTTAAAAACTTACTTAATTTAAATGTTTATTGCAGTTAGAAAAAACCGATGTAAACAGGTCCTTACTTATGTGATTAAGGAACTGTATTATTAAAAGAAATACGTTTCACTCGATAGATATACTAAATTATAAATAACACTAATTTAATTTTTAACAGCAATAAATAAAATAAATAATCTTCTTTCTTGACGCAACTACTTTTTTGTTTCACACAATCCATCCATCAATACGTCGCCCTTCTCTCCTATATCCACCCGCGCTTATATTTAACACCTTACTGGTACCACGTCTACACCCCCCTTATATATATATATTTTTATTTACACATTAAATGAACATTTTAAATTAAAAAAAAATGTGAGCCGTCACGGGACGCCTGGCAGATGTGAAACATCGACATTATTTTGTAAGAAACTAAGTACCCCACCACTAATAATGTTTATGATTTGTCGTAACCTTGAACGGACCAATCAGCGCTCATGCCGTGGCGACGCGTCGCCAAGCCAGAAATCGGTTTTACGTGCGGCTATAGATGTTTCACATCAAAAATACCACATCTAAAAAACTAAATGAAGCTTATCTAAGATGTGAAGAGATTCCTCATCTCTTATTTATTCTCATTTAACTCCTCATTGGTACCACGTCTACCCCCCTTATATTTAACACCTCACTGGTACCACGTCTACCCCCTTATATTTACCACCTCACTGGTACCACGTCTACCCCCTCTTATATTTACCACCTCACTGGTACCACGTCTACCCCCTCTTATATTTACCACCTCACAGGTACCGCGTCTCCCCGCCCGCGCCCGCACACTGTACACACTCACAGGAACTGGAGCGTGCAATGCGGACAGTTGTACTTGGTGCCCTTGTGCCACCGCTCGTGCAGGCGCGCAGTCTGCCTGTGCGTGGTGACGTACGCGCAGTGGTTGCAGCTGAACCGCTGCAGGTGATGAGCGGTCACGTGCTTGCGGAGCGCGTGCGACTGCCTGAAGTGTGTCTTGCATATGTCGCACCTGTATTCGCCGCACTCCTGTACACACATTTATTGTGATATACATCATAATAATACTATTGGACATTGTCACACAGCGCCATATAGCCCCAAAGTAAGTTAAGCATAGCTTGTATCATGGCAACCACACAACTGATATACATACATATAATACATATGAACACCCAGACACAGAACAAACATCTATGCTCGTTACACTAATGTTTGCTGGGTGGGAATCGACCCCACGACCTACAGCGCAGAAGGCAGAGTTACTAGAAACTGCGCTGTGAGGCCTGTCTCAATACATAATGTACAAGCAAGAAAAACACGACATATTGACCTCATAAGTAAAATCTCATCACTCTCTCAACCACATCTATTTTATCTCATAGAAATCTGGGGAAGTGCCGACAAATCAAAATTAACAGAACTTCAAACTATCCAAAATAAAATTGTAAAATTACTTTTTCATTATGCTTATCTCACAAAAACTACAAAAATCTATGACAAAACTAAATTAATAAATCAAACAGTTATACATACAACACCAGCATACTTATTCCTAAAATTATAAAAATAAAGAGTAATATACTCCACTACTAAAACATTTGGCGTAAAGCAGCCAAATGACGCTCTGCCTACACCTTTAAGGGTAAAGGTATTTAATACTCACACTTGTATGTCTAACCATATGACCAGCATAAGCGTCTTGGTCCAAAAACCCTTTGAAACACTCGGTGCACTTGAAAACGGAATGCTTGTAATTATCAGTCTCCTGTCTCTTCAGTACCTCAGCGATTTGCTCCTCAACCGTCAGATCAGTTATGGTAAACAGCGTTTCGTTCAGATCCTGATTTAGAAAAGGCTTCCGTCTCCTGTCTATCTTGGGTTCGGTCGGTTTCACCTTCTTCACCCTTTTGACGGGCACTTTCTTCTTCTTCTTCTTCTTTCTTGCTACTTCTAGAGGTAGACTGTCGTCCGTATCGAACCCTTTGTCCGACACGTCTTTGAGGCTGACCGTTTCATCCTTCTGACTGAAATTGTCTACGAATATGTCCTCGTTTTTAATGTGGAACTCTGTTTCTGTGTGTTGTGTTTCTGTGTTTTCTGTGTGTTCGATTGGTTTTTCGTCGGGTGTGTCGCACTGTTCCAAGGTAAAGTCGTAGTGGTCGGGTGGGAAATGCTTTTTTTGGAGATTTGAAGAGATTCGCCTGATGTCTTGGGAGATTTCTTTAAATGCTGCGGTTGTTAGCTGAAATAAATAGTTATGTGATTATTTTATCTATTCTAGCTTGTCAAGTTTGTCCCTACAGTTAGAACGATAGATGATGAAGTAAAGGAACATATCTTGTAACCAAAAAAAAACAGTATTATGTAGTCAATGTAATAAACTAAATGTAACAGATAAAATTGTTACAAGGATGGGAATAAAAAGGACTCCTTTAGGGGTTTCTTGTCTTATCTCCACGGAGGGTCGAACATGGTTAGAAAAGGCGTCAAAATTAGCGCGTGACTTTATTTTTTGAATACTTATTGATGTTTCTAAGCCATTTCTTTATGAATTCTACGGAAATAAAGCTTTATGACTTTGACTTCGACTGTCCTCACAGCTAAGTTGGTAGTAACGCTGCCTCCTACGCGGTAGATCGCGGGTTCGATTCCCACACGGGACAAAAATTTGTGTAACAAGGTGAATACTTACGTGTATGTGCGTCTTCAGCAGTTCCAACATGAGACTATTGGCTTTCAGCGACCTGTCCCGGAACTTGACAAAGTTGTACAACCGTGTGGCGCACTCCGGACACAGGGTCTGCGGCAGCCTGTCCTCGCAGTCCAGCTGAACACACGTGGGAATTACAACAAGTTAGAAATTACACGCACATAAGAGAGAAAGAAAAATATATGTATTAGACAATACAGGCAAAGAACACAAGACATTGAAAATGATGAGGAACATTTGGGAGGGTCTTGTTGCTCGCGTCCGTACATGATAACCCTCTGAATCCCTACACGTGTCCCCCGGGTGGTGTGAAAGGAGCAACCCAAAGTATCAGTAGAACTTGTGCCAAGTTCACCCGGAGAAGTACTACCACCACACCTGGTAATCTGCCGGCGAGCAGTGATGCACTCGCGTTGCTGTGTTCCCGTGGAAGGGAGTGGGTGCCGCTGAAATTGCAGAAACGGCTGGACCGATTTTGACGGGACTTTCACTGGCAGATAGCTGATGTAATAAGGAGTAACTTAGGCTACTTTTCCGAGGGGTAAAATAGGGGTGCGCGATAAAACCGATTTCAACGCGGACGAAGTCGCGGGCAACAGCTAGTAACAGTAATACTCACGTATAGTCCAGTGAGAGTTTCGAACGCGTGCTGCAGACTGTACTCCTTGATGGGGAACAGCCTGTGTGTGTTACTGAGACACATTCTGCACACCTGCAAATTATTATTGACTTGTCTCACAGCTCAGTTGGTAGTAACCCTGCTTTCAGCGCTGTGGGTCGTGGGTTCGATTCCCACCCAGGACATACATTTGTGTGACGAACATTGGTGTTTGTTCTGTGTCTGGGTGCTGATATGTATTATATGTATGTATTACCAACCGAGTTGTGAAGCAGTCATGAGGCCATTATTATTTTTCAAAAATTTACAACGTCATATAAATTTAACAAAATACTGAAATGAAAATAAAATCAACTGAGCCATCTAAAGACCATTACCAATGATCTATAGATACCTCAACTGATCCAATAAGTTATATATTATATTCTACATTAATCAGTTTATAGTCGTGCAGGTATTTAGGTGCGCCTCAAAGAGGCTCCTTTCATGCACTTGACACATGTCTTCGAATTTTTTGTTCTAGGACATGTCGGTTTCCTCACGATGTTTTCCTTCATCGTTTTGAGAACGTGGTGTTGTGCACATAAACTTATCAAGCGAATAACTCATTGGTGCTCTTCGGTATTTGAACCAGTGATCTGCGGGTTGAAACTCGGGGTTAGTACCACTGGGCCACCGCGCTCCCCACCACGACTCGATTGTCAAAAAAGAAAGTTGTTAATACCTATGTTTCACAATAAATGATATTCATTGATCGATTGATTGAAAAGGTGGAACAAAATCTAAAGATATATTCAGGTAACTGTTAGTTATTCACTCACCTTGGCTACGGAACACACTCCAAACTCAGTGTTTTCCTGAAAGAAGAAATTTTTATGTATTACTTTATTTATATATTATATTATTTATATATAAAAATACAAAACTATTTACTAACACAAAGTGAGGGTACAAATAACTGTGGAAGCACTGCCTCCTGTTTTAGTTTACAGAAACTGTGTTACAGGAAGCAGTGGCTTCTTAATTATAAACTATAGTCACTCTCACATTGCCGACAAGAAAATAAAAAAACACCTTAACATAGTTGAGAAAAACATACAGATACTTATAGTTAATTTTTAATACATAGTTTTTGAAAATAAATCAAAAAGTTTTAATAACAAAGTTAAAAAAAGTGGGTTTTAATTTATGATATACCTACATATTTATATCCCACTTAATATTATAAATGCGAAAGTGAGTTTGATTGTTATGCTTTCATGCTTAAATGTGAATTCCTAAAAATGGAAAGCGGCTTCATGGTCAACCTACATGGAGATGGCGACAGACTGGCCTCATAGCTCAGTTGGTTAGTAACCCTACCTTCTGCGCTGTAGGTCGTGGGTTCGATCCCCACTCAGGACAAGCATTTATGTGACATCTGTAACATTGATGTTTGTTCTGTGTCTGGGTGTTGATATGTATTATATGTATGTATTTACAAAAAGAAAAGTATATAAGTATTATATTAGTTGTCTGGTTCCCATGATACAAGCTATGCTTAGCTTACTAAGGGCTAGATGGCGCTGTGTGAAATGTCCACCATTATTTATTATTTATTTATTTATTTATTTACTTTGACACAGTTATGAAAGATTGGATCTCAAAAATGCCAGACCGTTATCAGTAGAAGGGAATTAGAGGGGCCTTTGCCCTGCAGTGGGACGACGCAGGATGATAATATTAAGATAACCATACCTGGCTGATAACCGGTACCGCACCAGTCCGCACCCTCCGCAGCCCGCAATGTGTCTCATACAGATCCTCTACCAGAAAGTGCTCGGAGCACACCGTGCTGCGCTCCTTCGGTTTCCAGTCTCGCTTGTCCAGAGCCTGCAGCCAGGACTTACGCAGTGATTCTTCTGTGGGAAACCTGAAATTTTTATTACATTTCATTATATTGTGAACTAGATTGCGGCTTTACTTGTGCTTAGTCATTTTTATCAATTTTTGAATTAACCTTAATAAAAGTACCCTAAGCTACTCATTACTCTAGCTCAGCTTATATATAACATCAGATATATGCCAGTGAGAGTCCCGTCAAAATCGGTTCAACCATTTCAGAGATTAGCTAAACGTAACAGACAGACTAAAATTAAAAAATACAAAATATTTCATTAGGGGTACAAAACAATGGAATACAATATTACTGAGAAACGATGAAGTCTGGGAGAAGTTATAATACTGTGTCGCAGTCATCAACACCCACCTCTGTTAGTTCCATAAAGTAGGATAGTATAGTAGCTTATGTTACAAAAAAGAACATTGCAAGCATGATGTGTGCTTGTAAATTTCAAAATTTAGATGTAAGGTCTATTACTCATATTATTTTTATGGTAGCACAGTATTCACAGTATTCTCTGCTAAGCTCCAATACTCATATATTCTTTCAATTATTTATTTATTATTATCTTGACGAATTTTTGAATGATAAATTACGATAAATGTTACTTCTTTTTTTTTATTATTATCTATTTTGAAATTGTTTAGTTTAGTTAGTTATTTGTTAACATTAGGAATTAAGGTACAAAATGTATTATAAAACTTTCATTATTTCTTAATTTCAATAAAAATGTTGTCTGACGCCACTGTTATTCAGATTTTGCACACCGATTTCGGTAAAACAAATTGTGCCTAAAACAACTTTACCATCTGCATTTAATGTAATTTACATATGTTTCAGCAAATAAATTATCTTTTATCTTTCAATTAAAAGTCTATAGATGCCTCAGGAGCTCAACGCTTATCATATTTTTACTATTACACACTTTTGATTCAAAAAGAGACCCATCTAGAGAAACGAAATCTAGTTTGTTTACAACAATATAACCAAGTATCCATGACAACGGTCACAGTGCAGGGCTAGAAATATGTATTAGTATTAGTCGGCAAGAGAAAATCTTTGAAGAGTATTTTAAACCTCTCTAATACTGTTTGGCCACTAACCTTAGTAGTAGTATTCTAGAATTTAATTTTCTTGCACAGTATTCTCATCTCTACTAAAGAGTATACTATCATAAGAAAGCCAGCCGGTACTTTTAGTGAATTATGCGAACTTATTCTATTTATATTCTGCAGTTTAGTATAACTCAATACGTACGAGTGAAAGGTGATGCCCTCAGCCTTGGAATTGTTCCTCGAATCATTCTTGCAGCCGGGTACCACGCACCTCATCGTTTAAACCGTAATTTCAACGGAGTTTTAATTATTTTTGTACCATTTTCGGATGCTCTAAGGCAATGTTATTCACATCGAATACAAATCAGACAACGGCGTCCATTTATTAAGAAAAATTATTTCTTAACGAACGTATTTGTATGTTCGTTATTTAGATTTCATTTGTGTTAGGTTTCCGGCTACAAACATGTAAAAACAAATAGGATCCCCAACACACTAAGCTGTCGCCGCTGATATTTTTGTTCTGTCTGTTCAAAGAATATACCTACTACTCTTTACTCTCGTTCTATTTAGTCTATTTGTAAGTCACAAATAGAGATGCGCGATACACAAGTATGTTTTTAAAACATCGGTTAATATTCATAATCGATGTATCGTTACAAATCGAGGTTTTGATGAACGATGCCTAATTTCTAATTGCATTAAGTTTGCATGACCGAACGCTACGTAATTTAATAGTGTAATAAGGCCTTCATCAAACACGTATCGTGTACTAAAATTCTACGCCATCACCATGGAGGTAGTATGTACTTCGTACATATATTATTTCTATGGCCGTCACTGACTTATTAGGACGTTCATTATTTTGGCGGTTCACCCCGGACTGAGAAAGTTTAATATTAAGGAATTATTATTATAGCCGGAAACGACTCCGGGTAAAAAAAGTCATAGTCAGCCCAAATTAACATAGCGGCTTTAAAATCAAATTTAAAATTTTATCCCCGAGTTTAAATCCGGAGATCACAGGTTGAAATCCCGACAAGCACAATTAGTTTTATTTCTTGATAACTTGCGCAATGCCACGTTCTCAAAACAATGAAGGAAAACATCGTGAGGAAACCGACATGTCCTAGAACCGACAATTCTAAAGACGTGGCAAGTGCAAGGAAAGAGCCTCTTTGAGACACACTTAAAATCCATTCGCCTTCACTCGAATAGTAATATTGTAAAATAAATAAATTCAAGGGTACTTTATAATGGGAAACGCATCACGCAAATATAATTCACAAATTGTATATTTTAATAAATATTAAATATAATAATCTAGCATTCTACAATAAATAATAATACAAGTTTCGCTTACACTGACAACTTGAGAAACCAGATTTAGGGCAACACCTATCAGCGGTTGTATGACAGGACAGTACGTTGCTGGTTACTTCTGATATGAATAATATATTAATAATTATTTATTTCCACCTATTTAGCTTAATTAACACACATTAAATAGTTTTATGCTTAAGGCAAGTACTACAACAACTATTTCAGTTAAAAAAATGAGAGAATTTCAAGAGTTTCCAATAAGTGATACATATTTTTTATATGAATATAAATATTATCTCAAGAGTAGACTCTTTTTTTCTTTATGCTCACTCTTTGAAGGTTTTTTAATGTGATGAAGTTACGGAACGAGCAGATGGCCCACCTGGTGTTAAGCGGTAACCTCACACACACAAGCAATATGACTTGGGTCCTTCTCTATTTAGGTACAACAAGAATCAAGTACCAAGTCGCATTGTATGCGCCCGTAACTCAGAGACGCGAAGTTGGAATGTCTCATGTGCCTGTAATTACACCAGCCACCACACCTTTTGAAGCAGAACACAATCAAGTCAAAAAAAATACACAAATATATAGAAAAACAAACTCACTCATACAAAAAACTTGTTACACGAAATATTGCGTCCAAAATATGTGAGATCTTATTAGTTTCATTATTATAAAAAAATATTTACAACAGATCTTAAAAATATTGAGTATTGTCCACGCCCTTATGTAGGAACTAACGTGTGCCCGCTACTTTACCCGCGTTAATATCGGGATAAAAAGTTATTGCTGAAAGTACAATCTTTCTTGATATCCGGCTAAGGGTAAGGCTTAAGTGTATTGTGACTTATGGTATTATATTCTGGGGGGAATGAGCTGACGTCCATTTTGAACTGGTATCACGGTTCTGACTACTGCTTAGTTCCACAAATAAAACATTTTTCTTTCTTAATACCGGCTAAGTCTTAAGTGTATTGTGACTTATAGTATTATACTCTGGGGGGAATGAGCAGACGTCCATTTTGAACTGGTATCATGGTTCTGACTACTGGTTAGTGCCACAAATAAAACATTTTTCTTTCTTAATATCCGGCTAAGGGTAAGGCTTAAGTGTATTGTGACTTATGGTATTATACTCTGGGGGAGAAGAGCAGACATCCATTTTGAAGTGGTATCATGGTTCTGGACATTTGTCCGAGTAGTGGTCCCGCCGCGACCGCTTCGGCCAGGGCTTCTTCATGTGAACATGTTCGACGTGCGCGCGCTGCTCGCCGCCCGTCGTAAAGCACTTACCACACGTCTCACATTTGAACGGCTTTAGCCCCGTGTGAATCTGATAATCATTTTTAATTAATATATTCGCAACACTGTCTGACTGGCCTCACAGCTCCGTTGGTAGTAACTGCCTTCTGCGCTGTAGGTCGTGGATTCGATTCTCAGTACAAACATTTGTGTGACGATGTATGTTCTGTGTACACAGGGATTACTGTGTAATAGTGCGCCACATATGGGGCATAATTCAATTATGAATATAACTGTGAAGACCTGTTATTAGCCTTATGTTTTTTCATTAAGTTTTATGTTTTTATGAGCTGTGATTCTTCCTCAAATGAATAAATAAATTACTTATTTATTTAGACAGTCTTCTTCTTCTTCGAGTCACCGGTTCTGTCGAACCAGTGTGGTGAAAGGATTGTAAGTGCGCCTCAAAGAGGCACCTTTCCTGCACTCGACACAATCGGTTTCCTCACGATGTTTTCCTTCACCGTTTTGAGAACGTGGTATTGCGCACATAAATCTTTCAATCGAAAAACTCATTGCACGTCGGGATTTGAACCGGCGACCTCCGGATTGAAACTCGGAGGTCAGTACCGCTAGACCACCACGCTCCCATTTAGACAGTGAGATATAGAGACGCATAATGTAATACTCACAAACATGTGCCTCCGGCGGTTGTTATAAAACGCGAAATGTTTCCCGCACAGCGGACACGGGAAGGAGGGCCGTGCTTCGGAGTGCACTCGCTCGTGGAACACCAGATTGCTCTTCTGCGTGAAGCTCTTCGGGCACCGGGAGCACTTGAAACGCTTTTCGCCCGTGTGCACCCACATGTGGTCTTTCAGTAGCGCCATGCTCTGGAAATATTTCATCTTTTGTACATGAACAAGCTGCACAGTTTCCTAAAAACTAAAAATCTCTCTGGAGATGAATCGCCTGACTGCTCCATCCACGGAGAAGTTTCTCGTTCATTTTAAAACTTCAAATCATTTAACATCTCCAGCAGTATATGCAGCAGGCAGAACATCTCCCAGCAGCTTATGACCTCCACCTGGTCACCTGGACTCCACCTGGAGTCCAAGTGGACCGTTGCAGGCTGAATATTAGCTGATGGGGCTACGAGACAGCGGCTTGTGAATTTGGACCTACCCTCAATCAGTGCTCCACTTATTTGCTCATTGTGTCACAACAGCTGTACATTGAGCGACATCTACACTGCTAGTTAACACGCCATAGCAATGACTACGCATTGGTAACGCAAAATTTCAACTATTAGTAAAAGTAAGAAGCAGTAATCTAAGTGCTTCTTACTATATTAAATTAGTTTGGAAGTTTTTCTGGCATACATAACTTGAAATAAAATAAAATAAATCAGAGAGAATTATGGACTTATAAGCATAGTATGTTACCTGGAAGATGCGGCCGCACAGTTCACACATGCACGGCGTCTTCATGGCGGGGTACTTGGTTCGATTCTTGTCAGGGTGCGCCCGCCGGAAGTGCTGCGCGTACAGACGGAGGTCGCGCAGATGCATCCCGCACTGCGTCGACACATGCATTCTTTTATTATTGTATGGACTCTTGGGTTGGTTACGTTGTTGCGGAAGTAAGCTAGTATTTGTATGGCTGAGAGGAACTGGAATTTTAAGGCGGAAAATTATAATATTTTTGTTTAACTAGCAATGTCTGTATGTATGTTTGTTGAGGTCAACGTTTGCATCTAAATTATGAACCAAATATCGTAGCATGTAAAGCTGCACTCGCTGCTGCTGTGGTGAGCTGGAGTGGATGCTGCTGTAAACCTACACACAACTCCACAATAGCAGTTCAGCAGACATACCGTGTTTACGCCAGTTATATTTGTGTTCAAATGCCTGGTTGCCGGTGAAATTACAGACATGACTTTCCACCTTCACGTCTCCCAGAGTTGTGGGCGCAATACGATGCGACATGGGTCTTTCCGTAACTAAGTAGCAAAAGAACGTATTTCTTCTAAGTAAGGGCTAGTGCACTGTCGGCTCGTCTCCATTCACAGTGTAAGGGCTGGTACACTGTCGGCTCACTCGTCTCCATTCGCACTGTAAGGGCTGGTACACTGTCGGCTCACTCGTCTCCGTTCGCACTGTAAGGGCTGGTACACTGTCGGCTCACTCGTCTCCATTCGCACTGTAAGGGCTGGTACACTGTCGGCTCACTCGTCTCCGTTCGCACTGTAAGGGCTGGTACACTGTCGGCTCACTCGTCTCCATTCGCACTGTAAGGGCTGGTACACTGTCGGCTCACTCGTCTCCATTCACACTGTAAGGGCTGGTACACTGTCGGCTCACTCGTCTCCGTTCACACTAAGGGCTGGTACACTGTCGGCTCACTCGTCTCCGTTCACACTGTAAGGGCTCGTACACTGTCGGCTCACCTGCTCGCAGGTGACGGGTCGCGGTGTATGCTCCGGCTCGGCTCGCGGGTGTATGAGGGGACGTCTCTCTATGCGTCGCATCACTCGTCCGTTGCGTTCAGCGTTCATGCTTTGTGAGTCGTTTCGGAGGCGGTTACTAAGAATATTATTAATTTTATGACTTCATATTAAAAGTGCCAGTAATAAATTTGTTTGACTGTTTATCTGCCTTATTATTGGTTGTCTATTTTTCATTTGCCAGTCATCTCACGAAATTGTTATCACGAGCAGCACTCGACATTCTGCTACAAGTGTACGAAAGGAGCCTGTTTGTGGCGCACTTTAATTTTATCGCCAGAATGGTTCTAGAGAACTATTGATGCTTTATTAATTGTATTAGACAAGGACTCTTTCGTAATCAGTTGAAGATAGCAAGAGTACATAAAAAGGAAACAATACAATACAACCAACAACGACAATATGGAAGTCTTCAAGAGGAGAGTGAATAGGTTCCTTCTAGGCGCGCATGCTACATCGTAGACCACATCGTCACTTAACATCAGGTGAGATTATGGTCAAACGTTTGTCTATCACAAATAAAAAAAAAAAAATAGGGTATGAGTAATGATCCCAGAAATTACAGACCCATTTCGTTATTACAATGCTTATCAAAAATCTATGAGAAGCTCATACAAGATAGGACAGTGTCACACTTATATATCAATAAGTTTTTTTATTTTGATTTGATTTGAATCAATTTGGATATCAAGTATGTTTTGATAAATTTAAATAACAAAATAAGGTAACGGGTCTGTTTCTGGATCTATCTGCAGCATTCCACACGGTTGACCATAACACACTACTAGCTAAACTTGATCACTATGGAATAAGAAGAAACGCCCTATGTCTAATGAGATCGTATTTGATAACAGGAAAGTTTGTGGAAGTAAGGGATATTGTTGGGCGGCAAGAAATAGTGACGAAATCAAAAATTAGTTATGTAAAACGAGGTGTTCCACAAGGTTCAATATTGGGGCCAAAATTCTTCGTTATCTTTCTGAATGATCTCATTAATTTTATTTCCACAAATGTTTCTGATATTAATTTAGTAGTTTATGCTGATGACACCAATGCAATTATATCACCTAGTAGTTTGCAAGAGTTTAAGTTTAATATAGACAATGCATTTGAGGCTTTTAATATATAGTTTAACGTGAATGATTTAAAACTTAATATAAAATAGTTACGGATCGCTCTCGGTCATGTGCCGTGAAGACAGCTTCAGGTGCCTCTCGTGCGCCTCCTCCGACACGAACTTCACGTCACAAACCTCACAGAAAGGACCCTCCAATGGCACCTGTTAACACCACATCCTGTATAATGCTTGGAGGGTCGGATAGGGTCTGAACAGGCAAACTTAGCAATTGATTGAGAATTGGGTCCTACTTAGGTACGACAAGAGCCAAGTCGCATCATATGCGCCCGTAACACTGAGACGTGAAGGTCCCTCGTGCCTGCAATTTCACTGGCAGCCACAAATCTAGTCCCAAAGTAAGCATAGCTTGTACTATGGGAACCAGACAAGTAATACAATACTTATTGCATATAATTTCATAATGTAGTAAAGTTTGTAGGTAGGAGGTAATCTCCGAAACCAGTGATCATTAGTTTCGGTTAGTTTATACTGTCATAAAATTAAATGTGAGTAACAGTCGGCAAGACTGCCAATATCGTCGAAAGTGAACAAGATTGCCAATTTCATCGAATTTACATAAGATTGCCAATTTCGTTGAAAGTCCACAAGGCTGTCGATTTCGTCGAAAGTCAACCCGATTGCCAATTTCGTCGAAAATACGTACGTTGTCATCAATAAGGCGATGTTTCTTCCGCTTGTGCACGTCTATCCCCTTCTGGCTCACAAATGTGTACCCACACAGCGCGCAAACGAAATCTGACGCGTGTTTGATACGAATGTGTCCCATGTATGTAGTCAGTTTACTGTAAAGGAAAAAAAAGGAATCCATCCTATAGGGGTTTCTCGTCTATTCTTCCCCACGGAGGGTCGGATGTCTGTCACTTCACTCCCGCTAGTCGAGAGTACACAGGCCGGTACTTACTCGAACTCCATAGCGCAGTGCGGGCACTGATATTTGGTCCCCGCGTGCCATTTCTCATGTTCCCTCGCGACCCCCCTGCAAATATAACATAGTAATGAGCCGCTCCATTGCAAAAAAATAGTACAGATATGCTCTAATATGGGTAAGAATATCTAACAGGAGGTAGCTAGGTCAGGGAGAATATTTAGACATTAAGAGGGGGGTATTATCCAAAATGGGGATGGAAGTCAAACAAGTTCCTAGTGACATATGGGCACTTTTTGCAGCTAAGGATATTTAGAAATTAAGTGGTGTGGGAGGTATCCAATATTGGGGGGGGGGGTCAAACCTGTTCCTAGTGACAAACGGGCACCCTTTACAGCTGAACTTCTCAGTGTGCTGCGCGGTGATGTGCTTGCGCAGCGCGCGGCCCGCCTTCAGCCGAGTCTTGCAGATGAAACATTCGAACATACCGCATTTCTGAAACATTATATAACACGATGCAGATTGTCGGTTCGATCCCCCTCCCCGGACAAACATTTTTGTGCGTATGACATGAATGTTTATACCGATCAAAATTAATGAAAAAAAAAAAGTAGGTTACTTGAACAGCGCGCTCTCGTACGCCACGCTGTCCTGACGCTTCTCCACCTCCGCTATTTGCTCACCTCACTATGTCTAACGATATGTGCCTCGTAACGATCCCATATCATGAACCCGCGATAGCAAGTAGTGCACTTGAACAGCGCGCTCTCGTACGCCACGCTGTCCTGACGCTTCTCCACCTCCGCTATTTGCTCACCTCACTATGTCTAACGATATGTGCCTCGTAACGATCCCATATCATGAACCCGCGATAGCAAGTAGTGCACTTGAACAGCGCGCTCTCGTACGCCACGCTGTCCTGACGCTTCTCCACCTCCGCTATTTGCTCACCTCACTATGTCTAACGATATGTGCCTCGTAACGATCCCATATCATGAACCCGCGATAGCAAGTAGTGCACTTGAACAGCGCGCTCTCGTACGCCACGCTGTCCTGACGCTTCTCCACCTCCGCTATTTGCTCACCTCACTATGTCTAACGATATGTGCCTCGTAACGATCCCATATCATGAACCCGCGATAGCAAGTAGTGCACTTGAACAGCGCGCTCTTGTACGCCACGCTGTCCTGACGCTTCTCCACCTCCGCTATTTGCTCACCTCACTATGTCTAACGATATGTGTCTCGTAACGATCCCATATCATGAACCCGCGATAGCAAGTAGTGCACTTGAACAGCGCGCTCTCGTACGCCACGCTGTCCTGACGCTTCTCCACCTCCGCTATTTGCTCACCTCACTATGTCTAACGATATGTGCCTCGTAACGATCCCATATCATGAACCCGCGATAGCAAGTAGTGCACTTGAACAGCGCGCTCTTGTACGCCACGCTGTCCTGACGCTTCTCCGCCTCCGCTATTTGCTCACCTCACTATGTCTAACGATATGTGCCTCGTAACGATCCCATATCATGAACCCGCGATAGCAAGTAGTGCACTTGAACAGCGCGCTCTTGTACGCCACGCTGTCCTGACGCTTCTCCACCTCCGCTATTTGCTCACCTCACTATGTCTAACGATATGTGCCTCGTAACGATCCCATATCATGAACCCGCGATAGCAAGTAGTGCACTTGAACAGCGCGCTCTTGTACGCCACGCTGTCCTGACGCTTCTCCACCTCCGCTATTTGCTCACCTCACTATGTCTAACGATATGTGCCTCGTAACGATCCCATATCATGAACCCGCGATAGCAAGTAGTGCACTTGAACAGCGCGCTCTTGTACGCCACGCTGTCCTGACGCTTCTCCACCTCCGCTATTTGCTCACCTCACTATGTCTAACGATATGTGCCTCGTAACGATCCCATATCATGAACCCGCGATAGCAAGTAGTGCACTTGAACAGCGCGCTCTCGTACGCCACGCTATCCTGACGCTTCTCCACCTCCGCTATTTGCTCACCTCACTATGTCTAACGATATGTGCCTCGTAACGATCCCATATCATGAACCCGCGATAGCAAGTAGTGCACTTGAACAGCGCGCTCTTGTACGCCACGCTGTCCTGACGCTTCTCCACCTCCGCTATTTGTTCATCGTATGTCAGAGCTGTTATAGTGAACAGGGACTCGTCTAAACCGTCGTTCGCTTTCCTTCGTTTTATATCTGACGTTTTGTACCTGGAAATTGTACAAGAAATATAGGTAACTCATTTATATATTATACACACAAACCTTTCTTGGTGTATGGTTTAAAATTGTTGGTTAATATATATCTGATTGAACCACAATGGCCTAAAGTGATATTTTAATGTGTTGATTAGGCCACTCTAGTCATGGCTTCAATTGTGACTAGTAAATAAAAAACTTACTTATCCATTGTAGTCTCAGGGTCTTCATCTTCGTCTCTCTTCTTGTCATTCTTCTTAACTCTCTTCACAGCTTTAACTCTCTTCTCTTTAAACTTCTTCCTCTTCACTTTAATTTTATCTATCTTCGGACCGTGAGTTTCCGCTATTCTAGATTCTTCTATCCTAGACTCTTCTATTCTAGATTCATCTACTATTTTATTAGAAAATACACTCAATGTTTTCTCATCATCCGATTCAAAATCATCATATTCATTCACAAAGATCTCGTTAACAGTTTCATCTTTTATATCAATATCTGGTATCTGCAGTTGTTTGATATCCCCGTTATATACATCGTTATCGTTATCGTTAGACTCGTCGTTATCGTTATTCTGCGATTCGCTTTTGATTATTTCGTCATCACGTATATGTAGGTCGGTGTCGTTACAATCGTAAACTTTTTGACCTAAGCTAGTGATCAGCCGGTTTTGTATACGATTTATTGATTTTATATCTCTCACTGTGATCTGAAACAAAGGAGAATGACTGAATTACACAGAAAATTACCCTAGCGTTTTTATTATGTAGGTTACTGAACAAGCAAGATGGCCTACCTAGTGTCAAGCGGTAACCACTACCCATAACAGAAGCAAAGTCTTGGGTCCACCCTATTACACCCCAGACATTGGAAGACCAAATCGATATATGGCTTCTCAACTTTCACAGTAAAGCGTATGTTCTTTTAAGTGTTATATAATAATAATAATAACATTGGTAAACATTGTCACACAGCGCCATCTAGCCCCAAAGTAAGCTAAGCATAGTTTGTATCATGGGAACCAGACAACTGATATACATACTTATATACCTAGTTTTTTTTATTTATTTTATTTTATTTTTCAACCGTTATTATTATTATTATTATTATTTAAATATATTACATATTAACACCCAGTTATACCATGTAATTTTTTGTGAAAATAATGAATCTTTAACTAGAGTACGTACCGGCCAAGTTAATATGAAACCTTTTTTTTTTTTTTTTTTTATGTAATTGTACGCAAACAAGCAGACGGCCCACCTGAAGTTAAGTGGTTACCGTCGCCTATAGACATTTGCGTCCCTAACCTAATATGAATGAACTGTAAATTAAAAGTCAATGACCTATAAGATTTAGGGTCAATGGCCTGCAACATCAAAGGTCAACGACAAATTCAAAATTCAACTACATGCAAATTCCAAAGGACAATGCCCTGTGAATTCAAATCACTGTACTAGGGATTTCTAAGGTCAAATGTCATTGAACTCGCCGACTGATAATACCGCAGGTCAATGACCATTAAGTAACTCACGTAGTGGTCTGTACGCAGGGCGTGCAGCAGGGCGGTGTGCGCGCGCAGCGCCTTCCCGCGGAGGGCGGCGGCGGCGCGCAACCGACGCGCGCACTCCCAGCACACGCGACGGGGTAGCCTGTCCTCATCATTTACCTACAGATAAAGATAATAATTATCTATACAAATAAATAAAATTGGAGTGTCTGTTTGTAATATTAAAATAACCGCTTTTTACTAAGTGCATATGGATGTATACACGGTACATATACTAAAACAATTTTTTACTTTTTTTGTCTGTCTGTCTGTTTGTTCCGGCTAATCTCAGGAACGGCTGAACCGATTTTGACGGGACTTTCACTGGCAGATAGCTGATGTAATAAGGAGTAACTTAGGCTACTTTTCTGAGGGGTAAAATAGGGGTGCGTGATAAAACCGAATTCCACGAGGACGAAGTTGCGGGCAACAGCTAGTTATTTATATTTGATTCAGGCAAGGCAGTCGACAGTAATATATGGTTAGTGGTAGATGAACATTACATAAGTTCCACTGCTATTATTAACTATCAATATTTTAATTTGTATGTGTTTGTATAGGTCAAAATTTGCAATTGTATTTGAGACTGGTTCCCTCGAAGCGACTGAGCTGAAGTTTGGAACACATGTGTAATTACGATGACAATCCAATATGTTAACATGAAGGTGATCTCGGGTGATGGAGTCGGGTGTGCTCAGAAATTCAGCTCAACTTCTCAACATAAATTGTGAAATTGCAGCCGCATGAGACGTAACATCCCCGTCTCGGGATGGACGCAACGCAACGCGACTTGAGTCATCTCGTACTTTGGTGGAGAGGACTCGAGTCGTATTGCTGTTGTGTATGAGCCGTCAGCTCGTTCTGTCACTAATATGATAAAGAAACAACTCCATCGTGTTTGGATTTGTATTGACAAGTATACACACACAACGTAGCCCTCGGTGTTGTTCACTCTGATTGTACAAACTTATTTTGAAAAGCAGAATTTCAGGGTCTTACAAATATTCCTGTGATTTGCTGATAGAACTGGTCGAGTCTCTGTTCTCGGATGTCATACAATCTTGTGTCCATCGCCAGGCATATCCTGCAAACCTGCAACATAATATATTAACACAACTTACTTTTCTACTATCTTCAATATTTTCTAGATTTGTGGTAGTCTCATCACACATATTTTATGTATGTAATGTATATAAAGTTATATAACTCTTTTTCTATATATCTACCTATAAGAACTTTGAAACAGAAAACATATTAATTATAATGTTACATATTATTTCTCAAGGCCTTCCCCATAGTAACTAATCTCTACAAATCTACATTATTATAAAGAGGTTAAGTTTGTACTTAGGAATTAATCTGCGAAAAGAAAAATGTGATTCTGAAAATTCTTATACTAATAGCGAGCCCTGAGTGCTATTACTTCTGACAAAGATGAGGTCTAACCGTAAATATTTATTACCCGTTACAAGGCCATATTGTTCGGTAATATTATATTTAATAAGGTTTATATTTTATTATTTGTTTAATGTAACAAGTAATTATAATTACATACCCGCAATGCAGCCGGGGCATCCAAATCTTCAGAGGAGTTCTGAAATAAAATATTACAAAATAAATTAATAATAATAACATTTTATTTCTGAATAAGACACAACATTGGTACACAGTATCGGTGTTAATATATTATATGTATGTATTTAAAAAAGTATGTATATCAGTTGTCTGGTTGCCATGATACAAGCTATGCTTAGCTTACTTTGGGGCTAGATGGCGCTGTGTGATAGTAAAAATAAAAAAAACTCACATTAATAATAACAGGCACGGCTCCGCTCTTAACCTTTCTCATTCCCATCTTCGTCTCATAGAAGTCCTCATTCCGAAAGTGCTCAGAACAGATGGTGCTCCTTTCTTTAGGCTCCCAGTCTGGCATGCCGAACGCTTCGATCCATATCGATCTTAGATTGGGCTCCTTTGGGAACCTTTATAAAATGAAACAACTTTGTTAATACAAAATATAACTGGCTGACCAGGCAAACATAGTTTTGCCATAAATTAAAGTACTAACATCGCAATGAATAAATAGGGGTTGGTCGTAGAAGGGTGAGAATTTAGGCTTGTATGTATTTTTAATGCAGAAGTATACAAAAATTTTAATAAAAAAAATTGTCCAAAAATATTATTCTTTTATGTGTTATATTAGAAGATAATGTCTTTTAGGGAGGTAAATAAATATGTTTACCCATTACCATTTTCATTAGAAATACAAATATTTACAAAAATATATGGGATGGATATAAAGTAATTAGTAATAGTTGCCTCGTCAGTTATGATAAGCCCTAATCGTTGTCACGGGTAAGAGAATATTAATTATTACTAAATCAAGCCAAAATTTATTTATTGAAAGAAATACATTAGATGACATTCTTATGTGAATTATAAAAATCTAGCACAACTCACATGTGAAAAGTGATTCCATGGCTTTTATTAGTCCTTTTCGTATCATTACTGCAATTTTGGACGCTGCAGCGCATTTTGCGACGCAGGAAACATGAAAATCTTATTAGATTTACTGGAAATTATGTTTTGGAAACATCGTACTAAATGTGAGTTTTAGACTATATACATAGTTCATACACAAAAATAATTATGCGTGAATATATAATCGTTTATACAAATATTTTTTATTGCACTTTTTATTCATAAAGTGTGAGTATTTAACATTTTTATATCACTGACTTTGCAATGCATCGATGGGCATTGTTGTCGCCATTTCTGTTGTTTTGTTTTTTTTTATACAATTACTGGAAAGTGTCACGTAACTTTTAGCCATAGCAATCTGTCAAACTATCGAGAATGACAAGCGTTTACCACATGCAAGTCTATTTTTACGGCTAGAAAAGAGTACTCTTTACTATCGATACTTAGTACTATCGATAGATGGCCTTTACTATTTTTTATAATTACATCGTTCCTCAAGAAAGTTGTAAATTATTTTTTTCGTCAATATTCCTCTAACCATCACCCGAAAAACCATACCTCATCATGAGAGTGGGCAGATGTCTCATGCCTTGCATGCGAATCCAGAAGGCTGCCATACCACATTACTACACTGAAGGACAAAGTTACATTCATAAATTTATTCAGATCATCAGAACAATTAGGACAAAATTTGTTTCAAGGAACCCCTGGAATTTTTATTACCCTTGCATAGAAGAAAATCGAAATGAAGACATTGCGGCTCAAGACTGCAGGTCCAATAAACAAAATATAAATATATTATGGAATTTGGAGAGAGACTTCCGATGAATAAATTTGACTCTTGAGTGCAATTATGTATTCCTTACCAAAAGCTTGTAGATATTAAGAGTATTCAAAAAACAGGAAATTTGAAATACCACTTTTATTGTTTCCCAGAACTTATGCAACTTGGCTAACGGCTACGGCTTCTAAGTGTTCTCAAATTAATTTTAATACTCTCAATCAACAGTACAACGTAGACAAGTTTGCACAACCCTAGCCAATTTCCACCAAACCAGAAAGACCAAAGAGAAAGACAAAACTCAAATAAAAAAAAATGTACTTGTACTAAAATTGAGGGTCAATCATATATTGAGTGGTGAATAATATAAACGGTCTTAATTAGCTAAGTAATGTTTAAACTTTTTATACTGAATTCAATCATACATTAAGATATATAAAATAGTGATTAACTAATCAACAACTAAATAATGTTTTACTCAAGGACACAATGATATAGAAAAATCGAGTTCCGTTTCAGTGTTGTATACAGGAATAAATATTTCTAGACTTCAGACCCTTTGCAGTTATCTGGAATGTTAACAGATCCAGGGTCACATCTGAAACCATAGAAAAGTCTTGAGTACTAGTACTAGTAGTCGCACGAAAGGGATTTATAATAAATTATTCATATGAGCATATAAGCATTTTGGAAAAAGGCCAGGTCAAGAGTAGGTACCCTAAACCACCGAGCATGCATGCAAAATGTGATGAGAGTGGATGAAGCTAAGGAGATATCAGGATAGCAGCAGGTGGAAAACCGTCATCTCTGTCTACCCCCACAAAGAAACAGGCGTGATTTTATGTATAGATTATTATTTATATTTAGACCGCACTTAACAGGTGTGATTGCGGTCAAATGTTAGACTAGCGCATATAAAAAAAAACCTATGAACATTTTCACCTGTGCCTCACTTTAATTCTTCCCGTATACCGTTCATCCGCGTAATTCTCATGCACCAGGTCGGGGCTGTACTCCCGTATGGTTCTCTGCAACGAGCGTATATTTTGTTCCAAGTATTTGTTCTTCTCTTTGGACGTAGCCGTGAGCGTAGTGTTGACCCAAGCCGTGTAGTACGGCGCCGTGTGCGGGCTGAGACAGCACGGCACCCATTTTGCCACCTAGAAATTTGGGGGAGCGACCTTTTTCATGTGATTAAGTTACGGAACGAGCAGACGGTCCACCTGGTTAGGTGCTAGCCTCTGCCCTTAACAAGCAATACAACTTGTGTCCTCCCCTACTTAGACACGACATGACCCAAGACGCATGCGTATGCGTCCGTAACAAGACGTAAAGGTGGAATGTCTCATACTACTGAAATGTCACCGGCCACCACACCTTTCAAACCGAAATCGGAACACGAATGCATTACCGCTTGGCGGTAGTACTTCCCCGGGAAAACGTGGCATAAGTAAAAGCTTCGTACATATGGGTTGAGTTTGAGTAAATCATTTTAGTAATTTTTATCAGAATACTTGGAGTATGTACCTACTGTACAGAGTATAGAGAAGTAAACCGACAAGGCTATTTGCCTGATCTCCTAGGTCTAATTATAATTTTATTTCCGATAATAATCCTTCCTTCACAGAGGGAAGTGAACAAAGATATCGTAAGGAAGCACCTCTGTGGGCGGCGAAGCGTTGCCTTTCGCGAATAGCTCTGGAGATAATACACGCTTCTTCTTCACTCGCTTCTTGACCTTCGCTTGAGTCTCCTTAACCGACTCTCTGCTCGGCTTCAACTTAACTTTGTGATCTGTCATCTGTAGATATGAAACGGTGGGATCATATTTTCCATTTTGATTAATACACCTGGTGAGAAGCGTTTTATTGCTAACACCTAGATAAGAAACCAGTTTCATGAGTTTGAACCAGGTTGACCAGTTTGTAGATATGAAACTATAAGATCATATTTTCAAACATTTTGAATAAATGACACCTGGTGATACACTACGTGTGCTAACGCCTGGATAAGAACCTCGTCCCCTAGTCCCCAAACGAGGCTAAGTCTTCTTATCGGACTTTCTATTCGCTTCCAACCTAACTTTGTAATCTGTCGTAGAAATAAAACAATCCATCACATATTCAAACTATGAATAAATTTCGCCAGCTACTTAGGGTAGCGGTTCAAGCAATATATTGAATTTTTCAAACGTGAAAACTCATTGGTGCACTCCAAGAAGCGACCTCCGGATTGTTAGGGTCAGTACCACTGCGCCCTCTAAAGGCGCCACTATTAGGAAGCGTCATACCTTTTGCTTTTTAAACTCATTAGATATATCAATCTGCAATGGCGTATGGTGTTTTTGATCAACAAATGTGACAGCTTTGTATACGCGATTATCTTCATTCGTTTCAGTTCTAATTATCGGTTTCCTGTGACTTCCCATCGATATTCCCTTTGGCGTATCGTCACAGACTTGTTTGCTGTGAGTCAATGAGTCGTTTGACTTTGCTTTGGATTCATCCTTGGGTTTGTTCTCTGGAATATTAGATATGTTATTCTCCATTACGTCCTCATTGCATTAACGCAACTACTATTAATCGTCTCTCGAACCAGGATCAAATCGAGCCTAAAAGAGACTCCTTTTGTGAACTTACACTAAAATCTTGAATATAATATCGACTGTCCCCACTGCAGGGACGCCTTTGCAACCAATACAAACCAAACCAGAGATGGAAGTCACACACAAGTCTTCTAAATATGTAACATCTTATAGGAATAAGGTCAACCTTAATTTGGCTGTAGTAAACGAATATGTAGTTTTTTGGGAAAATGATTACAATTTTTTTAATTTTCTCGGCTCCTGTCCCTGTCTTTTTTATGTGGGTGATTTTTATGCAAAAGTGAAGTGAAGGTAGATGAAAATAATATGGAGAATTCTGGGCTATTATGGTTGAACCATAAATTAACTAGTTTGCCCTCTAAGTAACCCAACCACCCACCTGGGATATGGGACAGAATTAGCAGCTGCCGAGGTGGCGTATTAACAATAGTACGCCAAAAAATGAGTACCTACCTACTCGCTTTTGCATTTGATTTTACGAAGACTAATTATGTTTCGTGTTGCTAACTTACCATTCCTATAAATTTCTTCATGTAATTTGACATCAGATTTCTTTGAAATCTGGGTGTCTTTCAGTTTGACCGTATATCTTTCCATCAGTTGTCTTCTCCCTGCCAAATCTAGATAAGTTTTCTTATGAACATGGGTGGTATTATTTTCTGGATCTTTGTTTGGCGAGTCACTATTCTTCTTTACGTCTTGTGTTTGGAGTTTAATTTGTGAGTCAGGTTTTAAATATTTTGGTATTGATTTTCCGTTAAATTTAAGATTTGTCTTTGTTCTTTCGAATTGCTTGATATTGTTCTCCTGTGTTTGTTTATATTCCATATTTTGTTTTACATGTTTCGGGTTTATATTTTCAACAAGATTGTTAGATTTGGGACTTGGTGTTCTGCTTGCGTCTAAATCCTTCACATGCTCCATTTGTGTTTGGTTTTTATTAACTGTGCTAGACTTTGTAGCATTCAAATTTGCTACTGAAAAGTGTTTGTTAGATTTGTAGTTTGTTGTTCTTGCTTCTAATTGTCTCATCTCATTATCCTGTAATGGTTGTTTATTTACCATGTTTGCTTTTAGAGGTTTTGAGTTTGGTAATTCAATATGTTTGTTAGATTTGGGGTTTGTTGTTCTACCGGACTGCTCACAGTCCGGAATCAAATCTTTCAACTCTAATTCTTGACCGCTTACTTGATCAATGTTTATTTTCCTTAAATCCCCTCTGTCTTTTTCACGATCTATTTTCATCATGTCTTGATTGCTATTATTTACCTTCCTCAAATCTCCTCTATCCTTGACGCGTTCCATTTTCTTTACGTTAACTGTTTTGGACATCGTAAATTATCTACTAGAATCACGGAAATTTGGATGTGTTACACAAAAAATGTTTACTGAATCATTACGTCATCGGTAATCATTGCCATCTTGATTAAATTAAATACTTGACGTTTTGTTAGCAAATGAGGTCCATGACCAATAGAATACTTTTTGTTAACTGTATACTCTCATAAGTTTACATAAAAAAAAAACTATTTCAATATTAAGATTTAGAAATTACAGGCACATGAGACATTCCGCCTTCACGTCTCAGAGTTGCGGACGCATACGATGCGACTTGGGTCTTGTCGTACCTAGTAGGGGAGGACCGAAGTCGCATCAGTTGTTATGGGCCGAGGTTACCACTTAACACCAGGTGGGCCGTCGGCTCGTTCCGTAACTGTATTAAATAAAAAATAAAAAAAACTGACTCAAAAATTCAAGTAGGTATCTGTTGTTGCTTCACAGCGTGTACTGAACGTTTCACATACAATAATTCCTTAAATATTCACGATACAATAACACGCGACAGAGAATCACCATCTCGAAGTGAACACTATATGCATTTTATACATATTAACAGTTTTTTTATATGTAGTTACGGAACGAGCCGACGGCCCACCTGGTGGTAAGTGGTAACCTCGGTCCATAACAACAGCACAGCGCCATCTAGTGAATCAATGAACGTAAAATCTTACTGTAAGTGAAGTTCTATCATAATTACGCTCGGCTTGTCCGAAGAGACTTACACCCGTATTCTAAATCGTTACCTCGAAAACTCCTCGACTCTAACTCATTTGAGGAGACCTCAAGGTGCACCTCGAACCGTCCTCAGAAACGGTATTCATAATCATTTGACTGAGGAAATGATGAGGCTCCTCGAATGAGTGCGGTTGGAGTACACTCGAATGAGTGCGACTGGAAAACGTCATAAATTACGTCACCAGTAACAAATAATTAGCGCGTTATCTGTGGTTTTTAACTTCAAATTTGTGTCAAGTGTCACATTATTTTGTTCTAAGTTGTAGTTAGAGGTTATTTTTTATAAAATTCTTGTAAGAAACCCATAAATTTTTTCGATAAGAGGTAAAAATTATGGCTTGGGCAAAAAATAACATGGTGCTTGAGATGTGTATGGGTTCGAGAACAGAAAAGTATTCCATTATTAATGTATCATTACTCGGTGGCGTGTTGTGTTTCCTTATACTCATTGAAATGTCTGGATTTGGAAGACTGTTTTTCACTGAATTCGAAAAGAATTGCTTAAAAGAGCTTATTTTAAAATATAAATTTATTATTATTTAATTATTATTGGCAGTCCACGTCGGTCACCGCTAATATTATCTTGAAATAATAGTGGTAGCAAAAAGTTCATGACAACATCTTTGGTAAAGCGATATCTCATTTTAAACTCACTTTCATCATAAAACTCTAGGGATTTTCCGCATCTCGTAAATAGCGTCGCGATGGGTAATCATATGGATTGTCGTACATATATTCAATAAACTCTTCGAAAGACATTGCTGCCTATAACTCACGGAATAAGCTTATTTTCTTGCCTAATACACCCTGAGGAATGTTCAAGGTAGATGCCGACGTACCTTATATTTGACAGTTGCTTCCTCGACTCCACCTCACCTCGAGTGAGGAAATTGATTGAGGTGAGGAGAAAAATAACAACTATGAATATCAAATCACTGAGGTGAGGTTGAGTCGAGTTGAGGAAATTTCGAGGTAACGACTAACACCCGTATTCTAAGTCGTTACCTCGAAATTTCCTCAACTCGACTCAACCTCACCTCAGTGATTTGATATTCATAGTTGTTATTTTTCTCCTCACCTCAATCAATTTCCTCACTCGAGGGGAGGTGGAGTCGAGGAAGCAACTGTCAAATATAAGGTACGTCGGCATCTACCTTGAACATTCCTCAGGGTGTATTAGGCAAGAAAATAAGCTTATTCCGTGAGTTATAGGCAGCAATGTCTTTCAAAGAGTTTATTGAATATATGTACGACAATCCATATGATTACCCATCGCGACGCTATTTACGAGATGCGGAAAATCCCTAGAGTTTTATGATGAAAGTGAGTTTAAAATGAGATATCGCTTTACCAAAGATGTTGTCATGAACTTTTTGCTACCACTATTATTTCAAGATAATATTAGCGGTGACCGACGTGGACTGCCAATAATAATTAAATAATAATAATAATAATAATTAATTTATATTTTAAAATAAGCTCTTTTAAGCAATTCTTTTCGAATTCAGTGAAAAACAGTCTTCCAAATCCAGACATTTCAATGAGTATAAGGAAACACAACACGCCACCGAGTAATGATACATTAATAATGGAATACTTTTCTGTTCTCGAACCCATACACATCTCAAGCACCATGTTATTTTTTGCCCAAGCCATAATTTTTACCTCTTATCGATAAAATTTATGGGTTTCTTACAAGAATTTTATAAAAAATAACCTCTAACTACAACTTAGAACAAAATAATGTGACACTTGACACAAATTTGAAGTTAAAAACCACAGATAACGCGCTAATTATTTGTTACTGGTGACGTAATTTATGACGTTTTCCAGTCGCACTCATTCGAGTGTACTCCAACCGCACTCATTCGAGGAGCCTCATCATTTCCTCAGTCAAATGATTATGAATACCGTTTCTGAGGACGGTTCGAGGTGCACCTTGAGGTCTCCTCAAATGAGTTAGAGTCGAGGAGTTTTCGAGGTAACGATTTAGAATACGGGTGTTAGAATACGGGTGTTAGTGTTATGCCTATTTGGTAGTAACGAAGTATTTACAGGGTACAGAAACTTTGACAATTGTACACAAACTTGGTCGTCACTCGGCGTAGTTGCACAAGCTTTGGAGCCATGCGGCGTTGGTTTTCAGCGACTAGAAGATGGATAGAGATCCTACAGTAGCTATGTTGAGCTAAATGGTGTGTGATAAAAATAAAAACAAAAATTTAAGGAATGTCATCTTCTTTTACGAATGGGCGGATAACATCCAAATTGTTTTTCAACAATATTTTGAGATCGGTACACATAATGGTTACAGATGTGTTATAATTGGCCACATATCCTGCATCCCATAATCTAAATAATAATATTAAACTACATACTAATACACATTTTTATACCTTTCTGTAAAAACATGTTGCTGTGTTCTCATACTTCACAATGTCCAGACACAAAACAAATGTTAAACAAGTTATACAGAATTATGACAATTTCACCCAACGCCATTTATAATCACATAGTACGAGTTGGTTTTCATAACTGTACGAGTTGGTTTCCATAACTAGGCCGTTTTGCCTGATGAAATAAACACAGAGTAAACATATATAGCACCTAGATACAAAATATACATTAACCAAACAAAAAAAAAGGTCCCAAGTGGGAATCAAACTCACAACCAATACAAAAATGAACCAACTGAGTCAGTATAGAGTTTCTTACCAATGAATGAGATATCAATATGTTGAATTAGTTTTAGAATTAGAAATATCTAATTCTAGGTAAACATTAGGTTTGCCATAAACACATATAAACATACATTAATAATTATATACCTCTGCAAGAACTCCTATACATTTTATTGGTATAACTTACATGGCTACACTTGGCATTCAAACGTATGGCAACACAGCTTCCGACACCGGTACTTCAAAATTATGTTTGTAAACAATAACAATGATTTTCCGCGGCATACAAATAAACAACTTGTGTCCATCTTTTGTCTCTGTGACGGTTACATTTAGCACGGGAAACCTTGACAGCACAGGTATTGCAGTGCATCCAGAAAAATTGTACTTCTTAATGGGTGAACGCTTACAAAGATCTAACACACCGTTGCGTACAGGTCTGTAATATATGTTTAGGAGACCTGTTTGAATTCCAACAAAGAATAGATCACCGTAAATGTTTATTTTGCATATGAAATTAAGCTCGCCCGGATGTCTATCGTGCCCCAAATTTGATAGCATCACGTAGTAATAACGCCAATCCATATTTTCCAACATATTGTGTTTGTACAAGCAGTCCATTAAGTTGCTTCGGCAGCCGCTACCTAAGTAAAATTTTATAGATAGCTTTGAATTTTTACACTCATACATACAAAAATTCCCCGCGGTCAATATATACAAGCTCTTACGGAAGTAGCCCATAGCGACAACAGTATCTGGGCACGGCAACCGTATAATGTTTGTCGGTTCCTTGTCTTTGTCGAGATGGAAATAAAACACTTCATTCTCATACTTCCAGAAGAATACTGTTCGGTCAGCGATGATGAACGACTGGACTTGATTGAAAACAATCTCATCGTCGTCGTAAGTGTTGAGATTGAGGTCAGATTTCCAGTCATGTTTTGGCTTATTCACGATGTGTAGCTTCGAGTTGAAACCGAGCATCACCGCGACGTCTTCAAACTCTTTAAAGCGAGAGTACTGACCGTGGAAGCCTTTCCTTTTAGCAACAAACAGATTCTCAGCATCGTGGTATGCTATTTTGGTCCTCTTGTGCACCATGATGTTCCCGCCGGGTTGAGGTGTCGCACTGATCAGCTCCTCATACACGGACTCACTGTGGCAGAACTCGTCGATGCTCTCCCGAGCTGAACGCAGTTTGGGCCACAGACTCAAGCTTCGATACACTTCGAACCAACTGAGACAGTCCGGCGAGTTCAATTTGGCATCTGTATAAATGTTTTCGTAATCCTGACGGCAGAAGCGCTCCCAGAGACCAGCATCCCTGTATAAACTGTCGATAACATCCCTCCACCTCGTGCAGACTAGACGACAACGGACCAAATTCTTCGGTGGTAGGAGTTTCAGCAAATGATACAGTATTTCTGTAGGCAAAAGCATGAGTTGTAGATCATCGTCACTAGAATACGGGTTTTCCACTTCCATTTTTAAATCATTTAGTCAATTATTCTTTTTTTTCACCGGAATTTTGTTTAATATTTTTGCCGACAAAACCATAGAGTAGAGCAAATGAAAGAATATCACAGAATTCACAGAGCACATATCGCACAGACGGCACATAATCCTGATGCGTAAGGTCAAATACTGCCATCTAGTGGGCAGTAGTAGAGACAGATTAAATGTGTTCAATCTATTCCTACAAATTATCGTACGCGCTAAACATGAAGGTTTGAACGAATGAAAACGAACTGCAGACAGAATCTAGTACCCGTATACCGTATAATGCCTCTACACCGAGTAGGTAGTTTTATTATTTTTTGAAAGATTTATGTGCGCAATACCACGTTCTGAAAACGGTGAAGGAAAACACCGTGATGAAACCGACATGTCCTCGAACAAAAAATTCAAAGACGTGTCAAGTGCACGAAACGAGCCTCATTGAGACACACTTAAAATCTTTTCCCACACTAGTTCAAGAGAACCAGTGACTGTAGAATAGAACCAAGTAGTATCCTTCTCTCTCATGTAACCAAATATTATTATTATTAATCATTTATTTCGAACCAAATATATTACAATTAACGCGTCCATAAAATTTTACTCAATTCTCGTTCAATTAACGATTATCGAATCGCTGCCTAAGTTAAAAAATGCTAGATATGGGATACTCGGTTGAAACAAAGTTTCTTTCCCTATACATTACTTATAAAACAGGCACAATGAAATAAATTAACTACGCCTTTACAAGTATGTACAAGTGAGGCGCGCGCGCACATATATACTGCAGTAATATACATTAATTATACCATTCTATACACACATACAATAGTGTGGTGCCGGTGTCTTACATAGTTCGGTCTAGCTCTTATTTAGTGTCTAGACTGATAAGGCACTTCCAACCAAAACAGCTTATCAATTCTTAAGTGTATACTTACAAGGGGCCTAGGGACAAAAATAATAAACAATTTTACTGTAAAGATACTTTATTCATAGAAAATAATGGAAAAAAATCGACCCTTGACTGCTGACTCGTAAGCGAAAATTTTACCCAAATAGCATTTTTTACCGAAAGTGATATTTTAAGCTATAACAAGGATTTCCCGCCAAAATGACGTTTTTTGAATTTAAAGCGAATGCTGCGGTCAAGGTACGGTATGTCACTACATTACTTAAAGTCAGTACATAGTTAAGTTAGACTATAGAATTTACTGGGCAGTCGTATAACACGTGTGCCCGCTAAACGATTTTAAACGATTTTAAACGATTTTAACGAATGAATTCTCCTACGAGACGGTAAAAGGCAGAAAAGCATCGTGTAAACGTATTTTTTATGTTTTTGTCATCTTTTTACTCAAACTCGATAGGAAATAAATTGTCCAGTGTCGTCTACAAATCGGGATAACAACGCCATCTAGTTGAAAATTTGGAAATAACTATCTTAAACACAAAGACAAAAACAATTGGGGGAAAATTTACCCAAACTCACTAAAGACGATAGTAGATAGTATTTAGTATACACGATAGGTAGGTACGCCAAGACCAATAGTCAATGACGGGGGAAAATTACCCACACCAAGTAAATGCAAAGGGTATTTGTAATACAGGAAACAAGGTCAGACAACATTTATAACCACTGTGGGGAAAATTTACCTAAACCAACTTAAGGCGAGGATATTTAGTATACACGACGTCAAGACCAAATATATAGTCAATGACGGGGGAAAATTACCCACACCTAGTAAATGCAAGGGTATTTGTAATACAGGAAACAAGGTCAGACAACATTTATAACCACTGTGGGGAAAATTTACCCAAACCAACTAAAGGCGAGGGTATTTAGTATACACGAAACAATGTCAGACAACATTTATAACCACTGTGGGAAAAATTTACCCAAACCAAGTAAAGGCGAGGGTATCTGGTATACATGAGTTCAGACAACATTTATAACCACTGTCAGAAAATTTACCCAAACCAACTAAAGGCGAGGGTATCTGGTATACATGAGTTCAGACAACATTTATAACCACTGTCGGAAAATTTACCCAAACCAAGTAAAGGCGAGGGTATCTGGTATACATGAGTTGAAGACAACATTTATAACCACTGTGGGAAAAATTTACCCAAACCAAGTAAAGGCGAGGGTATCTGGTATACATGAGTTCAGACAACATTTATAACCACTGTCGGAAAATTTACCCAAACCAACTAAAGGCGAGGGTATCTGGTATACATGAGTTCAGACAACATTTATAACCACTGTCGGAAAATTTACCCAAACCAAGTAAAGGCGAGGGTATCTGGTATACATGAGTTGAAGACAACATTTATAACCACTGTGGGAAAAATTTACCCAAACCAAGTAAAGGCGAGGGTATCTGGTATACATGAGTTCAGACAACATTTATAACCACTGTCGGAAAATTTACCCAAACCAACTAAAGTTAAGTTAAGTTAAGTCTAAAGTTTAGGGAGGAGTGTTTGCGTGCCCGACGCGCGTATACTAGGTCCCGGAGGCGCAGGCGAACTACAGTCGAAGAGAGAGAAGGAGCTTACGCAGTATACCGGGGCGCTACCAAAGCGCTCCAACTCGCTATCAGGGAGGCTAAAAATCGGTCCTGGAGCCAGCTTATTGAGGGACTGGAAAGAGATCCATGGGGGCGTCCGTACAGAATGGTTCTGGACAAGCTCCGGCCTTGGGTCCCTCCTTTGACGGAGACTTTGGACACCACATTTGTGGAGAGTGTAGTAGACGCACTTTTTCCAAGGTCCAACATTTACCCTCCTCCCCCCGAATCGTTAGAGGACCTGTGGTCTGACGAACTGGGTGTGACGAGACAGGAGTTGGACCGAGCCGTTCAGCGCCTCAGGGCTCGTAACACTGCCCCTGGTCCGGACGGAGTGCCGGGGCGGTGCTTAGGGATAGCTCTGACCGTTGCCCTGGGGGATCCTCTCAGGCAGCTGTTCTCCAGCTGCCTTCGTTGTGGAGTCTTTCCAACAGGATGGAAACAGGCTAAGTTAGTTTTGTTGAAGAAACACGGCAGGCCCGCAAACTGTCCGTCTGCGTACCGCCCCATATGCCTGCTAGACGAGGTCGGCAAAGTATTCGAGAGAATAATTGCCACTCGTCTCCAGACACATCTGTCAAACATAGGCCCTGACCTGTCAGATGACCAGTTTGGTTTCCGGCAGGCCCGTTCGACAGTGGACGCGATTCGTCGTGTCCGTACGCTGTCGGACCAGGCCGTCAACCGGGGTGGAGTTGCGTTAGCGGTGTCTTTGGATATCGTAAACGCATTCAACTCCCTGCCCTGGGAGACGATCAGGGGTGCACTTGTCTACCACGGTGTACCGCCCTACCTGCAGCGCATTGTCAGTGCCTACTTGCGTGACAGAGGCGTGCAGTATGTGGACAGTGATGGGGCCTTGCGTCAGAGGGAGGTCAGCTGCGGGGTTCCACAGGGATCGGTTCTTGGGCCGACGCTGTGGAACCTCGCATATGATGCGGTACTGCGTGTCAGTCTCCCCGCCGGCGTCAGTGTAGTTTGCTACGCAGATGATACCCTTGTGGTAGCTGGCGGGGACAACTTCAACGAAACCAACGAGCTCGCCGTACGGGGGGTGGCTAGTGTGGTGGCCAAGATCGACGAGCTTGGACTGCGTGTAGCTCCTCAGAAAACTGAGGCGCTGTGGTTCCACAGGATACCACGGAGCAGAGGACCGCCCAGTTCATCGGTTCGCGTGGGTGACGTTGACGTCCAGGTGGGGCCGTACCTTCGGTACCTTGGCCTTACCTTAGACGGTCGCTGGGGCTTTGAAGAGCATTTCAGTAGATCGGTTCCCCGGGTCAAGAGGGTAGCGGGTGCTCTGCACAGACTACTGCCCAATCTTGGGGGACCGAGTGAAGGAGTTCGCCGTCTTTACGCGGGGGTCGTACGGTCGATGGCTCTCTATGGAGCACCCGTTTGGTGGAATCGGTTAACAGGTGTGAGGCGCTGCAGGACTATGTACAATAGCCTACAGCGGCTAGTGGCCATCAGGATAGTACGTGGATATCGCACGATATCTTTTGAGGCAGCGACTGTCCTGGCACGGTTTCCACCCCTGGACATACTGGCGGAGATGGACGCACGTGTGTACGATCGTCTCCGCCAAGATGTAGCAACTGCGCCTGCTGAAGTGCGAGGGGAGGAGCACCGACGCGCGCTTGATCGCTGGCACGAGAGGCTCCATGAGCCGAGATCTCTGCGCCAGCGCACCGTCAGTGCTGTTCTCCCAGTCTTTGAAGCCTGGTTGAGGAGGAAGGAGAACGTCACCTTTAGGCTGACTCAGATAATCACCGGGCATGGTTGCTTTGGTGAATATCTGAATCGGATTGGACGCGAACTTACGCCACAATGCCACCACTGCGGGAGGAGCCAAGACTCCGCTCAGCACACACTCGAAGAGTGCCCTTCGTGGGATGCTGAGCGGAGAAGCCTGGTGACCCAGATCGGGCAGGACCTCTCTCTTCCTAGCGTAGTAGCGACTATGCTGGAAGATGAGACGGCGTGGAAGGCGGTGGTCTCCTTCTGTGAGACCGTTATGGTCAAGAAAGAGACCGCTGAGCGGGATCGAGAAAGGTCCGATCCCACTCGGAGACGGCAGGGCCAGGTCGCTCGTCGATCGCGACCCGGACCGCAAGCTCCTTAGGGGGCTCACCTCTCTTGAGATAACATTTTGGATCCGAGGGCGGACATAGCTCGGGGGTCCTATGACTGCCCACCCAAATTTGGTCCAGGGATGGCTGCCTGAGCACTGTGGCGTGCAAGGGCATGCGGAGTCTGGGAGGCTTCACAGCTTTCCCGGGATCGGGCCTCAAAGCAACGTGCGAGAGGAGCACCGGCGCGTTCCACCGGAGGACCCGGGCTCCTCGAATGCGCAGAGGTCGGCCACCATGGTGTTTTTTAGTTCGGGTAAAAATCCCACACACGCTCGTTGCATCCCCGAAGCAACGGGTAGGGCCTTTTGAAGGTTTTCACACCATGGACAAAAAAAAAAAAAAAAAAAAAGTCTAAAGTTAAGGGTTAATAAAATGGTTCGTTGACTGCGAAATGACTCTTCCACGTTGCTCCGTCCGCGGGATTTTGAACAGTGCACTTCAAAGTAGTAGGTTGGAAACACAAATACCTCCGCCAGTTCATAGAGTTGATGCGTCTGATGATTTTCTCGCGCTGACTACTTTTTTACGCCCTGCTCACACAAATGCTTTCGATGTGGTTGATTTTATTGATGTAGCGAACGGTCTTGCTGTGCGAAGATATCTGCAACGTGAGGGTAGTAATATCAGTGTTAATGCCCACTTTAACATAGCTTCCTCGGTACGTGATTTTGGCAATGCTAGAAGGCAGTGTATCATGTTTTCAGAAGAATACGTTTACGAATCGCCTTTTGGGATTAAGCCACTGCCATGTAATTTTACGACAGCTGGATACACATTCTACCCAAGCCGTTCTTCTATTAGATTAGCGCTTGATACACACCGGAGAACTAATGATATCGATATGCAAATATTTGGCTTACACGGTATATCACGTCAGATTCTGGAGGAAATTGTGAATGTTAGATATGACATTGCGGATTCATCAGGGGATATAGTGCTGTCATTGGCGTATTGTTTATTTCATCGTGCAAGAGTTTTTGGTACTTATACTATTCCAGCTATGGTGTTGAAATCCTTTATACGCGGGTCAGAGTTGATGAAGATGCATATATTGTGGGCTCTATTTTATAATCGTTGTGTGTATTGTGGTATGGTTGGGAAGTCCTTACTGTTCCATGATATTCGTGTAGAAGTTGAAGGTTTCTTTATTTGTTCAGTTACTCCAAATTGTAGAGGAGCGAATTTGCTTAACTATTTCGATTTTAACAGTCAATATATTATGGATAGACAAGCTGCGTGGATATCTAACCATATCTTGTTGGTCATGGACATTGATAATGCAGCATGTGTTGAATGGTCGTCACGAGTTGGGTATGTTTCGATTATCACTACATTCATGCGATTGGTAAAAGCTAATATTGGACAGTGTGTAACAAATAATTCTATCGCTCGAGCATATATTAATATGCTCCGCGGTTATCTTGCTGTTTTACGTGGTGATATGTATGCGGAAAATGCTTTTGTTCGCGGGTTGTATCTGCTGGAAGGGGTATATTTTGATCTGCCTGATGAACGTGATCAATTGATGCGTGATCATGAGGCGTTTGCCCAATGGTTAACGCAGCCTTTACCGCCAACTCTTCCTACCTATATGCTCATTGAATTGCTTTTCAAAAATGAAGTATTTCCCACCAACGCTGATATGGACGGTGTCTACGTTTTGATTCCAATGCTTCCTCTCTTTGCGTGATTGTATCTATTTTATATTATTTTTGATTTTCCAAACGTACGAGTCGTTTTTAGAGTGAAGGAAGTGTATTTATGATGTATGGGATAGTTAACAATTCCAATTACTTCCGAATCAAAAGCGAAAGTATGGTAAAGAGAATAAAGGCGAGGGTATCTGGTATACATGAGTTCAGACAACATTTATAACCACTGTCGGAAAATTTACCCAAACCAAGTAAAGGCAATCTGGTATACATGAGTTGAAGACAACATTTATAACCACTGTGGGAAAAATTTACCCAAACCAAGTAAAGGCGAGGGTATCTGGTATACTTGAGTTCAGACAACATTTATAACCACTGTCGGAAAATTTACCCAAACCAACTAAAGGCGAGGGTGTTTTTATGGCATATGTTTATCCTTATTGTTGTATCTTAATTTCTTATTTTTTTCGCATTACTTTCGTTTCAAACTGTGTCTTGTGCTGAATAAATGTTTTATCTTTCTTTCTTTTTTTTAGACTCGTTTCCACGAATTAAGTCCCGTGGCGAATCCAGGAACTAATTTGGAACTATGGAATAATGTGCTTTCACGTAGACACTAGCGCCACAGCCAAGGGGCTTATTTCATGGAATGGACTATATGCCGCAAGGAAACTTTTCGTGGAGCGAACGTGTGACACAGAGGCATATCTAATAATAATAATAATGGTGGACAATTCACACAGCGCCATTCACACAACTTTCAAAACGGAACACAGTAACGCGAACGCGTTACTGCTCGACGGCAGAAATGGGCATGGTGGCAGTACTTCCCCGGACCAACTTGGTGAGAGTTCTACTGCTCTTAAACATTACATTTTTTAAGATACTGTTACTAAGGTAAAGTGGACACAAACCTTGCTACTACCATACCATCCTACTAACTGTTTCACATATAAATATTTGATAGATAGATAACGATTTCACATAGATCGGTTTGAGATGAAAACATTTATTTAAGCACAGACATAGGACAAAAACAGTACAAGAAAAAACAATATAAAAATACATTTAACAAAAATTCGTCCCTATGCACCATGGACCGAAAAAGGGTTGTTTATTAAGGATTTAACAGTAACATTAATATTTATTTTCAGGACTTGTAGATAGCTAAATTTTTCAAGCGATGTCGATCGATATATTTTTAATATGTCCTTTAATCGCTTTAAGCAACAAATTAAAAATTACAGACATACTTTACTTAAAAACTAACTTTTTTTCTTATAATATACTTGTTACATGATGTTAAGTGGTAACCGCCACCCATACACAATACTACTCAAGTCCTCTCCACCAAAGTACGTGATGACTCAAGTCGCGTTGCGTCGCGTCCATCACCCCGAGACGGGGATGTTACGTCTCACGCGCCTGCAATTTCACCGGCACCCACTCCCTTCCACGGGAACACAGCGACACGAGTGCATCACTGCTCGGCGACAGATTACCAGGTGTGGTGGCAGTACTTCTCCGGGTGAACTTGGCACAAGTTCTACTGCTACTTAATATACTATGTTAAACAGACTAATACCTTTGATTTGACATCAATTTACAAAAGCCTTTAAGACGCTGACGAGCGATATCTACTATTGTATTACTGACTTATCTAAGTGCATATATTTAAGTCAAAAGATCAATAAATCTTATATATAAAAAACTAACATTTGACCCCCTCCCCCCCCTTCTTTACCCACCACAGCGTATCTTGGAAACTATATGAGGTAGTGAGGTCGTGCTTTGACTAAAGTTGGAGAGGGGGCAAACGGACTGAGGTTTCTCAAAAAAAAGATGGCTGCCGAACAAAAAACCATGGCCGCCATACAATATTGAAACGCGTATATTATTATCTCGGAAACGGTTGCAGTTAGGTGGGGTGTGTTCGAACAAATGTCATCATAGGGAATCAAGGGGGAAATCGATAGGGGTATTGAAATTGCTCGCGAAAAAAAAAGGAATCCCTCCATTAGGGGTTTCTTGCTGTTCTTCCCCATGGAGGGTCGGATAGGGTTTGAACAGGCATCAAACTTATCGATAAGTACGCGTGACCTTATGTTTTGAATAATATTGATGTTTCCAAGCCATTTCTTTATTAATTCTACGGAAATAAAAGTTTTTGACTTGACTTTTTGACTTGAAAATCCAAGATGGCGGATTCAACATGGCCGCCCACTTGATATTGCTTCGATTCGGTTCAAATTTATAATCTGGGGGTTTTTCGGGACGCCAAATTGGAAAATTACTCCCACGCCACGAAATACTAGTATAATATAAAAAATTCTCGTGTCACAGTGTTTGTAACCCTCCTCCGAAACGTCTTGACCGATTTTTGATTTTTTTTGTGTATATTTGGTAGGTCTGAGAATAAGGACGTAAACTATTTTTCATACCCCTAAGTGATAAGGGTGGTCCACCTACATTTTTTTTCATTTTTGGACAAAAATTATCTATTTTATTTTTTATGATTCAGCATTAAAATGACAATGACAATGACACTTTTACCTTAACGTGGCATTGCAACGCATGCCGGGTACAGCTAGTAAATAAATAAATAGATATCTCGCTCTCAACCCCGGACACAAGTGAAAAATCATAAATAACGGTTTAATTCTAAAATTTGTCGTTAAATCGAAAAATCCAAACAATACATAACGTTTTTCCTTATTGTATAACAGGATATTCTTTAAAAATTTTATGAATAATGCTTTGTAAATTACTGATATTCTTTGTAAATCAGATTTTTTTTTATGAAGTAAATAATGTGTAATCCTGTTTTGGAAAACAGATTTAGATAATAAGATGAATAATTATATATATTTATTTCACTTAATCGATCTTCCTAATAACGTATTTAAGTGTATTTGAATTATATGTCAGCGCCTTAAAAACTATATTTTTATCTTACTTCACAAAAAGAGAATATTTTTGCGTAAATAGATACTATTACTTTAACATAGTTATTTCACAGTATATCATGTCAATATGTCGACTGTAGCAATTAATATTGTCGGATGATACATTTTTGGGATTTTCATTTTATTGCATATAAGGCCTTCTTCTTAATTGATGGAAATAGATAAAAGGCCATAAAATAAAACTCAAATCTGTAAAATCGACCATCTGTTTTTCTAAGTGGAAAAACTAGTATGTGTTCAGTTCACTTTATTCACATTTGAAACTTTGAACTTTATACTCTAAAGTATCGATTTTTTACATATGTTTATGTCAATTGCTACAGTCGATGTTATCCTTACATATATACAACTTATAAACTAATATAACATAACAATAGATTTATTTTATTTATCAAAAATATTGTCTTTTCACTTTACAATAGTATAAATTTTTAGTCCATGGCGGTGTTTACCTGAAAAATAAATGATATGATGATAATAAATGCGTGTGGAATGTAACTTGGAGTTGACTGGCCTTACAGCTCAGTCGGTAGTAACTGCCTTCTGCGCTGTAGGTCGTGGGTTCGATCCCCACTCAGGACAAACATTTATGTGACATTTGTAACATTGATGTTTGTTCTGAGTCTGGGTGTTAATATGTATTATATGTATGTATTTACAAAAGAAAAGTATATAAGTAATATATTAATTGTCTGGTTCTCATGATACAAGCTATGCTTAGCTTACTTTGGGGCTAGATGGCGCTGTGTGAACGGTCCACAAAAAAAAAAACCTATCGAATATTATTAACATCTGTGTTATCTACATTAAATAAATAATGGTGGACATTTCACACAATGCCATCTAGCCCCAAGTAAACTAAGCATAGCTTGTATCATGGCAACCAGACAACTGATATACATTTCTTTTGTAAATACATACATGTAATACATATTAACACCCAGACACAGAAAAAACATCAATGTTACAAATGTCACATGAATGTTTGTCCTGAGTGGGGATCGAACCCACGACCTACAGCGCAGAAGGAAGGGTTACTAACCAACTGAGCTATAAGGCCAGTCAAATTGTGTTAAAGCAAATAAACTATCTATATGTTGTGTACTGACCGCGTGAGTGCCGCTACGAGCGCGCCAGATTCAATCTCGAACATATTGTCGTCTTTCTCGCGACAGGTGTCGATCTCAAGTTCCCCGAACCCACCCTCTGATATGTTGAACAGTTTCAGTGCACGCTCCACCTGAGCCGGAGTCACGCTCATAGGGAAACCTGATGACATACATGTTATATATATATATATATATTTAATAGCTGTTGCCCGCGACTTCGTACGCGTGGAATTCGGTTTTATCGCGCACCCCTATTTTACCCCTTGGAAAAGTAGCCTAAGTTACTCCTTGTTACATCAGCTATCTGCCAGTGAAAGTTACGTCAAAATCGGTCCAGTCATTTCAGAGATTAGCCGGAACAAACAGACAGACAAAAATTAAAAAAAATGTTGTTTTTTTTATATGTACCGTGTATACCTCCATATGCATTTAGTAAAAAGCTGTTATTTTAATATTACAAACAGACACTCCAATTTTATTTATTTGTATAGAGAAGTAAATATATATTATATATATATTAACACCGAGATGCAGAACAATTATCTATGTTTGTAGCGGGTGGGAATCGAACCCACCGCTTACAGCGCAGAAGGCAGAGTTACTACCAACTGAGCTGTGAGTTAAGTCGCAGACTGAAGTTCGGAGATTCTTTAAGAATTCAATGTTTTTTTAAATTGTCTATTGACGGCGAGCGAGTGTAGGCAACAGCGGCTGGACTGCGTGAGCTTGGCGACAATTTTGTCTATTGTCTATTAATGGCAAGCGAGTGTAGGTAACAGCGGCTGGACTGCGTGCGCTTGGCGACAATTTTGTCTATTGTCTATTAATGGCAAGCGAGTGTAAGTAACAGCGGCTGGACTGCGTGCGCTTGGCGACAATTTTGTCTATTGTCTATTAATGGCAAACGAGTGTAGGTAACAGCGGCTGGACTGTGTGAGCTTGACGACAGATGAGTTGAGGTGGTAAGGTGGTGAAGATGGTTACAAGGATCGTGCTCGCGAACAAAAAGGAATCCCTCCATTAGGGGTTTCTTGTCTATTCTTCCCATTGAGGGTCGGATAGGGTTTGAACAGTTTTATCGATAAGTAAGCGTGACCTTATGTTTTGAATATTATTGACGTTCCCAAGCAATTACTTTATGAATTATATGGAAATAAAGTTTTTTGACTTTGTGACCTTTGATCTCTAGATGGTTGGCGAGCGCGGGGTGCGGGTCGATGAACTCGGGCGGTATCTTGCGCAGGTCGGCGACGGGTGCGCAAACCACGTCCCCGTAGTCCACGTAGAGCACCCGCGCGGTGCCACCGCCCGCACCGCCCACCATCTCGAGCACCACGCCCCGCACCCACCTCCCGCCTGGAACCAATCATCATATCATACTGGTGGGTAGTTCTCTCGCCATCTAGCACGTAACCTAAGCATAGTTTGTATCATGGGAACCAGACAACTGATATACATACTTATATACTCGTTTTTTGGGACTAGAATACGAATAAATTTGCCAAAACAGTAGGTGTGAACAATAGTTAAATTATAATTAAGTTTTATACAAATTTCCTATGTTCATAGATTAGTCCATGAATCTCAAGCTAAGCTTGTCTTTTGAGATTCAGAGTGCGAATTTATAGTCACGAGTTTTTAGTACCACTTCTACATTTAAAACATATTAAGAGCCAGATGCAAAACTCAAATGTTTGTTCTTGGTGGGTATCAAACCCACGACCTACAGCGCAGAATGAAGTTACTACTGACTGAGCTGTGTGAATTTTATACATTATGGGTATATTCTCAATTTTTTTTACTGAATATTTGATTACCAAAGGACATAACAATACGATTGTTCTGCTACAGGCCATTAAAAGTCGTACAGACAAACAGGCGGAGAGCACACACTTGTATTTACATGACTCCAACCCTTTGGGTACAGAACCCCGAATATCAGTACAATTTACAAATGCTCAAGCGCCACTTACTATTAGGGTTCCGCACAACGCAGAGTTCTTCTATCTTTGGCAAGTAGGGCTGCTTGCACAGTTTACTTGCACAATATTCATTTATCTGTAAATATAAAAGAAAAACATTATTTTATGAGCATTTCTGTAATATTAATTAACCAATGTGTTCCTCTTTGAAAGGTGTGGTTGCCGGTGAAATTACAGGCAGGCGAGACATTCCACCTACACGTCTCAAGAGTTACGGGCGCATACGATGCGACTTGGGTTCTGTTGTAACTAGTTACTCCCTACCTAGGTGGGGTAAACCCAAGTCTTATTGCTTGTTATGGTCAAAGGTATACATACTTTTAAGGTATATATAGTTTTAGGATTGAATGAAAATTAAGTGCTAATATGTAAATGAAATTAAATAATTTGTTTTATGTGATATATTTGACGGAACGAGCCGACGGCCCACCTGATGTCAAGTAGTAACCGCCGCCCATACACAACAGCAATACAACTCAAGTCCTCTCCACCAAAGTACGAGATGACTCAAGTCGCGTTGCGTCGCGTCCATCACCCCGAGACGGAGATGTTACGTCTCACGCGGCTGCAATTTCACCGGCACCCACTCCCTTCCACAGCAACACGAGTGCATCACTGCTCGGCGGCAGATTACCAGGTGTGGTGGCAGCACATCGGGTGAACTCGGCACAAGTTCGATTGCTACTTTGAGTTGCTCGTTTGCACCACCGGGACAGTGGGGCGCTAGTTGTGTATGCATCACCTGTTCCTCCAGTTCGCCGTACAAGCGGTCCGCCAGTGGCGCCCCCTTTTCGAACCCGTTGATGAAACCGTCGGGCAACGTGTGCGCTACGTTCGGCATCACGCGCGCCACGAACGGGCGCGACGTCGGCACGGGGATGAAGCGCAGGGAGTCGAACATGCGACATTCCAATTCTGCACCAATAGACATTTCAATTATATTTTTTTAGAAATTAGAATGTAAGTAGTGCTCGTAGAAATATATTTTAAAAAAAAATTATTTTGCATTCAGTTCCTGGATACCATCGTAGTTCATGGTGCTTGTCAATACAAATGTAACTCTGCTAAGCACTATATGCCTGCTGAAATGCTGTTGAGTTATGTGCAGCAGCACCAAATATACTATACAAATAAATAAAATTGGAGTGTCTGTTTGTAATATTAAAATAACCGCTTTTTATTAAGTGCATGTGGATGTATGCCAAAACAACATTTTTTTCAATTTTTGTCTGTCTGTTTGTTCCGGCTGATCTCTTATTTTGCTGATTTTGACGGGACTTTTACTGGCAGATAGCTGATGTAACAAGTAACTTAGGTTACTTTTCCGAGGGGTAAAATAGGGGTGCGTGATAAAACTGAATTCCACGCGGACGAAGTCGCGGGCAACAGCTAGTTTCTAATATAGTAAGCTGATACAACGGTCCTCACCGAGCACATCCCCTCCCCTCTCCTCCAGTATCTTCCAGTGCGGAGTGCAGAGCTCTTCAATTCTCTTGCTGACCGACTCACCGCTCTTGCTGTTGATCAGGATGGCGTGGGTGCCGCTCGGTGCAGTCTTACCACCTCCGGGGACCATCTGATATATGTTATATACTTAAGAAACATCTCTCACCACGGGTTGCTTATACAAAGCGCTCATTTGCTCGTCAGCTCTCTTGAGGAGCGGTCGTGATTGACGCGGCTTGTATCAATCAATCAATATCATTTACTGTGACACATAGGTATTAACAAAAAAGGTCGTATGGTCCAGCTATACCAAAACTATTATTATAATGAAATATAACTATTATGTCAATTACAGAAAAAAATACTTAAAAACTACACATGTCTGATTAAATTATACCAGCAAAAATAAATAAAATAACAAGAGTAAGATCAATGGATTTTGACGGAACATTCTGACAAGTTATAGAAACATTATTCCTGCAGCCATATCTTCAATTTACTATAAACTGTAGTAAATTATAAACAAAAAAAATAAAATTGGTGGGCATTGTCACACAGCGCCATCTAGCTTCCTTAGTTAGCTTAGTTTCCGTGACATGGTACGCTTACCTTACTTTGGGTCTAGACGGCGCTGTGTGACAATGTCCACGAATATTATCATTATTATTACCAGCTACAATAAACAACAGACAATAAATCATGTTGATTTATTGTCTGTTATTATGATATGATATTATTATTATGTCTGTTATTATTATATAATACAATCATAATAACAGACAATAAATAATGTTGATTTATTGTGTGTTATTATGATAGTAGCACACGCAGATGGCAACACTCACCAGAGTGAGTTCTATGGCGTTATCCTTGTAGTTGTCGACGTACGTGAGGGCGGACGAGGTCAGCCTGTCGGGCTGTCTGTCCGACAGCGTGATGACGGAGGCGCGCGGCGGCCTCGCGCTCAGCCCCAGCCGCTCCGGACACGGGTACAGCCGTTCTATGCACGTCGTCTCTTCGTTGCCTGTCGGTGGCGAGGGGGAGATGGGCATATTAATGTTATAATTACAAATGTGTGTGTGACTGTGTGTGTGTGTGTGTGAGAGAGAGACTATGCGAGTGTTTTTAGCGTGAAAAAGTAGCCTGTAACAGTCTCCAGATCAAAATTCATCATAATCTATTCAGCGATTTAGGCGTGAAAGCGTAACAAACAAACTAACTCACTTTCGCATTTATAATATTGGGTAGGATTGAAGTTTCCAAGCTATTTCTTTTATAAATTCTATGGAAATAAAGTTTTTTTTTTTTTTGAATGGTAACTTGTCTCAGAAAATATAGACGGAGGCGCGCAGTACCACTTTTTGGGTGTTCGCATATTGAAAGTGGTAGCAAAACGCTTCGTGCGGATGTGTTCATGCCACAAAAAGTTTTACAAAATAAAAAAATATGTATATAAATAAGTGAAGACAAAACAATTAAAAAAAAATTGGAATCAGAAATATTTTCAGACTTGAATATTTTCAATAAGAATTACGGGAACGCCAGTTCCAAACAGAAACTTACCATATTCAACGTACTCGATGAGATATTTATTCTTGGACACGTTGGTGCGTTTCACAAACGCCCTGTAGTGGAGGCCGTCCGTGAACTTTGCGACGACAGTCTGTCCCTTCTGTGGCGGCGTTGTGAGCGGGACAGCTGCAATCACACAATATGGGCTCCTATATTATAGCAAACATTCTCTTCGCTTTCTCTTTAGATTTTAACAATAATGTTGGTGGACATTGTCACACAGCGGCATCTAGCCCCAAAGAAAGCTAAGCATAGCTTGTATCATGGGAACCACACAACTGACATACATATGAATATACTTTTTTGTAAATACATATCAACACTTAGATACAGAACAAACATCTGTATCCATCACACAAATATTTGTGCTGGGTGTGAATCGAACCCACGAACTACAGCGCAGAAGGCAGAGTTACTACCAACTGAGCTATGGGGCCAGTCTATAGAAAGATTCAACACTAGTAAAAGTGACTTCACTTCCAGTAAGCCATAAACAGCGCGGTGCCCGTAGCGAGCGTCGCAATCTTCATCTTCTTCTTCGAGTTACCGGTTCTGTCGAACCAGTGTGGTGAGAGGATTGTAAGTGCGCCTCAAAGATTGTCATAAGCGTCGCAATGACGTCACTCGTAGGCAACGAACCAACTATACGAATTGAGAACGTCACCAGCGCCACGGCAAACGCGAGCCTTTTTTTTTTTTTATGTAATACATTTACGGAACGAGCCGACGGCCCACCTGGTGTTAAGTGGTAACCTCGGCCCATAACAGCCGATGCGACTCGGGTCCTCCCATACTAGGTATGACAAGACCCAAGTCGCATCGTATGCGCCCGTAAATGTGAGACGTGAAGGTGGAATGTCTCGTGTGCCTGTAATTTCACCGGCAACCACACCTTTCAAACCGGAACACAGTAACGCGGATGCATTACTGCTTGGCGGCAGAAAAGGGCATGGTGGCAGTACTTCCCCGGACGAACTTGGCGAGAGTTCTACTGCTCTTAAAACTTAGCCTACCGTCAATGCCGTAGAGCAGGGTGTCCTGTAGCGCGGCGTGGAAGTCGGCGGCTTCGCGCGGCGAGCACGGCTTGACGCACGCGCGCCGCAGTGAGGTCACGTCGAGCAGCACGTAGCCGCCGTTGTGCACGACGTCCGGGCGGGGCACCTCCGGCGGCGGCGCCCTCGGGGCCTCCACCGACCCCGGGGATACTGCGGGCTTTGGAGGGGCGGGGGAATCGATCACGTCTTCAGCTGTGGGGAAACAACGTTTTGCTTAAAACAGTTTATAGACTAAATAAATGAAAATAGGTTATTTTTGGTTTGTTAGTAAATTAATTACTTTGCGCAGCAAAACGAAAAAACCGTCTTCATCGCCAATGAACGAAAGTGATTTCTCGCTATCTTTTTTTATGTGATACAGTTACGGAACGAGCGGACTTGGTGTTAAGTGGTAACCTCTGCCCATAACAACAGATGCGATTTGGGTCCTCCCCTACTAGGGGACGACAAGACCCAAGTCGTATATCTATACAAATAAATAAAATTGGAGTGTGTTTGTAATATTAAAATACCCGCTTTAAGTGCATATGGATGTATACACGGTACATATACCAAAACTACATTTTTTAAAGTCAAAGTCAAAAACTTTATTTCCATAGAATTCATAAAGAAATGGCTTGGAAACGTCAATATTCAAAACATAAGGTCACGCTTACTTATCGATTATTAATTATCGATTTACAATTTTTGTCAGTCTGTCTGTTTGTTCCGGCTAATCCCCGAAACGGCTAGACCGATTTTGACGGGATTTTCACTGGCAGACAGCTGATGTAACAAGGAGTAACTTAGGCTACTTTTCGGAGGGGTGAAACAGGGGTGTGCGATAAAACCGAATTCCACGCGAAGTCGCGGGCAACAGCTAGTAAATAATAAACTCACCCGGCTCTGGATATTCTACTTGGGGTGTCCACCGAGACACGACGCCTTCGCCGATCGGCAGCGCAGTCTCAGAGTCCTCCAAGGTCACCTTGAAGCCATCACCCATCCGCTCCACTAGAGTGCATCGCAGATTCGCGTTCAGCTGTACCAATAAACCAATTATTACTACGTATCAGAGAGCGTGGTGGGTACTGACCCCGAATTTCAATCCGGAGGACGCCGGTTCAAATACCGACGTGCACCTATGAGTTTTTCGCTTGAAAGATTTATGTGCGCATTACCACGTTCTCAAATCGGTGAAGGAAAACATCGTGGGGAAACCGACATGTCCTAGAACTATAAATTCGAAGACATATGTCAAGTGCACGAAAGGAGCCTCTTCGAGGCGCACTTAAAATCCTTTCACGACACTGGTTCGAGAGAACCAGTGACGAATAGAATAGAACTACGTATTATGGACCGGCCTCACGGCTCATTTGGTAGGAAATCTGCTTTCTGTGCTGTAGGGTAGCTGTAGTTCATGGGTTCGATTTCCAATTAGGACAAACATTTTATGTGACTCACGTAGATGTTTGTTATGTGTCTCGGTGTTAAAATGTAGTACAATTATGTATGTATTTATAAAATAAAAAAAAGTTTAAGAATATTTAGTTATCTGGTTCCCATATTGAGGTCCATAACTATTTATAAAATTAATAGTAACAAATTACTGTGGGAACCAGATGACTCATTGAATACATTATATACTTTGTAAATACATACATATCAACGCCCAGACACATAACAAACATCTACGTTCGTCAAACTATTTGTCCTGGTCGGGAATCAAAAAAGGCCTGAGGTGCACCATGTTGCAGCGCTGGTTATCAGCACGAGGCCGCTCTCACCTCGAGCCGCGCGGTCCTCAGCACGGCACAGAACTCGGGTATGGTCGCGTACGCGGCGGGCAGCCGGCGCGACCGCTGCGCCGTGTGAGAGACGACTCGCGCCGCGTCTATCAGCGCCGCGCTCGCGCTGGTAAGACAGCGTGCTCGGTACCAGCCCCCGTCCGCGGGCTCCAGGTACGCGAATGTCTCGCCTACCCTCGGTCTGTATACAAACAACATTTTTAGTTCCCATGACACAAGCAATTACTATGGGGCTAGATGGCGTGAGTAATATCCACCAATATTATATTATTGTAACGTAGGTTTTACTAAAAGTTAGAATCCAGACGATCATCATAATATACAGCGATCGGGAAACTTTACAAAGCTGGCGTAAACCTCGTCATGGTCTTCGTGACGCACACGCATTCCAGCTGCGAGCTAGATTATGCTACGTTGCAATATAATGGGGCATTAGCTTAAGCGAAATGACCACTGTCAAGCGAAATGAGCTATCTCTCTTGAGAAACGACAATCTATAGTCACTATATTTTGGGGGTCCACGTTGCTCGCGTCCGTATGTGATAACCCTTTGAATCCCTACACGTGTTCCCCGGGCGGTGCAAAAGGAGCAACCCAAAGTAGCAGTAGAACTTGTGCTAAGTTCGCCCGGAGAAGTACTGCCACCACACCTGGTAATCTGCCGCTAAGCAGTGATGCACTCGTGTTGCTGTGTTCCCGTGGAAGGGAGTGGGTGCCGGTGAAATTGCAGCCGCATGAGACGTAACATCCCCGTCTCGGGTGATGGACGCGACGCAATGCGACTTGAGTCATCTCGTACTTTGGTGGAGAGAGCTTGATTCGTATTGTTGTTGTACATGGGCGGCGATTACCGCTAAACATCAGATGGGCCGTCAGTTGAATGACATAAAAAATATATGAGACCACAAAAACGCGTGGTACGTGTGGTCACCTGCGTAGTGGCGCAACCTAGCTCTCTGTGCCACGGCGACACAATAATGGCGCACTAGATTAAGCGAAATGACCATTATCAAGCGAAACAATCTACAATCTAGTGGCACTATGAGAGAGAGTCGCGTGTTACGTGTGTTCGGATGCGTCGCGGGCGCACCGCTCCGCGAACTCGTCGCACAGCTGTCCGTACACCTCGCCGTAGTGTTCGTGCAGAGTGACGCACACGTAGCCCGGCTGCGTAGTCGCGCACTCGCTCGCTCCGCACTCGACGCTCGCTAGGAACGTCGCGCCGATACACAGCTTCTCCACGAGCCAACTGGAATAATAACAATCGTTAATAATTAGCTACGCCGCGCAACTTCGCGTGGAATTAGGTTTTGTCACCGCTATTTTACCCCTCGGAGAAGTAGCCTAAGTTACTCCTTGTTACATCAGCTATCCGCCAGTGAAAGTCCCGTCAAAATAGGTCCAGCCATTTCAGAGATTAGCCGGAACAAACAGAAAGACAGACAAAAATTGTAAAAAAATATTGTTTTGGTATATGTACCGTGTATTCATCCATATGCACTTAGTAACAAGCGGTTATTTTAATATTACAAACAGACACTCCAATTTCATTTATTTGTATAGATGTACTGAATACGTAACAGAAATACCCGCCTGATGTTAAACGTTAATTTCCGCCCATAAAACCAATACGTTTGGGGTCCTCCCCTACTTAGGTACAACAAGACCCAGTTCATATCACATGCACCCGTAACTCTGAGACGCAAACGTGTAATGTCTCACGTGCCTGTAATTTCAGGACCGTCGGCAGTACATCCCCGGAGGTACTTGGTAAGTGGTAGTGGACTAGATGGCGATATCAACCAATATTTATTATTATTATGATACCTTGCAGGTGTAATCTGGTGTCGCGGGGTCACGTCCCGGACGGTGCCCGGCGACGGCATCGGTGTCGGCTTCTGTTCAGCCGGTTTCGGCTTAGATTCGGGTTGGCGTGACGACTGGAGTGCAGCTAAATATAATCATAGATATTAATATTACATAAAAATTACTAATAACTAAACAGCAGACTTCATCAGACTCTAGACTGGCCTCGCAGCTCAGTTGGTTAGTAACTCTGGCTTCTGAGCTGTAGGTCGTGGGTTCGATTCCCACCCAGGACAAACATTTATGTGACGAGCATTGATGTTTGTTCTGTGTCTGAGTGTTAATATGTATTTACGTATGTATATCAGCTGTCTGGTTCCCATGATACAAGCTATGCTTATCTTACTTTAGGCTACTTTTCCGCGGGGTAAAATAGGGGTGCGTGATATAACTGAATTCCATGCGGACGAAGTCGCGGGCAACAGCTAGTAATGTGAATAAAATTCATATTCCTATTCGTCCAACTGAACGAGTAAATGTCGTTATCTGATTGGTTGGATTTACTCGCCACCGCTCAAAGCAAAACCGCTCTCCTGAAAAATGTTTTTATAGTTGTGTCACTTTCGAATTTACGCAGAGACATTCAAATTTGAAGATGTGGGTTTCCTCACGATGTTTTCCTTCACCGTTTTGGGAACGTGTTAAGAACCATGGGCAGTTAGTCTAATATTTGGTCAACTACCCACCATCATCAGTTCGGTCGGGCTGCGATCTGTGCCCTTGGCTGCTCCGTTGCCTGTCTTGGTTTTGTGAGCGCTCCTTCTGTAGACAATGTTCCTTTTGCCCCTGAAAAGGCTTCCTGCCCTGGTCTTTAGGTCTGTCTTGAGTCCTGGGCTGGTGGCTGGTTTCCTGAGGCTCCTCACTCGACACTGCCCGGTCTTCAGCTTTGTCCCTGTTGTCTCTCCGGTGTCGCTGCTGATAGGGTGTCCGTCGCTCGCCTGGTGCTAAGGCTTTCTGACGAATAAAACAAATAAATATATATTGGTGGACATTGTCACACAACGCCTTCTAGCCCCAAAGTAAGCTAAGCATAGCTTGTATCATGGAAACCAGATAACTGATATACAAACTTATATTACTTTTTTTAGTAAATACATCTAAGCATTTACTAAACCCATGGAAATTTTCTTAGACATTATTATTAGATATAACGTATGATAAAAAGGTAGTTTAAAAAAGTAAATTATACCAACGAGTTTGGTTCTTCGACAGAACTAAAATCTTCCAAATAGCTTTTTTAATTATTCATAAATAAAAATTATATATCATAATATAAAAATTGTTGTACAAAAGGTAAATTTAATGCATGCTCTGACTTGCCTGTAAGTGAAACTATGTGCCACTAAAAACTGCAAACTAATTATTGATTTCCAGAGATACACGTTTTTTTTTAATGTTTTTAATAAATAAATAAAATGTTAATTAAATCCAGACCCTTTGAGGCTCTACCTACCCTTAGGGGAACATATGTATGTATGTATGATCTGAATAATAATATGGTAATTGACATACATGATTAGGCTTGTCAGCATCGTTGCTTCGCGTCTGAGTTTGAACCGGCGAATGGGGGCGACGCAGTGGCGCAGTCTGTGGGATGCTATGGAAGAAAAATTGGTTTGATACTAAATAGTGCTGACAATACTGAATAAATGTCATTTCAAGTACAGAAGGAGTCTTATTTATTACTAACTACTCACTGATTATTCACTACATATATGACAGAATAGTCATGGACGCGACTTGGGTCATGTCGTACCTTGTAGGGGAAGACCTAAGTCGCATTACTTGTTATTGGCAGAGGTTACCAATTAATCTGATTAGGGTAAGGAACTGGGGTTAATTTAATTAAATGGGTTACGAGGCCAGTATTTGTAACTGGCTTCCTTCTACTTCTGTTTCACATAAGTCTGATACCAGAATTAACAATATGTGTCCGTTATGTCCCTATTATCTATCCTCGATTCTCTACTATGAATGAATGAATTTAACACCAGGTGGGCCATCTGTGCGTTCCGTAATTTCACCGGCAGTACTTACACAGGGTCATCGCGAGGCGCAGATGTAACCGGTACAGCCACGTCAGTGTTCATCAAGCTGGAAAACGTTAATCACATTAATTAAAATATGTTCCCAATTCATTAGTACGCTTCTTCTTATCACTCATCTATGAGCCGCTATTGACTCATTCTGGCTTCACAGCTCAGTTGGTGGCAACTCTGCCTTCTGCACTGTAGGCCGAGGGTTCGATTCCCATAACAAATGATCTGTAGGTACTAGGAACATAGATATTTTTCTGGGGTGTTCAATATGTATATAGCTTTGAACTGTCTGTTGTTGATACGTGTAGGGATTAATTTTTGTGTCACATTTAAGTTTCTATTCTACTTCTATAAGTGAAGATATTTAATTGGCTTTCTTTGTTCTATGTTCACTCAATTTGTACTTAGCTGATATTACTGTATGTCCGAGAGGACAAACTGTTGATACTTTATATTAAAATAAGATCTTTTTATACACAGTTTCACAATAAACATTTCTTATTCTTATTCTATTTAAGTTTCTAAGGACATAGTATATAAGCTGTTGGATTTCCGAAATAAATAAATATATAAAAACTAGTTATCTTTTTGAATCTACTATCGAATCACCGCTTAAATAGTTCAAATTAAAAAAAAAATATTGCGGTCAAATAAAAAAAAAATACGTTGTAACAAAGCTTTTTTTATCCATGTATGTGGAATCTTTTAATTAGCCTTAAGCCTTTAATTTACTAACCTATCCATTAAACAAGCTGTAAGATTTCCTAAAATTGTAAAAATAAAATAAATGTGTATGTTCTTCATGTAATAAATAAATAAATAAATAAAAAACTGTGCACTAAGATTCCCTGTGTCGCAGTTGACACAGGGTACTCACCCGGCCAGGTTATGGCAGACCGTGTGGTGCCTGTCGGTCCAGTCGCGTCGCTGGCACCGCTCCCCGCAGTACGGCGTGACGGCGCAGCGCGCGCAGTACGCGTGCGCGGGCGCACCGCACGCGACGCAGCGCCGCGACGCACACACCTCTAGCGCCGGTACCTTACGCTGCTCAGTTCAATTTCAATGTATATATGTAAAGGTATTCATCTATACAAATAAATTAAATTGGAGTGTCTGTTTTTAATATTAAAATAACCGCTTTTTACTATGTGCATATGGATGTATACACGGTACATATGCCAAAATAATTTGTTTTATAATTTTTGTCTGTCTGTCCGTTTGTTCCGGCTAATCTCTGAAATGGCTGGACCGATTTTGACGGGACTTTCACTGGCAGATAAGCTGATGTAATATTTTTATATAACATCAATGGTTAATTTTTAATAAATAAAATATGTAGTTTCGTGTGCAATGTTACTAAAAGTTTAAAAAAGTTACTATTTAATACTTTTAAAAATGCCACTTGTTGCAGACTCCTTTCATGACTGACGGACTCCTTTGAGTGACTGGCCACTAAAGTGATATGACTGACGGACTCCTTCCTAGAGTCAGGCTCACGGGGAAGACGAGACAAGCTCTGAATATATATACTCTGAACGATATCCTCAAGCTTTTTACTTGTAGATCAAACTCCACTCATTTTGATACGGTTTCTTTTTAACATTTCACATATCGCCTTCTAGCCCCGAACTACAATAAGACCCAAGTCGCATCGTATGCTTCCGTAACTCTGAGACGTGTAGGTGAAATGTCTCATGAGCCTATAATTTCACCGGAAAACACACCTTCCAAACGCGAATAATAATAGTGGCAGTATTTCCCCGGACGAACTTTCCACAAGTATTAATGCTACTAAATGTAAATAATGTAGGGCTAGGACCTAGGACTAAGCCTACTCAATAATTTTGTTCATTTATCTACTTTCTAGCACTTTCCACGGTCAGACACCGCAATAACCCAAAATAAAACAAAACATTTAAAAAGAAATGCAAATTTATTAAAACTAACATGCAAACACATTTCGTCCGCATAAAAATTAAAATAACAAATATCTATTTAAACCTAAATCAAACGTTATAAAACCAAAATGCTAACAATAAAGAGCTAAAATACTTATACTAAAACTTATGTAAATCAATTAAAAAACTAATAGTTCGGCGGGTTTAGGGCAATTGGACTGACGAAGACATCACAAAATATCTATCTATCTATCTATCTATCAAATGTGGTAAATAGTGGCAACACTGTTGGCAATACGATAAATCTAATTTTAGTTATACGAATCTCTCTCAGTGTGCTCACTGAAGGTCCAGGAGGAGAGTGCAGGACGACTCACTCTTACTTACAGATTTGGGCCACCAGAGCCTTGAACCGGATGAGTGGAAGGAAATAAAAGAGGCCATAGCCGAGTGTGGGGGAATAGAACGGCTGAGTAACAATAATAAACTCCGCTAAAGAAGCAGAATGGGACCTGAGTTAAAATACGAATACTGTCAATACTATTGTACCTAGCTATGATTAATCAGTATTTGATCATCTACGATAATAAACGGACATCTATCCGAATTCGTTCTATATCAGGTAACCTTAATGTAATTCCCAAACACAAATGCCATATTGGAATGTTTTTTTACTATGCACATGGCCAGATCAGCATGGCACAATCACAAATCTATATCCTATAATTATGTTAAAATATTATAATTAATATCATATTATTATATTATCAGGATCAATAGTAACATTCAAATTTTACGATAAATGAATTCAAAAGTAATCTCAAGTCATAATCTCTAATCAATGTCAATAATAAAGTTGCAATGTACGACGGTCATAAAGTTCCAAGCAGGCTGAACAAACATGACAAAACTAAAAATAACAACTTGAATGTCAATGTATCAAGTTAATAATGTATCTTAGATAAATTAACACAAGTGATACAATTTAAAATAACTCAGAAGAAGAATTTCAATTTCTCTCCACCAACCGTGGAGTCTAAATTCTTACTCTGTATCAAAGATAGAGACTGTTTATCAACATATACTGAAAATCTGCCATCGCAAGGAAAAGGTCTATCGCTATAGATCTCCCATAGTTCAGTGTTCAATCCGGGGTTTTTATCTCCTAAGACATCGAAAATGATGCTCACGTCGTCTTCGCAGTCAGGCATTACGCTCATGGGGATTTTGACAAGGACTTTCGTCAGATCAAAGTTGTCCGGTATCTCTAATTTAGAAATCCATCCCGGTGGTATGTCCAGATTTCCAGATGCCTGTTTTTCTTCATAAATTTTCGGTGATGAGTTATCTACGTCGCTATAAGTGTCGTCAATATCGATAGCTTCCTTCAATTTCTTCGGTTTGTTTTTAGAGGTTATAGACTTGTTACATTTCTTTCTAGTTTCTAAAGCTTTCGCTTTGCCAAGATCTTGTACGTTATTTTTTTCAAACTTTTTAGTAAGCTCCTCTAAACTCTGTTTGGGATTAATGAGAGATTTCAAATGTCCTAATTTGAATTCAGCCGGTTCGGTATCAATCATTTTAATGAAGTTCGGGTTCATGATCACTTCTGCTGAAAGCTTATCTATCTGAAGAACAACTTCGAGGATTGTATCAGTTCGAACTGTATTGATTTTTCGCCAATATTTCGTACGAAGTCTAGGGTTCTGTTTTTGCAGGACAGCTATAACACAATCGGTGTCTTTACTTGTTTTGACTACCATACTGACGATGCCAACTGCACCACGAAATTCAGTCGATTTAAGACTAATTTTGAGCTTATCATTGACTGTGCCAACGTTTTTCTCGATCCAAACTCTAGATTCAATATTTTTACATATTACAAATATGACACCGTCAAATAAATAAATGTCGTGGAGTTTTGGTATTGAGTCTTTGATAAGTACGCTTTTATGTAAATGATCAACAACAACGTGCTCAAATGTTCTTTTGATGGTGTAGAATTGAGATTCGTCTATGCGAGTATCGGGGTAGTCAGTTGGTCCCACGTACAGTTTAAAATCGTCGGCAATCAAATCGGTATAGTGGTTGCCTCTAATTCTCGTCAGCGGAGCATTCAATATTTCTGGTTGAATTGGCTCGTACATGTTTTTAGCAACATACTCTCTCATCCTTTTGGTTTCAGCATTATCGACCTCTTCAGATTTAGTGTCATCACAGCTGATATCGCGTTTCTTTCTGTCGATAATCCTGAATGAGAGTTTTTCTCCATTGTGCACGGGATCAAAATCAATACTCTTGATTATTTCTAACGATTCGGGATCGACACCAAACTCCCTTTTCTGTTTACCGGCAACGTCAGAATAACACTTCCAACATTCCGGTTTCAATCCGGGATATTTCTCCTGTAGTTTACTTAATATTTCAACAGATTCGATATGTGCTTGCTCTTTTGGAAGCCTCAATACGATCCTAGTGTATCGCACTAGATTTTTCACATCACGGAATGTAAGTTTCAAACCAGTGGAATTGGTGAATTTAGGTAATACTTCGGTCAAATAATCTCTAGTCTCAAGACTATCACATATGTATATGACAGCACCGTTTGACAAATATACATCTTGGAAGTTAGGAATAATCATGTTTGTGAAGCGTTGAGCTTTCAAGTCTTTGTGTAGATATTCTTTGAAGAGATGCTTCATTCGTCTAATGTGTGTACCTTCCAACTTATTTAATGGATATCCCTCCAAAGTAATAGCTACTTTAAGTTCGTTTTCAACGTGAAGATAATTCGTTCGTCGGTGATAAGCTATGCCTCTGTTACTGTCGATATTTATTGTGCCGTTTTTGCTATGCAGATTTTCATTGCTTTCGATAAAGGATTCAGTTTTTTCTGATAGCGCCACCAGAGAAGTTGTAGTTGTATTGACTTCTAGCGAATCCCTCGGTTTTTTATTGTCCTCTTTTTCGTACAATTGGTCATAAGCCGTATTATCCTTTTCATTTTCCTCGGCAAATGTACAATCATCATTGTTATTTTCATCGTCAATGGCCGTACCGTCTTCTATAGTTTCTACGTCAACAACCGCTCCTAATTCTTCGGTAGTCGTATAGACTTCTTTATTTTCTTCGTCAACAACCAAACTTAATTCATCGGTTATATCTTCAATGGCAAAGTCGTTTTTGAAGACCATTGATGGAGATAACAAATTATTAGTCAAACTAGCACCATCTAATGCTGTTTCATTATTTATATTTTGAGCGTCCATCGTATTCTCTTGCTCGTTAACTCTATAACAATTATTGGATTTTATAAAATTTCCTTGGAATTGCATGTCTTCTTTATTTTCTCCCTCACCAGGTATGTCAGATTTTTCGTTATGAATAGTGTCATCGGACCAAACTAACACTTCTTTAGTATCTCCAAAGTACTTGACATCTTTAATCTTGTTCAATACATCTACCATCGCGTGTTGCTCTTTCGTTCCATCATTTTCTTCGCTTGGTGCAGTTTCTTGGCTTTCACGAACAATTGCTACAGTTTTATCACTCGGCTCCAAGCTTACAGTGGAAGTTATCCTTGGTGTAGTATTAGCAGACTTGATTTCCTCAAGCAACTTAACTCTGGATGCCACACTACTCAAATCCTCCTCCATACCAGACAGCAGACATTCATAATAGATTTCCGTATAACCAGTGAGTTCAAAGTCCATCTGATCGTAATCTATGATGTTGTTAAATGTCGGCCCGCGGATAATCTCACCCGATATACGATCTATTAAAAACGAGGTGCACTCCACATCGTCGACGACTTTCTGGGCATACACTTTCCACATATTAGTTTTCAATGAAGGATTGAAACACTGTAAAAGTTTGAAAGCATCTTCGGCAGTTGTCGGCTTGCAAGCTTGTGGGATTTTCAACACTGCCAAGCACAATCTTTTGACTTTAGCGTTCAGAAGTACCAAGTTGCAGCACATACGTTCTTGCAGACCCGGAGTTATCCTCACCAACCAATCTCTGGAGTTTATATCTCTGCAAATAAATACTATAGCACCCCTATTGAGATAGTAATCGAGAAACGATATATCTTTTAGCAAGAGACCAGCTTTGTTTTGCATTTCGATGACATCATTTATGCACCGCTGGAACATATCCATCTGTCGCAGACGCATCTTTGACTTAGGGTACCCGGCTAAAGCTACAACCACTTTCAACTCTTCGTCTACAATGTCTGTATAGTCGGAATTTCTCATAAGTATAAGTCTGTTAGTTTCGTCATTTTCGTCGTCGGTTTCCGCGTAAAAGTCGTGAAATTTTGAATAGTTCGTCATGGTGGCGCAAGCGCATTTCTTAACCTTACATTTGCTGGTAGCGTCTGATTTCTTGGTAAAATTGATAAGTTTAGATTTACTAACAGTGACCGTAGTTCGGCTCTCAACTTTGGAACTATCAAGAAGGGTTCGCTCACTCTCAGTGACATTCGTAATGTGACTATGGTCTTCGGAACACAGAACGCAAGTCGAGGGAGTGGAGCTTCCATCGCTGTCTTCTCTCGTCCAAGACTTCTGACAGGTGCATGTCGTGTCATTCTGTAGACAAATTATCTGGTAACGATTGTGGTCTATATTGTCTTATACCTTTGGTGGTAAGAACTAACGAAGGAAGCCCCACTCCTAAGCGCATGCATTGCAGCCGTTTCAAATTTTGATGGCAGCGTTGTATAAAACCAAAGTTTGTTTGATGAAGGGCATTTGAACATGACAGTGGTTGACTGAAATTTAGGAAAAAATATATAAACATACCTGAAATTTATTATCTATAACAAATAATTTAAATAATAATACATAGTAGTACACAAAATACATTATTCCGATTGTGTACATGTGTGCCAAAAATTAACGTCTAGCCGAAAAGGATGACCATCGCCAATTAAAGATTGATTCCTCGTTAACTCTAACTTGGATGTATTTTATTTCCAGTTTTGATTTAAACCAAACTACTGAATCAAATATAAATTCTATGGGACAAATTTGAAGGTGTAACCTCAAAATATAAATTAATTTTCCAACTTCGTCTATAAATAATAATTATAATAATATTTATTGTTATTACATTAAAGTATAATCATTTTGTTGACGGAGGGTAACAAACGTAAAAAAATACACCGAACCGAATTGATAACCCTCCTTTTCCTGAAGTCTGTTACAAATACATGATATACAATAACACATGTCGGTTACATTCTTTTCCTGCTTGACGTTGATTTTTGGGACATTCTGCATAAATAAATTAATAAATTTAATAAAGAAATATTATATTTATATTTAAAAAGAATATTCTGAATGATCTGAGTTGCAGCGCATTTTCATCAAACAATACGGGCTATAAATATAATTTTGTATCTGTGTAGACAAAATAAAAATGTGTCTCAAATAAAAAAAAACTATTCTATAAAACAAATAAAAATAAATCATATTTGCCATGCAATATATATATTATATTTAATATAATTAAAATATGTACCATAAATTGTATGAAATAAAATAAAATAATTATTATTATTAATAAGACTTCCAAAAACTTTTTTCCTACACTCGAAGAGCCACAATTTTGATAGGCCTCACAGCTCAGGTGGTAGTAACCCTGCCTTCTGTGCTGCAGGTCGTGGGTTCGATTTCCACCCAGGACAAACAGATGTTTGTTCTATGTGGGTGCTAAAATGTATTTATATGTATGTATTTATGAAAAATTATATATATATTCTATCAGTCCCATAGTTATGCTTAGTTTGTGGCTAGATGGCGCTGCGTAAAATGTCTACCAATATTTATTTATTATTATTTTTATAGTACCCTCAACTCGCTTGAAGAATTTAAATTTCCTCTAATTGTAGATAATTAATGTATTACCGGCATTCTGTATAATGTGGTATCCTAAAGAATGCATAGTTTCAGACAATGATGATAGTATGATACAATAAGAAATATCATTTCACACAATGCCTGAAAGAATGCCTAGCCTACGTATACTATAATCTATACAAATTAATAAACTTGGGAGTCTGTTTGTAATATTAAAATAACCACTTTTTACCAAGTGCATATGAATGTATACACAGTACATATACCAAAACAACATTTATTTATTTATTTATTTATTTATGAAGGGTTACCAGCAAGTGATACACATTTCTTACATTATTATCATTATAAAAGTATACTTCTTGTGCTCACTCCCTCAAGGTAACCACAGCTTACACAGGTAGAATTCCTTGTTGAGATTGTTGACAGATACTAAGAATAGGATTAAAAAAAAAATTTACTATTAAATAAAACAAAAAGATAAAGACAATTGTTGTGAGCAGGACATAATTTAAAATAACGCAAGTAGCTGTTTATCACAAAGAACATGTTTTACAATTTTTGACTGTCTGTCTGTTTGTTCCGGCTAATCTCGGAAACGGCTGGACCGATTTTGACGGGACTTTCACTGGCAGATAGCTGATGTAACAAGGAGTAACTTAGGCTACTTTTCCGAGGGGTAAAATAGGGGTGCGTGATAAAACCGAATTCTACTTGGACGAAGTCGCGGGCAACAGCTAGTACACTATAATAAGTGTATAACAGAAGAGGTTAGGTTAGGAAAGTATGTAATACTTTTCATAGATCATACATTGCCTAACAAGCATTATATAGAATGCTGGCTTTTCATACATTGCTGTAACACACAGATTGCAAATTTGCCAAAAAACATTTTTTCTTTAGTAGCAGTATAACTTAAGCCAAGTTCGTCCGGGGAAGTACCGCCACCTTACCTATTTCTGCCGCCAAGCTGTAACGCTTCTAGTTTATGTTCTTTTTTAAAATTTTAATAAAGTAATTCGCATTTAATTCGCCAAAATAATTAAACTGCCTATCAATTTTAAATTTTAATTTTGAAGCAAAACGCAATGAGCTAATTGTCTGTCTTATAATAACAATGGATGTAAGGATGCATGTGGCTGATAAGATGATTTCGGGAGTCACCAGTGTGGTGAAAAGATTTTAAGTGCGCCTCAAAGAGGCTCCTTTCGTGCACTGACACATGTCCAAAGACATGTCGATTTCCTCATGATATTTTCCTTAAATTAAAATATATAAATAAAATATATAATTAAACGTTATGAAAACGTGTTACTGAGCACATACATTTCTAAAGCGAAAAAAACTCATCGGTGCAAGTCGGGATTAGATCCAACGACCCTCGGAGTCAGTACCACCGCGCTCCCAATGTGTAATAATTAATAAATTTGCAACTCACCGAATCACCAGCGCCGACGGTGTAGCCAGTATCGTTGTCATGGGACCTGAAAAAAATATTTGTGATTTAATAATACTGCCATCCTATGAGATTTCTTCCAAACGACTAAACGGAGAGAAGAGCATGGAAAAGTTTTATTTGCACTTTACACACAGCGCCATCTAGCCCCAAACTAAACATAGCTTGTACTAAGGGAACCAGACAACTGAAATACTCTTTATAAATACATACATATAATACACATTAACACCCAGACAGAACAAACACACAAACACACAAACATTTGCTCCGGATTGGAATCGAACCCACGACCTTCAACGAAGAAGGTAGAGTTACTTCCAACCGAGCTGTGGAGACCAGTCTAAGGAGTATTTCTCAATAACTTACGTTTCATAACTATTACTGATGACAATTTGTCCGTTTGGGAGAATACGACGCTTGGTCTGAGGACCCGAGGTATTTTTCATCTGAAACAAACATTAATATAAATACACATTCTGATGCAGCTATCGACAAGACCCAAGTCGCATTGTATACACCCGTTACTCTGAGAATAACTCATTTGCCTATAATTTAATCGGCAACCACACCTTTCAAAGCGGAACACAGTAACGCGAACGCGTTACTGCTTGGCGGCAGAAACGAGCATGGTACTTCCCCGGATGAACTTAGCGTGAGTTCTACTGCTCTTAAGGATTACACATGTTATACAAGCTCACCCTCTCAGCTTGTTGGATGAGCAGTATTCGCTCCTGACACCGCAGCTGCTTCTCCTTCAGCTCCAACTGCTTCAGTTTCAACGTCTCCAAATTGTAGTGAAGATTACAATTGTAGTCAATGAACTGTAGAAATAAATAAACATTAGAAGAAACCCGATTCATTCGTAACAGACTGGGCTCAGCAGCTCAGTTGGTAGTAGTTCTACCTTCTGCACTGAAGGTTGTAAGTTCAAATCCCACCCAGGACGAGTCTCTGTGCGATGAAAACAGACGTCTGTCCCATGTATTTACAAAAATGTATATGTATTCTACCAGTTGTCTGGATAGTAAAAGCTATGCTTAATTTAGGTATAAACAGCGTTCTTTGAAATGTCCACCAATATATAATTAATAGTAAAAGTGATTAATTATTTCACCCGTGAGACTCGCACATAAAGATGGAATGTCACGTGTGCCTTTAATTTCAAACTGGAACAAAGTAATAGTCATATTGCTCGAATAGACAGTGGTCACCAACTAAAATCAGGCTAGGAGAGTAACTTTAATAAAACAATGATGAGTGTGAGCTAAGCCAGGCAGGAAGCTAGTTAAGATATCATTTAAAAATATTAACTGCAATAGCAAAAACAATTCATCTTACCATTTCATTGTCTTCAGACTCATCGTCAACACCGTCTCCGTCGATATGATCTTCCATTCTGCGACAGTCAAACAATAATAATGAATAACAAATCAATATTGGTGGACATTGCACACAACGTCATCTAGCCCCAAATTAAGCTAAACTTAGCTTGTATCATGGGAACCACACAACTAATATAATACTTATATACTTTTTGTTAATACAAACAAATCATATTAACATCAAGACCCAGAACAAACATCTATGTTCGTCACACAAATGTTTGTCCTGGGTGGGGATCGAACCCACAACCTACAGTGCAGAAGGCAGCATTACTACCACCTGAACTATGAGGCCAGTAACTTATTTACAACTAGCTCATGCTGAGACTGTGACCATTGTGTCACTCAAATAACAAGAAACTTTAAAATGTATTTTTAAATCATGCTTGTTTTTATCGATTGAATTACAAATAAAATATTCTCTCTCTCTTATATAATAACAGTAATATAGTACTGATTATATTTCCAAAAACCTTCAAAGTTAGAAGTTTATATCAGTCATCTGGTTCCCACAGTACAAGCTACACTTAGTTTGGGGTAGATGGCGCTGTGTGAAATATCTAACAATATACCTACAGAGAGCAATCTAATTCCCTACCAGGCGAAATTTTTCACTTTTGATCACAAAAGGAATAAAAGAACACCATAAACCTATGAGCATGCATGAATAATGAGATGAATGGACGAAGCAAAGGATGTATCTCATGAATATAATGATAAAATCAGTGCTGTGCCTACCCCTCCGGATAACAGGAATGATTTTATGTTAGTATCATCATAAATAATATAAAACAAAGTTACTATCCGCCTCGATCTAGATCTCAGCTTACTTATTCTTAACCACGCAACGAATTTTAATATGGTTTTCACTAATAGAGAGCGATAATCGAGGAAGGTTTCTCGTTATCCATTTTACCTATGGTAGAACGACGTCTGCTTGCTGGGATCTCCTCGTCAGAATTCTTATTGCAAGTAGGTTTTTGGTTATTTTATCGAAAATCAGAATTTTGTAGGTAGGTATAAGAAACTCGTTCACGAAAACAATTTGTGAATTCCCCATTATGATTATCTTTATAGAAAATACCAGAATAAACTCTCTTTGTTACCGTAATGAAAGATTTTATTTAACTCATACAAAGTAGAAATTACGATCAACTTACGTCTCGTCTTCGGAATTTTGCTGAATCGACGAAAAGTACTTGTTTAGCATCATTGGCTATCGACTAACGCACAAAACACTACCTAAATAATAAACTGAAAAGTTTCAACGACCTTAACGTGAATAAATCGTTACAAAGACTAATTTCACTAGAATCCGGCGAAAAGTTTTACAATAACAACTTCGCAAAACGACCATTTTACTAGAATTCGACCAATGAGTGAAGCGATAAGTTCGAATCGCGGTTTCCGGTAACGCCATTGGTCATAGACAAAACACAGATAACTAATTAACACTGATTTGTTAGTTTTTTTTTTATAATGCGCAACAGAATGGCATTGTATAAAACCGTATAAATACTCCATGCGCGCGTAATTTTAAATCAGGTATGTAGACGCAAACTAATATATGAAAATGAATGAATTAATTAATAAAATAACTTATTGTACACCATTACACTAAAATACAAACGTTATAACTACGCATTTTTCTATTATGAAGATATAAGCTCGAGGAAAAGGTGTGAGGATTTGTATGTTTTATGTATGTCTGTCTGTTTTGTGAGTTGTGTATTTTTTGGTATACTGTAGGTTATAATGCTAAACAATACATTTTTGAAGTACCTACTCATTACGAAACTAATCTAAATAAGTTATAAAAATGTCAATGTTGTGTTCTTCTGAAATGAAATTTCTTTGAATTCTTCTGAAATGTTCTTCCCCATGGAGGGTCGGATAGGGTTTGAACAGGCATCAAACTTATCAATAAGTACGCGTGACCACCTTATGTATTGAATAATATTGACGTTACCAAGCCATTTCTTTATGAATTCTATGGAAATAAAAGTTTTGACTTTGAAATAAGTTATGTGAATTATAATAATTATGACGGGCAGATGGCCCACCTCATGTTAAGCAATTTCTACATATAACAACAGCAAGACAACTTAGGTATTCCCCTGTCTGTACGGGAAGAAGTCGCACCGCAATGCGCGCGGCATCTAGATGAAGATGAAACGTCTCATGTGCCTGTAATTTCACCGGCATTCTTGAGACCCGTTTAAGATGAGAGTAGTAATGCTACTAGGTAAGCGAAAATGAGTATGGTGACAGTACAACTCCAGAGACACACCGCACAGTTCTAATTTTACTGCCCTTATAGTTAATTTAGTAGTAACCCTGCCTTCTGCGCTGTAGGTCGTGGGTTAGATTCCCACCTAGGACAATCATTTGTGTCTCAAACATAGATGTTTGTTGTGTGTCTGGGTGTTAATATGTATAAATATTTATTTCTATATGTGTATTTACAACAAAAACATATGTATATATGTATTCTACAGTCATCTGGTTTCCATAGTACAAGCTATGCTTAGTTTGGGGCTAGATGGCGCTGTTTGAAATGTCCACCAATATTTATTATTTATTTCACTCACATTGGTTGCTTACTCGTCGTTCTATTGGCCACACTAGACGACGAATCATCCCGGCTCCTACTCCGGTCCAAATTTCTCTCCGAGTTAAATTGTCTCTCCGTCTGCCTGTCTGTCCACTGCCTTTCTGCTGGTTTCTTCTGAACATAAAATAATCACAATAATAATGAATATGTGAATACATGTAGAAAGAAAGAAAGAAAAACATTTATTTTAGCCACACAAATACACACTAATAAGAAGAAACAAAAAACATAAACAAAAAAAGACGTGTGGCACTCGGAGACTGCCGCGGTAAAGCTATTGCGCGTGATATTTCAAAAAGTCATTAAAAGTTCTGGTATTAATCGATAGATGGAAAAACTAAAAAGTATCACCGCTGTGCCGGTCGGAGTGGGGGGTGTTAGGTTTTTTTCGTTACGGAATTTCTGGATTCGGTCTCCACGCTCAAGGCCCGCGATAGAAGCTATGCAATAGCTTAAAAAGATAGAAAAAAAATAATTAAAAAAACATATCGGGTCGTATATCGTCGGGTCACTGGTTCTGGCACACACGAGCCAGTGTGCTGAAAGGATTTTAAGTGCACCTCAAAGAGGCTCCTTTCATGCACCAGACGTAAGTCTTCGAATTTTTGGTTCTACGACATGTCGGTTTCCTCAAGATGTTTTCCTTCACAGTTTTAAGAACGTTGTATTGCGCACATATATTTTTCCAGCGTAAAAACTTATTTGCGCTCGTAGGGATTTGAACCAGCTACCTCCGGATTGAAACTCGGGTTCAGTACCAATGCGCCATCGCGCTTTCTGTGAAAAATGTGTGAATACTCTCTTGTTACAGGTTCATTTTGTGTTGTTACATCAATGTGTTTTGTTCCAAATAATAATAATATTGGTGGACAATTCGCACAGCGCCATCTAGCCCCAAACTAAGTATAGATTGTACTATGGGAACCAGACAACTGATAGACTTATTACTGATATACTTTTTTTTTGTAAATACATATATAATAATTAAAACCCAGATGCAGAACCAACACCTATCTCCGTCACACAAATGTTTGTCCTGGGTGGGAATCGAACCCACGACCTACAGCGCAGAAGGCAAATTCACTATCAACCGAGCTGTGAGGCCTGTCCAAAAGTATTTATGTTAGTAAAGTTACCTTATAAGCAAATTGTATGTTCAGTTTCAAGGGTTCTGTCCGGTTCAGTTTCATCATAGCAACCTTTGCTTCCCTGCGACAACAAATAATTAATTTAACTTTAATATTTGTACTGGGGAAGTACTGCCACCAAGCAGTAATGCGTTCGCGTTACTAGTTTCTCGTTTGAAGGGTGTGGTTGCCGGTGAAATTACAGGCACATGAGACATTCCACCTACACGTCTCAGAGTTACGTGCGCGTACGATCCGACTTGGGTCTCGTCGTACCAAGTAGGGGAGGACTCAAGTCGCAACGTTTGGTGTGGGCCGAGGTTACCACTTAACACCAGGTGGGCCGTCGGCTCGTTCCGAAACTGTGTAACATAAAAAGTGTTAGTGTCAATTTATACAAATAAATAAAATTGGAGTGTCTGTTTGTAATATTAAAATAACCGCTTTTTACTAAGCGCATAAATGGATGTATACACGGTACATATACCAAAACATTTTTTACAATTTTTGTCTGTCTGTCTGTCTGTTTGTTCCGGCTAATCTCTGAAACGGCTGGACCGATTTTGACGGGACTTTCACTGGCAGATAGCTGATGTAACAAGGAGTAACTTAAACTACTTTTCCGATGGGTACAATAGGTGATAAAACCGAATTTCACGCGGACGAAGTCGCGGGGCAACAGCTAGTAATACAGTGTCACTCACCCAGCAGTTTCAAACGTGATGATGGCAAACTTCTTGGTGGGGTCCCGGCTGAAGAATGAATGCTCCACCCGTCCAAACTTCCTGAAGAGATCCAACAGCCCGTCCAGTGCCAGCCCCGTGGGCAGGCTCGTGACGTACAGCTTACTGTACTCCAGTTGTACACCCTCACTGCGGACCACACACAACATTATGCAATAACTTAAATTATTTCATATCATTTATTGTTGGTTGGGAACCTATGTATACCTAATGATGGTAGGGCTTCAAATTAGATCACTAGATTCTGCTTTATGAGCATAATAATATTTATTATTGCTAAAAATAATGGAACTCAATCTCAAAGTCAAAATTATATAATTATAAACAACTTATTTCTTTCAATAAATGTCAAAAGTCAATTAGCTACTGTAATTAGTGTAAAGAAGTGTATTTATATAATGATAATACATATATATTTGTGTGCGTATACATTATTGAGCAGTGAATATAATAACAACACATCATTATTTAAAAGTTCACCAGTTATTAAACTAGAATTCTCTGTGTGGTTATAAACAATTAAAAATTGGGTGACTCTTCACACAGCGACACAGTAAGCTAAGTATAGCTTATATCATTGGAACCAGACAACTGATATACATACTTAATCTTTTCGTAAATACACATAATACATATGTACATCCAGACAGAACAAACATCTATGTATGTCACACAAATGTTTGTTCCGGGTAGGAATGGAACCCATAACCTACAGTGCAAAATGCCTTTGGGGGCCCACGTTGATCGCTTCCATAGGTGATTACCCTCTGAATCCCTACAAGGGTCCCCAGGTGCAAAAGGAACACCCAAAGTAGCACTAGAACTAATGCTAAGTTCGCCCGGAGAAGTACTGCCACTGGTAATCTGCCATCGAATGGTGATGCACAAGTATTGCTGTGTACCTGCAGAAGTGCATGAGAAGTAACATCCCCGTCTCAGGGTGATGAATGCAATGCAATGCGACTTGAGTCATCTCATACTATGGTGGAGAAGACTTGAGTCGTGTTGCTGTTGTCTGTGAGCAACGGTTACCACTTAACATCCAGTGGACCGTCAGTCATCGGTCCATCATTTAAAAAGCTATTCTATTAAACCATTCAAAAATGTTTCTAATTTACCTGCTGGCGTTGTCATCAGAATATCTTGCGTTGTTGCTGGTGTCATTAAGATCATCGTCCCGGTCAGTGGCACCCTTGCCCCGACCCATCATTGTGCTAAAACAAATATAAATACTAATAGTTTATTTGAAGGAACACAATGAGTATACAAGACTATACAAATAAATAAAATTGGAGTGTCTGTTTGTAATATTTAAAATAACCGCTTTTTACTAAGTGCATATGGATGTATACACGGCACATATACTAAAACAACATATTATAATACACTTCACTCTAATATTAATTAACTGGCCTTGCAGCTTAGGTGGCAGTACCGTGCCTTCTGTGCTGTAGGGTGTGGGTTCTATTCCCAGGATGCAGTATTGTGACAGGTGTTTTTTGTGTATTTGGGGGTTCATATGTAAGTATTTACAAAGGTACCTACACCAGTATTCTAACAGTTATCTGGTTCCCAATCTATTGCTTACTTGGGTAATGTATAATACTATTTTGTTTGTACATTTACGACATTTGAATACCCAGAACAAGAACAAACATTTATGTTCATCGCACAAATGTTAGTGCTGGATGGAAACCATGACCTACACTGGCGGAAATTACTACCAACTGAGCTGTGGGGCCAGTCAATATCCACACACAAACAATAAGTAATAATAATGTACAATTAGGCCTTTGCCCTGCAGTGGGACTATACAGGCTGATAATAATATAATACGTCCATAATAAATATTGCAACAGATTAGAAAGGTTGTTAATATGAAACCCATTATTTTATAACCATTTAGTAAAGTATTTAAATCTATTGATAACTGAGTACATTTAGATTCATGGTAAACAATAAAATTCCCTAGCTAATGGAGCTTGGGAATATTCCTGAACTGAATTTTACAAATTAGTTTGTAGAGAGATCTTGTTAGTGGTCGAAAAGGAATGAATCCAACCAACAACAGCTTTATAATCTAAAACACATAAGTAAGCAAAGATGTGTATTAAGAATTGTACAAAACATGAAATGGGTTTCAAATAGTAAATTATAGCTATTCATTCATACGTACAGGGAAATCTAAAGGCTTATGATGTTATGTGGTGTTAGGAAGAAAAATTATATGTTTTGTACATTAGCATCGTAATATAAACAATAACTATAAATTCATGAAATGACAAATATTTGAATTACGATCGTTATTGTGACACATGTGGTATTTCTTTTTGAAGTTGGGCACATATGTATTTTTATGGTGCTGAGTTTTATGACAAAATTAAATATTTAATACTTGAACATTTAAAAATAATCTCTTACCAAGTTTTCCGGAAAAATATGAAACACGCCGGCAAAAACAAAGACACGATGTGATCCAATGAAAGGAACGTCTTGTCATATGAATGCGAAGAATAAGAATAAGACAGCCCATAGCCACAGATGATACACTTCTTACATTACTCTATTCTTATATCTTATTACACTATACTTATTTAACACAAGTTATTCAGATTATACGTCTGTAATTTACTGTTTCGACCATCATAATAATAATATATTATGCGGGCCACGAGAAACGTGGTTTTATTTACATAATATTACCCAAAATTTGGACTGGTTCCAACAACAGAATGAAACTTTACATTAATCTTTGAATGGAGTTGATTCAAAAATGAATACAAACTAATAAAATCAAAAAGTAATTCTGTTATGCAGACATTAATACAATATATATGTAGCACGTTGTTTTCAGTTATGTAGTTTCAAAAGATAAAATTGATAAGCTTGCTATGTTGAGACATAATTAATATGTAATATTGATAACTATCTCAAAATGAAGCTGCAGTTTCGATCACCCATGCAGCACTTACTTCCTTTTTATTTGGGATTTTTATTTTGTGTACATACTTATTCAATTTAATAAATAAATAATAAAATAATAAAACTTAAAAAAATTGGATGTATTGTCTACTTAATAAACTGTCTTTGTCAAATTTGACAATGACATAAGACCATTCATGTTCCTCTAGTCCAATATTATAACCTCATGAATGAAACTGGAGTACGTAGGAATTTTACAGTTTTCCTGATGAACACATACAAACAATAAATATGAAGAATGGACGATAATGTGAAGCACGCATCCTACCAAGTGGACCAAGCAATCCTCGAAGGTACGTGTCTCGGACTTGTTATGTTGTCAATGACTTCGAGAGGCAACAGGTAAAGTGTTGCAATACGTACTATTTATTTATATATGGCGCAGTATGTGATGCATACTATTGATAAATCAGAATCGTTGCTCCGCCTTTCTGTGCGATAATTGGATCAAACTATTCTTCCACAGTTTCGGTGCCTAAATATTGTATGTTATTTACGGGAAAAACGTCTTCTAACTGGACTAATGTCAATTCAGTAGATAGACACTGTTGTATTGACATCAAGAAATGCAACGTTAAGTCTGTAAACTTCACATTTCTATAGTTAATAATGCTATTTTATATTGTAAATTAATACATATTTAGACAATAGGTTATCTGTGTTATGAATCATTGGAGTCAATTATGATACATTTCTATAATCATATCGAAAGCTGGCTTTTGCCTGCTGCTTTGCCCATCATGGGGATAAAAACTAGCCTCTTAAGTGTAAAACAGGAATAAGTATGTGGACATGGTATGGTGGACATTTCACAAATCTAGCCCCAAGTAAGCTAAATAAATAGCTTGTATCATGGGAACTAGACAACTAATATAATACTTACTTTTTTTTGTAAATACATACATATAATACATATCAACACTCAGACCCAGAACAAACATCTATGTTCATCACACAAATGTTTGTCCTGGGTGGGAATCGAACCCACCCACAGCTTAAAAGACAGGGCTACTACCAACTGAGCTATGAGGCAAGTATGTGTGACCTTATATATTAATATTTCCAAGCTATTTCCCACTTTGTTTATGAATTCTACGGTGATAAACTTTTTGACTTTTGCCATATGGATTTGAATGTAATTTCCAGCTCGAGGGATAAACATGACCGTGGAAGAAGTAGCCGGCCTGCCGACATGCAAGTATTCAGAACGTGTGCGCTCACTGCAGTTGCCTGATGAAGACCTGGCCTTCCTTAAAGGGCTGAGAAGACGGATCAAGAATAGAGTAAGTATATATTTTAATTATTTCACACAGTGAAAATACCACATTCTCAAATTGTTGAAGGAAAACATAGTGAGGAAACCGACATGTTCCTTGAACTGAAAATTCGAAGACATGTGTCAAGTGCACGAAAGGAGGCTCTTTGAGGCGCACTTAAAATCCTTTCACCACACTGGTTCGGGAGAACCAGTGACTCAAATAGATAGATAGTGTCATCCAGTTCCAAATAAACCATAGCTTGTACTATGGAAACCAGGTAACTGATAGATCCATACTTGAAAGGTTTGGTTCCCGGTGTAATTACAGCCACATGAGACATTCCTCCTACACGTCTCAGAGTTACCGGCGCATAAGATGCGACTTGGGTCTTGTCGTACCTGGTAGGGGAGGGCCCAAGTCGCATCGGTTGTAATGGGCCGAGGTTACCAACACCAGGTGGGCCATCGGCATGTACCGTAACTCTATTTAAAAAAAAAAAGTTTAAGACCCACACACAGATGAAACATCTATGTCTATATATAACGATCTAACCATGTAATATGATCTTGGCCAGATTACATCACAGTTAGTACAGATTTGCGGTGAACTCAGTAATACGATATTGTATTAATTTCTCACGCTTGCGCCCCGGTCCGGTCGGACATGCGTGATGGGAAAGTTGTTATTGTTATAACTACATTCCCACGGTTTTTGTTACTGGCAGAGGTTACCGCTCACATCAGGTGGGCCATCGTTTGTTTTCCGCAACATATTCTGATACTAAACCCGGTAGATACAGTGAAACCAATCTGTGCTCAGTATTAACTAGACTGGCCTCACAGCGCAATTGGTTATTTTTCTTTGTGAACTAATGTATACTCATTTTCGCAATAAAAGTAAAAAGAATAAAAAAAAGATGAAATTGCAAGCGCATGAGATGTAACATCCCCGTCTCGGAGTGATGGACGCAACGCAATGCGACTTGAGTCTCGTACTTTGGTGGAGATGACTTGAGTGGTATTGCTGTTGGCGGCGGTTACCACTTAACATCAGGTGGGCCGTCAGCTCAATCAATCACCTAAAATAAAAAAATGATGTGTATCTGATGTATATTTAACATATTGCAGTTGGCTTCGCAGAACAGCCGCCGGCGGTCCGTGGAGCACCTGCGGCGGCTGACGCGCGAGCTGAGGGCGGCGCGCGCTCGCCGCACCGACGCGCTCGCCGAGCGGCGCGCGCTCGTGCTGCGACGCGACACAGTCAGGGACACGTGCGCCGACCTCCGCCGGCACATACTGCAGGTTACACTTTATTTATGGATTGACTATCTCACTTTTGGCCGCAGGTGACATTGACAGTCATGATCAAAGCATTTTCCCATCAGAGAAAAAGTTTGTGAAACGTGCATGCTGAAATATATTGGTGGACAATTGACACAGCGCCATCTATAGCCCCAAACTTAGCTATAGATGGTAGGTCGTACTTTATATACTATAGAAACCAGACAACGCATAGAGTAACTTTTTTTTATTTAAATAAATATTATTAATATTATTAAATCACTTTTTTATTAATTCTTATAGTAAAAAAACAAAATGTCAAATGTCTAATGCAAACTACTTGTGATATTATAACGTGTTTATATTTACAAGAACCGTGTTCTTGAACTTCTGAAGATATTATTACCTTCAGAAGTACCAGGAAAAGAACAATGATACATTTTTTTTTTTTTTTTAGATTCTGCATGAAAGGTCTGATACCACTGAGGTGCCATCCATAGAGGTGCCATCCGTGGAGGTGGTACCTCCTGCACCCCTCAAAAGCACCAATAAACTGAACGGCACCAAAACCCAGCACCCGGTGCTGACGGAGTGCCTCAAATCCAAAATACACATCAAACAGGAAATCGAGGAGATAGTCTTCGACGAAGACGAAATTTACGAGAGGGTCAGAGAGGAAATAGAGAGGGGAGACATACAAAACGAGGAGTTAATTAAGGACATGAGCATCAAGCTCAAATCAAAAGAACTTGACACGAACGTAATGAGAAATAACTCAGTCAATTGTGATATGAGGAAGTATAATGATGGAGGGAACTGTGTTATAAAAAAAGAGGGCGAGGAGAATGTGTTCGAGTGTAAAATAGGGAAACTGGTGCAACAGAGCGTAAAGCACATATTCAACGAGAAAAAGAAGGTTTACGCCAAAACTGTGTTCATTTCCAACGAGAAGATGACGTCTAACGTCAAATCGATAGGCATAGACAATATAAGTATAGATAACGTGGCCATAGACAAGGCTTTTGCCATAGACCAGAGGGAGGGGGTGTTGAATTTGTCAGTGAAGGAGGGGAGGAGGAAATCGCACGGGAGGAAGCAGTCGGCGCCGCGACGCATCACCCTGCCTGGATACAATGATGGTATGTTATGTAGTTAAGTTGAGGTACTACGCAAGATGGTCCACGTCGTGTTAAGCGGTAACTTCTTACAGTCCTTGTATCCCCTACTTAGGTACGGGATGTCCGCCTCGCATGGTATTGCCCCGTAGATTCACTTTATTGATCACAATACATTGAAATTTCTTAACTAAATCATTTTCACAGTGGACGGTCACATCGCTAATAGCGTTTTCTTCCAGACAACATTTTACCATTATGATTTGAACGAATTTAAAAAAAATCACAGTTCGTATTAAAGATAATTAATATTATTTATTATAATTTCCAGATGGAGTACTTGATCTGAAGATTAAAAAGGAAAGTCAGTGATCATCACATAACATAGGTTAAGTTATATACACATATATACAGACCAAATATTATATAATGAAATAAGATTATGGGAACATATTACTAATATTATATATTTAAGTAATCGCTTAGAGGTCGCTCACTAGGTATCCCTTTACTAAAGTATCACACCTGACCGAATATTTTTATAACGACCCCTACTTAGTTAAGGGAATATCTAAGTCGCGTCGTATTGAGGGCTTTACCTTGATACATAAGTAACATTTGCATGTAATTTTAATGAAAAATTTAATTTTTCATCAATCGTTTATATTTATCCTGTGTGATGCAGTAGTGTTATAAAATATGTTTTCTATGATAAAGTATACAAAATGTTTCAATATATATTTGCTCTTTTTTACATAATATAATATTGGTGACACACAGCGCCATCTAGCCACAAACTAAGCATAGCTTGTACTAAGGGAACCAGATGACTGATATAATACATATACATCAACTTTTTTTATGTAAATACACTTAATACAACACCCAGACACAAAACAAACATTTGCTCGTCACACAAATGTTTGTCCTGGGTGGGAATCGAACCCACGACCTACAACGCAGAAGGCAGGATTACTACCAACTGAGCTGTGAGGCCTGTCATATGTTTATATATATGTTTGATGACATATGTTTATATACACATAGTTTGGGAGTTTTTCGGGCTGGGGGAAGTGTGACGCAAACAGACACACAAATTAATAAATGTAAAGGTTAAATTTAGTTTAGTTTGAAGATTTTTTATGATTTTCCCCCTCATCCCCCTCCCAACTGGGTGTATATATACAAATTTATATAAATACCCGTCTATATTATTCTACGTCACTTATATTAATTTAGTTACTACATCACAAATAAGTCAATAAATTATTATATAAATGTTTTTTACAGGCAAGTCGAAATTTGTCAAATATTTCCAAATAAAAAAAAAAGAAGATCATTTAAGTGAAAATTTTACCTATGTCACTATTTCTTTTATATTTATTTATTTTGTGTTTGGTTGGGTCATATTTATTTACGATAATTTACTGACATATTTTTAACTTGAGATTTTTGTCTGTCCTTTTCCTTTCTCTGAGGGTAGTCAGAGATAATACAACTTCAAATAAGGTATCGTTTGAAGCCAACAGCAAGCTGTTTCTTGTTTTATTATAATTGTTTCTTATTTTATGTCTCACTAGCGACCCGCCTGGCTTGGCTCGCGTGTAATTAATTCACAAATTATACACACAAACCTTTGTAGTATATTTATCTTTCTATTTGTGAAAACCTTATCAAAATCCGTGGCATGGTTTAGAAGAAGTAATCGGAGAAACAGTTAGCGACTTTGTTTTATTATATTTAAATATAATTCCTTTATTTTTATGTGATGAATTTCAAATTAAATATTTACAGACTAACAAAGTATTGATCGGAATGTGTCGTCCTTTCGCGCATGTAAAGTGCCTAATACATTCGCACTTTACATGCGCACCAAAATGTATATTAAGTGTAATTATTGTCGTCCGTAATTTAGTTGTTCGAATATTCTTTATTATTAATGTATGTTTTAATTATATGTTATTTTATTAATTTTATATGGTGTCCATTTTGTCTAATGTAAAATCTGAAGCGAAATTAATACGTTGTCTATTCAGAGTTTAAGCGAAATTTTAGGTTATTTTCGGCTTAACTTGTGCCAAGTCTGTCCGGCAAGTACTGACACTACACCTATTTCTGCCGCTATGCAGTAATGCGTGAATTACCTTGATCGGGTTGGATAAGTGTGGTTGCCGGTGAAATTACAGGCGCGTGTGGCGTCCCACCTTCACGTCTCAAAATTACGAGCGTAATGCAGTGCGATTAGTCTTCCCATATCTAAGTAAGGGACGAATAATAATATGTCTTCGGACAGACATGTCAGCCGATACAAAATACACAAACGACATCACAAAGAGTATCAAACATCACAAAAGTATCTCATTAAGTAAGTGTCTATTGCGCACAGTGTCTTTATGTATATCTATACAAATAAATAAAATTGGAGTGTCTGTTTGTAATTTTAAAATAACCGCTTTTTACTAAGTGCATATGGATGTATACACGGTACATATACCAAAACAATATTTTTTACAATTTTTGTCCGTCTGTTTGTTCCGGCTAATCTCTGAAACGGCTAGACCGATTTTGTCGGGACTTTCACTGGCAGATAGCTGATGTAACAAGGAGTAACTTAGGCTACTTTTCCGAGGGGTAAAATAGGGGTGCGTGATAAAACCTAATTCCACGCGGACGAAGTCGCGGGCAACAGCTAGTAGCGTATATATTGGCACGTGATTCGCGAGTAATGAATTACGGTGATAGCTCACCGTTTGTCACGTCTCTGATACCTCAATACTGAGCATGGAGATGAAACTCATTATAAAGGAGCTCATCGAGGCCGAAATATGATTCTATAATGTCGAGCTTTACTACGAGCGAGAGAGCGGTGGTCTAGTGCTATTGACCCCGAGTTTCAATCTGGAGGTCGCCGGTTCAAATCCCTACGTGCACCTGTGAGTTTTTCGATTGAAAGATTTATGTGCGCGATACCACGTTCTCAAAACGGTGAAGGAAAACATCGCGAGGAAACCCCGACATGTCCTAGACAAAAAATTCGAAGATTTCGAAGATTTCGAGATTCGTATCAAGCATGAAAGGAGCCTCTTTGAGGCGCACTTAAAATCCTTTCACCATACTTGTTCGAGAGAACCATTGACTCGAAGAGAAGAACTGTGGGAAATGTTAAGTCCGTTTTACAAATTAAAAATTGTGATATTAATATTTTGTATCTGTCCATAAAATAACATAATGAAGCAGGCAAACGAGATAATTACCGTTTTAAAAAAAATTGTTATAAATAAATATTGGTGGACATTACATTTAGCGCCATCTAGCACCAAACTAGCATAGCTTGTATCGTGGGAACCAGAGAACTGATAGAATATATTATTGTAAATACATACATATAATATATTAATGATAATTTATTTCTGAATAAAATACAACAGGGGTGCACAGTATACAAAAATGAACACTGGAAAATACTAAAGTAAAGACTGTTTCGCAGTTTCCGACACAAATCAAGCGTCCTATGTTCCGTCACAAATATTTGTTGTGCAGTTTGGGACTAGATGGCGCTGTTTGAATTGTCCACAAATATTTATATATATTTAAGGGCAACTCTAATAGAAAATACTTAATCCGCTGTCTTAATATATACTTAATTTGAAGGAAAACGCCCAAAAGTGTGCTTAAGTTAGGACTTCTGCCTTTAGACTTATAAATACGAAATTTCCATGTTTTTTTATCACACAGCGCCATCTAGCCCCAAAGTAAGCTAACCATAGCTTGTATCATGGGAACCAGACAACTGATATACTTTTCTTTTGTAAATACATACAAATAATACATATTAAGACCCAGACACAGAACAAACATCAATGTTACAAATGTCACATAAATGTTTGCCCTGAGTGGGGATCGAACCCACGACCTACAGCGCAGAAGGCAGGGCTCCTACCAACTGAGCTATGAGGCCAGTCGAATAGTATAATAGTTTCCCCTTTTGTTGAATTTGTTGTAATTCTGTCGTTGTGTTGCCAGCGTCTCTTAAAATATACGTATTTACTAAAATGTGAGGGTAGTTCGTGACAAAATTACTTATACAAATTCATTTACTAAAATATATATAATTAGTTATAAGTTAAAATATTATGTGATGTTGAGTTTTAATAAATAATTTTAGTTACCCAAAAATGTTTTTATTGACATATCTGTTAGGGCTTAGTGGGTAGTATGCCTGGGAAGAGAAGCGACGGGCGCTGGGTAAGATCCCAGGCTGGGGCAGTTCAAAAATTATTATTAGTCTGTCTTCCGACTTTCATGGTTATCATGTAATTCCACCGACACCCTTCAAAGCGGAACTCATCAATATGATTGCACTGCTTGGCGGCTGAACGCAGTAATTCCCCCAACGAACTCGCCCGTAGTCATTTCTACTGCATTAGTGAAATAAATAAAAAAACCAAAATACTTGTTATACATTTTATTTATAAGTACTCGTATTAACCTCCAAAACCAATTCTCAACATTCACTCGAACACAAATGTCACAGTCACCGAGGGGCAATTCTCATCCGGATGAGACTTAATAAAATCTTAAATAATCTCTACCGACTTAACATTTCACTTGCGATCGTTGTTACTGTTGACGATATTAGAATTAAAAATAAATCACACACATTACAGCGATAGATACAATTATTAATGTATTAATTAGCCTAAATTTAGAATTGTACTTTATGACAACTCGTCAACAGACACGATCCGATATAAACTACAATGATGTCGTGAAGAGTCGAGTTGCAAACATTCACCGCTGTACATGTCACAGACGAACGTTGTCAAGGACATTTGCGGCCAACAGTCGACTTTTCAGAATAAAATTACACCATTTCCCTTTTCGAATGTGTCGGTGCGCTAAAAGCGTAAAGTTTGGAGTAGCGTAGGTTTCAAAGCCACGTAGTTTCAACTTTTGACAATTTTTAATTATTATTCTCAGTTCCTCTCATTATACAAGGTTACTGGTATTATACTAACAACCATTTATGGATAAATAAACACAGTCAATAAATATTGGTGGACATTTCACACAGCGCCATTAAGCCCCAAACTAAGCATAGCTTGTGTCATGGGAATTTATATACTTATTTTTAATAAGTACATATTAACACCCACACATAGAACAAACATCTATGTTCAGAAACATGTTTGTCCTGGGTGGGTATTGAACTCACAACCTACAGCAGAAGGTAGGGTGTGAGTTGAGGCAAGGCAAAATGTCCGATTAAAATATCGAAATTTTAAAATTCTAAATACAAATTTCGCTGGTTACTTTACATTACAGAAGTTAATTATAATTACAGAAGTTATTTTTTAGGTTGTTTGCATACGACCCTGTATTTTTTCAAACGATGTCGTGTGATCGAGATGCGAAAACCTGAGAATAGAGGTTTACATAAATTGGCGTTTGTACCTGGTATCAAAGGCCAATTCCATTGGCGCAAAAACTATATACATCTCTTTCTTTTATGCACACAAAAACGACACAGCGATATTAAGCACTAAAGTCAAAAAGGTGTAGTACGTAGACAAATACATTCCAATTTTATTTTTTATTTTAGGGGTCAACTTATTTCAACAAATTATATTTTCAAGTTGTCAAGTGAGACACACCTAAGTTACATCTAAGTGACTCTTGAAATACTTCCGACATCACAAGCGTTCGTATATATACATAAAACATTCAAGTTTAGTACGTTGAGTTATATATTTTTGGTCGTTGAACGGCGAGGCTTAGAATAATATCCTGTAACGCATTAAGGTCCGTTCACATAGACCGGTACGAATAAACATCGATAAAGTACGTTCAGATAGTACGGTTTGTAAATACAGAAGATATTTTAAATTAGAGTGAAAGTCTAATTTAAAATATCTTCTGAATCTTCTGGACATTGAGTTAGGATATATTTTTAAATATCACAATTTGAAAAAGGACACAAAATATGGAATAATTTAATAACCTTATATAATAATAGGGTTGGTGTTTTTAGGGGTTGCTTGTGTACAGGTTAAAAATTGACATGCATTCTCGACTTCACAGTATCTAACACAGACCTTTACACTATACATTCGAAATATATCTACACATTAACAGATTTAGAGAATGCATCACAACACAAAATAACTCATTAAATTTTTAATAATAACTCCTTAAACTAAATTAATTACAATATCCTAATTAAGTTTCACACCAATAAATTTTATTCGTATTTAAGTTAAAAGATTTTTTTTATAGGTAGTAATTCCTTTATACGAAAGACCTTTATAAAAGACCTTTATTAAGTACATGTACGAAATAAATTCATATCTATATACATAAAAATGTACGTTGTTGATAAACACCAAAACTGGATGAGCTATCACCAGGAAAAATGGTTCATTGGTTCAATTCAAACGTCTCAGTGGTTATTCACGGAGGTATCTGCCATGAATCCCTAACACCGGTTGCCAGATCATCAAAAAACCTGTATTTTCTTGGAGCGTTTTTGATTTTAATAGAATCCGCCACAAGATGGCGGTGCAAATCAATTTGTATACCAACTGAGCTGTGAGGCCTGTCATATGTTTATATATATGTTTGATGACATATGTTTATATACACATAGTTTGGGAGTTTTTCGGGCTGGGGGAAGTGTGACGCAAACAGACACACAAATTAATAAATGTAAAGGTTAAATTTAGTTTAGTTTGAAGATTTTTTATGATTTTCCCCCTCATCCCCCTCCCAACTGGGTGTATATATACAAATTTATATAAATACCCGTCTATATTATTCTACGTCACTTATATTAATTTAGTTACTACATCACAAATAAGTCAATAAATTATTATATAAATGTTTTTTACAGGCAAGTCGAAATTTGTCAAATATTTCCAAATAAAAAAAAAAGAAGATCATTTAAGTGAAAATTTTACCTATGTCACTATTTCTTTTATATTTATTTATTTTGTGTTTGGTTGGGTCATATTTATTTACGATAATTTACTGACATATTTTTAACTTGAGATTTTTGTCTGTCCTTTTCCTTTCTCTGAGGGTAGTCAGAGATAATACAACTTCAAATAAGGTATCGTTTGAAGCCAACAGCAAGCTGTTTCTTGTTTTATTATAATTGTTTCTTATTTTATGTCTCACTAGCGACCCGCCTGGCTTGGCTCGCGTGTAATTAATTCACAAATTATACACACAAACCTTTGTAGTATATTTATCTTTCTATTTGTGAAAACCTTATCAAAATCCGTGGCATGGTTTAGAAGAAGTAATCGGAGAAACAGTTAGCGACTTTGTTTTATTATATTTAAATATAATTCCTTTATTTTTATGTGATGAATTTCAAATTAAATATTTACAGACTAACAAAGTATTGATCGGAATGTGTCGTCCTTTCGCGCATGTAAAGTGCCTAATACATTCGCACTTTACATGCGCACCAAAATGTATATTAAGTGTAATTATTGTCGTCCGTAATTTAGTTGTTCGAATATTCTTTATTATTAATGTATGTTTTAATTATATGTTATTTTATTAATTTTATATGGTGTCCATTTTGTCTAATGTAAAATCTGAAGCGAAATTAATACGTTGTCTATTCAGAGTTTAAGCGAAATTTTAGGTTATTTTCGGCTTAACTTGTGCCAAGTCTGTCCGGCAAGTACTGACACTACACCTATTTCTGCCGCTATGCAGTAATGCGTGAATTACCTTGATCGGGTTGGATAAGTGTGGTTGCCGGTGAAATTACAGGCGCGTGTGGCGTCCCACCTTCACGTCTCAAAATTACGAGCGTAATGCAGTGCGATTAGTCTTCCCATATCTAAGTAAGGGACGAATAATAATATGTCTTCGGACAGACATGTCAGCCGATACAAAATACACAAACGACATCACAAAGAGTATCAAACATCACAAAAGTATCTCATTAAGTAAGTGTCTATTGCGCACAGTGTCTTTATGTATATCTATACAAATAAATAAAATTGGAGTGTCTGTTTGTAATTTTAAAATAACCGCTTTTTACTAAGTGCATATGGATGTATACACGGTACATATACCAAAACAATATTTTTTACAATTTTTGTCCGTCTGTTTGTTCCGGCTAATCTCTGAAACGGCTAGACCGATTTTGTCGGGACTTTCACTGGCAGATAGCTGATGTAACAAGGAGTAACTTAGGCTACTTTTCCGAGGGGTAAAATAGGGGTGCGTGATAAAACCTAATTCCACGCGGACGAAGTCGCGGGCAACAGCTAGTAGCGTATATATTGGCACGTGATTCGCGAGTAATGAATTACGGTGATAGCTCACCGTTTGTCACGTCTCTGATACCTCAATACTGAGCATGGAGATGAAACTCATTATAAAGGAGCTCATCGAGGCCGAAATATGATTCTATAATGTCGAGCTTTACTACGAGCGAGAGAGCGGTGGTCTAGTGCTATTGACCCCGAGTTTCAATCTGGAGGTCGCCGGTTCAAATCCCTACGTGCACCTGTGAGTTTTTCGATTGAAAGATTTATGTGCGCGATACCACGTTCTCAAAACGGTGAAGGAAAACATCGCGAGGAAACCCCGACATGTCCTAGACAAAAAATTCGAAGATTTCGAAGATTTCGAGATTCGTATCAAGCATGAAAGGAGCCTCTTTGAGGCGCACTTAAAATCCTTTCACCATACTTGTTCGAGAGAACCATTGACTCGAAGAGAAGAACTGTGGGAAATGTTAAGTCCGTTTTACAAATTAAAAATTGTGATATTAATATTTTGTATCTGTCCATAAAATAACATAATGAAGCAGGCAAACGAGATAATTACCGTTTTAAAAAAAATTGTTATAAATAAATATTGGTGGACATTACATTTAGCGCCATCTAGCACCAAACTAGCATAGCTTGTATCGTGGGAACCAGAGAACTGATAGAATATATTATTGTAAATACATACATATAATATATTAATGATAATTTATTTCTGAATAAAATACAACAGGGGTGCACAGTATACAAAAATGAACACTGGAAAATACTAAAGTAAAGACTGTTTCGCAGTTTCCGACACAAATCAAGCGTCCTATGTTCCGTCACAAATATTTGTTGTGCAGTTTGGGACTAGATGGCGCTGTTTGAATTGTCCACAAATATTTATATATATTTAAGGGCAACTCTAATAGAAAATACTTAATCCGCTGTCTTAATATATACTTAATTTGAAGGAAAACGCCCAAAAGTGTGCTTAAGTTAGGACTTCTGCCTTTAGACTTATAAATACGAAATTTCCATGTTTTTTTATCACACAGCGCCATCTAGCCCCAAAGTAAGCTAACCATAGCTTGTATCATGGGAACCAGACAACTGATATACTTTTCTTTTGTAAATACATACAAATAATACATATTAAGACCCAGACACAGAACAAACATCAATGTTACAAATGTCACATAAATGTTTGCCCTGAGTGGGGATCGAACCCACGACCTACAGCGCAGAAGGCAGGGCTCCTACCAACTGAGCTATGAGGCCAGTCGAATAGTATAATAGTTTCCCCTTTTGTTGAATTTGTTGTAATTCTGTCGTTGTGTTGCCAGCGTCTCTTAAAATATACGTATTTACTAAAATGTGAGGGTAGTTCGTGACAAAATTACTTATACAAATTCATTTACTAAAATATATATAATTAGTTATAAGTTAAAATATTATGTGATGTTGAGTTTTAATAAATAATTTTAGTTACCCAAAAATGTTTTTATTGACATATCTGTTAGGGCTTAGTGGGTAGTATGCCTGGGAAGAGAAGCGACGGGCGCTGGGTAAGATCCCAGGCTGGGGCAGTTCAAAAATTATTATTAGTCTGTCTTCCGACTTTCATGGTTATCATGTAATTCCACCGACACCCTTCAAAGCGGAACTCATCAATATGATTGCACTGCTTGGCGGCTGAACGCAGTAATTCCCCCAACGAACTCGCCCGTAGTCATTTCTACTGCATTAGTGAAATAAATAAAAAAACCAAAATACTTGTTATACATTTTATTTATAAGTACTCGTATTAACCTCCAAAACCAATTCTCAACATTCACTCGAACACAAATGTCACAGTCACCGAGGGGCAATTCTCATCCGGATGAGACTTAATAAAATCTTAAATAATCTCTACCGACTTAACATTTCACTTGCGACCGTTGTTACTGTTGACGATATTAGAATTAAAAATAAATCACACACATTACAGCGATAGATACAATTATTAATGTATTAATTAGCCTAAATTTAGAATTGTACTTTATGACAACTCGTCAACAGACACGATCCGATATAAACTACAATGATGTCGTGAAGAGTCGAGTTGCAAACATTCACCGCTGTACATGTCACAGACGAACGTTGTCAAGGACATTTGCGGCCAACAGTCGACTTTTCAGAATAAAATTACACCATTTCCCTTTTCGAATGTGTCGGTGCGCTAAAAGCGTAAAGTTTGGAGTAGCGTAGGTTTCAAAGCCACGTAGTTTCAACTTTTGACAATTTTTAATTATTATTCTCAGTTCCTCTCATTATACAAGGTTACTGGTATTATACTAACAACCATTTATGGATAAATAAACACAGTCAATAAATATTGGTGGACATTTCACACAGCGCCATTAAGCCCCAAACTAAGCATAGCTTGTGTCATGGGAATTTATATACTTATTTTTAATAAGTACATATTAACACCCACACATAGAACAAACATCTATGTTCAGAAACATGTTTGTCCTGGGTGGGTATTGAACTCACAACCTACAGCAGAAGGTAGGGTGTGAGTTGAGGCAAGGCAAAATGTCCGATTAAAATATCGAAATTTTAAAATTCTAAATACAAATTTCGCTGGTTACTTTACATTACAGAAGTTAATTATAATTACAAAAGTGTTTTTTTAGGTTGTTTGCATACGACCCTGTATTTTTTCAAACGATGTCGTGTGATCGAGATGCGAAAACCTGAGAATAGAGGTTTACATAAATTGGCGTTTGTACCTGGTATCAAAGGCCAATTCCATTGGCGCAAAAACTATATACATCTCTTTCTTTTATGCACACAAAAACGACACAGCGATATTAAGCACTAAAGTCAAAAAGGTGTAGTACGTAGACAAATACATTCAAATTTTATTTTTTATTTTAGGGGTCAACTTATTTCAACAAATTATATTTTCAAGTTGTCAAGTGAGACACACCTAAGTTACATCTAAGTGACTCTTGAAATACTTCCGACATCACAAGCGTTCGTATATATACATAAAACATTCAAGTTTAGTACGTTGAGTTATATATTTTTGGTCGTTGAACGGCGAGGCTTAGAATAATATCCTGTAACGCATTAAGGTCCGTTCACATAGACCGGTACGAATAAACATCGATAAAGTACGTTCAGATAGTACGGTTTGTAAATACAGAAGATATTTTAAATTAGAGTGAGAGTCTAATTTAAAATATCTTCTTAATCTTCTGGACATTGAGTTAGGATATATTTTTAAATATCACAATTTGAAAAAGGACACAAAATATGGAATAATTTAATAACCTTATATAATAATAGGGTTGGTGTTTTTAGGGGTTGCTTGTGTACAGGTTAAAAATTTACATGCATTCTCGACTTCACAGTATCTAACACAGACCTTTACACTATACATTCGAAATATATCTACACATTAACAGATTTAGAGAATGCATCACAACACAAAATAACACATTAAATTTTTAATAATAACTCCTTAAACTAAATTAATTACAATATCCTAATTAAGTTTCACACCAATAAATTTTATTCGTATTTAAGTTAAGATTTTTTTTATAGGTAGTAATTCCTTTATACGAAAGACCTTTATAAAAGACCTTTATTAAGTACATGTACGAAATAAATTAATATCTATATACATAAAAATGTACGTTGTTGATAAACACCAAAACTGGATGAGCTATCACCAGGAAAAATGGTTCATTGGTTCAATTCAAACGTCTCAGTGGTTATTGACGGAGGTATCTGCCATGAATCCCTAACACCGGTTGCCAGATCATCAAAAAACCTGTATTTTCTTGGAGCGTTTTTGATTTTAATACAATCCGCCACAAGATGGCGGTTTTTGATTTTAATACAATCCGCCACAAGATGGCGGTGCAAATCAATTTGTATACCATTCAACCGATTCACGTGATAATTAGCATACCTACAGCTGATTTTTTTCACGTGCCAATGTTACGGATCGAGCATATGGCCCACTTGGTGTTTAGTGGCAACTGCCCATAAAAAGCAAAAAACTTGTTTCCCCCTACCTAGGTACGATAAGACCCAAGTCGCATCGTGTGCGCCCACAACTATGACACATTTCACAGGCGACCACACATAATACGGACAGGTAATTAAATATACACTATGGCAGAACATAACAGGAGTCAAACATATGAATCGAATATTATTTACGTTTCCAAGACATTTCATAAAAAAAAAACTATGAAAATAAAGTTTTTCGACTTCATATAATCAAATTAACGGAAAAAACTTGGTCAAATATCAAATGTGTATATTAGCCAAGTATGAAGAAACTCATCCATTACTGCACATTAGTAGTTCCAGTGCAAATGTCTAGCGACAGACCGGTAAAGCGCAGCGGTTTATCACTGATTTATCTTGTAGACTAAGCCTCGCCAAAACTGATTCAATAATAAATATAAGAAATATTATACATCTAAATACATTATACTTACACAATATAGATTTCAAACGACATCCAACGTGATATATTGAACATTTATTTATTTATAATAATATATGCCTGTAGAATATATTATTTATTCTGAAACTGGATAATATTTTACTTAATTATACTAGGATAATATATCTGCTATTATTTAATTTTAGTAAAATATTATTGAGCTGTCACTTTTTTTTAAGGACTACTTGTCTGAATAATAACTACGCTGATGACATGGTGCTGCTGGCTCCATCTATTGGGGCTCTTAGGCAACTTATAGATAAGTGTGAGTCTTATGCTGCATCCCATGGGTTGCAGTATAACGTTAAGAAGAGCGAGTTCATTGTTTTTGGAGCCAATAAGTTGAGAATGACCTCGATACCCCCTATTTATCTGAACGGTACAGCCCTCAGTCGAGTTTATAAGTTCAAGTACTTAGGGCATTACATTACAGAGGATCTGAGAGACGAAGATGATATTGAGAGAGAGCGAAGGGCATTGACGGTGAGGGCGAATATGCTGGTCCGCAGGTTTGCTCGTTGTTCACAGGAGGTCAAAATAACTCTTTTTAAGTCATTCTGTCAAACGTTTTACACGAGCAGCCTGTGGATTACATACACGCAAAAATCCCTCAATGCACTTCGCGTGCAATATAACAATGCATTCAGAATGCTACTGGGACTGCCGCGATTCTGCAGCGCTTCCGGTATGTTCGCGGAGGCGCGCACGGACGGGTTTGCCGCCTGCTGCAGGAAAAAGGTAGCCTCAATGTTATGCAGAATACGCGGGAGTTCCAATACCATTCTGAACACAATAGCAGTCAAAGTTGACAGTCCTCTGTATAGACAATCACTAAGGATCCTAATTTCGTGATTGTAAAATTTTTAATTCTAAATATTTTAATTTTTTGATGTTCATGTGTATTTATAATTATTATTAACATATTTTATAAGCTGTCACTAACTTTTTATGGATTAATTTTTCTGAATAATAAACTATTATTATTATTATTATTATTATTATAATAAACCTTTATTATTAATTTAAAATTAATTTTAAATTTACTTGCTTTACCCGTTTGAGCTGAATACTAGGTTATACTGTTAGGCAATCATAAAGCTAATTTACATTTAGCTGAATTCGATGCACTAGATTTAAAACATTTTAAATTGAACCGTTGACGATCTTGTGCGTAATTGTGTACAGTTTGTCCTGGCTTATATATATCACATAACGGTGAAGGAAAACATCGTGAGGTAACCGATTAGAGCCGCAAATTCGAAGACACGTGTCAGGTGCACGAAACGAGCCAATTTAAGGCGCATTTCAATTATTCATCGCACTGGTTCGAGTGAGTTGAGACACGAGTAGTAGTACTACCAAAATAAAGTGTCAGCTCACCACTTTTCACGTCTACCTTCTTACGATAGTGTAAGGACAAAAGTGGACCAAAGAATTGTGCCTACCCCTTTGTGGAAACTTGTTCGTTATTTGACATACCAATTAATAATGCAATCACAGTTTAATGTACCGCTATTCATTTTTAGTGCATTTAATTAAATAAAAAGTCTTTTAAGTTAAACCAAAGTATTGACATCTCTTTCGAATGTCTCGTATCTCGAAAGAGACGGGGATATATTTCAAACAGCTATTAAATACAATTTTTGCCGCAATATTTATTATACAATTTCAGAATAAATAAAATCAAAGCATTATTTTATTTATATGATCGCGAATAAAAACATGCAAGTCTCAAAGCCTAAAGATTTAAAACTTCATAATTACCAAAAAAAAGTCGACCTATTTAAACAACTGTACACGTATTTTTATACACCAATAAATATTATATATTATACCAATAATTATAATATATAATTATAAATATAATTGTAGACATAATTGTTGAGTAAAAAGTCAACATTTTAGTAAAAATACAGCAGCGCTTCGTATCTGCAGCAACACTGTGATTTTTAAATGAAGGCATTCTAATTTTAAATAGCATCGAAAATCAGGCGCCGATCTTTATTGGAACAAAAGTGATAGGCTACCCTCGTATAAATAAGAACGGCCATTTTTAATTTCTCACGATTTCGATAAAGTATTCACAGATGTAATAAATAACTCTATGATAATGGGAAGTAATATGGTAACTAAAAAGCGAATGTCACTCAGATTTTTAACATACATTTTAATGGTGAATTCGCCAGTGGCGCAATATAGTTTTCAATATTTCCCCCCATTACCGAAACCCCCACTATAGAACCTGATTTTCCCGATTTAAAATACAATTTGTTCAAAACACGCGACTCAAGTCATCACCGTACATCACAATATCGTCTACGTAGCAGAACGCGGCTTATCTCTATCGTCAAGACATTTGCAGTCTTCATTGATGGAATCCAACGACATCAGACTCTCCTGCGAAGTCCGCAAACACGCGCGACATCTAGAATCGAATGACGTCCCGCTCTGAGAATTGGCGTCCTCCGAGACGGATTCTAACGATCTCAAACTCTCGACTGACGTCAATTTGTAAGATCTTCTGAACTCGGCGATCTCTTCCTCGCTCATGTTGAGCGCTAGGAGGGAATCGCGCGCCATTTTCCCCAACGAAGACACCTTTTTTTTCTTTTTGGACAGTATCGAGTCCATTTTGGACAATGGACACGGTTTGTTTAAACTTTCCGGCAGAGATTTGGGACTGGATCCGCTCCTGGAGCGCAGTTTCCCTCGGCGTACCGGTATGTCCCTCGGCGGCGTCTCCGGGACTTTGAACGCTATCACCTTTGTTTTAGGGCTCTTTTCCTCTTTGTCAGATCTCTGACTCAAGTCCTCTAACGAGTTGGATTTCTTTATTTTAGCGCGGTCCGGTATAACTGGCGATAAGCCTAACTTGACTTCTTTCGCCGGGAACACTTCTATACCTTCGTCTATAACTAATTCTGGAGAAAGGTCTATCATTTCTTTGATTGCTGCGTCTTTCAATTCCTGAGCGAGTGAACCGCCTTCTACCTTCGTTGGTACAGTTTGTTCTATATCCGGCTCGAAATCTTGACTAAACATTAGATAAGAAAGCGCATCTTTGCCTAAATCGACGTTGTCCAGTCCTGTAGTCATCGTGTCTATTTTACTGTCAGTGTCTATATCGCTAGGAACGGTTTGATCATCGCCAGATCTCACTTCTATATCGGTCTTTGCGTCATCGATAAACGCGAGATGGATGGTACTATCGGCCACTATATCGCATGTCTCTTCAATGGTAGCGATAGGAGCTAATTCAGGTTTCTCCTGCTTGGTATCACCTTTGTCCGTCGTGGGGATAGCTACTTCCAGAAGCGCATTCACTACAGGATGTTTCGTTGTCAGTTCGACTAAAGCTCGCGTGTTCGACATACTAGATGTAAGCGTGTTCTCAGGACTGATATTTTCTTTGATTCCTCTAATCACTTTGACGGGCAGCTTGTTAACTAACTGTCCCGAATCGGGACTCGCTTGTTTGTCGAGGGAGTTCTCTGAACCGGATGCCTTCAGTACAGCGGCGAAAGATCGAGGCCTGGCCAGTTCTAGCCTAACTTCCTCGTTTTCTTCTAATTTAACTTTTGGCGTATCAGTATCGAATATCTCGTAGTTTTTATTCAAATCGTTGGGTTTACTGAGATCTATCATATCACTAGCTCTCTCCCGGTTGCCGTTCCCGGCATCCTTTAAGCTTAAATCTAAACATTTTTGTACTAATTCATCGGTGGTACTATCGGTAACTCTATAGCCTTCCGCATTCTGGAACGATTGGAACTCGCTTAGAGTATTATCTGTATCGGTCGAAGGAGTTTTAGAGTCCAGTTTTTTGGAAAATGATTCGTCGACGAAGAATACTTGTGCTCTCTCTGAAAGAGTGGAATCCGTCGCCTCCGAGGAATCCTCTTTCTCCTCTTTATAGTTCTCGATCGCACTCCCCCAAGACCAAAAAGAACTAGTCAAGGAAGAGTCTTTCCTTGGCGGAGTGTTTGATGCAGATTTTTTCTCCTCATCACTCTGCGACCTTGAGAACAAACTTGTCGGATGTTGGAACAAACTCAGCAATTTCTCTAAATGTGACGGTTTCTCTTCTCTCTTCTCAGGTTCTCTCTGTACGTGGAAACTGGAAGATGGGGCCACCCAAGAGATTTTTCTCATTTTATCTAAACCTTTACTTTTCAGCGCCGGCACGTCTAGCAAACTCGATGTCCGTTTCGGTGATGACGTCAAAGTTTCCTGTATATGTTCGCGTTTCACGGTATCTTTCAAGCTGGAGTTGTGTGTCAGCGTTCCTTCATTCGAGGATGCGTCCTCTTTGCTGTCAGATGGGTTTTGCAAAGAGTGTTCGATCCCTGAATCAGCGGAGGTCACCATAATTTTGTCTTGTTTTGAGTCTAAAGAGCTGACGCTCGCTTCTAAACTCGACAGCGAACCGTGAATTTTCTTGTTCTTCCCAAATATGATTGGCGAAACACTTTCATTTGAACTGACAGACATGTGTAAGACATTTCCGCTGTTCACTGGAGTCACTTCGCTGGTGGATTCCATGCTGTTTTCCGTTGATAAAGCAACGTCTTTTCTTCTGTCCAACTCTAAATCGGATTCAACTATTGGTCGTATTATAATCGGCTTTGGAATATTTTGATTCTCAATAGCATTCAAGCTTTCCATCGAGCTGCCAGATATTTCCAAAGACGAACTGCTATCTCTGAAAGGGCTACCGATTAATTTATTTTTCATTAATCTACAAACTTCCAAGTCTGGACTCTCCAAACTGGATTCACTCTTATTTTTCTTAAGAACTACGTCACGGTTAAAATTACCAGGTACAATGTTAGTGTCTACACTACCTACGTCTACTGTACATTTTTTCTTACCCTTCGAAGACATATCTTTCATTTCTTGTATAAGATTTCCAAGATCTTCTGTTATAGCTTCGATTTTCTTCATGGCTTTATCATCTTTCCTAACTAATATATCATCTAGATTAACAAAATCTTTGTCACTATGTACTTTGGCTGCATTGTCTATAACACTTTCAGTTTTGACCGTCACTTCTACTTGCATATCCAACTTTTCACGCTCACTTATATTTACACTATTCTTAACTATTTTAGTCTCTGTCTTAAAAACATCGTCGGTCAATTGTTCCTCGTGTGATAGCTGTTCGGACCTATCTTTGTAAGGTTTTGATTCAGTTTTCACGACATCACTATAAGTTTTGCTGACACTTGAAATTATTTTGTGTTCTGCGTCACTTAAGTTTTCGTCATATGCTTTATCACTAACACTAAGAGATATGTTTGATGCAAAGAACTTATCAAGTTCACGGAGTACATCTATCTCCTTAGATTCCATGGCAACATCTTTATTTTTTCTGCTCAGCTCTGTTGCGTCTAAAGAAACAAGCTTCGTGTCGTCTTCTTTTGATACCTGTCTTCTGTCTTGTTTTACATCGTTAGCCTGTTTCTTTTTTAAAACATCTAGTTCTGCCTCTGGTATATCTCCCCTGATTTCTTGAACATTTGCTGAAATTCCTGACACTGATCGATCAGTCTCTCGAAATGTTACTGGTATACTTGTGGTGTCTACGCGCCTGTCAGGCATATTTTTGTGTTCAGGTTTATCAGTGTGTCTTTCAATTTCACTTAACTTCTTAATTTTATCCATTAAGGTTTCTATATTCACATTGCTAATACCAGTAACACTTATATTTCCTACAGTAGTATTTCTATTATCTGTTGCCTCTGTCATATCACATTTTACTATTTCCTTAGGTAATACATTTATATTTGTTTCTGGTTCTATAGACTGAGATCTTACGATTAAATCGCCTGTATGCCTACTTTGCATAATATCACTTGTATCAACTATATGCTTATCTGGTATAACATTTTTATCTATTTCACTATTTTTACTAACATAAAAATCTTTTCGTATATCCGTTTGAGATCCAAATACAACTCGAGGTTTTTCGTCCTGTGGTTTTGTAAACTCGTTTTCAACTGGGGTTACAAAATTTACAGGGCTTGGTGATATAGAAAATCTAGAGTTTGGTACTAACGTAGGCGGAGCTTGTGATTCTGCGATTAGCGCTGGCCCAAAACTAGGTTCTAAATATGAGTTTGTAGTAGGTATAGCTGGGCAAGATCCAGTTGAAACACCAGATATTTCCGTAGCTTTTGAAGTGTCTGCAACAGCGCTAGGATCGCTAGGTTTCCAACTTGCAGTAGTAATTAATTTTGGATAAGTGGACATTTCAGGTACACTTCTGCTGAAAAGTGCTCCGCTCAATGTCGTTATGCTAGGCGAACCACTGTATCTTGAATGGACTATGTACGTGTCAGTACCGCTCGATATTTTTGAGAAATCTATAGGGCCCGGCCCAAACATTGAAGTTGGTATATTTTCTTCAGTATAAGTGGGTATATTCGCTCCATATGAGGTAGGTATAGATTTTTCACTAAATTTCGCTTCAACTGGAATAGTTTTGGGTGCAACTGAGCAAATTTCATGAGCAACGTCGTCACTAGAACGCGGCGACACGCTACAAATATTGACAACTTCACTACTGTCATAGTTTATTTCAGCAGATTTCATTACTATCGGAGGTTTTTCTTTAACATTTCTATTGTTTCTAAAAATATTCGTCGTACTTCCAACTTCAGGATTATCGTTATAATCCCTCGTTAGGTCTTGGTCAAGTGCCGCTTTTGCTGCACTAAGTAAGAAGAACTGTGATTCTTCTTTTCGACTGTCAATGATGATTCTCGCTTTGTCGCTATCGTCACAACAACCAGGCAGAATATTATCTTCCATTTTAGATTTATCAATAGATCCCGTTGGAAGATTTACACTGAAGCACTTTTCTTCAGCTTTCGATCGGTCAGGTTCTATAGCAATGGGTGCCACATTAGCAATCTGTCCCAATTTAGACTTGTCGATATAAACCCTAGTTGTATCAACTCTGTGGCTATCACTAGGATCGCTAGGGCATGATATACTAGGAACTTGTGGGTTATTAAGTACAATATTGTCAGGGCTGTCACTTACACTTGGGCACGGCGAAACGCTAGCAATAAGCCATTTGTCTTCATTCTTTTTGATATTATCATCAGAGCAGATAGTCGCATTAGGCTTCTTTACTTTAAGGTTCTCGTCATAGCTCCGGTCTTTAGATTTAGTGTTGTCACTATATTTATCAACTTTAGGGCTGTCGCTTGCTTCACTAGAGCTGGGTGATACGCTGCCTAGTTTCGATGCAGGGTTGACAAAGCTCCTTTCGTCAAGTTTAGGGTTGTCGCTATAATTCCTGGATTTGTCAACCTTAGGGCTGTCGTCGCTAGGGCACGGTGATACGCTAGGACTGGGGGACTTGGTGGATGGAGTGGGGGAGTTAGTTGGGGGAGTAGGGGAGGGGGAGGGAGACGCGCCAGGGGAGGGGGACGGGTTGTAGATCGAGTCGTAGTTGCGAGTCACTGAGAAACGAGACCGTTTCGCCGGGTGGACTTGGATCTGAGGTGGTTCAGCAACCTGTTAATAAAAAAAATGTATGTTAAGAAGACCATTAAAGATTTTTATGATTTAAGATGACTATATTTTATATATTTATTCCTACTTCCCTACAAAAACTGCAAAAGTTGAGTTGTGACGCTTCTTTCAAGAGCGACCGGAAAAGGTATCGACTTGATTTCAACTGTGATAGTTAATGAGCTGGAGAGAATAGTACTAATACCAGTATGCTTTCAAGGATGCAAAGGTCATAAAAAACCTCCTTTAGGAGTTTCTTGGCTGTTGTTTCCTATGGAGGGTCTGATAGGGTATGAAGAAGCGCCAAACAAAGCGATAAATACGTGTTACTTTGTTTTGAATATAATTGACGTTTCCAAGCCATTTCTTTATGAATTGTATGGAAATAAAGTATTTTTGACTTGAATTGACTTCCAAAGAAATTTTCGAATTTTCCTTGACATAACAGAACACACAATGTTCTCGAATTTGAACGCAGTTGAATCTAGGTTTTAATACCGATAGGTTTTTGCCCAGCAGTGGAACGATGCAGGCCGATAATAATAATAATAATAACAACAATCTATATTTAAACACCCTCGATGCAGTCTAGCCCTTAGGCTTCATAGGTCCACAGACAATTATTCAAAATTGCAACCTTTTTAGGACAAATGATTTGAATGTTGATATAACTTTACCACACAAAGTAAGTACCTGCATCACTTTGAACCTAGACGGCGTTCCGCAAATAGAGCTGTCAGTGGACTCTCTCTCGGGCGTCACCCGGGTAACCTGGAAACCAAACACATCAATTATCATAAGAGCAGTAGAACTCACGCCAAGTTCATCCGGGGAAGTACTGCCGCCATGCCTATTTCTTCCAAGCAGTGACGCATTCGCGTTACTGTATTCCGGTTTGAAAGGTGTGGTTGCCGGTGACATTACAGGCTCATGAGACATTCCAAGACAAGTCTCAGAGTTACGGGCGCATACGATGCGACTTGGGTCTTGTACCTAGTAGGGGAGGACCGAGTCCCAGCGGTTATTATGGGCAGAGGTAACTAACACCAGGTGGTGGGCCATCGCCTCGTTCCGAAACTGTATCACATAAAAAACCAATCAATACGTAATAGGGTTTCCGAAATGCACGAAACAATCTTCAGGTTTGTTCTGTGACAAACATATGATTCTTCTTTGTTTGGTGTTATTAAATTAGTATATCAGTTGTCTGGTTTCTACAACAATAAATGATAATCATACTAATTATTTGACAGGCCTCACAGCACAGTTAGTAGTAACCCTGCCTTCTGCGCTGTAGGTCGCGGGTTCGATTCCCAACCAGGACATTTGTGTGACGAACGATGATGTATGTATATTATACCAGTTGTGTGGTTACCATGATACAAGCTATGCTTAGCTTACTTTGGGGCTAGATGACACAGTGTGAAATGTCCACAAATATTTATTTATTGTACTTTAATGTTTGTTTTATTTCTGTTTTCCTTTTTTCATTATGATTTTCAATGTATTATGTTCTTTGCGTGTTGCCAGCCACAAATAAATATATTTTTCTTTCTTTCATAGTACAAGCTATGATTCGTTCAGGGCTGGATTTTGACACTTTAATTTTTTTTTACATTGTCACACAGCGCCATCTAGCCCCAAAGTAAGCTAAGCATAGCTTGTATCATAGGAACCAGACAACTGATATAAATACTTATATACTTTTTTGTATATACATACATATTGTCACCCAATATGTATGATACAATATATCGTCATATAATGAACTCACGGAGAATCTGTTGACTTGCACATTGTGGTGGGGCACGGGCGAGCCGGCGGGGGAGGGCGCCGGGGAGGGGAGCGGCGACCGAAGCCGCGCGCACAGCCGCCCCCGCGACGCGCACGCCGCCGCCCCGCCCGCCGTCCCGACCGCGCTCTGCTGGCAGCTCTGCGGGCACAACACACACACGCGGCTGTTAACAGAAGCTCGGGCCTGATGAGACGTGACGCTATTAATTGTAGCTCGGGGCTGATGAGACGAGACGCTGTTAACAGGAGCTCGGGGCTGACGAAACGAGACGCTATTAACAGTAGCTCGGGGCTGATGTAACGAGACTTTGTTAGCAGTAAATCGTGGCTAATGTAACGAGACGCTATTAGCAGTAGCTCAGGGCTGATGAGACGAGACGCTATTAACAGTAGCTCGGGGCTGATGAGACGTGACGCTATTAACAGTAGCTCGGGGCGATTGCAACAAGACGCTACTCCCGAGTCGCTCTCAACAATCCAAGTTCAAGATAATATAATCGTAACGTGCAAGTTACAAATCGATATACAAACGAAATATAACAATATAAAATCAAACAATAAATAATAATAACATTACTAGCTATAGGCCTAATAATAATTGATTTCACCGCCCACTCGAACCAGGGTGTGGTGAACGACTAAAGTGCGCCTCAAAGGGGCTCCCCTACTAATATTATAAACGTGAAAAACGGCTGAATGGATTTGGATGTAATTTGGCATCAAGATAGCTTATATCCTGGATTAACACATAGGCTACTTTGATCCGGGATAAGTGCAGTGTTCCCGTGGGATATCCTGGATTAACACATAGGCTACTTTGATCCGGGATAAGTGCAATGTTCCCGTGGGTTGAGTTAGTGCGCGGTGCAGCTAGTGATAATATATTTACGAGCGCGGTGTGACAGGTGAGCGATATCTTGCGGTGCACGCGCCGCCTCGGCTCGGTGGCGGCGGGCTCGTTCCGCCGGCAGTGCGCTGTGATCTCAGCGACCAGACGCGCCATGGTGGCCGCCTCGCCCTCCTCACACAACAGTGACCCGTCCTGACATTATAACGAACGTACAATTTGCTGTGTATCTTGTATCTATAAGAGCAGTAGAACTCTCGCCAAGTTCGTCCGGGGAAGTACTGCCACCATGCCCATTTCTGCCGCCAAGCAGTAACGCTTTCACGTTACTCTGTTCCGGTTTGAAACGTGTGGTTACCGGTGAAATTACAGGCACATGAGACATTCCACCTACACGTCTCAGAGTTACGGGCGCATACGGTGCGCCTTGGGTCTTGTCGTACCAAGTAGGGGAGGCCCCAAGTCGCATCGGTTGTTATGGGCCGAGGTTACCACTTAACACCAGGTGGGCCGTCGGCTCGTTCCGTAACTGTATTACATAAAAAAAATAAAAAAAAACTTGTTTATTAAGTGTTATATCTGGTTTAAGTAAAAAAAAAATATAGTCTGTTTTTTTTTATTATTGCTAAATTATTAAGTTATTATTGTTCAGTAAAGTTGGGAATTAAATTTGTTGCCATAAAATAATGTCTTCAAACTTTCTTTCTTTTTGGTGAGCTTATGCGAACACTGTATTGGTGTCTCTACCAAATAATAATAATAAATTGTAGGACAGCGCCATCTAGTTCAAAATTAAGCAAAGCTTGTACTATGGGAACTAGATAACTGTATTTATGTACATAAATACATATTGATTGAGACACGCAACTCACTGGCGGCTCGTCGAGGTCCAACTGAGTGAGTGTTTGGTTCTGTTTGATCGCGTTGAGGATCGTTTGCAACGCGCGCGCCCCCACACGGTTGTCGCGCAAATCCAACCTCTGTAACAAACACCAAAACGATCAAGCACGTTGAAACGCTGGTAGGTACGCTGCTACCAAGTGCTGGAATAATATTCCTCCACCGATTAGAGAACTGCAAAGTGTTCATAGTTTTAGACGTAAATTGAAATGTTTTCTAAGAGACCAGCAAAAGCATAATGCAATATTGAAACACGAAGTCTCTATTATATAATAGGCAGCGATAATTCTTTAGTTTTGTTCTCTTTTTATTTTATTATATTTTAAATGAAGAGTAGCTAACATTATTTTTGTTAATTTTTTCATAGTTTTAAGGTTCAATCAAATCCGACATTAGAATCACTATTTAAGTTTAGTTCAACACATTTTGACGTGACAACGTCTTATAATTCGATAGAGCCGGCTGCACGCACGAAAAAACATGACTCATGCGGCGTTACCTCGCTCTGAGGCGTTCCATGTAAGGCTTGTGCAAGTGCAAGCGAGAGCGCGGAACGAGCGACAAAGAAGCACAATCGGCCTTTGCGTTCGGCAGCGTTCGACATCCGTCTCTCTCCTACTTGAGTGAGCGATGCGTCTGCGTGGACAGCTGCTAATACTTACATTTACATGTTTTGATCGAGTATCAAGTGCAGTGAAAAACTATTAAATTGTAAAAAAAAAATTGACATAATTGTATTTATGCGTACAAATAAATCTAACTTGATCAATTTCATTGTGATTTCCAATTACCTCCTTCTCTATATACATACAAATCTATTAAACAAATGAAATTAAAATTTTCTTTTGAAAAATGCTACCATTCCATCAGTATTTTCTTAAGACGTTGTCACGTTCAACTATCGTCAGTAAACCGACTTTACAGACAACCATTTTTTTGACCTAATATGTATATATGTATATATGTGTACAAAAATATTATTTATTATTAAATTTATTTCATGGTAAAGCAGACGTCCGTGCTTCACACATACTCCTGGCTCCAACGGAAGACCAGCGCTGGGGTGCATTATGTATCCTAGCAAATGCTGAGTTGGATGCCATTTTTTGGCTATCCGCAGTCTCTGAGACACACAATAGGTATAGACAAGAAAATGATAATCATACTCATAATTTGTTATACTTTTATGTTTGTTTTATTTATAGCTTTTTATCATTTATCAATGTCTTTTTATTTATCAATGTCTTGTGCTCTTTGCCTGTACTGTCACAAATAAATATATTTTCTTTCTTTCTTTCTTAAATATGTAAAGTATGAGTAGTGTATGTGTGCGTTTGAGTGTGATATGTAAAGTATGAGTAGTGTATGTGTGTGTTTGAGTGAGATATGTAAAGTATGAGTAGTGTATGTGTGTGTTTGAGTGAGATATGTAAAGTATGAGTAGTGTATGTGTGTGTTTGAGTGAGATATGTAAAGTATGAGTAGTGTATGTGTGTGTTTGAGTGAGATATGTAAAGTATGAGTAGTGTATGTGTGTGTTTGAGTGAGATATGTAAAGTATGAGTAGTGTATGTGTGTGTTTGAGTGAGATATGTAAAGTATGAGTAGTGTATGTGTGTGTTTGAGTGAGATATGTAAAGTATGAGTAGTGTATGTGTGTGTTTGAGTGAGATATGTAAAGTATGAGTAGTGTATGTGTGTGTTTGAGTGAGATATGTAAAGTATGAGTAGTGTATGTGTGTGTTTGAGTGAGATATGTAAAGTATGAGTAGTGTATGTGTGTGTTTGAGTGAGATACGTGAAGTACGAGTAGTGGGGTGGTGTGTTCGACAGACCTGCAGCTTGGTGGAGTCGGTAAGCAGCGCGGCTAGAGGCGCCGCGGCGTCGGGGCCGAGCCGCGCGCTCTGGAGCCCGAGCGAGGCGAGAGCGGAGCGCGGCTGCGCGCACCCGACGTGCAGCGCGCGCACCAACTCAGCGCCGAGCGCGTTGCGACCTATGTTCAGCACGCACAACGAGTGGGACGACATCTGTAAACACAGTGTTAGTAGTCACTTTATTTGGTAGACAAACATCACATACATTAAACAAAATGACGAAAAGACAGTTCTGATATATAAAATAATAATTCTTTATTTCACAATATAATCTACATCAATACAAATTAAATTAAATTTAAATTAAGATCAAATATATGACAATTAGAAGGTTGCATATCGTTTATCATATCACTCGTAGACAATTAGAAAGGAAATAATTACTCAAAACTAAGAAAGTTAAAATGAATCAAGTTAGACAAGAGAAGTAGAAAACATAAAAAATATTTAATTTTTATTTTTCTAATGTTTATAATAATAATAATGATAATTGTAATATGAATATTTTATTCGAAATAAAATGATTAAAAATATTAATAATACAAAAACAAATTAAATTAAGCAGAAGAGCTAAAGTGGCAGTAACTTTAAACTTTATTTTTTAGCTTGACTGGCCTCACAGCTCAAAAACAACAGCTTTTGAACAAAATGAGTTTATTTAGACACGTAAAATACAAAATTGATGGACAAACGATATAGTGGAAACACCCCCAAAACTAACCCCCGGTACTCACTAGAGCCTTGCTGAGGTGCGGCGCGCAGTTCCTGGTGAGCTGATTGTTCCACAGCACGAGGTACGCTAGCCCCCGGGACTCCGGCCCGCTCGCTGCGAACACCAAACTACAACATCAATCGTTTGTTACACCGTTACACGCCACTGATGTTACACGCACAAGTGAATTACATCACACCGTGATGGACACAATGCGATGTCGTTATTGTCTGCTCATATATGAAATCAAGTTGATTGTTCTTGGATATAATTAATGGTCTCATAGCTCAGTTGGTAGTAACCCTGCCTTCTGAGCGGGTCGTGGGTTCGATTCCTGCCCACGACAAAAATTTGTGTGACGAACATAGATGTTTGTTTTGAGTCTTGCTGTTAATTTGTATTAGGTATATGTATTTTAAAAAGTTTTTAAGTATGTATTATTGTCTCGTTTCCATGATACAAGCTATGTTTAGCTTACTCTGGGGCTAGATGGCGCTGTGTGACAATGTCCACCAATATTATTATTATTATTATGAAATGTCGAGCTAAGTTATCTGGGTGTTATTAACTCATTAATGTAAATAAAATAATAACATAAAATGTATTGTAACAGTAATTTTCCCATAATACAAACCCTGCTCAGTTTGGAGCTAGATGGCGCTGTATTAAATATCCACTGATACATGAATAAAAGCGTTTTTTTCCCCTGAAAGGCTAAGCAGAGCCACGAATGGCTTCAATATCACAAAATAGACGTGAAAAGTAGTCTATTCCTCAGCTTCGCTGCTCAACAAAATTCAAATTCAAAATTCCTTCTCTCAACTTGACGAATTGGCGACAAACTTGGCGATAAAAAAGGAAGCCCTTTAGAGATTTCTTGCCTGTTCTCTTGGAGGGTCGGATAGGGTCTGCACACGCGTCAAACTTTGCGAAAAGTACGCGTGACCTTATGTTTTGTATATTATTGACGTTTCTTTATGAATTCTATTGAAATAAAGTTTTTGACTTTGAATGTGGTTCAACCCTAATTTCCCTACGGACGGACGGACGGACATGCGAACTGACGTGGATACATCTGCGGGGAGACGGGCGAGCTGCCGGCGGAGGGCGGAGTTAGCGTGGCCTGCTCCACCAGAGCCCTAGCGATATGCCCCACTCCAGTGTCCTGAAATAAAATAAACATATATAAAAAAAAAAAATTTTTTTACGTACATAGAGGGCGCTGTGGAACTGATGTGCCACCTGATTCTATTCTATTCGAGTCACTGGTTCTCTCAGTGTGGTGAAAGGATTTTAAGTGCACCTCAAAGAGGCTCCTTTCGTGCACTCAACACATGTTTTCGAATTAGTTCTAGGATATGTCGGTTTCCTCACAAAGTTTTCCTTCACCGCTTTGAGAACGTGGTACGTTAAATCTTTCAATTGAAAAACTCATAGGTGCACGTCGGGATTTGAACCGCGGCGACCTCCGGATTGAAACTCGGGGTTACCACCTGATGAAGAAGTGGTCACCGGCCATGTTCATCTGAAATACCAAGGTCAATGCTTATAACCTGTTGTTCCTTAAGTAGGTGATTGACCCGGCTTCGGAATGACCCCATATTTTTTTATGAAAGTTCGCTAATTTCGTTTAACACTGTTATAATCAATCTATATAAATAAATAAAATCGGAGTGTCTGTTTGTAATATTAAAATAACCACTTTTTACTAAGTGCATATGGATGTATACACGGTACATATACCAAAACATTTTTTTTCATTTTTTGTCTGTATGTCTGTTTGTTCCGGCTAATCTCTGAAACGGCTGAACCGATTTTGACGGGACTTTCACTGGCAGATAGCTGATGTAACAAGGAGTAACTTAGGCTACCGAGGGGGGTAAAATAGGGGTGCGGGATAAAACCTAATTCCACGCGGACGAAGTCGCGGGCAACAGTATCTAAATATAACTATATTAAAGGCGTTAACAGTTTTGCCTGCGGAGGGCGGCGTCTGCACAGCCTCGCTCAACCAGAAAGTTCAGTACATGCCCCATTCCCGTTTCCTGAAACGGATTGTAACAATAAATCATTCATTGGAATCAAAAACATCAGAGTGCATGGAGGCAAATTTTAAAATTGGCTTCAGAAATTTTAAAATTTGCCTCAGAAAATTTTAAAATTTGCCTCAGAAAATTTTAAAATTTGCCTCATAAAATTTTAATTATTGTATTGTCGAGTTGATTGTACCAAACCAAGTAGTTTTACTATTGTATTCTATTTTATTTATTTATTGGGGATAAAAAACAGCTACAGTACATATTCTTAACTGATAAAATACATAAATAAGTGTTATTAGTACAGAAGCCTACCACATTATCCACAGATTAATTTACAATATTGACTCAAATGTGTCACTAGAGTAGCTATTATAATATTTATTTAATTAACTCTTATATATCTCTTTAATTAATATTACCTATAAATTTTACACATTCTAAATAAAATAAATAAAAATTAACTTACTATAAATAAAATTAAGTATTAAAATAGTTGGAAATTAATATATATATAAAAAATCATTCAATCACATGCCCCTATCCTACATTAGGGGGGGGGAAGGCACTCTATTCTTTCACTCACTCTTCTCACTCGCTCTATTCTTACTCATATCGTCTTTCATCCATTCTTCCATATTTCTTGTTTTTATCATTATAATCTCCTAAATATTAATGGTCACTGCATAACCCAACATTCACTAGTAATAAACTATATATCAATTGAATTATCTAGTAGCAATAGGTCCGACCTGTTGAGCTTGAGCGTCCTGCGGCGTGAAGCTGTTGTCTGGAAGACGGCTTCCGATGAAGCTGTTAGACTTTAGAGCGAATAATGTCTAATATTACAGAATTTCAGCAAAGATCCGATTTGACGAGCGTCCTGCGGCGTGAGGCTGCCAGAAGACAGCTTCAGATGAAGCTTTGGAAGTTAAGGGCGATTACTATCTAACAGAAACACACCTGTATTTGATTGTTGGACAGATCCAACAACTGTATGTTCGTGTTGAACTTGAGCAATGAGCCGAGCTGTTGAGCGTCTTGCGGCGTGAGGCTGTTGTCTGGCAGACGAAGCTCACGGATTGAGCTGTTCGATTTTAATGCGATCACTGGAAAATAAATATTTTGGTAAAGTTACTATATTATATTTATTATAAAAAAAATTGTAGAATATGGTAGACAATTTTCTACCATCGGTACAGTAGAATTTGGTAGTCAGTTTTCTACCACAGGTACAGTAGAATTTGGTAGTCAATTTTCTACCATCGCTACAGTAGAATTTGGTAGACAGTTTTCTACCATAGATACAGCAGAATTTGGTAGAAAATTTTCTACCATAGGTAGATCACTCACAATTTTTATTTGTAATCAGTCAACACGTTTTGGAGTTAAGCAACTTCATACATACATTATACATTTGACCGGTCTCACAGCTCAGATGGTTACTACCATTTCTGCGATGTATTTATTTATTAAGGTACCAACAGCTACAAATATATAATTTAAAAAATAAAACTAATTATAAGTATTTACAGTCAATTAAAGGTATCTTCTAGTTAAACATAACCATGTAGGTTGTGGGTTCAATTCCTACCAAAGACAATCTTTTTGTGTGACGAACATAAATGTTTGTTCTGCATCTAGTGGAAATTATAAGAATTACTTACAAAACGGAATGTAATGTATTTTTTTTTTTTTCATTAAGTTTGGAAGAGATCGCTTTAAGCTATTAGACCGCCCATTGTGCATTTCTGTTTTTCAATTATTTATTAATTTAGTTTAAAAATGTTTAAGGTGTTATGCACAATATAGAGTTTATCTATCTATCTAGTAATTTGGCATTAAGAAACTCATTTATTTATATTTTTTATGATAATTATAATAATTTTCATCTAGTTTTAGCATATGGGCGCTTTGGGTATACTATATGCCTTTATATGTGTGACTAGCATACCCAGACACATGAGCGGCATAAATAAATAAATAAAGTAATGTATACCCAGACACATGAGCGGGTCCCCGCTGAGTGCGGCGTGCTGCACGCAGAGCGCGCGCAGCCGGCACGAGTGCGGGACGAGCGCGCGCGCGAGCACCGGCGCGTGCGCAGCCTCCAGCGCGCCCTCGCACACCTCCACCTCAGACAGCGCACCGCTCTGTACAACATATATATTTTTACTATTTTATTTTGTTGTGTTTGTTCTTTTATTGGAATTCTTGTATTATTTTAAGCCTCATTTAAAGTTATTTAAAATACTATTGTTACTGAATAAATGATATGATATGATATGATTAAATAAAATGATGAAATACAGAAATTATACGTTAACACTCGACTTTGCTCGCCATGTAATTTGCGTACACCGCGGATATAAATGAGAATCGATATATCGTGGAGTAAACTGCAAAGTGTCAATATCAATGATGGTTTGATAATTACAATGACCATGATAGATAACGATGATGAAACTCACCCGTTTGATCATCCTGCACGCAGCCTGCCATCCCCTGATGCCGAACTGGCGCGGTCCAGTGATGGTAAACACCGTCGCACTCTCATAGTACTCAATCATGTCGAATAACGCCTCCTGGAATAAGAAAAAAATGTATTAGGTATGTATATCAGTTGTCTGGTTCCTCTGGTTAGCTTACTTTGGGTTAGATGGCGCTGTGACAATGCCCACCAATATTTATTTTTAATACACTCTTCGGTAGAAGCAGTTAACAAACTGTACATTTAGTACGGGGCTAGATGGCGCTGTTTGAAATATCCGCCAATATTTATTTATATCAATAAATCAATACACAAGACTCAAAGAATGAGCTTCTGTTAAGCTTGTCTTCTTATGTTAAGGCACCCCCCCCCCCATCCATCGATCTTTCAAAGGATTCTATGTAAAGGCACCCCCCATCGATCTGTCAAAGGATCCCATGTAAAGTCACCCCCCCCATCGATCTGTCAAAGGATCCCATGTAAAGTCACCCCCCCCCATCGATCTGTCAAAGGATCCCATGTAAAGTCACCCCCCCCCCATCGTTCTGTCAAAGGGCCCTGTGTAATATCACCCACCGCCCCCAACGTTATGTAGAAGGACCCTGTGTAATGTCACCCACCGCCCCCTCGTCGTCGAGCTCCACGTGGTCCAGTTCCACCCTCCGGAACTGCACCTTCCGCATCAGCGCCTCGAGCGCGTCCACGGGCGCGGCGCCCACCAGCGAACAGTCCGCGAGAGTGAGCCGCGCCGCCCGGACACCGCCGCCAATTGAGTTCTCCGGCAGCTCCTGGAACGGAGGGTTTCTGATGAGATAACAACTACGGAGACCTGGAATGGAGGGTTTCTGATGAGATAAGGACTACGAAGTCCTGAAATGGAGGGTTTTAAGTGAGATAAGGACTACGGAGACCTGGAATGGAAGATTTCTGAAGAGATAAGGACTACGAAGACCTGGAATGGAGGGTTTTAAGTGAGATAAGGACTACGGAGACCTGAAATGGAGGGTTTCTGATGAGATAAGGACTAGGAAGATCTGGAATGGAGGATTTCAGATCAGATAAGGACTACGAAGACCTGAAATAGAGGGTTTTAGGTGACATAAGGACTACAAAGACCTGGAATTGAGGGTTTCTGATATAAGGACTACTAAGGGTAGAATTGAGAACATAGGACTATCTCACTGGCCTCACAGCTCAGTTGGTAGTGACCCTGCCTTCAGCGCTGTAGGTCGTGTGTTCGATTGTCACCCAGGACAAACATAGATGTTTGTTCAACACGACTCAAATCCTCACCACCAAAGTACGGGATGACCTAAGTCGCAATGCGTCGCGATCGTCACCCCGAGACGGGGATGTTACGTCTCATGCGGCTGCAATTTCACCGGCACCCACTCCCTTCCACGGGAACACAGCAAGACGAGTGCATCACTGCTCGGCGGCAGATTACCAGGTGTGGCAGTAGTTCTCCGGGCGAACTTGGCACAAGTTCTACTGCTACTTTTGGTTGCTCCTTTCGCACCACCACGCGTAGGGGTTCAAAGGGTAATTAATCACTTACGGGCACACTTCACTAGTAACACTTACCCGGATCTGCTCGAGCACGGAGTCGAGGGGCGGCGTGCCGTGGTGCCGACATGACAACAGATACTCCTGCGCGAACTGCGCGCGCGATGTCGCCGGCACTAACAACAAAATGTACATATAAAGTAACCCTGCCTTCTGCGCTGTAGTTCGTGGGTTCGATTCCAACCCAGGAAAAACATTTATGTGACGCACATATATGTTTGCTCTGTGTCTGAGTGCTGTTTTTTTTTTATTCAGCGGTTTAGGCAGTACATTGACTGTCAGTCAATAAGGCCATCCTCTTTTATATTTCAGTTCCAGTGTGACAGTTGTGGTTTCCGGTGAAATTACAAGCAGTTGAGACTGAAAAGTCAAGAAGAAACAAGTGTAAGTGAAAACCTACACTTCTCAGAGTACGGACGCATGCGATGCGACATAGGTGTCTTTGTACCAAGGTAGAGAGTACCCGAGCCGCATCGGTTGTTATGGGCAGAGGTTACCCACTTAACACCAGGTGAGCCATCAGCTCGTTCCGTAACAGTATCCTTATATACCTTATAAAACCTACCGGAAAATAATGTTGTATACAAAAAGTATTATAATATAAATTATCTCACAGAAAACACATGTACAAAGGCGAGCTTATCACTAAAAAAATGTGAGCCGTCACGGGACGCCTGGCAGATGTGAAACATCGACATTATTTTGTAAGAAACTAAGTACCCCATCACTAATAATGTTTATGATTTGTCGTAACCTTGAACGGACCAATCAGCGCTCATGCCGTGGCGACGCGTCGCCAAGCCAGAAATCGGTTTTACGTGCGGCTATAGATGTTTCACATCAAAAGAGTTTTCTTCCAGCAAACCTTTGAGGCTAGAAAATGGTTGTCAACGAAAGGCGGGTATGTATAAACTTACATGAAATAACATATATATTGTGACCTACATCTGTATGCTGTATATGAGTCATTGTAGTGCGAGAGACCGAAGTGATAAAAATATTTAACAGAGCGAGTTCAGCGAGTGAGGTTTGCGGATCAAGTTGGACGGTTCACTTGATAGTTTTGGCTATAATAATATTAATAATAATATAGTACAAGCTATGCTTAGTTTGGGGCTAGAAGGCGATGTGTGAAATACCCACCAATATTTATTTATTATTATTAATAAGCCATCTTGATAACAAATTTCATCCAAATCCATTCAGCCGTTTGAGCGTGAAAGACTAACAAACATACATACAAACTTTCACGTTTATAATATTAGTACGATATTGGTTAAAGATTAAAATTAAATTTAAAAATTAAAGTCCTGTAGGTTCAGATATCCTTCTGTATGTATTATAGGCAGTAGAAATTAAGGCTTTTTTATTTTTTTTATGGGTTACAGATATTGGATAAATTGCGGGCTCAGGTCAATCAGGTAAACAGCTTGACGCGAGCTCCTAGACTATGTATACTTAATAAACTACGAACCATGCTTAGTGCTCTATAAAATGCATTTAAAACCAGCACACATAATATAAAAACCTTGAGGGTGATGTCATTTAGTACAATTGTACCAATCGATGTTGAGGCTCCGGCGAGAGCGCCATACTTTGATAGGTGTGGTTGCCGGTGAAATTACACGCACATTAGACATTTCACTTTCACGTCTCAGAGTTACGGCCGCATACGATGCAACTAGGGTCTTGAATTTAAATAAGGGAGGACCTAAGTCGTATTGCTTGTTAAGGGCAGAGGTTAGAACCTAACACTAGGTGGGCCATCTGATCGTTTCGTAGAGTAGTAACATAAAAGAATACGTTCCCAAACGATGTAAGGAAAAAATAGGAAGAAAATTGACTGGCCCTCATAGCTCAGTTGGTAGTAACCCTGCCTTCTATTCTGTTGGTCGTGGGTTCGATTCCCACCCAAGACAAACATTTGCGTCAAAGATATGAATGTATTTACAAAAAAGTATCAATGTAGTCTATCAGTCATCTGGTTCCCATAGTACAAGCTATGCTCAGTTTGGGGCTAGATGGCGCTGTGTGAATTGTCCACCAATATTATTATTACAATATGTCCTAAACATCATTCTAAATTTAGCTAAAAAGATAAAAATATTTTTTTATTATTTATATAATATTATTATCATCTACAATTATGTTTGTCCTGAGTGGTAATCGAACCCACTCGCTACAGCGCAGAAGTGTTACTACCAACTGATCTGTGAGACCATTCATTATAGATAGATCCAAAATAGACGCTGTATATTATAATGTTAGTTGGTTATGTTTACGTATTTTAGTTCGGTGCAGGCCAGTCACCGGTGGCTGGCCCCACTCCAAATTATGACTGAGAACTCAACACGTAGTCATTACATAGTTGATTCTCGTGTGAAAATGGTGATAATCATATTAAAACTAGCTGTTGCCCGCGACATCGTCCGCGTGGAATTCCGTTTTATCACGCACCCCTATTTTACCCGGAAAAGTAGCCTTTAATCCTTGTTACATCAGCTATCTGACAGTGAAAGTCCCGTCAAAATCGGTCCAGCCGTTTCGGAGATCAGCCAGAACAAACAGACAGACAGACAAAAATTGTAAAAAATGTTGTTTTGATATATGTACCGTGTATACATACGCACTTAGTATAAAGCGGTTACTTTAATATTACAAACAGACTGCAATTTTATTTATTTGTATAGATAAATACGAGCAATATATTTACATGGTATTTCTTTCAACCTTATGATTGTCTGGTAGAAATCTCTATAAGCGATAAGACCGCCGATTGTAAATTTATGTTTTTGTGTATTTAAGTAAACGTTTTGTATTTTCTGTTATATATCTGTTATGTGCAATAAAGTGTCTAATGTTCCACTGCCACTGAAAGACACGATAGCGTCTTTATGTCTACCTTACATTATTTAACAATTTTCCGCTCTGTGATTCACCCAAATATTTATATACAATAGTAACACAATATTTTGGTATATTCCACGTGTGTGTGGCGTCGAGCCAAGGTTTCCCAAGTTCTAGGACCGGGTGATGTCACGACAGGCAAAGCTTTCAAATGCCTTAATGTTCTGTGGTAATTTACATGTGGATACATGCGTTTTGACCGGCCTCGCAGCTCAGTTTGTCTGGAGGAAATTGCTTTAAGCAATAAGGCCACCTATTGTATGTCACAAGTATTGTTATTTCTTTTAAACCTGTATATTTCTCCTGTTTATTTATTGTGTGGTGTACAATAAAGAATTTTCTATTCTATTCTCAGTAGTTAGTAACTGCCTTCTGAGCTGTCGTGGGTTCGATTCCCACCCAGGACAAATATTTGTGTAACGAATATAGATGTTTGTCTGTGTCTGGGTGTTAATTTGTATTATAAGTATGTATTTACAAAAAAAAAAGTATATATGTATGTATATCAGTTGTCTGGTTTCCATGATACAAGCTATGCTTAGCTTACTTTGGGGCTAGATGGCGCTGTGTCCAATGCCAACCAATATTATTATTATTATGTGGAATAAGATTCTGATGGTCCCCAAAGGAGGCGAATTCTCATTAGTTCGACTGCATTTTTTTATTGTTTTTTTTAACTCGTTAAGAATCGATTTTCGTATATAAATAACTAGCTGTTGCCCGCGACTTCGATCGCGTGGAATTCAGTTTTATCACGCACCCCTATTTTACCCGCTCGGAAAAGTAGTCTAAGTTACTCCTTGTTACATCAGCTATCTGCCAGTGAAAGTTCCTGGGTGGTAATCGAACCCACGACCTACAGCGCAGAAAGCCGATACCAACTGAGCTGTGAGACCAGTCGTATATAAAAATCAAAAGTGGGTGTAACACCTTGGATTTCCGTCACACAGCAATGAGTCGGGTGATATATATGTGGACATTAATCACTCACTTGGCAAAGGGTGGAACATTAAATGAACCAGCATTCCTGTTGCTAAATTATTGCGGGAAAAGGCACCTCAATTAGGGGCTTTTCACTTGTGCCAGTATAGCCAGTTCATTCCCACCGGTGTCGGGGTCCTACTAATTCATTATAACTAAAAAAAAAACATCGTGAGGAAACCGACATGTCCTAGAACTAAAAATTCGAAGACACGTGTCGAGTGCACGAAAGGAGCCTCTTTGAGGCGCACTTACAATCCTTTCACCACACTGGTTCGACAGAACCGGTGACTCGAAGAAGAAGATTATAACTATAATTATAATAAAATAAATAAATAAATAATGGTGGACATTGTCACACAGCGCCATCTAGCCCCAAAGTAAGCTAAGCATAGCTTGTATCATGGGAACCACACAACTAATATAATACTTATATACTTTTATTTTGTAAATACATACATATAATACATATTAACACCCAGACACAGAACAAACATCAATGTTACAAATGTCACATAAATGTTTGTCCTGAGTGGGGATCGAACCAACGACCTACAGCGCAGAAGGTAGGGTTACTAACCAACTGAGCTATGAGGCCAGTCAGTTTTCTCTAAATATTTTCCTTACGTACCAATGTTATCCTACGTTTCGAGGCTCCAATAGGACCACGGCGTTATAAAGCGTGAATACAAAAGATAAAGAATGATTTATCAATAATAAGAAACTAAGGTTGACTGGAAGATATCAATTATTAGCATTAAGACCGTCAGTTGGTTGACTCTACCTTCTGAGCTGTAGGTCGTGGTTTCGATTCCCACCCAGGACACATTTGTGTGACGAACATAATTTTTTTTCTGTATTTGGGTGTTGAAATACATACTAACTTAACTCGCGGCTTCGCTCGCCTTAACGATACTTTTGTCAACCAGTTAAGTTTCAAGAAAGAAAGAAAGAAAGAAAGAAAGAAAAACATTTATTTGACACGCCCAAAAAAAATAAATTAAATAATTAACAAAAATATACATAGGTATGTTGTTTTAACAATAATAATAATACTAATAAAGGTAAGTTCATCTTTTTTTGTATGTGATCTGGGTGGCGGAACGAGCTGACGGCCCACCTGATGTTAGGTGGTAACCGCCGCCCATAGACAACAATATGACTCAAGTCCTCTTCACCATATTACCATTACCTCTCCACATATTATTATTACGATTAAGCTATCAAATGCAACATTTTACCCACAGGGCCATCAGCTCACTTTACCACATAAAAACATATCAAAAGGCGGCGCGACTCATCAGTCTCCACAGCTGTGCGTTAATTGAAGGTATGTCAGCATATAAATTATTACTATTGCCCACAATTCAAAGTAATTATAACTGATGGCTAGAATTATCCTCTGGTTCGACAGCTCAGTTGGTGCTTACTCTGCCTTCTGCACTGTAGGTCGTGGGTTCGATTCCCACCAGGTAAAAACATTTGTGTGACGATCGTAGATATTTGTTCTGTGTGTGGGTGTTGATATGTATATGTATGTATGTATTTGCAAATGTATATACATAAGGATTATATCATTTACTTTGGAGCTAGATGGCGCTGTGTATATTTTCACCATATTTTTGTGTTGCCCGCGACTTCGTTCGCGTGGAATTCGGTTTTATCACCCCTATTTTACCCCTCGGAAAAGTAGCCTAAGTTACTCCTTGTTACATCAGCTATATGCCAGTGAAAGTCCCGTCAAAATCGGTCCAGCCGTTCGTAAAGCCAGCGTAAAAAATGTTTTACCGTGTATACATCCATATGCACTTAGTAAAAAGCTGTTATTTTAATATTACAAACAGACTCCAATTTTATTTATTTGTATATATATGTATATATTATTCCAACCCTTTCACAGGTATTCAAAATATGTAGTTAATTGTATACAGATAAAAATACTATAGGAAAATTACAACATTTATTTTTCTAATACTATTGCGTTAGATATTGTAAATAAATATTATCATTTCTTATCATTATATACTACGGTTGCGATAACGAGAGATTATTTATATTTATAGTATTATTTGAATGTTAAGGCTGATTATGTGATCAAGTGATTGAACGAGCTGACGACCCACCAGAACCGCCACCAATAGACAACAACAATACGACTCAAGTCCTCTCCACCAAAGTACGAGATGACTCAAGTCGCGTTGCGTTGCGTCCATCACCCCGAGACGGGGATGTTACGTCTCATACGGCTGCAATTTCACCGGCACCCACTCCCTTCCACAGCAACACGAGTGCATCACTGCTTAGCGGCAGATTACCAGGTGTGGTGGCAGTACTTCTCCGGGTGAACTTAGCACAAGTTCTACTGCTACTTTGGGTTGCTCCTTTCACACCACCCGGGGGACACGTGTAGGGATTCAGAGGGTTATCATGTACGGACGCGAGCAATATTTGCCCCCATGATACAAATTCATGTATCATGTAAGAATAACGAGACCATCTATCTATCTATTCGAGTTACTGGTTCTCGCGAACCAGTGTGGTGAAAGGATTTTAAGTGCGCCTCAAAGAGGCTCCTTTCGTGCACTTGACACGTGTCTTCGAATTAGTTCTAGGACATGTCGGTTTCCTCACGATGTTTTCCTTTACCGTTTTGAGAAAGTGGTATTGCGCACATAAATCTTTTAATTGAAAAACTTATAGGTACACGTCGGGATTTAAACCGGCGACCTCCGGATCGAAAGGAACTATAACGAGTTATAAGTATTTAGTAGGTCGTTATAACGCCGCGTTATCTCGTTGTCAAAACAAGCAGTCTTCAGACACAATGAGATAACGGTACGTTGATATGTCTAGTGTTTTTACAAACTGTTTGTTACTTTACGTTACTAGTATTGTAACTAGCCGTCGTCCGCGACTTAGTCCGCGTTGAATTCGGTTTTACAGTAGCCTACGTTACACCTTGTTACATCAGCTATCTGCCAGTGAAAGTCCCGTCAAAATCGGTTCTGGTTCCCATGATCAAGCTAGGCTTAGCTCACTTTGGGGCTAGATGGTGCTGTGTGACAATGTCAACCAATATTTATTTATTTACATGTTTTATATTTTTAGTAAAGCATCATTTTCAGACAAACAGAATACACGCATAACGAGGTATTTCCTGCGTTTTGACGCGTTGTTTGGCACCGACGCGACGGCCAACGGATCAACGGCTGAAAGCGACAATTTTATATAGCTCTTGCCCGCGACTTCGTCCGCGTGGAATTCGGTTTTATCACGCACCCCCTATTTTAGCCCACGGAAAAGTAGCCTAAGTTACTCCTTGTTACATCAGCTATCTGCCAGTGAAAGTCCCGTCAAAATCGGTCCAGCCATTTCAGAGATTAGCCGGAACAAACAGACAAAAAATTTGAAAAAATGTTTTGGTATATGTACCGTGTATGCACTTAGTAAAAAGCGGTTATTTTAATATTACAAACAGACACTCCAATTTTATTTATTTGTATAGATGTTTATTTAAATTGTTAACTCTCATGAGTGTGGCCATATAATTATATATTTATATATTCATATTTTCTTTCTTTCTTTTAAAATTGTCTTATAGGGTAGATCTTGCATCACATTTTGACAAATTTGGTCAGAATATATACACTTTTTGAGATGTGATGTCATATGTTAGTCATCATGAAATCATTTCCTAGATTTATGGTCTCATCTAATTACCTAAGGCTTACCTAGCGTCTCAGATGTTTGTTATGTGTCTGGGTGTTGATATGTATCTTATGTATATAAAAAAGTATATTATATAATGTGTGAAATGTCCTATACAGTATGATAGCTGCATCAGAAAATGCACAAAAGAAGCCTCTTTGAGGTGCATTTACAACCCTTCAGCACACTTGAAACTTCAAAATCGGTCCAGCCATTCCTGAGATTAGCCGGAACAAACAGACAGTTAAAAATTGTACAAAATGTTGCTTTGGTATATGTACCGTGTATACATCCATATGCACTTAGTAAAAAGCGGTTATTTTAATATTACAAACAGACACTCCAATTTTTATTGATACTTATATCAGCAATGTTCAAATGGGCTTTACGGAAATGTAGTTTCTCCAGTCTCATCCAGTCCATACTCTAATGATGATCTCACGTTAAACAGTGGCTTACTGAGGCTCTGCCTACCTCTCCAACGAATAGATATTATTGAGAAGGGTTACGGGTTAATTCGGTCAATAGATAAAAAGTTATTACCCAGACATACTAATACTAAACATAAAAAAGGCATATGATTGTGCCTCTAGGAAACTGCTAGTGCTGCCAACGACCTAAAGTCCCCTGATAAACTAAGTTTTTAAGAGTTTGTTATAAAATTACTGTACCAGCTGATGGCCCACCTGTTGTTGTGGTAACCTCTGTCCATAAAACGCAATACCTTTTCCACTAGTTCCTTTTTTACTAAGGTATAAGACCCAAGTCGCATCAGATGCGCCTATAATTCTGTGAGGTGGAATGTATCATGTGCCTGTAATTGCACCTGCACACCTTTCAAACTGGTACACAGTAATGTGAATGCTACTTCTTGATGGCAGAGTTGAGTATGGTGGCATGACTTCCCCGGAAGAAGCATAAGTTAGCATGTTCTACCGCAGATTAGGGTTTAACTATGGGGGACCAATGCACAACAAGGCCCTAGCAGAATACTATCATATGCTGAGCTAGGTGCCTATTGACTCCGGACACTAGTTATAGCTAATGTTTATTTAAGATTTGTTTTTTATGTTTTTGTATTATTTTTTGTTTCTTTTTGGTCTATTTATGTAATTTGTAATATTGTAAATTTTTTATTGTGGAGTCAATTTCTTTTTCTTTCTTTCTTCTTCTTCACAAATCTACCCACACACTGTCATCCCTGCAAGTTTTTGTCACCCACCAACTGTCTATCCGAGTCACTAGTTCACTCGAATCAGTGCGGTGAAAGGATTTTAAGTGCGCCTCAAAGAGGCTCCTTTCGTGCACTTGACACATGTCTTCGAATTAGTTCTAGGACATGTCGGTTTCCTCACGATGTTCTCCTTCATCGTTTAGAGAACGTGGTATTGCGCACATAAATCTTTCAATTGAAAAACTTAGGTGCACGTCGGGATTTGAACCGGCGACCTCCGGATTGAAACTCGGGGTCAGTACCAGACCACCACGCTCTCCCACTAAGAATAATTAATGTCAGGGACAGTTGAGTTGTTTATTATTTGGGTTATCTTGTAAGAGGAAAATAGAACGATAGAAACAAAGAAATAGACGGAAGGGTGCAAAAATGTTGATACATTGCCAAATTAATACTTGCATACACGAATATTGTATCTGGGAGTGATTATTTTATGTGGAACTATCGCTTACCGTCCAGCCAAGGGTTAGCGGGCTCGAAGTATTCGGTAACCAAATGATTTTCGTTCGGAAAACGCACTGATAAATTTTTCTTCTTCTTTTCTTGATGTACACTGTGGAGACTCGACGTTTTTTCTGTTTCCGGACGTGCCGCCCCTTTATCAGGATCGACAGACATATCTATCGGTGTAACTAATTTTACATGATAATACTTTGGTACTCATTTGGTCCACACTTCACTTGTAGGGCTCGTTGTGCGGCAACACATCAGTAAACGATTATTAAGTACCACGGACACGGTGCGGCGGTCGCGACACACATCGCGATGTTTTTTCGGTATTTAATCGGGATTTTTTTTAATAATTTTTTTATTGTTCTATTCGAATCAAAACATTCTGCACCTTTCATACACCGTTTACCGCCATATTGGATTGAGCGAGAGAGAGACACAGAAAGAGAAGGATGATGTGCAGTATTGCTATTAGAAAAAATAAAAAAAGGAACTGGCTGAGACTCGTATTTATATATAAGTATTTTATTAATCCTAAGACCCTATTTCCTTTGTACATAAATAGTAATAAAATATATCGAAAACATGAAGATAATTATACATCCCTTGGCCGCAAATGGACGTACAAATTTTGCTAAACTAATAACGGCGTCGCCAACACCGTAATAAAAAATAATTAAGATGACCTTAGATTATAAAATGGTTAATAAAGTGAGAGTCAAACTTATGTAATCATATGCTATAATTATATAAACAAAGCACTGAAAAATACATAATGAACATACGTATTTCATTCAATATTAATAATGCTTCATAACGTAAATGTAATTGCTTATTTCCAACATTATCAGGCAATACTGACGTATTAAAAGTTTGTTACACCAGTAGAGACCTTTCAAACTCCTTTTCTACTCCACACTAGATGGCGCTCATATGCTGATGTCAGTGAGCGAAAAACATCATTTTTTTATTGGACTTAAACGCCGCAAGTGCCCGTTGCTTTTTCTATTGCTTATTTCTTTAGGACAGAAACAGTATTCCAATTTATCTGCTGTAGAGTTCTCACTGTAGTTTCTTTTTCGTGAAACACATTTCAATTGTATTTAATTGTATAGATACAGAATTATTTTAGAGCGCTTGTTCAAAAGCTGACCCCTTCCTGGTTCAGAGCATTGCTATCCAGTGAAAATGCCGCTAGTGCCGCGCACAATTCCATCTCTTTGTACTTATATGAGTTGAGCTATCTATAAATCGGTGATAACAATCTGTAGATAACTCAGTAATAAATAGTATTTAATTGTAAATTACTAAAATGTAAATATTGTGACCTATTTAAATAAAATACTTTAGATAAATCTTCATTGTACCTACATGTATAGTTTTGGAACAACCTGTTCCAAAACTATACATGTAGGCGTAATCCGAAGATATAGTGATAGTTGTTACCCTGGGTATGCCATTTCCCAGTTTATCCTAATTTTGGCATCAATCAGGAAATGAATGCGTATCAGTTTTGTATCTATTTAACAACACACTTCACATTTTTTGTCAAACCAGTACGATTTCCCTACATGAGGTTAAAAATAACATAAGATGTATTTGACGGAATTAAGTAAAATGATATTTTTTATATCTACCTATATCTTTTTAATAAATAGTTATTAGCTTTCGGAAAATGGGAGAATGGGGCTAATGTTAGTAAATACTTTGGTAATTTAATTATCTAATTACAAATTAAAAAAATAATTAATTACGTGAAAGCATAAAACGTGCGTTGAAATTAAACATTAATGAATAATTTAAAAATGTTTCGTATATTTTATGTCTCTTGGACAGCATTAGTGTTTTGTCTATGTAAGTATTTAAAATGGGCGGCTCTTTGGCGTACCTTGTAATATCTAACTCTGTCTATTTTTTAGGGTACGAGCAGTTGGCTCACCCAGTATTAAGTGGTAACCCCATAACAAAGCAATAAAATTCAGTCCTCCCATACTCAGGTATCCATATACAAGCCGTCCGTATACTCCCATGATACAAGCTATGCTTAGCTTAGCAGACAGAAAGACAGACAGACAAAAATTGAAAAAATATTGTTTTGGTATATGTACCGTGTATACATCCATTTCCATATACTATGTCTAAATAAGTTTTATGTTTTTTTTTTATATTTACCATGTTTTATTTGAATAAATTTATTATTATTATTATATTATATGCACTTAGTAAAAAGCGGTTATTTTAATATTAAAAACAGACACTCCAATTTTATTTATTTGTATATAGATAAAATTTCAAATTTAGGTTTCCGTCAATCTCTCTGTTTGCACCCTTCAGAGGAGATGGATCACATGGGTCGAATAGACAAGGAGAAGATGATGACCCTCGCTGAGGAGTTGATCAGGGACACGAAGGTGAAGCAGCGGCAGGTCCACGGCATCAGGGAAGAGCACAACAAGTTCTTGGCGTATGAAGTTGGCGTTGTAATGGGTGGGGAAATATCCATATAATCGATAGTAACTCTGTCTACCTGTAACCTTCTCACGCCTAAAAAACTGAACCAATTTTGATCAAATTTGGTGTAGAGATAGATTGGACCTTGGAGAAGGACGTAGGCTACTTTTTGTCGCGAAAATAAACTCTGAAGGGATTGAAATAGGTGATGAAATTTGCGTATTGGGAATATGTCGTAACTGAGACGTGAAGGTGGAATGTCCGATGTGCCTGTAATTTCACAAACAACCACACCTTTTAAACTGGAACACAGCAATGAGAATAAATTGCTGTTTGGCGGCAGAAATGGGTATTGTGTCAGCGCTTCCCCGGACGAACTTGGTATAAGCTTTACTGCTACAAAATATTGTCATTCGTTCAATAGAATCATGAAATCAATGGTTTAGTGATACTGACCTCGAGTTTCAATCCGGAGGTCACCGGTTCAAATCTCGACTCGTGCACCTATGAGTTTTTCGCTTGAAAGATTTATGTACGCAATACCACGTTCTCAAAACGGTGAAGGAAAACGTAGTGAGGACGACATGTCCTAGAACTGAAAATTCGAAGACACGTGTCAAATGCACGAAAGGAGCCTCTTTGAGGCGCACTTAAAATCCTTTCACCACACCGGTTCTCTCAAACCAGTGACTCTAATAGTAGTAGTGTTACTTAGAATATATTATACTAACAAAGTACTTATGTTGCGAATATGTCACAGGTAAAATACGGGAGAAATACAAACGCATGATGGGCATATACCGGGAGGCGCAGGACCGGGTCTGGAATCGAACCAGCATCATGCCGCCCGGAGTGTGGTCCCTCAAGGCGCTTCACTGGGTGGTGAGCATGGAGCTAGTGAGGGCTATGGAAGTGGATATAGATAAGCTGGTACACGTTCTAGAGGTACTACTAGTTTTTATTTATGTGATATAGTAACGGTACGAGCAGACGGCCCACCTGGTGGTAAGTGGTAACCTCGACAACAACCGATGCGGCTTGAGTCCTCCCCAAGACAATACCCAAATCGCATCGTTTGCGCCCGTAACTCTGAGACGTAGGTGAAACGTCTCATGTGCCTGTAATTTCACCGGCAACCACACCTTTCAAACGGGAACACAGTAACGCGAATGTTACTGCTTGACGGCAGAAATGGGGATAGTGGCAGTACTTCCCCGGACGAACTTGGCGTGAGTTCTACTGCTCTTAAGTTTTTGAGAACAAATAATCTTAATTTCGTATTTCTGCATCATTTTCATTATCACCCAAACACGGAACAATCATCTATCTTCGTCACACAAATGTTTGTCCTGGGTGGGAATCGAACCTGCGCAGAAATCAGGGTTACCAACTGAGCTGTGAGGCCAGTCAAGAAATAAATATGTTCCAGATGATCCCCAGAGAATCACTAAAAGCCAAGCCAAAGATGTTCGCGAAGGCACTTTCGAAGTCCAACACAAAGAAAGATGGAGATTCTATTTCGACGGTTAGTTCCGTGAGCCCGGCCGCTTTGCGACAGGGAGATAAACTAGGTAAGATAGATACATAGATAAACTTTTTAAAAATATAATAAAATAATTAAAACAAAGAATAATAATTACAAGATATTACCAATATATTAAAAACTAGCTGTTGCCCGCGACTTCGTCCGCGTGAAATTCGGTTTTATCACGCACCCCTATTATTAGGGGTTACCACTTAACACCAGGTGGGCCGTCAGCTCGTTCCGTCACTTACATCACATAAAAAAAACGCTCACACATGCAATAACTTGTGCCTTCCTATTTCAGGGTTCACACCCAAATACGTGGACGAGGTTGAACTAAAGAGGCATTACCGGGAGGAGTGGGAGACGAGGAGCGGCCGCGACGCTAACTGGACCCTGGATCAGTATTACGGCGTTGCTTAGAAACCGGTTTGAAAGGTGTGGTTGCCGGTGAAATTACAGGCCTATGCGGCGACTAAGTGCCCTCAAAGTATACGCTATGCCTGGAGGAAGGCGAATATATCCGCACCTTAGTTTTAAGACCACGTAGCTACCTAGACTTATTGAAGACCTAGACTTATTCTATATGATACACAATCATGATACCAAGTAGTGACAAGGTAAAGCATGTTCAAAGACGACCTTAACACTAAGAAGAGTTCTCTTCCAGCAAACTGAGGCGAGACAAAGGCAATTTTATAAAAGTAGTAATATATACAAATTAAATGTACGTGTACATAATAAAGATAAATGAAAACTAAATTATTCAGGATTTTTTTTAATTGAAACCTGTATATTTATTTAAACTTTATATATAACAATTCTCAATTTAATGTTATAATAAATAAATAAATATAATGAATAAATATTGGTGGACATTTCTCACACCGCCATCCAATCCTAAATTCAGCTAAGCATAGCTGGCATCATGGGAACCAGACAACTGATATATACATTTGTAAATACATACATATTTTATCAACACCCAGACACAGAACAAACATCTATGTTCGTCACACAAATATTTGTCCTGGGAATCGAACCCACGACTTACAGCACAGAAGGCAAAGTTACTACAACTGAGGTGTGAGGGTTTCAAAAAAACCAACATAATGTACATTATCATTAAATAAATATTACAATAAATAAAAAATATAACATTTTTCAATCCAAATGTGTTTCCTCCCCAAACCACTTGACATTATTCTTCCAAATACGTTTCACAGTCGACTTTTGAGTTACCTTCCAAGGCAACCCCTCTCCTCGCGTGCTGCTCTTAACAACATCTTCATTGTTCAAATCTCCCCGTGCGACAGCATCCATTTCAACTATAGACATATTTTTGAACTGTACTGGTTTTAATTTGATGTCGGTATTACCTACATTTCTCCGACTAGGTCTATCCATCACTTTAAGCAATGCGTCTCCGTGTGGCCCTTCTCCATGCCCCCTGTGCTGGCTTTTCTTCCTCTGCTCGCGTATTGCCATGTGCTTCTCCAATATTTTGTAATATAAATCTCTTTCTAAACGTATTTGGTTGTAGTCACCTTCTGCAACAAAAAAAAAATGGTGTCACAGCGCTAAACTAAGCATAGTTTGTACTATGGGAACCAGATGACTGATCTTGAGTACAATGTAAATACATACATATTTTAATAATTCACACCAGTTTTAACGAATAAGTAGCCTAAGTTACTCCTTATAACATCAGCTATCCGTCAGTGAAAGTCCCGTCAAAATCGGTCCAGCTATTTCGGTGATTAGCAACAAACAAGCAAACAGACAACAATTTTGATAATTTAAATTTTTGTTGTAAGCTTTTACCCAAATAAAAAGAAGGAGAACGAGAAGAAGAGGAAGAAGATGAAGAAGAAGAGGACGTAGAATAGAAAGAAGAAGAGGCAAATGGCTTGTGTCCGGTGGGTGACTGTGATATACTGATGACGATGATGATGATGACGTCTATACTCACGAATGATGTGATACGCATTCAGAACTTCGTCCATAGTGTGCGTGTAATTTATGAAATCATGCAAATTCGCGTATGTTCTGTATATCTGAAATAAAAGTAGATAATGAAAGCACCTTTCAAACCGGAACACAGCAGCGTAGGAATAAAACTTTGTGCTGTATGCATCACGACGTGTGCGAAACTGTCTAAGTAGGTACCTCTAGAATGAGTGCAAAATGTTTAAGTACCTCTTGTATGTGTACGACTGTCTAAGTACCTCTAGAATGAGTGCAAAATGTTTAAGTACCTCTTGTATGTGTACGACTGTCTAAGTACCTCTAGAATGAAACTGTCTAAGTACCTCTAGGATGTGTGAGAAACTGTCTAAATACCTCTACGATATGTGCGAAACTGTCTAATCACCTCCTAGCATGTGTGCGAATCTGTCCAAGTACCTCTAGGTCGAAATTGTCTAAGTGCCACTAGGATGTGTGCGAATCTGTCTAAGTACCTCTAGCATGTGCACGAATCTGTCTAATTACCTATTGCGTGTGTAAGAAACTGTCTAAGCACCTCTAGCATGTGTGCGAATCTGTCTAAGTATCTCTAGGATGAAACTGTCTAAGTACCTCTAGGACGAAACTGTCTAATCACCTCTAGCATGTGTGCGAAGGTGTCCTGGGTGCCGGCAGCGACGGTGCCGAGCTCGTAAGTGATGCTGTGCTTGTAATTCTCCTGGATAGTCTTTGACTGTTCCAGTTTGAGCTTCACATCTGTTGATAGCTTACACAATACACATTTTATAATTCAGAAGTTAAATGATACTGTGGAAACAATGAAATCTATTTAAAACATTATTTTTTATTATATTCGAGTCATGGTGAAAGGATTTTAAGTGCGTCTCAAAGAGGCTCCTTTCGTGCACTCGGCACATATCTTCGAATTTTTAATTCTAGGACATGTCGGTTTCCTCAAGATGTTTTCCTTCACCGTTTTGAGAACGTGGAATTGAGCACATAAATCTTTCAATCGAAAAAATCACAGGTGCACGTCGAGATTTGAACCGGCGACCTCCGGATTCAAACTCGGGGTCAGTACTACTAGACCACCACGCTCTCAAAACGTTGTGGAAACACTGAAATACTTCCGTAACAATATTAATAAACAATAGTTAATGGTAATAAACAGCAAATTGTACCGAGTATAGAGCCTCCTTCTGGATCAATAGATAATACTGTACAGCAGATGTCGATGGAAACATCGCGTTGCATCCGTCGCAAGACGTGAAGATGGAATCTCATGTGCCTGTAATTCAACCAACAGACAGGTATAAATTACATAACTGACTTCACTGCGCATGTTTACTGCTCGGCAGGAATGGACGCACATTCTGAGGGTATACCGTACATCATCATACACCGTACACCGTACATCACCGTACACCGTACATCACCTTTCACTATTTCAGCAGTCATGTTAGTCAGATGTATGTTGGTGATATCTTCGGCCCAGTTGTGCCAACGTGGGTCCAAAGGTGGACGTATGGTAGGCCCTCCGTATTTAGCTAACTGAAAACGAAATAAAAATAAAGGAATTATAAATGTTAATAATGTTGGCGGAAAATTCACAGCGCCATCTAGCCCCAAACTAAGCAAAACTTGTTCTGTGAGAACCAGACAACAGATACACACCTACTTATATATATTTATGTAAATATTAAATATTAACACTCGTTCACACAAACGTTTGTCCTGGGTGGGAGTTGATCCCATGACATACAGCGCAGAAGGCAGAGTTACTACCAATTGAGCTTTGAAAATTGCTGCAAGATTGCTTCCTTCTTTACAAAATCATTTTGATTTTTAATGTATGTAATTTGTATCAAGAGCATCTAGTTAAAAACGATATTTAAGCTCCTAAATTAAATGTATTTCCAATATGATAGAATATATCCAATAATGTATGCAGTTTGGAATTCTAAATTGTATAACATATATTTTGAATGTATACCATACAATTCTTAAATACATTTAACTAATTTTTTAAGCCTTTAAATGTTTAAGATTTTTTTAAGTCTCATACATTATATATTTTTTCTAGTTTAAATAACTCACGGTAAGTAGATAAAATGCTTTGGAAAATACCATAAGGGTTTATGGTATTCCGTTCTTTTAATATTTCAAGCGAAAAGTAATTAAATTGGGCGTAAGTACTTACAGTAACTCGTAGTCCTCGATAAGAATTTAACAAAATAATAAGGAAAATCTTTAATTTCGATAACATTTTCGAACTAACTTAAGTGGGTAATGAAATTCATTTTAATTACAAAATTTTAGATACCATTTCAATGATCTTACTTAAAAAACCCCCTTAATTTTGAATCATAAAATTGCTGAACAGTAGCAAAAATGCAATTTAGCGTTAAGACGTCGAAATGGGACGACAGTTGAAAATAATATAAAATAACTAAAACTTTACACCTTGCTAAAGAGACCTGATAAAGGATTTTTAAATCACATACACAGAAAAACGCAGACGTAAAAACTTTGTGCTATTGAAAGTAAAACCCTATTTTATATTTCGAAATATTTGCACTGGGTGGAAATCGAAACCACGACCTACAGAGCAGAAGGCAGGGTTACTACCAACTGAGCTGTGAGGCCAGTCGAGTTTATAACTATTAGATAATAACATTAATATAACAAATATGATTAATCATTTCCTTATAGGTAGTAGGTTTAATTTATTAACATAAGCATTAATCGAAAGTGTTGAGTGGACTGTAAACTATGTAATTAACTATTGCACCACTGATAAGCACGATGTTAGCATTAGCATGGTTATTATTTATTAGTGAGTACATTTTTAATTATATTTATGAAGTAGGTAGCTGTATTGCTGTTTTTAATTGCACTGCTGTTAAAATAATTCTATTGTATTATTTATTATTACTACTGTTGTATTTCCGACTTGTTTAATTGCATATATTTATGACTGAACATCATACAAATACGATATATAAATTGTGAGATGGCGATTTGTGATGGGGGATATAAAAGGTTGACAAATAAAAGAGAAGAGAAGGATGGCCTAATTTAATTAAATAAGAATATTTAACTTGACAGTCCTCACAGCTCAGTTGATAGTAACTCGGCTTTCTGAGGTCGTGGATTTGATTCCCACCCAGGACAAACATTTGAATTCCAAACACAGATGTTTGTTCTTTGTCTGGGTATTATTATGTATTATATCTATATATGTATTTACAAAAAGTATATAAGTGTTATATCAGTTGTCTGGTTCCCATAGTACAAGCTATGCTTAGCTTACTTTGGGGCTAGATGGCGCTGTGTGAAATGTCCACCAATATTTATTTGTTTATTATAATTATGTGTTTAAAATAAAATAAGTAATCTATCAGTTACCCTAATTCCCAAAGTGCATGCTGTGCTTAGTTAGGGGTCTAGACGCGCTTTGTGTAATGTCCGCAAAAACTGAAATTTGACAATCGACACAACTTATTTTAACCTTTAATTATATATTATTTAACATTTTATCCGCACCCAATTTAAAATCAACGTCATCCCAACAGATACGTTCCAATTCACACATTCCAAAATAGTACACAAGCTGATCACGCCGCTACTCAAAGGCGACGATTTAAAATCAGCGACGATCATCCTGAACACAACGGCCGACCTAATATCGGACAGCAACCAACGCGTCGCGGCACTGTACATTATCAAGCTGGACAATCTGCGGTCCGCGCCATTCGAAGTCGGCTACCTAGTTCACACAATGCAAGAGAAATACAGAAAAATGGTCGACAAATACAACACTAGCCATTTCATGAACACCAAATTGTATGTGATGGAACTTGTCATGTATTTAGAGGAGATTGAGCACCATTATTGGGAAATTGAGCATTTGTCGAACATGCTGCATGAGATTGAGAGGAAGTACAAGATTTTTGGCGGATTACAAGAAGACTACAGAGATCATACTATGTCTTCGAGGAGGCCGGTGATCACTCCGCCTCCTGATCCGTACATGACGAAGAAGAAGAAGGCAACTCGGATCAAGATGGGCGACATGCTATGGAAGATTTGGTCGACGACAAGGAGGAGGCAGAGAGGGAAGTTTCCTCTCGATTACGGGTGGGATGTTGCCAACTTGCCGTGAAGCATGTTCAATAAGCTTAAAAATTTATTTATTATATACTGTATTACGCAAATCTTTTTTTATTTATGTATCCTTGGGTGTGTGATCTAGATGTATCCTAGATCACGTAAAAGCGTCATTGTTTTCATATTCATACATTTTAGTTCTGACAACTGTGTTGCCAGATTTAATAAATAAATAAAATATTATAGGATGTGTATACAAAATCTAAGCAATATGTATGTCTCATGGCAACAATCATCATTAATCGTCAAAGAAAGTGAGAAAATATTTTGTAGAACGAAATCAATTGGAATCAATAACTTTCATATCATTTCATTTAACTCCAGAACAATTCTCTCCCAAATCATATCTGAAATCAATTAAACTAACTTAATCTGGATAACACGAAATAACTACAAATTATAAAAATAAAACAATTGAAACAGTAGAAATATTAAGATGTAAATTTATCAATACTATATGGGCTTTATCATCAAAGAATCGGATTCATCGAAAGTATCAGTCGTTTATATCAAGTGATATCCAGTCAAGGCTGTATCAAATATACGAATAGACATGTAAGAAGTAAGCCCTCATTCAGAAACCCTTAAACAATCACATATTACGACCATCCACTAAGAATTAAATGTTGTTCCAGCCATATCAGCCACGCCGTTGGAGCTCCAAGATCTTCTGAGCGAGCTCTCGTGGACGCTCAGACTGAAGCTTATGGAAATAATGACAACGGCTTCTCCTCGCACACCACCACCAACTAAACCACCAGCCAAGCCTATTCGCAAAACTCTCGGAGAGAGAAAGGCAATAGACTTGATATTGATTCAGAAAGAAGGCATAGAAGCAGATGCACAGAGAGGTTTCAACGCGCGAAGGAGTCGAAGAGTTGGTATATCTGCTTTGAAAGTACCACAGGACTTTGCGAAACGACCAAGACATGAAAGTATACATCCAATTCAACCAAGACCTGATAATACCAAAGGAATGATTACAGAAAATATAAATGAAAAAACAAATTCAGTCGTTGATTCAGATTCTGTTAAGCGTAGACAAGATTCCCCCGAACCAGTCCAAGGAGATGCAGATGAGAACAATATGCGACTGAAATTGTTTAGGCTGATGTACGAAACGGTTAGAGACAGTGATTTGAAAGCGAGGCGAGCTGAGCTGATCAAGGACCACTATGCGAATATGACAGTGTTCCAAATAGGTTATATCATGGGAGATATAACGGATAAATTCAACATGATGACCGATATATCGGTGACGCTCAAACGGTTCTATACGGATTGGAAACCAATTGAGCACATAAATGCTTATGAGCAGATGGCGAACCAAGCTATTGAGATCAGTCATCTCATTGAGCTGATGAGGACGATCAATAAGAAAGACGCGAACCAACCTTGAGCTGTGAATTTATAGTAAAATTTTCAATCATAAAATATTTGTTTTGAATTGATAGGTAAATAAGAATTACTTTGCGCAGAAAATCGAAAAGACTTCATTGCCAATGAACGAGAATGATGATGATTTTTACTAGTTATTTCAAAATAAATAGAAAAAAAAATAGGTTTAAAAACCCGGCTTCTGAATCGATTTTGCCTAAATTTAAATGAGACCATTTCGGAATAAACCTCATACGAACAAAAGATTTTTGCAACTATATGAGGGAGTTATGCTTGAACCTACTTAAAAAAAATTAAACATCGGAATGAGAGCCTCTTTTTTTAAGTCGGTTAAAAACATTATTTAAATGATTTAAATGATAAACAAAGTTCAATGAATCATTGTTGTTTGTCGCTTGCTTTAAATACGGCCGCTCGGTCGGGGAGCGGCATTCTTGCTCGAACCGTCGGACTGTTCGGACGTCTACGTAGTACTGTGCCTAGCTATAACTATCTGTGTATAGTGAGGTCTATGTAATAAACACCGAGATAATCTGTATCGTCGCGTCACTGGAAATTCACGGGTGATAAGAGCAATGTTGAAGATACTGACGTCAGCAATGCTGACGTCACACTTTTTAAAAACAACCCTGGCGATCTTCATCCGTTATACTAAATAAATGTGATTTATGTGACGGAACGAGCTGACGGATGATCTACGGACACAAACAGTGAGACACCTGACTACGCCTTATTTTACCACTGGACCAGCCTAAGCTATAGCCACCACGTACATTTATAGGCTGTCCTACGTTTCAAAACATCTAAAAGTGTAAATAAATCAAGGAAATATTGCTCATGTAAATAGTTTATTATGTAGACTGACCTCACATCTCAGATGGTAGTAGCTCTGCTTTCTGCGCTGCAGGTCGTGGGTTCCATTCCCATTCAGGACAAACATTTGTGTGACGAACATTGATCCTGTGTCTGGGTCTATGAATTTACATATAATGTATTTACAAAAAAAAAAGTATGTATATCAGTCATCTGGTTCCCATGATACAAGCTATGCTTAGTTTACTTTGGAGCTAGATGGCGCTGTGTGACAATGTACACAAATATTTATTTATTTTATTTATCTGCACATGTACTTTAAGTTCTTAGAGGCAAGTATATGGTTTTCTTTTTTATGTTAGTATATTTATTATGTATCTTTCTTTATCTCAACTAAATGTACGTATGTCTTGAAGAAACAAATAAATGTCTTATCTATCTATCTTTCATTTTATTTATTTAATCCCACTTGTCAATCTCCCACCCATAGTCTAGAGGCCAGTGAGGATTATACGGTATCCTCTTAGCGCCTGTCTTCGGCTTCTCTGTCATGAGTTGTCCTTCCATGAACAGCTCTCTTCTCTTCTTCATGATCCTCATCCTCTCCTTCCTCTCCTTCTTATTCTTCTCGTTGGCTTTTTTCATCGCGTCTTGCTCAGTACTGGTGACTAGTACCTTCTTTTTTTCTGTAATTATATATTTAGAGGATTACGTAACACGCATTTATGCTTCAGTCGTGGAAAAGATGGTAACTGTTTGCAGCTAACTTCATAGCAAACTCTAGACTCTCCATTCGATAGGCCACATTCGAGGTGTCGAAGTTTACCTATCTATTCGAGTCATTGGTTCTCTCGAACCAGCGCGGTGAAAGGATTTTAAGTGTGCCTCAAGGAGGCTCGTTTCGTGCACTTGACACATGTCTTCGAATTAGTTCTAGGACATGTCGGTTTCCTCACGATGTTTTCCTTCACCATTTTGAGAACGTGGTATTGCGCACATAAATCTTTCAAGAGAGTTGTCAAAATATTTCAAGAGAGAGAGAGGAGAGACAAAGTTCTGATGATTTTGCTCAAACGTTCGACAAAGTTGAGTTGACTTGGTTGACACGTTTGACAAGGTACGGTCACACGTTTAAAACAGTTAGACCAAACGTTTGACAAAGTTCGTCTGATTTGGCTAAAAGTTCAGTCGAGTCAGTCCACAGGTTTGACAAAGTTCGTGTGATTTGGCCGACAAAGTTCGACAAGTTGTACATTGTCACACAGCGCCATCTAGCCCCAAAGTAAGCTAAGCATTGCTTGTATCATGGGAACCAGACAACTGATATATTTGTAAATACATATTAACACCCAGGTACAAAACAAACACCTATGTTCATCACACAAATGTTTGTCCTGGGTGGGAATCAACCCCACGACCTACATCGCAGAAGGCAGGGTTACTACCAACTGAGCTGTGCCTGCCTGTGATATACCTGCGAATTCCCCAGTGTTCTTCCATTTCCTCGGTATCTCGTGCACCATATTGACTAGATGATATATCTCGAAATAAAGTTTCTGAACTTGTTCAGTGCGTTCAATGTTGTCGAACAATACGTTAGACTTGAAGTCTACCATTCTGTGCATGTGTTCCACCATTTTTTTGTACCTGGTTATAGAAACAATATTAAGAAAAGAATTGAATATCAAAACTAGTAGTAGCACCACACTGGTACGAGAGTAGCAGTGACTCGAATAGAATAGAATAAGTAGACTAGAATAGAATAGACTAGACCAGAATAGAGTACAATAAAGTAGAATAGAGTAGAGTACATTAGAGTAGCGTAGAATAGATTACATTAGAGTTTAGTAGAGTAGAATATAGTACATTAGTGTAGAGTAGAGTGGCGTAGAGTAGAATAGATTACATTAGAGTAGAGTAGCGTACAGTAGAGTAGAGTAGCTTAGAATAGTGTATATTAGAGTAGATAAGTTAGAGTAGAGTAGCGTAGAGAAGATTAGAATAGAACAGAATAGAACGGTACAGTGAGCGACCTCTCGATGATCTCGTGCATCAAGTATCCAGTCTCGTAGTGCGGCGACTCCTCGTACATGAACCTGTGATGGTTGAGCTCAGTGACCCGCTGGTTGGCGTCCTCGTAATAGGAACGCATGAGACGCAGGAGACGCGTCGGCAGCTCCTTCGCGTTCTTGTCTTCCTTGTACTTGTTTTTGTGGTACACCTGAGATCCTAAGACCAGGTGGACAGCTGGGAATAATGTTTTATTGAAGTAACTAGCTGTTGCCCGAGGCTTCGTCCACGTGGAATTCGGTTTTATCACGTTATTTGACCCCTCGGAAAAGTAGCCTAAGTTACTCCTTGTTACATCAGCTATCTGCCAGTGAAAGTCCCGTCGAAATCGGTCCAGCCGTTTCAGAGATTAGCCAGAACAAACAGACAGACAGACAAAAATTGAAAAATCCATATGCACTTAGTAAACAGCGATTATTTTAATGTTACAAACAGACACTCCAATTTTATTTATTTGTATAGATGTATAGATAATATTGGTGCACAACTCACACAGCGCCATCTAGCCCCAAACTAAACTAAGCATAGCATACTTGTACTGTGGGAACCAGACAAGTGATAGAATGCATTTTTTTGTAAATACATACATACATATATAAAGGCCAGGTCAAGAGTACCCTAAACCGAAGAGAATGCGTAAAGTATGTGATGAGAGCGGATGAAGCTAAAGAGGTATGTAATGTCAGGATCGTAGCAGGTAGAAAACCATGATCTCTACCTACCCTGTTGGGGAAACAGGCGTGATTTTATGTATGTATGTATGTACATACATATAATAATAATAACGAATATTGGTGGACATTGTCACACAGCGCCATCTAGCCCCAAAGTAAGCTAAGCATAGCTTGTGTCATGGGAACCAGACGACTTATATAAGACTTATATACTTTTTGTAAATACATACATATAATTCATGTTAACCTCCAGACACAGAACAAACATCTATATTCGTCACACAAATGTTTGTCCTGGGTGGGATTCAAACCCGCGACCTACAGCGCAAAAGGCAGAGTTACTACCAACTGAGCTGTGAGACCAGTCAAGTGACTGCGCAACGCATAGCGGCTATGATGATGAAATATTCCAAACTTACAATTAATTAAGATTATCCATAAAAACCTCATTTCACATAATCGTAGGTACGTACTTAAAAAGGTGTACTAAAAACTGAAAAAACTAATTAACAAATTTTAATCAATCATTTTGTAAATACTTTGTGTTTAATGGCTTCCGAGGAGTGTTATTCGTAGATTCAGTTTTTTTATGTGTTACAGGACATTCAATAAAACCAAGGACTTATCGATATTGTTTTAATTTTGGTTTACCCACCACTGGCATGATTATAATTTACAATCTACCCTCAGTAAAAAACCTCCTAAATAACAGCTTGGTGATTGGAGACCAAATAAAACAGGCGGTTTGAAAATACAAAATTACTTTATTGAAAGAGAGAAAGAAAATTTAATTGGCTAAGAATACAAAAAGAAGTACAAAAATATTGAACTATCAAAGACCTTGCAAACATGTAACCACTTCAACTTTATATCTAAAACCCGTGCGTTCTCGTCAGCGCGATGTAGGATTGGTACACTCTTAGCCGCGACATCTTTTATAATGGGAACAGCTAGAGACGTGGGGCTATGAGAGCGTGGTGGTCTAGCGGTACTGACCCCCGAGTTTCAATCCGGAGGCCGCCGGTTCAAATCCCGACGTGCACCTATGAGTTTTTCGATTGAAAGATTTATGTGCGCAATACCACATTCTCAAAACGGTGAAGGAAAACATCGTGAGGAAACCGACATGCCCTAGAACTAAAAATTCGAAGACATGTGTCGAGTGCACGAATGGAGCCTCTTTGAGGCGCACTTACAATCCTTTCACCACACTGGTTCGACAGAACCGGTGACTCGAAGAAGAAGAAGCTAGAGACGATAGTCGTCCGACGATAAATTAACCGTTACGATATAATGGAACGCGCCCTTACTTTATTCCAACACTAGCTGTTGCCCGCGACTTCGTCCGCATGGAATTCGGTTTTGTCACGCACCCCTATTTTACCCCTCGGAAAAGTAGCCTAAGTTACTCCTTGTTACATCAGCTATCTGCCAGTGAAGTCCAGTGTTTTGTTATATGTACCGTGTATACATCCATATGCACTTAGTAACAAGCGGTTATTTTAATATTACAAACAGACACTCCAATTTTATTTATTTGTATAGATTAGTTTAACCAACGACATGTTGTTTCCTCTGATGTATCTTCATGGCGCCTTTCTGCGCAAACGCAGCGGGGCAGTGCGTGCATTTAAAAGGACGCTCGCCTGTGTGAGTGCGTCTGTGGTTCGCCAGCGTAGCGTTCGTCTATAAATAAATAAATAATGGTGGACATTGTCACACAGCGCCATCTAGCACCAAATTAAGCTAAGCATAGCTTGTATCATGGCAACTTAAGTAAGAACTTAACTTATCATGGGATTTTAAGAGCAGTAGAACTCTCGCCAAGTTCGTCCGGGGAAGAACTGCCACCATACCCATTTCTGCCGCCAAGCAGTAACGCATTCACGTTACTGTGTTCCGGTTTGAAAGGTGTGGTTTCCGGTGAAATTACAGGCACATGAGACATTCCACCTACACGTCTCAGAGTTACGGACGCATACGATGCGACTTGGGTCTTGTACCTAGTAGGGAAGACCCAAGCCGCATCGGTTGTTATGGGCCTAGGTTACCACTTACCAGGTGGGCCATCGGCTCGTTCCGTTACTATATCACATTAAAAAAACACAAAGCGCCATCAACACCAAACTAGCGTAACTTTGTGTCCGATAGGCCTCACAGCTCAGTTGGTAGTAACTCTGCCTTCTGCGGTGCAGGTCGTTAGTTCGATTCCCAACAAGGACAAACATTTGTGTAGCGAACATAGATGTTTGTTTTGTGTCTGTGTGTCAGTATATATTTATACTGGCTGTGCCAGTGTTGAATTCAGTTCGTGGTTTATTTATTTTTATCAATTTGTGAATTAAACTAAAAAAACGTAGCCTAAGTTACTCCTTGTTACATCAGCTATCTGCCAGTGAAAGTCCCGTCAAAATCGGTCCAGCCATTTTGGAGATTAGCTGACACAAACAGACAGACAGATAAACCTTTTTTTTATATGTGCCGTCATGCGTATTCAGTAAAAAGCTGTTACAAACAGACACTACAATCTATTAGTTTGTATAGATGTTGTATTAAAAGCAAATAATGTATACTCACTTGGAAAGCTCGGCCGCATAAATCGCAAACTTTATCCTTTGCCTTTGGAAGTTTAAGATGAACGTTCTCCATGTGAGTTCGCAAGCCGAACGATTTCAGGAAATACTGAAGATAAAGATAAAGATAAGATAAACGTAAGGCAAGTATATAGTGCATCCACGAGGACTCGGCCATTCTTCTTCTCGCTTACAGTACAGACGTGATATAATACATTTTTTTTTACACTTTTTTTCTCACACGTTCTTTACAAATTTACTTATATGGAACTACCGATCATCATACACAATCTCAGCAACCGTGCCAATTAAATCTATACAAATAAATAAAGTTGGAGTGTCTGTTTGTAATATTAAAATTACCGCTTTTTACTAAGTGCATATGGATACACGGTATACACGGTACACATACTAAAACAACATTTTCACAATTTTTGTCTGTCGATTTGTTCCGGCTAATCTCCGAAATGGCTGGACCGATTTTGACGGGACTTTCACTGGCAGACAGCTGATGTAACAAGGAGTAACTTAGGCTACTTTGCCGAGGGGTAAATAGGGGTGCGTGATAAAACCTAATTCCACTTGGACGTTGTCGCTGTCAACAGTACAATAATAATGTGTTACCTTGTCGCACAGGTGGCAGTGGTAATGAGTTATCTTGAGATGCGCGTAGTTGTAGTGCAGCAGCATGTCGCAACGCTTAGTGAACATCTTGCTGCACTCCGCGACAGGGCACGCCACTCTGCAACCGCACACAGTGCGCATTGGACGAGACGTATATAATTTATACTATTCATTTACATTAAAACAATTTACTAAAGTGTACATTTTCTCGCCGCGATCCTTTCGTTTCTCGAGTGTAACATTATGGATTGAGTTTTTTTATTACGTTTACATTACATGCAAATGCGTCTATAGTTTCGGTGACTAATGGCGTCAGTAACCTTAGGCGTCTGTAACTATTATGGCGTCAGTAACTCCTAGGCGTCTGTAACTATTATAGCGTCAGTAACTCACAGAAGTTTGTAACTATTATGGCATCAGTAATTATTATGGCCTCAGTAACTGTTAGGCGTCACGAACTATCATACGGTCAGTAAATCTTAGGCGTCTGACACTATTATGGCGTCAGTAACGCTTAGGCGTCTGTAACTATTATGGCATCAGTAACTCCTAGGCGTCTGTAACTATTACGACGTCAGTAGCCTTTATGGCATCAGCAACGCTTAAAGTGTCAGTAACTTTTACGGCATTATATGATGTCAGTAACTAATCTAACGACGGTAACTCTTTTAGCGTCAACAAATCTTAAGAAGTCAATAACTTTTACGATGTCAATAACCCATATGACATCAGTAACTCTTACGGCGTCAGTAACAATCACGCCATCAGTAACCCTTAAGCGTCTGCAACTATTATGGAATGTATGAACCTTTTAACTTTTGTCATTTTGACGACATGCTTAGTGGCGGCGTGTTTCATGTATAGCGCCCTGCTCGGGAACTGTCGGTCGCACTCGACGCAGTAGTTCAGTTCGGGGTCGTTGTTCAGGTTGATAGTGGCCGGGTGACGTTCCCGACAGTGCTTCGTGTAGCGCTGATACGACGGAAACTTCAGATTGCATTCAACACACGATTGTGGGGTGTGGTGGTTTCTGAAAGGAAATCATTTCGGATGCTCGGTTAAGTGATACTGCCGTCCTTTAACTAGAAAGCCGTTAACCCTCAAAAGGTCAATTTTGACTATCAAGGAAGCGATACAGTTCAAAATTCTCAATATTTATGTCTAAGAAACGTTTGTAAATTGTAATTAATTCCGGTGAAATAAAAAAAAAATTAGGAAAATTTTTGTGACATAAAAAAAATTAAATACTTTTTGTAAATATACCTACCTACACCCAGAGACAGAAGAAACAAGTATTTTCGTCACACAAATGTTTAGAAGAAATGGGTATGGTAGCAGAACTACCCCGGACGAACGTGGCGTAACTTCTACTGCTACTAAAATAATAAACGAGTAATGCTAAGTAATAATAAGACTGTACCAACTCACTTGATGTGTTTCTCTAATACGGGTCTCATAGCACACCTCTTGTCACAATAGTCGCAAATGAAAGGGTGGTTTTTGTTGAAATGCTCGAAAAATGCAAGCAGAGATCTGGAACAGAGAAATAAAACTAGACATACTTCTACTTTTGAGATCCATTCCAGAAAGAACCCTTTCTACCATCATGGCCAAAATAAGCATCGAGGATTGTAGAAGACAAGAAATAAAAGACTCAACAGCAAAATTAAAGATAAGTAGTAATCTAGAAGACGCAAAAATAAAAGACACAATAGTAAAATTAAAGATAAAGAGTATCCTAGTAGACGCATTAATAAACGACTCAATAGTAAAATTAAAGATAAGGAAGACTCTACAAACGTATAAATATAAGACTCAATAGCAAAATTAAAGATAAGGAGTATTCTTGATTACGCAAATATAAACGACTCAACAGTAAATTAAAGAAAAGGAAGATTCTAGAATACGTAGAAATAAATGACTCAATAGTAAAATTAGAGATTAAGAAGATTCTAGAATACGTAGAAATAAAAGACTCAACAGTAAATTAAAGATAAGGAGGATTCTAGAATACGTAGAAATAAAACACTCAATAGTAAAATTATTGATAAGGAAGATTCTAGAATACGTGGAAGTAAAAGACTCAATAGTGTAATTAAAAATAAGGAAAATTCTAGAATATGTAGTAATAAAAGACTCAATAGTAAAATTAAAGATAAGGAAGATTCTAGAACACTTAGATAAAAGATAGATAAAAGACTCAATAGTAAATTAAATTTTACGAAGATTCTAGAAGACATAAAATTAAAGATTTAATTGTAAAATGTAAGGTGAACTCACGTAAACTCCAATTTGCAGTTAGTGCACGCGTACAAGTAACTGTGACTCCGGTTGAGATGGAGCGCGACGCTGCACTGGAACACGTTGGCTGCGCACATGTTGCACTTGTAGAACGCCGAGTGAGACAGCCAGTGAGTGCGCAAGCCGTCCAGCGAGGGCTGTGCCTTCTTGCAGTGGACGCATTTGTACGGAGTGTCCGGCTAAATAGTTTTCATCATTCGACAGGCCTCATAGCTCAGTTGGTAACTCTGCCTTCTGCGCTGTAGGCCGTGGGTTCGATTCCCAACCAGGACAAATTTTGTGTGACGAATATATAGATGTTTGTTCTGTATGTATTTAGAAAAAAGTATTCAAGTATTATATCAGTTGTCTGGTTTTCATATTACAAGCTATGCTTAGTTCGGGGCTAGATGGCGCTGTGTGATTGTCCACCAATATTATTATTATTATTTTCAAGGGCAGGGTTTTTTTATTATCTTAGAGTCAACAGCACTTAAAATTTATAATAGAGAATTTATAACTAAAAACTTAATGCCAATTACAGATTCTCACTATGTATGTAAAATTTATTTATTTAATTTAATTATTTAGAACGGCGTTATCACCAATGAACACATTACAAATAAATTTAAAAAAATTCGACTAAATCAACCCTGAGGTTCAATCCAGAGATTTCTTAGGTTCACATCCTAACTTGTACCAATAAGTTATTAAACACGACTTTCATCTCTGAGGCCATAAATTATGTAAATGAATGACAACTGGTGTAAATGAATATAACTGGTGGCTCAATGACCTGTCCAGGCCCGACTCAGTGCCAGCTAGTTTAAGGATTGATTAAATTTAAGTTTAAATTGTTTTTAATTAAATATTTTTATTTATTTTATTTTATTTAAATTTGAAATTTTGTAATTTTATAATTGTGTTGTGTTGAATGTGTTTTAATCTATGGATCTATGGGTCTGAAATAAATGATTTATTATTATTATTATTATAACAGAACAAACATCTACAAATCAAATGTCACACAAATGTTTGTCCTGGTTGCGAATCGAACCCGCGACCTACAGCGCAGAAGGCATAGTTACTACCAATTGAGTGAGGTCAGTCTGATATTGAGCCATCAAACTAAGAGTTTGACTAAACCTTACCTACTCAGGGAAGTCAAAACAAACTGATTAATTAAATATAATTATTTTTTTAAATCTTGGCCTCCGACACCAGAGTCCGCCAGGTTTCCCGGTCCATCGCCGCGTTCATCCAGTCGACGGCCAGAAGTTCGTGCAGGTCTTTTACCACTAGGTCTCCCCAGCGGTACCTCGATCTGCCAAGATCCACTTTGGGTCGCTGCGCCACACCAGTAAGTAAGTAAGTAAGTAAGTATTTTTTTAAATGTCAAAATTTATACTTAATTTATAAATGGGAAAGCAACTCTGTCTGTCTGTTGTTTGATTCTAAAAACCGTACCTTCATTATTAAGTACCCTTCGATATAAGCTGCCCCTAAATATTCCTTATCCCTTACCTTATGATGATTAAGATTAACATGTCTGTCCAAATCGATCCTCCGTGCGTAATACAGCGAACAATTCTTACACTTATAATGCATTTTATCACCCGCTCTCTTTCTATCCTTCTTCAGAAAGCTATCTTCTATCTCCGCCTCGTCTAGATAGACTTTAGTGTAATACTGAGATAAAGGTTTCTTCCATTTCGCCTGTCGACTCACTTTTGCGTAACTTTTATATTCCATTTTCCAATTAATTTGACTCTTACCCTTCTTATTACTTTTACGGGACTCTTTAGACTTTCCTTCATCAACATTAGTAATGTCCGTTTTATCATCTGCGTTACTTACATCAGCTATGGGATCGTCCAAGTCTAAATCGCTTTCGATATATTCATCTTGAATTTCTTTACTATTAAACATATAGTTTTCTTTCATATTGAGACGGTCGTTAATTATTTCCTCTTTAATTGGTTTGGGATCATCTTTGTTAATTAAAAGGTCATGTAATGATATATCAGTGTGTTCTATCTCTTTGTCGTAATAATCTTTATGGATGGTCGATAGTTTTGATAACGAAATGTAACTTGGATCCTGCAGATTGGAATAAAGATAATTAATAAATAAATAAATAAATGTCGGTGGATATTTCACGCAGTGCTAGTAACCTAAACATAGCTTGTACCATGGGAACCAGACAACTGATATACAAAATTATATATCAACATTATATAATAATAATAAACGTTTATTTCAGACAAATCAATCCAAGTCAATAAAAGTATCCACAATATTAAAATTAAATTCTATTTACAAAAAATTATGACTAATAAAATAAATAAAATTTTATCATCAAGCTTAAATTACAATTATTGTAATTATTTTATTTATTTTTTAATTTTAAAGGCGAAAGTTAGTTTTGCGTATTATGTGTGTGTGTTTATTATTTCTTCACATTCAATGGTTGAAAGGATTTGGATGATATTTAGTACCGAGATAGCTTATAGCGTGGCTTAATAAATAAGCTACTTAATTTAACTTAACTTTAATTCCGGAAAAGTTCAGTGTTCCCGTGATATGACTTATTTACATCGGGGCCGCAGCTAGTTGTAATTTTAACTAGCCTCATAGCTCAGTTGGTAGTAACTCTGCCTACTGCGCTATAGGTCGTGGGTTCGATTCCCACCCAGGACAAACATATGTGTGAAGAATATAGAAGTTTGTTCTGGGTGTTAATATGTATTATATGTATGTGTTTACAAAAATGTATATATGTATTCTATCAGTCACCTGGTTCCCACAGTACAAGCTATGCTTAGTTTGGGGCTAGATGGCGCTGTGTGAATTGTCCACCAATCCTACTAATATTATAAGAAAGTTTGTATGTATGGATGTTTGTTACTCTTTCACGTTCAAACGGCTGAATGGATTTCGATGAAATTTGGTATCAATATAGCTTATATCCTGGATTAACACATAGGCTACTTTGATCCCGGAAAAGTGCAATGTTCCCGTGGGATTACTTATTCACCGCGGGGAATACCGCGGGGCGCAGCTAGTCTTATTATAATTATTATTTTATAACTTTGTAAACTGTTGTAATGTGAAAATTGAACTCACCATCTGATGTTGCATTTGCATCAACATATTCTGCGCATGTTTCAGCTGTTGCTGGTACCGTTGAAAGCGTTTCAACAGCGCCAGGCATTCCCAGCAGAAGTATATATCACCCATATCCTGGAATATAAGTCAAAAGAATTTGTATACAGCGCCATCTAGTTCTAAACTTGCATAGTTTGACTGTCCTCGCAGCTCAGTTGGTATTAACCCTGCACTCTGCGCTGTAGGTTGTGGGTTCGATTCCCACCCAGGACAAACATTTGTGTGACAAACAAATATATTTGGTCTGTCTATATAGTTACGGAACGAGCCGACGGCCCACTTGGTCTTAAGTGGTAGCCTCTGCCCATAAGAATCGATGCCACTTGGGTCCTCCCCTACTAGGTACGACAAGACTCGAGTCGCATCGTATGCGCACGTAACTCTGAGACGTGGAGGTGGAATGTTTCATGTGCCTGTAATTTCACCGGCAACCACACCTTTCGAACCGGAACACAGTAACGCGAATGCGTTTCTGCTCGGCGGCAGAAATGGTGGCAGTACTTCCCCGGACGAACTTGGCGTGAATTCTACTGCTCTTAAATTATTTATGTTACTTAGAAATAATGGCTCACATATTCCGTGGATCCGAGAAGGGTTGAGAAGATGTCTGACAGATGGCCGAGGGGCGAAGCCCTGCGGTCGCCACTTAAGCACCCATGACACATATGCTGTTCTACTTTCACCTTCACGTCACATGCGTCCACCGGAGTCTCTAACCTGTAGATATCAATATAAGTAAATATATATTGGTAGATGTTACACACAGCGCCATCTAGCACCAAACTAAGCATAGCTTGTATCATGGGAACCAGACAACTGATACAATACTTGTGTAAATACATACTATACAGTACATTTTAAATATAATGTCAGCCATATATAAATCTCGCTATAAGTCGTGGGTTCGATTCCCGCCCAGGACGAACATTTGTGTGAGGAACACAGATGTTTGTTCTGTGTCTGGGTGTTTAGTATGTATTATATTTATGTATTAACAACAAAAAAGTATGTATATCAGTTGTCTGGTTCCCATGCTACAAGCTACGCTTAGCTTACTTTTGGGCTAGATGGCGCTGTGTGACAATGTCCACCAATATATATTTATTTATATAGAGGTAAAGTTTGTAAGTTTGTTTGTTTACAGGATGTAATCTCTGGAACTACTGAACCGATTATGAAAATGGAGGTTTTTAAATGTCCAAAAAAAAACAAGTTATTCAATCACTCCCATAAAAGTGGTTTTATCAAGTTACCTCTCGATGCTCTTTCTCTTTTCAAGATTCTTCGTAGGAATAGCGTGTTTCATTAATCTGAAATAAAACATTTTAAAGCGTCATTCACATCGCTATTAATATTCTTACCACTAGCTTTTTAGAACCAGTGCGAAGACAGGATTAAGTGCGCCTTTAAGAGGCTCCTTTCGCGCAATCGACGAAACATATCATCGAATTTTCAACTCCAAGACATATCGGTTATTTCACGATTTGAGAACGATTTATATAGCTAATTCTTTTTTGAATTGACTACTCAATGCTGCATTTCGGGATTTGAACCAGCGACCTCCGGATTGAAACTTGGTGTCTGCGCCATCGCAGACTCATTCACAGGACATTATCAATATGTGACATGGGTCTTATACTTCTTCTATTCGAGTCACTGAACCAGTGTGGTGAAAGGATTTTAAGTGCGCCTCAAAGAGGCTCCTTTCGTGCACTCGACACAAGTCATCGAATCTTTAATTCTAGGACATGTCGGTTTCCTCAGTGTTTTCCTTCACCGTTTTGAGAACGTGGTATAAAACATGGTAAAAAAAAGCAATATAATAACTAACATGGGTAAAACTTTATCTATATCTACAAATACATGAAATTGAAGTGTCTGTTTGTAACGTCAAAATAACTTTTTACTAAATGCTTGAAAATAGTAAAGTAAGTAGAGAAACAGAGACAGATAGCGTCTATGTTTTATATTATTTAGGGAAGACGAAGGGAGAAGAAGATATAAGAAATATAAAACAAACCCTTTGCTTAGAATCTGTTTGTTTCTGAAGAATTTCAACTCGAAATGGTCTGAGCATATCACGAAGCGATTCTTGTAAAAATAATCCACGTCTTGCGATTCTGCTTTCGACAACAAGTCTTTGCGGTTAGTAGCGGCTACCCATTTCATTAGCCTGAAAAAATATATGATGAATATGATTGCTTGTTTAAAATTTCAATAATGGATTAACAGGTCATCCATATGACAAAAACTGTTTTTAATACGGGCGATTCAGAAGCCGAAAACATGATAACTCTAATTCTCCATTTGTATACATAATTCACATTGTTATTCTAGCGTTCTCCACTAATAAATGTACTTAGCTCAATCAGGAATAGACGCTTTTATTTTCGTTCCTGGAAGGAAGACATTTTGTCACGGGCGCTTGCACTAAAACAGCGTTTACTTACACGTCTCGGACTTGAGGAAATCTGTAAAAGAATATGTTCTTTCTCAGTTTCTGCTGTTTTTTATTGTTGCATCCGGGTATTGAACACACTGAACTAATTTTAGTAGTCATTTTGAGAAAGTAAACTATTTTAAGTTATCGATTCGACTATGTTTTGCCGATCAAGAAGATCAAGAGACTTCTGACGTAGTTGTCACACGTTGTCTATTCGTAATTCAGTGATCGACTGCATTAAAAAAAGTGCAGCCATTTTCCACTACTCGATAATAGATGGCATTGGCTTCAGAAGCACATTTTTTTATTTTGTTATTATTATACATTCTATTATTGCACGAAGAGCCCCTTTGAGGCGCACTTTAATCCTTTCACCACTCTGGTTTGTGAGAACCAGTGACAAGAGTAGTAGTAGCAGCACATTCTATTGACTAGATAATACCCAAAATATTTTATCATCTGTGCGCTGCAAAAATGGCGTTTGGCGTTTGATCGTTGTTCTATTGTCTATTTTTTGGTAAATAAACACTTTTTGGGGTAAAATCACCCTGAAATAACTCAAAATTCCACCCCAAAAACATAATTGCCGGCTTCATGATGAACATGAATATAATATACGAAGTGCCCGTGCAGGTGGAGGCGACGGCCGCGGCCGTCCGAGTGTTAGAGCACGAGCATCATCATCACCAGCAGCAGCAAATGCACGATGGCGAAGCCCCCGTGATAGTGAACATGCAGCCAGTACCCCCGGAACCGCCACAGCCGCCCGACGAAAAAAAAACAATAACCATAAAGTCGGAGAAGAAGAAGAAAGAGGCTATAGACGGGCAGGCGAAAGAAGTTATTTACAGAGTGATAAAGTTCTTCGAAAGCGAAAAACAGAACAGGGGGTACGCCTTTCCGGTGGAAAATGTAGTTAAACGCGCGTGTGCCGCCACAGGACTGTCAGAAAGCACTATAAAACGGATCAAAAGGGACGGTATACGCGCCGAAGCAACCCAAACTAAAATGACAGGCCCCAAGAAGAAACGAATCAGAAAAACCAAAGTACAATTAGACTACTTCCAACTGTGCGCTCTACGAGGCATCGTCAACAGTTATTCAATACGAAAAGAGGTTCCTACGTTGGGTAAAATATTAGCTGCGGCGCGGAACGAATTAAACTACACGGGTGGTAAGGAATCTCTAAGATTAATATTGTTGAACAAATTAGGTATTAAGTTTAAGAAGTGCGAGAAGAAGAATAAGAAGCCACCGGAGCAGCCGCCGCCTCCACCCCAGGTGCAGCTTCAACAGATTAATGTCCAACCGAATATGATGATACAGCATCAGCCAATGCAACAGATGAAACAACAAGCTCCGGAGCCCATGTGCGTATATTCACATATGATGCCACACGTCCCTCCCGTGTCCTACTAGCCTAGAGAAACCTGTGCTGTTGTACCCTTAGGTATAATATGGACAATTTGAAAAGTAGCTGTGACATCTTAAACTGTGTGAAGTACTCGGCAATAACTGTATCATATTAAACTACTACTTGACACAAGATGAATAAGAATGGAGACTTCAGACTACAGTCAAGATTAGTATTGGGATTGTTATTATTTTTTTCATTTGAAACTATATCCTCCGTCACATCTACATACCCATAGTGCAACCTGCAAGGTGAAGTGACCAGCTGAGGCTCTGCCTACCTTTTTAGAAATAAAGGCTTGTATCTATGGATGTATGATATCTTAAGTAAGTTTTTATTTTACATCAATTGACATATTTACAAAATACAATGAAATCAATTGAACTATCTGTAGCCCACATGGCTTAGTTAATCTCTGCTGGAAGCAATATGACTTGGGTCCTCCCCTACTTAAGTACAACAAGACTCATGTCATATCATATGCCCCAGTAAATTTCAGATGTGAAGGAGGATTGTTACACATTTCAGTCTAGATCCATTTTTAAGCACTTTTAATACATGTTAGTTCCAGTGTAGCCTCATTTCGTTCTTCAGCTCAACCGATAATCAAGTGCAAATCGAGATGAAAATTGGAACATAATTCCAATGCTTAACTTGACATGAGTAGAACACGTGTTACCCGCTCACATCTAATCAGAGCTCATTAATATGAGTTTTACGCTTGGTAGGTGAGAACGGTGGCAGTTAAGAACTATGCCTATAGCAGTGTAAAAGACTGAGGAAGTCGTCAGCGTCACACTTAAAAGCACCAAACTAAATTAAATAATATAGGATATTTGTAAATATATTAACATTGTGTTCCATCAATATACAAACAGTTCCTTCCTAGCAACAAGATAACCATTCCACCGATGGTTATTCATTTAATTATTTGACAATGTTATGGTGATCTTACATCATTCAAATGAATTGTATAAGAATAAGAAAGAAATCCAGCATTCGTACATCACATGATAGGGATAGATAGTGGTATTATTGGAATGGCTTTAAACGTTAATAAAACTGTCAGATGTTTTTTTTATGTCAACATTTTATAAATGTCAGTTATCATGTTTGCCAGTATAATTTGTTTTAATTAGTTAATTAATAATTAAATTCGGCAAGAGATATGATTGGGAAATGGCAATAAAAAAGATGGATGACAGAATGGCGCCAGATTTTTGTAATGGATAATACTTGTAGTCCGTAGATGGTTTTTTTTTTTTTTCAAATCAAATCAAATTGCCTAAGCCTTGACAGTGCTTGCTTTGGTTTGGCCTTCCAGTGAAAAATGTAACACTGACATCACAATTCTGTCCATTTTTATCTATTTTTTTATTTAACGCTGGTTAATGGCTCATTTAGTTGTAAGATTTCTCCCCATTGCTTGTATGTCAATCAAATCTATTATAATTAATATATTACAAAGATAATTTTCTAAGGACCTGTATAAAAAATTATTATCCACACTGGCAGCTTAAAAATCTTGTATAAATAAATAAAGTGACTCAAATCATGCATTGTAACTGTAAGATATTACAAAAGATTATATGTAATATGTTAGCGAAGATGTCAGATTTGATTATCCTGAAAATGTTTGGACTACGTTTGAGAGTTCAGATTTTTGTATCCCTTTCTGTCTCTCAGAAATGTCTTTAGTTAGATAGAGAAGCAAATGGCCATGGAATCTGCCCCAAGCTGAGCAATATCTAGTTTATATGGAAGATTCTTTTTAAGTAACTCATTTGACTATAGATCATATACATTTCCACTTATTTCTTACACTAGAAAGTCCTCAAAATCCTCACTATATACTGTATGTTCAATGGATTGTGGAACATTTGACTATATCCTACATTAGATAAAATATTGTATGTATACATATGTGTATAATAATAAATATGTGTATATTTCATTACATTAATGATAGCTATTTATAGCATAGAAATTAGGTTGATAAGGCTGAATACTAAATTACAATGTATTTTAATCAAATAAAACATATTTAAGTTAATGTAGATTTTTATTCTTTTCAATAATTTTTTTTTCTTATTATTGCTGTGTCTACATTATCCTCTAAAACATATTATTGATATTCGAATCAATATATTGACAAGCAAATTGTTGTCTGAATATGTACCGCGGTCTTTGGTGCTGCTTTATTATAAAACATAAATGCAGCGCTGGTTTCATTCAGATGCAGAAATTATTCTCTTACTGTTGCGGCGCTAGTTTCGTTAAGATGCAGAAATTATTCTCTAGTTTCACCTGGATACAAAAATTTGTACTGGTTTCTTCAGATAGAAATATTGTCCTAATTTTTTATATCAATTAATCCTTTGCGCTATGTTATCTGGTAGATTTCATTACAAAAAATATACAGTTTAGTTCCACTACTATTTTCGATGAGTTATTTTCATTTTACAAAATTTATAGCAACTGATGTGTGATATCGCTTTGCACTGATACAGAAAGTTCTAAATGATTTCGCATGGATGCAAAAACATCTCAATGACTTCACAGATATCCTAAAATTAGCTAGTTTGACCGAGCTTTCAAAGTCCACGGGACAACTTTCATCTAAATGCGGGTACTTTGTAAATTTTGCTATACCTAATAATTAGAATGAAATATTCCAAGCATCTCTTATACTCCATTGTGCAAAATTTACATCAATTGGTGCATAATAGCTGTGCTAGCTTCGCTCGGATGTACAAATTTGTCCCTACTTTGGCCTGGATGCAAAAATTTATCCCTACTTTCGCCCGGATGCAGAAATTTATCCCTACTTTGGCCCGGATGCAGAAATTTATCCCTACTTTCGCCCGGATGTAGAAATTTATCGACGCCTTTTGTTTCGACGTGGTCTTTGTGTTGCGTCCGTTGGTGGGTCTTCATGGCTGTTATTTGCGCGAAGCTAGCCGTGCAGTATGAACATTTGTACGGCCGTTCGCCTGTGTGGGTGCGACGGTGTTTTATTAGGACACCGTTTGTCTGGAAATAACGATTTTAAATATAAATAAATATTGGTGGACATTGTCACACAGCGCCATCTAGCCCCAAAGTAAGCTAAGCATAGCTTGAACCAGACAACTGATATAATACCTAAATACTTTTTGTAAGGACATACATATAAAAAGTCAAAGTGAAAAACTTTATTTCCATACAATTCTCAAAGAAATGGCTTGGAAATGTCAGTAATATTTAAAACGTAAGGTCACGCGTACTTATCGCTAAGTTTGACAACTGTACAAACCCTATCATATCATCAACATATCAACACCCAGACACAAAACAAACATCTTTTTTTCGTCACACATATATTTGTCCTAAGTGGGAATCGAACCCACGACCAGCGCAGATGGTAGTGTTACCAACTGAGCTGTAAGGCCAGTCTTAAAAAGTACTTGTAAGTCCTTTTTAAAAGATTTCATTTAACTTTCCAATGTATGTTTCGGGTCAAATCTTGCTATTGAATTTTATGAAAGTCTGGTACTACCCGCACACTTTTTTTTTATGAATGGACCTTTGGATGAATGGATATAACGCTTTTGGCCGCAGATGGCCTTGACAGCGTTTACACGGGCTTTCGGTGACTACCCGCAAACGGCTACTCGCTACTTACATGGAACCCCCTCCCGCATATATCGCAAATCTTATCCTTTATCTTCGGCAATTTGAGATGTACATTCTCCCTGTGATGTCTCAAACCGTAACTGTTCGCGTAGTACTGAAATTATACACATAATATAAATATATTGGAGGATATTTAAAACAGCGCCATCTAGCCTCAGACTTGGCACAGCTTGTACTTTGGGAATCAAACAAATGATATACATTCTAATATACTTTTTAAAGTACCTACATCAAGTGCTTACAAAGTGAACCAAACAATAAGTCCTTCCAAATGTTGACATTTTTTTTCTTTCCAAAACAGCAGTTTTCTTTGTGTGATACAGTTACGGAACTAGCCGACGCCCACCTGGTGTTAAGTGGCAACCTTTGCCCAAAACAACCGACGCGATTCGGGTCCTCCCCTACTAGGTACGACAAGACCTAAGTCATCGTATGCGCCCGTAACTCTGAGACGTGTAGGTGGAATGTCTCATGTGCCTGTAATTTCACCGGCAACCACGCACGCCTTTCAACCCCCTTTCCCATTTTTGTTTCCTGTTCCCCTTACAAGGGTCCCATTACCACTCACCTTAAGCATTTGCTTCATCATTCTTTAATTCATCCTTTCATTCTTCCTCTAAATGCTCAAACGAGCTAAGCATACCTTTCTCAATCGTCATCACAGTCTTCTTAAATATAATACTTCTGAGAACGTGGTGGTCTAGTGGTACTGATCCCGAGTTTCAATCCGGGGTTCGCCGGGTCAAATCCCGACGTGCACCTATGAGTTTTTCATTGAAAGATTTATGTGGACAATACCACGTTCTCAAAACGGTGAAGGAAAACATCGTGAGGAAACCGACATGTCCTAGAACTGAAAATTCTAAGACACGTGTCAAGTGCACATAAGGAGCCTCTTTGAGGTGCACTAATATATTTTCACCACACTGGTTCGAGAGAACCAATGACACGAATAGAATAGAACTGTTTTCTTTCACCCCATATAATGTATGTATGTATGTGAGCTTACCTTGTTGCAGGGTTCGCAGTAAAATTTAGTGACCTTCAAATGTAGCAATCTATAGTGGTTGTTCATATAGCTCTTCCTTGTGAAAGTCTTCCCGCATTCTGGACACGGTATCCTAAAATATAAATAATATTTATTGGTGGACATTGTCACACAGCGCCATCTAGCACCAAAGTAAGCTAAGCACAACTTGTAGCTTGTATAATGGGAACCAGACAACTGTTTTTTACTTACATAACGGGTACTTTATCCTCTTGTTTGGTTTTGACTTAAACTTACGCAAGACATAGTTTAGTTTTGACATTGACTTACGCAAGATATAGTTTTGACATTGACATACGCAAGATGTATTTGGCGCGTATGTATACTTACACAACGGGCACTTTGGGCGTGTGTTTGGGCGACTCCTTGAGATGTATCTTGTACTTGTAGACGCTCGGGTACTGGCGGTCGCACTCGACGCAGTAAGCCAGCTCGAGATCCTCCACAATGTTGATCTGTTTCGGATGAAAGAGACGCAAGTGGCCGCGGTACTTCGTGTAGTTCTGGTATCGGCGGTCGCATTTTTTGCAATAGTAATCGCCGTGTCGACGTCTGGGAAAGAGATTGGACTGGTGTCACGACTCTGGTGCTTCTGTGTAGGTCGCGGGTTCGATTACCACCCGAGAAGATTTTTTTGTTTACTGACATGGATGTTTTTCTGTGGTTGACTATTAATGTTTTTTTTTTGTTTCTTTTAATAGATTTTTTAGAGTGCATAATAATAACTTATTGTACGTCAAATTATAGCTTACTAAATTGAAGAATCACGTCTTAGATAAATTTAGTTTTTTGATGTGATATAAAAATATTTGAAATGTATTTTTATCATGATATAAATAAAATAAAAACATGAATTTGACGCAAGTAGTAGACGCCTGTAAAATAATAATAATAAATATTGGTGGACATTGTCACACAGCGCCATCTAGCCCAAAAGTAAGCCAAGCATAGCTTGTATCATGGGAACCAGACAACTGATACTTATATACTTTTTGCTGTAAATACATACATATAATACATATTGACACCCAAACAGAACAAACATCTATGTTCGTCATACTAATGTTTGTCCTGAGTGGGAATTGAACCCATAACCATAACCCATAAAAAAAAAAAAAAAAAAAAAAAAAAAAAAAATAACCTACAGTATAGAAGGCAGGGTTACTACCAACTGAGCTGTGAGGCCAGTCAAAAAAACAATAGATTATATACACTTACGCGATATGCTTTTCAATGATCCTTTTCTCGCTGCATACTTTGTTACAATGGTGACATATGTATGTGCCGTGCGACTCCTTGTAGTGTTGGGCGAATTTCTTTAGTGAACTGTAAAATATATATGATATATGTAAAATAATAAAAAATGGTGGACATTTGACACAGCGCTATCTAGCCCCAAGGTAAGCATAGCTTGTATCATGGGAAGCAGACACCTGATATAATACTCAAATACTTTTTTGTTGTAAATACATACATATAACACATATGAACACCCAGACACAGAAGAAACATCTAATGTCGTCATACAATTGTTTATCGTATAACAGATAGTAAGTGTAAAATAATAATAGATAGCACTATTTGTGTACATTAAACAGTAAAACTCTAAGGTCTACTGTGACAGTCAACTCACCCGAACTGGAGTCTACAATCTCTGCATCCGTACTGCCTGGTGTGTTCGAAGTTGAGATGTCTCTTGAGCATTCTCTGTCGGCAGTGGTCGCCGCACAAGGTGCACCGGTACAGTCCGCAGTGCTCCCGCCAGTGCTCCGCGAGCGCGTGCGCGCCGGGCACCTGCTGCCGGCACGCTCGGCACTGGTACCCCGCTTCCGCCTGCATACACACACATTATATATATTGTAGCCGGCACTCCGCTCGCTCACAGACTGAACGTTGCCATCCAGCGCGAGGCAAGCGGGGGAATTGTGAATGACAAGACTTGATGGTGATATAACCTTACATGACACAATATTTCTTATTGATTCTCTTACTGATTTGTATTATAATTTGTAATTTTCTTAACATTCACATTCTTTTTATCTTATTTGATATCTTTTTGTACATGCATTTACTGCAATAAATAGACTTAGACTTTAAATTTTTTTTTGCAATACACTCCATTTGTGTAACAACAAATATACAAACCTTGTGATGATTCAAGTCATTGTGACGATAATAGTCAATAACTCTCAGGTAACCGAGATGGCATTCCTTGCACTTGTACGGAAAGTTAGCGTACGCTCTCTGTTTCCTATCAGTCTGCGAGAGTAGGTCCTCTATCTCCTTCTCACTGAGGAACACCTTAGTGAAATACTGCTCATAATCACTGCCCCAATTTTTCTTTTCGCTGCCAATTGTGCGTGCATACATCTTATACTTAGCCACCAAACTAATACTCTTTTCTTTCTTCTTTTTACTGCATTCAATTTCTAATTTTGGTACATTTTCCTCCTTGGTTATTATATTATCTTTACTGTCATATTCAAACTCTTTTGTGTAATCATCAAAGTCTATATAATCCTCCTTGGATTCATATTCATTGTCCTTTAATGTATCATCTGTTTCTTCTTTCACTGCTGGTAGTTCTATGATAGGGATATCTAAGTCTTTGGTGTCAACGTCAGTTTTAGGATTGACGGTGTCAAAATGGTTGAATTCAAAATGGTCTATGTTGGTTGTTGATAGTTTTGTCAACGGCACAACATCAGGGGTCTGGAAAAAGATGACAAAATATCATTTAAAAAAATTATTTGTTGTAATATATCTTTTTTATAACAAGGTTTTACAATCAGTCCCTGGATACCACCGAGGGCTATAGAGCTTGTCAAGAAATGTAACTCGCCTAAACATGATGTGTGCTATTCTATTCCCACGGGAACCATACATCTTTCCGGGATTAAAAGTAGCCAATGGCTATTCCAGACCTATCTAACCATGTGCCAAATTTCAATTATATTAAATAAAGCTCCTTACCATTTGATAGAGCATTTGCAGAAGCATATCCTGGGCTGTTTTCAGTTTATTTTGGAATTCCTGAAGCTTTCTCAACATCGCTCTGCACTCCCAACACAATTTTACCTCTTCATTACTCTAAAAAAATAAACAAAATGGATAACCTATATTTACGTTTTCATATTATGGTGTTAATATTTTTATTTACGTTTAGTTCTATCAGGTTAACCTGTTATATGTATATATTATTATAAATAATTAAACCACTAGCAAATATTAGCACTTGTGTAAGGGAAGGAACTGGTTTCTGACATACAGCTAACACTAGTTGGGAAATCAGGGCTTTAACAAAACTTTACAATATGGTTTATTTCAAATAACGTTTTACTATTATATTTAATATTTATAATAATTAAAAACAAATCATACCTTAATTTCAACAGATTAGGCTCTATAGTTTATTTTTAAATAGTTCAGTCAGAGTATATTTAGGTTTTTGAAAAAGGCTATCAAATATTAGTAACATGAATACATAGCATCTTTGACTATCCGTAAGAGTCTCATTCTTTTTCAATCTCAGATAGAGATAAATAGTTAATGGATAAAAAATAAATAAAAAATAAAATAAATTTATGGATAAAATAGTGATGTTGAACTAACCATACCCTGCCTACTAACCTACTAACCATGGCCTTCTGCGCTGTAGGTCGTAGGTTCGATTCCCACCCAGGACAAACATTTGTGTGACAAATACGGATGTGTTCTTTGTCTGGGCGTTAATATGTATTAAATGTATGTATTTAATAAGAGTATATATATTCAGTCAGTTGTCTGGTTTGCATAGTACAAGCTATGCTTACTTGCGAGCTAGATGGCATTGTGCGAATTGTCCACCAATATTATATTATTATACATACATATAATCGCTTAAGGGGTGGGCAGCGTCTCAATGGAACACTTCAAAAGTGTTTTAAAAAACACTTGATTATACACTTCAACACTTACATAAACATTAAAGGACTGCTGAGGTCCAGTAAGCATGTAGTACATCCGGGAGTAGTCTCCGAGGGGCGCAGTCCTGCGGTCCGTGCTCAAGCACCCGTGGCACACATTCTCTGCGGATTCCACCTTCACAACACTCATATTGACTGGTCCTTATATATTGGTTCTAACGTGACCCACACGAGTGAGTATTCCGCATAAATAACACCTTTTTTATTTTAATAACGACTTTTTTCCACCTACATTATTACATATTTTACACATATCATTTATTTCCAAGGAAATTTGACCAGAAAACCACTAATAAACAATATTTTACAGATTTAGCAGCGTAGGCTTCGCCATTTATCAACAATTATATGACACAAGACAATGAGTGACACATGATGTTAACTGACATTGACTTCCTAAAATTAGTAAATACTTAATATAACATTCACATATTTTTCCTTGGTACAGAGATTCACCTTGGTTTTTTTAATTAATAAATTCTTGCTGTTTCGGAATAATTACCATCAAAATTTCAACCTGAGCTCCTGTTGTATATGACATTATCACTAGCGGTCATTGCCAGACTGGTGGGCTCACATAGCCATCAACTAAGAAAATTAGTTAACCGCCATCTAGTGACGAATAGTGCAACTTTACACAGTTCAGGAGTGCCCTGAGCCTTACTAAGTACAGCGCGAACGACAAACGACGCCGTCTGGGATTTTAGGCATAGAGCGTATAGACTAGAGGCTCAACAAAAAAGGATAACATAGAATAAATAAATCAATTAAATGTTTTAATGTGTTTTTATTTAATAATAAAATCATGGTAAATATATATTTATGAATTAATTCGCTATAATTCCATAGTTGAGTTATTATTTAAAATGTCCATTAACACATTTTAAGTTATTTAAATTTGTCTTGTTTTTAGACGAATACGAGTTCATTTCTATATTTGTATTTTTTATTAAATATTACAACAAATTGGAGAAAATTCAAATATACACTTGAAAGAATCCTATATCCTCTGTGTTCTTCCTAGAACAGCTGTATTCCTCTGTAGTTTGTTGTCACCGCGCGCTCAATGTTATGAGTCGTGCTTGGCGCGCGCGTGCGCTCGGAGCGCGACACGTTGCGAGAAGCGCGCGTCGCATAAACTACAAACGAACGGACGCTCGCCCGTATGTGTTCGCACGTGATTCTGCAGTATCTCGTTTGTCTAAAAAATAACATTTAAAACATTCAACTTCCTACACTACAAAGTCTACGCGTACGCGAGATGCAGGCTGTACAGGCAACACAGTACAGCACTTTTTTTATACAAATGGCAACACTGTATAGGTACTGTGTTGCCCGTGCGCAGGGCTGCGTCGCGTTTGTAACAGGTATGTTACGGATATATAGTTACAGATCCGATATGAATAATAATTATACCGTTTCCAGATACGGTTACGAATATTAAATTATTTCGGATTATCTGATAGTCTCAGTTAAGAATATTACATTTTTATGGAGCTTTAAAAAGTCAATATATATATATATATAATAATATAAATATAATAATATATAAATATATATAATACAAATAGACAATGACTTGAATAGATTTTGACTTTATTTTTCGTTCATTATTTGGTACTACAATTACAAAAAAATGTACCTTATTAGGGATATTTATAGATACTTAATTTTTTTATATTAGTTACTAAAAAAATGCAAAAATCTTTATTTGCTTCTATTATCTATATGTACTTATAATAATACTATAATAGATCCAATTCTGTACATTGAAGATATTTTGAACATTTTTTTTTGGAGGGCACTCTATAATCGACTGAGGCCAAAAAGCGCCTCATGCGCTATTTATTTAATTATCTTAGAAAGCTGATTATTCAACTTAAAAATATAAATTAATCTATATAATAAATAATTTAAAATAACACCTACCGCAAATCCTCGTCCACACATGTTGCATATTTTATTCTTAGGCGGCTGTATACCTTCGTGTATTTTACGTTTGTGCTTGACCAGGTCAGCATTTCTGCTAAAATTCTAAAATAATAAATAAATATTGGTGGACATTCCACACAGCGCCATCTAGCCCCAAAGTAAGCTAAGCATAGCTTGTATCATGGGAACCAGACAACTGATATACATACTAACATTAAATACATACACCTAGACACAGAACAAAAACCTATGTTCGTCACACAAATGTTTATCCTGGGTGGGAATTGAACACACGACCTACAGCGCAGAAGGCAGGGTTACTACCAATTGAGCTGTGAGGCCAGCCAAAAATTATATAACATTTATAATAACACCTAACCACAGAAAGAATATATAAGTTCGTCAAACAAAACTATGCTTTAGTAGCAGTAAAACTTGTGCAAAGTTCGCCCGGAGAAGTACTGCCACCACGCCTGGTAATCTGTCGCCGAGCAGTGATGCACTCGTGTTGCTGTGTTCCCGTGGAAGGGAGTGGGTGGTGTGGTGGATGGGGTTATTTCAATAGAATTCATAAAGAAATGGCTTGGAAACGTCAATAAGTAATATTCAAAACATACACACACACACACACACACACATACACACACACACAAATTTGACTGATTCTATGCAAGAATTGTTATTACTTTTCTTTTCTTAAGGTTAACAATTAATTTTTTTATTTTTTTTTAAACTAATTATAAGTATTTTTGTTTTTATATGGTTACTTTTATATTAGCGTTGCATACTTTTCATATTTTCTTTTATATAAAAATCTTGTTTACTCTGTTTTTCACACAACCTCAAGATACAAAATGAGGGTTCGAATTGGCATAAGGACAATAATTATAATTTGACAGTACATCATTTTTAAGTAATTACGCTGTGAACCCTAGTTTTATAAATAAATAAATAAGGTCACGCGTACTTATCGCTATGCTTGACGCCTGTTCAGACCCTATCCGACCCTCCGGAAGAACGGATTATTTTTTTTACTATTTAGAGATTATTCATTTAAATTAATTAAAATCTTCATGAACTCACTTTATGACAAACATCGCATCTATACTTGAACACTTTCAAATGCACGAGATTGTAATGATCCTTCATGTAAATGTTCTTTGAGAATATCTTGTCGCAGCTCGGACACGGAATTCTGAAAACATAACATATTCATAATATATATCACTTAAATTAGCATGGTAACTTTGTCTGCAAATATTACTCAATTAACATAGCTACTTTATCAACAAATATTAACAAAACTACCATGATAACTTTGCCAAAATATATTAACTAAGTTAACATGGTAACTTTGTCAACAAGTAATAACTTAATTAACATGTCAAATTTGTCAACAAATATTAACTAAATTAACATGTCAAATTTGTCAGCATACATAACTAAATTAACATGGTAACTTAGGAAACAAATATTACTATATAAACATAGCAACTTTGTCAACAAATATTAACTAAATTAACATGGCAACTTTATCAACAATTATTAACTAAATTAACATGGTAACTTTGTCAAAATATATAAACTAAATTACCATGGTTAGTTTGTCAAATATATTGACTAAATTAACATGGCAACTTTGTCAACAAATATGAACTAAACTAACATGGTAACTTAGTAAACAAATATTATTAAATTAACATGGCAACTTTGTCAAAATATATAAACTAAATTGACATTGCAACTTTGTCAAAATATATAAACTAAATTGACATTGCAACTTTGTCAAAATATATAAACTAAATTGACATTGCAACTTTGTCAAAATATATAAACTAAATTGACATTGCAACTTTGTCAACACGACCTACAGCTGAGAAGGCAGGGTGACTACCAACTGAGCTGCGAGGCTTGTCAAAAAACAATAACAGATTAATACAAAAAGTATTTAATAACCTGCGTTTATTTCTAGGCGTGTGTATCACACTATTGCACAGATGCCATTTCAGTCTGTAAACGTCTTTGTACTGCTTGTCGCACTCGACGCAGTACGCAGGCGAAGCCGGGCGGTGTGCTAGCTTGTTGTGTAGCCACAGTCCGTTGTAGCGGGCGAATCTCTTGTTACAAGGTTTACATTCGAAAGGAGAATGTTTTTTTCTGAAATCACACTTATTAGTAGTACAACTGCAAACATGGCTGAGTCATTTTTTGACTGAAAGCGAGTTAGGAAATTAAGATCTTATTAACAGCTACGTAACATATTGAAAATAAAGTCAAAAGTCTCATTAAATCTGATATTGTTTTGGCTTAACTACCCCCCTTTTACAAATGGACTACTCAAATGTTACTTACACAAAATAATAACATTGTCACTATAATCCAGGCAAAACACAGAACAAACATCTATATTAGTCACACAAATGTTTGTCCTGGGTGGGAATCGAACCCACGACCTAAAGCGGAGAAGGCAGAGTTATTACCAACTGAGCTGTCTTTAAAAAGTTAGTTTGGATTTCGGTAACACTTTCATGCATCTGAGTCGTCATCAATACATACTTTATGTGATTTTCGATGCAGTATCTCATTTTAAAGGTAACACCGCAGTAATCACATATAAATTTCTCGTGCAAAGACTTGAAATGTTGGTAAAATTCACGTCTGCTCCTGAGGAAAATAATTCATAATAAATAAATACATATTGGTGGACATTTCACACAGCGCCATTTAGCTTCAAATAGCCCCAATAGAATACTTATATACTTTTGTAAATTCATACATATTGACATCGAGACACAGGACAAACATCAATGTCCGTCACATAAATGTTTGTGGTGGGAATCGAACCAACGAGACAAAATGCCAGACAGAGTTACTACCAACTGAGCTGGGCGGTCATTCAATATATAATCACCATCTGTGCTAATGTGTAGAACTAACAGGCTAAGCCGATCTCCTTACAATGAATGGATTCTATTCTACACAGTAAATTAGAGCACACACACACTTAATACTACTAAAATAATACTAACCTTATTAATGCGTTGCATTTAAGGCATTGAAAAATTCTCTTATGCTCTTTTTCAAAATGCCATGCCATAAAACCCCTTGTTTTACATATAAACCGACATATAACACATTTATATGCAAAAGGGTGTGAAAACAGATGGCGCTTATTTGTAACTTTGACATCAATGTTGCCAGTACAATTATTAATCGGATGATATTTTTCTTTGTGTTTCATTAAATTGTACTGATTTGAAAATATTAGTATACAATTGTCACACTTAAATCTTTTAGATTTATAATATCCGCTATATCTGTCTCTTTCGATACACTCCATTAATTCATCATTACTTATCTGTACTTTGATAAATGTAGCGTCGCAATTTGTCAAGATTCTGAATTTTGGCTTCTTGTTTTCCACAGCTTTCTTTATGGCCCACTGACTTTTAAAGCTATTTTTGTCTTTGACAATTTTATCAACTTTGTCTTCGGTATCATTGTCAGAATTATATTTATTTGAATCACTATCATCTGTGGAACTTTTCATTGCGTCTATTTCACAAGTTTTTGTATTCAAATCTTTTGTCATTGCAGTTTTTACTTTATCCCTATTGACATTAGTTTTAATATCTTCTGAATCTATTAATGTATCAGATTCATCATTTTTCACTTTTCTCACATGCAAATCGTCAGTCAATGGATTAATTATGTTATCTCTAACATTATAAGTTTTAATATTTTCAATTTCTTTATCTGCACCTATATCATCTTTATATTTTATTTCTAAATGTTGTTGGTCATGTAAATGTTCATTTACTGGATTTTTTGTTATGCCTGTATTGATATTCATTGTAATATCACTTGAATCATCTCTAGTAACATCAATGTATATTGTTTCATGAGTATCGTTAATTGTTACTGATATGAGATTAGAGAGAGAGGCAAGGATGAAACTCTGCAAAGAAAATTAGACCTCTCTAGACATAGAACGCATTTTCATAACTTTAAGTTAATTATTATTTTTTCATTTAAATTACAGTTGGCCCACCTAATGTTATCTCTGCACATGACAAGCAATACAACTTGGGACCTCCTTTACTTAGGTACGACAAGACCCAAGTCACATCATATGTACCTGTAACTCTGAGGTGTGAAGATGGAATGTTTCATGTGCCTGTAATTTCATTGGCAAAAAACTTTTAAACACAGATTGCAACAACCATTGTGAATGCATTTTATTTATTTATATAAAGATAGGCACAACACACTTCTAAAAGTGAGATATGTATTTTTGCATTTATTCCAGGAGCAAGAATTTTACAATTTGGTGTGTCAATGTCTAAATTTTTAGCTTCACTGACTGGGTCTCCATATTATTCCATGGCTTCATGGCTTCTGCTCCTAGAAGTTAACAGGCCAGCTACAAATTCTACCTTATTTCACCTGATTAGTCTGAAGAAGTTCATTAGCCCGCACTACTTGTTCTTGAAATAAAAGTACTTTTTTCAACAGAGAGTAGCATTCCCAGCATACTTGTAAGCATTCAATTAATTCTTGGCTCTGAAAATATAGTTTAATAAAGTTAGATAGCTTTGTTACATCTATGGATGACTTAACTGACTATACCATAAAATTCTCTTCTCTAAATCTTATCTATGGAATCATTTAATTAGCCTTAAGCCTTTAATTTATTAACCTATTCATTAAGCTAGCTGTAAGATTTCCTAAAATTGTAAAAATAAAATAAAAATAAATAAAATAAATACAGATGGATATTTCCATCTAGCACGAAAGTAAGCTAAGCATAGCTTGTAATATGGGATCCATACAACTAATACTTATTTACTTTTCGTAAATACATACATATATACATATTCCATCATACCGAGACAAAGAACTAACATCATACTATCAAAAACTGCCAGACTGTACATGAATCACTAGCAAGCATATACTGTTTGTTTTATAATATCCATAATATATGTATGGAAATATAAAATATATAACTGTCTAGAAATCCGATTAAAAGAGAAAATTCTCCAGAACAAGCTTTTGGATACCACTGAGCGCTATAGTACTTTTCAACACAATTGTAACTCGCTTAAACATGATATGATGTCTGCTGAACTGCTATTCTGGTGGTCTGCACCAGCAACACAATAACACTGCACCAGAATCAGCTCCAATGCAGCAATACCAAATTTCAGCCTATACATGCTACGAGAATTGTTCCAGAATTCAGTTGCAAATTTTGACCTAAACATATATACATACAAACATGGCAAGTTTAATAAAAGCTTGTAATAAAAGAAAATACACTCACAGGGTACACACACTCCGGTGTTATTTTTTTGTAAATATCCGCTAAACCTTCAAGGGGTCTGAGCCTCCGTCCGACACTGAGACACGACCGACAATGAAACTTAATATCAATGGCAAATTCATGTTTCAATTCATTATTATCCATTGTTTTACTGGATTTTTTAATTAATGATATAATTATTATTTTATATATTGACAATAATTATTAAAAAGAAGATCTCTGTTCATTTAAAGACAGAAAACGTAAAGTCAATATTAAAATACCTAAGTGTAAACAAACAATAAATAATTGTTTAGAAACATTTTCGCTACTAGTACGTATCCTACTGGACCTAGGAATAGCCAAAACCGGGGTTGCCAGATCGAGTGGATACAAAACTCCATCCTCGGCGTCCGACTCCAACAGGCGTTCCTGACGCTCGCTGTCATGAAAATTGATCTTTTTTGAATTTATATTATTATTTTTACCATATCGCAAAAGGACACTTGTAAACTTATACGTATAAGACAAAGAAACTGGACCAAAGTCTGCACAACAAATATGTATTTGTTTATCAACTTACAGATAAGAAAAAACTACAAAAGCATGAATTAAATAAAAAAATATTTAAATATTCGTCACCAATTGTGTAAAAAGTAAAAAAAAACCAAGGCGGACAAAGTAGTTTAGGGGATTCCTTAAGAGTCAATGTCATTCAATGTTAGTTTATCACTGTCAAGTGTCAATTTAATTGATTGTTGATAATATAGCCAAGATGTTGCTTCCTTCTTCATAGGAAATTAGAGGAATATAAGTATTGTTGTTATTAGTAATTTTCTCATCAGTTTTCTTCGAAACCACTAACATGACCGCACCGCACGTCCGTACGAAGCCAGCCGCAAAAGAAGTCCGAATACTTTAACGGCAAATTGAAATGTCATTCTTGTTAGAAACTTGAATCCATTCAAAATGAATGTTGTGAAGGTGGAATCCGCAGAGAATGTGTGCCACGGGTGCTTGAGCACGGGCCGCAGGACTGCGCCCCTCGGAGACTACTCCCGGATGTATTACATCTTGATTGGATCAGAGCAGTTCTCTGTGTATGTGAGTATATTAGTAGCCAGGTTTTTTTAAATTTGCTAACCGTGTAGTTTTTATTGTAAGGGTTTTTAGATTTGCAAACCATGAAGGCTCTAATGAAGCGTTTTTTTAAAATTCGTAAACTATTTGCAGTTAATGAATGTGAAACACTTCCCATTATGTTATTTTTTTATTAATTACTTATTAGAACAGATTTCATAGCCATTTAGCCTTTGTTTAAAATTGTGTTATTTCCTTTTTTTTTGTAAACAAACAAAAAAGTTATTTGTATACAAAAAAAAAGAAAGAAAAAAGTGTTTTTATTTGTATACAAAGAAAAAAGTTATTTTATGAATTTTTAGAATAATGAAGAAGTGAAACTTTGCTGGGAGTGCAGAGCAATGTTGAAAAAACTACTGGAATTCCAAAATCAAATGAAAACATCCCAGAATGTGCTTCAGCAGATGCTCTATCAAATGGTAAAAACATTACTAATTATTAATCTCCTCGCTCACAGTCTTTCCCTATTTCCAGGAAATATATTGCAAAAACAATATACATAAAATAGGTTATAATAGTTTTATTTCATTTTTCTCCTGGATATTATCCCAGTTTCGTTGGGGTTGGCCCTCATATTACTTCAGCGGAACATCATATATATATTTATTATGATATCATAAAAAAATATAAAATAGATTTTAATTAAAATTAATGAATAAAGTTTGAAAGATAATAAATAAACATCTGCATTTTTTTTATTAATGTATGTTGTGCACTAAGTTTGTGACATTATTGAGTGTTATTTAGTGCTATTGGCTGTAAATTGTTCCTTATAATAAATTAAGGTAATTTTTACTTTTTTTCAGACCACCCATATTGTCCCACTGTCTAAACTATCAACGACCACCAAAGACAGCTTTGACTATGAATTCCACCATTTTGACATCATAGATTCTAAAACCAACATCAATACCATTATTGTTGACATCCCTAACGTTACGTTGCCAACTGTGAAAAAAGAAACAGAGGATGATTTAAGAGACAGTGAATCCGAATCCAAGGAGGATTTGTCCGTGAAGTGTGAATTTGACAGTAAAGATAATATTACGACTAAGGAGGATGATTTGCCTAAAGTAGAAAGTGATACCAGAAAAAAGAAGAAGAAAGAAAAGAGTATAAGTTTGATAGCTAAATACAAGATGTATGCACGCACAATTGGCAGCAAAAAGAAAAATTGGGGCAGTGATTATGAGCAGTATTTCACTAAGGTGTTCCTCAGTGAGAAGGAGATAGAGGACCTACTCTCGCAGACTGATAGGAAACAGAAAGCGTACGCTAATTTTCCGTACAAGTGCAAGGAATGCCATCTCGGTTACCTGAGAGTTATTGACTATTATCGTCACAATGACTTGAATCATCACAAGGTTTGTATATTTGTTGTTTCACAAACGGAGTGTATTGCAAAAAAAAATTTAAAGTCTAAGTCTATTTATTGCAGTAAATGCATGTACAAAAAGATATCAAATAAGATAAAAAGAATGTGAATGTTAAGAAAATTACAAATTATAATACAAATCAGTAAGAGAATCAATAAGAAATATTGTGTCATGTAAGGTTATATCACCATCAAGTCTTGTCATTCACAATTCCCCCGCTTGCCTCGCGCTGGATGGCAACGTTCAGTCTGTGAGCGAGCGGAGTGCCGGCTACAATATATATAATGTGTGTGTATGCAGGCGGAAGCGGGGTACCAGTGCCGAGCGTGCCGGCAGCAGGTGCCCGGCGCGCACGCGCTCGCGGAGCACTGGCGGGAGCACTGCGGACTGTACCGGTGCACCTTGTGCGGCGACCACTGCCGACAGAGAATGCTCAAGAGACATCTCAACTTCGAACACACCAGGCAGTACGGATGCAGAGATTGTAGACTCCAGTTCGGGTGAGTTGACTGTCACAGTAGACCTTAGAGTTTTACTGTTTAATGTACACAAATAGTGCTATCTATTATTTTTTTAACTCTTACTATCTGTTATAGGATAAACAATTGTGGGTCAACATTAGATGTTTCTTCTGTGTTCATATGTGTTATATGTATGTATTTAGAACAAAAAGTATTTAAGTATTATCAGTTGTCTGGTTCCCATGATACAAGCTATGCTTACCTTGGGGCTAGATAGCGCTGTGTCAAATGTCCACCATTTTTTATTATTTTACATATATCATATATATTTTACAGTTCACTAAAGAAATTCGCCCAACACTACAAAGAGTCGCACGGCACATACATATGTCACCATTGTAACAAAGTATGCAGCGAGAAAAGGATCATTGAAAAGCATATCGCGTAAGTGTACAACGTAGATTTGTCGTACAGTCCATCCGCTATATAGTAATGCCCTTTGAAACCTCTCGATCGTTAGAAGTTATCAGTTTATCAGTACATCAATCAGTTACCATCACTCTAGTATAAGCTTGTTATGAATTAATCGTACATCAATCAGTTGTCATCATTCGAGTGTCAGCAGTTATGAATTAATCAGTACACCAATCAATTGATATCATTCAAATTTCAGCAGTTATGAATTAATCAGTACACCAATCAATTGATATCATTCAAATGTCAGCAGTTATGAATTAATCAGTACATCAATCAGTTGTCATTAATCGAGTGTCAGCAGTTATGAATTAATCAGTTCATCAATCCAGTGTCAGCAGTTATGAATTAATCAGTACATCAATCAGTTGTCATTAATCGAGTGTCAGCAGTAATGAATTAATTAGTACATCAATCAGTTGTCATTAATCGAGTGTCAGCAGTTATGAATTAATCAGTACACCAATCCAGTGTCAGCAGTTTTAAATTAATCAGTTGTCATCACTTGAGTATCAGCCGTTTATCAGTAATCAGTTATCATCACTAAACAGCATCACTTTACAATAATATTAGTGTGTTTTCAGGAAAAAGCACTCCCCCTTCGAATGTAAACCGTGTAACAAGAGATTCGCCCGTTACGACGGACTGAGATTGCACAACAAGCTAGAGCACCGCCCGGCTTCGCCTGCGTACTGCGTCGAGTGCGACAAGCAGTACAAAGACGTTTACCATTTGAAGTGGCATTTGTGCAACAGTGTCGTACACACGCCTAGAAATAAACTGAAGTATGATTTCAAATGAATTACACTATACTAACCATGTCTCTGGCCTTCTCGAACCAGTGTGGTGAAATAAAGGCGCCTCAAAGAGGCTCCTTTCGTGGACTAGAAACATGTGTTGCAATTTTGGTTCATGTTTGTTTCATCACTACGTTACCCTTTTCACCATGTTGAGAACGTATTGCGGACAAACTTTTCTAAGTGAAGAAACTTATTGGAGGATTAGCTGTTGCCCGCGACTTCGTCCGCGTGGAATTCGGTTTTATCGCGCACCCCTATATTATCTCTTGGAAAAGTAGCCTAAGTTACTCCTTGTTACATCAGCTATCTGCCAGTGAAAGTCCCGTTAAAATCGGTCCAGCCGTTTCAGAGATTAGCCGGAACAGACAGACAGACGGACAAAAATTGTAAAAAATGTTGTTTTGGTATATGTACCGTGTATATCCATATGCACTTAGTAAAAAGCTGTTATTTTAATATTACAAACAGACACTCCAATTTTATTTAAGTGATATATATTATGAATATGTTATGTTTTCAGAATTCCGTGTCCGAGCTGCGACAAGATATTCTCAAAGAACATTTACATGAAGGATCATTACAATCTCGTGCATTTGAAAGTGTTCAAGTATAGATGCGATGTTTGTCATAAAGTGAGTTACAATTTATATTAATATTTAATTGTGTTAAGAGGTGTTGATTTTGTATCTATACAAATAAATAAAATTGGAGTGTCTGTTTGTAATATTAAACTGCTTTTTACTAATTGCATATGAATGTATACACGGTACATATACCAAAACATTTTTTAAAATTTTTGTCTGTCTGTTTGTTCCGGCTAATCTCTGAAACGGCTGGACCGATTTTGACGGGACTTTCACTGGCAGATAGCTGATGTAACAAGGAGTAACTTAGGCTACTTTTCCGAGGGGTAAAATAGGGGTGCGCGATAAAACCGAGTTCCACGCGGACGACGTCGCGGGCAACAGCTAGTACTAAATAAAAATCTTTTAATATCATGCGTCATTGACGCATACATAGACAATTTTAGAAATCTATTTAGTGTTATTTATTATATATTTATCTTATTGTCTGTTTTTAATATTAGAGTTATATTATCAGAATTTCAACCGTAACGCTGATCTGTTGAAACACAAGCGCAGGATACACGAGGGAATACGACCGCCTAACAATAAAATATGTCAAATGTGCGGCCGAGGATTTGCTGTGAGTGTTCTTTAAAATTAAATAATAAAAAGAAAAAAAGAAAATTAGTCGAACTCGGAAAAAGGACGTTCTTTCGTTTGTATCTTTTTTATAAATAAATATTGGTGGACAATGTCACACAGCGCCATCTAGCCCCAAAGTAAGCTAAGCATAGCTTGTATCATGGCAACCAGACAACTGATATACATACTTATATACTTTTCTTTTATAAATACATACATATTAACACCCAGACACAGAACAAACATCATAAATGTTTGTCCTGAGTGGGGATCGAACCCACGACCTACAGCGCAGAAGGCATTGTTACTACCACCTGAGCCATGAGGTCAGTCTTTCTTAATGTTTTTTTTCTGTTCCAGTCAAACGAGAAACTACAGAACCACGTGCGCACGCACACGGGCGAGCGTCCGTTCGCGTGCGCGTCGTGCGGCGCACGCTTCTCGCAGCGCGCCGCGCTCCGTGCGCACGCGCGCGCCAAGCACGGCGCGTGAGCGAGCCGCGGCATCCGGCACGGCCGTGTGTTAGTGCAGCGCGACATCTGATAGTGTGAGACCGTGGTGGTCTAGTGGTACTGACCCCGAGTTTAAATACGGAGGTCGCCGGTTCAAATCCCGACGTGCAACTGATTGATGTGTGCAATACCACGATCTCAAACGGTGAAGGAAAACATCGTGAGGAAACCGACATGTCCTAGAACCAAAAATTCGAAGACATGTGTCGAGTGCACGAAAGGAGCCTCCTTGAGGCGCACTTAAAATCTTTTCACCACACTGGTTCGAGAGACCAGTGACTCGAATAGAATAGAATCGGATAGTCCCCTGAGTAACTGTTACCTCGCAGGTCATTACAGTCGACTAGCCTCACAGCTCTGTAGTGTAGTAGTAACTCTGCCTTCTGCGCTGTAGCGAGTGGGTTCGATTCCCACCCAGAACAAACATTTGTGTGATAAATAAAGAATTTTGTTTTGTCTGGGTGGTAATACCTAGTTTATTTAGCATTATGGTTTGTTAACTGCTTTTGTACCTAAACTATAAAATAAAATAAAATAAAATATGTATTATATGTATTTAAATAAAAAAATTATATGAGTACATGTATCAGTTGTCAGGTTCCCATGATACAAGCTATGCTTAGCTTACTTTGGGACTAGATGGCGCTGTGTGACAATGTCCACAAAAAACTGTACATTTTATAGAATACCAATTTATAAAGTATGCCGGTAACATATATAATAAAAAAAATATAGACAATTTAGTTTTAACTGCAATAAAATTACTTAAAATAATTATATTTTTTCTTTTATATCTACAACACAGTTTTATATTATTCCTGTTGAGTCTCTCCAAGGGTTGCCTGGAAGTCTGAGCTAATATAGACAAACACTTTGACCTTAGCAGACACTTGACATGCCTCACAGCTCAGTTGGTAGTAACCCTGCCTGCTGCGCTGTAGGTCGTGGGTTTGATTCCCATCCAGGACAAACATTTGTGTGACTAATATAGATGTTTGTTCTGTGTCTTGGTGTTAATATTTTATATGTTTATTTACAAAAAAAAACTATCAGTTGTCTGGTTCTCACAGCACAAGCTATGCTTAGTTTGGTGCTAGTTTTTTTTTTTTTTTTTTTTTTTTTCATGTAATACATTTACGGAACGAGCCGACGGCCCACCTGGTGTTAAGTGGTAACCTCGGCCCATAACAGCCGATGCGACTTGGGTCCTCCCATACTAGGTATGACAAGACCAAAGTCGCATCGTATGCGCCCGTAACTGTGAGACGTGAAGGTGGAATGTCTCATGTGCCTGTAATTTCACCGGCAACCACACCTTTCAAACCGGAACACAGTAACGCGAATGCGTTACTGCTTGGCGGCAGAAAAGGGCATGGTGGCAGTACTTCCCCGGACGAACTTGGCGAGAGTTCTACTGCTCTTAATATGGCGCTGAGTGAATTGTCCACCATTATTATTAGTCAATAGGGCCAGAAGTGATATAAATAAATAAAAAGAGTTTATTTGAGGTTCATTTTAATAGTTTAATGGTCATAGTAGGAGTCTTCGATTTTTCAGCTCTAGGACATGTCGGTTTCCTCACGATGTTTTTCTTTACCGTTTTAAGAATGTTGTATTGCGCACATCAATCTTTCAATCGAAAAACTCATATTTATATTTAAACTCATTATTTAATTCGAAGACATGTGTCGTGTGCACGAAAGGAGCCTCTTTGAGGCGCACTTAAATCCTTTCACCACCACTGGTTCGAGATAAATAGTGTCTCGAAGTGGTGGGGGTGTTACCTAGAGTTAGTGCGCCTTGTGTATTAGTTTAGTGTGCGTGTAGAGCGCGGCGGAGTGTGCGAACGCGGCGCTGCAGTGTGCGCAGCGCAGCGGCCGCTCGCCAGTGTGCGTTCTGATGTGACAGCGGAGGATTGCTGTAGTCTGTGGACAGTTACAGTTTTTTTTTTTTTTACATACAGTGGAGGAAATGTTGCCAGATAGTAAAATTAAAAAACTTATCTCTTGCTCAGGAAAAAGGGAATAAACCGACTTCAATTCCAATGAATGAGAATTATTTGACTGGCGTCACAGCTCAGTAGTAACCCTGCCTTCTGCGCTGTAGCTCGTAAGTTCGATTCCCACCCATAACAAACATTTGTGTGACGAATATAAATGTTTGTTCTGTCGCCAGTGTGCGTTCTGATGTGACAACGGAGGATCGCCGTAGTCTGTGGACAGTTACCATACAAAGACAAAGACAGTTTATTTGCTTGAACATAATGTAGATTACAAAGATGTTAATCATATTTTTAGTTTCAATTATGTTCTACTAAGATTAATGCAAATGTTAGGGTGAGTTCTAACTCAATTAATATTGTATGTATTCTAATTTTAATCTATATTATAATTACATACAGTGGAGAAAATGTTGCCAGATAGCTAAATTAAAAAAAAAAATGTCTTGCTCAGGAAAAATGGAATAAACTGACTGCATCCACAATGAACGAGAATGATTTGATTGGCCTCGCAGTTCAGTTAGTAGTAGCCCTGGTCGTGGGTTCGATTCCCACCCATAACAAACATTTGTGTGACGAACATAGATGTTTGTGTCTGGGTGTTAATATGTATTTAAAAAATATATGTATGTATATCAGTTGTCTGGTTCCCATGATACAAGCTATGTTTAGCTTACTTTGGGGCTAGATGGCGCTGTGTGCCAATGTCCACCAATATATATTTTACAACCGGCAGCCGTATTCGCTTGGTGCAAAGTTCTCACCGTGAACCCGCGACCGCAGTAATCGCAAATTTTGTCTCTAGGCGGGCGACGTCTCTCGTGCACGTAACTGTTATGGTTTCTCAATGTAGCGGCCGATTTGAATACCTGCCAACAATAATTGACTCACATTATCGAAAAGTATAAATAAATAAATAATATTTACTATTTTATTTATAAATAAATAAACCGGTCAAGTGTTAGTTGGACTCGTATACCCTTGGTTCAGCAAATAAATTATTTGCTAAGCAAAACTAAAAAACAGACTTGATCTCCAATGAACGAGAATGATTCCTCGTCATCTTTTGACTTGCTTTTTTTAAATCGTGTTCTATATTAAAGATATAATCTATTCATCATGGACGACATATTTTTTTTCTTACAATTGCATTATACTTAAATTATATTTTGATTTATAAATCAAACTACTGAACTGATTTTGATAAAATCTCTGTGGGACCAATCTGAAATCCATACAAATAAAAAACTATCCAAATCGGTTTATAAATGAAATACAAAGACATAAAAAATATAACCGAGTTGAGAACCTCCTTTTTCTGAAGTCGGTTAAAAGAGGCCTCGATTCTACAGTAGCACTATATCGCACCATCCTTACATTCCACACTCACAATCCACTCTCGCCATTCCAGAGTATGTTACCTGTGGGAACATACTTGATTGACTGGCCTCATAACTCAGTTGGTTAGTAACCCTACCTTCTGTCGTGGGTTCGATCCCCACTCAGGACAAACATGTGACATTTGTAACATTGATGTTTGTTCCGTGTCTGGGTGTTAATATGTATGTATTTACAAAAAGAAAAGTATATATGTATGTATATCAGTTGTCTGGTTCCCATGATGCTTAGCTTACTTTGGGGGTAGATGGCGCTGTGTGAAATGTTTTTTTTATTTATTATTATTTTAATTTTATTTATTTATTATACCTTGGAGCATTTAGTGCATTCGTGTTTGATCGTCTTCAAATGTACCCAGTCTATGTGTGCGTGCAGCGCGCCCTTCGTGATATACTTAGCGTCGCAATCGTCACAAGTGAATCTGGAAACGTTTTTTATGCGAATAAATTAACAAGATGGCCCACCTGGTGTTAAGCTGTAACCCATGCCCATTAAAACAAAAAATATATATCAGTTGTCTGGTTCCCATGACACAAGCTGTGCTTAGCTTCTTTGGGGCTAGATGGCGCTGTGTGACAATGTCCACCAATATTAATTATTATTTATTAAAAATGACATATTTCGTATATTTAATAAGAAAGTATAATATATATTCTTTTGATTAGTGTATTCCTTTTGTTAAATATCTCTTGTTAGTTTTAGTACACTCCCAACCATTCTTCAGCTATTAAATACTCTTTCCATCCCAAGGTTGTCTGGAAGAGATTGCTTTAGCGAATTTCTAAGAGTTTGTTAATGTTCTATTGTGTATAATAAAGCATTTTTATTTATTGTTGTATTCTCCTTTGATCTCGGAAAGTGCAGTGTTCCCTTGGGAGGACTTATTAAACTGTAGTACTGTTAGATATGCAACAAATGGTTTCTATTCTATTCGAGTCGCTGGTTCTCTCGAACCGGTGTGGTGAAAGTATTTTAAGTGCGCCTCAAAGAGGCTCCTTATGATGGTACTCACTTCTTGTTCTGATCAGTGAGATGGGCTGAGTGCGTGCGAAGGTGATGCGTCAGTCCGGTTTTAGTTTTGAAGTGCGTGTGACATTTCTGACAGTACGCACCGGTTCTCTGATGCGTGGCTGCGTTGTGACTGTATAAACCTGAATATAACACATTTGATTTACCCCGACGCCAAACACAGCAGCAACATATGAACAAAAAAACAAAAAACTCTTTGGTCATTCCGCTGCATACAAACTATAATAAAATATTCACGAATGCGGATGTATTCCATAGTTCCAGAGAAGCTTTTACACGTGATATAAATAAAGTTCTTCAGAAATATTGACATAATTCTATTACATTTAAATTTAAACTACAAATTATGTAAAACTGTCTCTCTCTCACACACACACACACGTAATTGTGTTTGTATAATTTAAGTGTTTTGACATATTGTCCTTAATTATATAAGTTGTGTTTGTCGTAATACTAGGATATATAAAAAAATTGAATCTGTTATTGGCTGTAAGAGTAATTTTAAGAGTTCACTTATTTATTATAGGAGCCACAGATTCTGTTTGAAAAATAAAAAATAAATAAAATAAACAATAAAAATTCATTTCCTTTAACACAAAGCTTAACACTGTTAAATGTGGTTTTTGCAGTGCGCACATCTGTTATGTTCCAAGCCAGATCAAAATATTCTAGATTAATATTTATATTGTTTGCTTGTAATGTGTATTGTGTGCCTTAATAAATAAATAAATAAATAAACACTTATTTGAACCCTTGTGTGGCGCTGGTATTTGAGATTTGTTTCAATGTTTGATTAAATGTTTGCACTTTGCCATTCGGTGTCGGTTATTTGAGCGCACATCAAAACTATTTACAAAAAAAATATTTTACATACATTTCAACATATCAATCAATATAACATAGTAACATTGCAAAAGGGTAGCAAAACACGAAAATAAAAGTTTGACAGTTATTACGTTGCTATATTTCAAATACAGAGAGAGGGGGGAGGGAGAAACAGAGTGAGAGGGGAGGGGAGAGAGAGAGGGGAGGGGAGAAAGAGTGAGAGAGAGGGGAGGGGAGAAAGAGAGTGTGAGAGAGAGAGGGGAGAGGAGAAAGAGAGTGTGAGAGAGAGGGAGGAGGGGAGAAAGAGAGGGGGAGGGGAGAAAGAGAGTGAGAGAGAGGGGGGAGGGGAGAAAGAGAGTGAGAGAGAGGGGGGAGGGGAGAAAGAGAGTGAGAGAGAGTGGGGTTCAAACCTGACTTGCTGCTGTAGGATTTGTCGCAGAGTGAACATTTGTAGACTCGAGGAGACTGCTTGTGAACGTGCCTGGAATTAGCATCGCTGTATTATAGTATTTGACTGGCCTCAATACCTCAGTTGGTAGTAACCCTGCCTTCTGCGCTGTAGGTCGTGGGTTCGATTCAATACATTTGTGTGACGAACATCGATATTTGGTCTACCTTTTTTTTATACGTAATTTCGTGTCGATGTTAAGTGGTAACCGCCGCCCATACACAACAGCAATACGACTCAAGTCCTCTCCACCAAAGTACGAGATGACACAAGTCGCGTTGCGTCGCGTCCATCACCCCGAGACGGGGATGTTACGTCTCATGCGGCTGCAATTACCAGCACGCACGCTCTTCCACAGCAACACGAGTGCATCACTGCTCGGCGGCAGATTACCAGGTGTGGTGGCAGCACTTCTCCGGGGGAACTTAGCACAAGTTGTACTGCTACTTTGGGTTGCTTTCGCACCACCCGGGGGAAACGTGTAGGGGTTCAAAGGGTGATCACATACGGACGCGAGCAACTTGGGACCCCCAAAAACGTACAACTTACAACATGTGAACGCGCAAAGAGGTGATGCTCGCATACGTGTTGCCACACATGTTGCACTGCTGGTGCGAACGCTTGTGTTTGTCGCGGTGGTAACGGTACACGCGGTTCGATCTGAAAAGAAAGAAAGAAATACATTTATTTGACCACTCACAAATACTACACTAATGAGAGATAGATATCCGCACACGCACACGCACGCACACACAGAGAGAGAGAGAGACACTCACAGAGAGAGAGACACACACACACACACACGGAGAGACACACACGCACAAACACAGAGAGAGAGAGACACAGACACACACACTGGCCTCATAGCTCAGTTGGTAGTAACTCTGCCTTTTGCGCTGTAGGTCGTGGGTTCGAGTATCATCCAGGACAAACATTTAATTTTGTGTGACGAACATAGGTGTTTTTACTGTGTCTGGGTGTTCATATGTATTATATGTATGTATTTACAAAAAAAAAGTATGTATAACAGTTGTCTGGTTCCCATGATACAAGCTATGCTTAGCTTACTTTGGGGCTACATGACGCTGTGTGACAATGTCCACCAATATTTATTAAGTCCCAACTTTTTAATTAACTTCAAAAACGTGGCAACACTCACTCTGTGGTGAAGTCGCACTCGCCGCATGTAAACCGCATGTTGATGGCCCCGGAATCGGCATGATGCTGATTATAATGTTGCGATATTGAATATATGTCCTGTGATCGCTTCCCGCACACCACGCATTGGTACCTGGAAGTTAAGCGATAAAATTAAGCCAATGGCCCACCTGGTGTCAAAGTCAAAAACTTTATTTCCATAGATCTCATAAAGAAATGTCTTGGGAACGTCAATAATATTCAAAACATAAAGTCACGCGTACTTATCGATAAGTTTGTTTACCTCTGCCCATAACAAGCAATACAAATTGGGTCCTCCCATAATTAAGTAAAGACTCCAAGTCGCGGCGTTTACGCCTGTAACTGTGAGACGTGAATGTAATGTCTCATGTGCCTGTAATTTCACCGGCAACTACACCTGTCAAACCGGAACATAGTATCACGAACGCATCACTGCTTGGCTTCGTTCAGTTCAGTCGTTCGTAAAAATAATGTTTAGTTGTCTTCAGACAGTGTTCAGTTGTCTTCAGACAGTGTTCAGTTGTCTTCGGACAGTGTTCAGTTGTCTTCAGACAGTGTTCAGTTGTCTTCAGTGTTCAGTTGTCTTCAGATAGTGGTCAGTTGTCTTCAGACAGTATTCAGTTGTCTTCAGTGTTCAGTTGTCTTCAGATAGTGGTCAGTTGTCTTCAGACAGTGTTCAGTTGTCTTCAGTGTTCAGTTGTCTTCAGATAGTGGTCAGTTGTCTTCAGACAGTGTTCAGTTGTCTTCAGTGTTCAGTTGTCTTCAGACAGTGTTCAGTTGTCTTCAGACAGTATTCAGTTGTCTTCAGTGTTCAGTTGTCTTCAGATAGTGGTCAGTTGTCTTCAGACAGTGTTCAGTTGTCTTCAGTGTTCAGTTGTCTTCAGACAGTGTTCAGTTATCTTCAGTGTTCAGTTGTCTGCAGAGTGTTCAGTCGTCTTCAGTGTTCAGTTGTCTTCAGACAGTGTTCAGTTGTCTTCAGACAATGTTCAGTTGTGCTTATACATAATATTTAATTAACAAAAAAAATGCTGTAATTAGTACCTTCGGAAATGTCTCCTAGTGTGCTCTTTATAAGAAACGGGCCCAAGTATGGTTTTGCAAATGTCACACAGAATACCGCCTTTTTTCTGAAACAAATAATTATCTTAATTACCCATTTTATTATTATCATTTCTGTCGCCAAGCAATAGTGCATTCGTATTGTGTTCCAGTTTGAGGTATGTGATTGCCGGTGGAATTACAGGCACATGAGACACCTATACATTGCAGAGTTACGGAAGCATTCGATGCGACTTGGGTCTTATCTTACCTGAGTAAGATAATACTCAATTCGTATTGTTTGTTATGGGAAGAGGTTGCTACTTAACGTGAAATTTTGGAACGAGTTGTTTCGGGTCTCTTGGGCTGTCCGCATTATGAAAGTGGAATCAAAACGCTTCGTACGATTATGATTTAGAATTTTAGATTAAACTAGCTGTTGTCCGCAACTTCGTCCGCGTGAAATTTGGCACCCCTATTTTACCCCTCGGAAAAGTAGCCTAAGATACTCCTTGTTACATCAGCTATCTGCCAGTGAAAGTCTCGTCAAAATGGGTCCAGCCGTTCCGGAGATTAGCCGGAACAGACAGACAGACAGACAAGACAAAAATTGTAAAAAATATTGTTTTGGTATATGTACCGTGTATACATCCATATGCACTTAGTAAAAAGCGATTATTTTAATATTACAAACAGACACTCCAATTTTATTTATTTGTATAGATAAATAAATATTGGTGGACATTTCACACAACGCCATCTAGCCCCATACTAAGCATAGCTTGTACTGCGGGAACCAGCTGACTGATTGAATACTCAAATACTTTTTTGTAAATACATTTTAACACCCAGACACAGAAACAAACGTCGATGCTCGTCACTCAAACGTTTGGCCTCGGTGGGAATCGAACCCACTACCAGCTCAGAAGGCAGGGTTACCAACTGAGCTAACGCCAGTCAAGATTATGTTTACCTGCGAATGTTGTTTCTCCGTATGATTTCTCAAAGTGTTCTCATGGTCAAATCCCTTAACGCAACTCTCGCATTTGTAAGGCAGTTTCAAATAAGACTCCTTCTTAGATTCCCTTTCCCTCTCCTCCTCCAAATCCCCTCTAGTCAAATTGCACACCATAATCTTCCCTTTATATTTATCGTCTGTGGGTATCGTTCTGACCTTTTTCTTTTTGACCTTCTTGCTCTTCTTCACTTCAGATAACGGTATGTCATTGTCAAAGTCGGAAGAGTTCGATTCGTGTTCTATTTTTACGTCAGTTATTATTTCAAATGTCTCTGTCTCTTTGACAGAGACTGATGGGAGATATTTGGATTCAGTCTCTTTCTCGTCTTCGGGTATTGTGAAGACTGTCGTGTTTGATCGCTGTAGGTTATTTAATTTAGCCGTAGGATGTATCTGAAGCATAATTATGTTTAGTTTTACAAGATTATTTTTAGTAGCAGTAGACCGTATGCCAGGATCTTCCGGGGAAGTACTGCCGCCAAGCTATTCTTGAAACTTCAAGATTTAAGAAGTCTTTGCGTAATTTCAAACAGTAAACTTAATGTTGAATATTTTAATTAAAAAAATAAATTACCTAATAAGGTATAAATTAAGTAGATTTTAAATTCGTGACTAAGTTTTCATTAAGAGCCAGTCTAGCTAGTAGCTAGCTAGAGTAGAGCTAGTGCTAGTCGTACAGACGTAGCGTTTCAATCCGAAGATAGATATAGATAGCTGGTTCAAATCCTGACGCCTGAAAGTGTCATTTCGTACACTTGACCCATGAATTCGATTTTATTAAATTCTGGGTCACGACTTATTCCTCGGTGTTTTTCTTCACCATTTTGAGTATATTTAAACTCATTCATCATGTCATAATTTATATTTGTGTGATTTAAAAACATCTATGGACGAACTCTGAAATAAAACATTTCTATTTTCTATAATTTGAACCAGCGACCTCTGGACTGAAACTTGGGGTCTGTACCACTAGGCTACCACGCCTAAACCAATGAATTTCTAACTGTATACTAGTTTTTAATAATAACCTGTTTAGTCGACGCCATTAAACTGGATCTTATTTGGTTTTGAAACATTTCTATTTTCCGCAGCGTGTTGTGGCACACGAGGCACGCTGTCATCTTTGAAAGATCCATCTATGAAACAGATAGATAGATAATGGTGTACATTGTCACACAGCGCCATCTAGCCCCAAAGTAAGTTAAGCATAGCTTGTATCATGGGAACCAGACAACTGATATACATACATACATATATACTTTTTGTAAATACATATAAACACCCAGACACAACAAACATCTATGTTTGTCACACAAATGTTTGTCCTGGGTGGGAATCAAACCCGCGACCTACAGCGCAGAAGGCAGAGTTACTACCAACTGAGCTGTGTTTCTTCTGTGTCTGGGAGTTACTAAGTATTTACCTATGTAATTACAACAAAAAAAAATGATTATAAAAAAAAATGTTGGTGTTTTTTGAAGTGATTGTCGGTAGTGACGTAGGCTTATGATATGTAAGGTCGTGGGTTCCAACTAACTCGAGCTAACGGTGTACGAAAATATCGTAAAGTTACCAAAGTTAAGCGGTGGTAGGGAAAATTCCCGGGTGCCAAGCTCTAGCCAATTTCCAATACTATATTTTTTGATTATTTCCACCCAGAATTGTTGGTAATTTCGTTAGTAAAAGATTTGCCCTGACTTTCGGATATTAGGGATTAAATTGTTTTTCCATCTGACTGGTTGACTGGTAGAAAATGCATTAGCATTAAGTCCTACTTTTAAATTGTTTTTATGTGTGCAATAAAATATTTAATAAATAAAAAAAACTGAAAGTTTTAGCCGAGGTTGTTCGTGAAAAACCAAGATGGCGACGAGGTTCGAGGTGTCTACTTTCCCACGATACTACAAGGTGACAATTGACCCGCTGAAAAGTGATTTTTCTTTTTGATCTTACTTTGAATTGTCCACATGAACGCCCTCACCAAACAGCGACATCTATCGAAAAACTTGAATTTAATTTTCGAAAATAAAAATCTCTCATTGCCAATTCAGTTCAACACAACTATACCTACCAACATAGGTGTTTCAGTCCATGGAATCAAAACTATGACAAGAGACACATTACTTGTAACAATTAACCAGTGAAGACAGCTTACCGTGTAATAATTTTGTAGGAACCACGTATGTTTGCATGATTGAAGACTGACTACGGGAACATTTTCGGCCAAACAACAATAACAAATACTGTTTTCGTCTACTATTTCAGTTACTGCGTATTCTGTTGAGGATATATCGATTTCCATCTTCACAAAGTTTTCTTCGAGAACACTAAAATCAAAACAAATCAAAAACAAAATGCCAATTCTCTTGATATCTTCTCAAACTGCATTGAGCGAGTGAGGTGAGTCTATTTATACGCCAAACGCTGCCGTTAGGTAAAAATTTCACTGTCAAGTAGACTGTGCTGTCAGTTTACTGTCGAGGTTAGTTTATTTTCCAAGGAGGTTTACCTACCTATCATTCAATGTTTTCTAGGGAATCTACTTTTAACTATCAGTAAAAAAAAAAAATATCTTCAATTTTCAAATAACTATATAGTTGTGCCTGGTGTGCTCTTAAGCTTCTCCGTAACTTCAGTCCTACTTTCTTTACCTTCAGGTCCTACTTTCAGATTTCCCTTTAAATACTCAGTCCTAATTATATCCATTTTTGTCACTCTACATATCCATCTCAACATTTACATCTTTATTCTGCACTCTTCTTTCAACTTTCTTTCTTCAGACCAAATTCATGATTAACAGCGTCCATGAGTATATCTGGGCCAGTAGACTACTCTTGCAGTGTATAAAAATAGTTAACTAATTTGAAAAAAATATAATCATTTTAAAAAAATCATTTACCCATTCTTGAAACGACGAAGCGTCGATTGACATTGGTACAAAAGGGTTGAAAGGTATATCAAGTCCGTACATTATTAAGCCGTACTATATAACTGGTTATACAATCGCTATAACTTTTTGTTTGTTTTGTATGATCTTCGCGCACGGAAGCCAAAGCCAAGCGCGAGAGGAAATGCGAATGCGATCTCAAAACAAAACTAAATATAGACTTTGTTGAATGAAAAAACACATCATTTATCACAAACTTTCATTTAATCGATCATGGAGACTGAAAAGAGTAATTTGTGCTGCGGTTGTCTTGCAGGTGACCGTAAAATGCACCTTATACAAAATTTGAAGGAGCAGTGTTTTTTGCAAATTATCAAAGAAATAACTGTGAGTATTAACAAAGATAATTTAGATGTAGTCTTCTGTTATATTATATTGACAGTTCCGTGCCTGACTTAGAAGAATGAAACTGATAGATAGATAGATATAATCTTCATTGTGCATAATTAACACAGTAACTAAACAATTACAATCTTCAACTAAAATAATTTAACAAAAAAGAGAATAAAAATGCACAATGGGCGGTCTTATCGCTTAAAGCGATTTCTTCCAGACTGATGTGGTGGCCGGTGAATTAAGGCACATGAGACATTCCACCTTCACGTCTCGGAGTTACGGCCGCGTACGTTGAGACCTGGGTCTTGTCGTATCTAAGTAGAGGAGGACTCAAGTCGTATAGCATTTTATGTGCAGAGCTCTTCAGAGATAAAAGCATGAATATATGCAAGTACCAATTGGGGATTTCAAATGTCTTATAAAATTACAAATTGTATTTTACATTTTCTAGATAACTTTACCGAGTGCGCTGTCTCTCTGGCTATGTTGGGAATGTGAAGCATACATCACAAGATTCACTAAATTCAAGCTACAAGTAAAACATTCATATCAAATTCTGCGTGAATTTTCCAAACAGGTATAAGAATTTTCTTATTTTGTACCCGACCGCAGTGACTGAATAAGTATAAAAGTGGTACCAATATGACTTCGATTTTTATGACTCCCAATAACGAATATTTACAAGCTGAACTAGTTAGAATGTTAAGTAATTAGTCATATACATAGTACTATACTAAAAATATTTTATTTTGTAATAACAATAATATTTATTGGAAAATCACTTAAAATCCTTTCACCGCACTGGTTCGAGAGAACCATTGACTCGAATAGAATAGAAGATTGGAAAATTTGGTTGGCATTAATGGCTTATAATAAAAAAATATTATAAGTCACTGATTCTCTCGAATCAGTGTTGTGAAAGACTAGAGTACGCTTCCCAAAGGCTCTTTTTGTGTCACAGTTGACACATGTCTGAATTTTTAGTTCTAGGAGATGTAGGTATCCTCACGATGCACTCACGATTTATCAAGTGGAGAAACTTATTGACGTTTGTCAGCATTTGAAGGCATTTTGACAGACAAAAGAGACTTTCCACCTTCATGTCTCAAAGTGAAATACTTACGCTGTCTTCCCATACCTAAGTAAGGGAGGACCCCAGGATGCGTTTTGTTATAATCACTCATCATCAGGGCCATCTTGCTCCATTTGTAACTTATTTGCATAAAAAAAACTACTGGTATACAAATAAAAACATCTTTGTTTTCTTAATATCAGGCTGAATTCACAACAAACCACCAAAAATTCAGCGTCAACAGAGTGGTAGATATCACACTATCTCCCACCACAGATGAATCCGAATCTACCAACACAGCCATCAAAACTGAAAAAGAGGAACATCTAGCTACCACAATGCAAATAAAATATGAAACTGATTATTCAGAAGATGACGACAAACTCCTGATAGATATATGCAATGATTCTAAAATAAAGAAGACAAAATTGAAACGCAGAAGAAAAGTGAAAGTTAAGAAGGAACATAGCATATTTAGAGAGGTAGAGTTATCAGAGCAACAGATTGTAGATGAGAGGAACGATTTGGCTACGAAAGACGATTTTGTCAATGCAATGTTCCGATGTCAAATGTGTATTATGTCGTTCCCCAATGAAGATGATATGAAAGAACATGTTTGGAAGAAACATGATTTGGTATGTTTGTTATTTATATTCAAGGTGACAAGGCCGCCCGTAAAGACCATACTGCCACCATACCCATTTGTGCTGCCAAGCAGCACCATAGCAGTAACCATACGCATGGTGGCTGGTGAAATTACAAGCACATATGACACTCCACCTTCACATCTCAGTTACGGGCGCAAATTGCGACACGGTCTTTCCATACCTAAGTAGGGGATACTCTGAGATGTATTGTGTTTACCAAAAAAGGAATCCCTCCATAAGGGGTTTCTTGTCTGTTCTTCCCCATGGAGGGTCGGATAGGGTTTGAACAGGCGTCAAACTTAGTTACTTCATAATTTTTCACTTAAATTACCTGTAGAACTAGAAACAAGTAGAATTGTTTTAAATGTTTTATTTGTTTTGTGTACATTATGTATGTGATTATTTATTTAATTATTTATGTATTTATTAAGTACACAAACATCACATACATTAAACAATTAAACAAAAACAAAATAACAAAAAGACAATTCTGATACATTATATATTATATGACAATTAGAAGTGTACATATTGTTTACAATAACACACATGGAAAATTAAAAAGTACTCAAAACTAAGAAAGTTAAAATGGTATTCCTATGTATAAATAAACTGATAAAATTATCTTCCAGCACGCATCTAAACATAAGTGCAGTATATGCCAATGCGCATTCAGCACGGAGGTGGCATTCAACTACCATCAGAAGCGACACACAAAGAGATATGAATGTCTGCTTTGCAACGTGAGGTGTGTCAACAAAGTCGCTGTGAGGAACCACTACTCAACACATTTCCATAGGTATATATCCATCGAATACTCCAAGCAATTTATTCTGTGCTCGTTGGAAACTGTCTGTAGATAACTCAGTTGTTTTTTTTTTATAAATAACTATTGGTGGACATTGTCACACAGCGCCATCTAGCCCAAAAGTAAGCTAAGCATAGCTTGTATCATGGGAACCAGACAACTGATACACATCTATACATTTTTGTTGTAAATTATAAACACAGAAAAAAATATCTATGTGATCATACATGTTTGTCCTGGATGGGAATCGAACCCACGACCTACAGCTGAGAAGGCAGGGTTGCTACCAACCGAGCAGTGAAGTGGGTAAATTGCAGTGATCAATTCTTTATTTCATATTACATTACCTATGCTTAGCTTACTTTGGTGCTAGATGGCGCTGTGTAACAATGTCCACCAATATTTATTTATTTTTAACACAGGTTTGCAATTAGTGCATTCTAAAAGTATAATTATTTATTGTTTTATTTTTCAGCTCAACATATGATTTCGGGCAAAAAGCAAATAAAAACACTGAAGCAAGAAATGAGAATCACAATGGGTAAGTTGTGGGTTCGATTAAGGACAAACATTTGAGATGACAAATACGTTTGAATGAATACTTTATGTACACAAAAAAGGTAGCAGAAATGGGTATGATAGGAGTAACTTCTCGATCGAACTTGACACAAGTTATACTGCTACTAAATACTATACATATTTACACCCAGACACAGAACAAACATCTGTTGTCTGGAAGAAATCGCTGTTAGCGATAAGGCCGCCCATTGTATTACCTTAGCTTGAGTATTAATCTTTACGAAACTTCCATGTATGGTGGTCAATAAAGTATTATCTATCTATCTGTATTCGTCACACATGTTTGTCCTGTGTGGGAATCGAACCCACGAACTACAGTGCAGAAGGCAGAGTCACTACCAACTAAGATGTGGCCAGTGGCAAATTAAATGTGTCTTGTATTTTAGCGCGATATCCGAAGAGAAGTTCCCATGCGAGTATTGTCCCAAAGTGTTCGGTTGGAAGACTTCGCTCCGGAAACACGTGGAGACGCACAGGATAGAGGCGGGGCAGAAGCGACGCCCCTACTGCGAGCCTTGCAGGTACTCACACTGACACTGCTAGCTTGTATAGAGGCGGGGCAGAAGCGACGCCCCTACTGCGAGCCTTGCAGGTACTCACACTGACACTGCTAGCTTGTATAGAGGCGGGGCAGAAGCGACGCCCCTACTGCGAGCCTTGCAGGTACTCACACTGACACTGCTAGCTTGTATAGAGGCGGGGCAGAAGCGACGCCCCTACTGCGAGCCTTGCAGGTACTCACACTGACACTGCTAGCTTGTATAGAGGCGGGGCAGAAGCGACGCCCCTACTGCGAGCCTTGCAGGTACTCACACTGACACTGCTAGCTTGTATAGAGGCGGGGCAGAAGCGACGCCCCTACTGCGAGCCTTGCAGGTACTCACACTGACACTGCTAGCTTGTATAGAGGCGGGGCAGAAGCGACGCCCCTACTGCGAGCCTTGCAGGTACTCACACTGACACTGCTAGCTTGTATAGAGGCGGGGCAGAAGCGACGCCCCTACTGCGAGCCTTGCAGGTACTCACACTGACACTGCTAGCTTATATAGAGGCGGGGCAGAAGCGACGCCCCTACTGCGAACCTTGCAGGTACTCACACTGACACTGCTACCTTGTATTAAGCGCAGAACACATATCGACATTTGTCTGACAAATGTTTGTCCTGGGTGGGAATCGAATCTGCGAACTACAGCGCAGAAGGCAGAGTTACTACCAGTTGATTTGTGAGACCGGTCAGAAATATATTAACTAAAAATATTTAATAATCTGACATGGATGTTTTTAATTTTTAAAGTTGTGTATTAGAATGACGTTGAGATATGTTTCAGGTTATCATTTAAAACGACGTCCAATCTTCAGAAGCACGTTAAGACCAGTTCCAAGCATCAGATACAACTTAAACTCAGGTAATATACATAACTAGCTGTTGCCCGCGACTTCGTCCGCGTGGAATGCGGTTTTATCGCGCACCCCTATTTCACCCCTCGGAAAAGTAGCCTAAGTTACACCTTGTTACATCAGCTATCTGCCAGTGAAAGTCCCGTCAAAATCGGTCCAGCCATTTCAGAGATTAGCCGAAACAAACAGACAGACAAAAATTGTAAAAATGTTGTTTTGGTATATGTACCGTGTATATCCATATGCACTTAGTAAAAAGCGGTTATTGTAATATTACAAACAGACACTCCAATTTTATTTATTTGTATAGATAAGTAGTTTTGTTACAAAAAATTGTCCACCATTAATATGAACATTTTACAGAAAACTAAAAGAATCAAACCCGCAACCGGACACCATGAACGACGCACAGATAGCCGACATAAAGACAATAGTCAACAGACAAAGAGAGCTATACCCGTGCGAGCAGTGCGACAAGAAGTTCCAGTGGAGGGGGAACCTGCTGCGACATCTGCACAGCCACGCGGCCAGGTGAGTCGCGACCACGCACATACTCACACTGAGTCGCGATAACACTCTTGATTAAGTCGCGATAACATTCTTGATTAAGTCGCGACGGCGTACAGAATGAGTCCCTAGGGAATACCGACTGAATTGCGATATACAGGCTGACGAATTACAGACTGAATTGTGATGACATTCAGACTGAACTGCGATGACATACAGACTGAATTGAGATATCCAGGGTGACGAATTACAGACTGAATTGTGATGTCATTCAGACTGAATTGCGATAACATATAGACTGACTCGGTCTGTACTTCGTCGCGACTGTATTATGTACGAAATATAACATTTTTGACTCGCCAAGAATATCAGAAAGATTTATGTGCGCAATACCACGTTTTCAAAACAGTGAAAGAAAACATCGTGAGGAAACTGACATGTCCTAGAACTGAAAATTCGAAGACACGTGTCAAGTGCACGAAAGGAGCCTCTTTGAGGCGCACTTAAAATCCTTTCACCACACTGGTTCGACAGAATTAGTTACTCGAATAAAATAGACTATAAAGGTGAATATTTGTTGATATATATCTATACAAATAAATAAAATTGGAGTGTCTGTTTGTAATATTAAAATAACCGCTTTTTACTAAGTGCATATGGATGTATACACGGTACATATACCAAAACAACAATTTTTATCTGTTTATCTGTTTGTTCCGGCTAATCTCTGAAACGGCTGGACCGATTTTGACGGGACTTTCACTGGCAGATAGCTGATGTAACAAGGTGTAACTTAGGCTACTTTTCCGAGGGATAAAATAGGGGTGATAAAACCGTATTCCACGCGGACGAAGTCGCGGGTAACAGCTACTTTGTTATATTTGTTCAGAGCTAACGGAGAGCTGGTGTGCGCTCCGTGCAACCGCACATTCTCATCCATCGCGACGTACAAGCAACACATGAAGATCAGCAAGAAACACGCCACAGAGAACGATTTCAAGTAACGCATGTTATCAGTTGTTTGAATGATTTTTATTCGAAACAGCGCCATCTAGCCCCGTACGGTGCATAGCTTGTGTGTGTTAATATATATTTTTGATAATTAAAGCAATATCCGAATTTAAAAAAGATTAAACAAATCAATAAAAAAGACGTGTGGCACTCGGAGACTGCCGCGGTAAAGCTATTGCGCGTGATATTTCAAAAAGTCATCAAAAGTTCTGGTATTTATCGATAGATAGAAAAACTAAAAAGTATCACCGCTGTGCCGGTCGGAGTGGGGGGTGTTAGGTTTTTTTTCGTTACGGAATTTCTGGATTCGGTCTCGACGCTCAAGGCCCGCGATAGAAGCTATGCAATAGCTTAAAATTAAGCAATTAAAGTTTACACAATGATACTTATGGCAATGGTACAAATGAAAGCACGTCTGAACAGCACGACGGCTAGTAGCAGAATGAAAGCCCGTCTTTTATTTTTTGTCTGGACTCTTGCTGATGGCCGCAGATGGCCTTGACAGCGTTTACACTGGCTTTTGGAGAGCGCGAACGGCTCTCAACCGGTAAAACTTAAAATTTACACACAACGTCACCAAGGGCACCACTTAGGTTTGGACCTCGGCTTAGGGCGTTGCGAGTCGGGCGGAATGGGAGAAAATGCGCCCGGCGCGGGCGGTTACGGAGATACTTCTACCCCGCTGGCGGGGTCGGTGCGAAGGTTGAATGTTTTCTCTGTGGGGGGAAGACGATAGGTATAATGAACGCCCTTCCCTCGTTCCTTCGGCTTTTATAGTCAAAGCTGTCGTGACCTCAAATCACTTCTATCAATGTTATAAGTATTTAGAAAAAATAAAGATTATATAAGTAATCTGTCAGTTATCTGGTTATAGCTTTGCTTAATTTGGGGCTAGATGGCGCTGTGTGAAATTTCCACCGATTTTAATTATTATATATATATTGTGACAGGTACATGTGCAGCGACTGCGGTAAGAGATTCGCGAACAAGACCAAACTGAGGGAGCACGTCGACTGGGAGCATCTAAAGAACTACGTCCACACGTGTTCGGACTGTCACAAGGTTATTGTCCAACTACCCAAAAAACTCGAGCCAAATTCACTTTCGACTCGAGCATAACAATACCATTGTGTTATTGAGTGAATGCTCGGTTGCGGGTGTACAGCTCGCAATACCATTGTGTTATTGAGTGAATGCTCGGTTTCAGGTGTACAGCTCGCAATACAATTGTGTTATTGAGTGAATGCTCGGTTGCGGGTGTACAGCTCGCAATACCATTGTGTTATTGAGTGAATGCTCGGTTGCGGGTGTACAGCTCGCAATACCATTGTGTTATTGAGTGAATGCTCGGTTGCGGGTGTACAGCTCGCAATACCATTGTGTTATTGAGTGAATGCTCGGTTGCGGGTGTACAGCTCGCAATACCATTGTGTTATTGAGTGAATGCTCGGTTGCGGGTGTACAGCTCGCAATACCATTGTGTTATTGAGTGAATGTTCGGTTGCGGGTGTACAGCTCGCAATACCGTTGTGTTATTGAGTGAGTGCTCGGTTGCGGGTGTACAGCTCGCAATACCATTGTGTTATTGAGTGAATGCTCGGTTTCAGGTGTACAGCTCGCAATACAATTGTGTTATTGAGTGAATGCTCGGTTGCGGGTGTACAGCTCGCAATACCATTGTGTTATTGAGTGAATGCTCGGTTTCAGGTGTACAGCTCGCAATACAATTGTGTTATTGAGTGAATGCTCGGTTGCGGGTGTACAGCTCGCAATACCATTGTGTTATTGAGTGAATGCTCGGTTGCGGGTGTACAGCTCGCAATACCATTGTGTTATTGAGTGAATGCTCGGTTTCAGGTGTACAGCTCGCAATACAATTGTGTTATTGAGTGAATGCTCGGTTGCGGGTGTACAGCTCGCAATACCATTGTGTTATTGAGTGAATGCTCGGTTTCAGGTGTACAGCTCGCAATACAATTGTGTTATTGAGTGAATGCTCGGTTGCGGGTGTACAGCTCGCAATACCATTGTGTTATTGAGTGAATGCTCAGTTTCAGGTGTACAGCTCGCAATACAATTGTGTTATTGAGTGAATGCTCGGTTGCGGGTGTACAGCTCGCAATACCATTGTGTTATTGAGTGAATGCTCGGTTTCAGGTGTACAGCTCGCAATACAATTGTGTTATTGAGTGAATGCTCGGTTGCGGGTGTACAGTTCGCAATACCATTGTGTTATTGAGTGAATGCTCGGTTTCAGGTGTTCAAGTCTCACACGTCGCTGTACCTACACAGACAGGTGGTACACAAGCGGGTCTCCGCGGAGCATCTCTGCGAGAATTGCGGGAAGGCATTCCCGGTAATTACTACTACTCCACTACTAACAGAGAGGTTTTGAAGTGCGCCTCAGATAGGCTCCTTTCGTGCACTTGAAATGTGTCTTAAATCGGTTTCCTTCACCGTTTTGAGTATGTGGTGTGCATGTATTAACTAATTGAAGAATTCATTTGATAGTCGGGATTTCATGCGTACATCTGGCTGTTAATATGTATTGTGTATGTTTTTTTTCCTAATCTATACTGATACTAACTACTGCAGTGTCCACTTCAAGAACGCCGTACACTTTATTTATTATATAATCTATGTTGTAACTCCTAAATGTTAGTATCTGTCGAGACTGCTACATTATTCTGAAAAAAAAATTCAGAATTCTAATTGTTATTAATGACTGACCACAGATTTTATACGTCTATTATTTTTTTGGCTTCAATTTTCTCGTGACAAACCGCTGTAAGAGGTGGGCGTTGATGCCTGCGACACAGTTTTATTACTTCTGCAGATATCATCGTTTATTGTAATCCACTGTTTTGTCCCCTAATATTTTGATTTTGATTAAAAGCCCCCCCCCCTGAAAGCCCCCCCCCCCCTAAAAGCCCCCTAATTACGTCCAGTTAAGTGGACCTATCAATAATATATAATAAGGTAGTAATAAGTAAGGTAGTATAAGTAATATGGTAGTAATAATAAGGTATATGTATTTACAAAAAAAAGTAGATAAATAACACATTTATTCGGCACATAGGACACAAATACACAAAAGAGAAATGAACCAAAAAAAAACATGACACAAGCTATGCTTAGCTTACTCTGAGACTAGACGACGCTGTGTGACAATGTCCACCAAAACAAAAAAAATGTGTATTTTATTTATTTATTTTTCCTCTTCAGCAATTAATTAATATTTCAATATATATTTCAGAACCAAACCAAGCTCCGGTCGCACATAATAGCGCTCCACACGCGCGAGGCTCCATACAAATGCGGCGCGTGCGGCGCGCGCTTCTCCTGGCACAGTTGTCTGTCGCGCCATCTGCGACGCGTGCACAAACACAAATAGTCGCTCACACCCATAACTAAGGGATATAGTCGCTCACACCCATAACTAAGGGATATAGTCGCTCACACCCATAACTAAGGGATATAGTCGCTCACACCCATAACTAAGGGATATAGTCGCTCACACCCATAACTAAGGGATATAGTCGCTCACACCCATAACTAAGGGATATAGTCGCTCACACCCATAACTGAGGGAAATAGTCGCTTAGACCACATATAGTCTACGCGACATTAGGTTGCGTGCTCAAATATAAATAGTCGCATAGACCCCAAGCTCAAAGGTAAATAGTCGCTTAGACCCAAGCTAGTGCAGTGCACTAATAATATTTATTTTAATATTCCATCCATTTTGTTTTAATAAAATATGTAAAGGTGCATAGAAGCCGTGTATACATTCATATGAATTTAATAAAATACTATTGTTTTGACATCACAAACAGACATAAAAGTATTTTTTTGTATAGACTCAATTTTATTTTGTCACTATTTGGTATCACATTTTAGTAAATAAAACAATTTGAGAATTCTTGAGACTGAATAGATTCTCTAAGTAACGACTGTACAGAAAATATTAAGATAATGAACATGTGAATAATAATATTTCTTTTTATTTCCTTTTATATACCTTGCCGGTGAAATTACAGGCACACGAGATATTCCACCTACACGTCTCAGAGTTACGGGCGCATACGATGCGACTTGGATCTTGTCGTACCCCCAAATAATAAATGCGAAATACAACGGCTAAGGACTTGACACGAAGGAAGTAAACGCGACTATGGCGGCGCGGAGTTTCTATCGATTCCCGTATTACATTATTTATCTGAATGGGAATTCTCTTACAAACATTTGGGTAAATAAATCTTGCAAATTCACGTAAATGCTGGATAAATAACTTTAGAAATAAACACGCTGATCGTAAATAATTGTTGGTATATGCAGATATAGGAAACATATGCAAAATATATTCCTTAATTTATTTATTCAGAACGGGTCTAACACAAATTATTACACTAATTCATACATTATCAATTAAAAGTAAATAATAAGAAATAATAACACAAATAAAGAAAACAAATCGACAATAATAATCAGTATTAATAAAATAATTAATATATAATTCAGCATTCAAATTGAAATGAAATTAAATTTTACAAGGAATGAATCATATGATCTTAAATCTGGTAAAGGAAAAACATGTTATGGATAAAATTTTGCCACTAAAAGTTCTTTTTGTAAATTTAACCATAATTTTCTAGTACAAAAGATGTCTTTTAATTAAAAAAAGTGACTTCACAGAATATTTCGATTCGCCCGCTATTCATTATCAATTATGTTGTTTAGTCTGTCTCGCACTGTCACATAGATAAGTGAAAAATTCTCGGAACGTAAAAGGATTCTTAATTAGGTGATCCCTTACCCCACAGCGCCGACAGACCGAGACTGTAGTTACACTAAACAATTGAATTACATTTCTTAATTTAGAAAAAATATAACAAGAATACTAAAATAAAATAAAAATCTAAATCAACATTAACGGCTTTGTTTGCCGAATAAACTAATTCAAATTAAAATTAAATAAAATTTTGAAACCATTTTAACAATTGCGTTAAAGTATTACATATATGTTTATTAATTCTAAGAACATTACACAAAACTATGACATTTTATTTAACATTTCCACCCTTGGAGCACTGATTCCGCTCTCCAACCCCCAGACCGACCATTGAGGCAAGTCAGGGGCCACTGCTGACCCCAGGGAGTACAAATAACTATCATTATCTCTTACATACCTCATTGCAGCTAGAATAAGATGCTTCATTCTATAATCTCCACTAGAACAAATATGGCTTAACGTGGAAGAGATCGGTAAATACTTTGGTTTTTAAAGTTTCCCTAACCCACAAAACTACTATTAAAAACACATAATATAGTAATACTACATTTGAGAACATAGTGGCCCTTAGAGGCCACGCCAACTTACTGCTAGATTAACGCCTGACAAACCCCATCAGAACTTAACGGGAAGAATAGACAAGAAACCCCTAGAGGAGATCCCAAGTTGGTGAAAAATAGTACCTAAGAGGTTAAAATCAAATAACGGTAGATAGTAATGCGCCTATAACAATGTTCCTATTTTGTTTATTTAATTAAGTTACGGAGAGAGCAGATGGCCCACCGGGTGTTAAGTGTAACCTCTGCCCATCCTTTTGTTACTTTTATTAGTTTATTATCGTTTTGATTTCATTTTTTGTGTTTATTTAATAATCTTTGTTGATCGAATAAATTATGATTATTATTATTACAGGCAACACGACTTGGGTCCTCCTCTACTTGGGTAAAACCCACCCGGTGTTCAGTGGTAACCTCTGCCCGTAACTAACAATACGACTTGGGTCCTAACCTACTCAAGTACAAGACCCAAGTCGCATCATTCGTTTACTGCAGAGCTACCCACAATTCTCCAAATAGTGGGTAGAAAGCGTAACATCCAATACAATTCAGTCATACAACACATCAAAAATAATAAAAATCTATCCACTAATAATACACAACTAATAATAATAAAGTAACATATACTAATAATACAAAATAGCACATACTAATAATACAAAACATACTAATATCTAAAGTAATATAATTATACTAGTAATAAATTCTGGTACTTTTGACTAAAACGAAATTCTTCTTGAATAATTCATATTCAAGAAGAATTTCGTACGCGGTTATTGTCGCTGTGGATTGCCTTTCGTGTGGCCAATTTCGTACACGCGAATATTCCATCCTGACATGTGTGAACATGTATTCTATGGTAACATATCAAACCAAAATTGTGCAGAAAAGAACGAAGTTCCAACTAATCCCACCAGTGAGAATACGTGGCTACTTCACAAAAAATATCCCTACCTAATATTCTATGGTAACATATCCAGCAAAAATTATGCAGAAAACACGAAATTCCCACTAATCCCACCAGTGAGATTTCGTGGCTACAAAAAAAATACCCACATAAACGAGACCTTAGTAAGGGGATGCCTTAAGCGTGTCTCAAGAAGAGCGCCTGCCTCCTCTGTTTCCTTTTCTGTTGCTGCATCGCAAAGTCGAATGTCAGTTCAGCTTTGCTCCGCGGTATGTCCTTGTCGAACAGTGGGGCTACCAGATCCATGTGTTTAGTGTTGTGTATGTGCGACAACTCCTGGAAACGACAAAAGTAGGGTTTAGTAATATATTATGATTCCTGGAATTAATAAATAAAAAAAAAGACGTGTGGCACTCGGAGACTGCCGCGGTAAAGCTATTGCGCGTGATATTTCAAAAAGTCATTAAAAGTTCTGGTATTTATCCATAGATGGAAAAACTAAAAAGTATCACCGCTGTGCCGGTCGGAGTGGGGGGTGTTAGGTTTTTTCGTTACGGAATTTCTGGATTCGGTCTCCACGCTCAAGGCCCGCGATAGAAGCTATGCAATAGCTTAATAATGTTGTTTTATTTATTGGTAGCTTTTATTATTTTTGGACTGGCTACAATTATCTGGTACCCGGTGTAATAATAATATAAATTGGCATTGTCACACAGCGCCATCTAGTCCCAAACTAAGCTATGTAACCATGATACAAGGTATTCACCTTGTATCATGGGATCCAGACATCTGATATGCATACTTGAATACTTTTTTCGTAAATCTATATAGATAAATAAAATTGGAGTGTCTGTTTGTAATATTAAAATAACCGCTTTTTATTAAGTGCATATGGATTTATACACGGTACATATACCAAAACAACATTTTTCACAATTTTTGTCTGTCTGTTTGTTCCGGCTAATCTCCGAAATGGCTAGACCGATTTTGATGGGACTTTCACTGGCAGATAGCTGATGTAACAAGGAGTAACTTAGGCTACTTTTCCGAGGGGCATAAGGGTGCGTGATAAAACCGAATTCCACGCGAAGTCGCGGGCAACAGGTAGTACATACAAAGTCAAAAACTTTATTTCCATAGAATTCATAAAGAAATGGCTTGGAAACGTCAATATTCAAAACATAAGGTCACGCTTACTTATCGATAAGTTTGACGCCTGTTCAAACCCTATCCGACCCTCCATGGGGAAGAACAGCCAAGAAACCCCTTATGGAGGGATTCCTTTTTTTTTTCGCGAGCACGATCCTTGTAACAATTGAGTACTTAGGTCTATGTTACATTTATGACTACATAATATACTATTACAGGATGTTTTGTGTGTCGTTGAGCAGAACGACATCAGACCATGGGGATTTATCATTTATATAATCATTTACAGTGTAATAAGCTTTACTTACCAGACCCTTCTTTATGTATGACTTGAATTTTTGGGTCGGAAGCTTCGTTGCTTGTTCAGGAAGTTTATTATAAAAGTGTACACAGTTTCCCATAAAAGATCCGTTGACTTTTTGCAATCGGAATCTTGGAATGTTTAATTTATTTTTATTTCTAGTGTTCTTGGTATGAACATCACTTTTTTTCTCAAAACTAGATATGTTTTTATGAACATATAATAAATTTTCATATATATACTGTGATGACACTGTAAGGACATTTATTTCTTTGAATTTTTCTTTCAGAGAGTCCCTTGATTTCATTTTATAAATTGAACGTATAGCTCTCTTTTGTAAAACAAATATGGCATGGATATCTGCTGCTTTCCCCCAAAGCAGGATACCGTATGTCATAACACTATGAAAGTAACTAAAATAAACTAACCTAGCAGTAACTTCATCCGTTAGCTTTCTTATTCTACGTACCGCGAATGCGGCTGAACTAAGTCTGGAGGCAAGTGCTGCGATTTGATCACCCCACTGTAGCTTTGCATCTATAGTTAAACCCAAAAACACAGTGGAACCAACAAGATTAAGCACTTCTCCATTTATTTGTATATTAGCCGACATTTGCTTCACATTTGGCAAAGTGAATTTAATGCACTTAGTTTTGTTAGAATTGAGTAAAAGATTGTTCGATATGAACCAATCTAAAACTTTAGATAGTGACGCATTTACACTATCGTAATTATCTTTATATCTGTCAACTTTAAATAAAAGAGAAGTGTCATCAGCAAAAAGGACTATATCACACAAAGTATTCACAAAAAAAGGGAGGTCGTTGACATAAACTAGAAACAAAAACGGGCCCAGTATTGAACCTTGCGGCACACCCATGTCAATAGCGGAACCTGTAGACCTTTCACCGCCAATGGCAACTTTTTGGATTCTGTTTGATAGATATGACTGTACAAGGTCAATCACTTTATTTTGGATACCGTAATGTTTGAGCTTGCAAATCAAGATAGAGTGATCTACACAATCAAAAGCTTTGGAAATATCACAGAATACACCGATTGAAAGAAGAAAAGAAAGAAAGAAAACTTTATTTGTAACTATAAAAAAAACAAGAATGAACACTGCAGATACTTAAATAAAAATAATAATAATAATACTTAAATTAATAACTTAGATTGAACATTTACGAAACTTATAGCTACAAAATGGCGTCCGACTCAGCATATGTTGTAGTAGCCGTAGGCTACCACAACGCTGGTCTTCCGTCGGAACCATGCGGCGAGCGTCACTTATAAAGCGAGACACATTATAAAAAAAAACAACAACAAAAATGCAACAACAACAGAACATAAAATAAAGGATACAAAATAAAGGAACAGGATATAAAATAAAGTGAAACAAAAATAAAATAATAAAAATAAAATAATAAAATTTACAAACGAGAATTTACACGAAGATTGCATCTTGTGATTTCTCCCAAGCTTCAAAGATGTGCTTTAAAAGCATTACACCAGCATCAATCGTGGACCGACCTTTGGTAAATCCAAACTGATTACTATGAAATAAGGTATTTCTATTAAAATGTGTTAATAATTGCTCTAAGATTATTTTTTCAAATATTTTACTCAAAGTTGGTAATACCGATATCGGTCTATAATTAGCTGGGTCTTTGTGATTCCCAGATTTAAATAAAGGAATCAATTTACTGTGCTTCATCAGCTCAGGAAAGACTCCATCGTCAATACATTTATTAAATATGTAAGCTAGACATGGAGCAATATCAGTAACTACTGAACATAGAACTTTCATGGATATTCCCCAGAGGTCTTCGGTATTTTTGATATTAAGTGATTTAAATGTTTTTGAAATCATGGCTGTGTTTATATGCCTAAAATTGAATATAACATCACTTTTTGTTACACAGGATTCTAATAAAGATCCAGCTTCACAAACAGAAGACTTCAATGACTGAGTAACTATCTTAGGTATGCTAGAGAAATAACTATTAAATGCCTCAGCAACATCAGTTTCATTTGTAAGAGTTTTACCATCATAATATGTATTACATATAATACAACCAGACCGAACAAACATCTATCACACAAATGTTTGTCCTTCTTCCCCATCGAGGGTCGGATAGGGTTTGAACAGGCATCAAACTTATCAATAAGTACGCGTGACCTTATGTTTTGAATAATATTGACATTTCCAAGCCATTTATGAATTCTATGGAGATAAAAGTTTTGACTTTTGACTTTGTTGGGAATGGAACCCATTACATATAGAGTACCTTGAAGTGTGGTACGGTCGCGGCGCACAGCTCGCAGTAGTACGAGTGGCACGCGTCCAGCCGCCCGCGCCGGATCCTGTTGTAGTTCATCAGCGCGTCGTAGTTGTGCCGGTGCGTGTCCGTGTTCACATGGTTGATCAAGTCTATCTTGTGGAACGGTATCGTCACTCCGTCACAACATATGATGCACCTGAGGCCATCCGTACGCCTCACCTGTTAATATAATACAATAGTTTATTACACTGTAAATGATTATATAAATGATAAATCCCCTCGGGTCTGATGTCGCTCTGCTCAACGACACACAAAACATCCTGTTATATATTATTTTAGTATATTATGTAGTCATAAATGTAACATAGACTCAAGTACTTAATTGTTACAAGGATCGTGCTCGCGAAAAAAAAAGGAATCCCTCCATTGGAGGTTTCTTGGCTGTTCTCCCCATGGAGGGTCGGATAGGGTTTGAACAGGCGTCAAACTTATCGATAAGTACGCGTGACCTTATGTTTTGAATAATATTGACGTTTCCAAGACATTTCTTTATGAATTCTATGGAAATAAAAGTTTTAATTTGACTTTGACTTTTGACTTTACAATAGTTTTTAGAAATATATTAACTAAAAATATTTAATAATCTGACATGGATGTTTTTAATTTTTAAAGTTGTGTATTAGAATGACGTTGAGATATGTTTCAGGTTATCATTTAAAACGACGTCCAATCTTCAGAAGCACGTTAAGACCAGTTCCAAGCATCAGATACAACTTAAACTCAGGTAATATACATAACTAGCTGTTGCCCGCGACTTCGTCCGCGTGGAATTCGGTTTTATCACGCACACTCCCCCTATTTCACCCCTCGGAAAAGTAGCCTAAGTTACTCCTTGTTACATCAGCTATCTGCCAGTAAAAGTCCCGTCTAAATAGGTCCAGCCATTTCAGAGATTAGCCGGAACAAACAGACAGACAAAAAATGTTGTTTTGGTATATGTACCGTGTATACATCCATATGCACTTAGTAAAAAGCGGTTATTTTATTATAACAAACAGACACTCCAATTTTATTTATTTGTATAGAAATACAAAAATATTAATACAAAGTAAAGACACAAAGAACTGCTGAAGCTGTGCCTCCTGTAATTCTACCAGGACAAGGGCCCATAGTACTATTCAAAGGAAATCCAAACAAGACTTACTCCGCCATCTTGGCCGGTCCGCCATATTGGATTCACTATTATTTAAAAAGTCAAAGCGCAAAAAAAAGGAATTAATCAAAAAAAGCAACTAAGATTAGATTGTAATGATGGATCTTACCCTAAAAAACTGATAGAACAGCTTCTTCGGTATGAACTCACGAGTTTTCCTGGACGTGGAAGGGTGGGCCACCGGCGTGGCCAGATTCGCCGTCACCAACGGACCCTTCACATCGCCAACTTCATCGCCGTCTCCACAGACAACTTCAGTCTGACTTGACATCTCCGTCTTGTCATGGACCACTTCTACGGTTGCAGTTGCACCCGGGTGCAGCCGCAACTTCTCCGTGTGCACCTGGCTGTTGCAATGAGACACGAGGTAGCGTATCTCGAAGACGAAATTGCAGGCCAAGCAATTGACAGTATGGAAGTTGAACTCAACACACTGATTGTAACGCAAATAGCCGTTATGGTTGGTGATGTGAGCGATGGAGTACAAGTGTGCGGTGTAATCACAGTCCTTAATTTTGTCGTTGCATTCCTCGCAGACTGGTTCCTCGCCCGGTATCTTGTTAGGGTCTATGGGCGTTGCGTTGCAGTCGTACATTTTCAGACCGATCAGTCTGTTCAGTTCCTTCATCGGGGCTGGGACTTCTGCTGTCTCTGCATCCTCAGCATCAGCTGATACTTCGGCAGCGCTTTCCATTGCTATAACGTCTTCGCCTATTTCAGTCAGGTCCGTTGGCTGTTCTTCCATTGGTGGTTTGGCTTTTTCCAGTTCTACTGGCACGTCCAAAACTCCAATATGGGACTCCTCGCTTATGGACGCTAGCATTTCAGCCTTTTCGGACTTGCGTTCCTCCGGCGAGTCCTCTGTGGCACCGACATGATACACAAGGTCGACTTGACACTCAGGGTCGCTATTCGACCCCTCGCGTATGGAATGCAGCGGTTGGGACGCAGCCATATCGAAGTGCTTCGTGATCAACATCCTCCTGTGTTTCCTGCAGGCCACGTGCCTAACCAGATGCGCCACGTTCACGGAATGGTCGCAAGTGTTACAGTAGTAAGTCTCGCAGTCAATTTCGTTAACGTAATTCCTCTGCAATACTTCGGTGTATTTGTCCTTGTGAGCAGAAGAGACGACGTGCTCGATTAAATCCAAAGTTGGTAATCGCACGTCGCAGATACCGCAGTGGAGTTTGTCGTTCAACATATGTCTGAGGTGGTTCTGCTGGATGACCTTGGCGCTGTTGGTGGAGTTTTCGATGAGTTTGTTCTTCTCTTCGGGTGTGACCTTGTGTTCGGAGACGTGCGTCTTCAGTTCGACGACGTATTCCCGGCAGATGTTGCAGTACTGGCGTCGTTGCCCGGGGCAGGGGGTCGGTTCGTTGTTGTTCACTTCGTTGACGATGGCCGCGCTCAGGTTGTGTATGTGCGAGAGAGACAGCACGTGGGAGTCGTCGTTGCGGCGGACGTACGTCATGTTGCAGATGATGCAGTGGCTCCAGGTGTCGTCCAGCTGGGGAATTGGGATTATACAGGGTGTAGTTAAGTTATTATATATTTTATTATTATATGTACACCTATATAGAACGGCTATCTGCCAATGGAAGTCCTGGCCAAAAATAATCCAGCCGTTTCATAGAATAGCTGGAACAAACAGTTTTTTTTTCTTATAAGTACCGTATGAAGTGAAATGCATACTTTCAAATGCATTTCACATGCATAGTAAAAAGCAGTTATTATTACATTACAAATGGACACTTTTCTTTTATTTATTTGTGTAGATAATAATGATATTAGAGTATTCTTACGACTATGCATACCTTTCTAATGCAGTGTTTGTTTTCTAACGTCAGCATTATTTTATCCAGGTGCGTACTGCTCTGTTGATGATGATATATATCCCTTATATTGTGAAGCTGGCACACTTTGCAATAAACACCCTGTTTATCCGTCCCATGGAAATGGTTCCAAAGCACCTTCACCGTGTCCGCGTTGGCAGCAGTGATGATAATATTTCTCTCCGATATGACTTCTATGTCAAACTGGACTTTGTTACGGCACCTCTCCTTAGCGTATTGGATATAATTCTTGATTTCATATATTGGACATTTTTTTTTGCCACGTTTCTTTTTTCCATAGTTTTTGAACATTGGTTTCTGCAGGGTGGCCTCTTGGTTTGCATTGGTACTGTCAGAACTGTTAGTGGCAAACTTTACAGTTTTTTTCTCAGAATTTTGTTGTGGAACATTACTTGTGGTCGAGACTGTTACAGCTTTGTCTTTGGTGGCTGTCACAGCTTTTTCATTGGTGATTGTCACACCTTTGTCATTGGTGACTGTCCCAGCTTTGTCGTCGGTATCTTCTTGTTGTGGAACTTCTTGTTTAGGTTGTGCATTTTGTTTTTGTTCGTGTTTCACTGTTTCGTTCCTATTGTTGGTTTGCTGGGAAACATTTTTCACAGTGTTTGCATCAACTTTGTTACTTTTACTTGACACATACGTTGGCTTGATCTCAGCGTTGTGTACAGATTTTGGACTAACGTTATTGTCCAGTTTAATGTCTTTCAATGTTTTCGTTTCGACGCTGCGCTGCGTATTTAGTTTTTTTGCTTTCTTCGCTGTACTGATTTGCTGTGGAACATGTTCTACGTTTGTCTTAGCACTCTTGCTTTGTACAGATTTCTTCCCAACATTATCTTGTTCGCTTTCATTTATCGCTTCTTCATCATTTTGTGGAATGCCTAGTTCGGTTTTCGCTGCGTTGTTAGGTTGATTTGTAATGTTTTGTATGGTTTCTTTCTCAATATTTGGTTGTTGAGGACACTGTTGGCTAGGTTTTGTGTTGACATTGGTGCTTGAACTTGAAACTTGTTCACTGTGTTGGTTCAGAACACCGTGTACAGCTTTAGTCTCAAGGGCAGTTTCTGGAATGTACTGTACAGTTTTTGATTCAACATTGGGTAGTTTTGGAATGTCCGTCTCAGTACTGGGTGATTTTAGAGCATGTACTGTTAACGACTCGTTATGTTGTGAACCAATTTTATTCGTTATGAATTTTTGTGCAGTATTATGGTTGTTTACGACGGATGGTTGTTCAGGTTTTAGATTCATAAAAGGCTGTTTGAATCGATCGTTCTTTTTATTATAGTACCTTTTGAATTCATTAAAATTTGTGCCTTTATCCTGTAGGTTTTTGCATATCTCAAAATTATTTGTTTGTTTGTCAACATCGGTTTGGTTTGGACCGTCTTGCGCAATTTTTGGCTCAATATTGACATCATTTGAAACTTTCAATATGGATCCATTCTCAACTTCGACTTGTTTTGGAACATTTTCTACAGTCTTTTTTTCAATATAGTCTTCTTTCGAAATACTGGTTTTTGTCCCTATACAAGCCTGCACTGGATCTTCTAATACATTAGTTATCTCAGCAGTGGGCTGCTTTGGAGTAACTTGTTCAGGTATATTCACAACAATTAGTTGTTTCGAAACGTCTTGTACAGTTTTTGTCTCAAAACCAACTTGTTTTGGCATGTCTTGAATAGCTTTTATCTCAACACTAGACTGTTTTAAAGTGTCTTGTACAATTTTTTTCTCAACATTGGTTTTCTCTTGAACTATTGAAGTTTTTGTCTCATCGCCAACTTCTGGGATGTCATGAGTAGTTTTTGCCTCAACATTAACTGTTTCTGGCAAGTCTTTAATAGTTTTTGTCTCAGTACTAACTTGTTCTGGTAAAACTTGAATGGTTTTTGTCTCAGCACTAACTTGTTCTGGTAAGTCTGGAATAGCTTTTATCTCAGCACTAACTTGTTCTGATAAATCTGGAATAGTTTTTGTCTCAACACTGGATTGTTTTGGAATGTCTTGTATAGTTTTTGCGTCAATATTGGGTGATAGTAGATTACTATGTACAATTGACTCTAATTTAGGTGGTGGGTCATTCTGTACAGGCTTTTCTTCGATACTGAGTTGTTGTGGAGTGCTTTGTACAATTTCAGTCTTAATATTGAGATCTGTTACAGTCTGGGGTTTTATTTCAAGCTGTGCTGTGGTTTGTATATTGTTTTTATCAATATTCGGTTGGGGAGGTTCCATTTCCTTATCAGGTTTCTTGTTCCTATTACCTACACGTTTCTTTTTCTTTTTGGACATCGTATATGTTTTTTCAGACAACTGATCACAATTCGTGTCACTTTTAAATGTGTTGCATCGGGAAGAATCATTTTCTTTTTGACATGTATCTGAATAATCATTTACATTGGCATTGTGAATAGCGCGATCATTGACTGCGTTGGTTTGAGTATCGTTTTTGACATGGCTATCTACGTTTGCAGGTTCTATTTTAGGCGAAGCACATACATTTTGCCCATCGAGCAGCGTGGTAGCAGCCACCTGATCACTCGCATCGTCGCGAATCGCTAGACCGCGTGTAACTGAACCACTCTCAACATACTTTGCAGCGAACTGCTTCAACATCTTATCATGATCAACGGAAGCAATGTGATGGCTGGACACTTCATGGACACTCCTCTCGTTATTCATAACGACCGTTACACAAAACTCGCAGAAGTACGAGTCGTTAATGTGAATACTGACATTTGTACTGAAGGGCTCGAGACTTAAATGGTATTTAGTCCTCTCTAGAGCGGTGTCTGCGATGATTTTGCACGTTTCGTGCTTCTCGCTATTAATGTGCTCTTGTGAATATGCCTTCGGTACATCCACGTTGCAAATGTGACATTTGTATTTATTCATATTGATTACTTTCCCTACAAAAGTGAAAAGATTTAAAGCAGTATTTTAACCTTTTTTAGCAGCAGTAGAACTTGTGCTAAGAGGGACGGAATAGGCTAAGAAAAACTATCTTTACAATATGTAACTATAACGATCATCTAACATTGAAGAGACATTAAAACAATTATTAAATCAAATAATTATTGTAACTTATAAATTAATAATTGTAATTTAGATGAAATTGCAGGCGCATGAGACGTAACGTCCCCGTCTCGGGGTGACGGATGCGACTTGAGTGATCTCATACTTTAGTGGAGAGGGCTTGAGTCGTATTGTTGTGTATGGGCGGCGGCTACCACTTAACATCAGGTGGGCCGTCAGCTCGTTCTATCACCTACATCATAAACAAAATAAGATGTATCTCACCTATATCCATATTAGGTGGATCGGAATCCATATTTTTCATTATTTGAAATTCGTAATACTCTTCTGAGCTTTGGTTGGTTGAGAATAGTGAGTTGATTCCATTCTGTGTGGACAGACTCCATAGTGAGGCGTTATTCGTCAGCGGTCCCGGCATGGTTAAGGCTAAAACATATATACTAGCTGTACATACATACATACATACGTTGCAATACCACGTTAAGGTAAAAGTGTCATTAAATACGAAAAATAAATTTTTTTTATCAGTAATCGACCACCGGGGGTTGAAAATGATTACAGTAGTAATAACGCAAATAAAAAATAGGGGTTTGTAGTAGAAAGGTGAAAATTGAGGTATGTATGTATTTTTTTATGCTGACCCATGAAAAAAATAGATCAAAAAAAAAACTGATATACGTTTTGTACATACATATTAACACCGAAATGTTTGTCATGAGTGGGAATTGAAACCATGACCTACAGCGCAGAAGGCAGGGTTACTACCATTTTAATCAAACAGGCTTACTTTCAATTCGTTACAAATTCTCTTGAGAGCGTGTTTGGTCTAGTGGTAATAATCCTTTTCAATCCGGAGGTCACCGGTTCATATCCCAACGTGCACCTATGAGTTCGATTGAAAGATTGATGTGCGCAATACTAAGTTCTCAAAACGATGAAGGAAAACATCGTGAGGAAACCGACATGTCCTAGAACTAAAAATTCGAAGACATGTGCAAGTGTACGAAAGGAGCCTCTTTGAGGCGCACTTAAAATCCTTTCACCACCACTGGTTCGAGAGAACCAGTGACCGAATAGAATAGAAGAATATTAACAAATTCTATAATTATACCATACTAGCTGTTGACCGCGAGTTCGTCCGCGTGGGATTCGGTTTTATCACGCACCCCTATTTTACCCTTCGGAAAAGTAGCCTAAGATACTCCTTGTTACATCAGCTATCTGCCAGTGAAAGTCCCGTCAAAATAGGTCCAGCCATTTCAGAGATTAGCCGGAACAAACAGACAGACAAAAATTGTAAAAAATGTTGTTTTGGTATATGTACCGTGTATACATCCATATGCACTTATTAAAAAGTGGTTATTTTAATATTACAAACAGACACTCCAATTTTATTTATATGTATAGATGTAAATGGTACCTGATAACAGCTAGACTGGTTCAGATGTCTGCTTATCAGGACTGAATTAGTATACATTAGAAGTGTCGAATTGCATTGAATTCTCAGAACACTTGTTTGCAAATTGACATTTGACCGGCCTCACAGCTCAGTTGGTAGTAACTTCTGTGCTGTAGGTTGTGGGTTCGATCCCCACCTAGGACAAACATTTGTGTGACGAGCATAAATGTATGTCCTGTGTACGAGTGTTAATATGAAAGTATTTACAAAAAAAGTATATAAGTATGTATATCAGTTGTCTGGTTCCTATAGTACAAGCTATGCTTAGTTTGGGGCTAGATGGTGCTGAAATGTCCACCAATACTTTTTATTTATTATTGTAATTGAATGAGGCCATAAGAAAATTATCTTTATTATTCCTCGCATTCATTTTTAACCAACTTCGGAGAAAGAAGGAGGTTCTAAATTTGGTTGATTTTTTAAATGTTTGTTACCTCAGAGATCTCCTTCACTGATAATCTGATTTAGAAAAATCTTTTTTATTTGTAAAGATATACTTCAGATATATCTATACAAATAAAATTGGAGTGTCTGTTTGTAATATTAAAATAACCACTTTTTACGGTGGATATAGATTACACGGTACATATACCAAAAAACATTTTTTACAATTTTTGTCTGTCTGTCTGTTTGTTCCGGTTAATCTCTGAAATGGCTGGACCGATTTTGACGGGACTTTCACTGGCAGATAGCTGATGTAACAAGGAGTAACTTATATATGGTATGGTATGGAATATGGTAGGTATGCCAGCAGCAGTATACCGATACCAGTAAAATTTTGAACGTGGTCTATGAGAAAAAAGTTTGGGGACCTCTGGATTGGATGGTCGTCGCGTAAATTATTGATTTACCTCAACAAAATCTGTGATAGCAATGTTTTTGACCACGAACTTCACAAATAAACGGAACAACATTAGATAAACTTCCGATGAGTAAGTAATTATAAATATTTTTCTCTCGGTATGGACTTCTAATCTGAATATATTTCACACTGCCGACTCGAAATATGTAGGGTGGTTATCGCAGAACGGTTCCTTCATTACGATTACTGTAAGATGAGATGAAAGCGGTTTCTAATATAACAAAGTATTAAGTACCTACCACATATTCAGCAGCGCAATTAAATAAATGTTTTGTGTAAAAATATTATTTGTAAATCAACCTCTATATTTTCGCTATAAAATAAATAGGTACTTACAGCAACATTAAAACAGCACCAAAGACGCTGCCGAGTTATAGCACAATCAGCAATCGTCTCGGAGAATTTCCGTTAATCAAATCCCATTTACATCTTCATTGTAACTTAATTTCTCGAAACCCTAAACCCTACACCGGGAATCGTTTGACATAGACAAACAAAGTTATCTAGTTTATACCATAGATTAAATATTTGTATTTAAGTAGTTATCGATTTATTTAGTAATTTTTGTCTTGTCACGTCATTGTTATAAATAAATGTATTAATAAACAACTGTTTTTAAATAGTATCATTAATTATATGTTATATAATTAAATTGCGATTCTCAAGTCTATACCTTACAAAATATATTTCAATCAATCAAAAGTAATGCTATCGGACGCTAGATAGCGCTGTAACATAAGCGCGTACATATAGCAAAAATTACAAATAGACTCGGCCAGACTAATAAATATTCCGAAGCGACGTTTGCGTTTGTAAATAAAGATTTTTAAATTACATTGAAATAGATAAAATCACCACATATTGTATTGAACGCATTAAATATGTAATATTCGACAATTTATTTGCCTTTTCAATAAAAGAATAACCTATAAAAGTGTACTATTATGTTGTGATTGTGTTCAAAATGAGTTCCATCCAAGAGCGCTTGCAGCTAAAGCGAGTTCCTCTAGACACTTGGAACATCAGAGAGCAGTTATGCTTAGCGTCGGCGGTGGTGAGGAGCGGCGACCAGAACTGGATGTCTGTGTCGCGCGCCTTGAAAACAGTGGGCGAGCCAAACAGACCACCAGATTGGTACTCGCAGAAAAGGTAAGTCAGCCTTCAGTCACTACTACTACTAGTCTAGTCAATAGTTCTATAAAACCAGTTAAATAAATACACACTAACAAAGTCAAAAAGACAGTTCTGAGATTATATGACATACATACATACATTTATTCGCTATTTAGCACACATATACATTACACATATACATTACTGTGCAGTTAACGCATATCATCAAATTTTTGGTTCTAAGACGTGCTGGATTCCTCACAATGTTTTCCATCACAGTTTTGATAACGTGGTATTGGAACACACATTTAGGTTTTAGAATAAAAACTTACTTAAACATAGCAGACAACTTACGGCCCCAACCCCATTTATATTGGTAAAAGGACAAGAAGAACGGGAGGAATAATAATCATTTATTCAACCAACTAAGATCATCACAACATCCAAAAATCATCTAGGGGAATATGTTCCTTGTTACCTGTACTTGCAACGTTCATAATGCTTCCTTAGGTCAAAATTTGCAACTGAATTTCAAACTCATTCATGTAGCCTGAATATGCTGAAATTTGTTAATCATCTAAATGAAGATATTGCAATATTAAGTATGCTTTGCTTTTAGTATTTTATGTAATTATAAACGTAACATAGATCTAAGTACTCAGGTTGTTACAAGGATCATGCATGCGACAAAAAAGGAAGTCCTCCATTAGGGGTTTCTTGCCTATTCTTCCCCATGTAGGGTCGGATAGGGTTCGAACAGATGTCAAACTTAGCGATAAGTATGCGTGACCTTATGTTATGATTATTATTGACGTTTCCAAGCCATTTCTTTATGAATTATATGGAAATAACGTTTTTGACTTTGACTATAGCCCTCGGTGGTATCCAGGACTGATTCTAAAAGCTTGTTTTGAGAAATGTATATTCCACTAAAACTTATTTTATATATAATTACAGTTGTGCAGCCCAATATGGCGCATTATTGGAGCATGTGGAGACTCCGAAACGTAAGAAGCGATGCTCAGAGGGAGCCGTTGAGACTCCCCAGGAGAGCATTGTTAAGCGGCTTACGCAGGAACGCATTGTAGAGATACAGAAGACTATAGCCGAGATGAATCAACAATATGAGCAGCTGAAGGTGAGATCTTCTTGACTGGCCTCACAGCTCAGTTGATAGTTATTCGGCCTTCTATGCTGTAGGTTGTGGGTTCGATTACCTCTTAGGACAAATATGTGGGTGACAAATATAGATGTTTGTTCTGCGTGTGTGTTTAATATGTATTATATGTATGTATGTACAACAAAAAACACACAGTTAGTAATACATATTACATTAATTATTCTATCAGTTCTGGTTACAATAGTACAAGCTATGCTTAGTTTTGGACTAGATGGCGCTGTGTGAAACTTCCACCAACATGTATTTATTTATTTACTCAACTCTTTATTGATAGAATGCTGTTAACGAATGGTGGACCATTCCATCATTATAATTATTTTGATAATATTAAAAATAATATTGTTCTCTTATCCAGAACGGTATCACCGAGGTGAGAAATCAGAACACAACCGAGGAGCGTCTGCGCGAGATCTGGTCCACCGTGGAGGCTGCGAAGCGTGCGAGGGAGAGGGAGAGCGCCCGCCGCGCCGCGTGGCTGAAGGAGAGGGAAGAGAAGCAGGCTCGCTCCGAACGTACGTGGAGACCGACCCAACCAACCAGCGGTGAGGCGAAAGCTATTCTTCATTTTTCTTATGTCATGTATGTGATAGAACGAGCCGACGGCCCACCTTTTTTTTTTTTTTTTATGTAATTGTACGCAAACAAGCAGACGGCCCACCTGATGTTAAGTGGTTACCGTCGCCTATAGACATTTGCGTCCCCGGGGATGCCAATGCTTTGCCTACCCTGTAGATACCTCTTTACATTTTTTTTGAAGTTGCCCATATTGTACCTCGGCGGAAAAACCTCAGGAGGAAGCTCATTCCAAAGTTGACAAGTGTTGGGCAGGCGCGGTGCGGCTATATCGAGTTGTACGGCAGGCCCACTTGTCAACAATGTGTGGATGAGCTTTTATTCTGTGTCGAGAGGTGTGGTGGTAAAATCTCGATGTTGTCTCTCTACCTGATGTTAAGTGGTAACCGCAGCCCATACACAACAGCAATACCACTCAAGTCCTCTCCATAGTACGAGATGACTCAAGTTGCATTGCGTTGCGTCCATCACCCCGAGACGGGTGTTACGTCTCATGCGGCAGCAATTACCAGCACCCACTCCCTTCCACGGGAACACAGCGACACGAGTGCATCACTGCTCGCCGGCAGATTACCAGGTGTGGTGGCAGTACTTCTCCGGGGGAACTTAGCACAAGTTCTACTGGTACTTTGGGTTGCTCGTTTCCCACCACCCGGGGGACACGTGTAGGGATCCAAAGGGTAATCACATACGGACACGAGAAACATGGGCCCCCCCAATCATATATATATACAGTAAACCCTCGTTAACACGAACACCAAAAATTCAGACAAATAGTTCGTGTTACATGAGAGTTCGTGTAATCCGAACGATGCAAAAAATGAATTCGTGTTTTTAAACTCAATATTATGATTCATCATAGAAACATTTTTATTAATAACTTTGATATTATTATTTTATATTTACAATAATTTTTTATTATAAATTTTTTAACTTAACATTATTATTATAACATATTATCCGATTTTGACTGTTTGTTTTTATTTGTTCATAAAATACATTTGGATATTGTTTTAGCGATAAGTTGGTCGGAGTTTGCGTGCACATTCGAAGTTGATCGTTTCCAGCCAACTCGAGTTAATGACTTTTCTAATCTTTTCGGCCATTGTTTACCGGTATTTAAATTGACCGAAAAAGGACAAAAATATACAAAATACATGATTTGGGAATTTTTATAGTTCGTATTATCCGATAATTAACCGTGAAAGGACGAAAAAGTTGTTCGAAGTTCGGATTAACGAGGGTTCGTCTTAACCGAACATAATTACATTGAAGCTTATGGAACTATTGTCTAGAGCAAATTTTTGTTCGCCTTAAACCGAAATTCGTGTTAACCGTGTTCGCATTAACGAGGGTTTACTGTATATATATATATATAATATTGTGTTGGTTTGCAGCAGCTGCGCCGGCGCCGCCCTCGTCTCCGCTGCTAACGTCCCTGCTGAAGTCTTCGCCGGTCGTCACCACGCCTCAACACTTGGCGCACCCCGCTAGCGTCGTTGGTAACTACATATCTATACTAATAATAAATATAATTAAATACAAAAATATTGGTGGACATTGTCACACAGCGCCATCTAGCTCTAAACTAAGCTAAGGATAGCTTGTGTCATGGGAACCATATACGATACATACTTTTTTTATATATACATATAATACATTGACTGTAAGTATGTATATCAGTTGTCTGTTCCAGTGATACAAGCTATGCTTAGCTTACTTTGGGGCTTTGCTATATAGAGTTTATTTTTTAATGTTATTTTAGGTGATAGAACGAGCTGACGGCCCACCTGATGTTAAGTGGTAACCGCCGCCCATACAAAACAGCAACTCAAGTCCTCTCCACCATAGTACGAGATGACTCAAGTCGCGTTGCGTTGCGTCCATCACCCCGAGACGGGGATGTTACGTCTCATGCGGCTGCAATTTCTTTTATTTTTCAATGTATTATGTTTTAGACACACTATCGCCATCCGTGAATGCGCCGACTCTATCGATGCTCCTCGAGAAGAGTTCGCACCACGAGAGTAAAAATGCCGCTATAGAACATATCAAGAGTCAACTTGTACAGATAGAACAGCAGCTTAAAGGTATTTATTTATTTATTTACTAGCTGTTGCCCGCGACTTCGTTCGCGTGGAATTCGGTTTTGTCACGCACCCCTATTTTGCCCCTCGGAAAAGTAGCCTAAGTTACTCCTTGTTACATCAGCTATCTGACAGTGAAAGTCCCGTCAAAATCGGGCCAGCCGTTTCAGAGATTAGCCGCAACAAACAGACAGACAAAAATTGTAAAAAAAAATGTTTGGTATATGTACCGTGTATACATCCATATGCACTTAGTAAAAAGCGGTTATTTTAATAATACAAACAGACACACCAATTTCATTTATTTGTATAGATATTCTCAAATTGGTGAAGGAAAACCGTCAACTAACGGATAGAAAGAAAGAAAAATATATTATTTTTGACCACAGACACAATATTATTTAACAATAGACAACAAGAGCTTTAAGAATAGACAATAATAGACACAGAGAAAGATACTTAACAAGCGTGTGTACCTCCCCCCGCAGCGAACAGTTCCCCCCCGCCCCAGCAAGCGCCCGCGCCCCCCCTAGCGGCGCCCCCCTTGTCGGCGCCCCCCCTCGCGGCGCCCCCTGTGGAGATTGACGACATCGAGATAAAGGCTGAGGACGTTTATGTGTTTCGCGACATCGACCTTCATTTGCCCAACGTCGGGCATGTCCACAAGGGGCCTCCGACAAGGTGTAACACTACCACTGTACCTTACTATTTATTAACTGACGTTAGAAGTTTAATTATATATTGCAAGACAATCATTTATAATCCGACCTGGGACACCCAGGGCGTCTATTCATAACGTCCATATATTATTCTTTATACAAGATACACATTCTATTATACAAGAAGAAAGAAAAAAATGTGAGCCGTCACGGGACGCCTGGCAGATGTGAAACATCGACATTATTTTGTAAAAGGTAATATGCAACGCATGCCGTGGCGACGCGTCGCCAAGCCAGAAATCGGTTTTACGTGCGGCTATAGATGTTTCACATCAAAAAAGAATATTTATTTTGGCACATGATATTGTAATAATAAATCAAAATCATTTATTTTCCATAAAAAATGTTCGTATACATAATATACCTGTGGACCCCGCACTACGGCTAGCCTGTAAATATTGGTGAACATTGTCACACAGCGCCATCTAGCCCCAAAGTAAGCTAAGCATAGCTTGTGTCATGGCAACCAGACAACTGATATACATACTTATATACTTTTTTGTAAATACATACATATAACACATATCAACACCCAGACAGAACAAGCATCTATGTTCGTCACACAAATGTTTGTTGTCAACAATGTTATCAAAAATGTTTCTCCTGGGTGGGAATCGAACCCACAACCTACAGCGCAGAAGGTAGAGTTACTACCAACTGAGCTGTGAGGCCGGTCAATATAATTCCATGCACTGCAAAATGACTGATGTCAAATCAGTAATCTTCCATTCTTCATTGCAGGTCTGAAGTGAAACCGCAGCCTAAGAAAGAAGAAGAAGTAACTCCTAAAGAAGAGGTTATTAAACCAGAACCAGAGGTTAAGGTGACCATTATATACTTTCGGCAGTTAAAAGCAAATTTATACTATCTCATAACCTGAGAAGATTTAACAAAGTAAATAAATGCCCATTTCATCCTCCGAGCAGTAATGCATTCGCTTTGCCTGTGAAATTAAAGGCACAAGAGACATTCCACCTACACGTCTCAGATTTACGGGCGCATACGATGCGACTTGGGTCTTGTCGTACCCAGTAGGGGAGGACCCGAGTCGCGTCGGTTATGGGCAGAGGTTACCACTTAACAACAGGTGGGCCGTCGGCTCGTTCCGTAACGTTATAATATTAACAAAACCTAGTCTTAAACTCCGTAGTCCTTATCTAAACTTCTATTTCAGGAGATCAGCGTCGATCCGGTGCAGAGGGAAACAGAAGATGTAGCCACAGAGGTAAGAATTGAATTTAGATTTTGACTGATTCTTTCAGTTAGTTGGTAGTAAGTCTGCCTGCTGAGCTGTAGGTCGTGGGTTCTATTCCGACTCCCAAATATATTGGTGACCAACATTTCTGTGTGTGTGTTTTAATGTGTTAATTTATAAAAAAGTATGTAAGTATTGTATAAATGTCCGGTTCCCATAGTACAAGCTAGGCTTAGTATGGGGCTAGTAGGTTTTTATTTTTGAAAAGTGTGGTTGCCGGTGAAATTACAAATACATAAGACATTCCACCTTCACGTCTCATAGTTACGGGGGCATGCGATGCAACTTAGATCTTGTTGTACCTATCTAGGGGAGGATCCAAGTCGCTTGTTATGGACATAAGTTACCGCTTAACACCAAGTGAGCCATCAGCTCGTTCCGTTACTTCATTACATTAAAAATTAGAGAGCGTGGTGGTCAAGCGGTACTGACTCCCGAGTTTAAATCCGGAGGTCGCCGGTTCAAATCCCGACGTGCACCTTTGAGTTTTTCGATTGAAAGAATTATGTGCGCAATACCACGTTCTCAAAACGGTGAAGGAAAACATCGTGAGGAAACCGACATGTCCTAGAACTAAAAATTGGAAGACATGTGTCGAGTGCACGAAAGGAGCCTCTTTGAGGCGCACTTAAAACCATTTCACCACAATGGTTCGACAGAACCGGTGACTCGAAGAAGAAGATTACATTAAAGTATTTTTTTTATATATTTCAGCCGGTGGAAGAAACGGTGATACAAGAGTCGACCGTAGAAGACGTGCCCGCGGAACCGGAAGCACCTACCGCCGAACCGGAAACGTCGCCGGCCATTTTACCGGAAGTCAAGTTCCCGACTACAGAGATTAAAGTCATACAAGAGGATATGAAGGTAGATTTGTATTATTTTTTATGTCTAAAAAAAATACCTAATAGTATCCGTTGCACCCATTTGTATGACTAATATATTTATTTTTTTAGTGTCTGGGTGTTGATATGTGTTATATGTATGTATTTACAAAAAGTATATAAGTATGTATATCAGTTGTCTGGTTCCCATGATACAAGCTATGCTTAGCTTACTTTGGGGCTAGATGGCGCTGTGTGACAATGTCCACCAATATAAATTTATCAATTGTATGGGTCGCTAGTGAATTACAAAATAACATAAAAAAAAGACGTGTGGCACTCGGAGACTGCCGCGGTAAAGCTATTGCGCGTGATATTTCAAAAAGTCTTTAAAAGTTCTGGTATTTATCGATAGATGGAAAAACTAAAAAGTATCACCGCTGTGCCGGTCGGAGTGGGGGGTGTTAGGTTTTTTCGTTACGGAATTTCTGGATTCGGTCTCCACGCTCAAGGCCCGCGATAGAAGCTATGCAATAGCTTAAAAATTCACAATAAATAATATGATATAACAATCTCGCAGATGAAAGAGGAGTCGAGGGAACCGGAAGTGACGTCAGAGGAGAGCCAACCGGAACCGGAAGTGGTGTTGCACGAAAAGGAAGTAACTGCAGACGTGGCCGAAGAAGTGTGGTGTGTATATGTTAACTTCAATATAATTATTGATGTGAAACATCTATAGCCGCACGTAAAACCGATTTCTGTCTTGGCGACGCGTCGCCACGGCATGAGCGCTGATTGGTCCGTTCAAGGTTACGACAAATCATAAACATTATTAGTGATGGGGTACTTAGTTTCTTACAAAATAATGTCGATGTTTCACATCTGCCAGGCGTCCCGTGACGGCTCACATTTTTTTTTCATTCGTATGGGGGTTGATGTATTATATGTATGTATTCACAAAAAAGTGTATATGAATTCTATCAGTTGTCTGGTTCCCATAGTACAAGCTATGCTTACTTTGAGGCTAGATGGCGCTGTGTGACAATGTCCACCAATATTAATATTACTATCATAATTTGCAAGGGTAATTAACAATGGTTTATTAAGAGCAGTAGACCTTACGGCTAGTTCGTCCGGGGCAGTACTGCCACCATGCCCATTTCTGCCGCCAAGCAGTGACGCATTCGCGTAAACTGTGTTCCAGTTTGAAAGGTGTGGTTGCCGGTGAAATTTTTTAATCCACGTTAGTATGTTAATGGAGACGGAACAAACATCTATGTTCGACACACATATGTGTGCCTTGGGTGGGAATCGAACCCATGACCTAGCAACGCAGAAGGCAGGGTTAATACCAACTTAGCTGTGAGGCCAGTCATGTATAAATAATGTTTCGACTTGCACTGAATGATTCTAGTGAGGAACAAATACGCGAGGCGTCGCCGCAACCGCCGGAGCCACCCGCAGAGCAACCAATCGAGCCACCCCCCGCGCCGGTGGAGCTATCCATAGAGCAGCAGGTGGCCGCCATAGTGCAGCAACCGATCGAGTGTGCGGAGTACGAGACAGACCCTAAAGAGATACCTCTACCCACGGAACCACACCCCGAAGAAGGTATCACACTTAACCTTTTTTTATATGTCATTGAAGTGACTGAACGAGCTGACGGCCCACCTGATGTTAAGTGGTAACCGCGTGGTGGTAACATATATGTTCGTCACATAAATGTTTGTCCCTGGGTGGGAATCGTACCCACGACCTACAGAAGGCAAGCGTTACTGTGAGGCGTGTCAACATGAAACGTACGTTAGTTCCAGAACCGTCGCCGGAAACGGAAGAGGCGCCACTGGAACCGGAACCGGATATCAAGCCAGTGATCGTCGAACAACCGGAAGTGCCCAGCGAATACGACGCGCCGATCAAAACTGAGGATGACATCAAGAAAGATGAAGAAGCCGAAGTGAGTATTGTATGTAACACAAATATATATTATTTAATTTATATGTGATTAGTGACGGATCGAGCTGACGGCCCACCGGGTGTGTAGTGGTAGCTGGCGTCCATTGACAACACCGATTAACTTGAATAAACTTTAGTTTATAATAAATTAACAAGTGGCCGCAACTTCGTTTTGCGTAGAATTAATAATATAATAATAATAATATTAAATATATAGTAAATATACTGAATATTATTATTTATAGTTATATTATAGTAAAAATAGGCTACTGGTACTAATTTATAATACTACTGGTTTGACAGGCCTCACAGGTCAGTTAGTAGTTCTGCCTTCTGCGCTGTAGCGAGTGGGTTCGATTCCCACCCGAGACAAACATTTATGTGACGAACATAGATGTTTGTTCTGTGTCTGGATGTTGATATATGTATATATTTACACAAAAGAATATAAGTATGTATATCTGTTGTCTGGTTCCCATGACACAAGCTATGCTTAGCTTAGTTTGGGGCTAGATGGCGCTGTGTGACAATGCCCACCAATATTTATTATTATATTAGCCATGAATATAGGAATCAACAGTGGTTTCATTTACAGGATTCCATACCTCTGAAACAGATGATCCGTCAGGAGTCGCTACGTAATTCCCACGTGCACGAACGCGACCACACGGAGACAGACGACGATACACCCATGGAGGTAATTCTACCGTCTCTTTCAGTCACATATGGTAGCGGTAGAACTCAACGCCAAGTACGTCCGGGGAAGTACTGCCACCATGCCAATTTCTGCCGCCGAGCAGTAGCGAATTCACGTCACTGTGTTCCGGTTTGAAAGGTGTGGTTGTCGGTGAAATTACAGGCACGTGAGACATTACACCTACAAGTCTCAGAGTTACGGGCGCATACGATGCGACTTGGGTCTTGTGCCTAGTAGGGGAGGACCCTAAGTCGCATCAGTTGTCGCATCGGTTATCATTTAAAACTAGGTGGGCCGTCGGCTCGTCCCGTAACTGTATAAAATAAAAAAACTTCCTCTTTCCACAGGTCAGTCGCGAAGAGGAGAAAGAAGGGAAAAAGAGGAAAGATTACTCGCGCAAGAAGAAATCTGACTCTAGAAGTAAGTTTGAAGCAAGTCACGGCGCACATAACTTAATTAAGTATGAATACTTAAATAATTGTTGAATCCGACTTAATTCCAGATATTATTATATTCAGACAAACAAACTCTTCACTTAAAGTAATTATTAGATCTGTATCTGAGGGCATATCTATCATATATATGACTGGCCTCACACCTCAGTTGGTAGTAACTCTACCTTCTGCGCTGTAGGTCGTGGGTTCGATTACCACCCAGTAAAAACATTTGTGTGACGAACATAGATGTTTGTTGTGTCTGGGCGTTGATATGTTTGTATTTACTAAAAAGTATATAAGTATGTATATCAGTTGTGTGGTTGCCATGATACAAGCTATGCTTAGCTTACTTTGGGGCTAGATGGCGCTGTGTGACAATGTCCACCAATATTTATTTATTCGTTGGACACATGTAATTGCCCATTTGTATACGGGTTAATGTAATCAAAGTCAAAAACTTTATTTCCATAGAATTCATAAATAAATGTCTTGGAACGTCAATAATATTCAATACATAAGGTCACGCGTACTTATCGATAAGTTTGACGCGTGTTCAAACCCTATTCGACCCTACATGGGGAAGAGTAAACGTCATATAACATTCGCAGCGTGTTCGGGTTCGGAGAGCGCGTGCGAGGCGAGCGCCGGGGACTCGCCGCACACGAGCGACGCCGACCGACAACACCGGCTGTGGAAGAAGTCCGTCATGCTCGTCTACAGCAGGTAACACGTGTCACTTGTACCTTGTGATACTTGACACACGTCACTTGTACATTGGGATACTTGACACACGTCACTTGTACCTTGTGTCACTTGACACACGTCACTTGTACCTTGTGACACTTGACACACGTCACTTGTACATTGTGACACTTGACACACGTCACTTGTTCCTTGTGACACTTGACATACGTCACGTGTACCTTGTGACACCTGCAACACCACTTGAACCTTGTGACTCTTGTAACGTAGCACTTGCCCCTTGTGACACTTGCAACATGCCACTTGAACCTTGTGACACTTGACACATGTCTTGTGATACTTGACATATGTAACTAGTGATACTTGACACGTTTCACTTTGTACCTTGTATGCCACATGCCACTTTTGTTTTGTGTGACACATATCACGTGTATCTTATCACTTGACGCATGTCATACGACATGTCACTTGTACCTGTGACACTTGACCCGTGTCACTTGTACCTGTGACACTTGACACACATCACTTGTACCTGTGACACTTGACACATGTCACTTGTACCTGTGACACTTGACACAGATACCCATAGGCCACAAACAAGTATACATTCACAAAAGAAGTGTTTAAGTATTTTATCAGCTGTCTGAAAATTATCTGTGTCAAAATGAATAAAATATTTTTTTATTATAATTATTAAATGCTTGTCTCTATCATACTGAACAATTTATAGTATTTTTGTATGTATGTAATGTGCATGTAAGTATCTTTGTTGGTCGAATAAATGAAAATGAATGATGAAAGTGAAGTTAAATTAATGTTGTATTAATCATGTAATGATCATGTGATGTTGATTAATCATGTATTCTTCCAGGCTGTGCGCCCACAAGTACGCGTCGCTGTTCCTACGGCCCATCACCGACGAGGAGGCACCCGGTTACAGCGCGGTCGTGAAGCGACCCATGGACCTGTCCACCATACGGCGGAACATCGACAACGGACAGATAAGGTACACTTAGTTAAGGGATACCTTGATTATTGAAAAATTAACATAAAATTTTTAAATATTTATTAATATATTTAAAAATAATTGTCCCTAAATGTAGACAGTAAGACAACTTTAAAAAAAAAACCCCAAAGTAGGTATTTAGACAACGTTTAAAAATAATAATAGTTTTCCCTTAAATGTGTTGATACCGGAAATACTTTTAAAATTAGTTCCCTTAGGCCCTAGGGACACTTTTTTGAACTATATTTTTTGTTACATATAGAAATACGGCAGAGTTCCAACGCGACGTGTTACTTATGCTCTCAAACGCTGTCATGTATAACAGCAGTGAGCATAGCGTATTCAGCATGGCCAAGGAGATGTATGAAGAGGTAAGACTTCCCCCAGTTATGGGATTCTTATATATTGCTAAATGGTCGTGACCATAAAGCATATAAGCGTAGTCAGCATGGCCGAGGATATGCTCAAAGAGGTACGTGATCCCGTAGTTAGGTGATCAGATTGGCTTGCATTTGCCAACAGTCTTATAACCTTGGGGGACGATTTCATACCTTTTGTTTTAGATAATTGACAATATGATACCCACTCTTGGGAGAAGGCAATGCAGTATTCCGCCCACCAGTATACACACACAGTATACACCCGGTATACACCCAGAAACAGAAACATTTATATTCGTCAATGATTGTCCTGGGTGAGAACCGAACCCATGACCGGCGCAGAAGAAAAAGTTACCAACTGAGTTTTGAGGTCCAGTAAATAATTTGTGGATTAAATAAATTGGTAATAATAAATTGGTGGACATTTCACACAGCGCCATTTAGTCCCAAAGTAAGCTAAGCATAGCTTGTATCATCGGAACCAGACAACTGATATAATACTTGTATACATATTTATTTGGTAAATACATACATATAATACATAGTAAACACCCAGACACAGAGCAAACATCTATGTTCGTTACACAAATATTTTTTTTATCCTGGGCGGGAATCGAACCCACGGATTTTGGATTTGGGCCAAAGGCTTCAAAACAATTTATGGTACTTTAATGTCTAAAAGATTATTATTATCGAAATAATTAATTTTTGACTTTGATTTTGATATGTGTGCCCAGGCGGGGTGTCAGCTAGGTATGCTGCTAGCTGCGCAGGCGCACGCCGGCCTCGAGGCGCCGCCGCGACGGAAGCGACGTCGCCATGACGACAAGAGATAATGTACATACATGTACTGTGTATATATGTCCATCCCCGTCTCGGGGTGATGGACGCAACGCAACGCGACTTGAGTCATCTCGTACTATGGTGGAGAGGACTTGAGTCGTATTGCCGTTGTCTGTGGGCGGCGGTTACCACTTAACATCAGGTGGGCCGTCAGCTCGTTCTATACCCTACATTACATAAAAATACCATACATACCAAACCAATCCTGTATATTAATGGTGTAGAATAAAGAATTTTCCATTCATTCATTCATTCATACCAGATCATACTCTAGCTCCAAAATGCGAGTAAATCCATACATTGCTTTATTGTTACTAGCGGCCCTACTATACTATCGTATTATGTGTACAAAGAGAGTATTCCTTAGAAATCATTAGGATATTAATTACAAATAAAATATAAGTATAATTATTGTTTTATTTTTTAAATACCATCCCTGTATTTTTTATTTTTAAACCCACTCCCTCTCCCTCTATTTTTTTATTATTATTGATTTTATTTATAAAATATTGTTGTTATTATGGGCAGAGGTTACTGCTTACTATCAGGTAGGCCAATGACTTTTTTTTTAAACCTTATTGTAATAAATCGTTTATTAAACCATTCGTTACATTTAATTACATGGGAGTATTCATTGATGACAAGATTAAATTAAAATAAACTAAATCAAATTAAATAAAATATCATCAAATTAATTTAAATAAATTATAAGTTATCAATTCTGACTTATACTAATCATGCATATCAGAAAATGAACATGTATTCATACACACTATATAATGTATTACGGATTATTGTGTGGAAGTGAATATTTTGCGCTACTGACGTTCTACAGTCTATCATAAGATACAACACGAGTTCCTGGGGTGTGAGACATTTGGGCGTGCAATATTTTCTACATTGTCATCATCCAAAATAAATTCATATCAACAAGAATTACATTTTTAAGCTATTGCATAGCTTCTATCGCGGGCCTTGAGCGTGGAGACCGAATCCAGAAATTCCGTAACGAAAAAAACCTAACACCCCCCACTCCGACCCGCACAGCGGTGATACTTTTTAGTTTTTCCATCTATCGATAAATACCAGAACTTTTAATGACTTTGAAATATCACGCGCAATAGCTTTACCGCGGCAGTCTCCGAGTGCCACACGTCTTTTTTTTATTGCATTTTCATAGCAGCACTAAAAATATCGTAAAATCACATTTATAAGTTATTCTTTATTCTCCTTTATGTTACTAAGTTATAGTTTTTGGCCAGTGGCTTACCCTTGGACTGATAGACCGTTATAAGCTGTTAAGTATTGTTTGAATTCTGGCGGTCTATCAGAATCAGAATCTTTTAATGGATTAATTATATATTATTTGGTGTTATTGGCGTAAATGCCAATCCATTAAAATAAATCAGACCAGTGTTAGTGGTTATCTAATTCTGAAGTTATGAGACTTTTAATATTACTTTTGTTATCAGGTCGGTATATCATCAATAGATACTATTATTTTTAATTTAATAGGACATGTCTAAAATTCCAAGTCAAAGTCTAATTATAGCCTTTTCATAGCACTAATTAGGCAGTGTTTTTTTTAATGTGATTTAGGTGATCACATCACACTTAAGAGTTAAGGGCATGCAATGCGAGTTGGTTCTTGTCCTACTTAGGTAGGGGATAAATAATAATAATATTGGTAGACATTGTCACACAGCGCCATCTAGCCCTAAAGTAAGCTAAGCATAACTTGTATCATAGAAACCAGACATCTGATATAATGCTTTTATTTTTCTGCTAGTTCCGTAACTTAATCGCCTTTTTTTATTATTAACGTTTTTAAGGTTTGATGTAATTTTTTACAGTGATATCACTAGACTTGTCGATATCCCAAAAAATGAGTTTAGTTCAAATAAGGATACCAATCAGTAGTGGATTGTACAGATCCTTGGGAAGGTTTTCTAGAGCGTACAACAATCCATACCACCCAGAAGATGACATGATATCTGATAACATATCCGACCATAATGATGATGATGGCCTAATGACTGACGACGACTTTCGAATAGAACAAGCGGAGTCCAATACAGAAACTAACAAAAAGAAATTGAAAGTAAATGGGAAATATTTTGATGTTGAGATTAAATAAATTATTTCAATAAAAAAAAGGTTTCATTCGACATTAATAAAAGTGTGTATAACTATGAAAAATTATAATTTTCTAAAATGGCTGAGGATAGCCGATGACGGCTGGACCCGAGTATACCCGATTCAGCGTCCTCGACCGACTGAAGCTTAGTATATAAAATTCAGCGTTACCGACCAACTAAAGCCGAGTAGGTATACTCAATTCAGCGTCACCGGCCGACTTAAGCCGAGTAGATGTACTCAATTCAGCGTCGCTGACCGACTGGAGCTTAGTATACAAGATTCAGCGTCAGCGACCAACTAGAGAGACAGCGGTAGTTGGGGACGAAAAAAAATATAAAAATAAAAATATTGTAAATGAAACAATAAAAGTAGTTTACGATTTTAATATTCACTCAGTTCTTCTGTCGCATCAGGTAAATCGAGTTGTTTTGTATTTGGTTCGTCATCGGTAATCTGGCATCTAGGATCTTCTGAAATATCATTGTTTAAATTGTGCCTCAATCAATTTATATTACGCTTTTTATGTGATAATGCTAAGGCACGAACAGATGGCCCACCTGGTGTTGAGTTGCAAACTGCCCATGACCTGCCATGAATCCTTCCTTACTTAAGTACAACAGGACCAATGTCGCATCGTATTCACCCGAATCCATAAAACGTGAAAGTGAAATGTCTCATGTGTCTGTAATTTCACCGGCAACCAGTCAGGAGATATCAGCATTGACACTGCCATAACACCGTTAAATGCTTGACGAAAATTATCACCCAGGCGAGCATTATATAATTGCTTTGTTATATTGATATAACCAATCAGTGTACTTACATACCCAGGTACATCTATAAAAGTGCCACAACGGGACTCGTCCGTGTAATTACACTTGGTTTAAAACAGAAGTGATCAGTGGTGATCTCACCACCACGAATAGCCAATCTAAAACTTTCTTCCAGTATATCAATCCAAATAGCATTGCATTATGTTTGACCCCGATAGCTCGTGGATTCGATTCCCATCCAGGACAAACATTTGTGTGACATAGACAACATAGATGTTTGTTCTGTGCCTGGGTGTACCTAGTCGAGTCACTCTCGAACCGGTGTGATGAAAGGATTTATGTGCGCCTCAAAGAGGCTCCATTCGTGCACATGACACATTTCTTCGATTCTGGCAGTTGTCTGGTTCCCATAGTACAAGCTATGCTTAGTTCGGGGCTAGATAGCACTATTTATTTGATTACCATCTAAAGAACCCTGGAAAGATATAATAATATTGGTGGACATTTCACACAGCGCCATCTACCCCCAAAGAAAGTTAAGCATAGCTTTTATCATGGGAGCCAGACAATTACATACTTTTATGTAAATACATACATATTATACACATCAACGCCCAGATATAAAATAAACATCTATGTTTGTCACACAAAGGTTTGTCGTGGGAGTCAAACTCACGACGTACAGCACCGAAGGCAGATTTACTACCAACTGAGCTATGAGGCTAGTAGAGTATAATACCTTCCCTGGACTCCTGCCTCATATCCCTGCATCGTATGAACCTCAGAACTGCGTCTTCTCCGACTTGGAGATGTCCTCTCGGCCGCATGGATTTGTTAGACAGATAGGGAGCCGACATCATGCAAGGCAACCGATACACTAGTTCTAGAACTAAAAATTGAAATTTTGTGTTAGTGATGAAATTACGGAACGAGCAGATGGCCCTCCCGGCGTTAGGTAACCTCTGCGCACAAGCGATACAACTTGGGTCCTCCCCTACTTAGACTCAAGTCACATCCTATGCACACGTAACTGAGATGTGAGGGTGAAGTATATCATGTGCCTGTAATTTCATATGCAATTACACCTTTCACACCGGAACACGCGAATGCGTTACTGCTTGGTGGCAGAACTTCCCCGAGACGTACCTAGTTGGCATAAGTTCTACTGCTGCTGTATGAGACTCAAATTCATTTATTTGGATAAAGCCTGGTAGTATGTACATATTAAATTAAATTTTACATAAAATAGTTTTAATAAAATTTACATAAAATAGTTCCTCAAACTCTGTCATTACATGAAAATAAATGAGGGTTATAAAATTAATATAGAAAAAACTTGAGAGGTGTCAAGGGACACCCGGATGGAACGAAGTTCCTTTCGATTAATTAGTGAAGGAATTGTAATAAAAAAAATTATTTTTTTAAGTTATATTTTTTTTATTATTATTAACAAATATAATGTAATATAAACTTAATCAGTAGGCTCAATTTTCGTAATAATTGGCTTGTGGTAACTGAAGTAGGAAACAAGGAAAAAAGTGTCGTGACAACTTTTCGTAAGCATTTTTTCCGTCTAGTTTCACAACGCGCGATAAGGAACTTCGTTCCAAAAAATATTAAATCAAAAAAGTAACAAAGTCAACACAGGTAATATTAAGTCAAAAAAGTAACAAAGTCAACACAGGTACCCTCATGTGACTGCTTGCACGTAAACATCCTCATGTGACACGGCGAGAGGAAGGTCCGGTAGACTCCGTGCTGGCACCGCGCGCACACCATCACGTCTTGTGCTGGGCAGACGGTGGGACACTCCGCGTTATACTGTTCGAAGTCCACTGTCACGTAAACAAAACGTCAAAATAGCGTGGCGGTATTACCTCGAATGTGTAGGTCTACCCTCAAGGCGCAAATACAATTAGATAAACATAAGACAAATAGATAAATAAATAAATATTGGTGGACATTCCACAGAGCGCATCTAGCCAAAGTAAGCTAAGCATAGCCTGTATCATGGGAACCAGACAACAGATATACCTAGGCCAGTAGATACATCATGTCATAAAAACAAAATTCATCAATCAATTTGACAGGCCTCACAGCTCAGTTGGTAGTAACTCTGTATTCTGCGCTGTAGGTCGTGGGTTTGATTCCCTACCAAGACATACATTTATGTGACGAATATTTTTTTATGTTTTATGTTTGTGCTGTGTCTGGGTGTCAATATGTATTAATTGTATGTATTTACAATAAACAAAGTATATATGTATTCTATCAGTTGTCTGGTTCTCACAGTACAAGCTATGCTTACTTTGGGGCTAGATGGCACTGTGTGAAGTGTCCACCAACATTATTGAAAAACAAATTGTATGATAAATGACGCTAGTTACGTATCCACAAGTAAGTAAACACAATAAGTATGATTACCTGTCACATTGTATGATGAATCATCCTCAGACGATGTCCCAATTGGTATATCACTTTCTTTTTCGTTAATTTCGTTTTCTCCCTCGCTCTGATATTCACCACCATCTTCTTCATTGTCTTTCTCATTATCACTAACTTTCTTATTACCACTTCCATTTTCATCATCAGTGCCTTTCTCACCATTACTGCCTTTCTCATCTTCACTGCCTTTGTCACCATCACTGCCTTTCTCAATATCGCTTATTTTCCCATTATCACCGTCCACCTCATTGTAATCATCAACAACAATTTCAGCAGATTTGCTTCGCTCGTATATATCTTCATTAGTGTTTTGTTCATGATTAATATTAGCCTTCTTTATCTCTTTTTCTGTTCCTTCATCACCTACAGTTTTTTGAATAACACTTGATTCTAAAGCATCTTCACGCTTGGAAGTGTTTATTCGGCCATTTTCTGATTGTGCGCTGTCTTCTGGAATGGAGATGAAAATTTGATTTCAAAGCCAATTTTAATATTGACTAGAGTAGTTAATTCAACAGACGTCGTTTCAGTCTATCAGTATTTTATTATATATTCCACATTACTTACAAATTATTCTCATGGTTAACATTTTAAGTACAAAATAATACATCATTTAATTATTTACCAACTAAAAAACATATTTTAGTAAAACATACTTAAGTATATAACCGGAAATTATTTAGTGATAAATAAATCACCTTGAATTTGACGCTTTACTCGCTTTTTATCTGAAAGTTAATAAATAATTACATTTAATAAATTTTACACTCTTGTAGTTTGCATGGATTATCTGTGCAGCAGGTGGCATGAACAGCACACAGACAGTATGTTAATTCATTTTTTTTCGCGGAACTATATTTTGGTATACTGAGTGTTCTCCCGCAGCGTAATTTGGGGCTGTTTCGACCAATATTTATATTTATTTACCAATCAATACAAATGTTGCCTTAATAAAAACTATTTGTTGTAGTTTGCCAAATGTTATAGAGAAGTTAAATTAAATATAGTTACCTACTATCCATGTTACAGATGTAAATAATTTAAATTAGTTTTAAAAATAGCTAAAATTATTGTTTCCGTAATTATATGCACAAAATATTTCTAAGTAAGATTAATATGAATAAACTTACGCAAAATATCTTACCAGTTTTAAAAACGCCGTTGTGAGAACAGTTCTCCATGGGTACTATGTTAGCTTCAAAGCCTGTAACATAATGTACATAATGAATAAATACCATTAATTCATTATTACTTTTATTTGTTTTCCTCATAGACAAAACTGTCTTTTTTATTTTATTATGTACCTAGGCTATTTTGGTGTGAAAACTACTTTAGCTGCACTTCGCGCTCTTTCTGAACAGTGATTGATAGTGACGCTGGTCACGCTGGCCGGTGACGCTGAATCGCGTATACTCGTCGCCAGTCGGCCGGTGACGCTGAATCGCGTATACTCGTCGCCAGTCGGCCGGTGACGCTGTTCGGATATACTCGGCTGCAGTCATAATCAGCTCTCATCAGCCATATATTTTTCAAATTAGAAAATCATATGTGATTTCACTTTTCAACGTCAAGTTGTGCACACGTCCTGTTTAATTTTGTTTCTGTTTTCTTTGAAGTTGCAAATTGTTATAATATATTATGTGGGCTACTTGACTGAATAAATGTACCTACCTGGGTACTATGAATGTATGTCTAATAAATGTACTGTATGTGCTACTAAAACGTTATTCTATCTACATATATTGGGTATTAGTATTTTCATAGACTTACCTTTGATACATTTTGCGTATTTAATTTCGCATTTATTTATCATCACAACATAAATTGTTCTGTTTTCTCCATTTTTCGTAATGAGTTTGGCACAAACAGGTTGCTCTATCGGCGGACATTTTATTCTTTCACAGCTCTTATTTTTTGGAATATACAATTTCTTCTCTAATTTTGTGTCTTTCTTAGCTGATAGTGCCAAATGGAGTGCTAAAATAGAGTCGCACTAATAATAATAATAACATAATAACCCGCAAGGCGCATTAGTGAAAGGTATAAGGGAAACTCTTTGGGGTCAGCAAAGGCCCCTGGCCCTCGGCTTGCCTTAACTGACTGGCCGGAGTTAGAGTTGGAGGGGCGGAATGTATGCTCCAAGGTTGGAACTGTTAAAGGCATAACGCTGGCAGTAGAGCTCAGGGACACACCAGCATACCTCTCCACATCTTGCATACGTCATCATCTGGCCTTTCACTGGCGACACTCATGGAGTCTGTTAGGAGGGCTGGAGTCTTCACATGCCTTAAACAACTTCCACGGTACCAACCTTCAGTAGGATCCTCTGTGCGGCGCAGGGCATGGACATACAAACGAAACTTATCATCGCGCAAAATGCTTGCTCCTACCGAGAATCAATTTCAACATAGCTGTGTAAGTAGTTATATTATGCATATGGTATTGTGATAATACCTAGGCAGAAGAGCTTTTGCCCATTTCGTCCGGGGAATTATTGCCATCATAATTATTTCTGCCGCCAAGCAGTACCTCACACTACGCATTACCATGTAACGGTTTGAAAGCATTCTGCCTTGACGTTTCAAAATTACGGTTAATACTTACTCTTTTATATATTACAATAATCAGACGTATTGGTTAATAATGCTACGCGACCTTTCATACCTAAGTACGAAACGACCCCAAGATGTTTTTGTCATCAGGCAGAAGATGGCGCTTAACATCAGGTGGGCAATCTTACCCAATTCATCAACAAAAATATTCAAATCAAAAAACACGTACCAAATAATAGCAGAACATGTTTAAAATCCAGCATTTCAGTTCGAGGTCAGTCGTTTCAAATCAATCTAATATTATTTGGTTCACATTTTTATAGTTTTATTTATGGGAGAGCGATAAAAATGCTTTTAAACACTTTGCCACGAAAAACTTGCTTCAATGTAATATATAACAGATAAAAAACAAAGCTCTTTTGTTGTTCAACGTGTTGAAAATATACGACGAATAAAATAGTTAACTAATACATAGCAATATGTTTGGATCATTAGCGTACATCATCAGGCTGACATTATCCTTTTGTGCTATAACTAGTCGTATATTAAATAATGTCATATAGAATCAATAAGAAATTTTAATGATTATTTCGGGCCTTTGAGCGAAGTCAGAAGAAAGAAAATAAATTATTTTATTAGATCTGTGGTCGCACATATTAGTAGAAGTAGTAGTAAGTAGTAGTTTCCTTAGTAGTTAGTAGTAGGTATCCACTAGTAATCTGTGAGATAGTTTTTTTTACGCTTGCAATACCAGGCAGGCCGCAAAATCAAAATAAACAAAAACATATAAGATTTATAATTAATATTATATCAGAAAAAACAATTTTAAAAACGAGTATCGTACTCGACTTGTTACATCATGAACGAGTTCTTGTATACGACGCGTGAAAAACTGGTGAGTTCAAACATTGATTAGTAATAAATAATATTAAGTAAGTATAGGTTATCAATCCCATAGCTATTGCATCCGTAAAAATATACTATTATAATTTTCATGTGTTACAAATACCTACAAGAGTAATTTATTGCAAGCTAATCCATGGCACTGTTGCACAAAATTGACAAATTTTACTTTCGCTTACATATACTCTTCACTTAGTACGTCTACAAGTCTGTGCACTCGCGCCGTGTACTAGGTTTCCTTGTGTCGCAGGTGGCATAAATGAAAGCACACCCATGCCACTGTTGCAAAAAATTTACTAATTTTACTTTCACTTATACTCATCACTTACTACGTCTACAAGTCTATGCACACACGCCTGTGGTAGGATTCCTTGTGTCGCAGGTGGCACAGATACGCATCACAACACTCAGGAACCGTGAACTTATTTTTTCAGAAATGTATGAAAGGCCTGTAGCACAGGATCCCTCATAAGAGCAGTGTTAATCAGCTATTAAGCTATTAAAAATAATAAAGATCATATTTCATTAGCTGTACATTACTGACTGGCCTCACAGCTTAGTCTGTAGCTGTTCTGTCTTCTTCACTGTTGGGTGTCGGTTTAATTCCCATTGGGAAACAGTTGTGTGATGAACATAGATGTTTATTCTGTCTCTCTGTCAAAACTTAATACTATATATTTATTATAAGTATATATGTAGAAAAAAATATATAATATATTCTGTCAGTTACCTGCTTCCTATACTACAAGCATTGTTATGTTTAGGGCAAGTCGCATCATGCAGTCTGTCAATATTAATTTATTCACTATATAACCTGTCTTATATTTTTATTTGACTCCCCACAGGCCTGAGGAATATGTGTTTGCCCGGACTTGTTGCTAAGTTTTGGTTTAAGATTTGTCTCGACTCTCAATTACAAGTGTCCCATAATATTAATAATGTTACCTGGTGTTGAATGGTAACCTTTGCCCATAAGAAGCAATAGAACTTGGGTTTTCCCCTATTAATGGACAACAAGACTCAAGCCGCATCATAATATGCACCCGTAACTCTTAGTTGCAAAGTTGATACTATTATGAAAACCAGTATGTTACACAATTTTGTATTTTATAATTATAAAATACAAAATACAAATTAAAGTATAATATGAGATGTCACACTGTCGTCGCAAATGGACGATATTATATTTGAGGTTCAAAGTATATTTGTACAAGCAAGTACTATGAATAAATGTAGTATTCAGCTGAAATATAAAAAAATATTTAGACCACACACTAGACTGACATCTTCAAACAACAGTTTTATAATGGTAATTTAAATTTCTAATAATTTAACTGGAAATTTGAAATATATAACAATGTTATTTTAATTGATTGATATTGTCTACCTACATTCATATGTGTGTAAAGGCATATTTGAGTCGAACTAAGACATTTTGAGAATGCATTGTGAAGCACAAGGATAAATTGTGATTATGGTTAGACAAGGGAATAGGGTTAGGAATTTGTACTGATAGGTATACACGTAGGGAATAAGCACATATAAATGGTAAATAATAATTAATTACCTTTATGTAGAGGACTTGAGTCGTGTTGTTGTGTATGGGCGGCGGTTACTACTTAACATCAGGTGGGCCGTCAGCTCGTTCCGCCACCGGAAGCACATAAAAAAAACTTAATCATCATAATAATTCTCATTGGCGAGAGAGAGAGAGAGAGATTCTTAATGTATAATTTTAAGAAATTAAATATATAATATAAGAAAATAGTAATTAGACTGATGACGAGACATATTTGTGCACCTAATTTATTAAGCTATTGCATAGCTTCTATCGCGGGCCTTGAGCGTGGAGACCGAATCCAGAAATTCCGTAACGAAAAAACCTAACACCCCCCACTCCGACCGGCACAGCCGTGATACTTTTTAGTTTTTCCATCTATCGATAAATACCAGAACTTTTAATGACTTTTTGAAATATCACGCGCAATAGCTTTACCGCGGCAGTCTCCGAGTGCCACACGTCTTTAAATTATAATTTAATTTGTTATGTCTTTCATATATGAAAATTAATATATTCTATTCTATTCTATTCTATTTTATTATTCTATTGACTGGCCTTATAGCTCAGTTGGTTAGTAACCCTACCTTCTGCGCTGTAGGTCTTGGGTTCGATCCCCATTCAGGACAAACATTTTATGTGACATTTGTAACATTGATGTTTGTTCTGTGTCTGGGTATATGTATTATATGTATGTATTTACAAAAGAAAATTATATATGTAATATATCAGTTATGTTCCCATGATACAAGCCATGCTTAGCTTACTTTGGGGCTAGATGGCGCTGTGTGAAATATCCACCATTATTTATTTATTCTAATAATCAATTAATTGAATACAGAACGCGCAAAACTATGCGACACTGAACATAGTTATCGGTAACGAGAGTTGCGATCTGGACTCGGCTGTATCAGCCATTGTATACGCCAAGTTCCTGACGTGGCGTCACGAGCAGACGCTGTGCGTGGTGTGCACCAAGTCTAAGAGGTCGGAGGAGCTCAAGGACGAGATATTCGTCCCCGTTGTGAATGTCGCCCGGGACGATTACCAGATCAAGACCGAGGTTGCTTACTGCCTGGGACAGCAGGGGGTAGATGCTGGCAATTTGGTTTTCAGGTGAGTTATTGTTCTTATCTAAGAGCAGTAGAACTCTCGCCAAGTTCGTCCGGGGAAGTACTGCCACCATGCCCATTTCTGCCGCCAAGCAGTGACGCATTCGCGTTACTGTGTTCCGGTTTGAAAGGTGTGGTTGCCGGTGAAATTACAGGCACATGAGACATTCCACCTTCACGTCTCACATTTACGGGCGCATACGATGCGACTTGGGTCTTGTCATACCTACTTTGGGAGGACCCAAGTCGCATCGGCTGTTATGGGCCGAGGTTACCACTTAACACCAGGTGGGCCGTCGGCTCGTTCCGTAAATTTATAACATAAAAAAAAAACCGTCAGCAGTTGTATTGTATATATCCTGTCCATCCAAAGGTTGCCTGGAAGAGATCGCTTTTAGCGATAATGCCGCCCATTGTACCACTGTCGTCTACAGCAGTATCTTTATTTTTTACTTGATTATTTTTATTTAAAGTGTACAATAAAGTTATATTCTATTCTATTCTATCTTATGTCGATCTTCTTCTTCTTCGAGTCACCGGTTCTGTCGAACCAGTGTGGTGAAAGGATTGTAAGTGCGCCTCAAAGAGGCTCCTTTCGTGCACTCGACACATGTCTTCGAATGTTAGCTATAAATGTCGGTGGACATTGTCACACAGCGCCATCTAGCCCCAAAGTAAGCTGAGACGACTCAGAGGACTAAACCTTTAGCTATTAAGTACTAACATCCCTAAATTGTAAACTTTTACTAACCCCCATAGACTATTGTTGTCTGAATAAAGATATTATATTATTGTTATATGCATTAAGTAAAAAGCTGTTATTTTAACATTACAAACAGACACTTTAATTTCATTTATTATAGGTTTGCCATCCTACAGGTTTTCCTAGTTTGAGTACATATGTTATCCTCACAGGTTTTTTCCTCCACATTAAGAAAATTTTGTAAGTGACGTTTGTAGTAAATAAATATTATTTTTATTATTATTTGTATATTATACTGTATACATATATAAAGATGTTTTGTTTCAATGTCGTAGTCAAAAACTTAATTTTCATACAAGTCACAATGATTGGTAATGCTTGGTAATGTTTTTAGAGATGACATATTACATTTGCCGGAACTGCTGTCAGCTTCTGAAGTGAACGTGATCCTAGTAGATCATCATGTGCTGGCGTCCACGGACCAGCTGCTCACTCCTTACGTCACAGAGATCATCGACCACCGACCTCTAGGTAACCCACACGGGTGCTACCGAAACCACTTTAATAAGTAAATATTGGTGGACAGCGCCATCTAGTTCCAAACTAAGCATAGCTTGTACTGTGGGAGTGACCGCACGGGTGCTACCAAAACCATTTTAATAAGAAAATATTGGTAGACAGCGCCATCTAGTTCCATAGCTTGTACTGTGGGAGTGACCACACGGGTGCTACCATAACCGTTTTAATAAATAAGTAAATATTGGTGGACAGCGCCATCTAGTTCCAAACTAAGCATAGCTTGTACTGTGGGAGTGACCGCACGGGTGCTACCAAAACCATTTTAATAAGAAAATATTGGTAGACAGCGCCATCTAGTTCCATAGCTTGTACTGTGGGAGTGACCACACGGGTGCTACCATAACCGTTTTAATAAATAAGTAAATATTGGTGGACAGCGCCATCTAGTTCCAAACTAAGCATAGTGGGGGAACCAGACGACTGATACTGATTGTAGAACTTATGCCAAGTTCGTCCGGGTACCGTTTCTGCCGTAAAGCAAAAGTAATGCATTCGCGTTACTGTGTTCCGGTTTGAAAAGGTGTGATTGCCGGTGGAATTACAGGCACATGAGACGTTCCACCTTAACGTTTCAAAGTAAGGGGCGTGTGCGATCTTATTATACTTCAATAAGCAGATTGTCGTATTGTTTGTTAAATATGGTCAGAGGTGGCTTTACAACAGGTGAGACATCTGCTTGTTCCGTAACTTTATCACATAAGAATACTTATATTGTATTTTTGTTTATACATACATATTATGTGCTCAGACACAGAACTAACATCTATGTTCATCACACAAATGTTTGTCCTAGGTGGGAATCGAACCTGCGACTTACAGCGCAGAAGGCAGAGTTACAACCAGCTGTTATTCATATTTATTATTAATTAACCCTTTTTAATATTTCAGACAAATCACAATGGGATTACCGTCCCGATACTAGGACCACTATAGAGGTAGTGGGTTCATGTGCCACTCTAGTGGCACAGCGCATCAAAGATCTGAGCGCACTGTTCGCTAAGGAAGCGGACTTCTTCGGAGAGAATATCGGATGCTGTGAACTCTTACATTGTAAGTACCATAATAGTAACCAGCTGTTTATGCCAAGTTGGTCCGGGCAGTACAGCCCCTTTACCCATTTCTACAGCCAATCAGTAATGAAAGAAAGCAAAAGTTTTTATTGACTTTATAAAATTACAAATTTATTATTTTATTTATTAATGCATTCCCTTCACTCTATTCCGGTTTGGAAGGTCTGCGAAATTACTCGCACATGACATTACATCTTCACGTCTCAGAGTTACAGGCGTGTGTGATGTGACTTGGGATAGTTAAGTAGGGGAGGACCCAAGTAACGTTGCTTGTTATGGGCAGAGGTTATCATTGATAAAAGTGGAACTTGTTACAAATGCTCACTTTATCACTTTTTATCGCGTATACGTCGCTTTCGCGGCGTCCGAGTATACACCCCTCTTTCTGTTTCCCTCTACGTCATATCTTCCGTCTCTCTCGTGTAACGAAACGTGGCTGAACGTGACGCGGCCTTAAAATGTCACTCTCTATTCTCGTACACTTTTTTTTATTTGCGAGGCATTTTAAGTATCTTAATAAGTTTTTTATTTATTTCCTGCAGCGTACTAATGAATATGACTTAATTGTTATTTTCCAGCGACAATTATATTGGACACGGTGAATTTCTCCAAGGAAGTGAACAAGGCGACGCCTCACGACGTGGAGATAGTCTCGTTCCTCGAGAGTGTGCTGCAGCTGAGCGACTGTGAAGCAGAACGGTACGCCCCGATGTAGAATATAATAGAATAGGGTATAATAGATTAATAGAATAGGGTAGGGTAGAATAGAATAGAATAGAATAAAATATATTTTATTTGACACACACAGGTTACTTGTAGCGCGAGCTGGTTGCCGCAACTAGGCCACCAGTGGGCGCTATTTGAGTGATGTGTTGACATGACACACACACATATTGCATGAAATAATAAGACAATTATATAAAATGACAATAACACGAAAACTAAATGTATAAATAAAAAAAAGATACTGCACTTTAATCAAAAGTAGTTTTATCATATATGTAGACATAATAGAAATACATTTATTTATTCAAGTAGCACACCTAGTACATTATATAAAATTTAGCACAAAAGACAACCGTTTAAAATAAAAACTACACAAAGAAGTTACAAATTAGCTTAGTTTGGGGCTTTGTGTTGTATCATGGGAACCAGGAATCGAACCCGCGATCTACAGCGCAGAAGGCAGGGTTACTACCAACTGAGCTGTGAGGCCTGTCAGTATATAGTGTGAGAGTGTAGGACGCGGAAACTGGAGGAGTTGGTGTCGGCGCGGCGCGAGGTGGCAGCACTGACCGCGGCGCAGTTGCTCAGGAAAGACGTGAAGGTACTCGAAGACATTCTGGTGCCCAGCATCCCACTACTAGTCAAGGTGAGACCCACGTGATTGGATATTTACTCCTTAATAATTGAACGAATGAATGAATGAAATTGAATGAATGAATTAAACCGAACGAATGAATGTAATTGTATGAATGAATGAACGAATTAAATCGAATGGTTGAATTAAATTGAATGAATGAACGGTTGAAAATGAATAAATGAATTAAATTGATTGAACGAGATTGAATTGATTTTAATATTTGTTTGACTGGCCTTATAGCCAGTCCCTATAGCCCATACTTGGGTATGGGACGACCCAAATCGCGTTATACCGCTCCCGTAATTTCCGGACGGTGATGTGACGTATATATATTTTGTAAATACATCTACAGACATCTGCGTCCGTCACACAAATGCCCTTAGTGGGAATCGAACCCGCGACCTACAGCGCTGAAGGCAGAGCTACTACCAACTGAGCTGTAGCTACTGGGGTGGCCTGGAAGAGATCTTACTACGATAAGACCACCTATTGGATACACAGCAATTGTCGCAGAGTACTATTATTATTATTTTTATTATTTATTTATTATATTAATTAAAATATATTATTATTAAGTATCACCTGTGTCTTTCCAATAAAGAATTATTGTTATTATAGGTGTGAGGCAAATCTATGTGTAATGCGTTATCAGGATTTCCTCGCGCGGGCCGAGGCTCTGCCCGCTATCGCCGAGGCGGTGTCCCTCCGCGGGTGCACGGTGGCGGTGCTCTTGGGAATGGACCTCAGCGGTGGCCTCACCAGGGACGGGGCCGTGTTCTGCCCGAAGGCAGACACCAAAGTGGACCAGGTATACAGTTTTTTTTTATTTAATTTAATTTATACTAGACTAGTAATATAGGCTTCTACCTATGAGAGTGTGGTGGTCTAACGGTACTAACCCCCGAGTTTGAATCCGGAGGTCCCCGGTTCAAATCCCGACGTGCACCTATGTGTTTTTCGCAATGTGCGCAATAACCCGTTCTCTAAACGGTGAAGGAAAACATCTTGAGAAAACCGACATGTCCTAGAACTAATTCGAAGACATGTGTCGAGTGCACGAAAGGAGCCTCTTTGAGGCGCACTTAAAATCCTTTCATGGCACTGTTTCGAGAGAACCAGTCACTCGAATAGATTTAATAAAATAGTTTATATTATTTTCAGCTGTTCATCTTCCTGCAAGACTGGAAGCCTTCATTAGATTTGTCCGAGGAGACACTATCTGAGCACACGCAATTCGAAACCCTCAGATATTACAGTCAAAGGAATTTGTCCGCGTCACGGAAACAATACATGCCGGCGTTAAAAGAGTTTTTAAGTTTAAAATAGTCGAGAAAGAAGAGCCGGTCTCTTAGCCTATCCGGTTAAACTCTAACCGGTTAAATGCGTAATCGGTTATCTTAGCTAACCGGTTAAATATCCTACCTAATTGGTTACATATGCTAACCACTTAAATATCCTACCTAATTGGTTACATATGCTAACCACTTAAATATCCTACCTAATTGGTTACATATGCTAACCACTTAAATATCCTACCTAATTGGTTACATATGCTAACCACTTAAATATCCTACCTAATTGGTTACATATTATGCTAACCGCTTAAATATCCTACCTAATCGGTTAAATATGCCAACCGCTTAAATATACTTTCTAACCTGTTAAATATCCTACCTTACCGATTACATATACTAACCGCTTAAATATCCTACCTAACCGCTTAATTAAGCTAACCGGTTAAATGCCTAGTTGGTTTAATCCCTAACCGATTCTTGAATTAGTGTTGGGAAAAAAAGCTGCAATAATTAGTATTTTACTAAATTGTATAATTTAAATGCCTAATCGGTTTCATATCTTACCTAACAGGTTAAATGCCTAGTCGGTTAATATCTTTACTGATCTTTTTAATTAGTGTTGCAATAATTAACTTTTAACTATACGTTAACTATATATTGTATTATTTAATTCTTTATTTTATTTTTGTATTTTATTAAAGACTGTTTTTTATATAAAAACTTTAATGAAGCTAAATTATGTTTGAGTTGGATCGATTGTTTCAGATATTTTATGCATTGTGTTTCATTAATTTTGATTCTATTATGCATTATCATGTAACTTTTGAATCTGTTTTCCAATACATTCAGTCTTCCATCCATCGTCCATGGGTCGCTAGGATTGTATCTAAACCAAGACAAATGAAATGTACGAAAAATATTTATTCGAAAATTTTATAAAATAATTTTGTATACGTTCGACAAATAACTATTGACAATTATATAATCACATTAGAACAGATAAATAGGCGCCACAGATTATATAATCATTGTTTCAAAGTATCACACTAACCCTAAGTGTGCTCCTACCTTTATAACAATGTCATCTGTCAATCGTATAGTAATGTCAACTGTCAGCTGTACAGCAGTGTCTCAACTGTCAACTGTTCTATGCTCATTCCGCCAGTAATAAACTACACATACCCGATGCGTTGTTTCATTTGCTGCCCTCTATCCTACAATGAATGAAAGAAGTAGAAATCTATAAGGAATTCGTAGTTGCAACATAAATTTTATGTTATTTGGATATATTAATTTCAAATTCTGAGTCCTGTATTTATATTATTACTACTGTGTTGCCTGAATAAAATAAATAAAGTGAATGATCTTGTAAATTCATCTATTTACATATTTTCTCTTCAATATAATGCTGAATGAAAGGTGATTTAATTCTAAGATTATAGCGATTTCGCTCGTACGATAATTATATGATAAATATTTCGAGATTTCTGAATTATTCCCATTTGCTAACTTTAAACTGGGGGCAACTGGGAATTTCGTATTTCTGAAGCTTTCGAGATCTGAATAAATTGTAAATAGAATTAAGTCGAGCTTTAATCGCTTAAATATATTTATAAAACTCCCATATTACATCTGTCTGAACATAGCGGCGATTCATATTACATCTGTTGTCTGAACATAGCTGTGATTTCCTCTATGGTTTTATTTTTAGTCTCTGGCACCTTGAGGCGGATGAACGCGATGAAGATCAGCTGCAGAACCGCGAATATTAAGAACACGTTAGTGCCGAGAATTAACTGAAAAAAAAAATGATACATCAATATTATGACGGGATTTGGAGGAAAACGTTGTGAGGAACGACGTTGCTTTGAATGCGATATATTCTAATTTAATTTAAATGAAATAAATCTATGGATGTTTTAACTGAGATTAATACTTGCCTCATATAAAAGATTATTAACTAATTATAAAACAAAGGTGGACATTTTCTGGAAAGTATCTGGGAAAAGTATGTCATCCAAGTGCGAGGTAAAAAGGACTCATTCTCGTTCATCGCAAAGTAATTATTATTCGTATGGACACCATACTTACAAAAACATTAAGTTTGTAAAAATATTTTTTTACTTTTTAAAATATTTTTTTAATTATATTAGAATTGTCCCCAAAGAATTATTATTCTGCGTGGTTACTTAGTCAAACGCTAAACGCTAACTACTCTTGCATAAGAAATAAACCATGACTCACAGATAGCGGCAGGAAGCTGAGACCCACGACAAAGTTGGCCATCCAGTTCACAGTGACGGCTACAGCCGACGCAGCAGGCCGCGAGTTCTGGTTGAACAGCTCTGAAAATACAATTATAAGACATTGACTTTTGAATTAATTTAACATATTTTTTACATTGACTTAAGCAAAGACAAATAGTTAAGCTCTTTCTACTGTTTGCGAATCGTTTTTTTTTTAATTTTGTTCACTAGCTTTCGAAGACTTTTAGAGTAGCCAATAAAAAAATGGCAAAAAATTGTAGTCTCATTACTGTTCGGGCGAACTTGCTGCAATTTAATTGAGGCGTCTTCGTTACTTTACATTTTGATAAGTTTTTCGAAGAAGTCGCGGACAACATATAGTATTATATAAAATGTGTGAATACTTACCGGTGACAAGGAACCAGGGTATGGAGCCGGGCCCCACGGCGAACATCACCACGAACAGGATCACCAGCGCGATGCACAGGTATGACACCCACACGTGCTGGGTCTGAAAATATATATATATATTGGTGGACACACAGCGCCATCTAGTACCAAAATTATAATGGTGGGAATTACACACAGCGCCATCTAGTACCAAAATTTTATATTAGTGGACTTTCACACAGCGCCATCTCTTACCAAAAATTTATATTGGTGGACATTTCACACAGCGCCATCTAGTACCAAAATTTTATATTGGTGAACATTTCACACAGCGCCATCTAGTACCAAAATTTAATATTAGTGGACATTACACACGGCGCTAACTAGTACCAAATAAATATATCCACAAGTTGCTATCCGGCACTAGATGTCGCTACTCACGTATAAGTTGTCTATCCGGCACTAGATGTCGCTACTCACGTATAAGTTGTCTATCCGGCACTAGATGTCGCTACTCACGTATAAGTTGTCTATCCGTCACTAGATGTCGCTATTCACGTATAAGTTGTCTATCCGGCACTAGATGTCGCTACTCGCGTATAAGTTGTCTATCCGGCACTAGATGTCGCTACTCACGTATAAGTTGTCTATCCGGCACTAGATGTCGCTACTCACGTATAAGTTGTCTATCCGGCACTAGATGTCGCTACTCACGTATAAGTTGTCTATCCGGCACTAGATGTCGCTACTCACGTATAAGTTGTCTATCCGGCACTAGATGTCGCTACTCACGTATAAGTTGTCTATCCGGCACTAGATGTCGCTACTCACGTATAAGTTGTCTATCCGGCACTAGATGTCGCTACTCACGTATAAGTTGTCTATCCGGCACTAGATGTCGCTACTCACGTATAAGTTGTCTATCCGGCACTAGATGTCGCTACTCACGTATAAGTTGTCTATCCGGCACTAGATGTCGCTACTCACGTGCAAGTTGTCTATCCGTCCCTAGATGTCGCTACTCACGTATAAGTTGGCGACGCAGAGCGAGACGGTGCACACGAACATGCCGCAGAACCCGCCCAGCAGCAGCGTCTTCCGTCCCGCCCTCTCCACCAGCAGCAGGCTGATCAGCGTCATCACAACGTTCATGGCGCCCATGCCTGTATACGATACATCAATATTGGTCGATATTACACACAGCGCCATCTAGCCTCAAACTAGACACAGCTTGTACTATGGTAACAAGAGAACTAATACATAAATACTTTTTGCAAATTATATTATAGGTACATATATAAATAAGGTAATCATATGTGTTTTTGACTTTGAAGATGTATTATGCAATATATAGTACTATTAGGCAATAAAGTTTTATTATTATCATTATTATACAATACATATTAACACCCAGACACAGAACAAACATCTATGTTTTTCACACAAATATTTGTCCTGGGTGGAAATCGAATCCACGACCTACAGCGCAAATCAAAATAAAACAAATAATTTATTTGCTTCAATGTGGTACATCATGGTGATATTAAATATGGCAAGTTCTCATATTCCCCTAATATGGTATGCAAATATTCACTTATATAACATATCTCTTGTTGCAAAAATAAAGTTATTAAAAATAAATATAAAAATAAAAAAGGCAGAAGGCAGAGTTACTGAGTTACTACGACCAACTGAGTTGTGAGACCTGTCAGACCTTTGACCTTGACTTCCGCATTAACCTTGACCTTCCACTAACATTGACCCCACAAAACTTACCAAGAGTGGCGTACTGCGCGTGCGCCTTGCTCAGATTGACCTTGAGGAATATACCCGTTGAGAAGAATATGACCGCGTTGATCCCGGACAGCTGCTGGGCGACCATCACGACTATGGCGACTATCATCGGCTGACGGAGCTGACGGTTAGAGAACAGCTCGCGGAGCGTCACCTTCTTGCTGACCTTGTTCTTCTCCGCTTCCTGGGTGATGCGGTGATACAGGGTGATTAAGAGACAGTTCAGATGGTAGCGAGATATGACGAACATTTATTTGTTTTTAAGCTATTGCATAGCTTCTATCGCGGGCCTTGAGCGTGGAGACCGAATCCAGAAATTCCGTAACGAAAAAACCTAACACCCCCCACTCCGACCGGCACAGCGGTGATACTTTTTAGTTTTTCCATCTATCGATAAATACCAGAACTTTTAATGATTTTTTGAAATATCACGCGCAATAGCTTTACCGCGGCAGTCTCCGAGTGCCACACGTCTTTTTTTAGTACCAAATTAGGGACAGAACGGTAACCGCTGGAGCTATAATATATATAGGAGCTATAGGGAGAAAGATAAATAAATATTGGTGGACATATCACACAGCGCCATCTCAAACTAAGCATATCTTGTACTATGGGAACCAAACAACTGATATACATATTTATATAGATTTTTTATACATACATATCAACACCCAGACACAAAACAAACACCTACGTTAATCACACAAATGTTTGTCCTGGGTGAGAATCGAACCCGCAACTACAGTGCAGAACGCAGAGTTACTACCAACTGATCTATGAGGCCAGTCGTTAGGAACAAAAGGTAACTAATGTAGCTATAAGACTATATTAGGAACAATTGCCGCCGCATGGGACGTAACATCCCCGTCTCGGGGTGATGGACGCAACGCAATGCGACTTGAGTCATCTCTTACTTTTGTGGAGAGGACTTGAGTCGTATTGCTATCATGTATGGGTCACTTAAAATCAGGTGGGCCGTCAGCTCGTTCCGTCACTAATATGATATAAAAAAATTAGGAGCAAAAAGGTAACTAATGGAGCAACAGGAACTAAATAAGGGACATAGGGGTAACTCAAGAAGTTACAGACCAAAAGTAGGGTAGGTATACCTGATGCATTTCTTCCATTTCACCATGAACAGCCACGTCGCCTCTCAACCAGTTGAGAGCTGGAACAAATAATAATTATATTTATAAATTTATAATTAATATTTTATTTATAATTTATAGAAATTAGATGGATGATTTTATCAGCCATTAAGAACAAAATAAAGGCAAACTTAATACTGATTAGCATTAACTATTTTGGTGGTAATATCCAACTATTATTATTAATTATATTTATTATACCTTTACTTACACCGTTATAATAATAATAATAATAATAATTTAATTTCTTTAATCAGACAACATTAGTCCATAGGGTTAGTAAAAGCTTATAATTTAGGGATGTTAGTACTTAATAACTAGACAAGATTTAGTCCTCTGAGTCAACTTATACATCAGAGGACAATCAATCTTATTGGAAATAGTATTCAGGATACTGTTACTGCTCCCGCGCACTGTGCGCAGCAGTGAGGCTGTTTTCTTACGCCAGACGGCATCAAAGGTGTCGGTGCGCGCCTGGGTGAACATACCTGATGCGCTACAGAAACGCGGAAGCCGCAACAGTGCCCTGAACGCGTTATTGAATTGGACCCGCAGAGCATTGTAAGCCTTTTGGGTATGCTGGAACCACAAACTCGCCGAGTACAGAGATGTACAGTACGCTTTAAAAAGGGTGACTTTGACTGCGTCTGTACATCATTTATGTTGGCACATAAAAATAACAATAGTCTTGTAGTAAAATACCTTTGACATACGGACAGAAAGGAAAAAATTGTAAGGTTTCTAAGGCATGTAAAATTCTAAGGCTTGTTAACATTTGGTTGTAGAACCCTAAAACGTAACCTACCTCTCTGAGCGTGCAACTCTTGTCCTCTATTGAGCAGAAGGTACTTGGGCGACTCGGGGCAGAGTGGTAGGGTGACACACTGCAGAGCCGCCGGTATCGCTGTCAGCGCGAGAAGGTACGGCCACCCACTCTCGGTGCCCAGAACCGACTCCAGACCCAACACTTGCGAGAGTAGAATGGTTATTGTGATGACGAGTTGGTATACTGTTCCGATCTGAAAAGTTAAATAGATTAATTGAACCGTGTGGACTTAACCATACTTCTAGCAAATAAATTTCGTTTCATTTCATTTGCAGAAAGCAGCAATGTGGCATTTTTTCCAAAAAGTTATAAACGCGGCCATACTAATTTCGACATGACGGATTTTTCGCAAAGACAGCCATGTCGATATCTCTATTTTTCACGGAGATATGAGCCAATACAATATATGAATCAGAAGAAATGCAACTATCGATAGATAAATGCGTATAACTCCGTTTGTACTTTTCCCCACATGGCTGTTTTCTGCATAACACGGTACAAAAGTCGACATTGTCACACAGCGCCATCTAGCCTCAAAGTGAGCTAAGCAAATAATAATTAAATAAAAATAAATAAGATTTATTTAAAAAATAAATTATTTAAAACTAGTTTTTATATTCAGACCCTGGACAACAGGGGACAGCGAGGGATGTTATGTTGAGAAATTGAGGAGAGAGACTCCATCATGAGACTACCTCCATGTCAACATACAATTACATTATCATGGAAATTACGTTTCAAATTTAAGCTCGTTTGAGGATTACTACTATAAAATTCAGTTGCAAGATTTGACCCGAACAAATATACATTTATAAATAGTACTCAGTGATATTGCTGCTTCCTATTAGTGCAAGAATTAACAGAATTGGATCAGTAGCTGTGGAGATTACCCCCTACATTTAAACATTACCTCTTTTCAATATAAGTGTGGATGTAAATAAGATAATATGTAATAAATGGCACAAACCGATCCCCTCAGCGAGACGGGAGATATTTCCGACAGGTAGAGCGGCGCTAGGCCAGCGTTCAAACCACTATTGATGCCAATCAGTAATCTGTAAATAGCAAAAGATAACTTTATTTATAATATATAATTTATACTAGCTGTTGCAGCTGTAGAAAGATAGACAGACAGACAAAAATTGTAAAAGATGTTGTTGTGGTATATGTACCGTGTATACATTCATATGCTAAAAAGCTATTATTTTAATAGTACAAACAGACACTCCAATTTTATTTATTTGTATAGATGTAGTCCATGTACTTAGTCGTAATCTTTTCAGTGTATTTTGCTCTTTCTGGAAATAAATATATATTCAAATTATATAAAATATAAATCCTTTATTGGCTATACGATAAGATAATTAAGATTTTATTGAATTAAATTAAGAGCTGTGGATTTTGTAAAAATAATAAAAAAAAAAAAATTTCATTTTTCGTCTTTGTAACTGAATAAGTAGTAGTACCTGCCCACGATTAGTAGGTTGGCGGAGTTGGCGGCTTTGGCGGCGCCCTCGCACGCCGCGCCGATGAAAACCAGTATATTGTTCACGAGGAGCCCGCCCTTCCGCCCAAATCTGAACACAACATCAATGAGCACGCCGCCGAAGGCATACGACACGGTGCAACAATAACAGTGGTTAAGAAAAATAAGTAATGAATAATAAAAATTGGTGGACATTGTCACACAGCGCCATCTAGCCCCAAAGTAAGCTAAGCATAGCTTGTATCATCGGAACAAGGCAGAGTTACTGAGCGGCGAGGCCAGTCAATTTCACAAGTTTATAAGCTTCGGCTACTCGACAGTAGATGGCGTTATTTTTACCTGTCAGCTATAACTCCGGTGAGCACACCGCCTATCATACCGCCGACGCAGTATATAGAAACGGCCACCGACCACACAGTGGTCACCTTCGGGTCTTCAGTCGGTGGAAACGACGAGTTAGTACCCAACAAAGCATCTTCTTGCAGCCATTTCGACATCACCTGAGAATGGGAAATAACAAAGTATTCGCTAAGTGCGCGCCGTGACATTATGTGATTAAACTAGCTGACGCCCGCGACTTCGTCCGCGTGGAATTCGGTTTTATCGCGCACCCCTATTTTACCCCTCGGAAAAGTAGTCTAAGTTACTCCTTGTTACATCAGCTATCTGCCAGTGAAAGTCCCGTCAAAATCGGTCCAGCCGTTCTAGAGATTAGCCGGAACAGACAGACAGACAAACAGACAAAAATTGTAAAAAATGTTGTTTTGGTATATGTATCGTGTATACATCCATCTGCACTTATTAAAAAGCGGTTACTTTAATATTACAAACAGACACTCCAATTTTATTTATTTGTATAGATTACCTGTGGAACTTGTATAACTTTATTCGGAGGTGGGGCAAGATGCGAAATGGAATGGGCATGGGGAAAGATATTACAGGCACGGTAACATCTCAGATTTAGGGACGCAACACATTATAACGCGGTCTTCCCACTCATAGTAGCCTTCCCATAAGTAGGGGAGGAAGTCAAGACTTTAGCTATGGGCGGAGTTTACCGCGTAACAACTGGTGGGCCATCTATCGTGTTATTGATTTAAAAAGACTTACATTCTGCGGGTTGTTGAGTACACCCGTGTTGTACCCGTGCTGGAAGGCAGACCAGCACGCTGAGGAGATGATGGCGAAAGCCAGTCGCACGTTCATACCCTGGAAGGGACAAATATTTCAAAAATAATAATAATAATAATAATGGTGGACAATTCACACAGCGCTATCTAGCCCCAAACTGAGCATAGCTTGTACTATGGGAACCAGACAACTGTCATAATACTTATATACTTTATTGTAAATACATACATATTAACACCCAGACACAGAACAAACATCAAAAGTTACATATGTCACATAAATGTTTCGCCTGTGTGGGAATCGAACCCACGACCTACAGCGCAGAAGGTAGGGTTACTAACCAACTGAGCTATGAGGCCAGTCAAGATTGCAATTAGAGTGTCATTACCTTTAAACCGTGTGTATCCTATCGCGTGATATACACGACAGCAATGAAGGTTGAATATTAAAACGTGATTAATAAATATTTATTAGTTAACGGTACTAATAAATAGGAAGGTAACAGTTACAATACCAACAAAGAACTAAAGAATTTAAGTTTGTATATACGCACGGGTAGCCTCAGTTATTTACGGCTGTAACTCGTCTATATACGAATAAAATAATAGGTATCTAGTCTAGTTAAGTATAATATACACTAGTATTATAATTCATTGTAAAAACCCTAAATTAAGCTTACTACTAAATAAAATAAATTTGACTTAATTTCAATTCATTTAAAAAAAAACACTAATACATTATTTTGTCACGCGCGGGAATCGATCGACGACCTTCAGCGCAGAAGCCAAGATTACTAATATGTAACCCACCTAATAATATTCCTGTTTTGCTATCCTGTGTCTAAGTTTCTCATCGCAATAATGTCTTTTTCTTTTCTTCCTTTTTCTTACTCGGTCCATGGGAACTATGTCACGATATAGTTTTACAAGTGTATGTCCAAAGTACAATTTAAAAGGTTTCGCGATTGAAAAAACAGGTCCCTGATGAAAGATTACCTTTTTCCACTCTTGACATTTCCTTGTCTATAAGGTTCTATTCTATTCTATTATTCCTTCTCCCCGCGGACCCCATACTGGTCAGACGTGTGCGCGCGGATAAAAATCATTTTAAATATTAAATTTGTTATTTTCGTCGCTATTAATTCAAACGTGATACCACGTCATAACACGGCTCATATCACGGCGCGGTAATGCCTAGGATGCAGAGATCGCCCGTTAGAGATCGGAGCCCTCCTAAATCAGACACAGAGGTTTCTAAAATAGCCGGTAATCTGAAGGAAAAGGCAACTACTAGGCGTGATAGACGACGACGTCTTTCTGATGAAAATCTGGATCCTATCTCCGTTCTCCGAACAGAAATGCGCGAGATGTTTGAAGCTATGCAAGATCAGCACAATAAAACAATTGCTCGACTCGACGACATCGACAGACATACTACTGAGATAAAACAGATTTCTTCCGATATCCAGAACAAAAATGCCGAGATTGAGAGGTCAGTTGAATTTGTTTCTGGCCAACTTAGCTCACTTAAAGCAAACATTGAGGGACTTGAGAAGGAAAGAAAGGTTATGGCCTCAAAAGTAACCGCAATCGAGGATAGATGTGAGATAATTGAGAAAAACTATAAAAAAACTTGTGTGGAAATCAGAAATGTGCCTAAACGTAAAAATGAAAGTAAGCAGGATCTGTACGCATCCATTATTAAATTGGGTAAAATATTGGATCTAAATCTACACACCACCAGCATTCGTGACATGTACAGGCTTCCAGTTCATGGTGAGAAACAGCTGTCAAGCATTGTAGTTGAACTGTCAAACACCCTACTAAAAACTCAACTTTTGAATGCTGCTAAAGCATACAATGGCTCGCACAGAGATGAAGTGTTAAGCTCATTACAACTGGGCATTGACGGTGAGCGAAAAACCATATACATGTCCGAACATCTTACATTGAAAACCAAGCGTCTATACTACCTTGCCAGAAACTTTGCCAAAACAGAAAACTTTCAATACTGCTGGACAACCAACGGTTCGGTCTACCTGAGAAGAAAGGAAGGAGATCGCTTCATTGCGGTTAGAAGTGAGGCACAGCTTAACGAGCTTGCCCATGAACCCAAATGACTAACGCTAAGCCATAATAGTTGTTGGTCACTGTATTATCTGTTTTCTTTTGATATTTTGACTGTGAGTAAATTGCTAGTGCTAATACATATTGCAAAATCACGTACCTCAACATTAAACACGCTCACAACATCCGAACAAACAACACTATTCTTTCACTACACTAACACAACACATATACAAACACTATACTTTTACACTTTACTTGTGGCGTCCCAATCATATAAAAACATTTCATCTTGTATAATAAAACGTTCCGCGCAAAATCATATATTACTTATATACAACCGTACTACATTTAATTTAGTGTGTGACGCGCGTTTGCTATGCCAATTACTGCAACTGACTGGCTTAAAAATTGTATACTCCTACAATAATTTGTTATACGCTATATCACTCGAATGTCTGGAGTTCTGTTTGATGGATTTTTGTTGCGTTATCATAAGACAACTTCATAATAAACTAACAGTGTCCCACCTGATGTTTTCGCGCAGTACCCTATTTAATTTTTGTATAATTTGCTACATGCATATAATACGAAACTTGTTTGTTACATTCATAAGTATGGGTCTTATTGTTATGAAAAATATAACTACATGCGTAAGTTTACAACGATCAAACCGACAAAAGTATCGACTATTCTGTTTAATACTACACCAATGGGGTTGCTACCCACTTAGCTTCGTTATACAGATGCTTATGTGCAATATATACACAAGTAGGTGCCTCACAGTGGGTTGTAAGTATTTTTTGTCAGTACAAAATATCTCACCTACTTTTAGAGACGGTACAGCTATTTATCAAGGAATTTCAGTTATATGGCAGCTTTGTTCTACACCTTATTGGAATTATCTGTCACATTTAATTCGATAAATTCTGCTATTGTAAGTGAAGTTGATGACTCGGGCAATGTGGAATGTTTATCAATAAGCGATTCAAAATTATGTGCACAAACATTAAACATTAGTAAATCACAAGTTAATTCAATCTGTATAATATCAGTTAATATACGCAGCATAAATTGTAATCTTGATTTTTTTATGGCCTTTGTATCAAGTCTCGACATAAATGTCGACGTTATTGTTCTGAGTGAATGCTGGACAAATGATAACTACGTACCACCATGCATTGAGCAATTCAATATGTTCTATACAAAAAACAGTCTTAACAAAAATGATGGAGTTGTTGCATACGTACGTAATGTGATTAGAGTAACCGCATATGAACCTAGTTTCCAGGAAGGAAACTGTTTGATTCTGACACTAGGCCAACAACATACGATAGTGTGCTCATACAGACCCCCATGCTTTAGAAATCCTTCTAAATACTTAGAATCATTAGAAACAGTCCTCGAAAATATCTCAACGAGCACGATCGTATTTACTGGAGATATCAACTTGGACATTATGCCAAATAATATAACAGGGTATGCTGAAGATTATTTGAATATTATGGCACTGTACGGTATGAGACAAGGTGTAAATAAACCTACAAGGGTAAGCACCTGTATTGACCATTTCATGGTAAAATGTAGACAAGAATGGAAAACTATTGTTTTCGATCAGTTACTTACTGATCATTCACCAATCTTACTGTATATAAATCAAACCAAAATAATAAAAAAAAAAGATTCCGTGTATAACAAAGTAGTAACTAATTATGAGGGCCTATATGAAAGTATTAATAATGAAAACTGGAATGATTTATATAAGGAAAAGAACATTAATAGCGCAATGGAAATATTTATGATGAAAATGCTGACACACATAAATAGTAACACATCTGTTAAAAAAATATCCAAAAAAAATCGTCCTCTTAAACCATGGATTACTCTTGGTGTAATAAGATGTATTAGAAAAAGAGATAAATTACATAAAAATACAAAAAAACAACCCAGTAATGAACAACTACATCAAAAGTATTTAAACTATAGAAATATATGCAATAAAATTGTAAAAACTTTAAAGTACGAATATTATAGGAATAAATTAAACTTAAATAATGGGAACGTTAAGGAAACCTGGAAAATCATTAAAGATCTGTGTAATCTAAATCAGGAAGGAACATCTTCATGTGAATTACTAACAATAAAAAACGACCCCAAAAACTCACTTAATACAGTCAATACCTACTTCACTTCGGTGGGTGAGCATTTAGCTAATGATATTCTCAATAAAATGAGCAGAACTGAAAATGACTTAGTTTTAAAATGCAAACCAGATGGCCTCATAAAAAATTCAATGTCACTTTATCTATCTGATGCCTCTGAAATACAGAGTATAGTAATGAGCTTAAAAACTAGTAGTGCTCCAGGATGGGACAGAGTGACAACTAACATATTGAAAAAACTCGCACCTATTATCATTGAACCAATTTCTTACCTATGTAACCTAAGTTTTATGACTGGAATTTTCCCAGATGCTTGTAAAAAAGCAATAGTTATTCCCATACACAAATCAGGAGATAAAAACATCCCAAGTAATTACAGGCCCATTTCTCTATTAACAACTATATCTAAAATTTTAGAAAAACTAGTTAATACTCGTCTAAAACACTACCTTGAACATAATAATATGCTTAGTGCACATCAATATGGGTTTCGTGAACGGAAAAGTACTGAAGACGCTGTTTTAAAATTTACATCTCTAGTCTCCATTAATGTCGATAGGAATGATTGTTGTTTGGGGGTGTTTCTGGACCTACAAAAGGCGTTTGACACCGTTTCCTTACCTATTCTTTTAAAAAGGTTAGAGAACATGGGCGTGAGAGGCATAGTCTTAGATTGGTTCAGAAGCTACCTCAATAACAGGTCGCAGAGTGTTAGAGTCTCAGAATATGAAAGTGAGGTAGAAATCTGCAAATATGGAGTTCCCCAAGGAAGTACGTTAGGCCCTACACTGTTTTTAGCCTATATAAATGGTTTATGTGAAATGAAAATGCCCGGCATGGAGATTCTCATGTTTGCAGATGACACCGTACTTGTCTTTCACGGAAAAACACGGAGCTCAGTATTTGAGGTCGCTGAGTTAGGCCTATCAAAAGTTAATGCATGGCTAGAGGATAGCCTTTTATCCCTAAATACCTCTAAAACTAAATACCTCTGCTTTAGTAAAACAGCTGCGAATAGTCCATGTGAGGAGTTTTGTCTGAGAATACATACTTACCCATGTAATCGAACTACTGGAGATTGTTCTCAAAAGCAAACAGACTGCTCCTGTCGAAGATTAGCTAGAGTTGATCATATTAAATATCTAGGAACTATAGTGGATGACAAACTCAGCTGGAAGGCTCATACAAGTACGTTGGCTGGTAGAATCAGAAAGTTCATTTTTATATTTAAGAATCTACGTAATGTTGCTGGTTTACCATTACTTATTCAAACTTACAAAGCCCTATGTGAGTGTGTCATCTTCTATTGCATTTGTTCTTGGGGAGGTGCCGCGAAAACTCATCTCGTAAGAGTTGAAAGAGCACAACGCGCAGTTTTAAAAGTGTTAATGCACTTACCATACCGACACCCGACGACATCGGTCTATGATGAAGCTCAGGTACTAAGCGTCAGGAAGCTATTCATCTATCAGGCAGTTAGAAGGTATCACCAAAAAACTGTCCCATACTTACCTGACCTTGGGGGCAGAATAGATCGCTGTCCGGTGCCATGGGCCCGAAGTGGCTTTGCACAGAGACACTTTGATGTACTTGCACCACGGTTATATAATATTCTAAACAGCAAGTATAAAGTAAAAGACCACAATAGATATAAAATTAAAAAAGTTATACTCACATGGTTAAAAAAGTTCAACTACGATGAGGTTGAGGAATTACTTACTTACGTCAATTAATAGCTAGTTAAACATAAATACATTACAATTAGCATGCAGTTTGTATAATTATTATACAACAATACAATATAGAAACAAATAAAACACACTCTCTAACACACACACAGTCTCACACACACACACACACACACACACACAACACACAACACACAACAACACACACACAACACCCACACACACACAAACACACACGCACAACACTCACACTCAACACTCATACACACACACACACACACACATACAACACTCATACACACACACACACACACACACACACACACAACATCAATATAATATTTTGTATCCACTAGTAATTTTCCTAATGCTAAATTAAGTTTAATTCAAGAACAATTGTATAAGTTCAATTATATGAGTGGGTTATATATATATAATATGTTTTTAGAATTACACTTGAATATATATAGAAATATGTGTGATACCCACTTTTGGGAGAAGACGATGGCTTCCGAAATACAGTTTATAACTAGTTCGGGAGCCAAAGGCTTCAAATCAATTGTACAATTATGCTAAAACAATAAATATTATTATTATTATTATTATTATTATTATTCTATTCGAGTCACTGGTTCCCTTGAACCAGTGTGGTGAAAGGATTTTAAGTGCGCCTCAAAGAGGCTCCTTTCGTGCACTTGTAACTAATAAGGTAATAACGAATAAAGTTTGTAAGTTTGTAGGAGGTAATCTCCGAAGCTCTTACTCTCGAATCTCCGTGATCAGATTATGTAAATTCTTAGACTAATAGGAAGCTACGTTATCCCCCGAGTGTCGTAAGATGTTTTATTTATTCTGATAAAGATGAGTTCCAGCCATAAATACTTAAGAGTTACCCGTGCAAAGCCGAGGAAAAGTATTAAGCAAGGATTATTTAAGATAATAAAATACTTCTTTTTGCGCTGTGAAAGTTCATAATCTGTTAACATATTGAACAGCTACACTTACAGCTACTCAGCACTAGATGGCGCTTATTCATTTTGAACTAAGCCACGGAAGTACTTATTACACTATGCGATATGAAATCAGAAATCAGAATTTATTTATTGCATAATTGTACATCAAAAGATTTAAAAAATATATGGTACAAGTTACGTACAGTTTGTCCGTTTGGGACATACAATATTTTTTTTAATTAAAAAACAAGAAAAAGTGTAAAATACACTACGTACAAGTTACAAAAAAAAAACAACAATTATTTATCAAAGTACTCTGTGACTCTGTAATATGCATTTTTAGCCATTTCCTTATGCTATTTTTTTAATTCATTCCTTCCAGGAGTTTTAAATCTATAGGCAGATGCAGCGCGCTATAGTCAGATTAAAGATTCCAAAATCCTGTTTTATTTTTAAACATTTCTACAGTCAAAGTTCCCATAACTTACCATAAAAAACTATCAGTATAAATCTTGCAAGGGTTACGTGGGCGTTCTACCAATAAAGAGCGTGGTGGTCTAGTGATACTAACCCTGAGTTTCAATCTGAAGGTCGCCGGTTCAAATCCCGACATGCCGAGTTTTCGATTGAAAGATTTATGTGCAAATACCACGTTCTCAAAACGGTGAAGGAAAACATCGTGAGGAAACCGACATGTCGTAGAACTAAAAATTGGAAGACACGTGTCGAGTGCACGAAAGGAGCCTCTTTGAGGCGCACTTAAAATCCTTTCACCACACTGGTTCGAGAGAGAGCTAGTGACTCGAATTGATAGACCAATAAACTTAGATATTTCGTGTTTTTACAGACTAACGTTTTCAAAACCGGTTTCCGGGATACTCGGGGTAATACAATACTCTAGAAAGAAAAGAAAGAAAGAAAAAGATATTTATTTGTGACAGGACAAGGCAAAGAACAGCCGTAAATTGAAATAGAAAAAAATATCGACTGTCTCTTTCTCGCGACTCGATTGTAAGACTTGTCAGAAAGAGACAGTCGATGCGTATACTGTTGAATGTTCGTGGATAATTTATTGAAGCGGTCATTTTTTGTAGGCGTAGCCTCGAACGTACAAAAAATAATGTTAGGTTACGCTTTTATTCTCCTTAGTGAATTCAATGAGAGAACTTCCCATACCTAAGTAGGGGAAGATCTTAGAATTTTTGTAGTATATTAATATTTACAAAAAAGTATGTAAGTATGAGACTGGACTCGCAGCTCAGTTGGTAGTAACCCTGCCTTCCGTGCTGTAGGTCGTGGGTTCGATTCCAACCCAGGACAAATATTTGTATGAAGAATATAGATGTTTGTTCTGTGTATGGGTGTTGATATGTATATATTTACAAAAAAGTATATAAGTATGTATATCAGTTGTCTGGTTCTCATGATACAAGCTATGCTTAGCTTACTTTGGGGCTAGATGGCGCTGTGTGACAATGTCCACCAATATTTATTTTACCTATAAATAGCAGGAAGTGAACAAAAAGTTGTAAGTGGATAGCAAATGTATGATACATAGTAAATTATTGTTCTCTTAGTTTGTTATCTGTTACTGTACTTAAACGTAAAAATAAAATAAAATAAATAAATAAAAATGTAACCGACATTCTGTCGAGTACGCAGAAGCGGCCCAAATATGTCACATTGTTTATTCGCCGTTCTGAACGTCTGTTTGTTTAGCCGCGGAGTCGCGCGCTACCCGAGTGATGGTTGCATGGAATTTTCTCAGCTTTGTTTTCATTATATACTAGCTTCCGCGCGCGGCTTCGAACGCGTATTACCGGCAAATATTGGTGGACATTGTCACACAGCGCCATCTAGCCCCAAAGAAAGCTAAGCATAGCTTGTATAATGGAAACCAGACAACGCGAGTTTGCGTGCGTGCGTGCGTGCTTGTGTGTGTGTGTGTGTGTGTGTTTGTGTGTGTGTGTGTGTGTGTGTGTGTGTGTGTGTGTGTGTGTGTGTGCGTGCGTGTGTGTGTGTGTGTGTGTGTGTGTGTGTGTTTGTGTGTGTGTGTGTGTGTGTGTGTGTGTGTGTGTGTGTGTGTGTGTGTGTGTGCGTGCGTGTGTGTGTGTGTGTGTGTGTGTGTGTGTGTGTGTGCAGCTAGTACTAAATAAATAAATATACACGTATTATTTATATGTATGACAGAATAAGTATATGTCCCACCACATATATAAGTACATATCGCCTGGGTCCTCCCGTTCTAAAGTAAGGGTGTACAATACATAATGTAGGTAACACAAAGCGTGCACAACATAATTAACTATTATATAAATGACGCATATCTCGCTTTGCCGCGTTCTGGTAGGTCATGGGTTTACTCTACTCACTTAGTACTTACTTACGAATGGTAAAGACTTATTTAATACACTAACTCTTGCCCGCGACTTCGTCCGCGTGGAATTCGGTTTTATCGCGCATCCCTATTTTGACCCTCGGAAAAGTAGCCTAAGTTACTCCTTGTTACATCAGCTATCTGCCAGTGAAAGTCGCATTGCTGTTGTCTATGGGCAGCGATTACCATTTAACATCAGGTGGGCCGTCAGCTCGTTCTGTCACTAATATGATATATAAAAAAATATGTTTTTTATGTATTTAGTGTTAATAAAAATGTTACTTAAATCATAAGATTGTTGCAAAATGTTCTCAGCGCTAACGTGACTAACTCGACTGCTGACGTAAATGTATGAATATATAACTTGGTTACGTAATCAATGTCAGTATTAGCACCAATCCATACAAATAAATAAAATTGGAGTGTATGTTTGTAATATTAAAATAACCGATTTTTACTAAGTGCATATGGATGTAACATACACGGTACATATACCAAAACAACATTTTTGTCTCTGTCTGTTTGTTCCGGCTAATCTCTGAAATGGCTGGACCGATTTTGACGGGACTTTCACTGGCAGATAGCTGATGTAACAAGGAGTAACTTAGGCTACTTTGCCGAGGGGTAAATAGGGGTGCGCGATAAAACCGAATTCCCGCGGACGAAGTCGCGGGCAACAGCTAGTTTATATGTATATATATATAGTGCAATGTGTGCTACTACAGTACTAAAGGCATCGATTCAGCATTTACGTATTGCTATCAACAGCTGACTCTGGATTCTGATTCAGAGATGATTCTGCGGATAGTAATTCTGTCAGTCATCAGTCAGAAGTTGTCTGTCAGTCATCAGTCAGAGGTTGACTGATGAAGCGGGCCGTCAGTCATTTAAATAGGTCAATTTGTTACAGATGAATCTCTAAATATTATATTATCCGTCTCTGGGTGATGGACGCGACTCAATGCGACTTGAGTCATCTCGTACTTTGGTGGAGTGAACTTGAGTATTGCTGTTGTGTATGGGCGGCGGTTACCACTTAACATCAGGTGGGCCGTCAGCTCGTTCTATCACCTAGATCACATAAAAAAGTCGCTCTCTGTCTTTGTCGTTTCTCCGCTTATATCTTCTAAACCACGCAAAAGATTTTGATACGGTTTTCACTAATAGAAAGAGAGATAAACGAAGAAAGTTTGTGTAATACTACTAATATTATAAACGTGAAAGTTTGTATGTATGTTTGTTACTCTTTCACGCACAAACGCCTGAATGGATTTGGATGAAATTTGGTATCAAGATAGCTTATATCCTGGATTAACACATAGGGTACTTTGATCCCGGAATAGTGCAGTGTTCTCGTGGGATTACTTAGCCACCGCGGGTAACAACGCGGGGCGCAGCTAGTACTTAACATAAAATGGCTGTACTATTACAGAGTTATGTAAAAAAAATATGTTAATACTTAGTAAGCGCAATCCTCATTTTCTTTATTAGTAAATTGCTAATTGCGTCAAATATATGAATAGAATTCATAAAGAAATGACTTGAAAACATGAATAGGTTATGAAACCTTTTAGTCGAAAAACTTATGTTATTTTAAAACTCAGTTCTTACAAAGATCACGTTTGCTACATTACCGGAATGGAAACCATTAAAAGCCAGATTTACTAGTTTGTATAATTATTTTTCGTAACCTGTGTCAGACCCCGGCCTTGAGATTATGAGTCATATACACAAAAGGATATCTACACTAATATCATACAGAGGTAAAGTTTGTAAGTTTGTATGTAAGAGTTGATAATAGAGATGAAACGGATAGTGGTTTGGCTAGATACCGGATATTCGGCAAGAGGCCGGAGCGCCGGATATTCGGCCCTTTATCGCGTTACACAACGCGATCAGATTCAAAATTTGGTATGCATTCACCACGATTTGCCACTTGTTAATTTTGAGTACTAAACTAATTAATAAAACAAACATTTTTGACGTGCAATTATAATAATAAATATTGGTGGACATTGTCACACAGCGCCATCTAGCCCCAAAGTAAGCTAAGCATAACTTGTATCATGGGAACCACACAACTGATATACATACTTATATACTTTTCTTTTGTTAATACATACATATAATACATATTAACACCCAGACACAGAACAAACATCAATGTTACAAATGTCACACAAATGTTTGGCCTCACAGCTCAGTTGGTAGCAACCCTGCCTTCTGCGCTGTAGGTCGTGGGTTCAATTCCCACTCAGGACAAATATTTGTATGAAAACAGGCTTCTTACTGCCGTAACGGTAAGCGAATGATTTCTATAGAAAAGTTGTAGCTTCGAAAGGCCTGTAAAAAACTATTTATCCATCTGAACAGTTGACTGGTAGAAAATACATTAGCATTAAGTCCTCTTGCACATTATTTTTCTGTGTGCAATAATGTATAAAATCTATACATATAAATAAAATTGGAGTGTCTGTTTGTATCATTAAAATAACCGCTTTTTACTAAGTGCATATGGATGTATACACGATACATATACCAGAACAACATTTTTTACAAATTTTATCTGTCTGTTTGTTCCGGCTAATCTCTGAAATGGCTGGACCGATTTTAACGGGACTTTCACTGGCAGATAGCTGATGTAACAAGGTGTAACTTAGGCTACTTTTCTAAGGGGTAAAATAGGGGTGCGCGATAAAACCGAATTCCATACGGACGAAGTCGCGGGCAACAGCTAGTAAATAAATAAAGTTCGCGGTGACATTATATATCTAATCTACATGTTAACGCTTATGCAAAATTATAAAATATGGGCGAAGCCGCGGACAAAACTATTTATTAAATGAAAAAATGTGAGCCGTCACGGGACGCCTGGCAGATGTGAAACATCGACATTATTTTGTAAAAGTAATATGCAACGCATGCCGTGGCGACGCGTCGCCACGCCAGAAATCGGTTTTACGTGCGGCTATAGATGTTTCACATCAAAAATCTGAATGTAAAGTACTTACATCTCAATTCAATATACTTAAGACTATTATTATATGTATTTACACCATAATATTCGTGTTAGATACTTTTTAGTAAACAGATAGGTATACCTTGTTACAACTTACAAGTATCGATAATGAATTACATAGAAACTAAGTACCCCATCACTAATAATGTTTATGATTTGTCGTAACCTTGAACGGACCAATTAGCGCTCATGCCGTGGCGACGCGTCGCCAAGCCAGAAATCGGTTTTACGTGCGGCTATAGATGTTTCACATCAAAAATATCTGCACTGAAGATTTCTGTCTAACATTTCGGTAAGGTCAGTGTAATAATATTAATAATAACCGGTTACTAATACAAATGCGAAAGTAACTCAGTCTGTCTGTTGACGCCTAAACCACTGAAACAAATTCAAAGTCAAAAACTTTATTTTCATAGAAATCATAAAGAAATATACAAAACATAAGGTCACGCAGATTTACCGCTAAGTTTGACGCCTATTCAAACCATATGCGACCCTCCATTGGGAACAGCCAAGAAACCCCTAATGGAGGGCTTATTATTTTTCCCCACGGAGGATCGGATAGGGTTTGAACAGCGCGTCAAAGTTATCGATACGTACGCGTGACGTTATGTATTGAATATTATTGACGTTTCCAAGACATTTCTTTATGAATACTATGGAAATAAAGTTTTTGACTTTGACTACCAACTGAGCTGTTAGAGGGTCATAGAGGATCGGATAGGGTTTTGGCAAGGCATTTGGTTCCCATAGGTTATAACTATGATTAATTTTGGGGCTAGATGGCATTGTGCGGAATGTCCACCAATATTTATTTATTACTATGGATAAGTCAAAATTTACGTTCAGACAACAAATGGCTCAAACTGTATGTATATGTATTATAATTTGGACAAGTGCAAATAAACGCGCATCTCACAAAACATTCGTCAGAGGAAGTACTGGGGCGCACTGCATGCGCAGTTCTCAAATTAATGTTTATTCTTGATCAATCAGTCTTATTTGCTGGTTTTTTATCTGAATACTAGCTGTTGCCCGCGACTTCGTCCGCGTGGAATTCGGTTTTATCACGCACCCCTATTATACCCCTCGGAAAAGTAGCCTAAGTTACTCCTTGTTACATCAGCTATCTGCCAGTGAGTCCCGTCAAAATCAGTCCAGCCGTTTCAGAGATTAGCCGGAACAAACAGACAGACAGAAAGACAAAAATTTTAAAAATGTTGTTTTGATATATTTTATGTACCGTGTATACATCCATATGCACTTAGTAAAAAGCGGTTGTTGTAATATTACAAACAGACACCCCAATTTTATTTATATGTGTAGATAATTAAATAAAATAAATAAATAAATAATGGTAGACATTGTCACACAGCGCCATCTACCCCCAAAGTAAGCTAAGCATAGCTTGTATCATGGCAACCAGACAACTTAATATAATATACTCATATACTTTTCTTTGTAAATTCATAAATATAATACATATGAATACCCAGACACAGAACAAACATCTGTGTTCAATTTATCAAGCTAAATAACTCATTGGCACACGTCAGGGTCGGAATCGGCGACCTCCGGTTTCAAACTCGGGTCAGTCCCACTGGGCCACGCGTAGTTAAAAAAACAAGTTTTTATCTTTTCGGTTATCAAAAAAGTGTGGCCAGATATATTTTAAACTACTTAGAAAAACTCCCACACACAAACACAAACAGGAAAGGACATCGTTATCTGGTTAGCGTATAGTTTCGTGTTAATCTGTTGTTTTTATTCCCGTGCCTTCTATTTTTAGTTCAAGAATTCATAGACAAAAAAGGACTAAACGAAACTTCACATCTGGAGCAAACTGACTTGTACGATGTTCATGTCATTTTAATTTTAAAGTTCTTTGTGTTACTTGGAACGTAACTATCTAAGACTAGCTGTTGGCAGCCGCGTGGTATTCGGTTTTATCACGCACCCCTATTATACCCCTCGGAAAAGTAGCCTAAGTTACTCCTTGTTACATCAGCTATCTGCCAGTGAAAGTCCCGTCAAAATCGGTCCAGCCATTTCAGAGATTAGCCGGAACAAACAGACAGACAGACAAATTTAAAAAAATGTTGTTTTGATGTATGTACCGTGTATACATCCATATGCACTTAGTAAAAAGCTGTAATTTTAATATTACAAACACTCCAATTTTATTTATTTGTATAGATGATATGGTATTCGAAATTTATAGATAGTTCGAGATATATTCTCTCTCGCTATAACGATTCGGGAGAGTCCCATCGGAGTCATCTAGTGTGTTCGACGGGTCCCGACTACTGTAGAGTCACCTGTTAAGCGCTCACTCCACAGCCCGAGACGCGTTCTTGGAGCCCCCGGAGGTCACCTACTCGTCAAGCCCCAAGGAACTTCACAACTTAACTTAATTAAATTTTTACCGGTTGAGAGCCCTCCGCTCTCACCAAAAACGCGAGCAAACGCCGTCAAGGCCATCGGCATATGAGGCCAACAGCTATTCCATTTTTAGAAAAAGACAGTTTCAGACGCCAACACAAACACCATATCAATTTAATACACAAACAGGAGTGCCGTTTTATTACCGTTTTATTTTTACGGAACATCCGATCAATTAATATCTAGAGATCAATCGTCATTTTTTTATTTAGATCCTTAGTGTTTGGAGCTAAAGTACAACAAGAAAACATCATGTTTTAAAAATGAGTAGAATAACGGATATAATGAAATAAAAAATAATTACCGCCATTCTGCTCGAATCACGAATCCAAAATCAAATTCCTCGGTTGGCACACAAGTCACACACTCACTTCACCACTAAAGTAAATATTTTATTTATTTATTTACACAGATATAAAAACTCCTTTTTAAAATAAATGATCACAGTCTCATTGTTTGTAACCTCATTGGTTGTGATTTAATTCTCGTGTTTCCGGACGTGAGGTGCGCGGTTACGTCTCGCCGGCTCCGATTCGAATTTCAAATGAAGTGACGCGACTCCGGCGTTCGGTGAACTTGGAAACGCGTCACAGATACAAAAAGGTCTAAGTCCAAGCTTGCAAGGATCATAATAAAACCTCCTTGTGTTGAAATAAAATTGTTTATTGGGTATTTTAAACTCTGAATAAACTTAAATGCTTCACAGCGGCCGCTAAACTTGTTTCTCAGCCAGTATGCACAATATTTCAGAGCTAAGTTCCTGAAGTTCCTAAAGTCCCGGTTCCAGAAAAAAGGTGACATACATAAATAATAGACGTAAGGCTAAAATTATGGTAGCCATACCAAATTTAATGGCAAAATCTACATAACTGACATATATTATGGGTCCAACGGTGTATACCTGAGGAGGTTACAGGAGTCAACAGTTTATCTTGCTTTAAAACAAACTTTTTATAATTTTACACGAATTTCTGAATAAAATGTTATCTAGGTAATTTTGCCTACAAAATAAGTACAATTTATTCACGAATCTTTCAATTCTTGTCATACCTTTCCTGTTTAATTGTTCTTTTCTAATTGTTGACTGTTATAATAATTATTTGAATAGGATTTTAATAGGAAATTGATGTTACGTTTCCATTTTTATTGAAAAGTTATCTAACTATTAAGTATTCGGAGATATGCGGTGGAGCGTTACTTTACTTAGGAATATACTGTTAAGTATTCCGTGGCGGGAGGCTCGTCGAGCATGACGTCAAAACAACTTGCATGGCCACTGTACATTCGACGACCGCATTCCACTACAGAGTCCGTTCCATAATACAAGTCCCGCGGAAGTTATCAGAACTAACATAAAACAAGATTGGATTTGACGTCTGTATAGAAACTAGCGCCAAGCCCACGGGGCATGTCTCGTGGAGCGGCGTGTACTTTTCAAGTAATAAGTTTTCTTAGGTCTAGTTATAATGGACGAATACGTGGCGTGATCGTCTCTGGCATTGTCTTCACTACATAGTAACAAAGTCTCTTCCCGCTGTCTGTCTGTCCCTATTTATGCTTAGATCTTTAAAACTATTCAACGTATTTTGATGCGGTTTTTTAATAGAGTGATTCAAGAGGTTTATATGTATAATACATGTATAATACATGTATAACATAGTAGAGAAACACTGATAATTTCAGAGGTTTCTAATGTGATGTCGTAAATAAACATTATTTTGCACTTGCATTGCAAACGCTGGCTGAACCCTACGAGATAGATCAAAATAATGTACTACAGTATTGTACACCTTAAAAAGATCTACAAAAAAGTCCGCAATGGTATATGTCTATCTCTTAGGGATAACCCACAATAACCATTTTTTTATCCTTTTCTTTTCACGAGAAATAATGTCTTATTTACGAAACGATTTTAAGCAGTACAGCATCACCCGTGCGAAGCCGGGGCGGGTCGCTAGTGTGAAATAAACAAAGACCAGTCTGTGGAATTGCTAGCTAACGTTACTTTCTTTTATTCTTCATAAACTTATGTTAAGTTATTCCATTACAACAAGGCTGAGTAGACAATAGACAAAACTTAAGACTATTGTAGAATTTCAAGAAATAGCTTTGAAATAAGGCTCGGTATTTCGATAAATGAAAATTTATAGGTCGACTAGCTGTTGCCCGTGACTTCGTCCGCGTGGAATTAGGTTTTATCACGCACCCCTATTTTACCCCGTCGGAAAAGTAGCCTAAGTTACTCCTTGTTACATCAGCTATCTGTCCCGTCAAAATCGGTCCAGCCATTTCACAGATTAGCCGGAACAAACAGACAAACAGACAGACCGACAGACAGACTGACAAAAACTGTAAAAAATGTTGCTTTGGTATATGTACCGTGTATACATCCATATGAACTTAGTAAAAAGCGGTTATTTTAATATTACAGACACTCCAATTTTATTTATTTGTATAGATTACAACCGGAGAAATTACAGGCACATGAGACATACCACCCACACGTCTCAGAGTTACTGGCGCATACGATGCGACTTGGGTCTTGTACCTAGTAGGGGAGAACCCAAATCGCATCGGTGGTTATGAGCCGAGGTTACCACAACAACAGGTGGGCCGTCGGCTCGTTCCGTAACTGTATCACATAAAAAACCTTTCAGTATCATCCTACAGAATATAACCCATATCATTGATCAATAAATTTACTTTACTCTATGGATGGTTCGCGAACTTGCGCGAGCCAGCAATTTACAGTATCGGAAGTCAGGCGAGCTTTCGGGAGCAGGTCGAAATTCGTACTGCATCGTTAGTCTTACACAAAGTCAAAAGTCAAAAACTTTTATTTCCATAGAATTCATAAAGAAATGGCTTGGAAACACAAGAACTGTCAATCAGCAGCAACTGAATACAGCGAGCTAAATAATGAATAGTGTAATAAAGCTTTTTAATATTCCCTCCCAAGGCTATTTCTTCAACACGAAATACGTTTCACATTGGGTGGACAGGAAGGGATGGATCAAAGATGTAAGTAGTAAGTAGCTCCACCTAGCGTGGAGTAGTTAACTTGTCTATTTTCACGTATGTTTAAAGCATGGAGGTAGTATGTACTTTGAATAAGTAAAAGTTAGATATCATCTCTATGGTTTAAAGTGAACAATCGGTTGTTGCTTGTATTATAAATATCAAAATTAATTTTCATTTCCATCACAATTTATAAAGGCATGTCAAATGAGTTTAAAAAAATACAATCAAATCGAATGAGCTATCTAAAGACAGTTCCTACCTATAGATATAATGTCAAAAAAAATTGTGACGTCGAAATAGCCGATGCCATTATATATCCCTCCCTGCCTCCCTCTACAGTTTTTGGTCACTCACTTTGTGCTTTGTGCTTTGTGCGATTGTTGTGTTGTGGTCTTTGGTTGAAGCGGTAGGGAATTGAATAAAAAAAACATTCTATAATATAACTACCAGTTTATTGTTAATTAGACTTTGCAACTATTTTTTTATTGTGAAAGAATCAAGGTGGCCAAATGTTGGGTTTATGTTCGACATGCCTGAGCCAAGATAGAATGGTGGAGCCTTTAGACATGGTCAAATTTAGATCCTTATTTGGTGATAGAAAGGTATGCTCTGCAAAATAATAAATGTAGTACACTTTTTATACAGGTAAACACTAGGTCCTACTCTTATGGTATTGAAATGGGAATAATAAGAAAGTAGCCTATGAACAAAACTTTAGCCCAATCAGTGATTGATCTGATGTGTGATTAACGTAACCCTTTGAAAGCAAATGGTCTTAGGTTCAATTCCCGACCAGGATAAAAAAATTGTGTCATCACTACGAAGGCTTTGGACAGTCTGTTTTGTGTGCATGCCACCTGTGATACAGGGTATTCTTGTGCTGAGTCATAGTTATATTTATGTTGTTGTGAATAACTTTAATGTTTTAGGATGATAGAGTTCAATTTGACGTAAAAGTGTATACAGTGTGTTGGGAATGCGCTGCACTGTTCCGGAAGCTCCACAACTTCAAAATGCAAGTGTTACACGCTCAGGAGTGTCTACAGACAAATATAGAGGTATTTGAAACTTGAAAACAAATCAAAGCATATTTGTACGAGCTTTTGTGAAGAACATTCGGCTGAAATATAAAAATAAATATTTTAGACCATACTGGATTGATATTATCTTTAAACAACAGTTTTATAATGGAAATTTTAATTTATAATATTAATCGTGGAGAACTAAAAGATATATTACAGACCACCATATTTAGTAAATTTAAATCCATACATCATCATCATCATCATTTTCTTGCCCTTATCCCAACTAGGTGGGGTCGGCACAACATGTACTTTCCTTCCATTTCTCTCTGTCAGACGTCATCTCAGCACTCACTCCTTTCTTACTCATATCATCTTTCACGCAATCCATCCATCTTTTCTTTGGCCTACCTTTACTCTTACATCCATCCACATCCATATCTAGGACTATCTATATATCTATATCTATTAAATCCATACACCAAATAATATATGACTATCCATTCTTACTGAATGAATGACCATGATGTCTGACTTCTCTCTGAATTTTTCATTAATTATGTTAGTTGAAAAATCTTAGAAATTTTCAAACGTTCCTCAGGTCACATGTATTTCACAAATCATCTCTTAAGCAAATTATCAGGAACTCATAATATTTGTGTCATTTTAAGTATTTCTAATTTTCCAGATGCACACAATGAAAAATCCACTTTCTCGTCTCTCATACTCCACAATAAACTTCACAAGTGCCTGCGAATGCGAAGAAAACTGCCCAGATATTACATTTAATACTCTAAACATCACTAAGAACTGTGAAGACTTACAACTTGATACGATCAAATCTGAAAACGATTCTGCCGATGAAGACAGTGTATACACAGATGTAACGGACACCATACAAGTATTCGAAATTAAATGTCCTGAAATAAAAGATGAGTGTAGTCCTCCCGAAGGGAACGGTCAAAGAGAAAAATCAGCTGCAGCGTCCAGAAAAAGAAAAAATAACACCAACGCTGAAACGTTACTAAAGAAAAACAAAATATCTACAATTGGACATGATAAGCCATTAAGAAATGGGAAAAAGTTAAACAGAGCTAAAGAAAATTACACAATTCTGTTTATGGGAGATGAAGAACTGCAAGCGAAGAGGGAAAAAGATAGACAGTCTGTCAAATATAGACTTAACTGTAAATACAAATGCGACAGCTGTATATTCAGTTTTGTTACTAAGGAGAAATATGACAGGCATATGAGGATCAGACATTCTGAGGTGAATAACCACATATAATTGACTGGCCTCACGGCTCTAGTAACCCTATCTTCTGCGCTTTAGGTCGTGGGTTCGATTCCCACCTCGAACAAATATTTATATGTCGAATATAGATGTTTTTCTGCGTCTGGATGTTAATATGTATCTATTTACAAAAAAAAAGTATTCCATAATTTGTCTGGTTCCCATAGTGCTATGCTTAGCTTACTTTGGGGCTAGATGGCGCTGTTTGAAATGTCCACCAATACATATATACTTTGTTTTTGTAAATACATATAATACATATTAACACACCCAGACACAGTACAAACATCTATGTTCATCACAAATATTTGTCCTGAGTGGGAATTGAACCCACGACCTACAGCGCAGAAGGCAGAGTTAGCTCAACCACAGTTACTGACACACAGGAAGCAGGTAAACACATATGCGTGGTGTGCCGACGCCGGTTCACCCGCGAGAACAACCTCCGGCAGCACGTCGCCACGCACCACAGGAAGTACCTGTGTGCGTGCGGGTACGTCGGGTACGACGCGGGGGAGATGGCTCACCACGACGTCGCACAGCACGCCATATCTAGGTTCACCTGCTCGCTGTGCGGGAACCACTTCCCGTGAGTTACCAGTTTGTTGAAACCCACTGGCGTGTTTGTATTGAATAACTAGCTGTTGCCTGTGGCTTCTTGCGATTAGTGACTACTGGTTCAGTCTTTGTGATCAGTTTGTTATATTGTCTATCTAACTATCTACTATGAAAGTAATGTATCTAGTTTTAGAAAATTTTTGTGTTAGAATAATTTTTTTCAAGCCAGTTCAAAACTATTTCCATTCCCGCTTCACTTGCTGTTTGGACTTCATCCTAGGTATTTGCATTGAAAAGGTCGTAATGATATAATTTAACCATCTTTTAGATTGCTTCGACTCAGATTATTAAGATAAATTAGGAAAAGCGTTGGACAAAGCACCGTACCTTGGGGCACACCAAATTTCATTCCCGTATTCTCACTCTGGGTACCATCAATGAAGACTGTTTGATTCATATCGCTGAGATACGATACGAAAAGTACGAGAGGAATTCCACGTACAGCTGCACATTCAAGTTTCCGTATTAGTATGAGTATAGAGACAGTGTCAAAAGCCTTGGCCAAATCTAAATGTTTGTAAATGTTTCAGTACAAACGGCACGCTCAGGTATCACCGTGTGAACGCGCACGCGACCGTCAAGTGCGACACGTGCGGGAAGGTGTTCAAGGCGAAGTCGTACCTCGCCACGCACGTCGAGTGAGTGCACACACACACACATACGCACGAACACACACACACACACACACACACACAAATACATACACAACACACACAGACACCGCCGGTAAATAATTGTGCGAAGCCGGGAAAGGCCGCTAGTTACAGTTGCAATTAACGAAACAAGATTTTTACATATTTTTTATTACTGGTGGTACCCGCAGTACTGCTTGCCTGTGTCGCGGGTGGCAGATAATACAAAGTTAATTAACGAAATCATTCAGTGAGAACACAGCTAAGCTGAGAAATAACTAAGACTTCCAATTAAAAAAACAGACTGATTTTAAATCGGAGAATTAGCAAAGTGCCCGCAATTAATAAAGTTGATGATACATATGTTTGATTTGACAGGCTGATGCACGGAGCGAAGCCCGTCAGTCAGTGCGGGGTGTGCGGCGTGAAGAGGAAACACTTGGCCGCGCATATGCGCAAACACCAAGCCAAGGTAATTACGTACATGTAATTCTACCGACTTTTCTACGCGAATAACATAGATAGATGACACTTTATTGCTCACCAAATCAAAATAACAGCAATCAGTAAAAATATACAAAAGAGTGAAACAATGGGCGGTCTCATCGCTATAAAGCGATCCCTTACAGACAACCTTTGGATGGATACTGTATAATATACTGACAGTAAGTTACGGAACCAGACAACTGGTATATTACATAATATATACTTTTTTTGTAAATACATACATATAATAAATATTGACACGCAGACAAAACAAACATCTATGTTTGTCACACAAATGTTTGCCCTTGGTGGGAATCGAACCCACGAGCTACAGCGCAAAAATCAGGGTTACCAACTGAGCTGTGAGGCCAGTCTATAATATGTGTGTAAATATTTCAGCCAGAAGGAGCGTACTGCGCGGAGTGCGACATCCGCTTCGCTACGATGCCCATCTACAAGAACCACCTCAAGTACGCCGCGGCGCACAGCCCGGCCGACTCGCTCAAGTCAGTTTATACATACTCATACATACATACGTACATACATACGTACGTACGTTCGTACATACATACGTACGTACGTACGTTCGTACATACATACATACGTACTCACATACATACATACATACATACGTACGTACATACGCACATACATACGTACGTACGTACATGTTTAATTTTCCATCTTACTACTATTATAATTGCTTAAGTACCTAACTGTCTGTGTGTTACCTTTTCACGCCTAAACCAATGAACCTATATAGTTACTATCTACTTAATAATTAATTAATTATTTAAAAAACATTTAAATTAAAAACTATTTTCAAATATGTATAATATGTATTCGAAATTTGGTTTTATTTAAATGATTATTATTTGAAATAAATAATATATATATTGTTACATACATAATATGTATGTTTCAGACGCTCGTGCACGTATTGCGATTTCAAAACAGTCAACACGAACACACTTCGTAAACACATCAAAGTGAAACACTTGAAGGAAGAACGACCGTTCAAATGCAACAGCTGTGACAAGGTAACTTGCATTTACTTTATACGGATACGCAACGAGCAGATGGCCCATCTGGTAACCACTGCTAACAAGCGATCCCATCTGGTAACCACTGCTAACAAGCGATCCCATCTGGTAACCACTGCTAACAAGCGATCCCATCTGGTAACCACTGCTAACAAGCGATCCCATCTGGTAACCACTGCTAACAAGCGATCCCATCTGGTAACCACTGCTAACAAGCGATCCCATCTGGTAACCACTGCTAACAAGCGATCCCATCTGGTAACCACTGCTAACAAGCGATCCCATCTGGTAACCACTGCTAACAAGCGATCCCATCTGGTAACCACTGCTAACAAGCGATCCCATCTGGTAACCACTGCTAACAAGCGATCCCATCTGGTAACCACTGCTAACAAGCGATCCCATCTGGTAACCACTGCTAACAAGCGATCCCATCTGGTAACCACTGCTAACAAGCGATCCCATCTGGTAACCACTGCTAACAAGCGATCCCATCTGGTAACCACTGCTAACAAGCGATCCCATCTGGTAACCACTGCTAACAAGCGATCCCATCTGGTAACCACTGCTAACAAGCGATCCCATCTGGTAACCACTGCTAACAAGCGATCCCATCTGGTAACCACTGCTAACAAGCGATCCCATCTGGTAACCACTGCTAACAAGCGATCCCATCTGGTAACCACTGCTAACAAGCGATCCCATCTGGTAACCACTGCTAACAAGCGATCCCATCTGGTAACCACTGCTAACAAGCGATCCCATCTGGTAACCACTGCTAACAAGCGATCCCATCTGGTAACCACTGCTAACAAGCGATCCCATCTGGTAACCACTGCTAACAAGCGATCCCATCTGGTAACCACTGCTAACAAGCGATCCCATCTGGTAACCACTGCTAACAAGCGATCCCATCTGGTAACCACTGCTAACAAGCGATCCCATCTGGTAACCACTGCTAACAAGCGATCCCATCTGGTAACCACTGCTAACAAGCGATCCCATCTGGTAACCACTGCTAACAAGCGATCCCATCTGGTAACCACTGCTAACAAGCGATCCCATCTGGTAACCACTGCTAACAAGCGATCCCATCTGGTAACCACTGCTAACAAGCGATCCCATCTGGTAACCACTGCTAACAAGCGATCCCATCTGGTAACCACAGCTAACAAGCGATCCCATCTGGTAACCTCAGTCCGAGAACTAAAAATTCGAAGACATGTGTCAAGTGCACAAAAGGAGCCTCATTGAGGCGCACTTAAAATCCTTTCCCCAAACTGTTCGAGAGAACCAGTGACTCGAATAGAATGGAACAGAATAGAGGGGCTAGATGGCGCTGTCCACCAATATTTCTTATTATAATGGTAAAAATTTATATTAGGGGTGGCTTCGTGAACCCCTTGATTGCTTAATCCAGTTGCCCTCAGACTAAAGCCAAGGATACACTAGGGAACATTTTGTCTCGCAACATGACGCGCAACGCTCAATATACGTGACGCTGCAACGTTGCATGTTGTCCCGCAACATGCTCCGCATGTTGCGGGACACATTTTACGTGACGCGGGGCATGTTGCTAGCTCCCGCCTCGAGAGCGGGCGCACGTGTCCCGCGCCAGTGTCGCTCCAGTTGTCACCGAGTGTAGTCGCGTACGCAACGTAACTCACAACATGTCTGTAGTGTGGGGAAACGAAACCACGCTTTTACTTATTCAGCTTTACGAAAGTCATCAATTGTTGTGGGATACTTCAAATAGTGAATATCGAAATAAAATTAAGAAAAATGACGCGTGGGAAGATATTGCCAAGGCGCTTAAATTGCCGAGAAAAGATATAGAAACCAAAGTTCATACCCTGCGTTCGCAATTTATCCGAGAAAGGAAGAAAGTGAAATCTTCAAAAACTACTGGTAGCGGACGAGAGGACGTGAAGTCCAGTACATGGTTTGCGTATGACGCAATGAAATTTTTAGTGAAGGGATCCACAACTTCTGGAAGCTTGGACACATTGGATACACACGTAAGTCATGTTTTAATTTAATAAAAAAAGTTTAGTTTTAATAAAAAAAATACAATTATAGTAGGTACAGTACAAGTTTATTTATTTAAAAATTATTCTGCCAGGAAACACATCCTTCTCCACTCATGAAATATTCAGCAAAATTGTTTCTTATTTCCATAGCAGATTCAGGGTAGCGTCTTCCTACAGCATTTAAATTCGACATATTAACAGATCCAATTTCTCGGCGCCAAGATCCTTCTACAATATCGTGATCCACATTTTCAGAATCAAAGGTTCCATTTGGGGTGTACAGTGATCTCGATTGACTATTTCGCCTTAAAAAATTATGAAGGTATACACACGCCATTACAACAACTTCAGCATTAGAGGGTTGGAGGTTTATGGGAGTTCGGAATATACGAAATACAACACCTAAGATACCGAACACATTTTCGACAATTCTTCTAGCTCTTGACAGTCTATAGTTGAAAACGCGTTTTGTTGTCCCCACGTTGTGAATACCGGGAAACGGCTTCATCATGTTTTCTGTCAGTGCAAAAGCACTATCTCCCACAAGTACGTAAGGCATATTTGGCCCATCTTGCCGTATGGGGTATGGACTTGGCCAGTTGAGTTGGTTATCAGCCAAAGCTTTATAAAAAGCAGTTTCTTGGAATACTCCACTGTCAGAAGATTTTCCTTTAGCACCACAATTTGCATAGGTAAAATTATAATTTGCGTCTACAATACCCAATAGGACAATACTAAATTGTTCTTTATAGTTGAAATAGTCACTTCCAGAATTCGAAGGAGCCTGGATCAAAACATGTTTACCGTCTATAGATCCAACGCAATGCGGAAAATTCCATATATTTTCATAGCTTTTAGCCTTGGCCTTCCATTCATTTGCAGTTTCTGGGACCTGAAAAGGAATAATTATAAATTTAAGACACTTAATCGATACGGATTCATGTCTAACAGATGTTTTAAATAATACAATATAAACATGTTTTGTAGGTAGGTACTAGGTACTCTATACTTATTATTAATCATTGATTTAATATTTTATTATTTTACAGAGCCCACAAAGCCAAATCACGATTTCGTCTCCGGATGAAGATGCCGTTCTACAGTCTCAGTCAACTCAGAACTCAGAACTTCACTCTTCTGACCAACTAGAATCGCATTCTACTATTACTATTCATGAAGCACAGCAATCCACAAGCTCTGCACCAACACCTTCATCGTCGCGAACAACTCGAAAGAGAACCCACCTTAATGAAGATAGATTGGACCAGGCTTATGAAGTTATGCATGCTGCTAAAAACAAAATGATGTCTCGAGATGAATTTGATGTTTATGGAGAGTACGTAGGAACTGAGTTACGTGCATTAAATGACGAACATAGTATAATTATGACTAAATATTATATTAATAATATTTTATTTGATGCACGTTTAGGAAAATACCGTACAAATAATAATCAAAGTCAGTCAACTGTGCAACAGAGCTATAGCACTGCTTCTAGTGATATTACTCCGGAGCCTTCTGAAGAGCATATTATTGAAAATATACTTGCAACTATGGGTCCGCCGAGTACTAATAGTAATAATAACACTGATAATTTATAATTTTTTAATTTACGTTGTTCGCTACATCCACCTTGTACTCTCCCAAGTTATTGATTAAAATTTCTTATACTGAAAATAAAAATACAATATAATAAATGTATGCATTTTTTTTAACTTACCTTTACAAATATCTTCAATTTGTTTATCAGTTCTTTACAAACTTCTGGCACTATTTTACGTATCAGTTGTTTTGACACTCGAAAAGTGTACGACAAGGAAGCATAAGAGTCTCCAGTCGACAAGTACCTCAATGCAATGGCAAGTCTGATATGAGGACTAACAGCGTTCCGTAGTATTGTATCCTGTTTGGCTATAGAAGGTCCGATCATTTGCAATAGAGTTTCAAAATCAGATGTTGACATTCGAGTAAAATTCGCAAATGATCCGTCACACATTCGAAGATCACTTAGAATATTCACTCTTCTTTCTCGTTGTAGCAAGAAATTTCGCATCCACCACCTTCTCTTTCGCCTACGTTTCAACACACTCGAAATAATGTACGCAGCACTAATCGCCACAACCTCCTCGGGCGACATTTCTATAAACACTGACTAGTGTAGCCTACAAAATGTTTCGCGACATTTACCTCGCGTCTTTTTCACGTGGTATTGAGGAACATGTTCCGCAACATGTTGCTCCATTTGTCCCATAGTGTATCCTTGGCTTAAATGTAGAAGTTGTGAGTGCGCCAAACTGCCGTCCTTTAACTAAAAGGCCGTTAAGCCCAAATTGTTGTTTTTGACATAAGTTCAGAGTACTCTTTTTAATTCCTTTCAAAGCCGTCACTTAAAGGCCTACAATTTTTTTTATATCTCCGGAACGAATTATAATTTAGAAACGTTTCTTAGACAGTAAGATGGAGAATTTTGAACTGTATCGTCTTCCTATTGAAAAGTCAAAATTGACCTTTTGAGAGTTAACGGCTTTCTAGTTAAAGGACGGCAGCAAACGTTAAGTCCCGTCAATCCGTTGCAGGGGTTCTACGCGGAGTGTCGTCTTAGAGCGCACGTGTTGCTCAAACACGAGGGTGTTGAGATACCGAGGAACAAGATATGCCACGTATGCGGTCGCGGGTTCGCGGTCAGTATACTGTGTATTAATATTATCAGGCCTCACAGCTCCTGCCTTCTGCGCTGTAGGTCGTGGGTTCGATTCCCACCCGGGACAAAAATTTGTATGATGAATATAGGTGTTTGTTCTATGTTTGGATGTTAATATGTATTTACATACATATATATTATATATATATGAGTATTCTATCAGTTGTCTGGTTCCCATAGCACAAGCTATGCTTTGGGGCTAGATGACGCTGTGTGAATTGTCCACCAATATTATATTATTATCCATACTAATATATTATGCGAAAATAACTGAATGTCTGTCTGTCACCTTTTCACGCGGTCACCAGCTAGTATACTATCTATATAGTAGTAGAATTAACGCGAAGTTCCTCCGGGGAAGTACTGCCGCCATACCCATTTCTGTCGACAAGCATGCATTCGCGTCACTATGTTCCAAATGTGGTTACAGGCATATGAGACATTCTATCTTCACGTATGAGTTACGGGCGCATACTATGCGACTTGAGTAATCCTAGGTAGGGGAGGACCCAAGTCAGATTACTTGTTATGGGCAGACGTTACCACTTACTACCAGGTGGACCATCAGCTCGTTCCAAACATTGCGACATAATGTTTCGTATTACAGACGAAAGCTACGCTGAGTAACCACATCCGTGTACACACTGGCGAGAAGCCGTTCCGTTGTGAGATATGCGACGCCGCATTCAGTCAGAAGAGTTCCCTCGCCACGCACACTAGAGGGGTGCATCTTAAGCAGAAGTCGCGACCCTCGCGCACATCACACGAGTGACACCCGACATGATTCTATCCCGCTGGCTGCGCCATATTTGAGATTTTCGTGCTGTTTGAGATAAGCCATTCTGGTGTCGTCGGAAGAGTTCCCTCGCCACGCACACTAGAGGGGTGCATCTTAAGCAGAAGTCGCGACCCTCGCGCACATCACACGAGTGACACCCGACATGATTCTATCCCGCTGGCTGCGCCATATTTGAGATTTTCGTGCTGTTTGAGATAAGCCATTCTGGTGTCGTCGGAAGAGTTCCCTCGCCACGCACACTAGAGGGGTGCATCTTAAGCAGAAGTCGCGACCCTCGCGCACATCACACGAGTGACACCCGACATGATTCTATCCCGCTGGCTGCGCCATATTTGAGATTTTCGTGCTGTTTGAGATAAGCCATTCTGGTGTCGTCGGAAGAGTTCCCTCGCCACGCACACTAGAGGGGTGCATCTTAAGCAGAAGTCGCGACCCTCGCGAATACCACACGAGTGACACCCGACATAATTCTATCCCGCTGGCTGCGCCATATTTGAGATTTTCGTGCTGTTTGAGATAAGCCATTCTGGTGTCGTCAGAAGAGTTCCCTCGCCACGCACACTAGAGGGGTGCATCTTAAACAGAAGTCGCGACCCTCGCGAATACCACACGAGTGACACCCGACATAATTCTATCCCGCTGGCTGCGCCATATTTGAGATTTTCGTGCTGTTTGAGATAAGCCATTCTGGTGTCGTCAGAAGAGTTCCCTCGCCACGCACACTAGAGGGGTGCATCTTAAACAGAAGTCGCGACCCTCGCGCACATCACACGAGTGACACCCGACATGATTCTATCCCGCTGGCTGCGCCATATTTGAGATTTTCGTGCTGTTTGAGATAAGCCATTCTGGTGTCGTCGGAAGAGTTCCCTCGCCACGCACACTAGAGGGGTGCATCTTAAGCAGAAGTCGCGACCCTCGCGCACATCACACGAGTGACACCCGACATGATTCTATCCCGCTGGCTGCGCCATATTTGAGATTTTCGTGCTGTTTGAGATAAGCCATTCTGGTGTCGTCGGAAGAGTTCCCTCGCCACGCACACTAGAGGGGTGCATCTTAAGCAGAAGTCGCGACCCTCGCGAATACCACACGAGTGACACCCGACATAATTCTATCCCGCTGGCTGCGCCATATTTGAGATTTTCGTGCTGTTTGAGATAAGCCATTCTGGTGTCGTCAGAAGAGTTCCCTCGCCACGCACACTAGAGGGGTGCATCTTAAACAGAAGTCGCGACCCTCGCGAATACCACACGAGTGACACCCGACATAATTCTATCCCGCTGGCTGCGCCATATTTGAGATTTTCGTGCTGTTTGAGATAAGCCATTCTGGTGTCGTCAGAAGAGTTCCCTCGCCACGCACACTAGAGGGGTGCATCTTAAACAGAAGTCGCGACCCTCGCGCACATCACACGAGTGACACCCGACATAATTCTATCCCGCTGGCTGCGCCATATTTGAGATTTTCGTGCTGTTTGAGATAAGCCATTCTGGTGTCGTCAGAAGAGTTCCCTCGCCACGCACACTAGAGGGGTGCATCTTAAACAGAAGTCGCGACCCTCGCGCACATCACACGAGTGACACCCGACATGATTCTATCCCGCTGGCTGCGCCATATTTGAGATTTTCGTGCTGTTTGAGATAAGCCATTCTGGTGTCGTCGGAAGAGTTCCCTCACCACACATTCTGGGGGGGGGGGGGGGGGGGGGGGGTGCATCTTAAAAAGAAGTAACGACCCTAGCAAATGACACCAGACTTGATTCGATCCTGCCGGCTGCGGCATATTGCGCGAAACGCAATCCCAGTTTACTATGTTTCGTCGACCAGAGTTCGAGTCGTGAAGTGGAGAAAGGTGTCAAAGTGATTGGAAGAGTGCAGCATTTGTGCGTTTTGAGGAATCCGCAAAGATCTACCGCTGGTAATATTCACCAGTTCGCATACCAGTCGCCGTTCACTACCATTTTAACCAGTTAAATATAATTATGTGTAGCGTTTAATAAAGTGATACAGTATTCTCACAAGAGTTTCACTACTACTACTACTACTACTACTTCCACTACTACTACTACTTCCACCACTACTAATACTACTACTACTACTACTTCCACTACTACTAAGTACTACTACTACTACACTACTACTACTACTACTACTACACTACTACTACTACCACTACTACTACTACTACTACTACTGTGTTACTGGCTCTCTCGAACCAGTGTGGTGAAAGGATTAAAGTGCGCTTGACAAAGGTTCCTTTCGAGCACTAGATATAAGACTAATTTTTGGTTCTAAGACATATAGGTTTCCTCATGTTTATTTCAGTTTTGAGAACGCAATTGCACATATAAATCTTTCAAGCGAAATCACCTCATTGGTGCTTGACCGAATTTCAACTAGCGACCTTCGGATTGAAATTCGGGGTCAGTACCGCTGGGCCACCGCTCTCTCATCAGACGTCACTGGATTGATTAGGTAAACGCAACCGTGTTAGCGAAAAAAGATGCTAATGAAATTAAATTAAATGAAATTGTTCAAATGGATAAATAATTGCCATGATTTAATAAGCTTTAATTTTTTGACTGGCCTCATAGCTCAGTCGGTTGTGAACGCTGCCTTCTGCGCTGTAGGTCGTGGGTTCGGTTCCAACCAGGACAAATATTTGTGTGACATAAACGTTTGTCCTGTGTCTGCGTCAATAAGTATTATTTGTATGTATTTACAAAATATATAATATACAAGCTATGTTTAGCTTACTTTGGGTTTAGATGGCGCTGTGTGATAATGTCCACCAATATTAATGTTATTCGTCAATGAGGTGAAAAAAAAAAACAAAGTGTTTTTATTTGTATACAGTTAGATATAATTGCGAATGCATTATGTATAAGAAGAAATAGGGGAAGACATATTTATCTGAAGTAAATTTACCGTCCCAATTCTAAGTAAGAAATAGATTGACATCATTGCGTGTGGATTCAGGGAGTATCAAACTATAATGGATTTAGACAGTGAGAAGACTATTGCTATCAGCTGTACCCGTTAAACAGAAAGAGATGAAATAATTTTACTTTAATCTGGCATATACAGAATTTACTCCAATACTAGGGTACATAATTATGACATTTTTAATTATTTTGGCTGTCTAGGATACTGATAGTATATTTATGTTAACACTCAGAGAGCACTCAAGAGCAGTAGAACTCTCGCCAAGTTCGTCCGGGAAAGTATTGCCACCATGCCCATTTCTGCTGCCAAGCAGTAACGCGTTCGCGTTACTGTGTTCCGGTTTGAAAGGTGTGGTTGCCGGTGAAATTACAGGCACAAGAGACATTCCACCTACACGTCTCAGAGTTACGGGCGCATACGATGCGACTTAGGTCCTGTCGTACCTAGTAAGGGAGGACCCAAGTCACATCGGTTGTTATGGGCAGAGGTTACCACTTAACACCAGGTGGGCCGTCGGCTCGTTCCGTAACTGTATCACATAAAAAAAAAACTCAATTTTGCACACCATCTCATTTTTCTAATGCTTAAGCCTGTTTAATTTTTAAGTGCACTTTGATTCCCATTCATTGCAAGCATACAATTCATTTTTCTATGCCGCTGCAAATTAAAATTGGAAGTGAAAGTTTTACCACAGTCACCGCACGAGTGTGGCTTCTCACCGGTGTGGCATCTCATGTGGGAACGCAAGTGGCACGCATGATTAAATGATTTACTACAAATGTAGCAAACATTTGGTTGTTCCCCGGTATGAATTCTCATATGTATCTCCAATCCCACTTTCTGATAAAACGCTGCATCACATTTGTCGCAGGCATATGGCTTTTCTCCGGTGTGAATTCTCATATGTCGCGGTATATGACTTTTTCGGGCGAATTTCTTATCGCATCTCGTACACGAATACAATTTATTGCCCGAATGGCGAGTCATGTGTTGTTTCAAATGACATTTCCTTTTAAATCTCCGTTCACATATGTTGCAGGCGTATGGCTTTTCTGCGGTGTGAGTTCTCATGTGTCGGTGGCAACTACTGCTTGATATGAATGTCTTAGGGCATCTGTTGCAAGCAAAAGGTTTTTCTCCGGTGTGTGTTCTTAAATGTCTAACTAGTACACTTGTGAAACTGAATGTTTTAGAACATTCATTGCAAGTATATGAACCTTTTGTGCAATGACTCCTCATATGGTCATTTAATTCACATTTGGAACTGAACTTTGAATCGCACTCTTTGCAAGAAAACAGTTCATTTCTTTTATTTCCTTCTATTTCTTCTGTGCAAGATCCCTTTTTGTCTATATCTTGATTTAATTCACATTTACTATGTTTAGTGTGAGTTTCCATGTGGGCCAGATAATAAAGTTTCAAAGAGAATTTTCTATCACATTGACTGCAGGAATATGGCTTTTCTCCGGTATGTATTTTCATATGTTTCTGCAATAAATCTAAATGTTTAAATGATTTATTGCATATATCACATTTGTGCTTATTTTTAGCATAGTGAATTCTCATATGTCGACTTCTATTACTTATAGTAGCGAATGATTTATTGCAAACGTTACAAATGTAAACTTTACTATTGTTGTGACTTTGAATGTGTGCATGTTTTTCCTTAGTAAAGAATTGTTTATTGCACATATTACAGAAGTATTGCTTATAATTATCCGCATCAGCACCTGTACTTAGTGAGCGTTGTCCGTCTTCCTCCTCTGGTTTTGTTGTAACATCAACAAATTCAGTTTCCTCAACTTTAATGATCTCTTGTTTTATTATGACAATATTACTTTCGTTTTCGACACCAGTACACATTTCTTCTGGTTTGATATCAGTAGAATTGTCTATTGCATTTATTTCTTTATTAAATATGACCTCGCTGGCTTCTCCTGTATCATTCCGCTCATTTATATCTCTGTCCAATGTTTCACTTTCCTCGGTGAGTTCCAGTTTGATGAATACTTCATTTTTCACAGTATCCTCATTGTTATTTGTGTTTGGGTAACATGCTATAGGGGTGGGACTCACAGACTTCATTTGTCTTGTATTGTGATTTTGCATTTTATAGCCTGAAACAAATGATCAAAACAATTATTGATATTACTACAGCTTGTCATTATCTCTCTCGAAAGAGTGTGGTGAAAGGATTAAAGTGCGCCTCAAAGGGGCTCCTTATATGCCTGTCAATACCTGCCAAATTTTTGTTTCTAGGACATGTTGGTTTCCTCACTATGTTTTCCTTCACAGTTTTAAGAATGTGGTATTATGTACATAATTTTTTAAGTGAAATATAAATTTATTTCGCATCTGTTTTTACTAGCAACCTCGGATTGCATCCAAATGGACCACCTTACTCTCGTATCATACAAATCATCATAACTTAAGTGTAGGATGTTTACTCATACAGCATTGCAAAATTTGGCCTGAGACAAAAATTGAACAGAATTTAAAAATGGAATTTCTGATGTCATATTTTTTTGACATGCTGATTTTTGTTTAAATTTTTTTATGTTCAATCTTATCTCTAAGTAGTTGGATTAACCATATTACTCAAAGTAAATAAATAACCACAATCTGCGTAACTTAAGCCTTCAATATAACATTGGCCCAAAATCTCATTTCAGTTTTTTATTTATTTTTTGCCTTCGCTTTAGTTTGTTTAAATCTAACTTTGTAAACAGCGTGTAGAAAGTATCTTCGTAAATGATCCTAGCCCGCTAAAATATTGACATCTGTGAATTTTACAGCGTCACAGTGTCTTTTAAACTGAGAGTATTTTGCGACAAGTTTCGAGTGCACCAAAAAGTGACCTGCTGTTCTGTTTCTTGATTATATAGAGAGGGTAAGGTTATTTAGAATCAACTGCTTTACATCTATCTATGATCATAATCAAAAATGTACACAATTGGTTCGTTTATTGAAGTGATATGGCCCTAAATATCGAGTAAATAAATAATCATTATTCGGTTAGGGTAACTTTAGCCCGGGCCAATCTTAGCATGATTGTCATTCTTTTAAAAAGGGTTGCTGTTAAAATTTATTTTCTGCTCATATTTCGATAAAAATACATCCAAATTATGTTATATTGAATAAATATATTGTTTTTTGTCATAGGTCATAGGCTATATATGTATAAAAATATAATATATATATTGGCTGTGGATCGCTTTTGTATAATTAATTACGAACGAACATTGTTCCCAGGACGAATAGTACTAGCAAACCAAAGGCCGAAATGGGCTGGATTTGGCCTAGGAGTGTCCAAATTGCTTCAGTGAATGATACAAATATTATAAGAGTGCTGAATGACTCGAATATGCAAAGAAAGAAAGGCTATATTACTATAGATAGAAGACGACTTCCTAGCTATGGAATGGGGTGACTAAGTTTTCAAACTTTGATATCATGATGTGTAGTATTAAGCAAATGTTTTACTATATCGATGTTTTTTTATTAATATTTTAGCTATATGTTGTTATTATTATATGTAAAAAACGTAAGTTCCTGATTGATGACCAAAATATTTGATTTCATAAATGGCAGTGCCGACTTTATTACGGTAACATTTTATTTACCCAAAAATACCGAAAAACAAAACAAGGACATACGAACTTATTGACTGTGGGTCTCAGCTGTATTTTTCTAAGTAAATAGAGAGGCTAATGTTAGCACTACTCCTTTATTTCCATAAAATAAGCAAAAAAAGCCTACAATCGGGACCCGGGCCAATCTAAGCCCAACTCACAATGTAACTTTGGCCCGGAGGTTAAATGGATTTTTCAGAACTATTTTCCTAGAAACGATCAGTAAATAATTATATTTTCTAAAAGAAGGTCACTCAAAGCCATGAAAATAAGTATTTTTTTGTGTCTAACGTATTATTTTGAACATTAGTTTATCTGATTTCTCCGAAATGTGGGCCAAAGTTAGCCTAAGTGACTGTATTCTTGCTATTTGAACAGGACCCACTTAGACTTATATAATAAAAAACTGTACATAACTAATTTTTAATTAAACAAGCAGGCAGGATTCCACAAAAATCATGAAGTAATTATCAAATAATTGATTAGGGTTTATTTACCTGTGAAACAGACCACTAGATTTATTTAATACTGATAAATCGTAGATCTACAATAGCCAAGCAGTGGTAAACTATGCTGCATATTTATAATTCGTCTTCCGATCGACAACTGCATTTTTTAGATCACGGAACAGTTCACATTTTTTTCACATTGTACATAAACATTTTTTTTTATATTGTTAAATACAAAAACAGAAAATCGAAGAATAGTAATAACAACATCACCGTAAGCTACATAGGGATATTACCGATGGGAATACAACCGTACTGATCATCACAAATATAAAGTAATAATTTTTATATTATTAATTAATACACAATAATCATTTCTTATTCTTAAAAGCCGTAACGAAATCGCCGATATCATAAACTTGTAAAACTTGGTACTAGAAGACTATTCGCAAGACAGGGAAAATTATACAGCCACAGACTAAATAAGAAAATATCATTCTATTCTTAGGTCAACAAATCCTTATCACGCCACAGAGATGAGGTGAGCAGGAGCTGTGTCAATTCCACAGCGTACCTACTACTATCGCTTAGGATTTTCTTTAATGTAATATAAAACCCATCTGTACTAGTTGGCGCAGGCCCCCCTTCCTCCCGACTCGCAACGCCCCAAGCCGAGGTCCGAACCTAAGTGGTGCCCTTGGTGACGTTGTGTATAATTTTAAGTTTTTACCGGTTGAGAGCCGTCTGCTCTCACCAAAAGCCCGTGTAAACGCTGTCAAGGCCATCTGCGGCCAACAGCATAATGTCCATTCACAAAAAAAAAAAAAAAAAAAAGGCGCAGGCCCATGAGCACCGGCGCGTTCCTTCGGAGGACCCGGGGCTCCTCGAATGCGCAGAGCTCGGCCACAATAGTGTTTTTTAGTTCGGGTAAAAATCCCACACACGCTCTTTGCATCCCCGAAGCAACGGGTAGGGCATTTTACAAGTTTTACATGTAAAAAAAGTCCATTAGAAATTCCTAGTTACGGCTGCCACACGAGCCAGTTTTACATAGCATGGCGCCACCATCAATTAGCCTTGGCCTATCAGTACCTAAGATTCTTCTTTTGTAACAAGGATTATTCTACTCTATTCCTAGTCGCCGAAGCTCATGCAATAATCTGAATGAAAATTTATAAGAATCGGTTCAGTAATTTGGTTTTTAAATTGAAACTGGAAAAAATATGTCATTCAAGTGAGAGAAAACGAGGTATCATTCTCGTTAATGGGCGATGAAGTCGGTTTTCTCGCAAAATAATTATTATAATGGATATTTCTCACAGCACCATTCATCCGCAAACTAAGACTATGTGAACCGAATAACTAATGGAAAACTTATATCGCACCGTGCCGAACGAGCGTCAAGTCGCTACCTGACGTTTACATTCTTAGTAGTCTTTTATTAGCGAAAATAAAAAGATTATTTGTACGTAACTTGTTTTAATCAAACGATTCCATGTGAGTTGGTGTAATAAGTTTACGTCGCGTACACTACAGCTGTAGGTGAGCGCGTCTGACAGCTGACACAGCTTGTCAGACGGCGGGCTGTCAGTACGGGCGCAACTTTTTTTTCTTATACCAAGTTGCGTTAGTTGGTGCTATAGTACTTTATAAAAAAACCCGGCTATAAAATCATATAGGTAGTATACATGTTGGGGTAGAAAACTCCCCCTTATGAGTTTTAATAAAATGTTTCTCCATATAACTCTTGCGAGTAAATTGCTTACAACAACTGTAACAGCCATATGGCTTTTCTCCAGTATGTGTTCTCATATGCGACTGAAAGCTACTGAGATCATTAAACGTCTTTTTACATTCACAAACATACGGTTTGTCCCCACTGTGAATTCTCACATGCCGCACCAAATTATACTTTGAATTAAACGTTTTATCACACTGCCTGCAGTCAAATGGCTTTTCTCCAGTATGAGTTCTCATATGCCGGGGTACATCACCTTTCCGAGCAAATTTCTTATCACAAAGGTCGCAGTTGAATAACCTCTGACCCGTATGTTTACTCTCATGTTGTAGTAAATGACTTTTCTGTGTAAATTTTTTATCACATATATTGCAATCAAATCGTCTCTCTCCAGTGTGAGACATCATGTGACGTTGGAAATTGCTATTAGAGTTGAAGGATTTATTACACTCATTGCACGTATGTGGTTTCTCTTCTGTGTGGGTGAGCATATGTTGTCGCAGTTTACTTTTAAAACTGAATGTTGTACCACACACGTTACAAGTGTGTGGCACTCCACCGGTGTGAGTTAAAAGGATGTGTCTATTTAGTTCACGTTTATAAACGAATTTAATATCACACTTTATACAAGTATACGGCATATCTCTAGTGTTAGTAACAATATTATATTTTAAACGTTCTTTATTAGAGAATGTCTCTCCGGTGTGAGTTCTTATGTGCCGCAGAATATTACTTTTAGATGAAAACTTTTTGTCACACTCATTGCAAGCGTACGGTTTTTCTCCAGTATGCACTCTAATATGCGCCACTAAATGACTTTGGATAGTAAATGATTTGTGGCATGTGTTGCAGGAAAATGGTTCCTCCCCAGTGTGATTCCTGATATGTATCTGCAGTCTACTCTTACGAGAAAATGTCGCTCTGCATGTATTACATGCATATGGCTTTTCTCCGGTGTGAATTCTCATATGACGGAGCATATCACTCTTTCGTGTGTATCTCTGATGACAAGTACTGCAATCGTATAATGTTTCTTTCGTATGACTATTCATATGTTCTTGTAAATGCAGTTTTCTATTGAATTTTCTATAACAGATGTTGCAAGCGTATGGCTTTTCCCCAGTGTGAATTCTCATATGTTGATGCAAATTACTCTTTGTATGGAAAGTTCTGTTACACTCATTACAAGCGTGCAATTTACTTTTAGTATTATTTCGGAGAACCAAGAGCTGATTGTCTTTATTGGATGTAGTGGATGTAGTATTTGGCTCATTATTTTTAATTGTTTGTGTGAATTTCATATCTTTTGACATTAAATTTATATCTTGTTTTAGAACTTCATTACTGTCTTCAACATTTGTTTTAGTTTGATTTTCAATAACATTTAATTCTTTGTTTTCTATTATGTCACAGCTCTCAGCTGTTACATAGCTTTTTGTTTCATTAGAAAATGCAGTCTCTTCAATTTTGTGTATATCTTGATTTATTGTTACATAAACTTTATTTATATCTCTGTTCATATCTTGATAGGAACCAGATTCTTCTTTTACGATGATATCTTCTTTTATTGTACCGTTGATATCACTTTTATCATATGTCGAAACATCTTTAGATAGTACAGGTTCTTCTTTAATAAATAATTCTTCTTTTATAGGTACATAATCCACATTTTCTCTGTCTTTTGAGTTATTTGTTTTACTATCTTCATCATGTGGAGTTTCCTCATTGGTCAGTTCTATCTTTATTTTTATAGAATGTTCAGTTGCAGACGGAATAGAGAGAGGCATGTTGTAGTGACTGATTTTGTACGTAGACAATAGTTTAAATCAATGAAGGTAAGTGATATTCACCAAATCAATCATGCATACCTCAGTTGGTTAAATCCACTCTTTATTGTTGAGAGTAGGCCGGTATCCATACAGTAGAGAATAATAAAGGTTGGTAGAGGGTTCCAATTGTAAGAAGCCTGAAACATCGTGCAAGATTATAAGTTATCTGCTATATTGATATAAAGCTAAAAAATCATTTATTAGCATGACAACAACAGAAATTCTAAGTTAAATCAAATAATAACGAAAAATGTTTCAAACTCTAGGTATTATGAATAAAAAATATATCAAAATTAACTAAGATTTCTGGGGCTACAGTATTTTCTGCCTGCCTATTGAGCCATGAAGGTGTAATGTTCCTACCTTCAGTAGATATAAAATTAAATGTTTTTTATTATCATTTATCAGGCTTGATTATCACATTCAATCTTCTATAACACAAACTATTTTTAAAACATATCGGATAATAAAAACAATGTATTTCGTACCTTGTTTTATTGTTTTGAATGTTAGTAATACGTAGCAATTTGCTATTCTACCACCCATCGGCCGTATCTATTGTGAATTCACGTTTATATCCGGCGATGTTTTTTTTTTTGTGTGGCTTTGACGTCTTCGTCTTTGTCAGCGACATCGTTTTCAGCAAGATTCACGTAATAATACGATGGAATGAATAGTAAAAAAATGTGTCATGGTCAGTCTCATATAATAATCTCAATTTGAAGATGACTTTTCTTTACATCTAAAAGAACAGAATGTAGCACGTAGCATGCGTTATACAGTTAATAGAATACTACCTACTAATTTATACTGGATTGTTAATAGTTAAACACATTTAGAGGTTCGTTTTATTAACGTTTATGAATTTGCATATTTTCGCAACTAGGGGTATGTCTATTGATGATGATCAGTTACTTCTTGTACGACAAGACATACATATAAAACCTACTTTCTTTTTAATTAATAAAGTAAAATTAAATTAAACGTTATTAATCAGGCTCTCTGCCATCTATTGTTGAATAGCAAGAACTAAATTTGACATACACGTTTTGTCCCAAACTGTCATGTCTGTAGTACAAATAGCAGCCTTGCTTTGTTTTTCTCAATTTCTTTTTCCATTTGAAATCAAGTGAAAGCATCTATTTTCTCTAGTTCTAATTGATTACTATTTACCTAAAAATGTCGACGATTTGTTCTACATGCCTGAGCCAAGATAGAGTGGTTGAAGAATTAGATATGATCAAATTCGGATCTGTTATCGGCGACGGAAAAGTGAGTTATGATTATTTATTTTATGATTATTAAAAGCCTATTTTTTTAGTCTTTTTTACCAAAGGGTTTAATAATAATATTACTGAGAGCTTGTAAGTAAATATTTAGTATTACCTAGCTATGTATTCAATAAATACCAAACCAAAGGGGAAGATGCTTTTTTTATGTGATACCGTACGGAGCGAGCCGATGACCCTGCTTGTATTTAGTGGTGACCTCGGCCCATAACAACCGATGTGACTTGGCTCCTCTCCTACTAGGTACAAGACCCAAGTCGCATTGTATGCACCTGCAACTCTGAGACGTGTAGGTGAAATGTCTCATGTGCCATTTTCACCAGCAACCACACCTTTGAAACCAGAACTCTGCGTCACTGCTTCGCAGGAGAAATGGGCATGGTGGCAGTACTTCCCCAGACGAACTTGGCGAGAGTTCTACTGCTCTTTAGGATGCTGTTATGAAACTGTAGCTAAGTTGGTAGTGTCTCCAAAGCGACGAGTCTTTTCTTGGCTGGGGTAACTTATAACTAAATAATATTGGTGGAAATTTAACACAGCACCATCTAGTCCCAAACTAAGTAAGCTTATACTATGAGTCTTAGATAAATGATGGAATACATATATTTTTTGTAATGACATACATATAAATGAATTTTAACTTCCAGACAGAAAAAACTGTCCTGGGTGGGAATGAAACGTTACTTATATAAATAAAGATGATAGCTGTAGGTTGTTGTGGGTGGCAGTTACCACTTAACATCAGGTGGGCCGTCAGCACGTCCTGTCAATAATATGATATTAAAAAAAACTGTTGGCAACATTATACTGAGAACTATATCAGAGAATATTGAATTTTAACTGAAGCAGTGGATATTTCCAGGATATGAAGGTCAAGACAGTGTGTTGGGAATGCGCCGCACTGTTCCAGAAGCTGCACAATTTCAGGCTGCAGGTGTTACGGGCACAAGACTGCTTAGACAACATGGTACATGAGGTAGAAATCTATACAAATAAATAAAATTGGAGTGTCTGTTTGTAATATTAAAATTACCGATTTTTACTAAGTGTATATGGATGTATACACGGTACATATACCAAAACAAAATTTTGTACAGTTTTTGTCTGTCTATTTGTTCCGGCTAATCTCTGAAATGGCTGGACCGATTTTGACGGGACTTTCACTGGCAGATAGCTGATGTAACAAGGAGTAACTTAGGCTACTTTTCCGAGGGGTAAAATGGGGGTGCGTGATAAAACCGAATTCCACGTGGACGATGTCGCGGGCAACAGCTAGTTAAAAATAAAAATGTTTACCTTGTTTTCAGGTACCACTATGTTTACAACCACTATCACGGCTAAAATTATCATCTACCACAGTGACAGACATAATCTGTGATGCGACAGAACATTCACACAGCAAATCGGAAATTCATTCGGAACAAATCAATAAAATTGATGATATACTTGATACCATAAAAATGGAAAATGATAACTCTAAGGAATTTGATTGCGAAGCTTTTAATAATGAATATGGACAGATATCACCCGATATATATGAAGATATCAATGCAACAATTAAAAATGAAAGAGTCACAAATAGAATTAATAAATTGAGTATTAAGAGAAATAAGGATCCAGGCTGCGGTGTTAAAAAGAGGAAAAAATCTGATGAGAAGAAACTAAGGGAAGTCAAGAGTGAAGATGACGGTGGAAGAAAAAAAGCGAGAGTAAACTATACAGTATTGGTTATGGACAATGAAGAACTGGAAGCGAAGAGACAGACGGACAGACAATCAGAGAAATATAGAATCAGGTGTAAATATAAATGTGAGACGTGTATTATTGGGTTTACAAGTAAAATAAAATATGAGAGACATATGAAAATTAGACATTCTGAGGTTAGTAATAACTACACAGATGGAGATGGATCTAGTCATAATAATTTGGTTATTCTATTGAGTTTTTTTTTCTCTATTTTGTTTATTAGGGAAAACAAACAGCAACATAATATATATTAACATTAGAATGATTACATAAACTAAGGAAAGTTATTAATTACACAGCTTACTATGGAGGAGTTGAATTTACATACACAGAATGACTGAACTCATATTATGGGTAGAGGTTACCACAACACCAGGTGGGCCGTCGGCTCGTTCCGTAACTTTATCACATAAAAAAAAGTCACCAAAGTAAAAGTCAAAAACTTTATTTCCATACAATCTATACAAATAAATAAGATTGGAGTGTCTGTTTGTAATATTAAAATAACCGCTTTTTACTAAGTGCATGCGGATGTATACACGGTACATATACCAAAACATTTTTTTAAATTTTTGTCTGTCTGTCTGTTTGTTCCGGCTAATCATATAGCTATCAGATAGCTGATGTAACAAGGAGTAACTTAGGCTACTCCGAGGGGTAAAATAGGGGTGCGTGATAAAACCGAATTCCACGAAGTCGCGGGCAACAGCTAGTAGTATATATAATTTCAGGAGGCAGGCAAGCACCGATGCCCTGTGTGTGACACAGGGTTCACCCGCGAGAACAACCTCCGGCAGCACGTCGCCACGCACCACAGGAAGTACCTGTGTGCGTGCGGGTACGTCGGGTACGACGCGGGGGAGATGGCTCACCACGACGCCGCACAGCACGCCATATCTAGATTCACCTGCTCGCTGTGCGGAAAGGATTTGCCGTAAGTATATGCGACGTAATATGTACTAAACACACACGCACTCATACACTCTCTCACACTCACTCTCTAAGATTTTTGATGTGAAACATCTATAGCCGCACGTAAAACCGATTTCTGGCTTGGCGACGCGTCGCCACGGCATGAGCGCTGATTGGTCCGTTCAAGGTTACGACAAATCATAAACATTATTAGTGATGGGGTTACTTAGTTTCTTACAAAATAATGTCGATGTTTCACATCTGCCAGGCGTCCCGTGACGGCTCACATTTTTTATATATATATATATTATTGGCAATTAAAGGCCAATTTATTTAAAAAAACAATCACCCAACCTAAAACTACTTGACCAATTATATAAATGAACTAAAACAGTGAAAATGAGCAATTCCAGCTATACAATGGTACTTATGACAATGACACAAAGGTACACGCAAAAGCAAGACGTCCTAACAGCGTGACGACTTGTAACCGAATGAACAGTCGTTCGTCGTCCGCACAGCGCGACGACTCGTAACCGAATGAGCGCTTGTCCGTCGTTCCTTCGGCTTTTATAGAAAAAGCCGTTTATAACCTCAAAACACTGCTATCAATATAATATTACAATATTATATGTAATAATAATAATAAGCTTTATTTTGGACAATATAACATTCCAAATTATGTCCATAGTCCATATACGTGTTAAAAATGAACATACGTTAAATTATACTACAAATGTCACATCCAAGCTTCGTACGAGGCAATTAATATATGTACATCATGTATAGTAATATATTTATTGACTTCTTAAGGATCGATTTCACTAAAAGCACACTTATATGGTACTAAAATTTTGATAGGATGGTAAATGTCATCGCACTTAATTACCAGTCGCAGTTCTGATATGTTGTGTGTGTGTGTGAGTGAGTGAATGTGTGTTTGTGTGAGAGAGAGAGAGAGAGAAAGAGAGTGTGTGAGAGAGTATATATGTGTGTGTGTGTATGTGTGAGAGAGAGATTGAGATCACTCTCACACATACATACTATCTCACACACTCTCAATCTCTCTCACAAACACACTTATATCTCACACACTCACTCTCAATCTCTCTTAGACACGCAGTGTGTGTGTGTGTGAGAGAGATTGTGAGTGAGTGTGTGAGAGAGTATGTTTGTGTGTGTGTTTTTATAAAATCATCGTTTGTGCTCTGTAATATATATGATGTATTCGTGGACATTCCAGTTCCGCCGGCGCGCTCAAGTACCACCGAGTGAACGCGCACGCGGCGCCCGCGCCCGTCCAGTGCGACACCTGCCGAAAGGTGTTCAAGGCGAAGAAATACCTCACCGTGCACATGCAGTCAGTAAAGAGCCTGTTTGTGGCTCACTTTAACACTTACATCACACGACACGAATACTAGTAGTATTATTGAGGGTTTGAAGCCATTTTATTCGAATTATGTATAAATAAAGTTTATCCCTAGTGTGGGGACGACAACTTTTATCATAAACTAGCTGTCACCCGCGACTTCGTCCGCGTGGAATTCGATTTTATCACGCACCCCTATTTTACCCCTCGGAAAAGTAGCCTAAGTTACTCCTTGTTACATCGGCTATCTGCCAGTGAAAGTCCCGTCAAAATCGGTCCAGCCATTTCAGAGATTAACCGGAGCAAAAAGAAAGACAGACAAAAATTGAAAAAAATATTGTTTTGGTATATGTACCGTGTATACATCCATATGCACTTAGTAAAAAGCGATTATTTTAATATTACAAACAGACGCTCCTCATTTATTTGTATAGATAATTTACCTTTATGGAAACAATTTTTTTACATTTGTTTTGCAGATTGGTACACAGTATGAAACCTCTGAGCGAGTGTCACGTGTGCGGTGCCCGAGTGAGGCATATAGCAGCGCATATGCACAAACACAGGGATAAGGTATGTTAGGTGTAATTGCAGCCGCATGAGACGTAACATCCCCGGTGGGGTGATGGACGCAACGCAACGCGACTTGAGTCATCTCGTACTTTGGTGGAGAGGACTCGAGTCGCATTGCTATGGTCTATGGGCGGCGGTTACCGCTACACATAAAAAAAAAACGTTATATACCATTTGCTTCGACATCTTACTTCGACTGGCCTCACAGCTCAGTTGGTAGTAACCCTGCATTCTGCGCTGTAAGTCGTAGTTTCGATTCCCCCAGGACAAACATTTGTGTGACGAATATTTGATTATATATGAATATTTGAATATATATTAATAGTTTGTTCTGTGTCTGGGTGTTAATATGTATTATAATGTATGTACAAAAAGTATATAAGTATGTAAATAATAACAATAATAAAATAATTAATAAAAATAATTGGTGGGCATTGTCACACAGCGCCATCTAGCCCCAAAGTAGTTAAGCATAGCTTGTATCATGGGAACCAGACAACTGATATACAAACTATACATGCCTATATACTATACTTATATGTATAATGTAGTCCATGTACTTAGTCGTAATCTTTTCAGTGTATTTTGCTCTTTCTGGAAATAAATAATTAAAAAAAAATATATATAAATACATACATATGAACACCCAGACACAGATCAAACATCTATGTTCGTCACACAAATGTTTGTCTTGGGTGGGAATCGAACCCACGACCAGCACAGAAGGCAGAGTTACTACCAAGTGAGCTGTGAAGCCTGTATTAGTATAAGTATGTAATTTCCCCAGCCAGAGGCGGCGTACTGCGCCGAATGCGATCTGAGATTCGCTACGATGCAAGTCTACAAGAATCACCTCAAGTTTGCGGCAAAACACCGACCACCTGAGCGACTCAAGTGAGTTTTATCTATACAAATAAATAAAACTGGAGTGTCTGTTTGTAATATTAAAATAACAGCTTTTTACTAAGTGCATATGGATGTACACGGTACATATACCAAAACAATATTTTTTCCTATCTGTCTGTTTGTTTTTCCTGGCTAATCTCTGAAATGGCTGGACCGATTTTGACGGGACTTTCGCTGGCAGATAGCTGATGTAACAAAGAGTAACTTAGGCTACTTCACCGAGGGGTAAAATAGGGGTGCGTGATAAAACCGAATTCCACGCGGACGAAGTCGCGGGCAATAGCTAGTATAAATACATTGTAGTGTATTTGATCCAAATTTAATTAAAAAAACAGAGCAATCACAAACTGAGAAGATTTACATTTATCCACAATTTTACAATCAAATACCAAATTTAAACATCCAACAAAATGGCCCCGAGAAATGTCAGTCCACGGCCAGAGAGACGTTTCCTCTACTGACGCTTGCGTGCGATTTACATTCAGCCATGATAACATACGCCTTAAAAACTCTTTGGTGTCTCTTAACTCAGACTTCCTATACGGCCTCTCCTGACAGGAGTCCGTCCTCGGGCTCCTTCAACTCTCCTGGTCAGTGTCAAGCAATGGCATTGAGGGCATATTCCTGGACTCGAGAAGCTCGAGACTCGGGCTGTAAGAATTTTCAGCCTGATGCGTTGGGGGTTCTGCTCCTGGCGGGTCCTCTTCTCGGGGAACGATGCTGATGCGCGACTCTTCAGTAGCGCTTGCATCGGCGACCAACGACGGCTAAGCGGCTCTTGATGTGCAGGGCTGCTGACCATCGCTCGCGGATGGCTGGATGGCTGTGGATGACTGCTCGCTGTCTGCCGAAGGTGGCTGAGCAGTAACCACGGTGGACTCCACGTTATCTGTGTCTGGACAAAAAATAGGCTAAAGCGTATACACGCATACCGAATAGCCATGTTTAGCAAAAGTTATCACCAAAAAAAAAACATAGTGAAGCCATATGACAAACAAGTGACTTTACTATGACAATATCACATTTTAAGCTTAGCCAGAGGCGCATAGCTAAGCATAGAATGAGCCAAAACAGACAACAGATCGAGTTACGAGTAGGCCAGAGGCACGACGTGAAGCAGTAGCCACCCATAACAAGATCTCAACAGTGGTTAGCAAGAGGCACGACGTGAAACATTGCTCAACCATAACAAGATCTCAACAGTGGTTAGCAAGAGGCACGACGTGAAGCATTGCTCAACCAGGGTGGCCCAAGTCGAGAAGCACGACGTGAGGCGAGACAAGAACCACCCGACCAAAAGAGGAGGCGCGACCACCCTTTCCTGGCCCTGTCAAGTAGGATCGAGAGCACAAAATGCTCCCGCATCCTCCCACCAGCTGCACTTCTCGAAGAAGGCAGCACAGACGTCAGGAATCCACTCTCCACGCCACGGGATCATGTACTCCGCCGCTGCTTGCGTCGACTTCCCATAGGAGCCCGCCAGTAGTTGCAGCTCGTATCGCCCATGCGGCAGGACCTTGACCACGCGGTACGGCCCCCGCATGCAGGAGTTCAGTTTGCCCGCTGATAGTGCTTGTTTTCGAAGCCTCGTGGAGATCCTGGTTCCTGGTGGTCTACATCATCACCATCACCCGTTACTGTAAACAACGACGACACTGTTATCAAGGGCATAAGAAGCAACTGAATATTCAAGTACCTCAAAAGCAAAACTCATCGTTAAATCATAAACTCATTAAAACATATTGAAGTATATTCAGCTGTGACAGTACACAAATAACTGTAACCGTAGCTATAATTAACATGCCAAATAAGAAACACTGTGCACGCACGCTACACAGCGACTGATCGATTTACAAAACCGACCAGCTTCCAAAGTAGACACCATCCATACGGACTGGTGCTACTGCCACAAGGGCCACACGGATAACAAATACCCTCATGTAGACACCATCCCAACGGACTGATGCTACTGCCACAAAGGCCACACGGGTAACAAATACCCTCATGTAGACACCATCCCAACGGACTGGTTCTACTGCCTCAAGGGCCACACGCGTAACAAATACCCTCAAAGAAAGCAGAGCATATGAGTCGCCATAAAGGCCGACCTACATATCCCAGCAGTACACAGCAGTACCTGTGAACAGTCAAACAGAACGCATCACAACTGTCTAATCGTTCGGCCGTCCTTTGTCATGTAACTTATCTAATGGCATCCCAGAGCAGACACGCAGTCGCCTTCTGAAGTAGGCGCACAGTCGCTGCACAAAGCAAGACGCTGCACGAAGCAGGCGCGCAGACGCCGCACGAAGCAGGCGCGCAGCACAAGCGCCTTCGGAGCAGGTGCACAAGCACCTTCAGAGCAGGCGCACAAGCGCCTTTGAAGCAGGCGCGCAAGCGCCATACAGAGTAGGCGCGCAAGCACCCTCGGAGTAGGCGCGCAAGCGCCTTCACGAAAAGGCACGCAGTGGCCTCTCAGAGCAGGCACACAAGCGCCTTCACGAGCAGGCGCGCAGTGTCCTCTCGGAGCACGCGCACAAGCGCATCCAGAGCAGGCGCGCAGTGGCCTCTCGGAGCACGCACACAAGCGCCTTCCAGAGCAGGCGCGCAGTGGCCTCTCGGAGCACGCGCACAAGCGCATCCAGAGCAGGCGCGCAGTGGCCTCTCGGAGCACACGCACAAGCGCATCCAGAGCAGGCGCGCAGTGGCCTCTCGGAGCACGCGCACAAGCGCCTTCCAGAGCAGGCGCACAAGCGCTGACCACGCGTGCAGCCGCGGAGTCGCCGGCCACGAGGCCCCCTGTCCCGCAAACGATGTCTTTCTGTTCTGCAAAACACAATAAAGGTGCCCGGTCGCACCATACTTTAATAACTTGTAACAAGCCACTTGTTTTAAAACAAAAGAAAGCAACACTTTCTAAAACTAATCAAAAATGTGGTTTTCGTATCCCATTCCTATGGTGTAGCGAAAATCTCTACGAGATAACGCACCCGTTACCCGTTTTACACGGGAATTACAGAGTCTTTGTTACACTGTCAATTTCAGCGAATTACAGTCCATCACTACTTCAAAATCTACCCCCTAATTTGATTAGTTACTGCACGCTTACATTGACCCTCAAGTCTTGCTACAGAACAGCACTGAAACAGACCGCACTAGCGTGCGTATGCAGCTCGGTAGATAATTTCGTATTAAATACCGTGAACACGGTCGGGCACTTTGCCTTAGTAGACTGACTTGTAGGCTTTGGTAACTTGATCAATGCTTCCTCTCAGATCCTCTCAAACCTTCTCAAGGCTCGGCCGTACCTGACCCTGACTCATGAGCCTACTTAAATACTTCAGCCTTCAACCTTCATGTATGGGTCTGCAATACTTTAAATGACAATCGCAGTTTTGTTCAAAGTAAATCTGTATACATCACATCAAACAAAGTTCCAGCAACTTCAATATTTTGTGGGTAGATTGACCCGCGATGCGTGAGGGACACTCGCAATAAATCCCAACAATTATAACGCGACCCTCCGGTCAATCTTAGCACAACAAACATAGAAAATCTCGACGGTAGGATCAAAATCATATGTAGTAATGGTTGGATCTTACCGCTGTATTGATGGATCGGATGGCATCTACAATGCGATCCGTTACCGTCTGCTGTAATATTGGCGAGATCGTTGCCTCGGCGATGCATCCCGGTTCAGACTCCGACGCGCCTTGACGTCGGCGTGTGCCCAGGCTGCGGTGAACACGCATGGGCACGCTGCGGTGAGCGCACATGGGCACGCTGCGGTGAGCGCGCATGGGCACGCTGCGGTGAGCGCGCATGGGCACGCTGCGGTGAGCGCGCATGGGCACGCTGCGGTGAGCGCGCATGGGCACACCGCGGCGTAGACCGCACCCGATCACGTGGCATTGATGAACACCCCTCAGCAAGGGTCAACGACACACGCCGTGACCTTGAAGATCGCGGAGCCGACCACTCCTTCAGTGCAGTGAGCCTGGCCGCTATTACCTCCATCACTCGGCGAATCCCACCTTCCGGCGTACGATCCTGGTATCTACTGTGTCGCTTAACCGAACGATTTCGTCTACGATGTTCCCGATCCGACATTTTTCGGCCAAATTGCGTAAGATTCAAATGTAATAACAGAGTGGGCGGGATACAGTCTCACTAGAAAGTGGACCGTATCCCACTTCTGATGTAGTGTATTTGATCCAAATTTAATTAAAAAAACAGAGCAATCACAAACTGAGAAGATTTACATTTATCCACAATTTTACAATCAAATACCAAATTTAAACATCCAACAAAATGGCCCCGAGAAATGTCAGTCCACGGCCAGAGAGACGTTTCCTCTACTGACGCTTGCGTGCGATTTACATTCAGCCATGATAACATACGCCTTAAAAACTCTTTGGTGTCTCTTAACTCAGACTTCCTATAACATATAATGTTTCAGACACGCGTGCACATATTGCGACTTCAAAACAGTTAACTCTACCCTCCTAAGGAAACACACTTTGGCGCGACATCTCAAACAGGATCCCCCCTTCAAATGCGACCGCTGTGACAAGGTGAGAGCGCATTTAAGAGGACATCTTTGCAGCATCCGTAATATTGGTCGACATTTCACACAGCGCCATCTAGCCCCACACTAAGCACATAACTTGTACTGTGGGAGCCAGACAAGTGATATAATACAATTATTTTTGTAAATACATGTATTAACAAACATCAGTGCTGGTCACATAAATGTGTATAAAAAGTCGTGCGCTATTAACTAAATATATATTGGTGGACATTGTCACACAGCGCCATCTAGCCCCAAAGTAACCTAAGCACAGTTTGTATCATGGGAACCAGACAACTGATATACATACATATATACTTTTCTTTTGTAAATACATACATATAATACATATTAACACCCAGACACAGAACAAACATCAATGTTACAAATGTCACATAAATGTTTGTCATGAGTGGGGATCGAACCCACGACCGGTGCAGAAGGCAGGGTTACTACCAACTGAGTTGTGAGGCCAGTCGAAAGTAACTGCGACACAGGTTTTTACTTCAGTATTTTCCAGTGTTCATTTTGTATAATGTGTGTTTTATTCAGAAAAGAAATATTATCCATCTTCATCTTAAGCATCAGTGGAATGTTGCAGAGATTTGACGCGCAGTGCAGACTTCGCGTGCATATTCTGTACAAACACGAGGGAATCCAGGCGCCCAAAGACAAGATATGCCACATATGTGGACGCGGCTTTAGGGTACGAATGAAACAAAGAAAAATCTATTTATTGACAGCAGATTACAGGAGATTAAACAGTGATAAGTATAATATAATACCGCAGCATAACAGTTTCCAATAATGTAATGAAAGGTTGCCTGGAAGTAATCGCTGTTAGCGATAAGGCCGTTCATTGTACTAATTTAGTTTAATGTTTTACGGTTATGACATTTCCATGTATGGTGTTTAATGAAGTGTCATCTATCTATCTTTACCTAGGGGATTTCTTGCCTGTTCTTCCCCATAGAGGGTCGGAAAGGGATTTAACAGGCGTTAGAGTTAGCTATGAGATTAACATAGCTTGTACTATAGGAACCAGATAACTGATAGAATACTTACATACTTTTTTGTAAATACATACATATTGACGTCCAGACACAGAATAAACATCTGTATAAATCAATTCGTTTGGTAGGGATTCGTTTTTATGTCACATTTAAATTTCTATTGTACTTCTATTAGTGAAGATCTGTAATTGGCTAGCTATTTCTATTTAATTTTCTAAGGACACAGTATATAAGCTGTTGGGTCTCCGTAATACATAAAAAAAACAATTTCTTTCAGACTAAGTTCATGCTGAGCAACCACATACGTGTACACACTGGCGAGAAGCCGTTCCGTTGTGAGATATGCGACGCCGCATTCAGTCAGAAGAGTTCCCTCGCCACGCACACTAGAGGGGTGCATCTTAAACTAAAGACTCGACCCTCGCGCACTTCACACGAATGACTCGAGACTTGAGAGGGATCCCGCAGGCTGCGCCAAACTTTTATTTACGCCAGTTTCAGAATTACTGATGCAATATTACTGCAATTTTACTTAGGTAGTATTAAAAGAAAAGCACATCACGGTGACGTTCAGATATAGAAGTGCCATAGATAAAATATGAAGAAGGCACAAAGTTTTACCACAGACTATATCAATATTTTAATCAATACGCTAATACATTTTCATTTTATATATAATCTGTCGTCATTCCAGTTACGAAACTAGCAACGACACATTACTGGTGAAATTACAGACACGTGACACATTCCACCTTCACGTCTCAAAGTTACGGGCGCAAGTGCAACTTGGGTGTTCCTATACCTAAGTAGGGGAAGACCCTAGTCGTTTTGTTTTTTGTTATGGGCTGAGGGTCCCGCTGGACATCAGGTGGGCAGCTTGCCAGTTTCAAAAACTTTTAGTTCTGGCTGTTAGGTTTTTTATGGTTGTTCGATGCTATCTTCAGCCAGAGCAGTTCCCTCACCACACACAGGATACGAATGGTTATAGTATAACGACACGCACTTCACACGATACATACTTATGACTCGAAGTGCTTTAAATCCCACCGGCTGCGCCAAGCATTAATGTGAGGTGCTATTTTAAGTTTTAGTTTCAAGAAAACGATTTTTTATTACAAACTTTATGTGATGAATTAAGGGTTTCCTATTTTTGCGGTGTGAGAAAACTTATATAAAAGACGTATATTATTTTGTACTTAAGTTTAATTTACTATGTAATTAAAAACTGCATCCAATGAAGTTGTTAATTTATTTGAAATGTTTATTATTTATTTAAATATAATCTACATCACAAAATAAAATATGGATTTGTTATTAAAAACTGGTTTTTATTTTATCAGATTCAATACAAAATCGTGTTACATTAATGACAGGAGATATATTGCATTAAAAGGTAAAGTAAAAAAATTATTATATGTATGTTAGTCACTAAGGTATATATTTATATGGGCCAATGTATTTAATACTAAGTAGCCTGAAATAAACAAATTATTATTATTATTATTATTAAAAAAGCCTTTGACTGTAAACGAAACGAGCGGATGGCCTATTTAACGGAAGTAGTATATTTAAGAAATAAACTCTGGCGCATCGTCAGGCCTTTTACTTTGGACCTTTTCTGTTCCGCTTTTTCAGCAGCAGTATACATAGACATAGACCTGGACATTAATTTAATTTATATGTAAGTTTAGAACTACGATCCAGATTTTTTTTTACACAAAATTGTTGTTGGGGCTATGATATGATTACGACCATTACATATTTAGTTCGAAATTTTCCTTGTTACTCATATGAATAAATAAAAACATACTAAACCTCCGAATGTGATGTGAGAATCTAATATTATATTCAATAAAACAGAACGAATATATAACCTCCTTTTCAAAGTCTACTAAAAATGGTTATGGCACTTACCACTCATCATCAGGTGGGCCGTCAGTTCGTTCCGTCACCTAAATCCAATAAATAAAAATTAAAAATAATTTTAGCTAACAGCGTTTTTCATGTCTGCAACTGTACTTGCAATTTTTTATTTGGCAACACCTGGTACAATCATAAAGCGTACGAATAGAAACCTCGGAAAATATTATAGACCCAATGTCATATTTGTTGTATACTAGCGCCACCTAGTATCAGGTAGTTTCAGATACTAATTATTTATATTCTTGACGATTTTATAATCTATGGCGAAACTAATAAAATGTTATTAGTACGTGTAAATTAGCGCTGCGCTGCTCTTGGCTTTGTTCCATTTATTTCAGAGCTACGTTATATTATGATTTTACAGTTTTTATGAATAATAATGGCTAAAAATATGCAAAACCTATGTCATACGTGTTTATGTAGCGATCGTCGGCTGGTGTGTGTATCGAAAATTCAGTCAATAATTAACGAAATACAACTATCAAAGGTAAATTGCAAAACATTTCATTTAGGGATTGAGTGGTAAAATTATGACCTTGAGTTGTGCCGCTTAACCCATGTATTTTAGTCATAAGTATTCAATTTACCATTTGCAGTCATATGAAGAAGTAACTTAAATTTAAATTGGTACTATATTAGTTGCTTACTACTACTCTGTCTGTCTACGCTAACCCTACATCAGGAATGGCGAACCTTTAGGGATCAAAATACAATTTTTTCGTGAAAATAATGAAACTAAATACATTTACTACGAAAAAAAATGCCCTTTTTCGCATTCTTAACAATTCTCATTCTCCTTATCCGTGAGCGTTTTGATTTCCTCGTCCCTCGCGGTAAGCCATGCCGTTCTTCTGTGTCACTTCTTAAAATCCCCTCTCATTCTTCTAGTAGGTGGTTCCTTAACCGTAAAAGCAGATTCGTGACACACATGTTTGTCGTGGGTGAGAATCGAACCCATGACCTACAGCAGAAGGCAGGATTACTACGACTGAGCTGTGAGGCAAGTCTACTGACTCCAGTACCACCCTACTGCTACTTTTTTGCTATTATGATTTTGTTCACTTTATTTTCAGTTAATTACCGTTGAAGGTTCCATTTGCTGGGTATGCCACAAAAATATAAAAAAATTCCATAAGTTCATTAAACAAGCGAAAACAGCACAAGATCAACGATCGAGAAATACTGAGGTAAGGATGAGTAATAGCTAAGTAGCAGTAGAGCTTAGCCACGTTTGTCTGGGGAAGTACTGCCACCGTACGTATTTTGGCCGCCAAGCAGTACTGCATTCGCATACTGTGTTCTGCTTTGAAGTGTGGTTGCAAATTATAGGCACATGAAACATTCCACCTTCATGTCACAGAGTAACAGGTGCATTCGAAACAACTTGGGTCTTATTCTACCTAAGTAGGGCAGGATCCATGTTGGTTTAGTATTCAACAAATTGTAAAACTATTAGTTTTTTGGTTCCCATACCATTACCTGTGCTTGGTTTGGGGCTAGATGGTGCTGTATGAAGCGTCCACCAATATCTCATTTATTTTCTCTTATTTACTTCATCTCGCCTCCTATCCTGGTCTGTTAAGAGGCCGTAGCGGAGTCAAAGTCAACATTAAGAGGTTTCATATGGGTATTTATTAAAGGTATATATTTCTATAGATCCTGTATGTATATAATTACTACTGTATTGCCTGATTTAAATAAATAATAAAATATTTTTTGGACAGTAAAAGCACAAAATCTTTTCTATCAGTTCTTGACAGTCTATATAGCCATTACACAAACCATGCAGAAAAGACATGTCACACAGAACACGACGATTTTGCAGTGTCGTGAGGCAGTGATAACTGGAAGCTTCCTCATAATCTCTAAAGCCACAAAAGGAACGAAAGTTTAAGTGCTTAACAAACTTATTTTGGATATTTTCAATGCTCTGGATGTAAATAAATTATTGAGGGTTCCAAATAGTGCTACAGTACTCCAAAATACTTCTAACATAAGAGAAGTACAAAATTTTTAAGCAACCTGCATCAGTAAATGGGCTAAGTACTTACTCTTAGTATGAACCCTAAATTTTTGTAAGCTTTATCAACGATGCTAGAAATGTGGTCGGAAAATGATAGTTTAGCATCCATTATAACTCCTAGATCTCTCACTGATGTTGTCATGTTAATTTTAACGCCATTAATTGTATAAGTAAAAAAGCTTGGACTTCTTTTGCGAGTGAATGTAACATACTGACACTAAAATCTAAATATTGTAACATGGAAGATTAGAATAAATAAATAGTTAATATATATTGGTGGACATTGTCACACAGCACCATCTAGCCCCAAAGTAAGCAAAACATAGCTTGTATCATGGGTACCAGACCGAGGGGTAAAATAGGGGTGCGTGATAAAACCGAATTCCACGCGGACGAAGTCGCGGGCAACAGTTACTAAAAAAACCTCCCTTTTTTTTCAGAATGTCTTAACGTACTCACTCAGCGGACTTACAACAATCACGAAACATGATTACGATTACGAATTCACATACTCAGATCCGTTATCGAGTAATAACGATTATATCAAAACGGAACCAGAGGAACCAGATCATCCGGAAGTCAAGCTGGAACGCGAATCATCCTTTGAGTTTGATAATGAAATCGATATGTCGAATTCAGATTCTGATTACGATGAGAAACCGCTCAGCAAAATAAAAATTGAAAACGTATCTGATAATGGCGAAGAGTCGAGAAGTATTAGTAATGATACCACTATTAATGAAGAGATATCAAGAGGTATTGGGAATGATACCACTATTAAGAAAGAGATATCAAGAGGTATTTGGAATGATGCCACTATTCATGAAGAGATATCAAGAGGTATTAGGAATGATACCACTATTAAGGAAGAGATATCAAGAGGTATTAGGAATGATGCCACTATTCATGAAGAGATATCAAGAGGTATTAGGAATGATACCACTATTAATGAAGATATATCAAGAGGTATTAAGAATGAAAACACTATTAATGAGGAGAAATCGATTAGGAATGATAGCACTGATATATTGAAGGAGACTTTTAAGACAATTTTGATCACTGATGAGGAAATCCTCGAAAATAGAAAGTTGAAAGAGAACCACCCGAGTTTCAAGAGATTACCTTACAAGTGTGACTCTTGTGTGATGGGATTCTTGAAGAAGGAACATTATGAATTGCACGTTATGAAGAAACATGATCAGGTGAGGCTATATTGGCTAGGCTCACAGCTCAGTAGTCTTGTATCTCTGTGTGTCGTGGGTTCCATTCCCACTGGACAAATGTTTGTGTGACGATTGTGTATATTTGTTCTATCTATAGATATATCTATATATTTTATTGAAAGTTTAATAAAAGTAAAAAAAAAGGTTCATATTAAGTATGTGTTTGCAAAAGAAAAGTTTTATTTATCTAGTTTCCATGATACAAGCTATGATTAGCTTACATTGGGGCTTGATGGCGCTGTGTGATGTTGATTTGTCCATCAGTATAAATAATAAATAAATAAATATTGGTGGACATTGTAACACAGCGCCATCTAGCCCCAAAGTAAGCTAAGCATAACTTGTATCATGGGAACCAGACAACTGATATACATACATATATAATTTTTTGTAAATACATTTTGACACCCAGACACAGAACAAACATCTATGTTCGTCACACAAATGTTTGCCCTGGGTGGGAATCAAATCCACGATCTACAGCGCACAAGGCAGGGTGGCCAACTGAGCTATGAGGCGAGTCCTATATAATATGTATTCTATCAATTATCTGGTTTCCATAGTACAAGTTGTGCTTAGTTTGGAACTAGATGGCGCTGTGAATTGTCCACCAATATTATTACTTAGTGTGTGACGTGTGCGACACCCGCTTCTCGTCCGAGCTGACGTGCAACGTGCACGCGGCACGTCAAAAATGATTTTTGACGTACAATTTTACTAATTAGTTTAGTATTTAAAATTAACAAGTGGCAAATTGTGGCGAATGAATACCATATTTTGAATCTGATCGCGTTGTGTAAATAGGGCCGTATATCCGGCGCTCCGGCCTCTTGCCGAATATCCGGTATCCGGCCAAACCACTATCCGTTTCATGTCTTATTATTATTACTTAGAGCGTGATAACGAGCCGTATATCCGGCGCTCCGGCCTCTTGCCGAATATCCGGTATCCGGCCTAACCACTATCCGTTTCATGTCTTAGATATAATAAATATAATGACATTAATAGTAATTTAGTTTTTTTTTTGATGACATTGTTTTTATTTATTGTATTAGATATAATATTATTTGTAAGTTTAATTTAATTTAGTAGTTTAGAGACTTGCCCAAGACCGGCAACATTGGCGTACCAGAGAAGAGGCCTATACTCAGCAGTGGGTGTTACGGGCTGAATAGATAGATAGATAGATTAACTTAATTTAATTTGATTTGTTTTTGTTTTTATTTTATGTGATTTAATCTATGGTCATTTTCCATAGAATTGTCTGAAATAATAATGATGATATAGAGCGTGGGCCCCTACGTGTGTGAGGTATGCAACACGCGGTTCTCGTCGGAGCTGACGCGCAAATTGCACGCGGAGCGTCACCGCGTGCGGTACGAGTGCGCGCTGTGCGGGTACCGCGTGTCGCTCGTGTCCGCTGCAGCGGCGCACGCGCGCACCAAGCACGCCGACGCTATACATTGCAACCGGTGCGATTATGTCGCCAGGTGAGTGTACGTGCTGGCGATAGTTGGTTCTGGTGTTTTGATGTGAAACATCTATAGCCGCACGTAAAACAGATTTCTGGCTTGGCGACGCGTCGCCACGGCATGAGCGCCGATTGGTCCGTTCAAGGTTACGACAAATCATAAACATTATTAGTGATGGGGATACTTAGTTTCTTACAAAATAATGTCGATGTTTCACATCTGCCAGGCGTCCCGTGACGGCTCACTTTTTTTTTTTTTGTGTATTTATTTGTTAATATATATTAATTTTGTAGTTGCTACTATACGACACCATATTTTTTTTTATTATGTAGTTATTTTGGAGTGCTGCTGTACATTTTTTTATATTTATTAGTTTTGTAGTTGCTGTACTATACGTGTCGCTGGTTCTCTCTGACCAGTGTGGTATATGGTATTAATAATAATAATAATAATAAAATAAAGTATATATAAGTATAGCACAAAAAAAATGTGAGCCGTCACGGGACGCCTGGCAGATGTGAAACATCGACATTATTTTGTAAGACACTTAAGTACCCCATCACTAATAATGTTTATGATTTGTCGTAACCTTGAACGGACCAATCAGCGCTCATGCCGTGGCGACGCGTCGCCACGCTATATGATGATATATATATATATATATATATATATACAGTCTATATGCAGTAGTGTGTACGGTGTGGCGACGCGTCGCCATGCGCAATCGACTGTGCGATTCTCTCCCACTCGATCCGGCGTTAAGCCATCTCTCTCGCTACACTGAGCTCGGATACCTATAGTGTATACTCCGTAGTGTATACAGTGTTGTTTATTACTACAGTACACATAACCTGTGTTTTACTTGAAAACAAATTATTTTTCTGATAATAAAATGTCTGACCGTGATAATTTAGAGAGTGAAAGTGATCAGTCTCCTGCAAAGAAAGCAAATACACACTATGACACACTATCAAGTCTACAGTAAGTTAATGTTTATAATTAAAGTGTGCATTTATCTGTGCATTTATCTGTGCATTAAGCACGCCGTGTATATTTGGTGTGTTTTGAGCGCCAGTAAATGTAAAATCTACTCTCTTGCTAGATTAAAATTCACATAAATTTCATTGCATATAATGTTTTTAAATTAATAATTAATTTTAATTTCATTCTTATTGAAATTAATGCATTAAAACAATTGCTTATAGAATAATTTTATTAAGACTGACAGAATTGTATTTCAAAATCAGCTGATGGCGTGCACAGCGCACGAATGTTTTTTCTTATTTGTTATTAATATGAACATTAAAAAATTAATTAATTTTTCTAATCATTTTTCACCAACAAACATTATTAAATTTAAAAATGCATTAAAAATACATACGTAGCATACACATAAAACATTTAAACATTTTTTTGTTTGGAAACACATTGGGTACCCAAACTAGGATCACCTGTGTTATGGCGTACCAATGCCCTCCGCCGGGTTAAGTGACTGTTACATAGTCTTACAATAAAATTAAAACATAAAAAAAATATTACTATGACTTCCTTTCAGAAGGCACCAATTTATCCAGTTACTTAATAGAACATTTAGCAATTAAATATATTTTAACAAAGACATTAGTAATAATAATTAATAATAATAATTGAACTTATGATATATTTGCATAAGGAGATAAATAATTTTAATATAATTCAACAATAATGATTGAATTTATGTTGCAAATGTATAGGTAGGTTAATAATTGTAATATAAATCAATTAATAACTAAATTAGGATGCGTTATAACTTATTTATTTATTGTAAGATAGCCAAAATATTCTCAGTTGCATTGTAATCTTGTGGTAAGAGCCATTCTTTTATCGCTCTCTTAGTTTTGTAAAGTGGAAGGGGGAATATATTTAAAATTTTGCTAACTTTTTTGTAAAGGTAGGGTTTTATAAAGTATCCCTGTTGACGTGCAAATGATGTGCGACAATGGATGATATTACCTTTGAAAAATCGTGCTGTTAATTCGCTGCTATATTTATAATAAAGTGTTTGATGATGAAATACTATGGACTGGAGAATGAAAAGTTTACGGACAGTTAGAAATTGGCATTCGTTATAAAGTGAAATGGTGGGGTAGCGAAAAGGCTTAAATTTGATAACTTTAAGGAGTGACCGTTGGGCTCTCTCCGCTTTTATAAGATGCGTTTTGTATGCTCCGCCCCACACGGATATGCAGTAGCTGATAACTGATTGCCCGAGGGCAACATACACAGTTTTTAATAAATGAAAGGAAGCCACATGCCGTAAGTTTTTAAAAGTCCAAATAAGTTTTCGGGTTCGAGATGTTATCGAGTTAATTTGCGGTATCCAGTTCAACTGATTGTCCATAATAACTCCTAGATATTTAATAAATGACACTTGTTCTAGCTGCAGGCAATCACAAGACTGACCAGGAGACCAATTGACTTTATGAATCTGAATTTTTAATACGGGAATACATATTTTTCGTATTGAAAATGCCATGAATTTAATTTTATCAAAATTAAGGGTCAATAGATTCCTAGCGAGCCAAGAAATGACATTTTGAAGACCAGCCTCAGCATATTGACTTACTTGATCCCATGTCTCCGCCTCAAACACGAGAGCAGTGTCATCAGCGAAAGTAAATAAACGACCTTGCTTAGGCGTGTATAATATAATATAATAATAATAATATCTTTATTTCGGACAACATAAATTTACAAATTAGGTCCATAGAAAAACGTCTTAAAACTAACATACATAAAACTACAATAAAATTACACCCTGGCTTCGTATAAATTAAATTAAACAAATAATTGAAAAAATAAGTAATTACCAATTAAAAATGAAATTGAAAAGAACATGAAAAAAAAATTACCTAAAAACTAAAAAAATTGGTCAATTATCGGCAGGTACTTAGGAAAAATTCGTGTGTAATGTAGTCAAGTGAGACAGCAAAGTGGTGTCCCAGTGGTCGGCCAGAGCGGACAGGATGCTGTTGGAGCTGTCACGCCAGCGGCTCAGCAGGGAAGCGCTCCGCTTGCGGATGATGGCGTGGAAGCCATCAACCCTCGCCCCCGCAAACATGCTAGATGCACTGCAGCAGCGTGGCAGCCTCATCAACACCCTGAATGCATTGTTATATTGGACACGCAGATCGTTGTATGCTCGACGCGTATAGTTTACCCACAGGTTGCACGTGTAAAAGGACTGAAATATAGACACAGTTCATTTATGAACATTAGAAAAAGACTTGGGCCTAAAATACTGCCTTGAGGGACGCCATATAAGACCGTTTCGTCATCGCTCAACGCGTGATCGATAACCACACGCTGGGTTCTGTTTGAAAGGTAGTTTTGGATGAGTTGAAGCTCAGTTCCTCGTATTCCAATATTCTCTAGTTTACTCAGAAGGATGGGCTTTGAGACCGTGTCAAAGGCCTTGGCCATATCTAGGAAAACTGCTATACATTTCTTATTTTTGGCCAAACTGCTAACCACAAAATCCGTTAAACTTGTCACTGCCTGTTCGGTGGATTTTGTAGCACGAAAACCGTATTGTGATTCTGCAAGTAGGTTTTCGGATTCAAGGTAATTCACGAGTCTTTTATTAAGCAATTTTTCTGCTACTTTGGATAATGCCGGAAGAATCGAAATACGCCTATAGTTATTGACACTGTCTTTCAACCCACCCTTATGAATGGGGTGTATTAGGGATCGTTTGAATACTTCAGGAAATATACATGTCTCAAAACTCAAATTTATGATATGAGTTAGCGGTGGAACAATTATACCTTTGGCCATTTTTAAAAATCTTGTTGAGATCCCATCCCATCCAACGGCAGTATCATTTTTCAAGCTACGGAGTTTGAGCTCACTTGACTCTGGTCTAATCCAAGCAAAACAAATTATTTGGCGTGAGTCTGGGTTTTTAAGCTATTGCATAGCTTCTATCGCGGGCCTTGAGCGTGGAGACCGAATCCAGAAATTCCGTAACGAAAAAACCTAACACCCCCCACTCCGACCGGCACAGCGGTGATACTTTTTAGTTTTTCCATCTATCGATAAATACCAGAACTTTTAATGACTTTTTGAAATATCACGCTTGTCTCTTTAGTTCAGCAACCCGCCTTTAGGTGGCATTGGTTGTATTGGAAAACTACCGTAATCAGCTGTTTGTGAGAAAGTATATAGGTGTATAGGTATTTATCATCTATGTACAACAGTGAATATCTGTACTCGTATAATTTGTGTACAAAGTGTTTTAAATATGAATAAACAAAGTGCATTTATTAATGAAGAAAGTCACGAAAAAATAGTGAAAGAAAATGAGTTAGTACTCTATATACATTCATTTTATTATTATTATCACAAATGCAGTATTATTTTTTGTTTTGTTAATTTATATATAATACTGCTATAAAGATAACCAAAATTTTTATATTAAAATAAGCGATATTAAAAGTAGCCCTCTTTTATATATACACACACACACACACACACACACATATAGTTTAAATTCTCAATTTAGATTCTCAATATGTATGTATATATTTATATGTGTAAATTCATTCTTCATTATGTATATAACAGAAACCATTAAACCAAGCACGTGTACTATTTAGTACTTTTTTTTTTTTTTTTTTTTTTTAATGTATAGGTAATACACATTAATGTCGCGCAGAGAAAGTATATATGATATTATATCTATATAAATGTACATTGCGCGAAATTCGATGATCAAACTCTTAATATCGTTATTTTTGTTCAAATTTTTTGAATGAATAATTATTTTGGTGTGTAATTACACTATTAATACCTAATTATTGATACCTAGATATTTTCTTTTTTTTTAATAGTGAAGAAAAGCATAAAGAGCTAAAAAAAGAGCTAAAAAGAAAAAGAAATTGTGAACGTCAAAGGGCATATTATCAGCGTCAGAAAAATTTGAAGAAAAATGAAGAGAAAAAAAAGAAAAAAATAGCACCAAAAACAAATGCTGAACGTCAAAGGGAATTTCGTCAACGTAAAGCAGAAAAATCCTACGTGGATATATGTAATTTGATTTAATAATATTTAAAAACAAATTGTAATATATGCCTCAATATTATTTAACTTTACGATTTCCTCATTTTTCACAGAAAAAGACGAAAATTGTGCAGTAATGAAGAGAATGTCGTGCAAGGTAGGGCTGTTGAAAATATAGAAAATGTTACGCTACAGGAAAATCAATTTCACAGCCAACAACTTCATATTTATGAACAGCGTAATGAATGCATTACTCCCGAAGTTATTGCTACACAGGAACACAGGAATTCCTGGCGATGGTAATTGTCTATTCCACTCGCTCATAAATGTTTTGCAACTTCAAATTGAGACTTGTGACTTGAGAAATCAATTACGCGATTCACCCTATTTAAACTCCTGCCACAATCCGCAAGAAGCATATAACATTCTATCAAGCACTAATGAATTCGGAGATTTGGATTGTTTGTACTCTCAAAAATGTACAATCAAAATGTTTGTGTACATTATTGTTTTTACAACATAACTACAACGAATGAAGACACTATCTTTTGTCATTTTAAAGCGAATGATACACAAAACTGGATTCATCTTCATCTTCGTGAACAAAATTTCACACCTTTTTATGAAGTATCAGATTTATTGGAGACAATACAAGACGCTACCCAAAATGAAGCCCATGTTGATGCCAATATTCAACTATTGCGTGTCAATTATGATGAAGATCCTACCGAAGATAACCATAACAATCATGAAAATGAAATTGAAATTGATAGAGAAGATCGAATTGGTGAAAATATTATGGATTTTAATGTTGATGGTACTATTCCAGTTTATACAAATTATCGTAAACACAGTACAAGTCATATTGATTTTGATAAAGAATTTACGAGTAATTCATTTGGTCATTCTTGTATTATTTGCGACAGACTATGGTGGAAAAGAGACTTGAAAATGTCGACCAGTAAACATGAAAGTATTTTGAAAACTATACTGCAGGTAATTTTTTTTTTAATTATTCACTCTATATTTTTCTTTTTACATCTTGATAATACGAATTTGATTTTTTTAGAATTACATACCTGGTGAAATTGTTCAAGTCTGCTCTACTTGTTATACATCTTTGGAAAAAGAAAAAAATCCTTTAATGTCAATCTACAATGGATTTGCATATCCGAAAATTCCATCACATTTACCAACGTTAAACCTTATCGAGCAACGGTTGATTTCACCGAGAGTACCGTTCATGCAGATTCGTAGACTGAGACACGTACGTACGGTATTATGAGTAGTACGGTATTTATGGCCAGATAATTAATGTTCCTGTCGAAGTTAATACAATTGCCAAGAAACATTGAAGATGACCATTGCTTTTATGTGCATTTGAAAAAGAAGTTGATTCACAAAACTAGTTATGTCCACGGGCTTATTAATAAGAGCCTAATTAAAGAGTGGTTGTCGTATTTAGTATCTACGCCTCTTTATATTTATCATGACATTAAAATCGATAAATCTTTTTTTACCGGCAATGAACGTACTTCGCAATTGAATATGGATGAAATAAGTGAACATGTATCAATTGAAGACAATTTAGTTGCGCAGCAGCAAACTCTTTTGTGGAATGATGATTATTTTTTGAGTCTAGCACCCGGTGAATATAACAGGCCAGTCAGTATTTTAATGGATGAACATGCGGAAGAACTATATTTTCCGACAATCTACGGCGGTCATTTTCGAATATACAGAGATGGTGTTATTGTTACTCCATTTATGCAAGCTACCAGCGAACTTCGGCGTACTGATAGGCGTGCTACTGACCCACAACACCTTTTATACATCGCTGATAAAATTATGAGGTTGCGAGTTAGTAAATGTGTCAACGTTGCGTTTAAGCATGTTGGACAAGGTACTTCAATTACGAAAGAGACCATTCAATCTGAAGAATATATAAATAATTGTTTAGAAACAAATCTCGCATTTCTTCGCTGCATACCAAATTCTGCTTGGTTTTGGTCAGATCGCAAAAAAGATGTTTTTGCAATGATCAGGCAATTAGGGCCACCAACTGCTTTTATGACTCTTAGCGCCAATGAAACTGGCTGGGATAATTTGTTGAAAATATTGTACAAATTGAAAAAACGATGGAGCGGAAATTTCAGATGAGTTTTTAGCAGACATGAGTTGTGTGCATAAAGCTCAACTTGTGAATGAAGATGCCGTAACTTGTGCTATCTTTTTCAATAAAATCGTAAATTTTCTGTTAAAAGTATTGCAATCAAAGAAAAGAAGTCCATACGGAAAATATAGAGTAATACATTATTTCAAAAGAATAGAATTTCAACATCGTGGTAGCCCACATGCTCATATTCTTCTTTGGTTAGACAATGTTCCTAAAGATTTATTAAGCAATGATCCTGAAGTAATTAAATTAATCGACGAATTAGTTTCTGTGTCAGCGTCAGAGGCGTCTGGAAATATAAAATTAGTAACACACAAACACACATTCACGTGTTATAAAAAAATGGATCCTAATAAAAAACAAGAATGTCGATTTGGTGCACCATTTATGCCAACAAAAAAAACTATTAGTTTGATACCTATGAAAGACACTGATCCCGATTACTCAGAAGCACTTTTCAAAGAATATAAGAAACGATTTAAATCTATAAAAAATAATCTTGAAAATATTGACTACTTACACGAATTTTGATGAATTTTACTCGCATAATGGTATTATTTCTGATAATCATTACTACAATATTATTCGTGCTGGTATCAATAGACCAAAATTATTCTATAAAAGGACACCAGCAGAAAAATGGCACAACACTTTCAATCCATTCGTATTACATCATTTGAAATCGAACATGGATTTTCAGATTATACTAGATGAATATGCTTGTGCAACATATGTTGTTGAATATGTCAATAAGCATAATAGAGGGATTAGTAATTTGCAAAGACAAATAATTGACATAATGGACGAGCATCCAGAATTCGACATTGTCGATATCACGAAAAAAATGAGTATTGACATACTTCAGTCTGTTGAAATGCCGGCACAAGAAGCTGCTTGGTATTTATTAAGAGAACCTATGGCTAAGTCATCGGTGGTGACAGTCTACATTCCAACGGTATTTCCTACTGAACGCGCAAGAATTAGAAAATCTATGAAGGAACTTGAAGCTTTAGATGATGATTGTACGAACATTTGGAAAGAGAATTGGTTTGATAAGTATGAGAAACGACCTGAAGAACTCTGCGATGTTACGTGGGCACAATTTGTTGCAAAATATTACCTAAATACAAAGGGGACTTACACTAAAAGAGATACTGCAAGAATAATAAGATACAGGAACTATGATATGGCTGACAATTACAACGATTATAGGCGTGAGATGGTTCTGTTGCATGTTCCTTTTCAAAGTGAAGAAAATGATATTATTGCTGAAAATAAGTTCATTCAAATATACGAGGACAACAAAGATACGATATTAGAACGTAGGAAAGAATTTGAATCAAATTTGGACATAGAGAAAACTTTAGAAATTTGTAGACAGTTGTGCCGAGAAAACGATAAAGAACAAGAAGACGAAGAATTATTAAGAGCGGTTGATATATTGCATGAAAGAGATCCTTACGACTTATTGCTACGTGATCCAAACTCAACTGCTAACGTTGATTTACAAAATGCATCTCTGCATAAACTTGGCGCTGTAGCTAAAAAAAGAGAAAATTTAATGGATTATCAACAATTCTATAATTTAATGCGAATGGCCAATGATCAACAAAGAGATATTCTTATGACTATAATTCATCATTTACAAACTTCAATTCAAGAACCATTTCAATTTTTTTTTACGGGACCAGCTGGTACGGGAAAATCATTCGATATCAAACTGATTATGGAAATTAACAATAGGTTCACTGATAATGATGGTTACTGCAATGCCTATATTACATGTGCTTCAACCGGCAAAGCTGCCGTGGCTATTGATGGTACAACTGTTCATACAGCTCTCAAAATTTCTCTTTCAAAACTTTTGCCTATGTCATCAGAAACGTTGCAATTGTATAGATCTCTCTTCAGATATGTCAGAGTACTGATCATTGATGAAATTAGCATGGTTAGTGCAGAACTTCTACATAAAATTGATAATCGTCTAAAACAAACAACAGGAAAAAACACAGATTTCGGAAGTATAGATGTTATTTTGATCGGAGATTTACGTCAATTGCCACCAGTAAGATCGACACCAATTTACAAGACAATCAGAACGACCATGATTGGACCGCATTTATGGCGAAAATTGAAATTTTATGAACTTACCACAGTAATGAGACAAGCTAATGTTGCATTTTCACGAGTTTTGACAAAAATAGGTAATGGAGATGTACTAGATGAGGATGTTTCAACTTATTGAATCGAGATTTTTCAAAAAAGAGGATGTTGCTACATTATGTCCTGATGGTGTTCGTATATTTTTCAAAAATGAAGATGTTGCCGCCTGTAACAATTTGATTTTGAGCCAATGTGAAAACAAAGTTCTTTCAACATCCGTAGACGTCATTATTGGCGCTAAAAGTACTGAGCAAGAAGCTAATTTTAGACTTAAATTACATAAAAAATCTGTTATTGACACTGGAGGACTGTCTTATCACATTACTTTTGTTGTTGGAAAGCATTATGTTATTACAACCAACATCGACGTTACTGATGGTTTATGCAATGGTGCTGTTGGGAAATTGGTACATCTAGAATTTGATGAAAGTAACACATTAATTAGAATTTGGCTGGAATTTTGTGGTTCAGTGGGTAGAAAAAAAAGGCAAAAAGCAGCCGCTCTAGCAGTACAAAATAGAGTCGGCAATCTCGCTGTTCCCATTGAATTACGAACAGCAAATATTTCATTAACATCGGATAGAAAATGTATAGCCAAACGCAAACATTTTCCATTAACTTAAGCTCTTGCTCTAACTATACATAAGTCGCAAGGTGGAACTTTTGACGAAATAGTATATGAGTATAATAAAGCACATTCTCAGGAACTCGTTTATGTTGTGCTCTCTCGGGTGACTAATATTGAAAAATTGTATATCACGACAACAAAAAACGATTATTCTACATTTAAGTTTTATCATAATCGAAAGCAAGCTGCATCGACTGCATCTTTGTTGCAAGAATTCAAAAGACTGTCTCTAAATAGTGTTCAGACGATAGCTCAAAGTGTATTAGATTTCATTACTAATAGAAATGGCATTTCAATAATTACTTTCAACTGCCAAAGTCTAAATAGTCACAAATACGATTTACAAGATTCAGTTATGAGGCAAGCAAATGTGTTACTTCTTACCGAAACTTGCATGACGCCTGATAATCCGATTGAAATACCTAATTTCATTTGTATTGTTCAATTCAAACGAGATACTGTTCTAAAAGGTGGGGTAGCTATTTACCAAAATAATAATAATGTTACTAATGTTATGACTCCGAATATTGAAATAAATATTGCACACGTTAGCGGTGTTAATGTTAGGAGCTCATTTGTTGGAGATATTTGTGCGTGCTTATGAAAGCTTAGAAATGGCCTACACATAGTCATGGTAGCAATTTACATTTCTCCGAATCCAAAATTAGACGAGGTAGAGCATTTTATTCATCGCACTTTACTGGAGAACACTGAAGAAGGGTCGAAAATACTTGGTACAAATGGTAATAAATTTCCACTTATCTTGCTATATCTAAGCTATTGGATAGCTTCTATCGCGGGCCTTGAGCGTGGAGACCGAATCCAGAAATTCCGTAACGAAAAAACCTAACACCCCCCACTCCGCCCGGCACAGCGGTGATACTTTTTAGTTTTTCCATCTATCGATAAATACCAGAACTTTTAATGACTTTTTGAAATATCACGCGCAATAGCTTTACCGCGGCAGTCTCCGAGTGCCACACGTCTTTTTTTTGTTATTAATGAACATTAATTTAGAATTCATGTGTTCCAATATTTATATGATATTGCAGATAATAGGCAGATTAGTTAATTAAAGTGGTATGTCAAATGATAGCCAATAATAGCTATAATAATAGTTATTTGTAAAATTTATAGGTAATAGTTAATTAAAGAGATATGTAAGAGTTAATTAAATAAATATTATAGTAGCAACTCTAGTGACACACTTGAGTCAATATTGTAAATTAATCTGTGGATAATGTGGTAGGCTTCTGTACTAATAACACTTATTTATGTATTTTATCAGTTAAGAATATGTACTGTAGCTGTTTTTTATCCCCAATAAATAAATAAATAAATTAAAAAATTAATTATTTTTTCTAATCTTAGTGGAATTTATAGTGAAACATTCATTATTGATATTTATAATATACGATCTTTGGTAATATATTGAAATAACTAGCTAACATTCTTGAGTTTACTAATATATTGAAGCAAATTAAAATTTTTCTGTATATTTTAATAACATATTTTTTATAAATATTTCAGAACCCAACAATCATCACAGGGGTCACAAAATATTATTATTGAAACTGGACATCACCAAGATCAGTTAAACACAAGACATACTATGAATGTTATGTAAGATTTTGTTAATCTAATAGTACCAGAATATACAAATTTTTTTTTAAGCTTCTTTTAACTCTTATTTTTTTTTAGAGTAAATAATAATAAAAAAGAACGTCTAAAACGATACAGGGAGCAGAACAGAGACAAATTGAAGCAGCGTGAAGCGGAAAGAAGAGAACGCATACAATATTCACAAAGTATTGCCGGACCATCTACCTCTTCAAACACGAACAGAATAGAACTGAATAATGAAGAAATAATTACTGCTCAAAGTTCATCTGGTTCGGAAAAAATACAACCATCATCCATTCAAAGTAACAAACTAAATGCTCTCCAAAAAAAAAGAGAACGTCAACAAAGATACAGGCAGCAGAACAGAGCTAAATTGAGACAACGTGAAGCGGAAAGAAGGAGGCGTCTACAAAATGCAGATGTAAAAAAAATATTATTACTACTATTATTATTATTACTATTACCCAAGTCACTGATTAAACGAATTAAGTAGTCACGATATGAAATAAATTCGTAAATTTTTGTATGAAAAGAAATGTTTATTCAGTAAATAGTCATCGATATCTGAAAAAAAAAAATGTGAGCCGTCACGGGACGCCTGGCAGATGTGAAACATCGACATTATTTTGTAAGAAACTAAATACCCCATCACTAATAATGTTTATGATTTGTCGTAACCTTGAACGGACCAATCAGCGCTCATGCCGTGGCGACGCGTCGCCAAGCCAGAAATCGGTTTTACGTGCGGCTATAGATGTTTCACATCAAAAAATCGTAATATTTTATTTTATCATTATGACATATTTAGTTCTTATCACAATAAATGTTCTTTTCTGCATATTACTTTTACAAAATAATGTCGATGTTTCACATCTGCCAGGCGGGCGGCGTCCCGTGACGGCTCACATTTTTTTTGTTATGTGATACAGTTACGGAACGAGCCGATGGCCCACCCGGTGCTAAGTGGTAACCTCGGCCCATAACAACCGGTGCGACTTGGGTCCCCTACTAGGACTAAAACTATTACTACTTTTAAATCTTATATAAATGCATAAATATTTATTTTCAGTTCAGCGAATGATATGACAGAGCACATGCAAACTGTACATTTGTACGTCTGTACAAAATGTGGGGTGAAGTTTCAACACAGGAGCACGATGAGGGCTCACATTAAGTAAGTATTGCCTACATGTAAATGCATATCTATACAAATCAATAAAATTGGAGTGTCTGTTTGTAATATTAAAATAACCGCATTTTACTAAGTGCATATGGATACATACACGGTACATATACCAAAACATTTTTTAAGCTATTGCATAGCTTCTATCGCGGGCCTTGAGCGTGGAGACCGAATCCAGAAATTCCGTAACGAAAAAAACCTAACACCCCCCACTCCGACCGGCACAGCGGTGATACTTTTTAGTTCCATCTATCGATAAATACCAGAACTTTTAATGACTTTTTGAAATATCACGCGTAATAGCTTTACCGCGGCAGTCTCCGAGTGCCACACGTCTTTTTTTTACAACTTTTGTCTCTGTCTGTCTGTCTGTTTGTTTGTTCCGGCTAATATCTGAAATGGCTGGACCTATTCTGACGGGACTTTCACTGGCGGATAGCTGATGGTGGACGTTGGGCCCATGTCGCATCTAGTGTTAATTGGAATCATATCGAACAGTTTGATAATTATGTAGAGACAAACAAAAAAAAAAGTGATAAAAAAAAAAAACAGCCGCATCCACTCGACGAAACGTGAGTTCGTCTGCGACGTTGCTCGAAGACGTTCGCGAGCAGGTCGCGGTTTCTTCTTCTTCTTCGAGTCACCGGTTCTTTCGAACCAGTGTGGTGAAAGGATTGTAAGTGCGCCTCAAAGAGGCTCCTTTCGTGCACACGACACATGTCTTCGAATTTTTTGTTCTAGGACATGTCGGTTTCCTCACGATGTTTTCCTTCACCGTTTTGAGAACGTGGTATTGCGCACATAAATCTTTCAATCGAAAAACTCATAGGTGCACGTCGCGATTTGAACCGGCGACCTCACGCGTCGCGGCCGCCGCGACGCTCTCCCACTGCGCGTCGTGCGACGTGCAGTACAAGGACGTGTACGCGTACCGGAGCCATCTCAACAACAGCCCGCGACACGGCAAACATAACTACGTACATATCTTAACAAATAAATAAAATTGGAGTGTCTGTTTGTGATATTAAAATAACCGTAACTAAGTGCGTGGATGTATACACGGTACACGTACCAAAACAACAATTTATAAAATTTTCGTCTGTCTGTCTGTTTGTTCCGGCTAATCTCTGAAATGGCTGGACCTATTTTGACGAGACTTTCACTGGCAGATAGCTGATGTAACAAGAAGGGCTACTTTTCCGAGGGGGCTAAAATAGGGATGCGTGATAAAACCGAATTACACGCGGACGTAGTCGCGGGCAACAGCTATTTTATAATAATTATGTTTTTAATTAATATAAATAATGTTATTTGTATACAGAGTGACGTGTCCGGTGTGTGGCAAGCATTTCGCGTGGAAGAACTACACTCGACATTACAATTTCTACCATCTGCACATGTCGCGTCACAAGTGCGACATATGTGACAAGGTACGTCACATACATACATACATACATAAATAAATGAATAAATATTGGTGGACATTGTCACACAGCGCCATCTAGCCCCAAAGTAAGCTAAGCATAGCTTGTATCATGGGAACCACACAACTGATATACACACTTATATACTTTGTAGTAAATACATACATGTAATACATATTAACACCCAGACACAGAAAAAACATCAATGTTACAAATGTCACACAAATGTTTGTTCTGAGTGGGGATCGAACCCATGACCTACAGCGCAGAAGGTAGGGTTAATAACCAACTGAGCTGCGAGGCCAGTCAAAATATATATATATTGAAGAGCAGTAGAACTCCCACGAAGTTCGTCCGGGGTAGTACTGCCACCATGCCCATTTCTGCCGCCAAGCAGGGACGCATTCGCGTTACTGTGTTCCAGTTTGAAAGGTGTGGTTGCCGGTGTAATTACAGGCACATAAGACATTCCACCTAAACGTCTCAGAGTTACGGGCACATACGATGCGACTTGGGTCTTGTCGTACCTAGTAGGGGAGCCAAGTAGCATCGGCTGTTATGGGCCGAGGTCACCACTTACCAACAGGTGGGCCATCAGCTCGTTCTGTTACTATATCCCATAAAAACACGCCCGTTTCCCGTAGGGGTAGGCAGAAAGCACGATTCTCCAACTAACTTATAATAAATAATAATTATTGTAGACATTTTACACAGCGCCATCTAGTCCCAAACTAAGCACAGCTTGTACTGTGGGAACCAATATATATACTTGTTGTAAATCATACATATTAACACAAATGTTTGTCCTTGGTGGTAATCGAACCCACGATCCACAGCGCATAAGGCAGAGTACCGACTGAGCTGTGAGGGTCTACATAGATAGACAGAGATAGATATATAATACTTTATTGACTACATGGAAATTTCGTAAAGATTAATACTTAAGCTAAGGTAATACAATCCGGGTAATAATGTTTGTTCTGTGTCTGGGTGTTAATATGTATCATATGTCTGTATTTACGAAAGAAAAGTATATAAGTATGTATATCAGTTGTGTAGTTGCCATGATACAAGCTATGCTTAGCTTACTTGGGGGCTAGATGGCGCTGTATGTTAATTTCCACCAATATTTATTATTTATTTATTATTTTATTTACAGATATTCATATCATACTTTCGTCTGAAAGAGCACAATCAGATAAAGCATGGACTGACTTGAACCCGGGACTTTGCTTGCGCGCACTGCCCCAGCAAGTTCTACGTGAGTATTATTTGTTATGTTATTCAGTTACGGAACGAGCCGACGGCCCACCTGGTGTTAATTGGTAACCTCGGCCCATAACAACCGATGCGACTTGGCTCCCTAATATGCACTTAATAAAAAGCTGTTATTTTAATATTACAAACAGACACTCCAATTTTATTAATTTGTATACATGTATTGATTATTGTTTATCGATTGAGTTACAAATAAAATATTCTCTTTCTGTCTGTAACGTGTCCACAACAAGTGATGTCTGTATGTCTGTGTGTACAGACGAAGGCGACTCTCGTCTCCCACTTGTTGGTGCACGGTACCGCGCGCCCGTACATGTGCGCGGCTTGCGGCGACACGTTCCGACAGAGGGCCGCGCTCTACACGCACACGCGGCTGCTGCACCCTGCCAACACCGACACCCCACCCTGCCAACACCGACACCCCACCCTGCCAACACCGACACCCCACCCTGCCAACACCGACACCCCACCCTGCCAACACCGACACCCCACCCTGCCAACACCGACACCCCACCCTGCCAACACCGACACCCCACCCTGGCTACACCGACACCCCACCCTGCCAACACCGACACCCCACCCTGCCAACACCGACACCCCACCCTGCCAACACCGACACCCCACCCTGCCAACACCGACACCCCACCCTGCCAACACCGACACCCCACCCTGGCTACACCGACACCCCACCCTGCCAACACCGACACCCCACCCTGCCAACACCGACACCCCACCCTGGCAACACCGACACCTCACCCTGGCTACACCGACACCTCACCCTGGCTACACCGACACCTCACCCTGCCAACACCGACACCCCACCCTGGCAACACCGACACCTCACCCTGGCTACACCGACACCTCACCCTGCCAACACCGACACCCCACCCTGCCAACACCGACACCCCACCCTGGCTACACCGACACCTCACCCTGCCAACACCGACACCCCACCCTGCCAACACCGACACCCCACCCTGGCTACACCGACACCCCACCCTGCCAACACCGACACCCCACCCTGCCAACACCGACACCTCACCCTGGCTACACCGACACCTCACCCTCACACATTCCAAGCATATACTGGTCTAGCGGAAAGTACCACGTTTTATTTACATTATGATGATGTCTAGACAAACGAGTTTACGGGAGTTAGAAGCTAAATTGAAGGCTACTCTGCAAAGACTAGAACAATCTGATTCATTAAATAATCAATTACTTCAAGAGAGGGAGGACAGTGAATTGGAGGTTCAGAATGATATTGAAAAAAAATACGCAACTAAAACGTGAACTTGTTACTATTGACTCGGAATTAACTGATCTTCGAGAACAGCACGTTCGGTTGCAGGTAACAGCGGATTGTCATAGTCAATGTAGTATCATCTTGGATAGTGCATTTGAAGAAATTAGCTTAAGCTTGCCCGGTTCTCATAGTACAGGCTATGCCTAATTTGGGGCTTGGTCGCTCTGTGTGAAATGTCCACCAATATTTAATCTAATACTACGGTGTTCAACGAAATGAGGCTAGTAAAAATAACACTTATATATATTTCAATTTAATTCAACAGAATGAATACATCACTTGGAAAGTTCAGCAAATTCGCTAACACATCATTCGTTATCAATAACAAAATATCAATTGGACACTTATAATTTTTTATTTTTATTGTGCAAGAGGGAAGAATGTGGGCATAAGTAGTTTTCAGGGAATATATCTTGAGTACTCGGCTTTTGGAGACAAGATTTTTGATAGGTTTCTCGATTAGTTCCGCAGCAGGTTTGTACAAATCACCATCCACTTCCAACTTGGTTGTTCTTTAATTTCTACTTGGTTATGCTTGATTCTAATTTTTTTCTGTACGATATACGAGTGATAATTCGAGATAATGTAAATTTCAAAGCATATGAAGATTTATCTCATAAAATTCTGATATGAATGAGATCTAAAATAATTTTAAAAGGACGGAAAGTAAACAAACCAAATATTGTTCATTAAAGACATTGACATTAATTACATATGACAGCGCTTCTTCCTTCAAATAGAAGGCAAAACTTCGTATTATTCAACCAGATAATTATTTTTATATTTTATTTTTTGGCTTACATGAATTAATTAGGTAGTTTACCTTTCTATAATGATAAGTAGTGAAGTTTTTGAGTCAAATACATACAAATATTTAAGTTATAAGCTAGTCGAGAAACATCGACTAAGAAATCAAGGGCTCATCTCTATCGCTGTTACATCCACGAAACATCGTTGCGTTCGCTCAACCACGAGATCGTCGACGAGAGAATTTTACTTAGAGAATACCAATGAGTGACATCGATGTGAGCGCGGGCGATATTTAGGATGTTACATCCGTGAGCTTGTCTTTGCTTACATCGGTGAAGCGTGCCTTAGCGAATCGCACGGCAGTTCCTTTATGTAATGTTGTAAATAACAGTATAAAATCAGGAAAATTCCCGGACTTGCTCAAGGTCGCCAAAGTCCTCCCTCTACATAAGAAAGGTTCCCACTCCGATCCCAATAATTACCGCCCTATCTCACTATTGCCAATATTTAGTAAAATATTTGAAAAACATATATCGAATGAACTGTACAAATATGTTGAATCTAACGAAATTATTAACAGTGGGCAGTTCGGTTTCCAAAGAAAGAAAAATACTTCTCTCGCTATAACAAGTCTTTTGGAGAAGATATTGTGGGATTTAGACTCATCCAAAAGTACCTATGGCTTATTTTGTGATCTTTCTAAGGCTTTCGATTGTGTTTGCCACAAAATCCTCATTGCAAAACTTAAACATTATGGTATATGAAATAACGAACTTTCAATAATAATGTCTTATCTTAAAAACAGGAAACAGATAACTGAATGTAATGGGTCAAGATCAACCTCAAATGACATTATAATGGGTGTGCCTCAAGGATCAATCTTAGGTCCTTTGTTGTTCTTAATTTACATTAACGATCTCGTGGCATGCGTAGAACAAGAAAAAGATATTGTTTTATTTGCTGACGTCACCACTATTATTGCAAGCGACAAAATGAAGGACAATGTTATTGTTAAAATTGATAATCTGGTCACTAATATTATGAAATGGTTTGAAGCCAACAATTTGCTGCTTAATTTACAGAAGACTAACATTGTCAGATTCTTTTTAGGGAACAATAGAGATGTTGATCCACTTATGATCACTATTGAGAGACATTCAATTACCAAAACTAATGATGTAACATTTTTAGGCATTAAGATAGATAATAAGCTTAGCTGGGATAACCATATAGAGTCACTGGTTAAGAAACTCGGGTCAGCCGCTTTTGCAGTACAAACAATGAGACAATTGAGTGATATACAAACGGCCAAAGCAGTATACCATGCGTATTTTCATTCGCTGATGACGTACGGTATACTGGCGCGCGTGGGGAAATGCAGCGACATCCAAAAGAGTGTTTATACTGCAAAAGCGAGCAGTCCGGTTTATTTTGCAAATTAGTAAAATGGAGTCTTGTAGGCAAAGATTCATGGAATTGGGTATAATGACATTCACTGGAGAATATATATTTCAAAACCTGTTATATGCTAAATTAAATATTAATAACCTTAAATCTAACAGTGACATCCATAATTATAATACGAGAAATAAATCTAAGCTTGTTCTCCCAAATCACAGACTTACCAAAGTTGGTAAAAGTTTTTTATGCTTAAGCATCAAACTGTTTAATAAATTACCTAGTGACATTAAAAATCTTAATTTTAGGGAATATAGTCTTAGTTGAGAATTTTTTTATTGTTTAAGTCTTATTATAATATTGACGAAGCACTAGCTGATGAATTTAGTGTAGTTATTTAAAAGAATGAATTTTTGCTTAGATTTATATGTAATATTGTGTGAAATTTGTAAATCGACGAAAATTATGATATTGTTAGTGACGTTTCCGAGTGTACATTTAGTATCGAAAAGGAATAAATGAACTGAACTGAACTGAACTGAACCCTGGCTACACCGACACCTCACCCTGCCAACACCTGATCCTGAAAGTTTATCGTTTTATAAATGTGTACATGTTCATTTTCTGATATGCATGATAAGTGTTATTTTATGTCAGAATTAATTAACTTATAATTAATTTGATATTATAAAAAATAAACTACACATACACATTACATACCCGTAACACATTTTGTGAACTATCCTTCATTTTTAAAGCATGACCTTGTTAAAGAATTTTTCATTTGTATTACATTACTAGCTGTGCCCGCGACTTCGTTCGCGTGGAATTATAATTAATTTAGGGAAACCTGTAATTGGCTAGATATATACTAGGATAATGTTATTAAATAAATACTATGTATGCTGTTGGTTGTCTTAATAAATAAAAATAAAATAATTTAATTTGATATATTTTAATTTAATTTAAGTTTGATGTAGGTACACCAATGTTATGAATGGTTCCATAAATGATATGATTGGCAGTGACATTTCTATAATCCATCTCATTTCTATGCAGTGATTTTTGTAACACTGTGCCGATGATTTCTCTAAAATAAATAAATATGTATATATTACTACTACAAACAAAAACATGTTTGTTTGTTTGTTTATTCAGTTTAGTAATGTGTTTTTACATAAACCATCGTGTAGGTATATCCTCGAATCTACGCACCATTATTACTTGGTATTTAATTATTAGTATAATTAAAATAAAGTGTTTTATCATATGATATTGTATTTTATTTCTGGAGATTCACGTTATTTAATTGCATTTTTCCTCCCCATTCAAAGGCAAAGGTCCTCACTGAGTTCTATGATATGTTCTAAAAAAAATATTACGACAGGATTTTAGAAAATGATGGATCTAATATAATTTCACAGGACAGCCATATTAAATATTTGTTGCCACCTCACAAGCTCTCGCTAAATAGCTTTCCAATAAGTTGTGAATACGTTTGTCTTCCTACTAATTAGCAAATTACTTTGACCCAATTCAGTAACTACTATTCAACAATTAAAAATCGATTTGTAAGTAATATCCGTAAACTTAAAACATAATACATTTAAATGGAAGATAAATTAGGTAAGACAACCCTCAAAGATGCTCAAATCAATCAATAATAATGCGTAAAATAAACTCGACTAATCATTAGCAAAGTGTTCATCTTTAAATTATCGGGTTGTACACAGAGTATCAACTTCAACTATTATAATATAGGAAGAATTATTATTTTATTTGACATAATAGTATCAACATGTTTTGATAATAGTCTGGTAGATAATTTACGCCATATCATAATTGATCTAGGCGTATATTGTAAAAATGTTGGCTGTCCATTATCATCAGCGAGTATGTTCATCCAATTTATTTTATTCCGCTTAGATACAGAATGGCTCGAGTTATGTTTTGGCTCGAATTATCAGGCTAACTAAAGTTAAATCGTACATTATTCGGTCGTACATATTGAACCTTATCATATTTAGTCTGTGGAACCGTGGCGTGGTGGAAACAGAATGAAAAATAATTTGCACTGTGAAATCTGTTTAGATTGCGTTTTATCTTTTCGGCGACTATTTAACGTAACAAACTCTATTGTGATGATAATATTGAAATATTTGGGGACATGTTGAGCTCACCATACTGTGTAATAACATGGGGTAGGCAGTGCAAATGAACTCAACATATCGCTGAACAAAAAGGCAGTGATAGCTTTTCATACCCGCCATATACCCATTGGTGACTGCGTATTTACTTGATTTGCGAGACAACTGTGGAAGTTTAAAGAATTCACTGGTAAGTGTAAACAATCATTCTGTACTAGGCGTAGACATCTTTGCTGTCATTCCTTGTAGTCCCATGGTGCTCTCGACATACGAAAATGTCGAATCTCGCTGGCGATCGATCTCAGCTCCTTCCGTCCCGCACTACTCGGTTACCACTATGCTCTCTCAGTGATCTCGCCTGGCCATACGCTCATTACATTTGACTTTGTACACGTAGTAGAACATGTGCCAAATTCGTCAAGGGAAGTACTGCTACCGTATCTATTTCTGTCGTCGAGCAGTTACGTTACGCATTAAAGTGTTCCAGTATGGTTGTGGGCACTGAGACATTACACCTTCATGTCTCTTAAGTTAGCCGTGCACAATACTGAATGACAGTCTTCCCATAGTAAGTAGGAGGACCCCAAGATGTATTGTTCTGGTTATGAATAGAGGTTACTTCTAAGGTTACTAGCTTCATCCCACATCATCACTCTCAGGTGAGCCTGATCTTGCTCAAACTACAGCTAATTCGTAATTAAAAAGTAATTATTTGCTTAGCGATGTCTTTGTTTTTCATGCGAGTGTAATGCTGAGCCACATAGGGACTCTTTCTCATAGTGTAATGCTGAGCATGGTGCTTCAGAGCATGAGTCTTTGTACACCATGTAACTTGTGTACGGCCTCTGTGAGTGATTATCTCTCGCAGCACAGGTCATGGTTGGTAGAATGTATTGGATACAATGGTTGATCTTCTATCTTTAAAAACTTGGAACATTTGAGTGTGTGCAAAATGTCTGGATGACTACAGCTACCATACCCTAGCTGAATGGGTCTAGATATCATCTGGCTTGACCTAAGTAGGTATCTGATTAGACTATCTCATGGTCAGCGTTCCATCTCCAATATTTTTTGTTGGTGGGCATTTCACACTGTGCTATCTAGCCCCAAAGTAAGCTTGTATCATGGAAACCTGACAACTGATATAAACTTATATACTTTTTTGTAAATACATACATCAATAAATATCAACGCCCAGACACAGAACAAAAAAAATATGTTTATTTTCTTTTTTATGATTTCATATACTGGTATGACATAGGGCACTCTCATAAACCTACATGTGAATGTCTTAAAGTGCATCTCAGATAGGCTCCTTTGATTCACTATTAAAAACGGTTAACATTTATTTGTTTTCTCTTTCCAGAGAGACAGCTGCCTGGCAAAACTTGTATTGGAGTGGATGCTGATTTCGACACGGTCACATGTGATCAAGCCAAAGAAAAAAATTAAGAAAATAGTACTAATAAACTTTTGATTTGCATCAAAGACGATGCAATCAATACTGAAGATTCAATTTAATGGAGCGTATAGCATGGCGGATAGCTAATGATATAGTCATCCAAATATGTCTGCTGAGTAGTTCCGGTGAAGTTTCTGACAGATATTTATCTTGAAAATTTAATGACCATCATCTGATAGTCTTCTTAGATCTTTTATGGCTTTTTGTCTCGTTTTAAAGGTATTATGTCGTGTATTATAATCATAATTTAAGTTAGTAAATTTACTAAGGCTTTAAACAAGTATTGTATAGCATAACTTAGTAGTTTTTCAGGTATTTCACTTCCTAAGTCATTTTCAACCATTAGCTTAAACTGTGTAACAGATCTAATAGACTTAATTATGTACAAGCTTTCATACTAGTTTAACAATATAGGTCCTAACATACAGCCTTGTACTACGAGGCATATATCCATTGATAAATACTCATAATGAGTTATCATCATGCATTTATAAATTAAACCCTTTGTATATATATGTTGTATGTATAATACGTAACAATTATCTTATAATTTAATGGCATATTAAGCAGTAAAAATGGCTCAAATGTATCATAACGCGTTAGATTTCTACTGTGACTATTGCAACCGCTCTTTTACTAGGAAGTACAATCTCCAAACTCACATAGAGAACTGTCACATCGACAGATCTTGCTACTGCGACATTTGTCACTCCAAGTTCGGCAGCCCAGGGGGATTACAACTTCACCTCTCCCGGGGTCACAACAGATTTGGCCAACCGCTGCCGGAGTGCGACATCTGTGGCAAATTTTTCAGAAGAAAACAAAACATTACCTCTCACATGATCACCGTACACCTTCAAGGTATCGGACCGGAAATTAGATGCCAAATCTGCCACAAACTTTTCACTACAGAGAGGAACCTGAGGAGGCATATGAACATTCTCCACAATCCTGACATGGAATATCCTACCTGCGATGTGTGTAGCAAAGTTTTCAAGAGCAAACATTCATTAGTAGCTCACATACACGCATTTCACAACGGTACCGGCAAACTCATCAAGTGCAATCTCTGCGGGAAGGTTTATACGAATAACAGGAATCTCAAGAGGCATACAGATATGTTTCACGGCGAAAGGGCCGAGCATAAATGCAACATTTGCCCAAAAGTATACACTTCCAACCAGAGTCTGAGACGCCATATTAAAGCTATGCATGATACGGAAGTAAACGAATACAAAGCGGATGAAAAATGTTACGTTGACGATAGCGACGAAGAGTCCAATGATTACAACGAAATGAACGCGTATTTGTGCGAGATTTGCAACAAACAGTTCAACGAAGAGCCACTGCTGAGGAGACACATAAAACTGGAGCACTCCTTCGAAGCGTTCTATCAATACTGCAAAAGTTACTTGGAACGGCGAACGTACAGAGAGGAACCTGTTATAATGCAGCTGATATACAAATGCGAGTACTGTTTCACGGCGTTCCTGAGCGTGTACGAACTGAAGGATCACATGAAAATACACCACGACATCGAATACTGCCTGTCCACTTGCAACGTTTGCTTCAACAAGTTCTACAGCAGAGAAACTCTCACGGAGCACAGGAAGATATGCCTTCCGCCCCCCAACGTCAACCCCTGCACGTACTGCGATAAACTATTCACGGACGTCTCCAGTCTGGAGTTCCACGCGAGAATTTTCCACCCTCAGTCCCAAATCGCCGATTCTTACATATCGTCGACGAAAGAAGACCCGTCCGACGTGTGCTCTTACAAGTGCCGGCACTGCGACCGTATGTATTACAGCGACAGGTCGTTGAAGCACCACGTCAAACTGAAACACAGCACGGACGAAGCGGTCGAGTGCGAATTCTGCGGGAAGATTTGCAACAACAAGTATTACCTCGCTTCGCACATCAAAATCGTCCACAACAGCGGCACTTGGGCGAAGTGCGATTATTGCGAGAAGCAGTTCAAGTCCAAGAGGAACATACGGAGGCACATCGAATACACGCACATGGGAATGCAGAGATACAAATGCATCGAGTGCGAGACACTGTTCAAGGAGAAGCGCAGCTTGCGCAAACACGTCCGAACCAAACATCCGAACTCAGACTGCTTCCCGCAATGCCACATTTGCCAGAAAAGATTCGAGTCCGCCAAATCGTGTAAAATACATCTCAAGCTGCTGCACTCCTTCATTATGAACACTTACCCGTGCGACTTGTGTTCGATGTCTTTCGGGTCTAAAGAGGCCCTCAAAATCCACTTGACGACCAAACATTTGGCGGAGGATGAGATTTACAAATGCGAGGATTGCAACTTGGTGTTCAAAGGGCCGCAGACTTTTGAGGAGCACAACGAGAAATGCCACGCGCTTTACAAATCTTCCCTGAAGCCGAAAGCGCTTCCTCGCTGCATCATATGCATGAAAGACTTCAGCACGAGGAAGACTTTGAAGCGTCATATAAAGAAGTTCCATACAGATTTCGAAGTGGACGAACTAGCTAACTATGGATCCTGGAAACGTACGTTCAGCGTGGAGTGCGAGGAGTGCCTCAAGAGCTTCACCGACGAATTTCTCATAAACATATACAATAATGTGAAACATTTCCGTGATTCTGTTGTCTTTGAGTGTGACAATTGTAAGACTTCGTACACATCTTTGGAGTTTGCCATACAACGCCAGAAGACCAGCTTCGAGACTAACAAGACCAAGATGGTGCTCAGCGAGCTGTGTATCACGCAGATGAGCGACGATGAGGCCTCGTGTTCCGGGTTCGGTTCCCTGCACGAGTACATGGAACCGGAGAGCACAACGGTCGATATTAAACTGGAGCTTTTGGACGATGTCAAGACTGAGCCAATGTCTCCTTAGGTCATACTGAATCGTTTTTTTTGTTATCCACTACTTACTGCGCTAACAGTAAAAATTTACGAATAAGGTGGTAATAAAATTACACCAGCATCTAATATATTTGAGAATATCATAAACATGTTGCTATAAAATTGTTATTATGTATGAAAATGACGATGTTTCGGTGTAAGCAGGACGTTGATATGTAACGGTGGAAGACTTTTTTTGGGATACTGTTATGGAACTAGGCGATGGCCCACCTGTTTACCTCTACCCACAATGCGACTTGGGTCCTCCCTACTTAGGTACAAGACCCAAGTCGCATCGTATGCGCCCGTATCTAAGACATCAATCCGAACCTATTAACGCAAATGCGTTACTTGGCGGCAGGAATGGGCATGGTGACAGTAGTTCCCCATAGAACTTGGATTGACTACTGCTATTAAAGAGATATGCATCGACCGGGAATAGAACCCGGGCCGCCCGCGTGGCTGGCTAGCATTCTACCACTAAACGAGGTTGATGTTTGATGTAAACTCTAAATTGTGGGGAATTTGCCCCGAAATTTCTAGATATGCGCCTTTGGCAGCCTTAGGATCGGCGCGTTTCAAATCATGTATATATTTTAGGATAAAATTAGATATTGTATTTATTGATGTTTTTTTATAAATCACCAAATCTTCAAATTGCTGTGTAATAAATGATGGATAACTCCTCGTTCGTGGGGTGACTCCAGCGCTACGAGAAACAAGTTGGGTGAGCAAAAGTGAGAACATAAAAACTGGAAATCTTATCTGTATGCTAAAACTAAAAAAAAAAAATGCTCAACGTTAAACAAAGATTTAGAAACATGCGATTATTCGCTGTTATTTAGTGTATATTCGTCTGTCTGTGTGAATCTGTTCTCGTATTTCCCCTGTGCATGTAATTACATCAGACGAAGACCACTGGCGTTCTCTAAACGTCGTCGCCTCGGACCAAGTTGTATGGGACAGAAAAATACATTCGTTATTTGTGATCTCATTTGGAAATAGCTTGACTGTGGTCTTACGAACTTTATCTGTTGATTAGCTAAGTGTTGATTAATTATCTATTGATTAGCTAAGTGTTGATATTGGCGTCCCACTCATCTTCCTAATCACACTTGCAACATTCCGCTTGTTTTAGTGTTGACCACACATGTACATGACTTAATGTAACATACTATTAAGTAGATGTTATTTTTTGACTACTTTTGAAACCACCAGGAGACAAATGGTAGCACTCAATTTGTTTATATTGTCGTATTGTGTGGCTGTTTACTTAACTGTGCCATTAATTAGTTGTAGTTATTTTTAATCGTGTACTGGACTGCTCGAAATCAATCCAACCAAATTAGTTTTACTCCAAGAATCGTTTTCACCATACAAAGGTAGTAATTTTTGATAGTGTATTAATTCTGTTTGTAATTATTACAATTAACTTCATAGAACAGCATTTAAGTAGTAATTAGGGAACTTCTGTAGATATTAAAATCGTGTAACCTTATCTCTGTCTCAAATATATATAAATATATATCAAATATATACTTTTTATTGATGTTAAATATATATCCCTATATATCTGATTGTCTTGCAATGAATGTTACATGTGTAATTATTATTGTCTTGCATTAAAAATTACTGCTTTGAAATAACATTTATTTTATTTATTACCTACCCTCCATGCAAAGGCCGCGCCGACTATCGATTTTAAGGAGTCTAAAATCGATCGCTTTGATAACCTACTTACGAAGTAAAGGGTTGCAAGTGGGATCTTTGGGCGGCGCGGAGTAAATAATCGCGTCACCCTTTCTTGGTCCAATTACCTCACGTCCGTAGCGAAGCGTTTTGCTTCCAGTCTCATAATGCGGACAGCACAAGATTGGAACTCCTTGCCTGCGTCTGTATTACCCGAGAACTATAATCTGGAGGTCTACAAGAGGAGAGTGAATAAGTTCCTTCTAGGCGCGCGCATGCTACATCGTAGACCGCATCGTCACTTAACAGGTGAGATTGCGGTCAAATGTAAGACTATCGTAATTGAAAAAAAAAAGTGTGTGTGTGGTGAAATGTATGTTGTATGTTCGATTTCTATGATCCGATTGAGGGTAGTTGAGTATAATCACCGCCCTCTCTCGATCGCAAACCACGCTCAGCGACAGGTTGCCTTAACGCGCTGAGAAGTGACTGAAAAGCCTGATTTTAAATCCCATTAGCTAGACGTTATAGCCCCTTGTGTTGTGGTTGTTAGTATATATTGCCGTACTGCGTTTACTGGACTCCCGAATTCCTCCTGAACTCTGTGACGTGCCGTGCATAGTCCTGACTGCTTCTGCCGTGGAGAGCGTGAAATAAGTGCTCAATCACTCCTTGAAGGTCGTAGAATCGAACTACCATAACACTGATACAATTAAAAGCCAAAGATCACAAATTCTCCAGTATAATTAAATCACAAAGGTATTGTGGGTGTAAAAACCGCACGATGTACAAGATGTTATTGTAAATATATTTTTTTATGTGATACAGTTACGGAACGAGTCGACGGCCCATCTGCTGTTAAGTGGAAACCTCTGCCCATAACAAGCGATGCGACTTGGGTCCTCCTTTACTAGGTACGACAAGGCCCAAGTCGCATCGTATGCGCCTGTAACTCTGAGACATGTAGGTGGAATGTCTCTTGTGCCTGTAATTCCACCGGCAACCACACCTTTCAAACCGGAACACAGTAACGCGGACGCGTTACTGCTTGGCGGCAGAAATGGGCATGGTGGCAGTACTTCCCCGGACGAACTTGGCGAGAGTTCTACTACTCTTAAAATATATGTAACCATAGTCTGTTTCACGTCATGGCGTGCAATAACTATTGAATTTTAAAATTATAACCGATCTAGAGTGAATGTATAATCCCTAAGTTCAATGTTTAACGTCAGGCCTGACAATGTTTCGTTGCCGATTTCAGTGTACACTTGTGACACAGGCCTCTTCTAGTAGGTTCAGAGCAGTCAAGTATATAAGTATGTAAGAACAAAGGCTTATAGGGTACATAAAGATTTACGTAAAGCTCTAGGGTCAAATGCGCAAACACCCCTATGCCTTACGGTTGTACAGGTCCGACAGCCCAAAGACAAATAAGATGTTACTTCAAGCCTTTTTCCCTGAAGGGTAGGCAGGGCCTCCATGCATTGCAACATCGCATTTCCAGCTAACACTTCTTCCAGTAAATCATACCTTAATTGTCTGACAGCCAGGGCTAATGTACCAACGAAATTAGGTAGGGAATAATAAAGAGTATTTTTGTGTTAAAATATATTTATTTAAAATTTGGAGCTTTTCCTTCTAGTAACGGGTTTACTAAGTGGGAATCTTAACACAGCTAACCGAATCCCGTCAACTGCTCTAGAACTGCCTCCAGTCATCGTCAGCCTAGCTATCATAGTTCTCACCGCGTACTTAGTCTGTCTACAGAACTCATCGAAGTCAAATTTATAATCACTAATCAGGAATATTAAAACGATTGTATATGTGAGCGCTTTGTCTCGATAGTTGGTCGGCCGACATCTCTTCCCACTGACATAAGTGAAAAAATTCTCTAAAATGTGTTTGTTCAACGTTATTGACTCAAAGCAAACTATGAAGGTTTTTTTCATAATGTCAGTACATTTGAGAAAGTAAGATTTGAATAATGAGCTCGCGTACACCGCTAGGACCTTCTGTTGTGGCGTCAAATCCTTTTTCATTGATCTCTTTATGAAGGGATGCAGTGTGTCCATAAATTGGGAGGTTTCTATTTCATCCATAATCGTTTCATACTGTTTCTCGGTTAAAATCATATCAATGTCGTACACTTCAGGGATCGTTGTAGCATCTAGGTTGATGGGCGGAGTGTAGAAGTTTTCTGAGTCGGGCTGAGTGTGTTGAGATACATCAACTTGGTCTTTAGTGAGGGTTTGGGAGACGTTGGCCATCTGAGCAACCACGGCTTGCTCATTCTGTTTGAGTTTCTCCCGTTGCTCCAAAGTTTTCTTATACTTCTTCGAGCCAAACTTCCTTCCGAGCTCCAAAGCGGAGTTGTCGAGAAGCTGGGAAGATTCCAGGTCATTTTTAAGATCTGGTTTCAGTTCTATAGTGCCAGCTTCGATCAATCTCACTTTACCGGTGACTCTATTGCGCGCCAGTATCAAAGTCTTGCCCAGCCCTTCGTCAGTCTCCTCTCCCAAGTACAGAGTCTGTCCCACGTCTGTAGCGACTGTTTTAGTGCTGGTTTTCTCATCATACAACACCATGCACTCTCTACTTTTAAAAAACTCCGATGGGTATCCATTTTGGAAGTTCACAACGAACGGGTATATCACACTTTTCGGATAGACTTCGTCAATATGTACTGCAGGCATTTTGTACTTATTGAGAATTACAATTGCTTTAAAATATGGTTTTTAGGTTAACTACATGATAACAAACGAACTGAGGAAGCGTTTCAACTTTCAATCAATGACGTTTATTCTATTCCGACGTCAAATTCGTAATTGACGTACGATTAGACTTCTATTCTTACGTCAATAATTACATTAATTAAGCTGCTAAGTATGTATATTTGCTAGGAGAGAGATAATAAATAAATATCGAAGAAGAATTAATATTATATGAAAAGATTTATTCTCTGGTGTTATACGTAGTACAGGTAAAGGAAATTTTACCATCAACGTTTGAAACATACGACACGCTCACTGTCAAAAGATATTTTTTCTTAGTTTGATGGCATCACAGGCTTTTTGAGCCCACCATTCTGCCAACGACCATTTGTGACGTGCGAGTTATGATAGAAGTTTTTAGTATTATTTTTTCATAATACTCCAAATCTAGTTATGGTAGAACTAAATTAAAAGAAATTCATAATAATCTCTGTACAGAATAACATTCATATTTGTTATGATATATACAAATACTACTAACAATATTATATAAAATTAATAATTCAATAAAATGATAATATATACTATAGTAAATTCCCGGTCAGGACCCGCCCTTGGTGGTTTTAATTTCCGTATTCCAAATCAATTGCAAGTTAAATAAAACTGCCCTAACAGCTCAGTTGGTAACCCTGCCTTGTGCACTGTAGGTCACGGATTCGATTCCCACCCAGGACAAACATTTGTGTGACGCGCATTTATGTTTTTTCTCTGTGTATATGTATTTATTTACAAAAAAGTATGTAAGTATGTATATCAGCTTATCTGGTTCCCATGAACAAAGCTATGCTTAGTTTGGGGCTAGATGGCGCTGTGTGAAATGTCCACCAATATTTTTTATGTACATTATATAAAAACATGTAAAAATGAACCAAAAATATGTAAAAATATGTTTATTCAAAATAAAAGCAACGCATTAGAGAAATACAATTTTATTTACATACACACTAAAACTAAAATCAATACTATTATTGTACAACTTCGTAGAAGGCGTTCATATACATAATAATAAGGTATTCATATCTTATGTTACGGTCAAACGAGATTTCAGGCTAAACTAATTTTAGGACCAAATCAGTTATAACATTGCCCTCTCATATTGGTCATTGACTGGCCTCACAGCTCAGTTGGTAGTACTGCCTTGTGCACTGCAGGTCGTGGGTTCGATTCCATCAAAACGTTTGTGTGACGGACATGTTCTGTGTCTGGGTGTTAATATGTATTTACAAGAAGTACATAAGTGGTGCTATTTATGTTATATAGTTACGGAACGAGCCGACGGCCCACCTGATGGTAAGTGGTAACCACGGCCCATAACAACCGATGTGACTTGGGTCCTCCCCTACTAGGTACACTGACTCCCCGACTTCACACTGTTAACTGTATAATACAAATGATATTTGTGACTTGTTAGTAATGAAACTAGTGATGAGTCTTGACTGAGTCCTTTTTTCTTATATATATAAGAAAAAAGGACTCAGTCCAGTCCTCTACCCGTTGTCCCATAATAAAAAATGTACTCAATAAAGACTCATGACTAGTTTCATTACTGACAAGTCGCAAAAAAAGATTGAAATTTTCATAACATTAGGACCACATTATCGTGGAAAAAATATACAGACATACCGACAAAATTATATATACATACATATATATAATCTTATGTATCCTATGTAATTATACTTATTTTAGATAGGATATACGGTACATACTACCTCATTAGTACATATATACTTAAAATCAAGCATGTTCCCAGGAGGGGGTGGGCAGAGAGAAGATATTTCAAAATTTCCAACTTAACCAGCGAGCATGAATAAAGAATGTGATGTGACTGGATGAACTAAGAGGTATGTCAGGAACGTAAAATGTGGGGAAAATGTGAACTCTGCCTACCCCACAGGGAAGCAGGCGTGATTTTATGTATGTATATATCAGACTTATCATTCAAACAGTGAGCATAACTCATAATATTTACCTAACCTATTCAACTGGCAAACGTTCCCCTAGTGATTCAAGGGAGGATATTGGGGGGTTGTTTAGCTAGGGGATAGCTCATACACCCCTAAGCAGGCCCTTAGTGCAGGCTTTATTGAAAACTACCAGAGGTATCAGAACAATCCAGAAAGTTTTTTTTTTTTTCAAATATGTATATATAATGTTTAATAGATTTTATATTTATTTGTTCTGAATCAGCACAGATGTGTTTTTTTTTTGTATGAAAGTTAAAGATAATTTATTATTCAATATGAATAAATTACTCATTTAGACACATATAATAATAACCATTTTATATAAAAAAATTGCTTGTGCAACAACGTAAGAGCGAAGTGAAACTAGTAACAAACAGGACCAAATATATACCTCTCTATTTCCCTCAACATCATATCTCTCCTCTCGCTCATGTAACGAAATGTGCCTAAACGTGACGCGCCCTATCTCACTCTAGATTCTCGTTCACTTATCGATTATCGAATCTCCACTGAGAAGAATCACTTCAAAATAAATAAATAAATATTGGTGGGCATTGTCACACAGCACCATCTAGCCCCAAAGTAAGCTAAGCATAGCTTGTATCATGGGAACCAGACAACTGATACACAGACATATACACTTTTTTTTGTAAATACATACATATAATACATATTAACACCCAGACACAACACATATCTATATTAACCTATGGTATTCATTATCTATGGTATTAATCTATGGTAACCCTGCCTTCTGCGCTGTAGGTCGTGGGTTCGATTACCACACAGGAAAAACATTTGCGTGACGAACATAGATATTTATTCTGTGTGGGTGTTAATATGTATTAAAACAAATATGTATATAAGTATGTATATCAGTTGTCTGGTTTCCATGATACAAGCTATGCTTAGCTCACTTTGGGGCTAGATGGCGCTGTGTGACAATGTCCACCATTATTTATTTATTATTAGTTAAGGTATAAATAATTGTTTTAATGTTGCAACATTCATACGTAGATCCTTCGTAGGTGTTGCGCTGAAGTGATCACGTTGCACTGTGGACATATTTTCTTGGCGTGGAGTGATTGTAGCCAGCAAACCTGCAAAATTTATATAATATCAAAATAAATGAAAAAAGACGTGTGGCACTCGGAGACTGCCGCGGTAAAGCTATTGCGCGTGATATTTCAAAAAGTCATTAAAAGTTCTGGTATTTATCGATAGATGGAAAAACTAAAAAGTATCACCGCTGTGCCGGTCGGAGTGGGGGGTGTTAGGTTTTTTTCGTTACGGAATTTCTGGATTCGGTCTCCACGCTCAAGGCCCGCGATAGAAGCTGTGCAATAGCTTAAAAGACATGTTGCTCGTTATGAGGAGAGGTTTAATACCAGGCGGGCCATCTGCTCGTCCCATAACTGTTTAGGATATATATACGAAAATCTATTCTTAAGGAGTCAACTCCATATAACCTCTCTTCAGAATATGCAGTGTCCATGTAAATTACTAGAACAGTAACCACCCCCTGGTTGGACAGGTGACCGGTGTAATTACCTCGCAGTACACGTGCCAGCACTGGATGGAGACCGCCGGAGACACGTAAGGACCCAGGCAGATGAGACACTTCACCTGAAACATAAAAAAAATATGATAAATATTGGTAGACATTGTGACACAGCGCCATCTAGCCCCAAAGTAAGCTAAGCATAGCTTGTATCATGGCAACCAGACAACTGATATACATACTTATATATCTTTTGTAAAATACATATTAACACCCACACAGAATAAACATCTATTTCCGTCACACAAATGTTTTTTCTGGATGGGAATCGAACCCACGACCTACAGCGCAGAAGGCAGGGTTACTACCAACTGAGCTGTGAAGCCAGTCAATATATATACTTGACACTTTGGGATCTAGTGATCGATTTGCGCAGTTTTTTTTACGTGATTCAGTTGAAAGAGCAGTTGGCCCACCTGGTGTTAAATGGTAACTTCTGGTCGTAACAAGCAATGCGATTTAGTTCATCCCCTACTTAGGTACTACAAGAGACAAGTGTCCAAGTCACATATGTTATACGCTGCGACTTGGGTCTTGTCGTACCTAGTAAGGGAGGACCCAAGTCGCATCGATTGTTATGGGCAGAGGTTACCACTTAACACCAGGTGGGCCGTCAGCTCGTTCCGTAAATGTATCACATAAAAAAAAAAAAAAACGCCCGTTACTCTGAGACGTGTAGGTGGAATGTCTCATGTGCCTGTAATTTCACCGGCAACCACACCTTTCTAACCGGAACACAGTAGCACAAATGCATCACTGCTTGCCGGCAGAAATGGGCATGGTGGCAGTACTTCCCCGGACGAAGTTGTCATAAGCTCTACTGCTCTTAAGTGTTGTAAGTAGTGCACACAGTTTCGGGAATTATTAATAAAATATGTATAACAGTATTCACCTCAGATCCGCCATTTTGTTTCTGCTCCAAATCTTTGATTTTGGCTTTTAAAGCTTGTATTCGAGTCTGAAATATAATAATACACTATATTTTAGCAGTAGTAAAAACTGAAAAGTAAATATAAAATATTCATTTATATTTTTTATTTATAACATTTTGCAACTGAATTTTGAACCGTAAATGTAGCCCGAATAGACTGAAATTTGGAAAGATCTAATCAAAAACTAGACCTGAATCTAATTTAATATTTTTTTATTATTATTCTATCCAACTAATAATCTGTTTCATTAATTGTAATTTGAAATATTTAATATGATATAAGTGCATTATTAATTTACTTATTTTAAGTAATAATTAAGTCATGATTTGTAAAATAACTGCTCATGAATGAATGATATTATATTCTATTCGAGTCACTGGTTCTCTCGAACCAGTGTGGTGAAAGGATACACACACACACACACAATATAGTTAATTTTCGTACAATATTGTCTTTCTTTTTTGTGTTCTGTATGTTTTACTTATAAATTTTATTCTTCTCTTATCTTACTATTTACACTTATTTTATTATTCTCCTAACATAAGCAAAATTTAGCTTAAAAGTAGAATCCAAACCTAGAATGATTCATTTATATGTTAAGAAATAAAGAATTTATTATTTAATTTATCATTATTATTTACATACAAACTTTACCTCAGCGCTGGCCTCCACTAAGCCGTTGGGTTTGCTGTGACACTCCTGTACTACCTTCTTCTCTTCGTTGCTGTTTAGGTCGCTCTCGCGTTGTGTCTCAGCTGGTTGGTCCACGCACGAGGGTACTTCTTCCTACAATATATCATTTAGTTTCAGTTTCATATTTATTTATTCACACAAAGATATTACATGGGGTTGATTACAGGTGGACCCCGCACCAGACCTAGCCTGTATCGCGGGGCCCGAGTTACAAAGTGAATTAACAGGTTAATTTAATTTATGCATCACACAGTTACATGGTTAAGTGTAAACTTAATTTCCATAGATTGGCCTCGTCTGTGGAAATTAATTGTCTGACTGGGACTTCCTTGAGCAGAGGATAAGTACTGACATCTGGTGCTATCCGAGACGGGGAGTACTGCGCTGGTCCGTACAGCTCTGTGTCTTCATCACCGTCCACGACCTGAAATAGAATGGGATTCTTTAATACATACAGCGCCATCTAGTCCCAAACTAAAGCATACCATGTACTATGCGAACTGGAAAAGTGATAAGAAATGCATATATAAATATTATTATTGTAAACAAATACATATTAACAAAAAAATAATTGTGGACAATGTCACACAGCGCCATCTAGCCCCAAACTAAGTAAAGCACAGCTTGTATCATGGGAACCAGACAACTGATATTACATACTTATATACTTTTTGTAAATACATACACATTAAATTAACACCCAGACACAGAACAAACAAATATATCCATCACACAAATGTTTGTCTTGGGTGGTAATTGAACCCACTCGCTACAGAAGGCAGGGTTACCACTGAGCTGTGAGGCCGGTCACATACAGTCATCACACATATGTTTGTCCTGGGTGGTAATCAAACCCACTCGCTACAGAAGTCAGGGTTACCACTGAGCTGTGAGGCCGGTCACACACAGTCATCACACATATGTTTGTCCTGGGTGGTAATTGAACCCACTCGCGACAGAAGGCAGGGTTACTACTGAGCTGTGAGGCGGGTCACACACACAGTGTACCACTGACCAGAGCGTGGTCGTTGGAGACGCGACGGACGCTGGTTTTGTCCTTTGTGGGAATCGAACCCACTCGCTACAGAAGGCAGGGTTACTACTGAGCTGTGAGGCGGGTCACACACACAGTGTACCACTGACCAGCGCGTGGTCGTTGGAGACTCGGCGGACGCTGGTTTTGTCCTTTGTGGGAATCGAACCCACTCGCTACAGAAGGCAGGGTTACTACTGAGCTGTGAGGCGGGTCACACACACAGTGTACCACTGACCAGCGCGTGGTCGTTGGAGACTCGGCGGACGCTGGTGGGTGGTCGCGCCGCGTTCTCCTGTAGCGCCGTCGCCCGCACTCGCCACTCGCCGCACCACTGGTATTCAGCTCCGAACCCGGCCGGCTCGTCGCCCTAAACAACATTATAATGGTGGACTATACACACAGCGCCATCTAGCACCAAACTACATAATACATTATAAGAATAAAGAAATAAATATTGGTGGACATTGTCACACAGCGCCATCTAGCCCCAAACTAAGCGTAACTTCTACTGTGGGAATCAGACAACTTCGTAAATACATACATATAATACATATCAACATCCATAAACAGAAATACAAATATAAAAATATTTATTAATACAAAGTAAGGGTACAAATAACTGTTGAAGCTCTGCTTCCTGTTTTAGTTTACAGAAACTGTACAACACCTATGTTCGTCATACAAATGTTTGTCCTGGGTGGGACTCGAACCCACGACCTACAGGGCAGACAGGCAGGATTGGCGTGACTTCTACTGTTATTATCAGTCCACTCTTTCATTCTCCGTCCTATGTAATTAAACTGTGCGTTTCATATAAAGTAATAAAAAAAAATATTACATTTTTTTTCTTCTTATTTTACATACAGCGGCATCTAGCCCCACAGTAAGCTAAGCATTGCTTGTATCATGGGAACCACACAACTGATACAATACTTATATACTTTATTTTTGTAAATACATACATACATATAATACATATCAACACCTATAAACAGAACAAACACCTATGTTCGTCACACAAATATTTGTCCTGGATGGGAACCCAACCCACGACCTACAGCGCAGAAGGCAGATTTACAACTGAGCTGTGAGGCCAATCAATACATATATACTTGTAAATAAATAAACATATTAACACAAAGATGCACAACAAACATCTATATTTGTCACACAAATGTTTGCCCCGGGTGGGAATCGAACCCACCTACAGCGCAGAAGGCAAAGTTACTACCAACTGAGCTCAAGCCTTAGCCTGTCATATAAATCTCATTCTACTCTATACCATACTGACCTCAACGTCTATGGTTCCCTCCTCGGAGCTGGTATCCCATTCTACTCTATACCATACTGACCTCAACGTCTATGGTTCCCTCCTCGGAGCTGGTATCCCATTCTACTCTATACCATACTGACCTCAACGTCTATGGTTCCCTCCTCGGAGCTGGTATCCCATTCTACTCTATACCATACTGACCTCAACGTCTATGGTTCCCTCCTCGGAGCTGGTATCCGGTACGTCCTCGTCTACAGAGGCTCCGGTCCGCTTGAGGCAGCGCAGCGCGTGCCGCTGGAGGCGCGACACGGGCAGGGTGGCGTTGCACACGGGGCACTCCCCGTGGTGTGAGGGCGGCGGTGGGGGGCTGCGGCGCCGCGCCCTCAGTCGACGCAGCCGGTTGCCGTGAACGCGCTGAAAATAGCACTTAAGACTCAAGTTGCATTGTGTTGCATTTGTCACCTAGAGATGGATATTATGTCTCATGCCCGTACAATTTCACCAGCGCCCACTCCCATCTTTCAGCCCCAGGTATTAAACCATGATAAATCATTTTATCTCTTTGTTTACCAATGAAAGGCTAACATTATTATACTTACCTTTTGACTAACTAACCATGCTTTGGTTACTAGCATTTAGTAAGATTTCTCTTGGCCATAGTTTATTAAGCTATTGCATAGCTTCTATTGCGGGCCTTGAGCGTGGAGACCGAATCCAGAAATTCCGTAACGAAAAAACCTAACACCCCCCACTCCGACCGGCACAGCGGTGATACTTTTTAGTTTTTCCATCTATCGATAAATACCAGAACTTTTAATGACTTTTTGAAATATCACGCGCAATAGCTTTACCGCGGCAGTCTCCGAGTGCCACACGTCTTTTTTTTCTCTTATTTGATTGAGACGTAAGTTTAAACTTAACATAAGATTGGCTTCTTCACATTATGTCACTTAAACAATTGCTATTGTGAGCGGTCATATTTGACTGCAATATAACCTGATGTTAAGTGATGATGTGGTCTACGATGAAGCAAGCTTGCCTAGAAGGAACCTATTCAATCTCCTCTTGAAGAGTTTTGAGATTTTTCTCTCTTTGAGTTTTTACTATTTTAGAAAATCTTACAGATGGCTAATTGAAGAGATTTAACTAGATGCTGGCTTGTTAAAAGATTCCATTATCTATGTTCATTGAAATGTGGTCCGTTGATGCTCTAAGGATCTATTTCAATTTTGGGGACCACATTGCTATTGTCCATAGGTGATATACCTTTTCAATCCCTACACGTGTCTCCCAGGTGCGAAAGGAGCAAACCAAAGTAGCAGTAGAACTTGCGCTAAGTTCCCCTAGAGAAGTATTGCCGCCACACCTGGTAATCTGTCGCTAAATAGTGATGCACTCTTGTTACTGTGTTCCAGTAGAAGGGGGTATGTGCCGGTGAAATTGCAGATGCATGAAATGTAACATCCCTGTCTCCAGGTAATGGATGCAACGGAATGCGACTTGAGCCATCTCATACTCTGGTGGAGAGCTTGAGTCATTGTTGTGTATGGGTGGCAGTTACCACTTAACATCAGGTGGGCCGTCAGCTCGATCTATAACCAGCATTTGATAATAAAAGTATATTTACCTGGTAAACATCACTGCCAGGACAGCCGCTCACATCAACTTCTTGATCGTCCGGGACATCTGGACTGGTGCTTGGCCCGGGCACAGCCAGACCAGACGTCACACTGATCTTCCTCTTGCATCCAGCAGACGACAGCTTCTGCAGTCTCTCAATCTCTAAAGCTACGTGGGACTCCAGCTCTCCGTGCCTCACGGTGCAACTGCAAACAGGGCAGTTCGGCAGCTCGGTCGGTTTCTTTCGACTCCTAACGCAGTTCAGTATAACATTAGCATCGTACAGCTGCCCGTAAGTAGAGTTAAGGTTTCCGTTCTCGGTGGATCTTCCCTCCATGTTATTGTATAGCACTATCGGTAACATTTCCGGATGGTTTGTTGTGTGTTATAAATCGGTTCTCATCGCGGCGAACTCAACACTAAACTTGATTGTAACACTTCTCATATGTAAATAAGAGTACGTTGAACGAGTAAGAACTTATTTTGCAGTACTACAGTTTGTAATTATGTAATAAAAATACGTTGAAATAGCAAAACAACAACACCGGATCGTTTACAAATTTTGATTTGTTACGAATAATCGGGGAATGACATAACGCTGATTGTTCAAATGTCATTGTCAAGTTTATGACAGTGACATTGGAAGAATTATAATAATGTTTATTGCAGACGACTTACAGTCCATATTATATTATCAATATCTAAATTATTGACCCAATTTAAAAAATAATTTGCTTAATTTGTCCGATATGAAATTCGTGACTTACAGAGGTCAATATTGAGGTTTTGAAATCATTCAACCGAGTTTTTTTTTTTTTTTATTATTTATTTATTCCAGTGTAACAATTGAAATTGTATGCGGAAATTAATACGTACTTCTTCTTTTGACAAATCTCGTGAATGATATTCCTTCACGCAAGAGTTCATCAATCAAATAAAACGCTAGCTTCAACGAAGATACCAATGTTAGCTCCATCTTATCTCGTGGTTCAACTATAATACATTTTTATTTCACTTAGCTTCTTGAGGTTATGATAATTCATCATTCTAACAGTTGCATAATACTGATTCTATTTCTACGTCAAAATCCATTCGAATTACTTCCACCATTTTGGTCTAAATCCTAACAATGGCAAATGGAGAACCAGGTATTTCTGTTATTCTAGGATACGACTCGTCTCCCGGCGGTGATACTTAGCATCACCTTTATCATATCTTCTCCCGCCACAGAAACTTACTTATCTGGTTTGACCAACATGTTTAATTTATGGAAGAGCGAATGGTTTACTTAAGGAATTGAACAGTATCGTGCATTTAATTCAAATTCCGCACTGATTAATAATGTTAATTGTTAATCAATTATGTTGTCATACTAAGGTACAATTGAGGTCATTAGGACCAAAGTGGCCTAATCAACATATATTAATATCACGTTTATTTATTTGAGGAAGACTTACAGCTTATAAAAACATAGTAAAAACTTAACGTGTGTTCACTGTGGTTCAAGTTCTTAGTTAAACTATTACTGCCTACCAACAATGTAAAACCTAATATTACAAGAAATAGTTAGTTGTCGTGAAAACGCCCACAGCTTTTCGAAACTTCCGACCGTAGATCGCGGGATCAAATTTGAAATGCAACAAGTTTTGCCTGCGTTTGAAATGCAAATGCAATTTCTCGGACTGATGACTGAAGTTTGAACTGACTGACCGAAAGTGCATACTTTTGTCAATTCGATAATTAGAGTTAAAAAAAAAGCACTTCTATTTTATTGTAGGAATATATTTCACAGAAAAAAATTATTGACTAGATTATATAATACTTTTATAGTTAGTTTAAAATAACATTAGATAGGTACACAATGAATAATACTAATAATAGTCGAAGTCGAGTCACTACATACTTCTTTCGAACCCTTGTGGCGAAGGATTATACGTGCGCCTCAAAGGAGCTCCTTTCGTGCACTTGACGCGTTTTCTAATTATTTCGCCTTCAACATTTTGAGGTTACTTATTACTAACGTCAAGCATTTGACACTTGTGTACTTAATATAGACTTTTATTGTTTATGCTACCTACTTTATATTTTTGTATTTTTTTATGTAACATTCTTTATGTTCACAAGATTCCTAAACTGTGGAATCTTCACTGGTTTCTGTATTATTTATTAGTGTGAATTTAACATGATTTATGTACTGTTTTCTCCTAAATAAAGCAAAATAAACATAAAATAACAACGTGATAAACACATAAATAGAAAATAAATATTATTTATTTATTAGTTGTTGAATGTGTTGTGCAGCCGTTGCCGATGTGTGTGGAGTGCTGCTCGCTGGCGGAAAGCTCGGCCGCACAACTCACAGGACAGCGGGCGCGCGCCCGTGTGGATCCACACGTGTTCTATCAGCGATTTCTTATCCTGAAACATATCGGTGGTTATTATTATTTACTAGCTGTTGTCCGCGACTTCGTCCGCGTGGAATTCGGTTTTGTTCCGGCTAATCTCTGAAATGGCTTGACCGATTTTGACGGGACTTTCACTGGCAGATAGCTGATGTAACAAGGAGTAACTTAGGCTACTTTTCCGAGGGGTACAATAGGGGTGCGCGATAAAACCGAATTCCACGCGGACGAAATCGCGGGCAACAGCTAGTTTTTAATAAAAGTACTTTTGTTTCTGTGTATTTACCTAAATGTTTTGTATTATCTGTTTTATTGGTGTAATGTGGAATAAAGTGTTTATCTATCTATCCAAGTTGTAGTAGAAGAGTAGTAATTTGATTTTAAGGAGCCTCTTTGAGGCGCACTTTAACACCACACTGTTTCGAGAGAACCAGTGACTCGAATAGAATAGAATTTAGATATAAGTAAGTTACAGTAAGTATATATAGACTGAGAGCCGTACCCTAAACGCCTTCCCGCAATGATCGCACATCTTGTCGCGCGCGTTCTCTTTAACACCGTCGTGCGAGCGTCTCACGTGCCGCGCGATGCACCGCCGCGTCGCCAGACCCTACGTGCACACCGAAACACAACACGTACTGCCGTCCTTTAACTAGAAAGCCGTTAAAACTTAAAAGGACAATTTTAACTATAATAATAAATAAATAATGGTGGACATTTCACACAGCGCCATCTAGCCCCAAAGTAAGCTAAGCATAGCTTGTATCATGGGAACCAGACAACTGATATACATACTTATAGTTTTTTTGTTGTAAATACATACGTATAATACATATTAACACCCAGACATAGAACAAACATCTATGTTTCTCATACAAATGTTTGTCCTGGGTTCGAAAACTTAAAAGGACATTTTTAACTTTTTAATAAATAAATAAATAAATAAATAATGGTGGACATTTCACACAGCGCCATCTAGCCCCAAAGTAAGCTAAGCATAGCTTGTATCATGGGAACCAGATAACTGATATACATACTTATATACTTCTTTTTTGTAAATACATACATATAATACATATTAACACCCAGACATAGAACAAAAATCTATGTTTCTCATACAAATGTTTGTCCTGGGTGGGAATCGAACCCACGACCAGACCAGACAACTGATATACATCAGTTGTCTGGTTCTTATGAATCAAGCTACAATTAGTTTGGGGCTAGATGGCGCTGTGTGACAATGTCCATCAATATTTATTTATTAATATCCCGCGGTGGTATCAAGGGGATGATTTGTTTTAGATAAAATGTTTGTCATCAAACAACATATATGAGGCGCATATACTCGTGCAAAGCCGGGGTGGGTAGCTAGTAATAATTCCATTCTTCATACCTTGTCACACACGGGACACTTGTGCCTCGCGATGTTGTTGTGTCGGTAATCCACATGGTCGCGTAATTCCCCCCGCGACCGGTACCGCTTGTCGCACGCGTCGCACGCGTACCTGTGAATTAGGAGCCACATTGAGGCGCATTTCAATCCTATACATAACTTCCAACATCACAATACGACGAAAAAAGATTGCCAGTTTATAAAACTTGCGAAAATCCTAAGGTTGCGTTCCAAATTATTAATTAGTTACTGACCTGAACACATCAACGGTCGCGTGCGCTCGCGCATACTTCAGGTGGCTCTCGTAAGTCGCGCGGCATACGAACGCCTGCAAATAATCTAATAATTATATTTATTTATCCAACATAAAATACAATTACTAAACAAAAACAATTCTCGAAACAAAATACACTCGAGTGACACTGACAAGGTCACACACAAGTGACACTGACAACATGGCCACACTCGAGTGACACTGACAAAGTCACACACAAGTGACACTGACAACATGGCCACACTAGAGTGACATTGACAACGTCACACACAAGTGACACTGACAACATGGCCACATTCGAGTGACAATGACAAGGTCACACACAAGTGACACTGACAAAATAGCCACACACAAGTGACACTGACAAAGTCATACACAAGTGACACTGCGAAAGTCTCACACAGGTGACACAGACAATAGGGCCACACTCGACTGACACTGACAAGGTCACACACAAGTGACACTGACAATATAGCCACACACAAGTGACACAGACAATATGGCCACACTCGACTGACACTGACATCGCCACACACAAGTGACACTGACAAGGTCACACACGTGACACTGACAAAGTGTTACACGTGACACGTGACACTGACAACATGGCCACACTCGAGCGACACTGACACTGACATAACTGACCTTGTCGCAGGGCGCGCACGTGTGCCGCTCGCGAGGCGCGTGCGTGCGCGCGTGGCTCGCGTACAGAGCGGCGCGCACCATCTTGTGGCACGTCGTACACTCCCTGAGGGGGTGGGAGTTGGAGTGACTCCTGGAATTATTTACAAATGAGATTATAATTTTAATAATAAGAGTTTATTTCAATCTATAAAATGTCCATATTAAGTTAGTATTAGAAATTGAATGATTAAATGAGAACGAGAAATACTTGTCAAAGTCAAAAACTTTATTAATAATATAATATATTGGTGGATAATTCACACAGCGCCATCTAGCCCCAAAGTAAGCTAAGCATAGCTTGTATCATGGGAACCAGACAACTGATAGTTTTTTTTTTAAATGCATAATAACACCATTATTGGCAAAGAATTCATAAAGAAATGGCTTGGGAACGTCGATTGGTAGAATAATTAAAAATAATCTGGCCTCCCAGCTCAGTAGGTAGTAACCCTGCGTTGCACTGGAGGTCGTGGGTTCGATTCCCACCAAGGACGGTGGTGGGATTCCCCCGAGTGGAAAGGAGCAACCCAAAGTAGCAGTAGAACTTGTGCCATGTTCGTCCGGGGAAGTACTGCCACGATACCCATTTCTACCGTCAAGCAGTAATGCATTCGCGTTACTGTGTTCCAGTTTGAAAGGTGTGATTGCCAGTGGAATTACTCAGAGTTACGGGCGCATACGTTGCGACTTGAGTAGTGTCAATTGCTGTGGTATAGCTTTTTATGGGCCGTGGTTACCACTTAACACCAGGTAGGAGTGCGTGGTAGTCTAGTGGTACTGATCCCGAGTTTCAATCCGGAGGTCGCCGGTTCAAATCCCTACGTGCACCTATGACTCCTTCGATTGAAAGACTTATGTGCGCAATACCACGTTTCCAAAACGGTGAACGAAAACATCGTGAGGAAACTGACATGTCATAGAACTAATTCGAAGACATGTGTCGAGTGCACGAAAGGAGCCTCTTTGAGGCGCACTTAAAATCCTTTCACCACACTGCTTCGAGAATACTAGTGACTCGAATAGATAGATAGAGCAGGTAGGCCATCTGCTCGTTCCATAACTTAATCACATAAAAGTAACTCACAGTTCATGCCTCTCCAAGTTATGTTTGAAGGAGAAAGTCTTATCACATGTATTGCATTTAAATCCTGCCCGATGATTTTTCTGTATATGTTTCCATTTAGCACCTTTGTTTCTGAAAATATCCCAAATAATAAATATTTATTTACAATCACACACACACAATATAATACATATATACTTTTTTGTAAGTACATACATATAAATACATTAACACCTAGACAGAACAAACATCTATGTTCGTCACACAAATGTTTGTCCTGGGTGGGAATCGAATCCACGACCTACAGAAGGCAGAGCTACTTGCCAACTGAGCTGTGAGGCCAGACAATATCAGTGAACATTACACATAGCGCCACCTAGTTTTATTCGAAATCACGTCTCAAAGTTAAAGCATACAATGCGACGCGCTCATCCCATACCTAAGTAGGGGAGCATTCAGTGACGTATTGTTTTTGTTATGGGCAAAGGTTACCTCTTACCATCCATACCTCTAGGTTACCTCTTAACAGTGGGGCATTTGCTCGTCCCGTAACTTATTGATCTAAATTGCATTCTGACGGTAAGCTACGGGCCACTTACTCAAATATCATATCACATTCAGAGCACGGATACTTTGAAGATACATCAGACTTCTTGCATTTCAACCTTTTTCGTTTCAACCTCTTTGGTTCTTTTATATCTTTAATGTCACTTTCATAATCATTATCATAAAGAGGTTCAATGCCGATTTGACCTTCTTTTGAATTGTCAATATTTTTTTCATTTTCAAGTGAAGTAATTATAAAACAGTTATCCGCGTCAAATGCATCTGGTATATTATGCGTCGAAAGTTGGGATAAGCTTTGAATATCTAGCTGAAACCAACAGGAAAGGAAATAAAGTGAAAAGGTATACTCCTCTTTGTAAAGAAAATTGGGATTCCCCGTTTCGTAAATGGCATAGCACAGATACAGAATACAAACTAACTTTCTTCTTCATGTATAATGTTTGCCTTGGCTGGAAATCGAACTCGGAACTTAAAACTCTAACTAAATTGTTTGTTGGGACTCTAATTTTGCAGGCAAAGTGAAACTTTGAGAAAACGGGTAGAGTTTACCACTCAACACAAGTTGGGCCATGTTTTATTTGCGTAAATGATATAAAAATAAAGATTTATTTTCATTTTACAAAACCTCTAATGAACGGAAACTTTTTCGAATACCTCTTTGTTATCGTTTTCTTTCTTTTAAACATTTCAATCTTAGTTTGGCGCCAAACCATCAATAAAAATAACAGACAATAAAACTTATAATGAACGGAAACTTTTTTGGAATACCTCTTTATTATCGTTTTCAGCGAAATCTTTCAAACATTTCAATCTTAGTTTGGCGCCAAACCATCAATAAAAATAACAGACAATAAAACTTATAATGAACGGAAACTTTTTTGGAATACCTCTTTATTATCGTTTTCAGCGAAATCTTTCAAACATTTCAATCTTAGTTTGGCGCCAAACCATCAATAAAAATAACAGACAATAAAACTTATAATGAACGGAAACTTTTTTGGAATACCTCTTTATTATCGTTTTCAGCGAAATCTTTCAAACATTTCAATCTTAGTTTGGCGCCAAACCATCAATAAAAATAACAGACAATAAAACTTATAATGAACGGAAACTTTTTTGGAATACCTCTTTATTATCGTTTTCAGCGAAATCTTTCAAACATTTCAATCTTAGTTTGGCGCCAAACCATCAATAAAAATAACAGACAATAAAACTTATAATGAACGGAAACTTTTTTGGAATACCTCTTTATTATCGTTTTCAGGGAAATCTTGCAAACATTTCAATGCAGTGCACGCTTGTTGCCGAAATTTCTTTATATTTTTGACTACAGCGCGACACTCCCAGCAGACAAACCAGCTCACGGTATCCTTGTAGAAACCTTCCTGGAACATAGTAATAACTTTGTTCAAATTTAAGGTAATTTTCTATAGAAATAAATAAAATTGGAGTGTCTGTTTGTAATATTAAAATAACCGCTTTTTACTAAGTGCATTATGGATGTATACACGGTACATATACCAAAACAACTTTTTTTCAATTTTTGTCTGTCTGTCTGTTCCGGGTAATCTCTGAAATGGCTGGAAACGATTTTGACGGGACTTTCACTGGCAGGTAGCTGATGTAACAAGGTGTAACTTACTTAGGCTACTTTTCCGAGGGGTGAAATAGGGGTGCGTGATAAAACCGAATTCCACGCGGATGAAGTCGCGGGCAACAGCTAGTTAATAAATAAAACACATAGTTATACTTATGCCTCTGCCTAGGAAGTCTCACAAGTAATTACTAACTCATTTCACTAACGAGCTGGTGAAAGCTTTTATGGCGTCAGGATTTGAACCAGCGACCTGAAACTAGGACTACTAGGCCACTACGCCACTACGCTCTACAGGTGGCATGGCACACGAAATATGAATATCCGAAATTTTTTACTCTAATCTTAAAATTACTTGCGCCGGCCCGGGAACGCAACCAATATCTCTCGCTTCTCGCTTGCAAGCGGGGTAACTAACATTTTAGTTACGTGGTTAATGTCTCAACAATCTATTAATATCGTTTCAAAAATAGATTTAGTCATGATGGAAGCGAAAATCGAAAAATTTATCAATAAAAAAAAAGTCTTTTTTATTGTTTTTCATTATACTCCTAATTTGTGCACAGTACTTTTACGTCGGCCTGAGATAGTTCCCTTGGCAGCTGCTTACTTGATTATGTCAGTGACCTTTAACTCGACTAGAGGACCCTGACCGCGAAGACGATGTGTATACATACAATACAAAAAAATTAAGTCGGAAAACATTGAATTTTTGCCGAAAATAATAAGATACTAATATTCATATCTTACTCTGTAGGCGTCTGGGTCACACATTAATAGTGCATACAGTAAATTTATGCCATCCGGAATTCTACACAGTTGAAACAACTTGCGATTGCTCGAGAGGCAGGTACAGCATATATCTTTTGTCATGGCTATACACGGCTTGTCTGTCCGTGTATCCAGGATTTGTTACATATTATTACTAAAAATTATTTGTAAACAAATCGTAGTCTAAAGACACGCCTTAAGATCTCCGAGTCTCAGCTGAGCAGTGACAGATAAATTACAGAATCCGCTGCTTCTCAATAATCTTACTGTTTCTTCGTTCATTCATTCATTCATTACCAGAATTTGACTTATAAATAGACCCCTTGGCTCAGGAAGGCGAACGAATGGTGTGGCGTAGAAATAGACTGAGCCGGTTGTTTATTTATTTTTGTTGACAATTTTTGGCTCACATAATTTCCTTGGTTAAAAATTATAACGTATATAGCCTCTGTAGCCATCAATTAAGAAGAAGAAGAAGAAATTATAACGTATAAATGCGTGCTTTTATATAACGGAAGGAATTATTAATGTATCCAGAACGCCGTTCCACAATGTCTAACTTCACTGTGTGCCGACTTTGTTTAGCAACGAATGTGAGAGTGTATTCAATTTCGAACACAGGACTTCAAGAAACTTATGAAAATCTCGCTAAGTCAAAGGTAGGTTATATTTGCTTAGTTAATGGACGCAGCATAAACTTTTATTTTTAAGTTAAAGATAGTTTTTACTGTAACTATATTGCAATATATAATAAAAATAGCATTGGTGCTATGCGGCTTATCAATAAATTTATTTTCATTCTTCTTATTCCTTTCAGTACATTAACAAACCTTTCTTTCAGCTGGACACTGATGACAGATTTGACACAGTATGCTACTTATGTTATGCTCTGCTGCAGCGCTTCCGTAAACTTGGGGTGATCGCTCGAAGCTCTCAGAAAATATTGCTTCAATTATATCATAGCGGCATTGAAGTAAGTTTAGGGGGTCATGTTGCTCGCGTCCGTAAGTTACCCTTAGAATCCCTACACATGTCCCCCGGGTGGTGTGAAAGGAGCAACCCAAAGTAGCAGTAGAACTTGTGCTAAGTTCGCATGGAGAAGTACTGCCACCACACCTGGCAATCCGCCGCCAAGCAGTATTTCACTCGTGTTGCTGTGTTCCAGTGGAAGGGAGTGGGTGCCGGTGAAATTGCAGCCGCATGAGACGTAACATCCCCGTCTTGGGGTGATGGATGCGACGCAATGTGACTTAGGTGATCTCATACTTTGGTGGAGAGGACTTGAGTCGTATTGTTGTTGTCTATGGGTAGCGGTTCAGCATAATATACTGTTCTGTTAGGCCTACAATCACTTTGTCATTTAACATCAATCATTACGATAATTAGGGCACATGGTATTATATTATTCTGTCAATAATTTTAAAACAACTCAGTCGTAATAAAACTTATGCCAAGTCCGGTTTTTGTCTTCTCGTACCTAAGTAGGGGAGGACCCTTGTTGTGTTGTTGTTAAGTGCAATGGTTACCACTAAACACCTGGTGGGGCATCAGTTCGTTCATGTTTTATGTGGTGGACATAGATGTTTGTATGTACGTAATAAAACCATGCTAGAAACATGTATTCCTCACACAAATGTTTGTCCTGGTTGGGATCAAACTCACGACCTACCGCTAAGAAGACAGGGTTACTACCAACTGAGCTGTGAGGCCAGTCAAATTTGCGTTTTATCTTTAAGCTTTGCATATATATTTCCAGTTATCCCAAGATACAGTAATGATGCTCAACCGAGTTACAATGTACAATTACTCCAAGACTCCAACGGAAAACATTTCCCTAATTGACCATGTACTGAACGAATGCAAGGATTATAAACTGAATGTGAAACAAGAAACCATGGAAACGTATACGAATGGAGCTGAAATAGGTAATGATCTCCGTTGAGCTCACCGCTTATCATGTTAGTGTAGCACATGTGGTGTAAAGTTGCTTATTAAGGCTCTGCCTACCCCTTAAATGGCCTTAAGAGCCGAATTTATGAGAATATGTTCTAGATTATTAAGTTAATTTAAGTTCAGTTTGCTGAAAGGGTTTTAAGTGCGCCTCAAAGTGGCTCCTTTCGTGCACTTGACACATGTTTTAAATATTTTCCTTATGCCCTATTATTTCTATCTCTTCCAACCTTGGGATAAAAGAGTAATAGCTAAAGAGTGGTTGGAAGTTTAATAAAAGCTAACGGGAGAAAAATCAAAAGGGAATAAACTAATCTACATACATACTACCAGGCTTTATGCAATTAAATGAATCTGATACATGTTTTAAGATTAAAAAATTATGTTTTATTGTATATTATTAGATAAAGCGGCCGATATTAAAATGGATTTCAATGAAGATGTTATAAATTCAAGCGTTGAAGATGGCAACATTTGTTCAGACTCCGATGACAACATACCTTTGATGGCGTTCAAAGTAGCCCAGGCTATCGTCACCCGGGTTAAAATTAAAAAGAAAAAACGGAGATATCTTAAAGGTAATTTAATATAATAGAAATTACTTGCCGGTGGAATTACAGGCACATGAGACATTCTATCTTCATATCTTCGAGTTACGGGTGGGTACGATGGTACTTGGGTCTTGTACCTAAGTAAGGGAGGAACCACTTAAATAAATATTGTTGTACATTGTCACACAGCGCCATCTAGCCTCAAAGTAAGCTAAGCAGAGCTTGTATCATGGGAACCAGACAACATAATATACATACATAAGTACTTTTTTTTGTAAATACATACATATTGACACCCAGACACAGAACAAACATCTATAATCGTCACACAAATGTTTGTCCTGTGTGGGAATCGAACTCACAACCCACAGCGCAGAAGGCAGGGCTACTACCAACTGAGCTGTGAGGCCTGTCGTTTTTATTCCTATGGCCAGAGGTTACCACTTTACACCGAGTGGGCCATCTGCCCTACCATGACTTTATCACAAAAAATTACTATTTTTTACTAATGACTGTTTCAGACATGAAAATAGACGCACTAGAAGTGTTACTAACAAAACAGCAGCAGATCGAAGAGGTGCAGGCGCGAGCTAACTCCCTCAACTACCTCAACTCCCCGTTCAAGTGCCACCTGTGCTACAGGGGGTTCGTCAACTGCCAAACGTACCGGAACCACGCGGAGAAACATGATGAAGTGAGCCACTAGTTACGAAGTGAGCTGACACTAGTTACGAAGTGAGCTGACACTAGTTATGAAGTGAGCTGACACTAGTTACGAAGTGAGCCGCTCACCAGTTATGAAGTGAGCCGCTCACTGGTTACGAAGTGAGCCAACACTAGTTACAAAGTGAGCCGTCACTAGTTACAAAGTGAGCTAATATTCGTTATGAAGTGAGCCGAAACTTGTTACAAAGTGAGCAGTCACTACTAACTAAGTGAGAACATTAGTTATGAAGTGAGCTGCCACTAGTTATGAAGTGAGCCGACACTAGTTACTAAGTGAGCTAATATTAGTTATGAAGTGAGCCGAAACTAGTAACAAAGTGAGCCGTCACTAGTAATTAAGTGAGCTAACATTAGTTATGAAGTGAGCTGACACTAGTTATAAAGTGAGCCGACACTAGTTACTAAGTGAGGCGCTCACTAGTTACGAAGCGAGCCACTCACCAGTTACGAAGTGAGCCACTCATTCCTGTCCAGCGATAAGGTGGGATAGAACGGGCGGGAGACATCAGGAGCCAAGCTATGCTTAACTTACTCTGGGACTAGATGACGCTGTGTGACATACGCACCAAATTTTACTATTTGTTATTATTATAACAATTGGTTGACAATTCACACAGCGCCATCTAGTCCCAAACTAAGCAGCTTTGTGTTTTAGCTTGTACTATGGGAACCAGACAACTGACAAAATACATACATACTTTTTTTTTTGTAAACACAACATTGGCGTACCAGAGAAGAGGCCTATACTCAGCAGTGGGTGTTACGGGCTGAATAGATAGATAGATAGAAACACATTAACACCCATACACAGAACAGACATTAATTTACGTCACACAAATGGTTGTTCCCGGGTGGTAATCGAACCCACGACGTACAGCTCAGAAGGCAGAGTTACCAACTGAGCTGTGAGGCCTGTCATATGATCTCCAAATCTCCAATTATCTGTTGCAGAGTAGCGGCGCGTACGCTTGCGACGTGTGCGCCCTGAGGTACGACAGCGCGCGGCTGCTGCGCACTCACGCAACAACCGCGCACTCTCGCCACTACAAGTGCAACAAGTGTCACCACATGTCGCACACTACGTGAGTAGGCTGTCCGGCAGTGTTGCCAGGGGAACGAGCTGATGGCGCATGGTGGTGTCAGTGGGAGCCCTCTAGCCCATAGTCTATGTTTATATGTCTATGTATATAACTATATATACTGTTTATATGTCTATGTATACTGTTTATATGTCTATGTGTATGTTTATATGTCTATATCTATGTTTATATGTCTATGTATACTGTTTATATGTCTATGTGTATGTTTATATGTCTATATCTATGTTTATGTGTCTATGTAGACAGGCCTCAAAGCTCATTTGGTGGTAGCCCTGCCTTCTGCGCTGCAGGTCGTAGATTCGATACTCACCCAGGACAAACATTTGTAACATTGATGTTTGTTCTGTGTCTGGGTGTTAATATGTATTATATGTATGTATTAACAAAAAAATAAGTATTTATGTATTGAATCAGTTGTGTGGTTCCCATGATACAAGCTATGCTTAGCTTACTTTGGGGTTGGCTTTTACTACATGGCGCTGTGTGACAATATCCACCAATAATTATTTATTTTATTAATTATTATTTATATTTATGTTGACAGCAATCAAGCGAGAGATCACGAGAAATGGCACGCGGGATACACGTTCGAATGCAAACTGTGCGCTCAGATATTCAGGTACATTTGGTATATATACATATGGTACCGCCGTTATATAACGCCGTTACATACCGCCGTTATATACTGCCGTTAGAGGTAGCGGCATCCACAAAGGGGCTCACTGGTCTCTTCCTGATCGTAAAGTACAAAGTAGTTTGACTACAACTTATACTTAGCTTTGTACGTAACTTAGGTGTCAAAGTAAAAAACTTTATTTCCATAGAATTCGTAAAGAAATGGCTTGGAATACGATGCGACTTGGGTCTTGTCGTACCTAGTAGGGGGACCCAAGTCGCATCGGTTGTTATGGGCCGAGGATACCACTTAACACCAGGTGGGCCGTCGGCTCGTTCCGTAAATGTGTCCCAACAATAAAAAAAAAAATTTTTTTTTCAGAAAGCGGACATCATATTTGACCCACACGCGAAAGCACCATCCCACGGAGAGCGTATGCGATCTGTGCGGTCACAGCTTCGTGGGGCGCAATGGACTGTTGCTGCACAAGAGCAAGACCCACAAGCGGGATCCGCAGGCAAGTTCAAGGGGTCATATTTACCCTAAGGGTACTTTTTACCCCAAGGGTCATTATGACCCCGCATTTTTATTTGATCCGCAGTGAAATTTAAGGGTCATATTTACCCTGAGGGTATTTTTTACCCCAAGGGTCATTTTGACCCCTAGCTTTCTGCGGAACCCTCACACGCTAGATCATCATGTTGAAGGGTAATATTTGGCCTTATTAGGATTTTTAACCCAAGGGTCATTTTGACCCCGCGTCTTTATTTGATCCGCAAGCAAGTTTCCCTTCGTGTAATATTTACCGTAATGGTATTTTTTACCCAGCTGTGCTTAGTTTGGAACTAGATGGCGCCTTGTAAAATGTCCAAAAAATACGTACTTAAAGATTAAGTAGTTTAAAGTTTGTATTTTTGCGTAATAATATAATAGTAATATATATAGTAATGGTGTACAGTAAATAATTTTAATTCATTCATTTTTTTCCTCTATTCACTCATTCTATCATTTATTTCATGAGATTAAAATCGTATACTTCTCGTCACAGGAGCAAAGTATTTTTGTGTAATGGTGTACAGAAAATAAATTTAATCTATTCATTCTTTGCTCTATTCATTCATTCATTCAATGAGATCAAAAACATAATGAAGTCATCACAGGAGCAAAGTATTTTTGCGTAATAGTGTACAGTAATTATCTTTTATTCTTTCTTTCCTCTATTTATTCATTCATATAATGAGACGTATTTTTCGTAATGTTGTACAGTAAATAATATTCATTCATTCATTCATTCATTCCTGCCTCTTATTCATTCCTTCTTTCCTCTATTCATCCATTCTCTCCTCTATTCATTCATTCATAATCTAAAATAGTAATGAACTCTTGACAGGAGCAAGACTCATCCTCCGCGGCGGACAGGACTTGTGGTACTTGTGACGTCATATTCACGAACGTGGAGGCATACCAGCGCCATCTGCTTACTTCACTGCGGCACGCGGCCGCACACACGGGGTGAGATTACTTTCAAAGGCTATTATACTTAACGTATATGTCTATCTATTCTATTAGTCTCTCGAACCAGTGGTGAAAGGATTTTAAGTGCGCCTCAAAAAGGCTCCTTTCGTGCACTCGTCACATGTCTTCGAGTTTTTTCCTGGTGGGAATTGAACCCGTGACCTACAGCGCAGAAGGCGGAGTTACTACCAACTGAGCTGTGAGGCCAGTCATATATCTTTTGGCTATCATCGTATTGCCTCTTTTAAAACATCTCAGAAAAATCTATTATTTTTATATTGAATTTTTTACGGCCCATAACAACTGATTCGACTTGGGTCCTCCCCTACTAGGTACGACAATCAAGTCGCATCGTATACACCCGTAACTCTGAGACGTGTAGGTGAAATGTCTCACGTGGCTGTAATTTCACCGGCAACCACGCCTTTCAAACCGGAACACAGTTACATCACTGCTCGGCGGCAGAAATGGGCATGGCGGCAGTACTTCCCCGGACGAACTTGGCGTGTGTATTTCCAGCACACAATGCATGGTATGCGCCGAGAGACACCCGGACCGCGCGTCTCTACTGGAACATCTGAAGGTCCACAAGAGGGCGCTGCTGCAGCCTCCGCCCGCCCTCAGCCTCGCATCCGCCCAGGCGGCGCTGCCCTGCGACATGGTAATGGTTGCCCCTTGGGCATATATACCTATGATTAGTTTGGGGGTAGATTACGCTGTGTAAAAGTGTCCACATTTATTTACAAAATAATATAAAATAAGAATTATTTTGAATAATACCATTCTATTGGCTAGACCATTTCAAATGACAGAGTTCATTTTTTTTTATGAAATAATAAAATATGAAAAAATAAAAACTTCGAATAATACCATTCTATTGACTAGACCACTTCAAATGACAGCGTTAAAACTTTTTTTACTTACTGTCCCACTGCTGGGCAAAGATCTCCCCCAAATTCTACCACACATCCCAGTCTTTGGCTATTCCCCACCACTTTCTCTCAAATGATAGCGTATAAACTAAAAACAGTGTTTTTTTTTTATTTTACTTATATTTTTTTATTAATAGTTTATTTATATGTTCGTGTCCGTCAGTGTGGCGCTAGGTACGCGTGTCCGTCGAAGCTGAGGGCGCACGTACGCCGGAAACACCTCGGCTTCAAGTACACCAAGCATGTCGTGTGCGAGGTCTGCGGGATTAACTTTAAGGTAACTTGTCCAATGTTACGGGCGTTTACCCAATTTTACAGGAACTTCAATGTAATGGGCACTTATCCAATGTAACGGGCACTGATCCAATGTAATGGGCACTTATCCAACGTAACGAGCACTGATCCAATGTTACGGGCACTTAACCAATGTTACAGGAACTTCGATGTAACGGGCGCTTAACCAATGTAACGGGCACGTATCAAATGTAACGGGCACTTATCCAATGTTACAGGAACGCAATGTAATGGGCACTTAACCAGTGTAACGGGCACTTATCCAATGTTACAGAAACTTCACTGTTATGGGCACTAATCCAATGTAACGGGCACTGATCCAAAATAATCAATCCAATGTAACGGGCACTGATCCAATGTAACCAATCCAATGTAACGGGCACTGATCCAATGTAACCAATCCAATGTAACGGGCACTGATCCAATGTAACCAATCCAATGTAACGGTGAAACAGTATACAGTATATATATGTATGGTTGTGTGTCGTGTAGTCGGCGGCGTCTCTCCGCTACCACCAGCGTCGTCACACGGGCGAGCGTCCGCACGCGTGCGCGCACGCCGCGTGCGGCAAGAGGTTCGCGTCGCGCAACCAGCTGCGCGTGCACGCGCGCACGCACTCCGGCGAGCGCCCGTACGCGTGCGCGCACCCCGCCTGCGGGAAGCGGTTCAACCAGAAGCCCGCGCTCAACAGACACCTCAGGGTGAGACCACACATTATAATAATATGTACGAAAGGAGCCTCTTTGAGGTGCACTTCATTCCTTTCGCCACACCGGTTCGAGAGAACCAGTGACTCGAATAGATAGATAAATACGGTGGACTTTGTCACACAGCGCCATCTATCTCCAATGTAAGCTAAGCATAGCTTGTATCATGGGAACTAGACAACTGATACATACTTATATACATAAATTCATAAATATTGGTGGACTTTGACACAGCGCCACCTAGCCTCAAAGTGAGCTAAGCATAGCTTGACTGGTTCCCATGACACAAGCTGTGCTTAGCCCAGTTTGGAACTAGATGGCGCTGTGTGACAATGTCACAAACCATACTCCTGTAAGTATTCTATTCTATCAATCATCTGGTTCCCATGACACAAGCTGTGCTTAGCCCAGTTTGGAAATAGATGGCGCTGTTTAAATGTCAAAAAAATATTCCTCAGGTACACACCGGAGCTAAACCATACGTGTGTCAGGTGTGTTCAAAGTGCTTCAGTCAATCAAACTCACTGAAGGTGCACGTTCAGTCAGTCCACCTCAAGAAACCAACGAACAGGAAACGGAAGTCGCGCACGTCAGACGTTAAGAACGAACACGGTTAAGTGTACACTAGCTGTTGCCCGCGACTTCGCGTGGAATTCGGTTTTATCGCGCACCCGTATTTGACCCCTTGGAAAAGTAGCCTAAGTTACTCCTTGTTACATCAGCTATCTGCCAGTGAAAGTCCCGTCAAAATCGATCCAGCCGTTTCAGAGATTAGCCGGAACAAACAGACAGATAGACACAAAAATTTAAAATGTTGTTTTGGTATATGTACCGTGTATACATCCATATGCACTTAGTAAAAAGCGGTTATTTTAAACAAACAGACACTCCAATTTTATTTATTTGTATAGATTTGATTACTACATAATATATTTCCAAAATTGTCTTCAAAATAATGGATCGTCTCTAAAATCAGGGTTCAAATTATATTCATAAACACATTAGCTTTTTTATATTTTACTTCGATCTATGTAAATAGTTGAAATAAACGAAAAATTATTAAACTTTTATGTTTTTTATTGACTCCTAGTTGTCCCAAGGGTAGCGGATTCGATTCCAGCGGTCACATCACCACGTTTCAATAGACCACCCGTAGTGGAGAGGGAAGGGGCTACAAATAAATACATAATAATTTTATTAAATAAATAATATCATGCTTTTATCCCCGAAGGGTTAGGCAGAGCAGTGGGCCACTTTGTACCATGTTGGGTATAGTGTCGCGGGAATGTAGACGTTGCTAAAAGTGAGCTCAAGCTTCTAGTAATTTGTTCCTTTATTAATCAACAATGGCATATGTATTGACAGGCCTCACAGCTCAGTTGGTAGTAGCCCTGCTTTCTGAGCTGTAGGTTTTGGGTTCGATTCCCAACCAGGACAAACATTTATGTGAAGAGCATTGATGTTTGTTCTGTCTGGGTGTTAATATCTTATCTTTTAAGAGCAGTAGAACTCGCCAAGTTCGTCCGGGGAAGTACTGCCACCATGCCCATTTCTGCCGCCAAGCAGCAACGCGTTCGCGTTACTGTGTTCCAGTTTGAAAGGTGTGGTTGCCGGTGAAATTACAGGCACATGAGACATTCCACCTACACGTCTCATAGTTACGGGCGCATACGATGCGACTTGGGTACTGTCTTACCTAGTAGGGGAGAACCCAAGTCGCATCGGTTGTTATGGGCCGAGGTTACCACTTACCACCAGGTGGGCCGTCGGCTCGTTCCGTAACTACATAGCATAAAAAAAATAAAAAAAATATGTATTTACAAAAAAAAGTATATATGTATTACATAGACATAGGAAATTCGTCCCATAAATCTAGTTACTTTATCACCACTTAGAGTGTGGTTGTCTAGTGGTACTGACCCCGAGTTTCAGTCCGGAGGTCGCCGGTTCAAATCCTGACGTGCACCTATGAGTTCGATTGAAATATGTGCGCAATACCACGTTCTCAAAACTGTGAATGAAAACATCGTGAGTAAACCGACATTAGAACTGGAAAATTCGAAGACACGTGTCGAGTGCACGAAAGGAGCCTCTTTGAGGCGCACTTAAAATTCACCACATTGGTTAGAGAGAACCAGTGACTCGAATATAAGTTACTTTACCCCTTGGGTGGACGCCTCGTACTTCGGAAAGACACGAATAACCCAGACTCGAATATCTTCTTCTTCTGTTTCCTCATCTCTTTCTGTCTGCGTTTCTTCATATGTTCCTGATGCTTCTGGTGACTGTACGATTTATCAATGTTGGGAGCGACAAATTCCTCTGAAATAAGTATTTTGGAATAAAGCTAACTGTTGCCTGCGACTTCGTCCGCGTGGAATTAGGTTTTATCACGCACCCCTGTTTTAACCCTAGAAAAAGTAGCCTAAGTTACTCCTTGTTACATCAGCTATCTGCCGGTGAAAGTCCCGTCAAAATCGGTCCAGCCGTTTCAGAGATTAGCCGGAACAAACAGACAGATAGACAAAAATTGTAAAAAAAAATGTTTTGGTATATGTACCGTGTATACATTCATATGCACTTAGTAGAAAGCGGTTATTTTAATATTACAAACAGACACTCCAATTTTATTTATTTGTATAGATAATTCAAAATAAAATTTTAACGTCACCTTATCACCTTGTTTCGTTTCGTCTTCGTTTTTTTTTTTACAAAATTTTATTTTCCTTGAAGTGTTGTGTGTGCAGAGCTGAATTTGAGTACTCGGTATCCAGGGTCTGATTACTTATGTGATACAGTTACGGAACGAGCTGACGGCCCACCTGGTGTTAAGTGGTAACCTCTGCCCATAACAACCGATGCGACTTGGGTCCTCCCCTACTAGGTACGACAAAACAGACTCATCGTATGCTTCCTTAACCCTGAGACGTGTAGGTGTAATGTCTCATGTGCCTGTAATTTCACCGGCAACCACACCTTTCAAACCGGAACACGGCGGCAGAAATGGGCATGGTGGCAGTACTTCCCCGGACGAACTTGGCGTGAGTTCTACTGCTCTTAAAATGAAACCACGAACACTCACGCTGAACTTTATAATCCTGGAACACTGACTTAGGATGTTTCTTATATTTGTTTTCTAGTTCGTGCAACATGTTGCACAGATGTGTTACTGTCTTACATTGGTCCAGGATGTTGGTATATATGTACAACATATATGTCGCTGGTGCGAAGTACCTGAAACATTTTTTTTTATGTCATATCTGACGGCCCACCTGATGTTAAGTGGTAACCGTCGCCCATAGACAACAGCAATACCACTCAAGTCCTCTCCACCAGAGTATGAGATGACCTAAGTTGTGTTGCGTTGCGTCCATCACCCATGTCTACGAAGAGACGTCGGGGGGTCACCAAGTACGTGTCTCGGTCTACGGAGAGACGTCGGGGGTCACCAAGTACGTGTCTCGGTCTACGGAGAGACGTCGGGGGGTCACCAAGTACGTGTCTCGGTCTACGGAGAGACGTCGGGGGGTCACCAAGTACATGTCTCGGTCTACGGCTAAATGTCAGGGGGGTCACCAAGTACGTGTCTTGGTCTACGGAGAGACGTCAGGGGGTCACCAAGTACGTGTCTCGGTCTACGGCTAAATGTCAGGGGGGTCACCAAGTACGTGTCTCGGTCTACGGAGAGACATCGGGGGGTCACCAAGTACGTGTCTCGGTCTACGGCTAAATGTCAGGGGGGTCACCAAGTACGTGTCTCGGTCTACGGAGAGACATCGGGGGGTCACCAAGTACGTGTCTCGGTCTACGGCTAAATGTCAGGGGGTCACCAAGTACATGTCTCGGTCTACGGCTAAATGTCAGGGGGGCACCAAGTACGTGTCTCGATCTACGGGTAAATGTCAGGGGGGTCACCAAGTACGTGTCTTGGTCTACGGAGAGACGTCGGGGGGTCACCAAGTACGTGTCTCGGTCTACGGAGAGACTTGAAGTAGGTCACCAAGTACATGTCTCGGTCTACGGCTAAATGTCAGGGGGGTCACCAAGTACGTATCTCGATCTACGGAGAGACGTCAGGGGGTCACCAAGTACGTGTATTGGTCTACGGAGAGAGAGCACATACCTCATTCTGTGTTTCCCGTACTTGTTTACCATGAGATGGTACAGCTCCACGGCAACCTGGTAGTGAGTTATGATCTCCTGGACGAGGTAACCTATTTCGTAGTGCAAGTTGTTCGTGTAAAGGTATCTCAGTTTGGAGTACTTGTGGATATCTGTGATGCTGGAAATGTTGAATAGGAAATATTTATTTAAATTGTATAATAATATTCGTGGAAATTTCACACAGCGCCATCTAGCTCTAAACTGTAGCTCAGTTTCCTATTCAACATAGCTTGTATACACAGTTCTATTTATTATTATTAACAAAAAATAATTAAGTATGTATATCAGTTATCTGGTTCCCATGACACAAGCTATGCTTAGCTTACTCTGGGGATAGTGTGGAATATCCACCAATATTTATATTTATTTAACTTTTTACGTTTCTTTACATTAACTTTACTCAACATTACATACAATAAAGACCCTATTTATGACCCTGTATTATGAGTTGTGTCTAACGATATTGTTTTTAGTTATTAATATGTGTGTTGTTTTTGCAAAATAAATACTCTTTCTTTCTTTCTTCTTTCTTCTATTTAATAGGAATGCAGACATACGAGTTTTTGTAAGTGACCCCGATGAAGTAGCACGCCTTGAGTTTCTGATCGTGGGTACCCACATGCCCGATCCCCAGCAGGTACTCGATAGAGAACTTAAGGTTCTGAACGAAGTTGTCCCAGTACTCGCGGCTCGCGTTGTACACCTTGTCCGCTGGGAATTACAATAGAACATCAGCCACCAGTACCCAGGAGAACATCTGCCGCCAGAGCCAAACAGGAGAAAGTCTGCCGCCAGAAATGAACTGCAGAACATCTGCCACCAGAATTGAACAGGAGAACATCAGCCACCGGAACGGAACATAATATCAGCCGCCAGAGCCGAACAGGAGAACGTCTGCCACAAGAACCGAACTGCAGAACATCTGCCACCAGAATTGAACAGGAGAACATGTGCCACCAGAACCGAACATAACATCTGCTACCAGAGCCGAACAGGAGAACGTCTGCCACAAGAACCGAACTGCAGAACATCTGCCACCAGAATTGAACAGGAGAACATGTGCCACCAGAACCGAACATAACATCTGCTGCCAGAGCCGAACAGGAGAACGTCTGCACCAAGAACCGAACTGCAGAACATCTGCCACCAGAATTGAACAGGAGAACATGTGCCACCAGAACCGAACACAACATCTGCTGCCAGAGCCGAACAGGAGAACGTCTGCCACTAGAACTGAACTGAAGAACATCTGCCACCAAAATTGAACAGGAGAACATCTGCCACCGGAACGGAACATAATATCAGCCGCCAGAACCGAACGGGAGAACATCTGCCAGCAGAACCGATCACAACATCTGCCGCCAGTAATGAACATGAGAATATCTGCCACCAGAACCGAACAGGAGAACATCTACCACTAGAACCGAACTGGAGAACATCAGCAGTAGTAGTAATAGTAGTAGTACTAGCAGTAGTAGTAGTAGTACTAGCAGTAGAAGTAGCAGTAGTATTAGCAAAGTAACAGTAGCAGAAGTAGTAGTAGTAGTAGTAGTAGCAGTAGTCGTAGTGATAGTAGTAGCAGTAGCAGTATTATTTGCAGTAGTAACCACACCAAAAAACTTCTTTTTTTCCTTGGCATTGCCATAGAATAGGAGTAGGGTGAGAGATACCACTTAACATCAGTTGTAATCAGAACATTTTAACACCCAGCTACAGAACAAACATCTATGTTCTTCACACAAATGTATGTTCTGGGTGGGAATCCAACTCACTCCCTACAGCGCAGAAGGCAGAATTTACCAACTGAGCTGTGAGGCAGTCAGAAATGAGTCACATGACGTACACCCGGTTTCCTCATCATCCGCCTCGTCTTCTGTCTTGTTGACGAGCGCCGCCCAAGTCTGGGAGGTGAGGTCCTCTAGTTCCTCAATCGTGTAGTTCTTGTCTGTGATGTTCAGAAATTGGCTCATGTCAAACTCTGTGAAAGAAGACTTCTCTGTTGTGACCTTGGGCGGAGGCGAATCCGTTCCCTGTAACATAGCCTCACAGCTCAGTTGGTAGATACAGTCTATGTTTCCCTTATAATGTATGAATTATATGTAAACTATGTATTATATTATTAATATCGTATCACTAGCTGTTGCCCGCGACTTAGTCCGCGTGGAATTCGGTTTTATCAAGCACCCCATATTTTACCCCCTCGGAAAAGTAGCCTAAATTACTCCTTGTTACATCAGCTGTCTGCCAGTGAAAGTCCCGTCAAAATCGGTCCAGACATTTCAGAGATTAGCCGGAACAAACAGACAGACAGACAAAATTTAAAAAAAATGGTGTTTCCGTATATGTACCGTGTATACATCCATATGCACTTAGTATAAAGCGGTTATTTTAATATTACAAACAGACACTCCAATTTTATTAAGCTATTGCATAGCTTCTATCGCGGGCCTTGAGCGTGGAGACCGAATCCAGAAATTCCGTAACGAAAAAACCTAACACCCCCCCACTCCGACCGGCACAGCGGTGATACTTTTTAGTTTTTCCATCTATCGATAAATACCAGAACTTTTAATGACTTTTTGAAATATCACGCGCAATAGCTTTACCGCGGCAGTCTCCGAGTGCCACACGTCTTTTTTATTTGTATTGTTGTCTTTACCACTCATGAGTTACGACACAGGAGTTATACAAAGAAGAATTACTCACAAGTTCACCGTCGACATTAGAAGGATCTTGTTCTTCATTTTCCCCGTTTTCCTCATGCTTTGATTCTTCTTTATCTTCTTTTCCTCCTTTTTCCTCACCTGCTACAGCTTTTGCATCGCCTTTGAAATCTTCATCAACTATTTCATTCTTTTCTTGTTCTACTTCAACGTTTCTTTCCGCCTTTGCTTCTTCTTTATGGTCCTCATTTCGTTGAATTTCTTTTTTATGCTCCTTATTCTCTTCTTTTATTTTTGTTTCCTCTGGTACAGCATTTGCATCATTTACGTCACCTTTGTCACTTTTTCCTCCATCATTATCAACTGTCTTTACTGCTTTTATTTCTCCTGTATCATCCCCCTTGACATCTCCTTCTTCTTTTCCATCTTCTACGTTTCCGGCATCACTCTTCCCCTGCACCACCTCTGTATCATTATCACCTTCTACAGACCCATAGTAGTATTCTTCAGATATTTGACAATTGCATTGATAAACAAAATACTTGCAAAACAGTAAAATACACAAATTCTTCATCGATAAGCATTTCTTGCTGAATACACTCGACAGTAATAAAACCCGGTATTCATAGCCAGATTAAAAGGCGTAAATATTCAATTAAAATAACAGATTTAGTTAAGACACGTGCCCGTGACTTACTCTGCTTAGTGTTAGTACTTCGAGATCAGAGGTAGCGTGTTCATATCACGTCGGGGTCACCAATTTAAGGGGCTACACGTAGGGTTGCCAGGTCGTAAAGCCGGACAGGTTGGCTAGTTTAGCCGGATATTTTGGTAAAAATGTCTGACACCTCTAACTTTTTAATCATAGTACAACACGTAAAGTTAAAAAAAAAAACTTGACTTTTCCATTCATTATATCAAACCATAATCATTTTACTATTACATCTTCTTAAATTCTAATGAAACAACAATAAAATTTAATAAGTCTTATTTATACCAACATATGAGAAATGTAAAAAACTGACCAAATTTAAAAAGCCTAACAATAGCCAGAAACCAAATTATTTGGCCGGACACGCAAACAAAACCTGACTGTGTCCGGCTTTATCCGGACACATGGCAACGCTATGTGTGTATTTGTTAGTGGCAAAAATAAATGATTTTCTTTCTTTCTTTCTATGCAAAAACAACAGGTGACTGCCTGACGTCATATTTTATGAATTGTTTTGAAAATATTTCACCTCACAAATGACTGTTTCAAGTCGTTTAAATGTCAAATAACACAGCTATATTACACTAAATACAACTTCCCACTTTATTTTACTATCACTACGTTTAAAAATTGAAAATTTCCGTTGCGTTGCCGAATAATGTTGACAATCTACCACGCTGATGCTGGGCGGTTCTTCAATCGTTGGTCTCAGCGCTGACCAGAGTCTCCACAGCATCACCGCTATCCGGCTGCAAACAAGTGAATTATTACGACATAATTAACATCTTGACTGCGCAAACGGTTCCCTCGCGCTAATTAGTAGTTAACTTGTAGCGCGCATTAGAATTGTAAGTTGGCAACATTGTTTTTCAGTTAGTTTTGGCAAGTTGGCTCAATTCCCGTAGGTAATAGTGTTCTGTGATGTTTAATGACTTCACGACTCATGATTCCTCAAAGAAAGTACACAAATATCTGAATTACAGCCACGGCCAACAAATTTCTTTATATCTCTGGATCTAATTATAATTTACAAACGTTTCTTAGACATGAAGATAGATAATTTTGAACTGTATCGCTCCCTATTAAAATCAGGTTGCGGATACAACAGGTCTTCTCAGAGAAGCTGAAGAGTAATCAAGCACTATCAGTTCCTCATCAGTACCCACCTGGACGTCGGCGACAGTGAGTGGATGGTCGTCTTCGCGCAGTACCGTCTCTCCGTCCAGCTTCTTGAGGTTTGGCAGCCGCCTGGCGGCTTCCGAGCGCCACGCCTCCAACTCACACGCGTCATAAAGAGGGTTACCAACGAATAACAGGTCTTCTAGATGGGGTAGCTCCTGGGGAACCAATAGTTATGTTGATATTTTAGGGTCTTTTATTGTGATCTGGGTGGTGGAATGAGCTGGCGATCCATGACGTTAAGTGGTAACCGCCGCGCCGCCCATAGACAACAGCAACTCCTCTCCACCAAAGTACGAGATGACTCAAGTCGCATTGAGTCGCGTCCATCACCCCGAGACGGGGATGTTACGTCTCATGCGGCTGCAATATCACCGGCACCCACTCCCTTCCACGGGAACACAGCAACACGAGTGCATCACTGCTCGGCGGCAGATTACCAGGTGTGGTGGCAGTACTTCTCCGGGGGAACTTGGCACAAGTTCCACTGCTACTTTGGGTTGCTCCTTTCGACACGGGGGACACGTGTAGGGATTCAAAGGGTTACCACCTACTGACGCGAGTAATTTTTTTTTGATTCAGTTACGGAACGAGCCGATGTCCCACCTGGTGTTAAGTGTAACCTTGACCCATAACAACCGATGCGACTTACCTCCCCTACTAGGTACAAGACAGACGCAACGTATGCGCCCGTAACTCTGAGACGTGTAGATGTAATGTCTCATGTGCCTGTAATTTCACGTGCTCCCTGTAATACCTGGAGCTTGTTGAACTCGCTCCACTCCTTCACGAGGTTATTGCTCATGTAGAGGACCTTCAGATTTCTCAGCACGTGTATTCCTTTTAGTTTCTCCAGAAGGTTGTAGGATATCCATAATTCTTCAAGCGTATCGCCTAAGCATTCCTAGAAAATAAATACAGCTAGTAAATACCTTCTGATGTCTTTAACAGTTAATAATAAACTTTTTTAATAATAACAGTTATTAATAGACATGCATCAAGTGCACGGAAGGCATGTATCAAGTGCACGGAAGGCATGTATCAAGGGCACGGAAGACATGTATCAAGTGCACGGAAGGCATGTATCAAGTGCACGGAAGGCATGTATCAAGTGCACGGAAGGCATGTATCAAGTGCACGGAAGGCATGTATCAAGTGCACGGAAGGCATGTATCAAGTGCACGGAAGGCATGTATCAAGTGCACGGAAGGCATGTATCAAGTGCACGGAAGACATGTATCAAGTGCACGGAAGGCATGTATCAAGTCAAATGCAATTCATGTTATATTTAAAAAATGTCACCTGATAATAACGAAATATTAAACAAATAATATTATTATTTTTACCCAGCATTAATTGCTACAAAATTATTATAAATATTATCTTGTTGTTAATATGTACCACTTACCATCCCAGTGAATGATTTAATGTAATTCCTGCCAATTGACAATACGCGTAGATTTTTGAGACCGTTCAGTCCGGTCACTTTTTCCAAAGTATTCGTTGAGAGACTCAATTTTCTGAAACAAAATAGCATAAAATACCTCCGAAGTGTAGTCTAGGAGTGAACTGACTGAACGATACATTCAACTATATTTTGATATATTTTGGCCCAACTTAAGAGCCACTATAGTTTTCCAGTTCGCCAATAACAGTAATAATATTATCGGAGTTGAAACGTGTCATTTTATTAAAGTATGAAACAAAATCTTGATTTTACTCGCAATTCACGAGAGTAGCCAGTGTGCTGTCCATCTTCTCAATGGGGGGCCACTGGAAGATAAGTGTCACTTCCTTAGCAGTCGTCGCGTCTTGCCCGGTCTTGTCCTCCCATTTTTTAATGGCCTCCTTAATAGTCGTGGCCTTTGCCATTGTTTTTATGTTATAATTAAAACAAAGCTAGAAATTGCTTGGTAACGAATTATTGATATAACGACTCACGGCGTACAAAAATCGTCTAACCATACCGTTCGAATAGAATTAGTCTAGTAGGTGGCGCTAGTTTCTACGCATAAGCACTTGGAGCATGACAAATACATAGCTTAATAATGTACGAGCTTAATTATGTACGACTTTCTGTTTTTTTACCGAGGGAAATGGCCGATCGAGTAGACTTCCTCTTTGTCATGGTTTTAAACTACAATTTAGTAACAACGTACCGAAAATACTTATAAAATATTAACTAGGCCTTAACCTTAAAGTATTACTATTAAATTATGTTACTGCAACCTAACTACGTTATTTACTGATATTATCTAGATCATAATATGGTCCAGAATTCAGAACTACGAGCTATGCCGTTAGGAACGAATAGGAAACAATAATTAATAACAGAGCTTGAAAACAAGTAATATTTTTAGCAGAATATATTTGGGATTTGTTTTTGGTACGATATCCATTTTTGTGCAAAGATTAAATCAATAAAAAATCTGTGTTTCTAATTTAATATGGATAAATCATAAGGGATAAACATCACGAGGTGTTATCCAACCATTTCATAATTGGCGCCAAATGTCATGCAACACCCGATTTCTGGTTTCCGGTAAGTGACGCGCATGTATTATCGATCGAAAAATCTCGACTGGCTTGGCTTAGCGGCTAGCGTCTGTTCCTCCTGAATAACAGCCGCGCCTTACATATTTTGCGAAGTTCATTTATAATTTGCGTCAATTGCTTTTATTTATGAGAGATTTTCTGAAAATAACATCGAAAAGTGAAGGTCACTGGTTTGACGTTTTTGAGCCGCCCTCCACCACGCCATAACTCCTTTTTTATTTTTTTATTCATTGCCTCCTTTGCCAAAACTCGTAATTAAAAAAAAAAACAAAGTCTATTGTGGTTGAATGAAATGTGATTTCTTGTCGAAAAATAATTTTATCCCAGAAAATAATCACATTTAACTTGTAAGTAGCTTTTAAAATATCATGGAATTTTTCCAAACACTGAAGATTTAATGGCGGACATTTTACATTTTCACTTTGCCGCTGTACCCGATCTGACGCCATAGCCAGTACGATTTTTTTTTCTAAAAAAAGTTATTTTTTGTTTTTTTCTTGACTTTAGTTTCGGATTGGTTTGTTTTGTTTGGATTTGAATAGTGGTTCCCGCTTTTTATATACTACTGTGATTATACAAGCTCTCTGTATTTCCTTTACAATAAATTAGATCGTAAATAATTCTAGCGTGTCACACTCGGCAACTGTAGTAAATACATTCTGGCTGATAGGTTAGGTTCATAAAACCTTTCAAGATAGTGGAATTTGTGATTATATTCAATTTATTACAGAAGTATCATCGATAAATCTGTGTTCTCGTCTTAACAATGACAGAAACGGAGAAGGCGGTTAAATCTATATCACCACCTTCCAAGATTAAGGTAAGGAAATACCAAATAGATGCTGAATATTATTACGAAACATTTCTAAACTTGTACACAGTCTTGAGAAAAACAGCTCTTCGTTGTTTCCACATTAACGAAGCATTCAATCATAGATTCAACTAATGAAGAAGATATAACCAAATACCTCATAAAACCAATAAACATTTCATTATCTTATTACTATTATGTATGTTTATGGCACATTAACATTTAACTCACTGATTACAGGCCTTGTCTTTTAGCTATGAAATTACTGACACATGAGACATTCCACCTTCTGGTCTCATAGTAATGGCCGCATACAATACTACTTAGGTCTTGTCTTAGAGGTTACAACTTAAAAGTGGTGGTCCATCTGATCATTCTGTAATATTGTCAAATAAAAAAATTGCATTAACACCCCTGCATCCTGCAACAAACTGATTCCCTGTCTCACAGATGTCACCGACACCAGATACACAACAATTGTCCTAAGCCGACTGTTCTATGACTAATAAACTGCATTCAGTGTTTGCCATGTCCGTTATACTCACTTTGAGTTGATACTAGCTATCAACTGAGCCACAGTTAACATTAATGATGTTATCCGGAATGGTTTCCACTGCGGCAACTGATTCCATTATGGATAAGCTTTGCTGTTTATGACTATCCTAATTCTACATAGGAACAAACATTTGTGTACCAAGGATCGTGCTCGCGAAAAGAAATGAAGCTTTCCATTCGGGGTTTCTTGTCTTTTCTCATGGAGGGTCGGACAGGGTTTGAAGGCATCAAACTTAGCAATAAGTATGCGTGACTTTATGTTTTGAAAATTATTGACGTTTTCAAGCCATTTCTTTATGATTTCTATGAAAATAAAGTTTTTGACTTTGACTATTGCGTGGATAGTAATATCACTATTATAATATTAATTGCATGTGGTAATTTCCAGGTGGAACCAGAGTCCGATAATGAGTTTGAGGTTGCCTGCCGTCTCTGCACAAAGACATTTGCAAGCTGCACTGCTCTGATGAACCACGCCAAGATATCCCACGTCAGTGCATACTCCACCGGCAACCCCACAATGTGGACGCTGGACGATGCAGAGAAAGTGGTATGTTGGTTACGCATCATTCTGTCCGAATGGCAGAAAAAGATGATGAAAGAAGATTGCAACTTGAGAATGTTGAGGTGGATTTTGGACACCATCTCTGCTTTTTAATTCGACCATGTTGCTATTAATTATCATTACCATTAGAACATATGCCAAGTTCTTCGGGAGAAGTTCCGTCACTATATCTGCGGTCAAGCAGTACTGCAGTCGTGTTACTTTGTACTTTGAAAGGATGCTGTTGAATTTAAAAGCACTTGAGATATTCCATCTTCACGTCTGAGAGTTCCAGTATACGATGCTACTTGGGTTTTGTTGCACCGAGGGGAAGAGCCAAGTTCTTGTTATAGGCAAAAGCTACCTTAACTTAACTAACCACCTTACCATATGATTCTTAGGCAATTTATCACAAAAAAATTGTGGCTTACAGATTGTAAACATTTTTGGATTTTTTGACACTTACTATATATTTATTTGTTTTACATACTTGACTGGTCTCGCAGCTCAGTTTCTGGTAGTAACTGTTATTGTAGGTTGTGGGTTTGATTCCCAACCAGGACAAATATTTATGTGAAGGTCATAGTGGTCTGTGTCTATGTATATAAGTATTCTCATGTTAGTTGTCTGGTACCCATAGTACAAGCTGTGCTTAGTTTCGGGTCTAGATGTATATAAGTATTCTCATGTTAGTTGTCTGGTACCCATAGTACAAGCTGTGCTTAGTTTCGGGTCTAGATGTATATAAGTGTTCTCATGTTAGTTGTCTGGTACCCATAGTACAAGCTGTGCTTAGTTTCGGGTCTAGATGTATATAAGTATTCTCATGTTAGTTGTCTGGTACCCATAGTACAAGCTGTGCTTAGTTTCGGGTCTAGATGTATATAAGTATTCTCATGTTAGTTGTCTGGTACCCATAGTACAAGGTACTTAGTTTCGGGTCTAGTTAGGACTTTGTGAAATGTCCACCAATATTTATTAATTATCATAATAATTCTGCAGATGACTTTAATCTAACCATTGAGATATGGGGCCTAAATCAAATTATAATTAATTCCAGGTCGTTTCAAAACCAAAAGCAAAACCGAAGCCGAGGAAATATAATGAAACAATCAACTTGGAAAGCATACAGAAGACCCACCAAGCTGCTACCACCATGAAATCGACGGTCATGCAGAGCCTGGCGTCAACCAATGTCAGTTACATCATCATCAAGTCCGAGGAACCGCCCAAGGAGAAGAAGATCAGGAAGATTAAGAAGTCTGAGCCGGGCCGCAAGAGCCCTCTGTCTATCATGTGAGCTACATGTCTCTGAATCAGTTATAATATGTCTATAACAGGCCTCATAGCTCAGTTGGTAGTAACTCGGCCTTCTGTCAGGGGTTCGATTACCACCCAGGACAAACATTTGTGTGACGAATATAGTTGTTCTGTGTCTGGATGTTAATATGTATTACTAGCTGTTGCCCGCGACTTCGTCCTCGTGGAATTCGATTTTATCACACACCTTTATTTTACCTCTCGGAAAAGTAGCCTAATTTACTCCTTGTTACATCAGATTTTGTCACATCACATCAGCCAGTGAAAGTCCCGTCAAAATAGGTCCAGCCATTTCAGAGATTAGCCGGAACAAACAGACAGAGACAAAAATGTTGTTTTGGTATATGTACCGTGTAATCCATATGCACTTAGTAAAAAGCTGTAATTTGAATATACAAACAGACTCCAATTTTATTTATTTGTATAGATTATTTTATATTTATATGTCCAGGCGTCCGTTGGAGTGCGTGGAGGCTTCGCCGTTCGGCGCCGACGGCGTCTGCCACCAGATGTTCATAACCTGCTGCGAGTACACGGAGCACCAGGTTCTGGAGCACGCGGGGCCCCGGGCGCGCCGCCGCGCCCCGCGCTGCCTCGTCTGCGAGCGGGTGCTGATGCACACGCGGCAGGACAAGCCGCACCCGTGCGAGGTGAGACCGACACCCGGCACTCCTCCCCGGGAGCTGCACCAGGAGCTGCCCCAGGAGCTGTTCCAGGAGCTGCCCCAGTAGTACCCCAGGAGCTGATCCAGGAGTCCCCCAGGAGCTGTTCCAGGAGTACCCCAGTAGCTGTTCCAGGAGTCCCCCAGGAGCTGTTCCAGGAGTACCCCAGGAGCTGTTCCAGGAGTCCCCCAGGAGCTGCCCCAGTAATACCTCAGTAGCTGCCCCAGAACTCCCTCCGGAGCTGTTCCAGGAGTCCCCCAGGAGCTGTTCCAGGAGTCCCCAAGACTCCCCTAGGAGCTGTCCCGGGAGTCCCCCAGGAGCTGCACGTATCATTCATCTGGTTGAAGCTAGACTCCAAAGTCTCGACCACCGACGCAAAGTATCCAGTCTATCGGTATTCTATAGGTTACGTAATACGTAAACCTAACTATAGTCTTCTTTTTGTTCCAGCAATGCGTTGAAGCGTTCGACACAGAGCCGGAGTTGACTGAGCACAAGCAGAGAGTACACGTTAAGAAGAAGAAGTTTGAGTGTTCGCTGTGCCGCAAGCGGTTCTCGGCACAGGTACGAGGTGGCACATTGCCTCACTCACTCACTCACTCTGTTATTCAATCACTCACTCACTTACTCGGTCATTCAGTCGCTCACTCACTCGGTCAATCAATCGCTTACTCACTCTGTCATTCAAGCACTCACTCACTCACTCGGTCATTTAAACACATACTCACTCGTTCATTCAATCACTCGCTCACTTGGTCATTCAATCATTCACTCGGTCATTGAATCACTCACTCGCTCGGTTATTCAATCACTCGGTTATTCAATCACTCACTCAATCACGCGGTCATTAAATCACTCTCATCCACTCGGTCATTCAATAATTCACTCACTCACTCGGTCACTCACTGACTCACCGACTTTGGGAAAAGTTGCAATTATATTATGGATTCGAGACGTGCCCCGGCTTCGCATGGGTGCAATTAACTAGTAAATAGAACGAGGAGTGCGCTTAGCAAGAGATTACTAATAAAATATTACAATTATACAAATTATATACACAAACCTTCATTTATCTCTCATTCTATTAGTGAAAACAGTATCAAAATGCGTCGCCTTGTTTAGAAGATGTACCCGGAGAAACAGAGAGAGAGAGAGAGAGAACAGAGTTATATACTCCTGCTAGCATCATCGTATCTCTTACCATTAAAAATATATATTGTTACTGTTTCAAATAAATAAACTTATTACTATTATTATTAAGCTATGTTGGTTATGCAATTGTGTGGTAATATAAATATAAAATAAATATTGGTGGACATTGTCACACAGCGCCATCTAGCCCCAAAGTAAGCTAAGCATAGCTTGTATAATGGGAATCAGACAACTGATATACATACTTATATACTTTTGTAAATACATATAATACATATACACCGAGACACAAACATCAATGTTACATAAATATTTGTCGTCGGTGGGAATCGAACCCACGACCTACAACTCAGAAGGCAGTTACTACCAACTGAGCTGTGGGGCCTATCTTGTACGCAGTGCTGGTGTTACAGGGCGGGCTGGTGCAACATATGCGCATGCACACTGGCGACCGGCCGTACGCGTGCGCGCACTGCCCCAAGGCGTTCACGCAGAAGTCGGGGCTCGAGCAGCACACGCGCACGCACACCAAAGAGCGCCCCTACCGGTGCGTGCTCTGCCGGAAGGCGTTCGTGCAGACCGTCCATCTGCGCCAGCACATGCGCACACACACCAACCTCACGCCCTTCCAGTGCGTCGTGTGCGGGAAGAGATTCAAACAGGTGAGCTAACTACCCGCCCCGCACGCCCTTCCAGTGCGTCGTGTGCGGGAAGAGATTCAAACAGGTGAGCTAACTACCCGCCCCGCACGCCCTTCCAGTGCGTCGTGTGCGGGAAGAGATTCAAACAGGTGAGCTAACTACCCGCCCCGCACGCCCTTCCAGTGCGTCGTGTGCGGGAAGAGATTCAAACAGGTGAGCTAACTACCCGCCCCGCACGCCCTTCCAGTGCGTCGTGTGCGGGAAGAGATTCAAACAGGTGAGCTAACTACCCGCCCCGCACGCCCTTCCAGTGCGTCGTGTGCGGGAAGAGATTCAAACAGGTGAGCTAACTACCCGCCCCGCACGCCCTTCCAGTGCGTCGTGTGCGGGAAGAGATTCAAACAGGTGAGCTAACTACCCGCCCCGCACGCCCTTCCAGTGCGTCGTGTGCGGGAAGAGATTCAAACAGGTGAGCTAACTACCCGCCCCGCACGCCCTTCCAGTGCGTCGTGTGCGGGAAGAGATTCAAACAGGTGAGCTAACTACCCGCCCCGCACGCCCTTCCAGTGCGTCGTGTGCGGGAAGAGATTCAAACAGGTGAGCTAACTACCCGCCCCGCACGCCCTTCCAGTGCGTCGTGTGCGGGAAGAGATTCAAACAGGTGAGCTAACTACCCGCCCCGCACGCCCTTCCAGTGCGTCGTGTGCGGGAAGAGATTCAAACAGGTGAGCTAACTACCCGCCCCGCACGCCCTTCCAGTGCGTCGTGTGCGGGAAGAGATTCAAACAGGTGAGCTAACTACCCGCCCCGCACGCCCTTCCAGTGCGTCGTGTGCGGGAAGAGATTCAAACAGGTGAGCTAACTACCCGCCCCGCACGCCCTTCCAGTGCGTCGTGTGCGGGAAGAGATTCAAACAGGTGAGCTAACTACCCGCCCCGCACGCCCTTCCAGTGCGTCGTGTGCGGGAAGAGATTCAAACAGGTGAGCTAACTACCCGCCCCGCACGCCCTTCCAGTGCGTCGTGTGCGGGAAGAGATTCAAACAGGTGAGCTAACTACCCGCCCCGCACGCCCTTCCAGTGCGTCGTGTGCGGGAAGAGATTCAAACAGGTGAGCTAACTACCCGCCCCGCACGCCCTTCCAGTGCGTCGTGTGCGGGAAGAGATTCAAACAGGTGAGCTAACTACCCGCCCCGCACGCCCTTCCAGTGCGTCGTGTGCGGGAAGAGATTCAAACAGGTGAGCTAACTACCCGCCCCGCACGCCCTTCCAGTGCGTCGTGTGCGGGAAGAGATTCAAACAGGTGAGCTAACTACCCGCCCCGCACGCCCTTCCAGTGCGTCGTGTGCGGGAAGAGATTCAAACAGGTGAGCTAACTACCCGCCCCGCACGCCCTTCCAGTGCGTCGTGTGCGGGAAGAGATTCAAACAGGTGAGCTAACTACCCGCCCCGCACGCCCTTCCAGTGCGTCGTGTGCGGGAAGAGATTCAAACAGGTGAGATTCAAGATGGACTGCGTTCGCGTGGAATTCGTATTTTACCCCTCGGAAAAGTAGCCTAAGTTACTCCTTGTTACATCAGCTATCTGCCAGTGAAAGTCCCGTCAAAATCGGTCCAGCCGTTTCAGAGATTAGCCGGAACAAAGACAGACAGACAAAAATTTAAAAAAAAATTGTTTTGTTATATGTACCGTGTATACATCCATATGCACTTATTAAAAAGCGGTTATTTTAATATTATAAACAGACACTCCAATTTTATTTATTAGTAATATATATATAATGTAACTTTCCTCAACAGAGCAATCACCTGAACTACCATTACAAACACCATCCGAACACTTTGACGAAAGAGCAACATCAGAAATACATGAAGGTCATCGGCACAATGTACAAAAACACGCCAAAGCAACAAGACGCGCAAAGTGTACAGGGAGGCGAGCAAAGTGAACAGGGAGACGAGCAAAGTGTGCAAGACGCGCAAAGTGTACAGGAGGGCGCAGAAGAATCGCCCCAATCAGGATACAGTGAAATTGCAGAAGAAATGGAAATAAAAGTGGAACAGGGGGATTTTGAAGATGGTATACAGGTCGAGGGAACTTACGACGTGGATGACACTTACACTTTCTGCGTGGATAATATGGATGGAATTACCTGTCAGTATGAGAATTGAGCGTCGTGTGTGTGGGGGCGCTACGCACGATTGTGATAGGGGACTTGGGTAGCTGGTTCGGATCCCGACGTGTACCAGCTTTTTTCGCTTGATAGATTTATGTGCGCAATACCACATTCTTGAAGCGGTGAGGAGTGAGGAAACCGACATGTCCTAGGACTAATTTGATGTGACATGTGTCAGGTGTACGAAAGGAGTCTCTTTGAGGGGCACTTCAATAAATAAAAAGACTAGTAGTAATGGTCTGGCTCCCTTTATTGGCTCATTATCCAATAATATGGGTAACGCTTACATACATTTGCTTACTATTTGTACCTTTGTGAGAGTTTATGTAAAATATATAAATATATATTGGTGGACATTGTCACACAGCGCCATCTAGCCCCAAAGTAAGCTAAGCATAGCTTGTGTCATAGGAACCAGACAACTGATATACATTCTTATTGTAAATACATATGCGAAATGCATACCCAGACAGAACAAACATCTTCGTCACACAAATGTTTGTCCTGTATAGGAATCGAACCCACGACGTAATACATCGCTGAAGGCAAAGTTACTGGCAACTGAACTGCAGCGGTGTTAAATTAATAAAATATTGTTATATTTTGTGTTGTATGTATCCATTACGACGCCCTTGTATTTTCTCTATGACATATTTAACTTTGTATTATTTTTATTTTAAATATGATTTTATTCTAGAATAAACAGTTTCACTATGACACTAGACCCCTTGTTTCAATCCGGTGGTCGCTGGTTCAAATTACGACCAGGGCCAACGAAATTTTTCCCTTAAAAAAAATTTTTAATACCACGTTTCATAAACGGTGACGGAAAACATCGTGAGGAAACCGACATGTCTTAGAACCAAGAAATTCGAAGACATGTGTCAAGTGCACGAAAGGAGTCTCTTTGAGGCGCGCTTTATCCTTTCAGCGCACTAGTTCCAGAGAACCTGTGAAACGATTAGTAAGTAGACTTGTAAATATTAGAATTGATTCGTCCGCGTGGAATTCGGTTTTATCACGCACCCCTATTTCACCCCTCGGAAAAGTAGCCTAAGTTACTCCTTGTTACATCAGCTGTCTGCCAGTGAAAGTCCCGTCAAAATCGGTCCAGCCATTTCAGAGATTAGCCGGAACAAACAGACAAAAAAAAAAGACGTGTGGCACTCGGAGACTGCCGCGGTAAAGCTATTGCGCGTGATATTTCAAAAAGTCATTAAAAGTTCTGGTATTTATCGATAGATGGAAAAACTAAAAAGTATCACCGCTGTGCCGGTCGGAGTGGGGGGTGTTAGGTTTTTTTCGTTACGGAATTTCTGGATTCGGTCTCCACGCTCAAGGCCCGCGATAGAAGCTATGCAATAGCTTAATAATTGTAAAAAAATGTTTTGGTGTATGTACCGTATCTATATGCACTTAGTAATACAATAAATATTTTCTGATTCTGATTCTTGTGTCTGCCCAGCTCTCGCTCGCCGCGTCTGCAGTGTAACCTAACGGGATGTAATAAATAAAACTAAGCAATGAACAGTCATTATATTTATTTCCATTTAGACATATATAAGTTTAACATGGTAAAGCTTATCTACATATACAAAGTTTCAGTCACACTAGTGATGCGACGAACCAACCTAAATACGACCATGAAGGTCTAAATCGTGAACGACATTCGCACTGTCCAGCCAAATAATGGACAGACACAAATATAGCTTTCTTTACGGGTCGAGAGACGGCGACCGGGACAGCGGTTGCATTCGCCCAATACTGCCGTCCTTTAACTAGAAAGCCGTTAACCCTCAAAAGGTTGTTTTTGACTTTTTAATAGGAAGCGATACAGTTCAAAATTGTCCATCTTTCTGTCTAAGAAACGTTTGTAAATTATAATTAGTTTCGGAGATATAAAAGAAAATTGTAGGCCGTTAAGTGACGGATTTAAAAGGAATTAAAAATAGTTCTCTGAACATATCTCAAAAACAACAATTTGGGCTTAACGGCCTTTTAGTTAAAGGACGGCAGAATAGCATACCTGACAGTCAACTGATATTTGAATCAGTCAATAGAGTTAGTTCCACTAAATAAGCCCCTTGGCTGTGGCGCTAGTGTCTACGTGTAAGCACAATATTCCGTTGTATCAAATTAGTTCCTGGATTCGCCACGGGACTTAATTCGTTGACTGTTGAGGCTGATTTACAAATTAAAACTTCAAGATTGAAGATCTTCTGTAAGTAATCAGACGATGAAAGAAATTATCATAATTCTAGCAAGTTTTATATGCTATCAGTATATATGGCTCCCATAGTACAAGCTATGCTAGTTTGGGACTAGATGGCGCTGTGTGAATTGTCCACCAATATTATTATTATATGGTAGGTTCCAAATCTAGTTGACCTAGAGTTTCTAGCCTAGATTTTCTAGATGACCTGCCATCCTAAAACTGACGAATTTTTCCAACACTTAGATCCTATGGCAGAGGGTTAAGAAAAGTTAAAATGTAAGTTTACTTTCAAATTTCACAAGGAAACATCTGTGAACACGGCGGGTTCGTAAGGACACTTAATTATCACATTTATGCAAAAACCTTTCAGATGCAGTGGATCTTAATAACGAAATATTTGAAATAATCAATATTTTAAATAAGGGTATTTTTTTAAGGGTATGTAATAATGACAGAGGTTTCGTGTAGCTGAATTCGAAACAAAATAATAATATTTCATTTCTGATATATATAATATATATAATACACATAATATATATAATACACATAATATATATAATACACATAATATATATAATACACATAATATATATAATACACATAATATATATAATACACAGTTAAATATTTCAGCTACAAGTAGGTACTTATTGATCAGAAAATAAATGCGAAGTCAACTGCTTTTTAGATTTAATTAATTTGTAAACCGGTTTAGATATTATGGATATGATTAATAAAAAATACGTGACAATTAAGTCTTAGATTTTAACTAAAAAAAATAACAAAAAATTATTAAAAGAAATTAAAAAAATACTCTTTTACTAGTTTCATACAAAAATGATAAAATCCCTTTTTGAATACGGCATAAAGACAGGTTTCCCTTAAAAACGATTGCTTATGTTACGGGACAGATCCACTGCATTCATAAGTCCCACTTAAAGATATACATTAGTATCGCAAGCGAGACGTTGGCGGGGCGCGATTATTTAGAACAAATTAATTATACGTATTTTTTTATGTAATACATTTACGGAACGAGCCGACGGCCCACCTGATGTTAAATGGTAACCCATAACAACTGATGCGACTTGGGTCCTCCCCTACTAGGTACGACAAGACCCATCGCATCGTATGCGCCCGTAACTCTGAGACGTGTAGGTGTAATGGCTCACGTGCTTGTAATTTCACCGGCAACCACACCTTTCAAACCGGAACACAGTAACTATTCCAAAATTTTTCAAATGAAAAATTCCAGTGTTACGGCAAAGAAAGGAGGCCATTTGTGGCTTATTTGTGTACAGAAAGTATTTTATATAGGTATATAAAGGAAATCAGGAATTCAGACAGCAAATTTTTTAAGCTCTTTGCTAACTCGAACAAAATAATGGTAAGTTTTTATTTATACAAGTTTAGCGGTCTAGCGGTTACTAGCGACAGTATATTAAGTTTTAACTATGTATTAATAATCTCATATAAGTGAACTGTATTTATGTTCTTTTAAGAATAAATTTATTTCTTTCGTGACCTTATGTTTTGAATATTGTTGACGTATCCAAGCCATTATTTCTATATGAATTCTATGGAAATAAAGTTTATGACTTTGACTTTGACTTTAAACAGAACAGTAATTGGTATCACGTCACGACAACGCCCCGCTCCACGAAGTAAACATGAAAATGCGATAAGCGTGAACAATCTACACAAACACTTAAAACTACGATTATAAAAGCGTATTTTATAAAATAAACCAGTAACTAGAAAAATTAAAGGTTTAGAAACCAGATATAAAGGGTTATATATAAGAGAACGTCCAATAACTTCTGCAGTAGAATCCGAGAACGCCCAATAACTTCTGCACTAGAATTCGAGAACGCCCAATAACTTCTGCACTAGAATCCGAGAACGCCCAATAACTTCTGCACTAGAATTCGAGAACGCCCAATAACTTCTGCACTAGAATCCGAGAACGCCCTATAACTTCTGCACTATAATTGTCAAGTTTTCAAGATAAAACTTTATCGTTTACAATCTGTATTTTAAGAATTATTAAATTCTGCATTTTAATGGTTTATTTCATAAATTTACGCGTTCAACGAATATTTTAAATTGCATTCTTTAAAACTACAAGGTACAAACGTACAATGACAATAAATTCTACGATAAACGTCAATTATACCAGCTAACAACGAAGTGCAAAAAGTAGTCACCTAAATAAAATAAAAAATGCATTTTTGAACTGACTTAAAACTTCTGAACACAAAAAATATTTTTTAAAGACACTATTTTTGTACCTCATTTTAGTAAAAGCCTGCATAACACTAATAATTATTAAGAAACAACAATAAAAAAAAGTAATAATACATTTTTCAAGTTGGCAAACGTATCTACCGATTTATCAATTTAATGTCAATTGTCAACAATAATAGACATATGATGATAAATATTAATTAATCAATTGCATGATTATTTGCATAACTTAAAAATGGCACACAACTGGTAAAATTTTAATTACGCCAATATAATTAGTTTAATTGCACCATCAGTTAGTGAATCTAAACTTAATAACTAATAAAAAGTGATTCAATTATAACTAATAAAAAGTGATTCAATTACATGATTTTAAGTTTTAAGTTCATATATTTTGAATTAAGATAAAACAAATTCATGAATGTAAATAATAATTAAAACTTTGACATATTATTTTACTCCGAAAAGGTCAAGGTTGGTCAAAGTAATCAATTTATTTTTTTAGCTGTAGATTTTCTCCTTTTCGGAATAAAGTACATATCGATTCAGATTTAGTCAAGAAAATAAAAATAAACTATTAAAAAGAGAACCAAATACATACATTAGAGTAATAATATCTCCATCAAAATGTATGCAATAAAATCTATAGTAGATTTATATTCTAATTAAATTAGTTTGCGAATATAACGATATAAAAAAACTGTAGCTGGTGCATTTATTGAACTATACTTAGCCTAATAAAGTGTGGTTTTAAGTATTCTGTATTATGGCACTTAGTACTAGGTGCCGGATTCAAAATTGATTCAAGCTTATATTTAATTAAACAGTATATACCTCTTTTTTACCTGAAAATAAATTGCAAAACAAATATTAATTTTATTAAGTAATACTTACTTAAAGCTGTTTCTTATTTTTTTCCAAGAAACATTCTTTTAACCTCCACTAAACTAATTGATAGGTTTAAACAATTATTAATTAAAATATATGTAAAAATAGTAAGTCCCTTGAGTACAGAATTATAAGGAGACATGTAGATTTAAAACATATTTACTGAGGAATCATTTGATAGTGTAACATCGATGTTTTCAAATATGATTCCGCAGCTTATAACCAAAATAGAGAACTCAGTCACTCCTGCAGTGTAACAGATTATTACGCGTAACAGTATTAAGTTATATATATATTAAGTATTAAGATGCATCCGTACCGCAAAGTGCATAACTTACTGCATTGAAGGATTTCGGCGAAATACAGACATTACTACCACCTCAATCTCTAAGGAGATTCAATAACTATTCTTCGCTAAGTCGAAGTATCAGCTTAACATCAGCTCATTGGTAACCTAATATCATGATTAAATTATAAAAAAGCAGGTCTTCAGATATTTGAGATTTGTAAATCACTTGTTAAAAAGAGGAAATTAGTAGCAGTTAGGAATTTAACTTATTGAGGAATTCCGAAGCAGAAAATACATAGGGATACTTTTTTCCAAAACAAGACCGTCACAAAATGAATATAACTAAATTAATATATTCACGCCTATACAATTTTTTCAATTTTTTTTTCTAAAATAGTATATAGAATCCACAATTTAAAAAAAAATGTGAGCCGTCACGGGACGCCTGGCAGATGTGAAACATCGACATTATTTTGTAAGAAACTAAGTACCCCATCACTAATAATGTTTATGATTTGTCGTAACCTTGAACGGACCAATCAGCGCTCATGCCGTGGCGACGCGTCGCCAAGCCAGAAATCGGTTTTACGTGCGGCCATAGATGTTTCACATCAAAAAACAAAAATTCTTCTTTTGCTTGCTTCTAAAATCTGATAGATCTGTTTGTAGACAAAATTATCTTTAATCATTAAAAATTACTTTTCTACGGCGCTCCCTACAAATAATTTCCAAAGTACGTGTAACTCACATGATAACAATGGAACTCACCTCATTTCATGCTCATGTTGCTGTAGATGTCAAAATCGTCGAGCCCCTCCGGCTCGAACGCCCGTATCTGTTCAAACAGCTCGCTGTCCATGAAGGAGTCCGCCTGCGCGGGAGTCACCGCGCTCAAGTAGCTGTTGTTTGTAATCCATTTGGAGATTTCCGGTTTAGTCGGTTGGAGATTTGTTTCGTTATTTTTTTTATTTAATTTTTGATTTGTAGTTTGAATATGAATTAAGGAATTTTGTGAAATAATGGGCATTTATTATATAATTGATTTGGAGAGTGTATAGTTATTTAGTAAATATTTCAGATGTCAATATTATTGAAGGGAGATTTTAAAAAAATGTTTTCAGAGTTAGAAGATTAATGTATGTAAGTTTGGATAATTCGAAATGTGGGGAATTCGTGTAATTTTTTATAAGGATTAACAAAATGGTTATACAAGAACGTATATATAAGATAGTTTTTGGAATTTTTTGTATTTTTTGATGTTTCAGATTTTTATTATATTATTTATGTTTGTGTATTATTATTGAAGTTGTGTTATGTGTCACCATGTCGCCGTCACGTCGCAGCAATCGGGAAAGAAAGAGAAAATGCAACACGTTAGACAAGGACGGTCGTCAGAAAAAAACAAACAAAAATATAAAACCTACAACTTACACCGTCGCCAAAAGGCAGCACAGACAAAAAAGGGGAAGTTGTAGTGTCTATGGTACAAAAAATTATTTTATATAACATAAAAAAAACTCTAATTGACTAATTAAACGACCGTCTGTGTTGCATTTTCGCGTTGATAAGTTAAGAAGAAAAAAATTGTCTCTGGTTATTTATAATTAGTTTACATTAATAACTGCGTCTTGAAATTTTCCAGCCCTATTATAAAACGTTCACAGAGACAAGTCCTCTTCTTGATTTAATAATAAAAAAAATTCTTAATTTCACATAATTATAATTGTATTACAAAAAGACATACATGCATTCAACATTGTTTATACATTTAAGATCATGATTATACGGTGGCTAAATTTGACATGTCAAAATTTATGTCAAATATACGTGAAACTCCCGTAGAAAATTACCCGAAAAATAAAACTTTGCATTAATTACAGAAAAATTATTATGCAAAAACTTGGCAAAGTCGACGAATTATCTTGTGATTATGTTAAACAGTAAATTTCATTATAACATCGAATAATGCTCTTATCTACGGGTATATTTAATTATCAACTCACATAAACCACAATTTTAGATTCATATAACAATTATCTCATTAATATAAATATCAATAGTCATAAACAATTTTGTGTAAATAATTTTAAGATCGCCATCGAGGGTGATTTAAATGATTTGATATATATGAAATTTTATATCTAAATATAATAGTCACATCCATGAATGATTAAAAAATGTATTATAACTAATGTAATATAAATTCGTTTTTATAAACTATATAATAAATGCCAATTGAGAACGCAATAATGATATATTCAAACAGTAGTTGACCGATTTTTCAACAATTAACTGTATATTTAATATAATTATAATAATCACGCTGTTTTTTTAAATACGTCTTAAGTAGACAAATGAATTTATCACAAGCTCATAGCTCTTAGAGTAGCAAAAAACAAAGATAACTATCGCATTGACAAAGTTATTAAAAAAGCTTTTTTTTAATTTATCTGACATCGTTAACTTTTGTCGGAAATTTCTCTTAAGGTAATAATACTCAACATATATTTTTATTTTATGTAACTTTATGATATCTAAACATATACTAATCGATAAAAAACTTAATCTAATACTTCTGCAATATAGAAAACTTACCAAAAGCATAAAACACTTTTAAAACTAACGTCACAACTAAAGTTAAATTATGTACTCACACAAAACTAGCACCGAATTATAAAAAAAAAATAAAAAAATATCAGTTTTGTCTTAAAATCAAATATGCAAACAATAGCGATCTAAAACATATACATAATCTAATTAAAAAATACGAGACCATCATTCAAAACACAGTTTTTAGGAAAAATCGCGTATATTTTTGGTCACATTTTCATTATAACTAATCCGAATACTGTATTTTTTTTCGTTATTTTCCTTGTCCAGTTTTATTTCACGATATTTATCTATCTACCTTAATTTTAACATCGAATACGTTTCACATAAAATCGTTCTAAGCACAATATAATAGTAACGGTATATAAAGATAATTAGGTATATTGTTCAATTTTACAAGAAAGTGGATAATCTGAAAATATGTAATTTTGTGCACCCGAATTTTACATATAAATATAAAACGTGCATTGTATAATAAATACTCCATAGTAAAATAAATACAATTATTATATAAAATCAGTCCCTTTAGGAATACAGAAAAAATAATATTTAAATCTAGGACGGTGTTTCTGTCATGGATTTCTTTATATACCTCATACGCGCATATAACCTATTGACAAATTAACTAATTTTAATTTATTTTTTTATATTTGTATGTTATATTTGAAAGATGTTTATTAATTAATAACATTGACTTTTCGATATGGTTGTCACATTTATTTATTTAAAAAATCCCTGCATTCGTTTTCGTGGATATCTGAGCCTAATATTCAAAATTGGTCAACATTTATAAAAACCGGCTAATCCTTAATTCAATACATATTTTTTATAAATATCATGATAATAATACTTTTTGTTACAGAAAAACAAGCTATAATCTGTTTATTTAATTTATTTAAATATGTTAAATACATTTTAAATTTAAGTGTTTTATTAATTTCATGTTTTTCTGTAATTTTAAACAAAATTAAACATGTTTATTTAGGCCAGACATTTTTTTTTCGTTTTATTACATATAATTTAACGTAGGATGATACGAATAAGTCTTATTTTAAAGTTGATGAAAATACTAAAAGAATCTAACGTCTCCATCCAAAATTGACGTCATGTAATATCAGTTTTTCGACCAAACATCTACAGCAGCGCTAAATTTGCGCGTATACTTTATTTGAATATATACAACATCCTTCATAGACAACAATTTTAAAACATTCATTACCTTATGGAATATTTTCTTTTATTTTTTAATTAAATGCATGTGTTGCCATTAAAAGGCTACAAACATCTATTATAAAACACGAAGATATAGCTCACGAAAATAAATTTCAGAGACAAATTTCTTTAAGTCTTAGATTTATACTCAAGAATGTTTATATCATGACTGTTTTATATGGAACCCTCTGATTAAAATGTCATTATATGAATCCCCGAATGAAATAACTAAAATCGTAGCTTTATTCTCCATTCAGAAAACTAGATAATGGAAACAGCAGATATAATAAAAAAATCTATAATGAACCCTATTTATTTGATATATTTTTAAGGGATTGTTATTTAGACAGATATCCCGTAAAATTATCGGAGGCAGTCTATTTTCACACAGTTCAGTAGGAAATATTTTGAACTAACCCTTTTATATCACACCACGCTAATGGACCATTGAAACGGGCTTAGTTATACTGATAACCACTAAAATTGAAATCTATACAAATAAATAAAATTGGAGTGTCTTTTTGTTTTAAAATAACCGCTTTTTATTAAGTGCATTTAGATGTATACAAGGTACATATACCAAAACAACCAATTTTTGGCTGTCTGTCTGTTTGTTCCGGCTAATCTCTTAATTGGCTGGACCAATTTTGACGGGACTTTCACTGGCAGATAGCTGATGTAACAAGGAGTACTTTTCCGAGGGGTAAAATAGGGGTGCGTGATAAATGTTATATCAATTTAGCATACTGTATCCGACTGTGTAAATATTTATAATTTGGTATTTCTCTCAAAAATGTATTTCTTTTGAGATTAAAATTTCTTAATCACAATAACATAATAACATCAGGTGAGACTGCGGTCAAATGTGAGCCTATCGTAATAAAATAATAATAATAATAATAATAATAATAATTACATAATACGCTAATATAACTACAGCCAATGAACAACCTTCTAGTCAAAATAAACGCGCAATCAAGTCTTTTCGTCAATTAATCAGAAATAACGATATAATGTCCCTTTTTTTAATGTAACCCGAACACTACAACGGAATATTCGTTATCGTTACATGTCAAATGATAACGACAGTGACATTTTCGTTAATCTACAAATACTGCGTTAATTACTTAAAAAATAATACTGTTTTTGTGCCCGGACTTAATTATTTTCAACGCGAATAAAACACAACGTTTTTGACATATTAATACATAAATTTATACATTAGTCTGTCTGTCTGTATTTATGCGATTAAAACCGATGCCATATCGCGTTGAAATAAACGTAGGACAACCAGAAGTGGAGATCAATTATTAATAGAATTTATGCCCGGGCTGGGAGTGAACCTAGGACCCATTTGAAGGCAAGTAAACATCTTTCTTTTTTAATTAGTTAAATAGGAAGTCCGTATATTACGTATTTCTCAAAATTTTGACCCGCTATATGGCATAGGCTTTTCATATGTCAGTATTTTATATATTGCACTTATTTTGAGTTCTTGATGCCATTTAGAGTTGCAGAATTGTGGTTCCACAGCTAAAAAAAATTATTTAATTAATAACTCTAATATTAAATAGTTCAGCACTTTCTATGAAACACTCGACTGATTAAAATAAAAAGTTCGTGAAGAAGTTTCATTTAAGAGAAATAAAATAATAAAAAAAACTAATACGTATTAAAAACATAAAAATAATCTAAATGAAAACTCATAAAAACATATATATATAAACTGAATTATGATCTGCTTGTAAAATGAGGATCATGTCAGAATTAACCACATTTTTGTTATTTTAAAATTTATTTTCTATTTAGAATTCATTGTACAAGCCTCACGTCGATAAACATAAAAAAAAACTTAAGCATTACTTAATAAGCAAAATATTCAAAAATACATAAAAACTACAAACTAAGGATGTGACTATTAAAAAGAAATTAAATTATAAATAACATGTCGGTTCGCCTTCCAATATAATCAAAAGTCAATCATGTACCTAAACAAAAAGAAAAAAACAAAAATTCAATAAAAATAAAATAAAATAAATATTGGTGGACATTGTCACACAGAGCCATCTAGCCCCAAAGTAAGCTAAGCATAGATTGTATCATGGGAACCAGACAACTGACTTATGTTCGTCACACAAATGTTTGTCCTGGGTGGGAATCGAACCCACGACCTACAGCACAGAAGGCAGGGTTACTACCAACTGAGCTATGAGACCACATTCAATTCTCGTTCACTTAACGATTATCGAATCGCAGCCTAAGTTTCACTTCATTAATGGTATAAAAGGTAAAATGAGGTAAAAGGTAAAATAAGGTAAATATGGTACAAAAAGATAAAAATGGTACAAAAGGATACAAAAAAATGGTAAAAAAAATAATTGTATTTGTGTGTGTGTGAGGGGGTGGGGTGTAAGTGCGGGGGGTGCAAGTGTGGATTGTAGTGTGGGGGGTGTGAGGGGGGTGGGGGTGTAAGTGTGGGGGGTGGGGGGTGTAAATGTGGGGGGTGGGGGGTGTAAATGTGAGGGCTGGGGGGTTTAAGTGTGGATTGTATGTGTGGGGTGTGTGTGTGTGTGTGTGGGGTGTGGGGGGGGGGTGTAAGTGTGGGGGGTGTAAATGTGGGGGCTGGGGGGTTTAAGTGTGGATTGTATGTGTGGGGTGTGTGTGTGTGTGTGTGTGGGGTGTGGGGGGGGGGGGGGGTGCGGGGTAGTACCGACCTGCTCTGCACGCTGGGCGTGTTGCGGTGGGAGTCTGGCGAGTGCGCGTACGCGGGCGACGCGGACGACATGTACGGCGGGAGGGTAGTCACCAGCACCGGCTTCACGTAACCGTTCTTGAGCATCTCGTTCTCTGTAACGTAAACAAACACTATATAGCGATATTGATTACCGCGATGTTACCTGATGTTAAGTGGTAAACGCCCACAACAGCAATACGACTCAAGTACTCTCCACCAAAGTATGAGATGACCTAAGTCATTGCGTTATAAACAGGGTGTCCGGTAATGAATGGATAACCTTGAAATGGGTCTTAGTAGAACTATTGGGCATTCGAAAAAAAATTCAAAAAAAAAAAACAAGTAGTATCAAAGATATGTATTTTTTAAATAATATCGATGTTTTGTTTTTTTTTTTGTTTTATTTATTTTGTTTTTTTTTTTATACTACTTTGTTTTTTTTATTTGATATTTTTTTCCGGATGCCCAATAGTTCAACTAAGACCCATTTCAAGGTTATCCATTCATTACCGAACACCTGTATATTTAAGTAGTAGTTGTGTTTACCTGGCTTGGTGTAATATTTGGAGAAGACATCGTCCTTCGCTATGTTAGGGTAGAGGAACTGCAGCTGTGGCAAATCGAGCACCCTGTCTGCGAGGGAGCGCAGCATCAGGTCGCGGGACGTGAACGGCTGAAGGCTGAACACCTCGTTACCCTCTGCAATGTAACGAACGGATTGTTAACGTTAATTATTAATGTTAATTTAAGGTTAAAGATAATTATTTTGTTAAAGTTGATTAAGTTAAAGTTAATTATTTTGTTAAAGTTCATTATTAAGTTAAAGTTAATTATTAGTTAAAGTTAATTATTTTGTTAAAGTTCATTATTAAGTTAAAGTTAATTATTAATGTTAATTATAAGGTTAAAGTTAATTATTTTGTTAGAGTTCATTATTAAGTTAAAGTTAATTATTAGTTAAAGTTAATTATTTTGTTAAAGTTCATTATTAAGTTAAAGTTAATTATTAGTTATAGTTAATTATTTTGTTAAAGTTAATTATTAAGTTAAAGTTAAATATTATGTAAGTTAATTATTAGGATAAAGTTAATTGTTAATATTAAATATTAAGTTAAAATTAAATATTAAGTTAAAGTGAATTATCAAGTCAGAAATTAATTATTAAGTTTATTAGTTGGCCAACTTTGGCCATCTTCACCGGAACACAGTAACGCGAATGTGTCACTGCTTGGAGGCAGAAATGGGCATGGTGGCAGTAATACCCCGGACGAAGGCGCGAGTTCTACTGCTGGTAATGGCCTCAAGGCCTGTACTCACCCCCGACCCAAGCGATGGTAATACCCCCCAGCTCAGAGTCGGAGAATCGCAGCAGGAACGTGCCTGGGGGACATTTGGACAGCATTTCTTCTGCTTGCTTCTTCTGAATGAAGCCGCGGATCAGTCTGTGGTGTAAAATGATAATTAATTAAATATTGGTGGGAATTACACACAGTGCCATCTAGCCAGCTTGTACTATGAGAAACCGAACGAATAAAAAAAAACCGAATAAATACTTATATACAAATTGGATATACATACATATAATAGTAACACCCAGACACAGAACAAACATCTATGTTCGTCACACAGCGCCATCTAGCCACAAAGTAAGCTAAGCATAGCTTGTGTCATGGGAACCAGATAACTGATATACTTTTTATAAATACATATAATAATATTCAATACATAAGGTCACGCGTACTTATCGCTAAGTTTGACGCGTGTTCAAACCCTATCCGACCCTCCATGGGGAGAAAAGACAAGATACCCCTAAAGGAGGGCTTCCTTTTGTATTTATATATATGTAGTAGGCGTGTGTGTGTGCGTGCGTGCACGTGTGCGTGTGTGTGTGCGTGTGTGTGCGTGTGCGTGCGTGCACGTGTGCGTGCACGTGTCCGTGTGTGCGTGCGTGCGTGCGTGCACGTGTGCGCGTGCGTGTGTGCGTGCGTACGTGCGTGCGTGCACGTGTCCGTGTGTGTGTGCGTGCGTGCGTGCACGTGTGCGCGTGCGTGTGACTGACCTGTCGCACCACAGCGTCCGCAGATAGTCCCTGGTGACTTTGACCACCATGTAGAACCACTCCCAGAACGTGAAGTTCCTCTCTGGCAGCGCGTCCTTGCAGAACTGAGTCCACGAGACAGCCATGCCGTTCAGCTCCAGGTTGTTCATCGGCAGATTTGTCCTGTTACACATAACATTATATATTATATGACAAAATACATAATATAATGTGAATGTTATTCGATTGACCTCACAGATCACAGTAAATGCTTTTTGCGCCTTTAAAAGTCTTATTTATTAACTAGCTGTTGCCCGCGACTTCGTCCGCGTGGAATTAGGTTTTATCGCGCACCCCTATTTTACCCCTCGGAAAAGCAGCCTAAGTTACTCCTTGTTACATCAGCTATCTGCCAGTGAAAGTCCCGTCAAAATCGGTCCAGCCATTTCAGAGATTAGCCGGAACAAACAGACAGACAAAAATTGTAAAAAATGTTGTTTTGGCATATAAACAGTGTATACACTTTTTATCTTATTATTAAATTATTATATTATATATATATATATATATTTATAAATATATATATATATATATATATATATATATATATATTTATCTATAAAATAAATTTTAAATATTATTTTTTATTTTTGTATCTATGGATCTAATAAATTATTAAATTATTATTATTAATAATGTTTTGAATGAGTTTTAGTCTAATACTATATAGGAAAACGAAATATCCTAGAATTAAAAATTCGAAGACACGCACGCGCAAAGTACACAAAAAGAGCCTCTTTGGGGCGCACTTAAAACCCTTTCACCAAACTGGTTCTCTCGAACAGAATATAATAGAATACTATATAAAAATTATTAACCATTCACACCTGAAGATCTTCTCAGCCAGGAACCTGAGGTTGTCTTCGGACAGGTCGCCGCCGGTCGCCGAGCAGAACTTGATGCGCAGCGTCTCAGCAAGGAGGCCCCATGTCACCTGCGACACAGCACTACTTTATGTGACACGCCTCACACAGGAAGTAGGCAGTAACTCTGCCTTCTGCGTAGGTATGGGTTTGATGCCCACCCAGTACAAACATATGTGTGAAAAATGTCTTTAATGTGCCCGAGTCCTAACATGTATGTATTTACAAAAAAAAACAATATAGTCAGTTTATTATAAGCATACTATTATGTTTATCTGTGTTATCTAGAGATGGAGATATCTATAGAGAAGAGAGGGAGGGAGTGTGAGATATAGAGGGGGAGAGAAAGATGGATAGATATATTTGTATATATATATGCACAAAATCATAATATCTATTTTAATTGAATTGTATAATATTTATTATGTATTTATGTTTGCCTTTATTTTATTTCTTATTGTGTTTGTAAATTTTGTGTATCACGGTGCATTGGTATTAACTATAAGGCTGTATATATATTTAATAAATAAATAAATAAATATAGAGAGGGAGAGGGAGAGAGATGGAGATATATTGAGGGAGAGAAATATGGAGATATATATATATACATATAGAGAGGGAGATATATAGAGGCAGAGGGAGATAGGGAGGGCACGATATAGAGGAAGAAAGGGGGCGAGATATAGAGAAAGAGGGAGGGGGAGATAAAGAGAGAGAGAGAGAGTGACAGAGGGGGGGGGGGGCACAATAGTATCATCACGTTACCTTGTCGGGCACATGGAAGGGCACGCGGCCCGGCGCAGAGAACGCGTTGTCCCAAGTGACGGTGGCCCACCCGTGCGGCTCCTGATTCCCGTGCACTATCACAACCACGGGCAGCGACAGCGTCCACACCTGGACACACACACACATTATTCATATATACACATAAATAATATTTGGAGTGTCTGTTTGTAATATTAAAATAACCGCTTTTTACTAAGTGCATATGGATGTATACACGGTACATATACCAAAACAACCAATTTTTGTCTGTCTGTCTGTTTGTTCCGGCTAATCTCTGAAATGGCTGGACCGATTTTGACGGGACTTTCACTGTCAGATAGCTGATGTAACAAGGTGTAACTTAGGCTACTTTACCGAGGGGTAAAATAGGGGTGCGTGATAAAACCGAATTCCACGCGGACGAAGTCGCGGGTAACAGCTAGTAATTTTATTAATTTGTATAGATTAAAAACCTACCTATAATGGTTATAGTGTTAAAAGTAATTTTAACGTTATAGTTTGTAATTTAACTTGTATCTTATTGTATTTAAGCTACAAATAAAGAATTTCTTTCTTTCTTATACTGTAGTACGTGCCGCGCGTCAAAGCGTGCCTCCCTGCCATCTGAACTGACCTGAAACACGAGCTCGCCGCCGCCCACGTTGAATTGCGACTGGAAGAGTAGGGTCAGCTTCTCGTCCATCACGCTTTCGGTGCCTTTCTTCTCGGCGCGTTTGATCTTGCGAAGCTGCATGTTCCTGTGTGCACAATGAAGTTGGTTCAGAATGCGGAATGGCAACCAGTTACTAGCTTCACGTTAGACGCTGTTCTACAACGGAGTTGTATGGATGACTGGTTTCGCAGCTCAATTGGTTAGTAACCCTACCTTTTGCGCTGTAGGTAGTGGTTTCGATTCCCACCCAGGACAAATATTTGTGTGAGAAACATTGATGTTTGTTCTGTGTCTGTGTGTTAATATGTATTAAAAGTATGTATTTACGTACGACGCAACGCCTTAGTGACTACACGTGGAAATAACGTACCTGAAGCTAACACAGAGCTGTCGGCTCGTCGGCTGGTACTCCATCGCACCGGAGTTGTTGGGAATCTCCCCCTACTCTCCCCACTATTCTCTCTATCCATCTATCTAAGAAAACTTGAATTTTTAAATGGATTATTGTCTATATGATATAAGTATAATATGAGAATATTTTAACATCTACTACAGCACAATATTTCCCTTACTTAAAAGCTGGAGGTATTGGGACATTCTCTAGCAGAATCCAGAACCACCAGTCCCTTGGTATCAACAACATCATATGAAGTACTGCCTTCTAAGAAAACTTTTAACACTCAGAAGATATAATAAACATTATATAAACCACAAAATCTCAAACAACCTCACAGAGATTTGAACTCGCGTCTCCGGCACGTCAGCCGCATCCTCTACCACGACGCCACGCCACCTTAGAGGCTCCACGTCGAAATATCGAACCTGAAGCTAACGCAGAGCTGTCGACTCGTCGGCTGGTACTCCATCGCGCCGGAGTTGTTGGAGATCTCCCCCTACTCTCTCTCTATCTATCTCTCTGTCTCTGTCTCTCTATAAGAATTTTTTATTCTACTACAGCACAATATTTTCCTTACTAAAAGCTGGAGGTATTGGGACATTACCAGAGTCTAGAACATTACCACGAGTCCCTAATCAACACTAATAATCAACAATATCATATTGAGAACCGCCCTCTAAGGAAACTGTCTCGATCCAGAAGAAATATAAAACTTTTACAAACCACAAAATCTCACACAACCCCACAGCGATTCGAACTCGAGGCCGCGGCACGTCAGCCGCAGCCGCTACCACGACGCCACGCCGCCTTAGTGACAACACGTCGAAATAACGAACCTGAAGCTTACACAGAGCTGGCGACTCGTCGGCTGGTACTCCATCGCACCGGAGTTGTTGGAGATCTCCCCCCCCCTACTCTCACTCTCTCTCTCTGTCTCTGTCTCTCTATAAGAATTTTTTATTCTACTACAGCACAATATTTTCCTTACTAAAAGCTGGAGGTATTGGGACATTACCAGAGTCTAGAACATTACCACGAGTCCCTAATCAACACTAATAATCAACAATATCATATTGAGAACCGCCCTCTAAGGAAACTGTCTCGATCCAGAACAAATATAAAACTTTTACAAACCACAAAATCTCACACAACCCCACAGCGATTCGAACTCGAGGCCGCGGCACGTCAGCCGCAGCCGCTACCACGACGCCACGCCGCCTTAGTGACTACACGTCGAAATAACGTACCTGAAGCTAACGCAGAGCTGTCGACTCGTCGGCTGGTACTCCATCGCGCCGGAGTTGTTGGAGATCTCCCCCTACTCTCTCTCTATCTATCTCTCTGTCTCTATCTCTCTATAAGAATTTTTTATTCTACTACAGCACAATATTTTCCTTACTAAAAGCTGGAGGTATTGGGACATTACCAGAGTCTAGAACATTACCACGAGTCCCTAATCAACACTAATAAATCAACAATATCATATTAAGAACCGCCCTCTAAGGAAACTGTCTCGATCCAGAACAAATATAAAACTTTTACAAACCACAAAATCTCACACAACCCCACAGCGATTCGAACTCGAGGCCGCGGCACGTCAGCCGCAGCCGCTACCACGACGCCACGCCGCCTTAGTGACTACACGTCGAAATAACGAACCTGAAGCTTACACAGAGCTGGCGACTCGTCGGCTGGTACTCCATCGCACCGGAGTTGTTGGAGATCTCCCCCCCCCTACTCTCACTCTCTCTCTCTGTCTCTGTCTCTCTATAAGAATTTTTTATTCTACTACAGCACAATATTTTCCTTACTAAAAGCTGGAGGTATTGGGACATTACCAGAGTCTAGAACATTACCACGAGTCCCTAATCAACACTAATAAATCAACAATATCATATTAAGAACCGCCCTCTAAGGAAACTGTCTCGATCCAGAACAAATATAAAACTTTTACAAACCACAAAATCTCACACAACCCCACAGCGATTCGAACTCGAGGCCGCGGCACGTCAGCCGCAGCCGCTACCACGACGCCACGCCGCCTTAGTGACTACACGTCGAAATAACGAACCTGAAGCTTACACAGAGCTGGCGACTCGTCGGCTGGTACTCCATCGCACCGGAGTTGTTGGAGATCTCCCCCCCCCTACTCTCACTCTCTCTCTCTGTCTCTGTCTCTCTATAAGAATTTTTTATTCTACTACAGCACAATATTTTCCTTACTAAAAGCTGGAGGTATTGGGACATTACCAGAGTCTAGAACATTACCACGAGTCCCTAATCAACACTAATAATCAACAATATCATATTGAGAACCGCCCTCTAAGGAAACTGTCTCGATCCAGAACAAATATAAAACTTTTACAAACCACAAAATCTCACACAACCCCACAGCGATTCGAACTCGAGGCCGCGGCACGTCAGCCGCAGCCGCTACCACGACGCCACGCCGCCTTAGTGACTACACGTCGAAATAACGTACCTGAAGCTAACGCAGAGCTGTCGACTCGTCGGCTGGTACTCCATCGCGCCGGAGTTGTTGGAGATCTCCCCCTACTCTCTCTCTATCTATCTCTCTGTCTCTATCTCTCTATAAGAATTTTTTATTCTACTACAGCACAATATTTTCCTTACTAAAAGCTGGAGGTATTGGGACATTACCAGAGTCTAGAACATTACCACGAGTCCCTAATCAACACTAATAAATCAACAATATCATATTAAGAACCGCCCTCTAAGGAAACTGTCTCGATCCAGAACAAATATAAAACTTTTACAAACCACAAAATCTCACACAACCCCACAGCGATTCGAACTCGAGGCCGCGGCACGTCAGCCGCAGCCGCTACCACGACGCCACGCCGCCTTAGTGACTACACGTCGAAATAACGAACCTGAAGCTTACACAGAGCTGGCGACTCGTCGGCTGGTACTCCATCGCACCGGAGTTGTTGGAGATCTCCCCCCCCCTACTCTCACTCTCTCTCTCTGTCTCTGTCTCTCTATAAGAATTTTTTATTCTACTACAGCACAATATTTTCCTTACTAAAAGCTGGAGGTATTGGGACATTACCAGAGTCTAGAACATTACCACGAGTCCCTAATCAACACTAATAAATCAACAATATCATATTAAGAACCGCCCTCTAAGGAAACTGTCTCGATCCAGAACAAATATAAAACTTTTACAAACCACAAAATCTCACACAACCCCACAGCGATTCGAACTCGAGGCCGCGGCACGTCAGCCGCAGCCGCTACCACGACGCCACGCCGCCTTAGTGACTACACGTCGAAATAACGAACCTGAAGCTTACACAGAGCTGGCGACTCGTCGGCTGGTACTCCATCGCACCGGAGTTGTTGGAGATCTCCCCCCCCCTACTCTCACTCTCTCTCTCTGTCTCTGTCTCTCTATAAGAATTTTTTATTCTACTACAGCACAATATTTTCCTTACTAAAAGCTGGAGGTATTGGGACATTACCAGAGTCTAGAACATTACCACGAGTCCCTAATCAACACTAATAATCAACAATATCATATTAAGAACCGCCCTCTAAGGAAACTGTCTCGATCCAGAACAAATATAAAACTTTTACAAACCACAAAATCTCACACAACCCCACAGCGATTCGAACTCGAGGCCGCGGCACGTCAGCCGCAGCCGCTACCACGACGCCACGCCGCCTTAGTGACTACACGTCGAAATAACGTACCTGAAGCTAACGCAGAGCTGTCGACTCGTCGGCTGGTACTCCATCGCGCCGGAGTTGTTGGAGATCTCCCCCTACTCTCTCTCTATCTATCTCTCTGTCTCTATCTCTCTATAAGAATTTTTTATTCTACTACAGCACAATATTTTCCTTACTAAAAGCTGGAGGTATTGGGACATTACCAGAGTCTAGAACATTACCACGAGTCCCTAATCAACACTAATAAATCAACAATATCATATTAAGAACCGCCCTCTAAGGAAACTGTCTCGATCCAGAACAAATATAAAACTTTTACAAACCACAAAATCTCACACAACCCCACAGCGATTCGAACTCGAGGCCGCGGCACGTCAGCCGCAGCCGCTACCACGACGCCACGCCGCCTTAGTGACTACACGTCGAAATAACGTACCTGAAGCTAACGCAGAGCTGGCGACTCGTCGGCTGGTACTCCATCGCGCCGGAGTTGTTGAGGATCTCTCCGCACTCCACCGGCTGCTTCCCCTTCCCCGCTTGCGTCTCGCTCTTGAGCAGCAGCTGGGCTTGTTGCTCCGATATTATCGCCACCTGTTGGATTCAACTGAGCTACATTCACTTATGGCCTCACAGCTCAGTTGGTAACAACCTTCTGAGCTAGGTCCTGGGTTCGATTCCCAGGACATACATTTGTGTGACGAATGTAGGTGTTTGTTCTGTGTCTGGGTGTTGATATGTATTTCTAAAAAATAGCTATAAATATATATTATCGCCACCTGTTGGATTCAACTGAGCTACATTCACTTATGGCCTCACAGCTCAGTCGGTAACTGCCTTCTGAGCTAGGTCCTGGGTTCGATTCCCAGGACATACATTTGTGTGACGAATGTAGGTGTTTGTTCTGTGTCTGGGTGTTGATATGTATTATATGTATGTATTTACAAAAGAAAAGTATGTATGTATGTATATCAGTTGTCTGGTTCTCATGATACAAGCTATGCTTAGCTTAGTTTAGGGCTAGATGGCGCTGTGTGACAATGTCCACCATTATTTATTTATTTGACTTGTCGGTTAGTAACCCTACTAACCAACTGAGCTATAAGGGCAAGTAAGTAATACTGTATAAATAATATAATATTATGACTTGATAGAGATGGTATGTATAAGTAATACTCACGCTAACTCTTGGAGGCGTCATATATACGTTGAGTTGACCACCGACCAACAAACGGACAGTAGCCGTGAAACTGTAACCATATAGTAAATAAATAAATAAATTAATTTTATTATATTACTTATTGTAATAAAACTAACTGGTTCCCGCAACTTCGTACGCATATAATTAGTACAAAATTTTCTCAAATTAAGACTTGATTCCCTAAAATTACAAATTTTTACGTCACTAGGTAAGTTATAGTTTATAAAAAAAAATAAAAAAAATAAATAACTTTTACCATTTTTTATTTATTTATTTATTTCTCTCTCTTTGGTAAGAGAACAAGTTTAGATTAATTTTATTGACTATTGCGAGTTGGGAGCATTATATAGACACTCTGCCGTCCTTTAACTAGAAAGCCGTTAACCCTCAAAAGGTCAATTTTGACTTTTTAATAGGAAGTCGATACAGTTCAAAATTGTCTATCTTTCTGTCTAAGAAACGTTTGTAAATTATAATTAGATCCGGAGATATAAAAAAAAAAGTAGGCCGTTAAGTGACGGATTTAAAAGGAACTAAAGAGTTCTCGGAACATATGTAAAAAACAACAATTTTGACTTAACGGCCTTTTAGTTAAAGGACGGCAGAATAGCATATCTGTCAGTCAACTGATAGTCAATAGAGTTAGTTCCCACGAAATAAGCCACTTGACTGTGGCGCTAGTGTCTACGTGAAAGCACAATATTCCGTTGTATCAAATTAGTTCCTGGATTCGCTTGTAAGTACCCACTCACCGCGTGTTAGTCTTCATAACTTGGGGCGGCTGCTTCTCTATCACGAATGTGGACGTGACCAGGGTTGAAAGCAGCGCCGTTACCTGGGAACAACGGAACATAATAAATAAATAACCGTTCTACTCGTGCGTACAAAGTCAAAGTCAAAAACTTTATTTCCAATAGAATTCATAATCAAATGTCTTGGAAACGTCAATAATATTCAATACATAAGGTCACGCGTACTTATCGATAAGTTTGACGCGTGTCCACACTATCCGACCTTCCATGGGAAGAAGAGCCAAGAAACCCCTAAAGGACGTTACCGACTCTAGTAAATACTAACTAGTTTAGATATTGTTGTGTACCTTACTTGTGCAAATAAACATGTTGGTGTCTTTTTATCAAGAAGATGGTTTTATCTTTATTATTACAGATTCTGTTCTATTCTATTAATATTCTTATTCTAGAATTATTATTAACAAGACATAATTAGAAAACAGGAAACAAATTTACGAACACAAAATCTTTGACTCTCACGGGGGGATTTGAACTCGGGGTCGTCCGCGCGCCAGTCCAACGATTCCCCACTCGACCAACCAGCCTTAGCCCACCACGTGGAAATACCTCACCTGCTTGCTCATCTCGTCGAGCATGTCAGTCAAGTGGGGGGGTTGACGCAGCTCGACCACAGTCTTAGTGTTGATCCTGGCTACTTACCGACTATTAAAGGACTTTAAGCAACTACTTTTTACTTTGAGCTTAAACTATTTTGAAAGTTATAATTAAGATTTATAATCTAGGAATTTCTTTCTATTCAGATTCTATTCTGTTCTGCTTTATTCTATTATATTATAAATATATCCTTATAACAATTCTTATTCTAGATTTTAATCAAGACATAATTAGAAAACAAGAAACAAATTTACGAACACAAAATCTTTGACTCTCACGCGGGGATTTGAACTCGGGGTCGTCCGCGCGCCAGTCCAACGATTCCCCACTCGACCAACCAGCCTTAGCCCACCACGTGGAAATACCTCACCTGCTTGCTCATCTCGTCGAGCATATCAGTCAAGTGGGGGGGCTGACGCAGCTCGACCACAGTCTTAGTGTTGATCCTGGCTACTTACCGACTATTAAAGGACTTTAAGCAACTACTTTTTACTTTGAGCTTAAACTATTTTGAAAGTTATAATTAAGATTTATAATTCTAGGAATTTCTTTCTATTCAGATTCTATTCTGTTCTGTTTTATTCTATTATATTATATTCTAGAATATTATAAATATATCCTTATAACAATTCTTATTCTAGATTTTAATCAAGACATAATTAGAAAACAAGAAACAAATTTACGAACACAAAATCTTTGACTCTCACGCGGGGATTTGAACTCGGGGTTGTCCGCGCGCCAGTCCAACGATTCCCCACTCGACCAACCAGCCTTAGCCCACCACGTGGAAATACCTCACCTGCTTGCTCATCTCGTCGAGCATGTCAGTCAAGTGGGGGGGTTGACGCAGCTCGACCACAGTCTTAGTGTTGATCCTGGCTACGTTGTTGACCTGTTGCCTCGTGTTCCATATGAGGTCGGCGAGCAGCTCGCACCACTCCTGTATTGTGTTGAGGTTGGACTGCATCGGTACTCCGTTACCGCTCAGCTGCTGTTCCCGTTTCCACCTGCAGTTGAGGTTTTAGTGAATAGAATATATATATTTTCATATATGAAACACATAACAAATTAAATTATAATAAATTAGGTGCACAAATAGAGGTATGTCTCGTCATCAGTCCAATTACTATTATCTTATATACTATATTTAATTTCTTAAAAATTACACATTTTGTCGCTGTAAAGGGGCGCTAGTCACAAATAATAAATAACAATAGTAATAACAATAATAATAAAAAACATGAAGGAAGTGAAGGTAGGTAGATACCAATAAATTATTTATGACTAGCCGCGACTTCGGTTTTATCACACACCCCCTCGGAAAAGTAGCCTAAGTTACTCCTTGTTACATCAGCTATCTGCCAGTGAAAGTCCCGTCAAAATCGGTCCAGCCCTTTCAAAGATTAGCCGAAACAAACAGACAGACAGACAAAAATTGTAAAAAATGTTGTTTTGGTATATGTACCGTGTAAACATCCATAAGCACTTAGTAAAAAGCGGTTATTTTAATATTACAAACAGATACTCCAATTTTATTTATTTGTATAGATTAGTATATTATTATTATTTTATGTGATACAAGCCGACGGCCCACCTGGTGTTAAGTGGTAACCTCGGCCCTTAACCGATGCGACTCGGGTTCTCCCCTACTAGGTATGACAAGACCCAAGTCGCATCGTATGCGCCCATAACTCTGAGACGTGTAGGTGTAGTCTCATGTGCCTGTAATTACATCGGCACCCACACCTTTCAAACCGGAACACAGTAACGCGAATGCGTCACTGCTTGGCGGGAGAAATGGGCATGGTGGCAGTACTTCTGCGGACTTGGCGTGAGTTCTACTGTTTTTAAATAATAATTTAGTAATTTACCAGTTTTTTTTGTTTAGTTTACCGGTAATTGACTGGCCTCATAGCTCAGTTAGTTAGTAACCCTACCTTCTGTGCTGTAGGTCGTGGGTTCGATCCCCACTCAGGACAAACATTTTATGTGACATTTGTAACATTGAGGTTTGTTCTGTGTCCGGGTGTTAATATGTATTATATGTATGTATTTACAAAAGAAAAGTATATATGTATGTATATCAGTTGTCTGGTTGCCATGATACAAGCTATGCTTAGCTTACTTCGGGGCTAGATGGCGCTGTGTGAAAGGAAAAAAAAAAAAAAAAAAAAAAAAAATTACCACAATTTACTCACTTTATCAACTCCTCATCCAGTACTTGGCTCTGGAGTTGGCGAAGGTTCGCGATGTTCTCCTTCATATGGTCCACCAGCTCCATCTGTGATTGGCTTATTTGTGCCACCTGATACACAGTATAGAATATTTTTCTATTTGAGACGCACATACATAAACATTGAAAATAAAGTAAAATTGACTTTTGTTCATGATACACAGTATAGAATATAAATGTAAGTAAAATCTACTTATTTTATGTACACCGCCGATGTCAATTCTTAATATCCTGTCCATCCAAAGGTTGCATGGAAGAGATCACTTTAAGTGATAATGCCGCCTATTGCGTGCCTAATATTTTAATGTATTTTTTGGAAAATGTTTTTCTGGTGTATGCAATAAAGAGTTTATCTATCTATCTATCTTAAACGATGCCTATATTAATAATATAGAGAGGTAAAATTTGTATGTAAGAAGTAATCTCTATTCTGTAAGTTCTTTCACTAATAAGTTATAGTTAAGGTCCTCCCCTACTAGGTACAAGAATATCCAAGTCACATCTAATGCGCCCGTAACTCCGTGTATTTGTAATGTCCCGTGTGCCTGTAATTTCAACGTACCAGAGTGTTGAGTTTCCTCTCTGTGTCCTCGATCTGGACGCGCAGGCACGCGACCAGGTCGCGACGCTCGGTCGTCATGGATTGCTGCAGGTAATTCATATGGCCTGTAAGTACACAGAGAAACAATTTTAAAGTCAGTTAAAATAGATTTGGTCGACATCGGACCAGTAAACTCACGCCAAATTCGTCCGGGGAAGTACTGCCACCATGCCCATTTCTGCCGCCAACTCGTAACGCATTCGCGTTACTGTGTTCCGGTTTGAAAGGTGTGGTTGCCGGTGAAATTACAGGCACATGAGACATTCCACACTCAGAGTTACAGGCGCATACGATGCGACTTGGGTCTCGTTCCTAGTAGGGGAGGACCCAAGCCTTGGTTATTATGGGCAGAGGTTACCGCATACCAGGTGGGCCGTCAGCTCGTTTTGTCACTGTATCACATAAAGTTTAGTTAGGTCTCAAGATAGCTTAGAAGTATACCTTAATATATTTATTATATTACTAGCTGTTGCCCGCGACTTCGTCCGCGTGGAATTCGGTTTTATCACGCACCCCTATTTTACCCCTCGGAAAAGTAGCCTAAGTTACTCCTTGTTACATCAGCTATCTGCCAGTGAAAGTCCCGTCAAAATACGGTCCAGCCATTTCAGAGATTAGCCGGAACAAACCAACAGACAGACAGACAGACAAAAATTATAAAAAATTTTTTGGTATATGTACCGTGTATAACATACATATGCACTTAGTAAAAAGCGGTTATTGATTACAAACCGACACTAATTTTATTTATTTGTATAGATTACCTGAAATTGCAGCCGCATGAGACGTAACATCCATTGGGGTGATGGACGCAACACAACGCGACTTGAGTCATCTCGTACACAGAGGACTTGAGTCGTATCGCTGTGTGTCGGCGGTTACCACTTAACATCAGGTGGGCCGTCAGCTCGTTCTATAATATACATCACATAATGTATACCTTTGTTCTTCAGACACTCGTGGTATTGCAAAGAGAATGACTCTATGTTGGCTTGCAGACTTCTGATCTCTTCCCCGGCCATGTTTACTTTCTGCCGGACTGTTTGCAGACCAGTTATAAGCTGTAATATCAAAAAGAAGATTTAATATAATAATTTCTATAGTAAAGAAAAAAGAAAGAAAGAAGGAGTATTTATTTTGCATAAACAATACAAAATAAATGTATATATATAATACTTAAACACATATTAATAACTAAAAACAATAATCATTAGACACAACTGATAACGTAAGAGGAATGTGTTGAGTGGGCAAAAAGGGCAAAAAACTGAAAGAGAGCGCAGCGCTGGTTTTCAGACAGGGCCCACAGGTGAGGTCACGGACACGGTCCGTAAACATACTGGATACTACCAAACGGAACCAAAGATATAGATATAGTAGCAGTAGAACTTCGCGTTACTGTATTTCTATTTGAAAGGTGTTTTATGGTGTGTAACTGGGTGTTTTTACAGTGTGTAACTGGGTGTTTTACGGTGTGTAACTGGGTGTTTCCGGAGTGTAACTGGGCGTTTTCCGGAGTGTAACTGGGTGTTTTACGGTGTGTAACTGGGTGTTTTACGGTGTGTAACTGGATGTTTTACGGTGTGTAACTGGATGTTTTACGGTGTGTAACTGGGTGTTTTACGGTGTGCAACTGGATGTTTTACGGTGTGTAACTGGGTGTTTTACGGTGTGTAACTGGATGTTTTACGGTGTGTAACTGGGTGTTTTACGGTGTGTAACTGGATGTTTTACGGTGTGTAACTGGGTGTTTTACGGTGTGTAACTGGATGTTTTACGGTGTGTAACTGGGTGTTTTACGGTGTGTAACTGGATGTTTTACGGTGTGTAACTGGGTGTTTTACGGTGTGTAACTGGATGTTTTACGGTGTGTAACTGGATGTTTTACGGTGTGTAACTGGATGTTTTACGGTGTGTAACTGGGTGTTTTACGGTGTGTAACTGGATGTTTTACGGTGTGTAACTGGGTGTTTTACGGTTTTAACTGGGTGTTTTTAAGTTCTTATTTATTTTCATTATGAATTATTGTTAATTTTTTTTTCATTTAGTTTTGTTTATTATTAGTAATTAACGTATTGTCACAATTAGCTGATGTAATTTATTTGGAATAGAAACTGACTTGTAAAACAATATTATCAAACAAATACTACTGTAGTCAGTAGTATTTGTTCAAGGATCGTGTTCGCAAAAAAAAAAGGAAGCCCTCCATTAGGGGTTTCTTGGCTGTTTTTCCTCACGGAGGGTCGGATAGGGTCAAGGAACAGGCGTCAAACTTATCGATAAGTACGCGTGACCTTATGTATTTGAATATTATTGACGTTTCCAAGACATTTCTTTATGAATTCTATGGTAATCAAGTTTTTGATTTTGACTATTGACTATTATTTACCTCGCTATATTTCCTCTCAGTTTGCGGCTGGGCGGGGTACTGGGCGCCCATACCGCTCTGTATCACTTCCATCTCCAAAGCCAGGCAACGTCGCATGTATGCGTACAGCTCGTGAGGCGCGTGGCTGCGAACAAACACACAAATTTCTCCCCCATAATAACCATATAACTCGGGTCCTCCAGTACCAAGTCTATTATTTTTTGATTTTGACTGGCCTCGCAGCTCAGTTGGTTAGTAACCCTACCTTCTGCGCTGTAGGTCGTGGGTTCGATCCCCACTCAGGACAAACATTTATGTGACATTTGTAACATTGATGTTTGTTCTGTGTCTGGGTGTTAATATGTACTATATGTATGTATTTCCAACAAAAAAGTATATAAGTATTATATCAGTTGTCTGGTTCCCATGACACAAGCTATACTTTGGGGCTAGATGGGCTGTGTGAAAAGTCTACAATTATTTATAAAAAAAAAAACATATTAACGCCCAGATTATTATCACTTAGGACACAATTCCAAAAAAAAAACGATAATTAATTACCTTAATACATTAAAATACCTGTATTGCATGTGGAAGTTCTTAGCGGCCTCCAGTAGCTTCATCTTCGTGACAAACATATCGGGGGACAGCATCAGATCAGCGTGGGTCTGTATCTCCTGAACCAACTCCTCGACGAAGAACCTCTGCTGTTCTTCCGGCTCTGCCGTCCTGGGGGCGAGACGAGACCGAATGTTACGTCATGATAAACTGTGGACTGTGGAAGAAACGTCTAGCTCCAAACTAGGCATAGCTTGTGTAGGAACCAGACAACTGATAGAATACCAATCCACAAAACGACAATGTATAATTAGAATTAAACGGTACACAATACGATATTGTATAGTTCGAATAACACTGTACACAATCCACAATACAATAATTAGAATGAAACAATCCACAATCCACAATCCGACAATACAATAATTAGAATGAAACTGTACACAAGCCGACAATACAATAATTAGTACGAAACTGTACCAATCCACAATCGGACAATACAATAATTAGAATGAAACTGTACACAATCCGACAATACAATAATTAGTATGAAACAATACATACTCCGAAATTTATAATTAGAATGAAACAATCCACAATCCGACAATACAATAATTAGTACGAAACTGTACCAATCCACAATCGGACAATACAATAATTAGAATGAAACAATCTCAATCCGCAATCCGACAATACAATAATTAGAATGAAACAATACATACTCCGAAATTTATAATTAGAATGAAACAATCCACAATCCGACAATACAATAATTAGTACGAAACTGTACCAATCCACAATCGGACAATACAATAATTAGAATGAAACAATCTCAATCCGCAATCCGACAATACAATAATTAGAATGAAACAATACATACTCCGAAATTTATAATTAGAATGAAACAATCCACAATCCGACAATACAATAATTAGAATGAACCAATCCACAATACAATAATTAGAATGAAACAATACACAATACAATAATTAGAATGAAACAATACACAATCCACAATCCGACAATACAATAATTAGAATAAAAAAGTCACATAACTCACCAAATTCTGCTCTCGATCCATGGCGCTAGGCAGTGACGGACCTCTATAGGGAAATGATCGACGTAGATAGTGCGCACCTGTGTACATAATAATTGTTATTTCACACTTACTACTAGTTCAACAAACTCAAGAGTTTCAAACTGGAGGTTGCTGGTTCGAATCCGGACGTGCACCACGTTTTATTATAAAATATATGTGAACATTACCAAGACAACTTACGCCTCGAAATGGCGAAGGAAAACATAGTGAGGTGAATCCTAGAACCAGTTTTAAGAAAGAATATCAAATATCTGAATACAAAAATCCTTGATATGTGTCGAGTGCACGAAAGGAGCCTCTTTGGGGCGCACTTTGATCCTCTCACCACACTGGTTCGACACAGCTAGAGTAGTTATATAAATAATCCAAATTTCTATTTCAAACGTGGTTTTAAGGAGTTATGAAGCTAGCAAAAGCTGTCCTTTGTCAAGCGAGGGACTGAGGTATATGGTTGTCTCACCTTCTGCAAGCTCTCCGGGGGGAGCTGCTGAGCTCTGGCCCAGAGCGACATCTTCAATCTGCAAATAAACTTTCTTTTTATCAAAGTAACACTTGTGCACAAATCCGACAGCCCTCACAGCTCAGTTGGTTAGTAACCCTACCTTCTGTGCTGTAGGTCGTGGGTTCGATTCCCACCCAGGACAAACATTTGTGTGACTAACATAGGTATTCATTATGTGTCTAGTGTTAATATGCATTTATTTACAAAAAAGTATTATCAAGTAAACCAGATAACTGATATTACTTATATACTTTTTGTAAATCCTACTAATATTATAAACGTGAAAGTATGTATGGATATTTGTTACTCTTTCACGCTCAAACGGCTGAATGGATTTGGATGAAATTTGGTATCAAGATAGCTTATATCCTGGATTATCACATAGGCTACTTTGATCGGGGAAAAGTGCAGTGTTCCCGTGGGATTACTTATTCACCACGGGTAACACCGCGGGGCGCAGCTAGTATACATAATAACGCCCACAGGTAACCGATCTTCTCATAGATCGGTGGCCGCTAAGTCAGGGGTTTGGCGCAAAAAGTCTTCTTCTTCTTCGAGTCACCGGTTCTGTCGAACCAGTGTGGTGAAAGGATTGTAAGTGCGCCTCAAAGAGGCTCCTTTCGTGCACTCAACACATGTCTTCGAATTTTTTGTTCTAGGACATGTCGGTTTCCTCACGATGTTTTCCTTCACCGTTTTGAGAACGTGGTATTGCGCACATAAATCTTTCAATCGAAAAACTCATAGGTGCACGTCGGGATTTGAACCGGCGACCTCCGGATTGAAACTCGAGGGTCAGTACCGCTAGACCACCACGCTCTCGGCACAAAAAGTAAACAGACGGGCCATCTGCTCGACTGAGCAGATGTCAGAACTAAGTTTTTACATTCATCATTATGTAAAGAATTCACTATGTATTTAATTGATAAGTCAACCTTTTATGACAGACAAAAAGCCAATTATTACTTTGGAAGCGTTATTAATAACGCGAGTGAATTAAACAGTTGTATAAACATGACCAGCTGTTGCCCGCGACTTCGCGTGGAATTCGGTTTTATCACGCACCCCTATTTTACCCCCTCGGAATAGTAGCCTAAGTTACACCTTGTTACATCAACTATCTGCCAGTGAAAGTCCCGTCAAAATCGGTCCAGCCGTTTCAGAGATTAGGCGGAACAAACAGATACAGACAAAAATTTCAAAAAAAATGTTTTGGTATATGTACCGTGTATACATGAATATGCACTTAGTAAACAGCATAGAATGTTATAGACGATAGATGATAGAAATCTATCAATCTATACAAATAAATAAAATTGGAGTGTCTGTTTGTAATATTAAAATAACCGCTTTTTACTAAGTGCATATGGATGTACGGATACACGGTACATATACCAAAACAACATTTTTTTTTAATTTTTATCTGTATGTCTGTCTGTTTGTTACGGCTAATCTCTGAAATGGCTGGACCGATTTTGACGGCTTTCACTGGCAGATAGCTGATGTAACAAGGAGTAACTTAGGCTACTTTTCCGAGGAGTAAAATAGGGGTGCGTGATAAAACCGAATTCCACGCGGACGAAGTCGCGGGCAACAGCTAGTTATACATAATATTATCAATCACTCTACGTTGACACTACATTAGTATCTAGTAGATAAGCTTTGTACGGGTGCAACGTAGATACTATCTACGTTGTACCCGTACAAAGACGGTGTGGGTCGCTGGTAAATTATAACTCACCAATGAAATGTTCTGTTGTGGTTACCTAATTTTCCAGGTCCGGTATGTATGCTGAAACATTTAAAACATAAAGTAATATATATGTATATATTCATTTATTATTTATTATACATACTACGGGAATCAGATGACTTATAGTACACTCACGATTTCTGGGTGCGTGGGAGTTGGGTCTTGTCATACCTAAGCAGGAGAGGACCCAAGTCATATTGCTTGTTAAGGTACAGGTTACCACTTAACGCCAGGTGTCCCTGCTCCTTCCATAACTTAATAACATAAAACAAGATAACTTAAAATCAAATACTTCTTTTTAAATCTCTAAAGAGCGATAAACAAGGAAGGTTTGTGTATATAATTTGCAAGTATTTTGTACAAAATGGCCGAATTGGATAGCGTTTATCAGAGACTGTAACTTAATATTTTCTTGCTAAGCGCACTCCTCATTTTCTTCATTAGTATAACATACCCATGTGAAGCCGGAGCGGGCTATTATACATATAATACATATTAACACTCTCATACAAAGAACGAATATCTACAGTTATCACACTTTGTTCTGGGTGAGAATGGACCCAGGACCTCCAGTGCAGAAGGGAGTGTAGGTACCAACTGAGCTGCGAAGCCAGACTTATGATTCCTTGTCACAGGTGACACATAAACACAGTCAGAACATAACATGAGAAACACACCCTAGCAGATAGTACCTAGGACTCCTTCCTCACTTTGCAAGATTACTTCTAACTTTTTAAATCTAATGTATTTACGAGGAAACAGCGCACCTGGTGGTAAACCTGCCCATAACAAGCAATATGTGGGTCCCCTACTTAGGTAAGATAAGACCCAAGTCACATTGTATGCCAGTAACTCTGTGGAATGTCTTACGTGCCTGTAATTTCACCGTACACCTTTCACAAACACAGTAACACAAATGCATTATTGCTTAGCTGCAGATATGGATATTGTAGCAGTACTTCCCTGGATGGACTAAGCGTACTACTGCTGCTTGGATATTAACTTAATAAGTCACAGAAACTATATCTCTACAGTACTTAAATACTACATTATAGAATTATACAGGATGCAACAAACTTTTTATAAATGAAAATATATTCATCATGTATAATTAAAAGCATGAACGTGATTAATTATACGCCATAGAAATAACATGATTACATTTACCTCTAAGTCGTCATATTCACGTAAATATAATCACAAACCATCGCTCACTGAGATAAAACTGCGATGCGTAACTTTTCCAACTTTTAACTTCACCGTAATAGCTTAAATGAGTACAATAACTCCGCGGGAACTGGTAATAAGCACTATTTAAATGTATATCTCTTCCCAGGGTTTACAAAATTTACCTGTATCGAGCGGGCTGCCTGTTTCCGAGGAAATTCTGAGAATTGTGCCGTTCACAGCACACGACTAAATGTTACACGCACACATACAAAAAGTTTTAAATTTAGCTCCATCAACAATATTGACCTTTAGTTACCCGCCTGTTACGGAGGATTTTAACGAATGCTCCCTATTTATGTTTTCGCTGGTTTTTGCATTATTGTACACTTTCTAAGGCGATAATTGGCTTTAATTATTGAGCCGGCAGCGAAATTCGTGATCGTGCGAGCGAGATGGTGTACGGAGAAAAAACTGAGTTCCAAGAAATTCTTGCAAAAACACCCTCCCCCGCCCCTCCCGGAACGATGGTGACAGGTGGAATGATGCCGTGCACGTATTAAAATTTCCCTGAATTATTTAATCACTTAATTTGTTGGTTTTCTATGGCCGTTTTCTTAACTAGGTAAATAAATAATGATAAGAATAACATGGAGTTTCCTGTTTGTAGGTTTCCAAAGAGAGGAATGACAATATGAACTTTACACTTATTTCGATGGTACCGAGGAACTACTGATAGGAAAAATGTTTACAACAAACAATGTCTGTTTTTTGTTGTTATTATATCACAATACTATACAAATGTACAAAGGCTCCAATCCGGAGGTTATTAGTAAGTGTTGACATGTTACATGACATGGTTACCTTATTTGAATTACCTTAGCAAGATATATCAAATATAACAAGTTTTACTGAAAGGCGTGTTCGTAAACGTAGATTCCATCACATTAACTTCCCAAACCGTTAAAAGAAGGTTGCAGGAAGACGGTCATAATTTTAGCAGACCACAAAAGAGATACGATAACTTATTGTATAATATATTTAATTCGTAAATGTTAATCTCGTTATTTAAACTATTTCTTAAGTTTTCCTCTACCCACGGGTAAATTACTAGGGCTGGCAACCCTAAAATATTTATTTTTAAAGGTCCGGTGACGTCGAGGCGCTTTCAACGTCACTTAAAAAAATACTCCAATTTACGCAGTTAGGTCGCGTATACCTTAGATTGCTAATTAAGGTATGCTTTATTAAGAGGAACTACCAATATTTAATAACTTAATACTTAATAAATGCACAACGTCCATGAGTACGTATACCTTGGCCAAATAATATCTTTCCAGGCGAGACAAGACAAGGAGATCTCTAGACGTACGGAAAACGCCTGGAAGAGTTATTGGGCCATGAAAGATCTAATGAAAGGGTCATTACCACTATCCCTAAAACGGAAACTCATGGACGTGTGCATTCTCCCTATCCTTACCTACGGTGCTCAGACTTGGTCTTTGACAGTTCAGCAGAGGTCTGCACTAGAGGTAAGCCAACGAGCGATGGAGCGTAGTATTCTTGGCATTAAACTTACCGACCGCATCCGCAACACAACTATACGCTCCAAAACTCAGATCGCTGACGTCACTCAAAAAGCAGCAAGACTGAAGTGGGACTGGGCCGGCCACGTGTGCCGCATGCCGGATGGACTCTGGGCAAAAACAACAACAGAGTGGACCCCTAACAACGGAAAGCGGCATCGTGGTCGACCCAGACGGAGATGGCGAGATGACCTTGACACCTTTATGCATAACTGGACCTCAAAAGCGCAAGACCGTAACGAGTGGAAGGGGATCAGGGAGGCCTTTGCCCTGCAGTGGGACGATGCAGGCTGATAATAATAATAATAATAATAATAATAAATGCCTTAACTAATAATTGTATTCTGTCATATTTAGATCTTACCATTACCAAATTTAGTCGTTTTCTTTCATTTTCTCTGTACAGTTCGATGCGTTTCATACAAAATATTTGGGGACACTGGGTTTACATGGACCATACACAACTGTTACCATAGAATCATAGTCTAATTATAAGATTATTTTTGAATAGCATAATATGTTAAATTTTAAAGTGAAGTTAACCATAAAACAAAATATCATTCTAAGTCAGTTCTCTCAGTCTGTTTAAAATGGAGGCAATATATGAGATAAACTCAAGTTAAAATTTTTATAGTAATGATTATGTCCCTAATTTCACAAGAAATTAAATTATTGCTGATTAAATGATTGCAAACATTAAAATTGATTTCTTGTACTTATCCACACACTTACGTTTCGTTCCGTGGGTTTATCGTCACGTGACATCGTTTTTAGAACGTCAAATCTGTCAAAAAGCGGTAAATTTTGAACTAAAATACACGTGTAAAATTTAAAATGTACTTTTAATAAACCCCAAACAAACAATAATAAGAATGTGTTCTCGTAATACTAGAAAACAAACAAACCTAATGGATAATCCAAGAATAGGGAAACCTAAAACAATGTGAGACAAAATTACATTACGAAATAATATGTAGAGTCCCTAATTTTTTTTTTAAATTAAATTTGATATTTTTCAGTGAAATGACCTACCCCGCTCCATATTCCAAGTCCTGGTCTGGACCAACAGTTCTGAATAACAGAAATAAGACTAAAAAAACATTTACCCCTAGCAAAGGCTCTGCGTAAGTAGATGATTCTTTTTAAATAAATAAATATTGGTGGACATTTCACAGCGCCATCTAGCCCCAAACTAAGCATAGCTTGTAGAGGTACTGTCGGAACCAGATAACCTGAAAGAATATTGAAATATATTTTTTTACAAGTAAATATTAATTTCGTTATACTAGGATAGATTAAAAATTGAATCTGTTTGGCTGCATTAATCTTAAGAGTTCACTTATTTATTATAGGAGCCGAAGATTCTGATTCAAAAATAAATAATAAATTGAATAGGACACAGAACAAACATGTTCAAACTAAAAAAAAATACACAAATAATGTTCAAAATGACTTTACATCGCGGTGAACTGCGCTGTAAAGTCGCGCGGAAGTGAAAAATGGCGTCACTTTTTCTTAACACACGATTTTTCTACCCTCCAAACTCCTTACTGCGAGATATATATGACAATCTTAAGGAGTAGAGTTAGTTCCACGAAATAAGCCCCTTGGCTGTGGCGCTAGTGTCTACTTGAAAGCACAATAGTCCATTGTATCATTATTATTATATATATTATTAGCTGTTGCCCGCGACTTCGTCCGCGTGGAATTCGGTTTTATCACGCACCCCCATTTTACCCCACGGAAAAGTAGCCTAAGTTACGCCTTGTTACATCAGCTATCTGCCAGTGAAAGTCCCGTCAAAATCGGTCCAGCCATTTCAGAGATTAGCCGGAACTAACAGACAGACAAAAATTGAAAAAAATGTTGTTTTGGTATATGTACCGTGTATACATCAATATGCACTTAGTAAAAAGCGGTTATTTTAATATCATAAACAGACACTTCAGTTTTATTTATTTGTATAGATTATTATTATATCCGTTGTTGGGACTTATTTCGTGGAAACGAATCTAGACTGAAGAAATATCTCAATTCTCATAATTTCCCAGTCAATTACCTGTCAGGAGAGACAATCGGCCGCAATTAAAATGCCGCGGACCAGACCCAACGCTCCCTCATCTCAAGTATGGACTGTTCCCCAAGAAGACCACCAGGTGACCACAGTTCTCACTAAAGATAATAAGTAGCAGTAGAACTTATGCCAAGTTCATCCGGGGAAGCACTGCCACAATACCCGTTCCTGTCGCTAAACATTCGCTGGTTTGAAAGGTGTGGTTGCCAGTCTTCTATTCTGTTAGTCACTGGTTCTCTCGAACCAGTGTGGTGAAAGGATTAAGTGCGCCTCAAAGAGGCTCGTTTCGTGCACTTGTCTTCGAATTTTTTGTTCTAGGACAGGTTTCCTCAAGATGTTTTCCTTCACCGTTTTGAGAACGTGGTATTGCGCACATAAATCTTTCTAGCGAAAACTCATAGGTGCACGTCGGGATTTGAGTCGGCGACCTCTAGATTGAGACTCGGGGTCAGTACCACTAGGCCACCACGCTCTCGATTGCCAGTGAAATTGGCAATTGGCATTGGAAAAGGCACTTGAGATACTTGAACTTAAAGTTTCGTAGTTATGGGTGCATACGACGCCACTTGTATCTTGTCTTAGGGGAAGACCCAAGTAGTATTGCTTGTTGTGGGCAGAGGATACCTTAACATCAGGTGGCCCATCTCCACGTTCCGTAACTGTATCACATAAAAAATACGCAAATGTTTGTCCTGAGTAGAAATCGAACCCACGATTTACAGCTCCGAAGACAGAGTTACTACCAACTGAACTTTGAGGTCAGTGAGGGAATACTTATGCTAATAATTTGACTTAAAATTTCAGGGGTCAATCCCACGTTCTGAGTTCCAAAACGCCGCAAACGCCACACGTACAAGAATCTGACTTTCCAGATTTGAATAAGCCTAAGATTAGGACTCCTAAAGAAGGTAGGTCTACCTTGTGTCGGTGAAATTACAGTCACTTGAGACATTCCACGATCACGTCTCGTTACGGGTTACGGGCGCATTCGATGCGGCTTGGGTTTTGTTGTACCTAAGTACAAGAGCAGAGATGACTACTTATTTATTGACTGCTATTAATATTATTATAATGTAAAAAAATGATCTCGTCTGAATTAAAGATTTATTATTACTATTATTATTAACACCGGGTGTGGCATCTGTTCGTTCCGTAAATCGATCACATAAAAAATCTTCTAAATATGCCACTTTACTCATCAAAGCATATCGGGTCAGATATGTAACGACTGGCCTCATAGCTCAGTTGGTAGTAACTGCCTTCTGTGCTGTAGGTCGTGGGTTCGATTTCCACCCGGTACCAACGTTTGTGTGACGAATATAGATGTTTGTTCTGTGTCTGAGTGTTAAAATGCAGTATGTATTTACGAAAAAAAAATGTATTCTATCAGTTGTCTGATTCCCATAGTACAAGCTTTGCTTAGTTTAGGGCTAGATTGGCTGTGTGATATGTCCACCATTTTTTTATTTATTTAACACAATGTTTTATTTCACTTCGTTCCAACCCACGTGTAACACGACATCTCTTGTACTTTTTAATCTGTATTTTCACAGGTGATTCTTCGACGCCATACTTCATGGTGCGTTCTCTTGAGACGCATCTGACGAGGCATCTGTCACGCGCAGCCAGCACCCATCTCGACATCAAACCGAGGAATGTTTAATATTTAACTTAAACATACGTTCTGCAAAGAACTATGACTGCTATGTTAGAAAAGGAATGGTAGGTGATCAAAAACTAAAACGACCAATTTATAAAAAAAAACCAATGTCTATGCGCGTTTCAATTCTATATTTATATCCCATTTTGTACCCGTAATCAGAGCGCATTCAAATCCAAGCAGATATTAAAGTCTATGCGATAGCAAACTTGATATAAATTCAGGAATTTTTATTTTTTTAGCTGTTAAACTAGTAAATTAATTGCCATCTGACTTTGTAGCTCGATATATCTCCTAAGTTTGAATGCAAATAAGAAAACATTGGTGTACCTTTTGGTTGAGTTTTATTTTGGTTTGACAGTTTATTAATTATAGTAACGTTACAACACTAATTAATATATTAATCAAGTTACACCTACATGGTGCTTCAAATTGAATATTGCAAGTCTTAACTTTAGCTTAGAATTAATATATTACTTTTTGCAACTTACTCATTAGTTCCAATGTGGATTGTATGGTAATACAACAACTGAGAAAAGAAAACATAGAATAAGCAAATTATTAACAAATTTAGACAATGTTAATAAAAAAGTAAAATGGTGTTACTTACCTATAGTACATAACAGCTTTATATAATTTTTGAGTATAATTTTAAAAGGATCTATTTCTAGAATTCTGGTTCACTACCGGAACACGCTTAAATTAAATGTTATGTTAAACAAAACGCATTTCATTTTAGCTATCATGAATAAATGAGAAGTCTAATTTGCTGGGATCCAATTAAAATACTTCTCAAGTTTTGTCGAAGGACTCCCTGGATAATGTAATCAAGTGCGTTACTATAGTTCAATGTGGTGATTACGATATCATCTACATAACCTACTGAAAATCCCATCGTCACATGCTCTCCTGGAACGCTTCATCAAAACAAGTCTGCGTTTCAGTAGAATTCAAGCTTAAAAGAACATCAGACCTTACGTTAGATCTATAGTCCGCTGTCTGAGTCTCAGTCGATGTGAGATTACCGCTACGGGGACTTGATAATACGCTTTCACTAAGTCCAACTGAGAATTTTGGAGAATCGCAGTAGCAGAAACAAGTCTGCGTCGCTTTTATACTTTGGTCTACGTTTTCTGTTAATGTCTCCTTATGGGAACGGCTCAATCCAAACTCTAGAGGAAACGTCTGAGTCTGTATGTTAGACAGAGTAGTCTCAGAGTAAAACAAAGAACCATCCTCGCTATTCTGCGATTTCAATGACAGCGAATCTTCGAAGCCGGTCTGTGTCGATATTTCGTCTGTTTTGGTTCCCTGCCAGGAAGGGAGTGCGACGTCATTTGTGATAGTCTCCTCAGATTCTAATGTTTGCGTGGCAAACGACCGTTTCAGACTATCCGGACTTTCCGTTGTAAACAAACTTTCAACTGGAGCAACGATTCTAGGTTTTTTAATAGCAGGCTGTTCATTTGCCGCTCTTTTCTCAGCCTTTTTGGTATTTTTATACTCTTTATGCATCTCGGGATGTCGTCTCATCAAGTGTACAACGTACCTCTCTCGATTGACATACGTTTTGTCGCACTCGTTACACGCAAACACGACATTGCAACTTTCGTGGTGGCGATTGAACTCCGCCAATGTTGCAAAGTCTCCGTCACAACTATCACAGTGAAATATTTTTGTTCTATGTACTTTATTGTAGTGTTGGTTTATGTATTTTCTACCAGTAAAATATTTATCGTTCCCTGCATTTAAGTTGTACAAACATCCATTTTCCCAGCAGTGGTAATGGTAGTCGATAATATAATCTTTTTTGTGTTCATGTTGTTTGATCAGATGGTTTAACAAATCATTCTTCTTTACATATGTATCTTTGCAGTTGTAGGGGCACGGGAAATTTAAGTTTTCCTCTGTAACAGGTGCCACTATACTGAACACGAGTTGTTTGTCATCAAATTCGAATGAAATTTTGTTAATTAATTTAACGCTAAGCGTTTTTTGTACGTTCTTCTGAAATAATCAATAAAATAATTATATAACAAATTTTAGTCTAAATAAGTTTAGTTAAAATAATGATGTGCCATGTTTCGTTGTAAATATTGACCCGTACAAGCTCTCCCTACTCTTTCAGGGAAAAATGCGTGTATTTATATAGGTTTTAATAATATATCTTCGCTACCAATGACAGGAAGACATACATGTCTTTAAAAGCATCTAAATGTAAGAACTTGTAGATACCAAAGTCCTCAAGGAGAACTGGAAAATGCATTACAAATGATAAAACGAGACATCAATCATGGAGATACCGAGCGAATATTGCTTTACTACAAAAGTTAGTTAGTAAAATAAAGAAGTTGCAAATTGTAGGTGGAAAAATGAAATCACCTTAGATTTGCTCATGACCTCATTAATAACGAAATCTGATATACTCCCAAGTAAAGCTACAAAGACCATAAGAGAGTCCAGATACAGGCCTAAGTATGAAAACTCAAAACACCAATTTTTTGGACAAATGGTATAAAACCATAATGCACAAAATTTACAATATTATACATATCTTGGAGTAATAACAATCACATACCAATTAAATATTGGTCAATGAAAGAAGTTATTTCAAAAACAAGGAATCCCAATAAATGCAATAAGTATTTTAAAGCTGTACTTTGGTCCCTTCGACAAAAGAAAAGATATGAGGATGACCTGAAAGATATATCAGGACCAACATCACAAAGAGCAATAGGAATACTATCCAGGCTCAGGGAGTCTATATGCAACAAACTAATAAATTAATATGAAATGAAGTAACATACCAATTTTTTACTTCTTAGTTTGTTTAAATCATTATTTTATGAGTGATGTAACTAATGTAATAATCAAAAAGCTATTCTTTTTATTATTCTGTAACAAATAACTAAATCGCATCACAGTTATGGATAGCTTATCATCTACCTGCCCTTTTTCCAATCAATTTGGGGTCAGAGCATATTTTTTTTCCTTCTACATTTCTCTACCCACTACCGAATCAGTCACTCTATTTTCTTTCATATCACTTCCTTGGTTCTTCCATAATATAACAGTAGAATAGTTACCATTGCTAAGTTCCGCAAGATTGTATCTGATTTCTTGCACTGTAGCTGAAAGAGCTTGCACTTTGTAAGTATTTCTTCACATGTCGTACATATGAGGTCCGACACATTATCGTTACTCTGAAGCTGAAAAAATGGAGAAAATTAATCAACAACTTATTTGGAGGAAAGTTCTTAGCTGGCTATGACGATGTAATTAACCTTCTTTAATCTTTATAGTACATAAAATATATACATAAATTATCTTATATAAAAGACAAAGGCGAGCTTAACCCTAAAAAGAGTTTGCTTCCAGCAAACCTTTCAGGCTAGAAAACCTTTTGCACACATACTGTATTCTCTCTTACTGAAGCTTGGTATCAAAAAGTTACATAATCTATACAAATAAATAAAATTGGAGTGTCTGTTTGTAATAATAAAATAACCGCTTTTTACTAAGTGCATATGAATTTATACACGGTACATATACCAAAACAACATTTTTTACAATTTTTGTCTGTCTGTCTGTTCCGGCTAATCTCTGAAACAGCTGGCCCGATTATGATGGGACTTTCACTCGCAGATAGCTGATGTTATAAGGAGTAACTTAGGCTACTTTTCCGAGGGGTAAAATAGGGGTGCGTGATAAAACCGAATTCCACGCGGACGAAGTCTTGGGGTACAGCTAGTAATAAATAAATAGCTCTGCAGTGGGAACACCGTGCTGGGCGTATGTTAACATCTTAAATGTGAAAGTACCTGAATGCCGGCGTATTTACGAAAGTCTTCCACCAGATCCCATTCCCGTATACTCTTCATCTGGCCGCTGTCGGCCAGGCATCCGCGACACACCAAAGAGATTTCGCTCAACGGCGTATCCAGTTTTACGTATGGAGCAGACATTTTAACTATATATTTTCGTAGTTTTCGGAAAATTACCGGCATTGGTGAGTAATGTGAGCGAAGTGTTTAATAGTTTATTGACCTAAGAACAAACATTTATTTGCATTTTAAAAGTCTTCTGAACTACAGCAACATCCATACCTAATACTAGAATATAGAATACTGTCTAGCTGTCACATGTCATATACTATCACTTGTCAAGGTTGTTTTTTCATAGACGTGCAGTCTGCATCTGAATAACCTCTTTTTTAACTTTTAGCTGCCTTCTTCGTATTTAGCTACTAATTCCATGTTTTTGCATTCAGTGTATTTAAACTTTCGAATGTAGTGTGGAGTGTTGACGAAACGATTCTTAGTATAAAAGAATTCGTAAGTATTTTAATTTATCCTCTCTTCACACAGGTCTGTGAATAACATTCAAACGTATACATATTATAATCATATAATTACAAAAACACGTAAAGTTACTGTTGATAATCGCGTAGGTCAACGATCAACTTCTATCTATCTTATTTTCTAGACTTATAAAATTCAGATGATTCAGTGTTATGATACCATCATACAACGTGCAGATGCTTACAAACAAACACAATTGAATGGTCCGGAAACCGGACGCCATAGCCAGCTAGTAAAAACCGGAAAGTGATTAGCAAATTAAAAATAATTTCTTTATGTCACTTATTTGGCATTTTAATTTCATTTGTTTGGCTCGTCAAAATTTACAAGAGTATGATTTTCTCATAGAAAGGTAATTAATTCATTTACTTCTAATATTGTAAATTTATAACAATAAAAAAGCCGGTATCTATTTCTCCGGCTTCAGATATTGCCACGAAGCTATCTCCTTTCCACTGCTGCAGTATAATCGCTGCTGAGTTCACGGCGGTCGCCATTTGCGCCACGATTGCTGAATGTTGGACTTGTGTGTGAAATTGATGAGATTATAGGTTATAGTGATAAAACACGAGATATTCGTGGATTAAAATTGTCTGCTGTGGTCGAAGACCGTCGTAGTCACAGCCAAACGGTGTAAATAACACATTGAGTGCCGATACATAGTAAGTATCACTAATACTACGTAGCATGGATATCTACACGTGTTATATTAGTTACAATTTTTCTCAATTTACGCGTTAACATTGTGCAATTTGATGTCGACTTTGTACTCTGATTCGCTGCGAGTCATTGGTAGTTTCTAGTCAATTGTGTGTAGAGTATTTTTGTTTCTGGGTTGATCTATTTTTGGTCTGGTTGAATGCACTGTTTTCCTAGTGCTCATATCGTAAAAAAAACTGTGACTCTCATATGCCGCGTTACGTGTGTGTTTTCTTAATTTTATGGCCATTTTCCTATTTCTAGCGTAAAATAGAAAGTTGAATTTATATGTAAATCAGGGCACCTTTCATTTGTTGACATACAAAATTCATTGCAGTTTGAAATGTTTACGTCTCTCGGTGCCAAAGAAGTGGCGAAGGCCGTTTGAATTGTCTATTTTAATTCCTTTCCATAATTTTTAAAGGATACTTACTGGAAATACAAATAAATAAAATTTGAATGTCTGTTATAATATTAAAATAACCGCTTTTTACTAAGTGCATATGGATGTATACACGGTACATATACCAAAACAACATTTTTTACAATTTTAGTCTGTCTGTCTGTTTGTTCCGGCTAATCTCCGAAATGGCTGGACCGATTTTGACGGGACTTTCACTGGCAGATAGCTGATGTAACAAGGAGTAACTTAGGCTACTTTTCCGAGGGGTAAAATAGGGGTGCGCGATAAAACCGATTTCCACGCGGACGAAGTCTCGGGCAACAGCTAGTTGTCTAATATATACTGTTGTTTAGCAACATAACAAGGTATTTGACTCGCCTCGGAACTCAGTTGGTTAGTAACCCTACCTTCTGAGCTGTAGGTCGTGGGTTTGATTCCCACCCAGGACAAACATTTGTGTGACAAATATAGATGTTTGTTCTGTGTCTGAGTGTTAGTATATATTTACAAAAAAACATATGTGTATTCTATCAGTTGTCTGGTTCCCACGATACAAGCTATGCTTAGTTTGGGGCTAGATGGCGCTGTGTGAAATATCCACCAATATTATTAAATCCCTTTCTTCACTCAAATCCATTACGCTTTTCATATATCTTATTTCTTCCCACTTTGTAATTTCAGTGTCATAAGTATTTAGTATATATTGATAGGGTCGATGAATGTTCTTCTAGGTCATCCTGTAATTTCATCTGCAACCACACCTTAGCGGCAGAAATGGGTATGGTAGCAGCACTTTCCCGATCAAACTTAACTATAAGTTTTACTGCTACTAAATATTGATCAGTATTCTTTTTTTTTAGTATTATATCTGAAACAATACTTTTTCTTTGTATTCCAGTTGCAAGTCATGCCAGAAATGAAATACAGAACGCACACGGATCACATCAACATAATAACAATCCCTTGACGAATTCAAATTAAGAATTTGTACGTAACCGACGTGGAACTTTTAATAATTTTGAAAGAGAATACAAACTATATTATATTTTTAAAAAAAATTACACTGTGCCAGTAATAATTAGTTCCTGAAAAAGGAGGTTATGTTTTAAATTGTTGTTTATGGGCGGCTGTTGTATTAAGTTATAAGTGATACAATGAAGATACCGGACGCAACTGCGAATGTAGGTGCTTATTATGGGAACGAAGAGAACGGACAGTGGCAGGTGAGTTTTGTTATGCGTTTATCTTAAATTTGAACGTATATGAGAACAGCGTTCTCTGAAACATCAAGAATCCAGATAAGCGTTGAATGGTACATTAAAAAACGTTGTGATTTGCGTAGGATCATTTCCTGTACATACTTATATCCCTGATGCATCGTGTTGAATATTTCATGAACGATGTAACTAACAAACTATGTATACGTGTATAACGTATACATAATTTTATTTTTGATTTGGAATTGGCTAACATTTGACCGCAATCTCACCTGATGTTAAGTGACGATGCGATCTATGATGTGGCATGCTTGCCTAGAAGATACCTATTCACTCTCCTAAGATTTACGCCTAAAGGGGTAGGCAGAGCTTGTGGGTGGTGTGAGGGCGTTGTGTGAAATGTCCATCAATAGCTCTCAAATATTGGCTATAATTTTTACTGGCCTCGCAGCTCAGTTGGTTAGTAACTGCTTTGTGAGCTATAGGTCGTGGGTTCGATTTCCACCCAAGGCAAACATTTGTGTGACGAATATAGATGTTTGTTCTGTGTCTGGGTGTTAGTATTACAAAAGAAAAGTATATAAGTATGTATATCAATTCAAAATTAAACCAGACACAGAACAAACATTTATGTTTGTCACACAAATGTTTGTCCTGAGTGGGAATCGAACCCACAACTTATAGCGCCTAAGGCAGGGTTACTACCAACTGAACTGTGAGGCCAGTCAAAAGAGTAAAAAACAAATTTTCACATTTATAATATTATTATGTTTTTTAATATATTATTTATTAGTTATAGTTTATATATTAGTATCTAGTCTATTATCTATTTACTAATAGCTATTTTTTTTCTCTTTCATTTGGCCGTACCTGATCACAGCCACACTTACAGCCCAACGGTGTTATCATAGACAGTGGTGTGGGCGGTGGCATCGTTGGTAGCGGAGACGCGGGGGTGCACCGAGCGCCCATATACCCGGTTCACATCCCGAGACACATGCCCGGTCAGTGTAGATATGGAAACAAAACCTTAGAAGAATGTCTTTTTTTTATGGAAGTTTGAAGTTACGGACCAAGACGGCCCTTATGATGTTAAGCGGGAACCTATGCCCATAAGAAAATGTCTTTGGTATTGCGCTTGACTGGGGATTTTGACTGGCATTATAGCTCAGTTGGTAGTAACCCTGCCTTCTGCGTAGGTTGTGGGTTTGATTCCCATCAAGGATAAACTTTGACTTTAGAAGAATTACTTATTTAACGCCACCTTCCGCAGAATAGAATAGAATAGAATATATGTGTATGGAATCTTTTAAGTAGCCTTAAGCCTTTAATTTATTAAGCTAGCTGTAAGATTTCTTAAAAATGTAAAAATAAAATAAAATATAATATACGTTTATTGTACACCATAAGTAAAATCAAGCAAAATAAATACACTGATGTACACATAAAAATGGTACAATGGCCATTGGTCGTGGGTTCGATTCTCAGGACAAACATTTGTGACGAACATAGATGTATATGTGTCTGGGTGTTAATATGTATTATATGTATGTACTTACAAAAAATATATAAGTATGTATATCAGTTGTCTGGTTCTCATGATACAAGCTATGCTTAGCTTACTTTGGGGCTAGATGGCGCTGTGTGACAATGTCGCCCAGAAATTTTCACGATGTTGAGACAGAAAATTGTAAAATAATGGACGTAGTGCAAAAAAAATGTTCTAATCTTCCCAAAAAGTACTATATATTTTTGAAGCGTACCATATATTTTCTTAGCTTATTCTCAAAAATACTATATTCAACTGAAAAAATGGTGTATGTCCAAGGTCTGATATTGTGATTGTTATTTTGATATATGTATTTAATATATTTTCAGGTGGTTACGTGATGGCTGGTGCGTTCTACCCTCCACAGTTCGCACCCCCCCTGCACCCACAGCCTGACAACTTCGATGACTACATGTGGATGGAAAATGAGGAAGAGTTTGATAAACAAGTTAGTTGGGAATTGCCTCACAGCTCAGTGTTAACTTTGCCTTCTGCGCTGTACGTCTTGGGTTCGATTCCCACCCAGGACAAACGTTTGTGTGTTGAATTTAGATGTTTTGTTTTGTGTCTGGGTGTTGATATGTATTTACAAAAAAAGTATATAAGTATGTATATCAGTTGTGTGGTTCTCATGATACAAGCTATGCTTAGGTTACTTTGGGGCTAGATGGCGTTGTGTGACAATGTCCACCAATATTATTATTTATTATTATAAATCTCATAGAATTACACTTAAACAATTCATTTGTCTCCTATTTCAGGTGATACAGCAGCTTCAAGAAGAAGAGTTAATGGAACAGTGCATAGAGGCCATGCTGGAAGATGAGAACAGGGAGAGGAGATGTGGAAACCAACGGGTTCGTGACCCTCAAGCACCAACGTGAGTCGTTCTTCTTAATCTATACAGATAAATAAAATTGGAGTATCTGTTTGTAATATTAAAATAACCGCTTTTTACTAAGTGCATTATGGATGTATACACATGTACCAAAACAACATGTTTTACAATTTTTGTCCGTCTGTCTGTTTGTTCCGGCTAATCTCTTGAAATGGCTGGACCGATTTAGACGGGACTTTCACTGGCAGATAGCTGATGTGACAAGGTGTAACTTAGGCTACTTTTCAGAGGGGTAAAACAGGGGTGCGTGATAAAACCGTATTCCACGCGGACGAAGTCGCGGTCAACAGCTGTATTACAATATGTTTTGTGTGTCGTTGTTTACCTTATAAAAGTATTTAATAAAAACTATATAATGATGTTTTGTTAACAGCACAAGCAGTTGTAACGGTAACCCGCCGATTTCACTGGAGGAGACGGTGTCCAGGTCGACCCTGAACCCGCTAGCGGCAGAGTTCGTGCCCACCAGAATCAGACTGCCACCGCCGACCACAACGACGAATACAGGTGTTTATTTATATATATTTAGTTAAGCTCTTAAGATATTTAATAAAATATATATAAAAAAATGAATTTAGACTTCTTAGGTGGTGATTCGATAATCGTTGAGCGAACGAGAATTGAGAGTGAGATTTCTAGGGCGCGTCACGTTTAGGCACATTTCGTTACATGAGAGAGAGGAAAGATATGACGTAGAATGTAATAGAAAGAGAGGCATATATTCTGAAGCTGCAAAGTGAGCAACATATACATATATTGCAACAATTTTGTCCGAAATATTAATCCAGTTTTCTCTATTAAATATATCTATTTTCTGTGACTTCCATAAGTCACAGCCTCTGTCCATAACAACCGATGCGATTTGGGTCCTCCCCTCCCAGGTACAAGACCCAAGTCGCATCGTACGCGCCCGTAACTGTAGGTGGAACGTCTAATGTGCCTGTAATTTCACCGGCAACCACACCTTTCAAACTAGAATACAGTACTGCTTGGCGGCAGAAATGAGCAATAGCAATGACTACATATACTGAAACCATTAATGGCTCTACGTTTGAAACGTTTATTTATATTGTAGATACAAAAGCTGAGAGCACAGAAGCGTCTAGCAAAGAAGAGCCCAGCACAGATGCAGCGAGCGATCCTGATAGAGCCAGCAAACCTGAACCAGCAGACCAAGCCACTACAGAAGGTAACTTCTACCATATGTTTGTACTAGCTGTTGCCCGTCCGGTTTTATCACGCACCCCTATTTTACCCCTGGGAAAAGTAGCCTAAGTTACTCCTTGTTACATCAGCTATCTGCCAGTGAAAGTCCCGTCAAAATCAGTCCAGCCATTTAAGAGATCAGTCGGATCAAACAGACAGACAAATTTAAAAAAAAAATGTTGTTTTGGTATTTGTACCGTGTATACATCCATTTGCACTTAGTAAAAAAGCGTTTATTTTAATATTACAAACAGACACTCCAATTTTATTTATTTCTATATAGATGTATTATAGATAATCGACCAGCCTTACAGCTCAGTTGGTAGTAACCCTGCCTTCTGCTCTGTAGGTCGTGGGTTTGATTCCCATCCAGGACAAATATTTGTGTGACATTTGTAACATTGATTTTTTTCTGTGTCTGGGTGTTAATATGTATTTACAAATTGAAAGTAAGTATGTATATCAGTTGTCTGGTTCTCATAATACAAGCTATCATTGTCACTCGACATTGTCACACAGCGCCATCTAGCCCCAAAGTAAGCTAAGCATAGCTTGTATCATGGGAACCAGACAACTGATATACATACTAACATAATTTTTTGTAAATACATACTTATAATACATATTGATACTCAGACACAGAACAAACATCTATATTCGTCATACAAATTTTGTCCTGGGTGGGAATTGAACCCATGATCAAGTGCAGAAGGCAGGGTTACTACCAACTGAGGTGTGAGACAAGTCTTAAGACAGTATGCGTTTTGATTTTTAACGTAAAGCAAATGTCTAATTCAAATAAATCATTTAATTTCCAGTTCCGGTGACACCACCCAAGGATCCCCCGGAAGTGAGCGCTGCGGACCCTCAGCCTCCCAGAGACAAGACCAAACCCAGGGACACGAAGAAACCAGACCTCAAGAAACAGACCGCTAAGGTTGGGGAATCAAATCAAATTTTGCCCTAAAAAACAAATTTGACAGCCCTCACAGCTCAGTTAGTAGTAACCCTGCCTTCTGTGCTAGGTCGTGGGTTCGATTCCCACCCAGGACAAATATTTGCATGACTAAAATAGATATTTGTTCTGTCTGGGTGTCAATATCTATTATGTTATGTATTTACAAAAAATTATATAAGTATGTATATCAGTTTTCTGGTTCCCATGATACAAGCTATGCTAAGCTTACTTTGGGGCTAGATGGCGCTGTGTGACAATGTACACCAATATTATTATTATACTAGTTGCGCCCCGAGGTGAGTAAGTCAACCCACGGGAACACTGCACTTTTCCGGGATCAAAGTAGCCTATGTGTTAATCCAGGATATAAGCTATCTTGATACCAAATTTCATCCAAATCCATTCAGACGTTTGAGCGTGAAATAGTAACGAACATCCATACAAACTTTCACGTTTATAATATTAGTAGGATATATTTAGTTAAATGTTTTTATTCAGGTTGAAGTGAAGAAATTGAAACCGGTCGTAGTGAAGTCTGAGCCCAAAGTGCTGCCCAAAAAGAAGGAAGTCAAAGAACTGAAGGCAGCGAAGAGTGAAGTGAAAGTTGAAGAGGAGAAGGCAGTGAAGAGTGAAGTGAAAGTTGAAGAGGAGAAGGCAGTGAAGAGTGAAGACGCTGTCGATAGTGTGCCTAAAGTGAGTTTATATACAAAAGAAACAAGTAACTTTTATCTTATCTATATATCTTTAAGTAGCAGTAGAACTTGTGCTGAGTACGCCCGGAGAAGTACTGCCACCACACCTGGTAATCTGCCGAGCAGTGATGCACTCGTGTTGCTGTGTTCCATATACCAAAACAACATTTTTTTACAATTTTTATCTGTATGTCTGTCTGTTCAGGCTAATCTCTGAAACGGCTGGACCGATTTTGACGGGACTTTCACTGGCAGATAGCTGATGTAACAAGGAGTAACTTAGGCTGCGTTACCGAGGGGTAAAATAGGGGTGCGTGATAAAACCGAATTCCACGCGGACGAATGACTTCGCTGTTACTAGACTGTTACTAGACATATAGCTGTTTCTAGACTTAGCTATTGCTAGTTATTAAATATTATAATAGAAGTTTTTCCCCATCCAGCCCCAGACACAACCGCCTACCCCTACAGAAGAACCCACATTCCCTGGCGTGAAACCGATCAACTACGCGGCGGCAGCTCGAGCCGGCAAGCCCAAGAAGGCGGCTTCGCCCCCCGCACCAGCACCCGCCCCCGCCGCCGTCGACAAGAAGAGAGAAGACAAGAAACCACCGAAGGACAAGCCCAAAGAGAAACCTGTGCTAAGGAAGAACTCGGCCAAGTAAAGAGTCTATTGGCAACCACGAACTCTGGCAAGTGAGAACTTTTGACAAGTAAGGACTTTGGCACGTATGAACTCAAGTGAGGACTTTGGCACGCGAGTACTTCGGCGAGAACTTTGACAACGTCGGAACTCTAGCGAGGTCTTTGACAATGTCGGAACTCTAGCGAGGTCTTTGACAACGTCAGAACTCTAGCGAGGTCTTTGACACGCCAGAACTGAGCACTTCAACGAGAACTTTTTGACAACGTTATAACTCTAGCGAGGTCTTTGACAACGTCGGAACTCTGGCGAGTTCTTTGACACGCAAGAACTTTGGCAGAACAGAATTCCAGCGAGAACTTTGCTACGTTTGGTTTCTGGCAAGGTTCGGAATTCAAGTTATTGTCTTAGGAAATAACTTAGTTAAGTAAAAATGTTTCCGAGTAATCATTTTGTCAAGTTTGTGCTTCTGTACCGCTTGAGTTCTGGCAAGTTGACATAAGTTTCTGCCAAGTAATTAGGGTTGTCACAATTGAGTAATCGTGCGAGCAATATCTCGGGCAAGATGGGGGTATTGCCAAGTTTTTACGTAGCCCTAACTTGTCAGATAGCTTTGACCCTTGATAGGAAACGTCTGAGCGTAATTATTGAAAGCCAGGTCGTAATCGGGATTAATTAATTAAATTGACAGTTAATTATTAGGTTAGTTCAGTGCTATAAGGATTTTGATTGAACCTCTTTTTATATATATGGGGGTTATTTTTATTGCTGAATAAATTTTTCCTTGAATTAATTAAATTTTATGTTTGCTATTCGACATTGGTAGCAATTGGAAAAAACAATGGAATGTAGCAGAAATGTTTATATATTTTTTTAACCATTTTTTTTGTTTTCTCATCCGTTCTCTGAGCTAGGCCTGTAGACAATTCGCTTAAAATATACTTTTATTTTTCTTGGTTTTTTTTTGTTGATTATTTTAAATAAAATTAAATTTAAGTCATTTTGGATTTAAATCCCTTATGCACTATTTATAATACGTCAAAAAGTGATAAACATAATTGTAAAAATTAAAAAAAAACCTTATATATAATCAATGAAGTGGCGTTGAATTTAAGAAACTGTATAAATAGGTTTAACTTTTATTTTGGGGAGGTGTAACATTTTTGTATACTGGCAATAATTATTCGGTATGTTGCCATATTCTGTAAATTTTCTAATGCCTTATTATATATCGAGGTACAAAATAATATAGATTTAGTGTTCGTTATAAAATGTCCAATGTGCAGTGAGTTGCTATGCAACGTCTACTGTGCATTTACTTAGGCCAAGTGGTTCGAATACACACCTTAAGCCGGGTTTAGACAACTTAAGCCTGGTTTAGACAACTTAAGCCTGGTTTAGACAACTTAAGCCTCTCGTGCGCTGCGAGAGACAATTTAATGGAAGTGCACAAGCCGCCTGTGTTAATTATTATTTTATTAATATATAAAAATTTGGGTGTTAATTAAAATTAAAAACTAAAAAAAAATGCATCAAAGTAATGATTACATTTAAGTCAGTTATATAATTTTCAGCATAATTCGACTTATAAGAAAGTTGTGTCTAATTTTAGGCTGTGTGAAATTTTTTAATTAATGTCTCGAGTTAGGACAACACGATTGAATAAAAAAATTCGATGAACAAATATTTAACAAAACAAATATTTACATTGCTTATTTATATATCATTGTTATAAATTATTTTTCTATTATAGATCTGGTTATTACCAACTGGGCTGTGATGCCAGCCTTAAAAACATTTTTATATTTAATAAGTCTTAATTAAAGGATTCCGCGTTTACAGTTTTTTTATTAACAAAATTATTTAGTCTTGTATACAAGAAATCGTGGGTCAAATCACTAGAGTTGAGCAAGTCAAATCGAAAAATTATTTCCATTGTATATCATAAAGAAATTGCTTCGAAATCTTTTGTTGTAAACTCGGCATAACGCGATTTATTCGAAACGCTTGGGTGGGTAAGACATAAAATAGTGTGTAAACGTTTTAATAGTCGATAGTTTATTCATATACAAATGTTAATTACTGATTTATAGTTATTCAAGTTGATACCCTTAGTTGTAGTGTTTATTGCAGTTTGGTTGTAGTTTATTATTTTTACTGGCAACACTTAGTTTTAGATTAGTTTTTTTCTTTTAACTGGCAACTCTTGTGTCCCTGAAGGTGGAATTATGAAATGATTTTTAGATAACAGTCATATAGTTATCGGGAGTTGAAATTATATAAATATAAATGATATAGTTACTTTAAAGGTAATTATAGAAATAATTTTAATGTCTTATAATAATATTATTGAAAAAAAATATAGGCCTAATTATTTTCGCCCCAATACCAATTTACTTTGGTGTGTAAATTTAATTGTAGCATGTGATATATTATTCTGTCTTGCATTTTATTGATTTAAAAAATAAAAAATAAAAATAAAAAATAATGTAAAAATATTTAAGTATGTGAATATATGCAATAAAACATAATAATGTCTCGGGTTACTAGTGTTCAGAATTTTGCAACGCAATGGTTTTGTAAAATCGGGGATATTAAACATTATTAAAATTAAGATGTAATTATGTTAAAGGAAAATAAAAATAAATAAGCAATACTAATAAAAAATATATGTTTGTCTATCTTTTGAGCGCGGTATCCTTAGACATTATGGTGTGTATAACAGAAAATATGATCGAATATGATACGATATACATATTAATTTAATTTATATTCATACAACAGATTAAGAACCAGAAGAAATGGATAATAATAATTTTTTCATTAATTTAAATTATTTTTTATTAATTTCTTGTGGTTTTTATTCTGTTTTTAATAATATAATGAAGCGGTAGATGTGTGCCTAGACTTATTACATGACATAATTTCTGTTATACATCCCTGAGACCATTATAGCCAAGTTTTAGGTCACTCCATATAAATATTAGTTATATAAAAAAATATATGTAAATAGTTTATAATTTGGTTATGTCAAAAGTAATGTGTACCGGGTTGTCAATATTTGAGGTTTTGGAGAGAAATATTGTAGTTGATCGCACCTTAGCTTTTTGTAAATTTTCATCGACCATTAATATTTTAAATTGAAGATAATTACGAAGGAAAAATATAATTCCCTAATCGTATAAAATTCAGTACAGCATTATATTGCGATTTGGCCATATAAAATATCATTCTCCTATCCCTTTCGTACGTATTAAAGAGATAGAAATACGGTATTTTAAATTTAGATATTTATATCCAGAATTGCTGTAAATATAAGATCATCATTTCAAATGGATCAATTTTTTTTTTTAATAATAGTGATGGCTTGTCCGTACTACAGACTTGAGTGTCGCCAGGATTCACAATTTACCCTTAAGTTATTGTACAGTTATATTAAAATTGCATTATTTACACACATAGGGTACGCCAGTGACTAGTAAGGCGGAATAATTAATGAATTTTAACTAATTTTCTCCTAATAACTGAAGCAACAATTTATTCATAAGTCGTCTTTGTCGCCCAAATAATATTTATATTTCAGGCAAATCAATACGTGTCAATTAAAATGTCTGTAGTATTTAAAAAATAACATGTAAAAAAAGTACAATTTTAAATTAATTAAGTAATGTCATTGTTTTATTTATTTTACGTAATCGCATCGGTAGTAAAATATTTTTTATATCATTTTCGTCATTATGGTGTCGCAAGGGTTGTTGAAATGTTACAACCCTTTTCTGTTTTTAAATCAGATTTAAGCTAGCCAAAAGTGGGAGTGCATCTTACAATATTTCTTTCTAAATCTCCAATCTAGATATAAAAGGTTTGTTAGTGTTTAAAATTTAGTTTCTAGAGAAAATTATTAGTGCGAGAAAATGTAAAAAAAAAACTAGATTATTGTGTACTATGTTACAATTTTTTCGCAAAAATTTAACTACATATGTATTTATCGTACATTATGCTTTTTATTATATAATATTATTTACAGGGTATGCGGTGCCTGTTGTGCTCTGGTATTCATAGTCAACGCTTAGTTGCTGAGGAATCACTTAGAAATAGTATTTTTTTTTTTATATTTGCGACAAGATACAATTAATATATATATATATTCTTAAATTAAAAATGACCAATTGAAATCCAACCTAAATGGCAACCACAGAAATCGACTACCATAGCTGTATTCAGCCAACACATCGTATGTCGTGCATTGCAGTTGCAGACCGAATTCAAATGAATACACAAATTATTTTTTCTTTTCCTTTCTTTATTTCATGGCTACGGCTTCCTCTTGCTTTCTTTTTTGTTATCCTTACATTTAGTTATTACCTTAGCCTTGGAATAAATTTCTGTTCTTTTTTAATATAAAATACAAGTAATATTTTACAGCATAGATTCGGTCCTGGCACCGTTTATTAAGATAAAGACTTGAGATTTTGGTAATGTAAATAAATTGACTGATAAATTGTTAAAATTGCCCTTGCATTTCTTTTTTATGTTTATTTTTCGTTTATATTTAAATGCTATTCACTACATTAAAATATCGTTGTTTATAAAAGATATTTGTGTAATATGTAGGTAGTTAATTTTTACGATATAATTAACGTTTGATTCAGCTAACATTTTGTATTTTCCATATTATTATGTCGTAGTCACAAAATAATATTTTGCAAAAGTATAAAATTAGTGTAACATAAAATTTTATAATAACATTATCTACATAAATTGAAAAGTAGGCTAATTTTCAGATTATTTTGTCTTCGCAACTTAGCATTTCGACTTACAAATGGTTTTATTTCATCCGCCATTGTATTCTCACATATAATAAAACACACTTATTTAATCCGGTTCCATATTAAACGTTTGTTAATTATATCTTAAAAATTTGACTAACTCATTTAAGTTTTAGTTAAATTTTTAAGTACTATTATATGATATACACTATTGTTATAACTTACAATATTATATTTTGTTCTGGATCTTTGCAATTCCGTTCGTATGTCGCTTTTAATTAGGGAAAAGGACATTGGCAGGTCTATAAATGTTTTTATTTATTAGACAATTTGGTGAAATGTAAAAAAAAAAAAAATTCGGCGGCATTCCTGAACTATTTTAATTTTCTTTTTTTTTGTTAAAGGAATAATTATATTTAGTTTCGAATTTTTGTAAGTTTGCCAACTGTGAAATCGAATCGGAATTGTAAATGGGAAATTAGGGTGAGTATGTATTTATAGATGTAATTTTCTAGTTGAGGTCCGTTGGAACTGCACCACTGTTTTTCAACGTGAAAGTGTCGATGTGAAATATCACTGGTTTTTATAGTCTAATTAATGTTAATTAATAATTATTAGAGATGAAACGGATATCCGGTATCCTATCATATCCGGTCGGATACCGGATAGTAATTCAGTATTCGGCCGAATTCCAGATAGTAAAATTCCAAATTTTTTGATTTTTTACACAAGGCAAATCATACCACAATAAGTAATGGACATCGTGTTTTTATAATTGCACGTCAAAAATGTTTGTTTTATTAATTAGTTTAGTACTCAAAATTAACAAGTGGCAAATTGTGGTGAATGAATACCAAATTTTGAATCTGATCGCGTTGAAAGTGATAAAGGGTCGAATATCCGGCGCTCCGGCCTCTTGCCGAATATCCGGTATCCGGCCAAACCACTATCCGTTTCATCTCTTATAATCATACTTTTGCACTACAAATTTAAATTTATCCCTTAATACGGTTTCGCTAAATCGAAAGCTAAAGTAACGTAATTAAATTCCTTTTACTGTTAATTTATATTAGAGGGGGTAACATTATATTTAAAGTTTAGAAATTTAATTTTGGGTAAATAGACTCTTATTATTTTAGTAACTGGTAAATTAGTTTTCATATCATTACTAAGTTCACTAACAGAGACTAAATATTTAAGGCTTTATATAAACGTATTTTATCGTTAATTTTCGGTTTTTATTATAGACTTATATAATTTTGTTTTATATAAAAAGAAAAGACGGTACATTTTAAGCTGATATACGTTTATGATTATTTTAGCCCCGACTATAAATACCAGTGCATGACAGAAATTGTGTTATTATTAATATTTGTTTTTATGCCCATATCATATGCACTAGATGAGAGATTTTTGAAACTGCCGATTCTCTATTAAATTGATGGGAATTGCAAAATGATTTTTTAATTTTTTACCTACCCTCATTTGATGACAATGTATGATTTTTTTACTACCCGCTTGAACAAGGGTGCGGTCGCACTAGGGTAGTTTCCTCAATATTAAAGACGTCATTCAGTGGAATTTTCTATTTTGCACTAATAATGACAGAAATGTGGTTGACTAGCTGCGCCACGCGGTGTTACCCGCGGTGAGTAAGTTATCCCACGGAAACAGCACTTCCGGGATCAAAGTAGCCTATGTGTTAATCAAGGATATAAGCTTCTCTATACTAGCTGTCGCGGTAAATCAACCCACGGGAACACTGCACTTTTCCGGGATCAAAGTCGCATTGCGTTGCGTCCATCACCCTGAGACGGGGATGTTACGTCTCATGCGGCTGCAATTACACCGGCACCCACTCCCTTCCACAGGAACACAGCAACACGAGTGCATCACTGCTTGGCGGCAGATTACCAGGTGTGGTGGCAGTACTTCTCCGGGGGGACTTAGCACAAGTTCTACTGCTACTTTGGGTTGCTCCTTTCGCGCCACCCGGGGGACACGTGTAGGGATTCAAAGGGTAATCACTTACGGACGCGAGCAACGTGGACCCCACCTATTCTTACTTCATAGATACCATCGATTCTGACTTCACGAAGCAACAAAGTTTCCCCTAGCTATTGGTTAATCCTACTAATATTATAAACGTGAAAATTTGTATGGATGTTTGTTACTCTTTCACGCTCAAACGGCTGAATGGATTTGGATGAAAGGTATCAAGATAGCTTATTAAAGTCTTAACCGTTTCGTTGCGGCAGTCATTTGGACAAACTTTTGCGCCTGGCGGCCGAACAAATATTTCGTGGCACCGCTGCTGTGCCATACGCCAGGGACTTTGATGACACCATAAGGTGCCATCCGCCAGGAGTTATAACTTATCGCTTTTTTCCTGTTTTCACGTGCTGAAAGTTCAGTCGTTACCCAAAACCGAACGTAAACGTTTTAACTTTTCGATTAGTGTGTATAAAAGTTACTATCTACGTGTACTAACGGAAATAGAAGGTAAGTGCGTTATTTCTATCAGGGGTTGTCAACATTTTTGTAGTTTTTTTGATGGATTGATTGATTTAGTGTTACTGTAGAATTAAATATGAACATTCGAGACAGGCAGAGCGGTATGATAGTTATTTTCTAGTGTTTTGTTGGGAATCAAAATGAATTATAGAAACGCTAAAATAATAATATAACTAAAAATTATGGGTAAGGATACTGTGCGAGTTAAATGAAAACAGGGTTTTTAATGGTATATTTGTATATTTATTAACATTACACATTGTACAATAACATTACAATATAGTAAGTACTTATGTAAGTATAAGGTAGATTTTTATAATCATTGAAAAGATTAATTTTGTAATTATTTAGGAGACTGATTCATTGTTTGTTACAAGCATGAAACATATTACGTATATTACATACGTAATATACGCAATATGTTTCATGCTTAAAGTGAATACACTGAAAACATAAAATACTTGCAAACTAGAAATATAAGAAATATTAAAAATGTAGCAATCATTCATTACACTTTTAATATTTGTGATATTCTCGGAAGCATGGGGTGAGGCATAGCCCTGGAAATTCTGGGCAATCAGAACAACCATACATAACCATGGTTCTTTTTTTGGTTTTATTGTAGCATACTCTACACCGTTTTCGCATTGTCCTTGCGCCAATCTTCGGAAGTATACTTGGCAAATGTATTTTCTTTTCAGTAAGGGATCGAGAAAGTTCTGCCACATTTAGAGGCTGTAATAAAGTTTCTAATATACATTTTCTGAAATCAAATAATTCTATCTTTGAATTATTTATTTTTCTATACAAAAGGAAGCCATTCACTAGACATATTTGCATTAAATGAATTATTACCTTTTTATACCAGCGTAGGGTTTTGTGTTCACAGGAATAATAACTCAAAAGCTGGTCGTGCCTGTCGATTGATCGCATGTATTTATTATATTGGATTTGTACTTCAGGCTTATACGTAATGGTGCGTATGCGGTGACTGGTAATCCCTTTATAGTTGCTGTTATGCTCCGAGCTCAAAAACAGCACTTCTCTTTTATCCTGCCATTTGGTAACTACAATTTTTTTTTTATTATGAACAATACAGGATTCACCTTTTTTTAATTTGGTTTTAATTATAGTGGGATTACCAGCCCGCTTTGCCCTTAGAGTACCAGTAACATAGGTATTTTTATCTAAAAGCTCCTCTGCTAAACCGATGCTAGTATAATAATTATCAATGTAAAGAGAATGGCCCCCTTATTTAAATATTTTTCTATTAACAACATCACAACTTTTTTGACGTGATTACGGCCACCCACCAATTGATCCCCAGAACCAGCATATAAATGAATTTTAATAACAATTCCGTATTCATCAGCTAATAAATATAACTTAATGCCATAACGATGGACTTTCCCTTTTAAATATTGGCGGAAGAAAAGGCGCCCTTTCCACAAAATCAACGATTCATCGATTGCAACATTTTTTGAAGGATAATAAATAGAAGACATTGATTCGTTGAATAAATTTATCAACGACTTTATTTTAAATATGCTTTCCGGCCTTGGGTCGTCTTGGACATTCAAAGCTCTTAATATTAAATAAAACCTGTCCCTAGCCATAAACGCATGAGGACTTAGGCGCATTAAATAATGTTGAGACCAATAATCAACCATTCTATTTAATTTTACTGTACCCATAAATAAAATAATGCCAATAAATACTTTGAATTCGTCAATGGTTACATCTTTCCATTGAGTGAACCGACTTCGTGTGGTACATGCTGCGGTTTTAATTTGTTGCCGTACTTATTTGTGCAGTCCAGAATTAAATTGAATAAATTCGTATTGAAAAATAAAAATAAAAAATCAATTGGAGTTTTACCGTTCATTTCATGAGGCGGTAATAAGCCTGGAGTGCCCGAAAAAGGTATCTCGGCCATATTCCGGGGGTTTCCAGGATACCAATCGGTATCGGGTGCTTCCTCTGTCGTATTTTCGAAGACTTCTTGATCCGATAATAGATCTTCTTCACCACGATCGACATCTTCTGGGTTTTCATTTACCCATTCGTCAATTACTGTATCCATATTCCCTGTTAAAATCCCGTACAGCTCTGCATCACTTATATCACCATCTAAGCCTGGCGTGTCTGTCATATCTATATCACGGGGAGACATTATACTAGATAACACCGTAGATATGGGATCCCAATTTGACGGACCAGGTTGAGGAGATGGAGTAGACATTTCGGATATCAACAACGTATATATATAGTATACGCACAATCACAGTCCTATTCACAGGCTGGGGTAGTCACTAAAGCAAAATCACGGAGTCCAAATACACAGTCCACAGTCGTCACAAAGGCAAATCACGAGAGTCCAGGAGCGAGCGTTATACGTTGGTATGAAAAACAGCAGAGTCACAAGAGAGTACGTCTGATCACTATAGACAGCAAACCAGAAGTAATAAACAGTAAACAAATAACGTTGCTTGACTTCGGGTGTACAACCATCCCACGAGGCACTGAAAACTTATTCCTGTCCCTTTCCGACAATATTAACAATAGTTTGTTTATACAAAAGAATGCCGTGCTTCTCATTGATTAGTCGATGTCGGCTTCTGTTAAGTCCTTTGTTTTGGTTTCGAAAAAACCTTATAAACAGATAGTCATAATAACCAGTAATGTTTTTTCAGATGTTGATTACTACCTACAAATTCGTCCACAAAAAGTAGATCGATATAGTCAGGGATGATATATAAAAGTACTTGCGTATTTATTTTAAATTATACATGTAACAGAATATGCATGCCATATTTAGATATACATTGCATATACATACATTACATATACAAACATTACATATAATAGAATTTGTCAATACATATATAACATACAACAAAACTCGTTGTTATAGATGGTGTCTCTGAAAGTAGGTATAATTAAATTATGGTCAAAAATGCAGTAGGTACTTATGTTGTCATGAGCGATGTCGTAAAAAGTGGTGATCTTTATAAGGCCAATATATAGAATTCAATTAGGACCTTATTTTTAGGTCGATGTTGTTTGAGAAGACGTCGTGTTTAATTGGGGCTGACCATATTTGTGACTTATACGTCACAAAATAATCGGCGGGCCTCAGCACTGAACGCCCGCAAGTGGTGAAGCCATAATTATACAATTTCTGGTATCCGCCATAAAGCTATTAAATTACTTAGTTTCTACGAATTCAGACAATGGATCCGTGGCTGCAGCTGCATGCCATAAAACATTAGCTAAAGAACTCTAAGGAACTAGTTACAGCCGCCTTTGATTCCATACAATAATAGTGTAATTAATGGTTTTCAGAAAAATATCGATTAACTTAATGTCTATGCATGAAATTATATCTAAAGCCTAAAAAAAGTAAAAAGTTAAAATGTTAGGGAGCACAGCAATGTGCTCCCTAACATTTTAACGGTTCTGATTGCAGTTGTGGAAAAATACTGAGGAACAATTTGAAAACAACTTTCTAAAAAGTAATTAAAAAGGAAAAATTTAATTTTAAATAAATTTTAAGAATTTAAAGACATTTTAGGTTTCCTTACATAAATATTAGCTTAGTTATATCTGATACACGGGTTTGTATAATTTTCCTTAATCTTAGATCAATTAACTGAAAGTTATGACTTACCTTTATGCTCCATTACTAATTCAGCTAATAACCAAAAACACTGTCACAATTTTGCCACATATATCGCAGAAACTACGCGTACACTCTTAACACACGGTACAGTACATGTAAACTGAACATATCAAACGGTGCATGTCGAAATATACAGCTTCATGCCGGGACCGCCGATGGGCGGGCTGTATATCACAGTATGGCGGCATCTGGGTAATGTCGTTACTTTTCACGAAAGCAGTGAATGGGTTAGCAGGTACTTACAACACAAATTTGGACAAACTAGCTATTACAATAAATTTGCAAAACAACATGAATATTTTTTTATTGAAAAGGTTGACAATCCCTGAAGTGTGCGAAATCACGCGATATTCCCCAAACTGACACTGAAGGAAGGATCTGCGTTACAAATAAAGACACTTTTGTTTAAAGACCATCTTTGATAAACGTCAATTTATTCGAGTTTTATGGGTTTTAATTTTGGCACCCCAGGCGTGCCACCCGCCATACGCAAAAGATATCCATGGCACCAACGTAGTGCCATCCGCACGGAAACAGTTAATATCTGGACTGGACCTAGGACAAACATTTGTGTGACGAATATAGGTGTTTATTATGTGTCTGGGTGTTAATATGTATTATATGTAAGTATTTACAAAAAAAAAAGTATCTATTCTATCAGTTGACTGGTTCTCATAGTACAAGCTATGCTTAGTTTGGGGCTAGATGGCGCTGTGTGAGATGTCTATAATTATTATTATTATCTAGGATACCAAATGTGTAAACGGAACGTAAAGCAGAATTTGTGGTAGAAAAGATAGGAATGGAAAAGGTTGGAGGAGGCCTTTGCCGACTGGCAAACAGACTGGCAAACAGTGAGCAAAAAACAAATTTTAGAACAGATTTAGTTTTTAATTTTGTTCTGTAAAATATTTTTTCTGAATAAAGGCTATTATTATTATTATTATTAGGATACCAAATGTGTCAAATGTTTTATTACCTGTCTATTTTTATTTCTTTTTTATATTTAATAATGTTTGTTATCGAAAACAAATTTAATTTCAGGGATAAAATGACATTCGTTTTACCCTTAACATTATTAGATACTCAAACGGTGAAACCTTGTATACCGAAGAGATCACCACGAGTCACGTCTATCCGACCGCAGGGATACCTACACATTGCAATCGATGTCAGCAAAACTGCATTCCACACTGGAGGCATTGCCCTTCCCAGATACAGTCCAGACAGACTTCCTATCTCCTAGGCTATTGATCGGACGATGCACGCATGCGCGCGTTCATTCCCACAGCGACTCCGCGAATACTACCGTGCCAACGTTGATAAGACAAAATACGTTTTTTACCTTTAAAATGTTGGTTGCCATACCGTGATTACGAGATAAATCATAAAGTATTTATTTAAGGCGATATACAAATTGTGAAAACGGCTTCACTAACGGGTATAAGTAATAAAAAACAAATGCATAATTCGGCATTAGCCGATTCGAAGAGTTGTAAGTTACAATCCACTGAGTCGGAGGACCAGTTTTGTTTACCCCTGCCTCCAGATATTGAGATATGTCGCTGCCTAGAGAGTTTACATTCAATCAGGTGAGTTTTTACACATTTTATTATCTATCTATACAAATAAATAAAATTGGAGTGTCTGTTTGTAATATTAAAATAGTGCACATGCATGTATACACGGTTAAAATAGCAAATATATAAAAAAAAAAAATAGCTGCGCCCCGCGGTATTCCCCGAGGTGAGTCAACCCACGGGAACACTGCACTGTTCCCGGATCAAAGTAGCCTATGTGTTAATACAGGATATAAGCTTGATCTTGATACCGAATTTCATCCAAATCCATTCGGCCGTTTGAGCGTTAAAGAGTAACAAACATCCATACATACAAACTTTCACGTTTATAATATTAGTAAGGTAATCTTGATATGGTCCCCATTCTGTCCCCAAAAACATGTGGTGTACAAAACGGTTTAGAACGGATTAGAAAAGTTAAAGTCCATTGAGGTCTGAAGACCAGTGGCAGGGCACTGCCAGTGCTGCCAGCAGCATATTTTTTTTTTTTTTTATTCTTCGTACTAATCTACATTCTACCAGGAACCAAATCGGTTTAAAGAATTTTTTTTTTTCAAAGAAATATACATTTTACTTAATGAAAAAATATTATATCTGACATAAAATCTAAAGTGAGCAAGAAATATTAATTAAATTTACATATATTTACTTTTTATTACTTATTTATTATTTTATATATATTTTAAAAAAAGGTTTACCTAAAACACGCAAATATCAATCGTCTAGTTATCCTTATTTTGATGACAAATTATTAAAATTGACGCGAAACATTACGTCGTATATCAATGCAGTATTATTATTTTTTAGTAGTCTTAAGAATATGTATTTAATCATAACTATACTTTTTACACGAATGCATGAATATATATATATGAGCAGTAGAACTCACGCCAAGTACGTCCGGGGAAGTACTGCCGCCATGCCCATTTCTGCCGCCAAGCAGTGACGCATTCGCGTTACTGTGTTCCGGTTTGAAAGGTGTGGTTACCGGTGAAAAATTACAGGCACATGAGACATTCCACCTACTAGCTAGATATCGAACCCACAACCCTTTGGTATCAGGGTTTACAACCATACAAAGGAAGACAAACCCTAAGTATGACGACATAGCTAAAAAGAGTTCTATTCTTACATGACTGACGTGGAGGCTCTAGTTCAAGCTTTTAATATTAAGGTTTATTAGTAAGGTGACTGGCCTCACAGCTCAGTTGGTAGTCATTGTCTCTGTAAGTAGTGGGTTCGATTCCCATCCAGAAACATCATTTGTGTCACGTACTTAGATGTTTGCTCTGTATTTAGTATGTATTATATATAAGCATTTACAAAAAATACTATGTATCATATCCATACTGTCCTGTCCATTTAGTTTACTGAAAGAAATTGCTTTTTAGCGATAAGGCCACCCATTTCCAAGTCTTATTTAAGAATAGTTATAGTAGTTAGAAAAGTATATAAGTATGTATATCAGTTGTCTGGTTCCCATGATACAAACTGTGCTTAGCTTACTTTGGGGCTAGATGGCGCTGTGTGACAATGTCCACCGATATTATTATATATTATATTATGTACTTCAATAAATAAAAAACTTGAGAGGTGTCAAGGGACACCCGGATGGAACGAAGTTCCTTTCGATTAATTAGTGAAGGAATTGTAATTATTTTTTTTTTTTAAATTTATAATAATATTTTTTTATTATTAACAAATATAATGTTATATAAACTTAATCAGTAGGCTCAATTTTCGTAATAATTGGCTTGTGGTAACTGAAGTAGGAAACAAGGAAAAAAGTGTCGTGACAGCTTTTTGTAAGAATTTTTTCCGTCTAGCCCCCTTTCACAACGCGCTATTAGGAACTTCGTTCCAATAAATACATATATAATCCAAAATGGTATAGCATATATCACCTTGTAGTTAGTTACTGGGTATGATAATTCGTGTTGAATGAGGAGAAGGACCTTGCAAATAAAACTTGACCCAATTCAACAAACGTATTGCACCAACCAATCTGTGTTAGGTCATGTCGCTGGCACAGCGCTGCCGTCCTTTAACTAGAAAGCCGTTAACTCTCAAAAGGTCAATTTTGACATTTCAATAGGAAACGATACAGTTCAAAATTATCTATCTTTCTGTCTAAGAAACGTTTGTAAATTATAATTAGTTCCGGAGATATAAACAAATTTGTAGGCCGTTAGTGACGGATTTAAAAGTAATTAAAAAGAGGCCTTTGAACATATATCAAAAACAACAATTTGGGCTTTACGGCCTTTTAGTTAAAGGACGGCAGAGATTGGGGGACAGTGTCTTAACAGTGGCACTCCCACTGTTAAGACACAATAAAATAATCTACACAAATAAATAAAATTGGAGTGTCTGTTTGTAATATTAAAATAACCTCTTTTTATTAAGTGCATATGGATGTATACACGGTACATAATCGTATACCAAAACCACATTTTAAAAAAAAATTGTCTGTCTGTTTGTTCCGGCTAATCTCTGAAACGGCTGGACCGATTTTGACGGGACCTTCACTGACAGATAGCTGATGTAACAAGGAGTAACTTAGGCTACTTTTCCGAGGGGTAAAATAGGGGTGCGCGACAAAACCGAATTCCACGCGGACGAAGTCGCGGGCAACAGCTAGTATATAATATATATAATAAAATACTATCTAGACTGGAACTGGGAGTCGCCCGGTCTAGTCGCTGTGTCCGGGTTCACTCGCCAGTGACCTCACACGCGCGATCAATAAGTCTGTTGGCACATCCCTCGACTTGTAGACTGCACTCTCCAATCTACTGTTACGTGATTAGATAGATAGATATAAGAGCAATAGAACTCTCGCCAAGTTCGTCCGGGGAAGTACTGCCACCATTCCCATTTCTGCCGCCGAACAGTGACGCATTCGCGTTGCCGTGTTCCGGGTTGAAAGGTGTGATTGTCGGTGAAATTACAGTCACATGAGACATTCCACCTACACGTCTCAGAGTTACGCAATATAACAAATAACATATGGATGTATACACGGTACATATACCAAAACAGCATTTTTTTTACAATTTTTGTCTGTCTGTTTGTTCCGGCTAATCTCTGAAACGGCTGGACCGATTTTGACGGGACTTTCACTGGCAGATAGCTGATGTAACAAGGAGTAACTTAGGCTACTTTTCCGAGGGGTAAAATATGGGTGCGTGACAAAACCGAATTCCACGACGAAGTCGTGGGCAACAGCTAGTAGGATGATAAAATGAAATGAAAATGATAAAATTTGTATAATCAGTTTACATGTAAAATATTTGTCATTTTCAAATCCTTCACATTCAATATTATGCGTTAGTTTGGCGCCCAACATGGGGCGTTATATAGGCGCTCTCTTTATATAGCTCTATATAGCTTTATGTAGCTCTTTATATAGCATTATATAGGCCTATCTTTCACTAACCACCCATAAATTATAGAAAACATCAGTTATTCCGGTTTCAATCAGCTCTGAACTACGTCGATCGATATACCCACTGAGTACGGAACCAATTCGCGGAATACATGTCATTATAAGCAGTCCCACTGCGCCCACTCCCTATAACTGACTACGCAATCTATATATTCTATTCGAGTCACTGGTTCTCTCGAACCGGTGTGGTGAAAGGATTTAAAGTGCGCCTCAAAGAGGCTCTATTAAAATTTACCAAGAATTTTTTGGTATAACCACATACATATAAGAGTATTTCATTGCAAAAGAGGGTAGTTAGGCCAAAACAAAATTCCAGATAATCACAATAAATTGTATACCTTTATTAATGGTTGTATGGTGTATGATTGGCTATTCTCCTAATCAAATATAATGAGACTTTGATAGTTATTTTGAATTTATTTTCAATTCGTCACATAATATTAATAATATCTTTAATTTCCATCCGGTTGAAATACTCAGCCATGTTTACAGTTGGACCGCTCATATAATACATAATATGAAATGTATATAATAATAATAATAATAATATTGGTGGACATTGTCCCACAGCGCCATCTAGCCCCAAAATAAGCTAAGCATAGCATGTATCTTGTATCAAAACAGAACAAACATCTATGCTCGTCACGCAAATGTTTGTCTGAGAATTGAACCCACAAACTACAGGCAGGGTTACTACCAACTGAGCTGTGAGGCCAGTCTAGAAATAGATTAAATCAATTCGTAAAGGGCTTGAAATTACCATTGATTGGTCGGATCGATACCGTGGCATACTGTCTCAATGCCATCCGATGTCAGCCTCGGTAAAACATTGCCTTAGAAGATATCGTACGGAGGTACCGTCGATAATTTCAATGTCATGGTTTTAAAGCACGCTATGGTATTAGAACCCAAGTTCCATATCCTTATTTCGTTCTGTGGCTAAATAATATTACCATACATACAAGATACAAGATATTTTACTGCATAATTTATTTATTATTAAATTATAAAAAAAAAAAAAAAAAAAAACTAAGTGTACATATAGATCTTATTGAAATAACTAGCTGTTGCCCGCGCCTTCGTCCGCGCGGAATTCGATTTTATCACGCACCCCTATTTTACCCCTCGGAAAAGTAGCCTAAATTACTCCTTGTTACATCAGCTAGCTGTCATAAGTTTTGTGTGTCCTATTTTTCAAGTTATTATTATTATTATTGCTTATATTTTATATACTCCTTCTGTTCCAGGAGTTGTCGAAGCTGGACGAACAGGTACTCGGCAGTTCTGCTCCGCCGACATCAGCAGCCCCCATATCCTGCGCTATTGACCTGCCCACTGACACAATCGCAGAGGTGATGTATATACAACGTTACTTCCTGGGGGAAAAGACCAATCGTCAACTGTCCAAAAATAATTAAAAAATATCATCACATATATAATACTAGCTGGGCCCCGCGGTGTTACCGCGTTGAATAAGTATTCCCACGGGAACACTGCACTTTTCCGGGAAAGTAGCCTGTGTGTTTATCCAGGATATTATAAGCTATCTTGATACCAAATTTCATCCAAATCCATTAAGCCGTTTATGCATGAAAGAGTAACAAACATCCATACAAAATTTCACGTTTATAATAGTAGGAAAAGCATTAAATATCACAAAGAAGATCCAAATATAAACTGAAGTACCCACTTTAGTTTTTATTTGAAATAGAATATAATATATGTTGGCAGGCGGCGCTATCACCAGACAATGCTGGCTCCCTTATGTCGGTGCAGTCAGCTCCCGAGAGACCACCAGGTCTGCTGCTGGAATTGCCGCTAGCTTCGGTAATTACACCCACCACCAGATTCAATCAGGTGGCATTTTTTATACAGTTTAATAATTATAATAAATATTGGTGGACATTGTCACACAGCGCCATCTAGCCCCAAAGTAAGCTAACCATAGCTTGTATCATAAGAACCAGACAACTGATATACATACTTATATACTTTATTGTAAATACATACATATAATACAAATCAACACCCAGACAGAGAACAAACTTCATAGTCGTCCCACAAATGTTTGTTCTGGGTACGAATCGAACCCACGACCTACAGCGCAGAAGGGTTACTACCAACTGAGTTATGCCATTTAAATACTATTTTTCTGCAGCAAGTTGGCGTATACCATTTAAATACTATTTTCAGCTAGTTGCCGCATACAATTTAAATACTATTTTGTTTGCAGCTACATAGTTGGCGTATACCATTTAAATACTATTTATTCTGCGGCAAGTTGGCGTATACCATTTAAATACTATTTTGTATTCAGCAAATTGGCGTATACCATTTAAATACAATTTTTTGTGCAGCAAGTCGGCGCATACCTCTCAGCGATGTCGCCTACGGAGCAAGAGGAAGACTCTCTGTTGACTCTCTCGTCGGTGACGGCGCGGCCGCTGTTAGCTGCGTCAAGACGACTGCATACCACGGCTGAATCTACTGAGTAAGCTAACTTTACTCCCGGCTTCCGATATCTAGCTGTCAGCTACCGGCAACTGGCTCCCGGCTATCGGTTACTGGCTCGTGGCGGCCGGCTAATAGCAACTGGCTCCCGGCTACCGGCAACTGGCTCCCGTTTCTCGACGCCTCGCTCCCAGCTCCCGACTCTTGAGCAGTTAAGGGATGATTTGTCACCAGAAAAGAGAATTGATTCGTATATCTTTAATATTTTTATTTGTATGTTGTTTTTTTTTAATTAAGTTGTATTAATATTTTACATAAAATGCTATTTGGGTAAAATTGTCGCTTACGATAAGTCTGCGGTCAAGGGACGATATGTATCTTAATAGCTACAAATGAAGTTTTCTTTATTTCTTCTTTCGAAATAGTGTATCTTGTGTCTCCAGCAACTCGCCCCCGGACGGCGGGTACGGCTGGGTGGTTGTGTTCGGCGCGTTCATGGTTCAGTTCTGGGTGGCGGGATTGTTCAAGTCGTACGGGGTGCTGTACGTGGAAATCATGGAGACATTCCCGAACAGCAGCGAGAGCGTCGCCTCTTGGATACCGGCCGCGCTGTCGACGCTCTGTCTCGCGCTCGGTGAGTATGTGGTACGAACGAGCCAATGGCCCACCTGGTAAGTGGTAACCTCTGCACAACCGATGCGTCTGATGTCGCTCTGCTCAACGACACACAAAACATCCTGTAATATCTTATTTTAGTATATTATGTAGTCATAAATGTAACATAGACCTAAGTACTCAATTGTTACAAGGATCGTGCTCGCGAAAAAATAAGGAATCCCTCCATTAGGGGTTTCTTGTTTGTTCTGCCCCATGGTGGGTCGGATAGGGTTTGAACAGGCATCAAACTTACGATAAGTACGCGTGACCTTATGTTTTGAATAATATAGACGTTTCCAAGCCATTTCTTAATGAATTCTATGGAAATAAAAGTTTTTGACTTTTACTTTGACTTGGGTCCTCCCCTGCTGGGTACGACAAGATCCAGATATCTTCAACCAATTGAGCTGACATTTTGTATACACTTTTTAATTTGGATGACAATGCATGGTTATCTGTGTGACGTCATTCTAAATCCAACATGGCGGAATACCCAAGATGGCGGACTAGTTATTTTCAATGCACTTTTACAATATGGGTTTTAAATGAAAGGGCTTGCTGAGAATAACTCGAAAAATAAAGTGAGGTTACTCTAAATCCAATATGGCGGATTATTTTTAGCGCATTTAAATAAAAGCTTGAATTTAAAAAGCTTTTTAATTTTATTTTATTACCTTACCAATTGTCCACAGCTCCACTCTCGTCAGCGCTATGCGAGAAGTATTCCTGTCGTCTGGTTGTATTCATAGGGGGTCTATTCTGCGCGACTGGACTGTCACTGTCTTACTTCAGTAAAGGTCTTCTGCATCTGCTGCTCAGCTTCGGAGTTATGACTGGTGAGTATTTTTTATTGGATTCAATTACGGAACGAGCCGATGGCCCATCGGTAACTTAGTTCTAAGCTGTGTCTAATAGGTGTGATGACAGTACTTCCTCCTAATAATAAAACTGTTTTAACAATCAACAAATCTTACAAATATGGCACAATGGACGGTCTTATCGCTCCAAAGCGATCTCTTCAAGACAACCTTGGGATGGAACGAGTATTTAATATTTCGCGTTGCACATAATCCTGTCATATTCAGACACACGGTATATATTATTCTGAATAGCTTTAATCGTTTTATTTTTAAAACGCAAAGTATTTGTTTCCAGGAATTGGCGGAGGCCTTTCGACGACTCCTGGAATTGTAATAGTTTCTCAGTACTTCGACAAACACAGGTAATAGCTTCTTAATGTAGTTTTTGTAACGAACATGATGACCTACCTAATGTTAAGAATAATAACAATAATAAATAAATAAACTAAATAAATAAATATTGGTGGACATTGTTACACAGCGCCATCTAGCCCCAAAGTAAGCTAAGCATAGCTTGTATCATGGCAACCAGACAACTGATATACATACTTATATAATTTTCTTTTGTAAATACATACATATAATACATATTAACACCCAGACACAGAACAAACATCAATGTTACAAATGTCACATAAATGTTTGTCCTGTGTGGGAATCGAACCCACGACCTACAGCGTAGAAGGCAGGGTTACTACCAACTGAGCTATGAGGCCTGTCAAATAATAATAATAACCTCTGTCCATACCAATTTACCAGTCATATTTCTCAAATTTTCTTTACCTTAATACCTTATCTGGACTATTACAAACATGGTATACAAAAAAGGTGCTTTAACGAGTAAACTACAAATATATTTGTCAAATTGGTTCAGTTGACAAGATCTTACAGCATTTGACTGTAAGCCTCCATGGGGGGACAGACAAGAAACCCCAAAGCGAGGAAAGAAACCTAATCGTACATGTGTCTCTTTTCAGAGCTATGGCTAACGGTATATGTGTGAGCGGGACGGCAGCTGGTAGCTTCGTGTTCCCAATGCTGATAGAGAAACTGGTCGACATGTACGGATTGCACGGGACCGTATTATTACTGGGTAAATTGATCTAGACTTTTAGTGTTTAGTTTTCAATACCTGTCTTATAATAAATCCTAATCAGTTGTCTTGTTCCCATAGTACAAGCTATGCTTAGTTTGGGGCTAGATGGCGCTGTGTGAATTGTGCACCGATATTATAATTATTATTATAACCCATTCTACGAGTGTATTACCCATTCTACGAGTATATTACCCATTCTACGAGTGTATTACCCATTCTACGAGTGTATTACCCATTCTACGAGTGTATTACCCATTCTACGAGTATATTACCCATTCTACGAATGTATTACCCATTCTACGAGTGTATTACCCATTCTACGAGTGTATTACCCATTCTACGAGTATATTACCCATTCTACGAGTGTATTACCCATTCTACGAGTGTATTACCCATTCTACGAGTGTATTACCCATTCTACGAGTATATTACCCATTCTACGAATGTATTACCCATTCTACGAGTGTATTACCCATTCTACGAGTGTATTACCCATTCTACGAGTATAATACGCATTCTACGAGTATATTACCCATTCTACGAGTGTATTACCCATTTTACGAGTATTACCCATTCTAAGAGTGTATTACCCATTCTACGAGTGTATCACCCATTCTACGAGTGTATTACCCATTCGTTTCAGGTGGGGGGATGCTCCACGTGTGCGTCGCTGCGTGCCTGTACCGTCCAGTGCCGACGGGGGGCCCGGCGAGCGCGGACCGGTCCCCACCCACCACCACAACTACGGAACACACCACGCTGCTTCAAGATATACAAGAAGGTATGATTTTAAGTCACCGTTTTTTGTCAGGGTACCGGAAAGGGCATATGGCCCACCTGATTTAAAGCCTGATTAAACTTAATTTAAAGCGATAATAATAGCTTAAAAGCCGGTTTATCTTTTATAATAATAATCATTTTTTTTTACTTTGACTAAGCTTGTACTTTTTTTTTAATGTGATACAGTTAAGGAACGAGCCGGCGGCCCACCTGGTGTTAAATGGTAATCTCGGCCCATAACAACTATGACTTGGGCCCTCTCCTACTAGGTATAAGACCCAAGTCGCATCGTATGCACCTGTAACTCTGAGACGTGTAGGTGGAATCACGCGCCTGTAATTTCACCAACCACACCTTTCAAACCGAAACACAGTATTGCGAATGTGTTACTATTTGACGGCAGAAATGGGCATGGTGGCAGTACTTCTTCGGACGAACTTGGCGTTAGTTCTTTAAAACTTCCTGTTTTCAGGTAAAACGGAGGGCGGCCTACCTTCGAAGGACAACCGCCTTCAGAGCCTGTTCCGTCCGGACACCGAGCTGGCTTTGAACCATCATAACGTTCTGATGAACGACGAGAAACGTAACTTCATGCATCCCACTTACATAGAGGTGAGTTTGATTGTGTTGCTTGTCGTTGCTAGAGCTACTTACTACTACTTATAGTAGCTACTTACTACTACTTATAGTAGCTACTACTACTGCTTATAGTAGCTACTTACTACTGCTTATAGTAGCTACTTACTACTGCATATAGTAGCTACTTACTACTGCTTATAGTAGCTACTTACTACTGCATATAGTAGCTACTTACTACTGCTTATAGTAGCTACTTACTGCTAGTTATAGTAGCTAAGTGCTACTTACTACTACCTATAGTAGCTAAGAGCTACTTACTACTACTTGTAGCTATTGACTACTACTTATGCCTAGAGCTAAGAGCTACTTACTACCAGCTATTACTACACGTGTAATAGTGGTATGTAGTTTAGTAGGTTTTAGTTTGAAATGTATTTAAGTATAACAGTAATTATAATTTTATTTCGGATAAAATTTACTTTTTTATTTAATTATACTATTTAATTATACTAGCTGCGCCCCGCGTTGTTACCCGCGGTGAATAAGTAATCCCACGGGAACACTGCACTTTTTCGGGATCAAAGTAGCCTATGTGTTAATCCAGGATATAAGCTATCTGATGGTTGACTAAGATTTTGATGTAATTTGGTACCAAGAGGTACCAAATTACATCAAAATCCACTCAGACGTTTGAGCGTGAAAGAGTAACAAACATCCATACAAACTTTCACACTTATAATAGTAGGATATTATATAAATATAATACGTTGATGTATGAATAATTATATAGTTTATTTATAATATAGTTTGTTATCCGATTTTACAAATAAACTGTTAAAAACAAACATATATGTTACAGAATTCCCGGCCGCCATTACCTGGACCGTGTCAGTCAGATTCTGAGGACTCCGAAGGGTTGGACGTACTCGGTGTGGTTGGTGAGTTAAACCTGGCGATTTTTTATGTAATATAATTACGGAACGAGCCGACGGCCCACCTGGTGTTAAGTGGTAACCTCGGCCCATAACAACCGATGCGACTTGGGTCCTAACTAGGCACGACAAGACCCAAGTCGCATCGTATGCACCCGTAACTGAGACGTGTAGGTGGAATGTCTCATGTGCCTGTAATTTCACCGGCAAATACACCTTTCAAACTGGAACACAGTACTGCGAATGCGTTGCTGCTTGGCGTCAGAATTGGGCGTGGTGGCAGTACTTCCCCGGACGAACTTGGAACTTCTACTGCTGTTGAAACCATGGTTCCATCACCAGGTCTCCCCCGGGAGGTGGCGCGCCTCCGGCTGCGTCCGACTCGCTCCTCCTCAATCCTGCACTCCGTGGAGGATCTCTCCACCGACAGCACTTGTGTATACAAGGCGAGGGGGAGAAAGATCAGCAGGTATGCTCTGTAGTACTGAATGTACTATGGGCCGTATATGTACCATGAGCCGTATATGCACTATGGGTTTTATATGTACCATGAGCCGTATATGTACTATGGGTTTTATATGTACCATGAGCCGTATATGTACTATGGGTTTGATATGTAGTATGGGTCGTATATACACTATGGGTTTTATACTATGGCTGTAAAGGAAATTTGTAACGATTTGATGAGTAGGAAGTTTGCAAAACTGTATCTAAATATTACAAAAAGGTAAATTTTATAAGTTTGTACTTTAAGTTAAATTGTTAAATTGGTATTCGTAGGTGTACAATTATGAAATGAAATTACAGCCATCAAAACACTCCTGCAGCGAATCTAAGCTGTTTTATTTATCAAATATATAATAAAAAAAAAATGTGAGCCGTCACGGGACGCCTGGCAGATGTGAAACATCGACATTATTTTGTAAGAAACTAAGTACCCCATCACTAATAATGTTTATGATTTGTCGTAACCTTGAACGGACCAATCAGCGCTCATGCCGTGGCGACGCGTCGCCAAGCCAGAAATCGGTTTTACGTGCGGCTATAGATGTTTCACATCAAAAAGACATGTGGCACTCGGTGACTGCCGCGGTAAAGCTATTGCGCGTGATATTTCGAAAAGTCATTAAAAATTCTGGTATTTATCGATAGATGGAAAAACTCAAAAGTATCACCGCTGTGCCGGTCGGAGTGGGGGGTGTTAGGTTTTTTTCGTTACGGAATTTCTGGATTCGGTCTCCACGCTCAAGGCCCGCGATAGAAGCTAAAAAATTAAATAAAATAATAATATTAAATTAAATATATAATATTAAATTTTTAATAGCTTAAAAATTGCCGTCCAGTCAATAAATTAAGAAATAATTATGTATGTGTACGACCCAGGTCCCTGTATATTCGGCCGCCCCTCCCCGCGCGCATCATCCAGCACAAACTTGAGACCGTCTCCAAGCCGGAGAAGGAGGAGCCGAAGGAAGAAGTCGTCGTCAAGAAGAAGACTTGCGTTGACAGGATTTCGAGGTCAGTCACAGTGGAAGTTCAGGTCCAAGGCCAGTTCCAGGGTCTGAAGTCCGGAGTCCAGGGGCCGGGGCAAAACTTCAAGAGTCAGTTCCTGGGTCTTAATTCGGGGGTCAAATGTCCAAGGGTCAATTCCTGGGTCTGAGTACGAATCACGACATTTTTATTATTATACATATCAAAAACATTCGACTTATTGCAAAGTATGTACTAAGTTTTTTTTATAATGATTTTATTTATATATAAATTAAATGGATGAGACATAAGAATTACAAATATCGGGTAGTTAACTATTTTTAGCCAGTTAGATGAGGCTTGTTTTGGGCAAAATATGTGGGTGTGTGTGTGTGTGTGCGTAGTAGTATGATTTGATATTTTTAAATATTAGTTGTTTAAATGTCAGTAATTAAATCCACCATATTTTTTTATTTATCTGCAGATACCTCGACGTGTCTCTGCTGAAGTCGTGGCGTTTCGGTCTGCTGTGCGCGTCTGTGGCACTAATGTCATGCGGGTCTCCGTACGCATTATACTACCTACCCGCATACACGGTCGCCGCGGGACACACCAAGACACAAGCAGGTCACAGTATTTGACACTTACATTCATACATGTAGACCCAAACTTTTTGCATGTATTTCTATTAGATTGTATTTATGTTTAGAATATTAATGTAAAAATTTCAAATATCAACATAAATTTCATACAGCGCCATCTAGCCCCAAAGTAAGCATGAAGCTACGGGCTACGAATAACAGACTTCGAACGATGAGCTACACCTTAAAGTTACGAGCTACGAATGATAGACTACGAAGTATGAGCTACGCCTTAAAGCTACGGGCCACGAATGATAGACTACGAAGTATGAGCTACGCCTTAAAGCTACGGGCCACGAATGACACACTACGATGTATGAGCTACGCCTTAAAGTTACGGGCTACGAATGACAGACTACGATGTATGAGCTACGCCTTAAAGCTACGGGCTACGAATGACAAACTACGAATGATGAGCTTCGCTTTAAATGCTACGGGAATTTAACTTTTCCACAAGTTTTTTGACTATTGAGAAATTTTCTTAGTGCGAACAAAAAGTAGTCCCTGATTGTTACAGATGCCCATAACATAAGTAAAAACCGAAATTAAGACACATTCTTCTTCTTGTTAATGCTTCAGGTCGTTTGGTAGCCATCAGTGCGGTACTAGATCTGTGCGGTCGACTCGGGCTTGGCTGGCTGTGCGACCTACATCTGTTCTGCAGAAGGAAAGCCTACATTGTCAGGTGAGAAGTTCCACCATAACTGCATCAGCACACAAATATTTCTATTGATACTTGTAAACGTAGAATGTAATAAAAATATGAATTTATTTTATTAAATTAATAATATTTCTTATAATTCAATATTTATAAAACTGAATCAATGAAAAATTAAAGTGTTTGTAATAGTAAAATGAATTTTGGTAAAAGGAGTATCAGTTCAGAAATGTTGTCTTCATGTTTACGGCTGAAATAGGTGTAAATAAGAAAAAGCTGAAATAGCCAATAACCCATCAATTGTATAATAATTTTATATTCTGGTTATGTCAAAACTAGAATGTGCGATAATTCTTTAAACAGGAAAACATTTTATTAACATTACTAGCAATTAATTAATTCAATTAATAAATATTAGTGGGTATTTCACATAGCGTCAAATTACCTTTTTATATATTATATTATATATATGTTTTTGATATATTATAACCTTTTTTAAATTCATATAAATAAATACACGGCTTGCCAATACAAACATTTGTGTTCGTCACACAAATGTTTGTTCTGGGTGGGAATCGAACTTACGGCCTACGCGACAGTGAGGCCAGTCAGCAGTGTAGCTCATGTAATTAGTTCTTAATTTCTTTTAATTGCTCAATACCACGTTCTCAACGGTGAAGGAAAACATCGTGGGGAAACCGACATGTCCTAGAACTAAAAATTCGAAGTGTGTCAAGTGCACAAAAGGAGCCTCTTTGAGGCGCACTGAAAATCCTTCACCACACCGGTTCGAGAGAACCAGTGACTCGAATAGAATTAATTCTTTTGCAGCATCCTGGTCGCTGGTTTAGCTGTGCTGTCGCTGCCCAGCTTCACTAATTGGTGGGCGTTAGCCGTAGCATCAGGTAGGGAACATTTTGTGAAACATGTATTGGCGTTCTTTGGGGGGCCCACCTTGCTCGCGCCCTTTGAATCCCTACACGTGTCCCCCGGGTGGTGCGAAAGGAACAACACAAAGTAGCAGTAGAACTTGTGCTAAGTTCCCCAGGAGAAGTACTGCCACCACACCTGGTAATCTGCCGAGCAGTGATGCATTCGTGTTGCTGTGTTCCGGAAGGGAGTGGGTGCCGGTAAAATTACAGGCGCGTAACATCTCCGTCTGCCCATACACAACAGCAATACGACTCAAGTCCTCTCCACCAAAGTACGAGATGACTCAAGTCACATTGCGTTGCGTCCACCACCCCGAGACGGGGATGTTACGTCTCATGCGGCTGCAATTTCACCGGCACCCACTCCATCAGTAATTTGGTTGCCATGATACAAGCTATGCTTAGCTTACTTTGGGGCTAGATGGCGCTGTGTGACAATGTCCACCAAGTGTCCGGTGAAATTACAAGCACATGAGACATTCCACCTTCACGTCTCAGAGTTGCGGACGCATACGATGCGACTTGGGTCTTGTCGTACCGAAGTCGCATCAGTTGTTATGGGCCGAGGTTACCACTTAACACCAGGTGGGCCGTCGGCTCGTTCCGTAACTGTATTACATAAAAAAAATAAAAAAAAATATGTTTATTTACAACATATAGGTGCATACGGGCTGTGCCTCGGCTGCTGGTTTCTCTTGGTCCCGGTGTTACTAGCTGACGCATTCGGCACCGCTCGTATCGCCTCTTCGTACGGTCTCGTGCGCATGTTCCAAAGCATAGCAGCCGTCTCTGTACCACCTACTGCTGGTGAGTACCTCTGTAGTCACTAGCTGCGCCCCGCGGTGAATAACTTTATATGACAGGCCTCACAGCTCAGTTGGTAGTAACCCTGCCTTCTGCCTGTAGGTCGTGGGTTTCGATTCCCACCCAGGACAAACATTTGTGACATTTGTAACATTGATTTTTGTTGTGTCTGGGTGTCAATATGTATTATATGTATGTATTATTATATGTATGTATTTACAAAAAGAAAAGTAAGTAAGTATGTATATTAGTCGTCTGATTCCCATGATACAAGCTATGCTTAGCTTACTTTGGGGCTAGATGGCGCTGTGTGACAATGTCCATCAATATTTATTATTGTTTATTTATTTATTGGTTACTACTGCTAACTCGAACTTAATTTTGACAAGCGGGAAAGACTAATCGTACAAATTTATTTCCAGGTTTACTCCGTGACGTCACCGGCGGCTACTCCTGGACGTTCTACGGAATGGGCTCGTGCATGGTCCTGGGTTCGATTCCCGTCATAGCTTTCCACGTGTGCACCAAGAACGAGGATGCAGAGTCCTCTGTCGACTGAATCGTATATATAAATCGATATGATTATGACTTGTCACTTGTAAAAGTTAATTCTCAAATTGCATTAGTATTTGTCAAGCTTGAGTAACTGATAAACAGTAAAGTGAGTACTGATAAACTGGTATATTCTAATAATCTGAGTAAGTAATAACTATATATTCTAATAACCTGAGTAACAATAACTTTCTATACTCTGTTAACCTGAGTAACTGATAACTTTGGTCCGTTCTAATAACCTTAGTGACAAAACCTATGTCTACTCTAGTAATCTGAGTATCAGATTACTTTGGTCCGTTCTAACAACCTGAGTAACAATAACTATGCCTACTCAAATAACCTGAGTAACTGATAACTTTGGTCCGTTGTAATAACTTGAGTACAATAACTATGTCTAGTAATCTGAGTATCTGATAACTTTGGTCTGTTCTTATAAACCTGAGTAACAATAAATATGTCAACTCAAATAACCTGAGTAACTGATAACTTGATGCATTCTAATAACCTGAGTAACTGGTAACTTGGTCTGTTGATTCAAACTTTAGGTACGATTACCATCTGAAAATACTTAATTACGGGAATATTGCAATACTCTGTCTAGATAGGCACTAAGTATTACTGATAAACTAGGTCGATAGGGCTTATTTATTTGAATAAAATTCTGAGACCAATTTTTTTTTATTGTTCAAATTCTTTCCATTTTTGTTTTCAATCAATCTCTTGTGTGTGTACCCTTTGCTTGATTATAAGTCAGTAGTCCCGTTGTTTTAAAACTGAATCGTGTGAATCTTGAAATTTTAACGTTTTACCAAAAATGGGATTAAAAATGTTGCAAGATTATAAAAATGTGAGACGATATTGTTGCTTAGCTAAATAAGCGCCATCTCTAATCTGTAACTTATGTATACAAGTATTGATTAAGACAGTGGATAATTACCCAAAATCGCTCTATAAAGTTGTATGGACAAAACTAAGCTAACCTTACTTAGACTTAGAGCACAGAAATGAGGGGTCTCTTCTAATACAGGTTTCTTAAACTTAACGAGTTCCCAATCCATTTTACATCATTGTAATCTAAATAAATAACTTTTGTTTGATATTGTTAAAAAAATATCACCCCGCCTCAATCCCCTAAGGGGTAAGCAGACCACTTTCTGGGCTGTTTTCGTGAAAATGTAGACGTGACAGGTGTCGAACTCATTGTCTTGCCAAGAATAACACTGCTACACTTCACCAAAGCGTGTCGTTACATACATATAAAAAAATTCGCCTTGAGCTAAGCGCAGACTAAATAGCCCACATTCCTTATCGGCTGCATTGTGGAAACGTAGTGACGTGACAGGCGGTGAGCTCATATAATGTCCAATTGTACAATGAGACGGTCAAGACAAATGTTATATCAAATAATTTGCCAACAAGTCGAAAGCTTAAATTGCATTGTATTATTTCACGTATTTTATTAAGTTCCCATGTTAGCTGTCGAACTTAATTCGTGAAAACTTTTTTTATGTGATTGAGTTACGGAACGAGCCGATGGCCCACCTGATGTTAAGTGGTAGCCTCGGCCCATAACAACCGATGCGACTTGGGTCCCCCTATTAGGTACAAGACCCAAGTCGCATCGTATGCAACCGTAACTCTTGAGATGTAGGTGGGATGTCTCATGTGCCTGTAATTTCACCGGCAACCACACCTTTCAAAGCGGAACACAGTAACGCGAATGGGTTACTGCTTGGCGGCAGAAATGGGCATGGTGGCAGTACTTCCCCGGACGAACTTGGTGTGAGTTGTACTACTCTTAGTTTTTTCTATTTTTTTCTTTTCTATGTATTTATTATTATATTCTTTGGCGTTTTAATTTGCGCATCCCATCCTATATACTACTAACCTGTAGCGTTTATGTAAATAGACACATATGTTATAGTTTCAAATGTTTTATTTTGTAGGTTAGTTTACATTTTAGTAAATAAATTGTAATTATTTATTAATACGAGTTTTATTTTATTTTATTGTGTGTCTGAGTGTTGATATGACTGGCCTTGCAGCTCAGTTGGTTAGTAACCCTACCTTCTGCGCTGTAAGTCGTGGGTTCGATTCCCACCCAGGACAAACATTTGTGTGACGAACATAGATGTTTGTTTTGTCCGGGTGTATGTATTAAATGTATTTACAAAAAGTATAAGTATTATATTATGTTGTCTGGTTCCCATTAAATTAATAAAATAATTAAAATAAAAAACCTATTATATAAAAGTGGGTTAAATGTAAATAAATAATAATAATCACATAAATCCAATACCAATATTCTTTATTTGTAACAAAACCTTACCATACTTAATATTATAGGAGCAATTTTAAACGAATTATTTAATAAAAAAATTATACATCACAAAAGACTATAAAACATAAAACGAACTTTTATTTACGTAATTAAAATAAAAAAATAGCAATTACCAAATAAATAAAATAAATTACTACCGCTGCCGATCTGGTGGCGATCGCCTGCATACGTCCCGGGTTCTATTATCGGCCGGTGCAAGGGCGATAAGAATAAGTAGCTCTGGTACTAATGTTCACGGCATGCTCTCAAGTGGAATCTTCACAAAATTATTTTATACGTTAAGTTACTGAACGAGCTGATGGCCCACTTGATGTTAAGTGGTAACCGCCGCCCATAGCAATACGACTCAAGTCTTCTCCGCTAAAGTACGCGACTCAAGTCGCATTGCGTCGCGTCCATCACCCCGAGACGGGGATGTTACGTCTCATGCGGCTGTAATTTCACCGGCATTTTTATTGAACTAATTAAACTTTACAACACAGTTTCGGTTCCCCATTTTGTTTTCCATTCTTGCCGTCTCCCTCCCCCTTAGCGCAGCACGTATCTCTCCGTCCCTTTCCCGCGAGCGGTCGATCTCTCTCGTCCCACACGACGACTCCGTCGCACGCGCATATCCGCTTAGGATTTTGGAAAAGGCCCGCGGAACGAGCTATCACACCGCACGCTATCCTGCAATATTACATGTAATCTATACAAATAAATAAAATTGGAGTGTCTGTTTGTAATATTACACGATACATATACCAAAACAACATTTTTTACAATTTTTGTCTGTCTGTCTGTTTGTTCCGGCTAATCTCCGAAATGGCTGGACCGATTTTGACGGGACTTTCACTGGCAGATAGCTGATGTAACAAGGAGTAACTTAGGCTACTTTACCGAGGGGTAAAACAGGGGTGCGCGATAAAACCGAATTTCACGCGGACGAAGTCGCGGGCAACAGCTAGTTTTATATACAGGGGTGTTATATATACGTACGGTCTACCGCTGTCGCCGTCTATTTTGGAGGTCGGCGCTGATCCCCGGCCGAGGTCATCAGCTCGCTCCGTGACAGCGACGCATCTACCGATGATATCCGAAATCTGCAAAACGAACAACGTTATCACTATGGGTAACTAAATACTCTTTAGGACCAGTGCGGTCCGCGGTTACATCGAGTTTACGTTAAATTAGAGTTAATTATTGAGTTTAATTTTAGTTAATTAGAGCAGTAGAACTCTCGCCAAGTTCGTCCGGGGAAGTACTGCCACCATGCCCATTTCTGCCGGCAAGCAGTAACGCGTTCACGTTACTGTGTTCCAGTTTGAAAGGTGTGGTTGCCGGTGAAATTACACGCACAAGAGGCATTCCACCTACACGTCTCAGAGTTACGGGCGCATACGATGCGACTTGGGTCTTGTCGTACCTAGTAATGGAGGACCCAAGTCGCATCTGTTGTTATGGGCCGAGGTTACCACTTAACACCAGGTGGGCCGTCGGCTCGTTCCGTGACTGTATCACATATAAAAAAAAAAATAGAGTTCTCTTTAACGTCAACTTTTCCGGGATCAAAGTAGCCTATGTGTTAATCCAGGATATAAGCTATCTTGATACCAAATTTCATCCAAATCCATTCAGCCGTTTGAGCGTGAAAGAGTAACAAACATACATACAAACTTTCACGTTTATAATATTAGTACGATACTTTACAAGGATTTATTGTTACAAGGATCGTGCACGCGAAGAAAAGGAAGCACTCCATTAGGAGTTTCTTGACCGTTCTGCGCTAGCTTAAAAAAAGGAAGCCCTCTAGGGTGTCTTGACTGTTCTTCCCATGGAGGGTCGGATAGGGTTTGTACACGCGTCAAACTTAGCGATAAGTACGCGTGACCTTATGTTATGAATATTATTGAGGTTTCCAAGCCATTTCTTCACGAATTCTATGGAAATAAAGTTTTTTCCACTTGACTTACCTGCAGCACACTGTCGACGATACGGAAAGTGGCGCGACCCGCCTCGTCGGCGACAATGTTGCCGAGGTCGCCGGCGTGTCGCGCGCCCGCGGGGTCCCCGGGCGCCCCGTGCGAGCACCCCAGCGGATTGTAGTGCCCGCCTATCGACTCGCACCCCTACGCACACAATTTAATCACTTAACATCAGGTGTGCCATCTGCTAGTTCGATAAAAAAAAACAAGCGAAGAACTGATTGGTGCACGTCGGGATGTGAACCAGTTGCCTCCGGATATAAATTCGGGGCACGCTCTCTAATAAATAAATAAAACAAATATAAATATTGGTGGACATTGTCACACAGCGCCATCTAGCACCAAAGTAAGCTAAGCATAGCTTGTATCATGGGAACCAGACAACTGATATACATACTTATATACATTTTTGTAAATACATACACATAATACATATCAACACAGAACAAACATCTATGCTCTCCCCACATATATTAGTCCCGGGTGGGGATCGAACCCACTCGCTACAGCGCAGAAGGCACGGTCACTACCAACTGAGCTGTGAGGCCGGTCTATCAGTATATATTATGATAGTTACATATTTTATTTTATTTATTTATTACATGAGTAATGTCTCCGTCGCTCCTCACATGGAGTCCGTGCTTCCCCGGCGGCAGAAGGTCGATGCTCCCGTCGGCGACAAGGGCCCCGGGGCCCTGCTGGAACCGGATCACGCCGAGGGGACCGGGGCCCCCGCCCTGGGGGGACACCATCGCGACCGCCGACTGGGTCTCTGTGTAAGAAGTCCATTTGTTGAGTTCTGCTCTCAAGAACTCAATCGTTACAAGAAATAATCGGTCTTTAGATAGCTCAGTTGATTTCAATGTAAACTTTCATCAATGTTATTACATCATGTCTTATGTGAATAAGCTATCTTTTATCTTTATCTTTAATATATTTTAAGCTATTGCATAGCTTCTATCGCGGGCCTTGAGCGTGGAGACCGAATCCAGAAATTCCGTAACGAAAAAACCTAACACCCCCCACTCCGACCGGCACAGCGGTGATACTTTTTAGTTTTTCCATCTATCGATAAATACCAGAACTTTTAATGACTTTTTGAAATATCACGCGCAATAGCTTTACCGCGGCAGTCTCCGAGTGCCACACGTCTTTTTTTTTCTTTTTTTATGTAATACAGTTACGGAACGAGCCGACGGCCCACCCGATGTTAAGTGGTAACCTCGGCCCATAACAACTGATGCGACTTCGGTACTCCCCTACTAGGTAGAACAAGACCCAAGTCGCATCCTATGCGTCCGTAACTCTGAGACGTGTAGGTGGAATGTCTCTTGTGCCTGTAATTTCACCGGAAACCAAATTGTCTATACAAATAAATAAAATTGGAGTGTCCGAGTGTCTAACTGACATAGACAGTTTTTGAATTCCAGAGATTAGCTAGAACCAATAGACACTTTTTAAAAATTGGTATCTTTTAAACCTCCAAAATTCTCCTAAATATGCATTTAGCAAAAATGTTGTTATTTTGACATTACAAACGGACATCAATTTTCATTATTTGTATGTAGGTGTAACATACAACAAATTATATCTATTGATCTATAGATCACACATTACCTCCAAATCCCTGCAGCACGGATCGTCTTCCAGAGCTTTTCTCAACGATATCCAGTATCGTCCGACTGGGCAACGTAGTCTCAACCACGATGGCACCATCCTTGTATATAGCATCTTTCACTCCATCCCGGGACCTCAACTCGTTCAGTGTCTGGTTGAGAGCATTCTCATCGGCTTTCGAACGAAAGTCCACTAATACTTCCAGCTACAAACAAAACATTGTTTCACAGGACTTTTTTTATGTGATTAAGTTACAGAACTAAGTGGTAACTTAAGTGTTAACCTCTGCCCATAACAGAGCAATATGACTTAGATACCACTTAGGTACAATGAGACCCAAGTAATAATAATAATATATAATAATAATATTATTGCTGGACATTTCACACAGCGCCATCTAGCCCCAAAGTAAGCTGAGCATAGCTTGTATCATGGGAACCAGACAACTGATATAATACTTATATACTTTTCTTTTGTAAATACATACATATAATATATATTAACACCCAGACACAGAACAAACATCAATGTTACAAATGTCACAAATGTTTGTCCTGAGTGGGGATCGAACCCACGACCTACAGCGCAGAAGGTAGGGTTACTAACCAACTGAGCTATGAGGCCAGTCGACAGACTGGTAGACTTGAATGCACCCATAACTCTGACATGTGAAGGTGGAATGTCTTATATGCCTGTAATTTTGTCTGCAACTATACCTTTCTAACTAGAATACAGCAAAACGAATGCACTATTGCTTGGCGGCAGAAATAGTTATGAGCCTGTACTTCTCTGGCAAACTAGGAATAAGTTCTAACGCTGTTAAAATGATATAAATGATGAGTGTTTATTAAGAGTTTTGTCAATGTAACTTCTTGTTTTTAGTTTGCTAGGCTGGTAGAAGTAGACACAGAAAAAACCTGCATCAGTGGCAGTCACAATACAAGTGTCTTGTGTGACTTGTCCCCCAGTTTGAGAGTCAGTGACCTGAGCAGTAGGAGAGGCACTGTCCGGGAGGTGCCTGTGTCTAGCAGTCGACTGATATGGGCTAATGTATTCCTATTCTCATAGGTAAAAATCATTATAAAGCTATCGAGGCTTATATTAATTTTCGTGATAAATTTTTAATGATTTTTTTTTAATTAATTGTATAAATATTAACAATTGCTATAGATATATATTTGTCAATTGTACTGACGTTTATAATTTTACAGACAAATAGTTATTGGCATATGAAATTTGCATGCTGCAAAGTGGGAATATATGTACGAAATCTCTTTATTTTCATCTTTTATTACCTGTGTTTCGAAAAATGAATAAAATAATATATGAACCTGAAGAAGTAAATACCCTATAAAATAACTTGATCCTACAATCTTGACCTATTCATATTCACTTAGTAATGCGCGCTAACGATAAAAATTACAAGGTCAAAATTATATTACTTGTTTTTAACTTTACGCTCACTCTGAGCTTAAGCTTATAAAAAAATAATAATACATATCTGGAACTTACCTTTGAAGTTATCATTTTACACGGTTTATGTGTAAAAACAGCCTTCAGTAAGCACTTCTTACGTATTATTAGTAATTTTCAGTTCCGAATGCTTAGTAATTTCTGGAAAATTGAAGTAAACAAACACTTGTAAACCGTCGCTAGTGGACTTCTGACAGATGACAGTGACAGCTCAAGGTCATTTTTGACATAAGTGCAATGCGATAGTCACTGCATTTTATGACCTTGAAATAGAACCAGCCCCTGTGTACCCATCGACCGATATGATTTAAACTTACACATTCTTAAAATATATTTATCATTTAAGTACATTTTCAATGACTTAACAATGTGATATAAGTATTACTATAGTTAACAGTAACTTTTTATAATAAATAAATCAAAATAAAAAGCCTAATATTTTTTGAAATCAAAGTCATTTTTTTTCTCTTGTACATACTAATTTACTCTTTTAATTTATTGTTAGTTTAATACTATGTTAAGTTTACTAACTTAAGTTATCATTCAAGAACCCCTCTATGGGTGAAGGCCTCCTCCAAGAAATACCACTCGTCTCTATTTTGAGCTAGGTCGATCCAATGTGGACGTGCCGTTGTTTGTATTTCGTCTTTCCATCGTGTGTACGGTTTTTGTTTGCCTAGTGAACATTTGCCAAGCAGTAACAAATTTTGTCCATATTCGGTCTTAAGAGTCGTGCGGCGTGTCTAGCCCATTTCTATTTCAGATTTTTGCGTAATATAGAGCATCTGTTGCTTTTGTTATTTGCCTATCTTTTGTGTTTTATTTTTATCCATGATTCGCTCCATTGCTCCTAAGAAAAATTACCTAAAACTTTTTATAAAGACGTTTATAATTCTGTTGACTTATCCGCCGATAAAAATGGTAGGGTGCACCATTAATAATACTTGTTTGTATTTTATAATTTACGACTATATAATGTCATTGTTTTGTCCCTAATAAATAAATAGACACTGAAGTAAGATAAAAAGCTGCATACGACTCGATCGACAGACAACTTCCATACATCTCATTCAACCTTTCACTCACATATACGTAAAAATAGCCGGAAACCTTAAGTTCGCCTTATTCCTTCATTCCTACCGTTTTTGATTTTCTTGATCAAACGGATTACGGATGACCATACAAAAATTAAAAATACTGGCAAAGCAGAGGCGGGAATTCAAGAAAAAATGACCATCACAGAATGTAGAATATGTCTCGTTAATAATGTGACAATGCACTCCATTAAAAGCACTAAGTATCCAGATTTATTTGAGAAACTCACTGGAAGTAAGGTAAGTGTCGGGTGAAAAAATATATCGTATAAAATATATCCAACTCCAACCTGCGAATCAAACGAACATAAAATGAGAATCAAAATTAGGGAAGAATGAAAGACAAACCAGTTACCAAATGGAAATATTTTCCTTTTGACAAAAAAAAGTTATTACCAAAAAGTTTTGTATGTAGGTGATATGGACATGTAATTATAACATCTAAATATATATATTCGGATAAGTCTTTCAGTAGGACTTGCTCAAATTGCATTATTGACATCAACGGAAATAAACCATAAACCATTAAAATGGCTATTAGGTCTTCAGTAACAAATTAATTCACACTCTGATTCTGTGCTGAAATATAATTATAAGAAGAATAAGAACATAATGATCACCACAAAATAAACTTTGTTCATCGAGAAACTTGGCTTCCCTCGATCAGCAGGCAGGATCATTACCAACTTAGCTACAGATCCATTAAAGGTAGTATCGGCTATTTGTTAAACCTTTTTCTTAAAATAAACATATGTTCATGCATTTTTCTTCAAAAGGATAGGCAGAGGCTCATCGGGCTTTGTGGTACCAATACAATCTATACAAATAAATCCTGTTAATAATCTGCTCATTCGGAAACATTAGCATTTAAAAAAAAAAGGTCTTTCTTTAATTAATAGGGGTCTTCACATAGACATGGTCTTTATTATGGGAAGAGATGATATCTTGCTCAGTGAAATTCACATAAATAGAACTACATATGAGGCCATTAGGACCAGAGTGGCCTAATCAACAAATATAAATATTGGTGGACATTGTCACACAGCGCCATCTAGCCCCAAAGTAAGCTAAACATAGCTTGTGTCATGGGAACCAGACAACTGATATACATACTTATATAATTTTCTTTTGTAAATACATACAAATAATACATATTAACACCCAGACACAGAACAAACATCAATGTTACAAATGTCACATAAATGTTTGTTCAGGGTGGGGATCGAACCCATGACCTACAGCGCAGAAGGCAGGGCTACTACCAACTGAGCTATGAGGCCAGTCAACTTTATTATAAAATTAATCAAAACTTAATGAAAAACATAAGAGCTGTTGGTCTTATGCCACTGTTCAAGTACTTAGACAATTACTGCCTACCAACAATTTTAAACCTAATATTACAAGAAATAGGCCACTCTGCTCCTCATGGCCTCATATATTCATTAATGTATTTTCAGCTGATCATAGATGATGGAATGCCGGAAACCATTTGCAATATGTGCTTCATATCGCTTGAGAGATTTGACAAGTTCTTCAATATGGCGGTCAATGCAGAACAGTTCCTCACTAAAAGACTGTTTGAAGGCGCCGAGGTATGATAAAATAATGTTTATAAATATTGATGGATATTCAGCACTGTCTATCCCCAAATAAGCATAGAAAATAAATAGCTTAGCTTCTACTCTGGGATCCTGGAATGATAGAATACTTATATACTTTTTGTAAATACATACACATGATGCATACAGAGCAAACATTTATGTTCATCACAAGTGTCTCCTGGATGGGAATTGAACCCAAACCCTAAAGCGCAGAAGGCAGAGTTATTACCAACTGAGCTATTAGGCCAGTTGTAGCTCATTTGGTCACATTTATAATATTAGTGTGATCAAGTGTAATAATTAGAGAGAATTATAAAATAGTTGGTTCGATTTCCACCTGTGACAAACATTTGTGTGACGAACAAATAGAATAAATGAATTTTAAGTACATAACAGTGAGCATGGTGACCCAGTGGTGGGTAGTGAGTTTCCGGAGGTAGCTGCTACGAATCCTGACGTGCACCAATAAGTTTTATTACAATTGAAAAAATATTTGCACAATAGTAAGGAAACCGACATGTCCTAGAACCAAAAATTCGTTGACAATATGTCAGGTGCACGAAAGGAGCCTCTTTGAGGTGCACTTAAAATCCATTCACCACACTGGTTCGAGAGAGCAGCACCTAATTAAGTGTTCCAGTAGGGTCATTTGAGAGCCAGTACCTATTTCAGCCGCCAAGCAGTGATGCATTCGCGTTACTGTGTTCCGGTTTGAAAGGTGTGGTTGCCGGTGAAATTACAGACACACGAGACATTCCACCTACACGTCTCAGGGTTATGGGCTCGTACGTGCTACTTGGGTCTTGTCGTACTTAGGTAGGGGCGGACCCAAGTAATATTTCTTGTAAGTGTCAAACTTAGCGATAAGTACGCGTGACCTTATGTATTGTATATTATTGACGTTTCCAAGACATTTCTTTATGAATTCTATGGAAATAAAGACTTTGACTTTATGGGCAGAAGTTACCGCTTCACAGCGGTAACTTAACTAACAGCGGTGGGTCATCAGCTCGGTCCGTAAATTCGTAACTTAATAAAGCTTTTATTTTCAGGCTTCACAAGTTTCTTGTGAAGATGTAGTCTGCGTAAATTTATCTAAATCTACAAAGTGCGCGTCGAGTCCGGAGGCCGACCCTATGGACGAAGTCACCGAGGTAGCCGTCAAGGTTGAGCCCATGGATGATGATGAGTTGGAACTGGTCACAGAGGAGAATGGGGGTAATTTATATGAAATAATTAATTACTTTGCACAACAAAATAAATCAATAGGTGGACATTGTCACACAGCACCATCTAGCCCTAAAGTAAGCTAAGCATAGCTTGTATCATGGGAAGACAACTGATATACATACTTATATACTTTTTTTAAATATATACATATAATACATACCAGACACAGAACAAACATGTTAGTCCTGGGTGGGGATCGAATCCACGACCTACAGCGCAGAAGGCAGGGTTACTACCGACTGAGCTGTGAGGCCAGTCAAAACGAATTCATAACAAAACATCTCGTTATGGATGTTGAATGAAATGTCTCATCTACCTTTGGGCAGAGCTTACCTCAACACCAGGTGGGCCATCTGCTAGTTCCGCACATTTGTTACATAATGAATTATTTTGCGCATCAAAGCGTAAAAACCGACTCCATCTCCAACGAACGAGAATAATTTATCGTTAGCTCGCACTAAGACGACATATTTTTTTCCAGTTATTTTAATTTAAAAATGGTTTATTTTGCAATTAATATTTGTCTACATAACTATTTTTAATTTTATTACACAGGAGCACAGCCCAAATCCGATGCGAAATCTCCAATTCACATCCTGGCAACACCCGATATGTACCCTTCAGAAGAATTCGAAAATATCCCCCCAGATATACAAAAACACGATTTAGACTCATCAGACGACAAGGAGAACCTAAAACGTCTAACTGACGTTGCAAATCAAATTCCAATAAACAAATTAATGAAATCTAATACAGCCGAACAAACAGCGAATAAAGATTCAATCGAATCGAAATGCAAAATTTGTACATTCAAATGCGCGAATGAAAACGAGTTGGCAACACACGTAGCACACGATCATGACTACGCTTTGTCGCTCGACAAAAACTGCGAACCCAGCGTACATTGCCCGATATGTATGAAGCCCTTCCGCAGTAAGATCTCACTGAAGGTGCATTCGAGACTGCACACCGGCCAGCAACCGTACAGCTGCGCCAACTGCGATCGCGTATTCAACCAAAAGCAAAACCTACAATTCCACATGAGGCTCCACAAACGCATAGAACAATTTACTTGTAGAATATGCCGGAAGAAAATACCGTTGAAATCTGACTATAACCGCCATATGTTGATTCACGGTGTCAATGTGTACGATTTGAAATCTAAGGAAAAAAAATCTAAAATAAAGAGTCCTTACCGGTCCAAGATGGCCGCCCACAGGCGATCAGCTGGTTGCAACATTTGCGGTAAAAAGTTTGTGAAAAGGTACTATTTGAATCAGCATTTGAGGTTGCATACGGGAGAGCAACCTTTTTCGTGCGGAAACTGCGAAAGAGTTTTTAATTCAAAACATAATTGGTTGACGCACCTGCGCACGCACGATAAGAAAAAGAGGTTTGCGTGCGAGACGTGTTTCAAGGAGTTTCCGTTGAAGCAGGACATGAAGCGGCATATGGCCAGACACGGTGAGGAGGAGGTCATCTTTGAGCGGGATTTTGGTGTTTTTCAACAGAAACACTTGTGTACGCTCCATTTGCGTTACCACACCGGGCAATTGACGCCGTATCCGTGCGACATGTGCACAGATAACCTTAGTTGTAACGAGTGAACCTTGACAGTGACAGTTTTCCAGTTCTGGTTTGAAATTTTATTATTGTTATTAAAAAGTTTGCCTTATGTTTGTTTTTTTTTTTTCGTTGATAGATATTTGTATACTTATCCGCAACTTAAGTTACGTGAATAGACGCATTATTCCCCGCATCCCAACTGGAATACTGCACCCTTCCGGGATACTAACTTCATAAAAAACTTACCTGGAGTTCAACCAATATTTGAATAAAAAAAACCGTTATAAAAACTGGTCCACCCATTAAGAATAAGAATAAGAATAAGAAACGTTTATTGTGAAACTGTGTACAAAAAGATCTTAATTTAATATAAAGTATCAACAGTTTGTCCTCTCGGACATACAATAATATCAGTAAGGTACAAATTGAGAACATAGAGCAAATACCAAACGACAAAATTATTACAACTAAAGATAATTTCGGAAGAAATCTACAATTGTATTTTTAACATACTAAATTAAACTTAAAATTAACTCGTATCATAATATTCCTTCAAATTATAGTGCACTTTACTTATCAACCATTTTTTTAATTTCTGTTTGAATTCGTTCAATTCATTCACTTCTTATTTAATAGATAAGTCGCCACTTTTAAGATTTAAGTTGCAAATACTTATGAGGTTACACATGAAATTCACATTAGTTATTTCCACCATTTTACGATAATACTCACAAATTCGGTAGGGAAGTGTTTGGGATTAGTTTTAGCTGCGTTATTTTGTAGGAATTACTTCAGTGTTACTGTCAGTGTCATAATAAAAACAAAGAAAAGAAATATAACAATTTATTTTTAAAACATGATAAATACAAGATAAAAAACAACGGAGGAAAATACAAAGGGTTTTCAATAATACGGAAATTATATCAGTGTTTAGGTACGCACCTCGGCCTGAGGCGTTGCGAATCGGGGTGGGAGAAGATAAACCTCTAGTGGAAAGTGGGGTAACTTCGCCCGTGCGGGTCGGTGCGAAGGCGCAGCGTTTTCTCTGTTGGGATATTGGTTACATATTTCCTGCCCGCCATTTTGTAAGGCCTCTAAGCGGATAGACTACGGGTGACAGTTTGATGAGTGTTCAAGGCTGGAGCTGTTGAGGAATGTCAAGATGTTCCTCAGCGTGCCGCGGCGCCGGCGTCGACGAGCGACACCTCTGTAGAAGACAAAAAATAATTCTATACCTCCTTACTATATGTTTTTTATTAATTAAAAACTGCGAGTAAAAATGGAATTTATGAATTGTAATATAGTTATGTGCGCAATCAAAGCTGTGACGGAAAATCGTTAGGAATCCGACATGTCCTAAAACGCTTAGTTTCCGCAAGTGGCAACGCTTTCCTCCTAGGTTTGCCTAGATGGCAACGTTTTCCTCCCGAGTTTGCCCTGGTATCAACGTTTTCCTCCCAAATTTTCTCTTGTGGCAACACTCAATTTTTTCCATGGTGGCAACGCTTTTCTCCCAAGTACCTACAGTAGATTTGGAAATGAAGCGGTGTCGCTTTCCTATCAAGTTTCTACAGGCATTAGAATTCGTCCGGAGAAGTACTACCACCATACTCATTTTCTACCGCCAAGCAGTAACCCATTCGTGTTACTGTGTCCCGGTTTGAAAGGTGTGGATGCCGGTGAAATTACAAGCACTTGATACATTCCACCTTCACGTCTCAGAGGGGCGCATACGATGCAACTTGTCTTGTACCTAAGCAGAGGAGAACCCAAGCCAAATTGCTTTGTAGAACAGGCTACCACGTAACATCAGGTGGTCTATCTTCTGATTCCGTAACTTCACGTTCAGTGTGAGACTATACATACTTTATACCTAGTAGGGGAGGACCCAAATCGCATCGATTGTTATTGGCCGAGGTTACCACAACACCAGGTGGGCCGTCGGCTCGTTATTTAACTGTATCACATCAAAAAAGGTGGTGTAATGTCACGTGGAGGGACAACATACAACACGTATTGTTAACGCAAGCGGGATATATGAGAATTGGTAATTAACGAGTAAACTCCAATAATGTGGCAACACTGACCTCCCGATAGTCAGCCTCGGCGACAACAGGTGTGAGCAGATCGACGCGTCTCCGCGGCGCCTGCTCCATATCGTGCACCAGTTTGTACACGTCAGAATCTTTCAGGTGGTCCAGGTTTACCGGCGGTTTCTCCCATTTCATGAAATTTATCCTGTGCGTGTTGTAAAAACATGTTTTTACAAATGTATCTTAAGTGATTTTGGTTATTGTTCTGTTTCGTTTGGTTTTTGTCTTTGAAAATCTGTTTATTATTTAGCTGTACAAGAGTTGAAGCTGAACAAATTACAGGTGAGCGCTGTACACTATTAGGCCATATCACCGGCCCTTTCTCACATATAAATTTGATTCATTTTCTTTCAATCCAAACGATGATATTTTATCATACACTATAAATAAAAAAAATAGTGATAAAATACAAAAAAAAGGTTTTTACGTTTTTCACCTCTTTGCTAAACAAAAGTGAAAAGTTTAATAAAAAGTGTAATACCCGACTAAAGAATGTCTTGTCGAGCAGTTTTTTTTTATACTCCTGAATTAGTAGGCTATAAAAATAATACAGCCGTAGTTTAGTTGTTAATAAACCTAGTAATTTTTATAATCATTATTAATGTATTGTTATTTTTTTATTGTAATTAATGATACATTTTGCTTATGATATTATTATTTTAATAAATAAATGACAATTGTTATGACTTTTGTTGGCAGAAAACGAATTCAATGTTACTTGTGACACTGGGCCGGGAATATGGACCCAGTTTATCTGCAACGTTAATTTATTATTAAATTTCCTTCAAAGCACAATGATTATAGATAAATAGGCATTCACACCATTACTTATAACTCTCATTATTGGGATTTGTTCCATTTTTATATTTATGAATGAATTGAATGAATTTGAAAGAAATTGATTTTTTTATGTCTGAGATGATTCGCTCTGTTGAAAATATTGCTCCAGCGCCGAAAAAGTCGACTTTGCGAAAGACGTTTATTTTAGTGATGAACGTTTTTATTAGTGATTTTAGTGTTGCGTGTTTCAAACTAGTATATAAATTGATAAATTCTTAGATTATTAAAATGAAAATCTGTAAATAGATTATTATTAATATCTTGGCTTTTTAGTAGAATGTATATTAAGTGTAATGACTTATTATTGGATATTTGATTAAATCATCTGAGGGGTTTTTAAAATGTTTGTTTTAGAATTTAGATGTGTGGCGGGTGATTATTTGTTTAGATGTTATGGTATATAAAAAATATATTTTATAAAATCAAAATACGTTTTAAACTAATCACCAAATGCGTGTTTTAGGCACATATGCGTTAAAATGCAGCCTTGACTGTGTTTGACATAATTATTAGCATTTTATGTATCTAAGGGCACACATTATATGAAACCAAATATATAATTGTGTTTGTAATTAAATGATCTTTGACGTTTTGATATGGGCAGGCCGGATAACTCAGTCCCTTCCGTAAAGGATGATACGGCCAAGTCCCATTATTTTCCAACTGGCAATGATTGCCGCATAAGCTTTTCAAGCTTGCACCGATCGCACGCATTTGGTGTATAAGTTAAGTTAATATAATTTAAGTTATGTTAAGTAATATAACAAATTAATAATTAAAAAAATCATCATGCTACATCGCATTTATGGGTTGGTTACCGTTCCTGCATTCTCTAAACTTACTTCAACAATGTTATTAAAAATAAGCACCAACTTAGTGCGGACATTTTTATAGTCCACTAGGTGGCAGTTCGATTCCCTGGAACGTGGAAATGAGGGTTATCGCGGTCCCTTTCTTATTAGGCTAGCTCCTGCGGTATAGAGCGAGAAGCAAGATACATAATTTACGTTAAAGATTATTGCTAAAGATTGATCGCTCGTGCGAACTAAAGTAACAAACGAGTAGTAAATTCAATAATTAAAAATTTATTGCCATTTACAAGTAATACATTGAGATCGACTTGATTTAGAAAAAAAATGTTATTCAACATTTATTGTGTCATAGATAAAATAACAAAACAAGATTATTATTTTACTATGGATCTAATCTGAAATAAAATTATAAATAAAAATATTAATTATTTGTACACAAATGCCCAGGTAAGAATAATCACCTTTAAAATAAAATTGGCTGTAAATTTTTCAATTGTGCATTAATTTGAAAATTATATTAGAATAACAAGCAATGTAGTTTTCTTATAGAAATCATTAGAATTTAATTTAGACTTAAGACATAGCTTAATAAATTAAAATGACATTTAAAGTAGAGGTAGATTTTGAAAAGTCTTAGAAAATTATGTCGATCTTGTCCCAATGACTTAAAATAATTGTCTTGTGTTGCGTTAATAACGTCTTTTTTTTATTTGGTGGTTGGCTATCCTGCATATTTGGTTATAGTCTTTGCAGAAGTTATTCTACTCAATATTTGATAAAATGTCACTTTTTCGAATTCAATGTTAATAAACAGCCAATAAACCATATTTGTATTTTTTGTCTGTTTCATAAATTATGCTTGTTTTGTGTTCCAATTAATAAACAACCAATAAAGCTTATACGTAGTAAATCTTTTTCATAAACTACGCCTGTTTGGTGTTCCAATTAATGTACAACCAATAGAACGTCAATAATTTTGTATTTTTAATAAATTCAGCTACGTACCTATATTGTTTACCGAGTGATTTTGAGTCCTGCCACGGCCAAATGTTGTTCCAGGCCTCGATCTGCCACCGCGACCCGAACATAGCGACATGCAAACAAATAGAGAAGCAAGCATGAACACACACTATGTACAGGCAAGCTATGTAATATGAAATCGATCGAACCATGTACTTAAGGCTGATTTACACAAGAATATGTTCACGAACGAAGTGGACGAAGAAATTCTAAGTATGAATGCACTCCGTACCACACGATAACTGTATAACTGTGATCGTACCATGTACTTAAGGTTAATTCTCCCTTCCATACTTATGAGAATAATTCGACAGTGAAATCCTGCTCCCCAGACAATGATTTTCTCTAAAAGGATATAATTAAGGCGCTAAAGATAATATTGACAATTCGATTGGTGTCAAACTAAACTAAAATAAACGTCAACCTTACCGTTCATTGTCATGCTAATTAGAAAACAGAAGTTAATTTAGTGCTGTCAAAGTCAATTTTAGTTTCGTTTGGACCAATAGCATCACAACCAAGTAATAGTTATTATACGTTTACGAATTTTTCGATATTTTTTGGCTTTATATTATATTTTTATACGATTTACACGTACTCTTAAAGGTATATAAGAAGGGTATAAATAATTTTGTACTGTCAAAGTCAATTTTAGTTTTGTTTGAGCCAATAGCATCACAGCCAAGTAATAATTATTACACATTTATGAGTTTTTGGATGGGTTTTTGGGCTTCACATTATTTTTATTTTTATACGATTTACTGTATGTACTCAAAAGGTGTAAACCATTTTAGTACTGTTAAAGTCAATTTTAGTTTAGTTTGTGTCGACAGCATCAGCGCCAAGCTATATATAAGATATGAATTCGTCACTGGTTTAATCGCTTTCATTTTTTTATACATAATTTACACTTTGTACATATACATAAGGGTATAAAAAAATACATATTTATCATGCTTTATGTAGTGTAATGACGAACCTTTCATCGTATGGTAGCCGATCACTCTCAAACCTAAAATGTAATGCTTAGTTACTAAATGTCGCTTTTAAATAGTTACAAAAAATTTAGCAATGCCCCAAAACTTAGTCCTATAAAACAAAATTAAAATATTTCTAATGCTTACATAACAAAACTTTTAACTGTATATTTTTGGACGAAGTGCGCCTCAACGAGGCTCCTTTTATGAAAGTCTGGTAACTATAGCTGTGCTATATACCTGGTTAAAAAAATTATAAAACAAATATGACTCAGACTATGAATGGTAAATAGATTTTTGGATTAATGTATTTTACGTTAGAATCAAACCACACCCTTACAATGGGGGTGAAATGTATTTAATGCAATCCACATTTAAATGTATGAATGCAGGCAGAGAAGTGCATACAATTATTTTTTATTTGATGTATTTACGAAACGAGCCGACGGCCCACCTGGTGTTAAGTGGTAACCTCGGCCCATAACAACCGATGCGACTCGAGTCCTCCCCTACTCGGTACGACAAGACCCAAGTCGCATCGTATGCGCCCGTAACTCTGAGACGTGTGGGTGAAATGTCTCATGTGCCTGTAATTTCACCCAGTATTATCAGGTTTCTGGTTCCCATGATACAAGCTATACTTAATACTACTAAGAAACTAGAACTTATTTTTTAACCGACTTCAGAAAGAGGTTCAGTTATTTTTAGTGTGTTACCTGTGTGTGCACCTTCAAATATGAACGTTCTTTATCTATTTGACCAATCATACTTATATAATAAACGTTGATGAGCTAAATAATAGTAAATATATATTGGTGGGCATTGTCACACAGCGCCATCTAGCCCCAAAGTAAGCTAAGCATAGCTTGTATCATGGAAACCAAACAACTGATATACATACTTATTTTTTTTGTAAATACATATTAACACTGTTTCTCTCGAACCAGTGCGGTGAAAGATTTTAAGTGCACCTCAAAGAGGCTCCTTTCGTGCACTCAACACATACCTTCGAATTTTAGTTCTAAGACATGTCGGTTTCGGATGTTTTCCTTCACCGTTTTGGAGAACGTGAATACACATATAAACCTATCAATAGAAAAACTCACAGATACACGTCGGGATTCGAACCGGCGACCTCCGGATTGAAACGGAGTACCAGACCACGCCCTCGTTTACACTGATTAGATAAATATGTAAGCTTATGTACCCCATGACTTTCCCCTGTAATATCTCCGACTGAGCCTGCAACGTCTCAGCTATGAACTGATCATTGAAAACATCCTTGGGACCCTTCCACCTTCTGCCTCCCGGCAGCACCATAGGCCTTAGTTCAGGGTTCACCGGACCGAACACAGGTTTGGGCTTGGCCGCGCGCTGTTTCTGACGGGTCTCCATTTCCATCTTCTCTTCAACCTATTTGAAGAGTACAGTAAGAAGCACTGCCACTAAACTTGGTGATATGTACGCGTGACCTTATGTTCTGAATATTATTGACGTTTCCAAGACATTTCATTATGAATTCTATTGGAAATAAAGTTTTTTGACTTTGACACCACACCTGATAATCTGCCGCCGAGCAGTGATGGACTCGTGTGGTTTTTTTATGTGATTCGTGTGAGGGACGAGCTGACGGCCCACCTGATGTTAAGTGGTAACCGCCGCCCATACACAACAGCAATACGACTCAAGTTCTCTCCACCAAAGTATGAGATGACTCAAGTCGTATTGCGTTGCGTCCATCACCCCGAGATGGGGATGTTACGTCTCATACGCCTCGTACTTTGGTGGAGAGGACTTGAGTCGCATTGCTGTTGTGTATGGGCGGCGGTTACCACTTAACATCAGGTGGGCCGTCAGCTCGTACCGTCACACGAATCACATAAAAAAAATCTATGGTGGCTAGCTGCCATCTAAACTATTACTCTATTGTTATTATTATAATCATCATCGAAGAGGATAAAATTAATATTTCTTTAAAGTTCTTAAGTTAAAAAAAAATAAGTAAAGTAAAGTAATAGTAAAAAAAATATGATAACCTTCGATAGCTTCCGATTTAGAGTCAAACGATTTAAGTACAGGGAGGGGTAACTTACGAAATCACATACCTTCTTCAATTTCTCCCTCTTCATTTGCTCTTCGATCACCATTTCCTCTTCCCTCTTGAGAGCGGCGTACTCTTCAGCAGTCAACGTGATCTTCGGCTCTTGGACTTCCTGTTGGAGATCATCAAGATCATTGATCTTAGTCGTAGTAGAACCGATTCGTCTCACAGACATTTGGTCAAAGTCAAAGTAAAAGTCAAAGTCGTAAGTCAAAGTCAAAAGTCAAAGTCAAAAGTGTAAGTAAGTCAAAAAGTTTATTTCCATAGAATTCATAGAGAAATGGCTTGGAAACGTCAATAAACGTAACTCTAAGGTCGATTTCAGGACAAACATTTTTGTCAAATGTCCAACAATATCAGTATATACTGGCATCCCAGCTCAGTTGGCAGTAACCCAGCCTTATGCGCTGTAGGTCGTAGGTTCGATTCCCACCCAGAAACAAATATTTGTATGACGGATATAGATGTATGTTCTGTGTCTGGGTGTTAATACATATTAACACAGAACATACATCTAACATACAAAAAGTATATAAGTATGTATATCAGTTGTCTGGTTCCCATGATACAAGCTATGCTTAGCTTACTTTGGGGCTAGATGGCGCTGTGTGACAATGTCCACCAATATAAGATATATACCTATATATAATACTAGCTTTTCCAAATAATGAATTTTACAGGCAAAATTTTGCTATTTTGGGTTATAGTATAGCAATTTTCATAAGCTGCTCCAATTTTTTTGAAAATAAATTATAGGCTACTTTACTTCCTGGTAATTTAGCTTTATATTGGTAAAAAAATGGTTAAAATCGGTCCAGTAGTTTCAGAGCCTATTCGGTACAAACAAACAGAGAAAAAGCTTTCCTCTTTATAAGATTAGTATCTAGTAGGTACTATCTGAACTGACCTGAATGGCGTTCTCGTCGAGTTCGGGAGACCCTATCTCCTCGACGGTGACATGTCCTATCTGAGTATCTCCGTTGTCTTGGTCTTCGAATTGCACATGATTTTCGACCTTACCTTCACGTACTGAAAAGAAAGAAAGAAATAATTGATTTCGTGCTACAGAGACATTTAGAAAATACTAGTTGTGCGAAATACAATGTGACTTGGGTCTTCCCATACGTAGGTATGGGAAGGCGTTTTGCATTTGTTATCAACGGAGGTTATCACTTAGCATCAGATTGCGGTCAAAGGCTTGCCTGGATCAAATAGTACAAAAAAGGTGTGCCATGCTTGGTCCGTAACTAATTAGCATATTTTATATATATATATATATTTACGCTAGCTTTAGTAAGTCTGCTCATAGCCATATTTTGTAATGGTTTTTAGTAGCCCGTAAGTATTTCTATTAGTAAAAACAAGTGTATTAATTGCTTTGAGTATATGTATGTAGGGAGCATGCTCATTTTAAGCATGCTCATAAAATGCTCAATGTTTTTCAGTAGCATGCAATTGTGTGTCTTAGCACTGATATGTTTAACTTACATTTAACTTCCTCGTAGTTTTCGGTTTTCGTTTGAGATTGCAATTGGCAAGACACTTGACAACTCTCCTGGAAGCAAAAGAAAATAAATACACATCCCTTCTAGTCATCCTGCCTTCTGCAGATCGTGGGTTCGATTCCCACCCGGGACAAACATTTGTCTGACGAACGTGGGTGTTTGATCTGTGTCTGGGGTATGTATTTACAAAAAAAGTATATGTAAATCAGTTGTCGGATTCCCATGATACAAGCTATGCTTAGGTTACTTTGGGGTTAGATGGCGCTGTGTGACAATGTCCACCAATATAAGTACCGTCAGCAACAGTACCTGTTGGGTGATGTTGGTGAGGTGTAGCGTCAGCAACTCCAGCGACTGCTGGATGACGCACGGAAGCTGCGCGAGCGCAGCGAGCTGCGCGCGCATTTGCGCCAGCTGCTGATGCACCGGCGCGGTCGGATCTGGAAATAATCCCAACGCTTAAAAAAAAAAAAAAAATTACATTTATTTGCAACAACTGAGGTATCTCTCTACCATGAAACAAGTAATTCGTATAAACATTAATTTACAAGGAGTATAGAATAAGATAAGCATTTCAGTTTGATTAGGCTACACTACTCACCAACCATACTCTTTACATTTTGCACCAACTGCTCAGCCATCTCTTCTACTTCACCCTTCATTTCCTTCTCTTCTATCTCTTCTTCTTTATGCTCCGGAGGCTCTTCTGTGACCTCTTGGATCGGTTCTTCTGCTTTTTCTTCTGGTACGGGCTCTGGGACCTCAGGCTGAGATGCAGGTAGCGGAATACCTAAGGAATGGAGCAGAGTTTCAGACAAGTTTTTTAATGTAAAGATAACAAACAAAGTAAAAATTATTATAGGGATCCTGTAATAATCTGGATCCACTTATTTTGTATTGGACAGTCAGGTCGAGAAACAATAATTTCTCTATCTATGACTATCCCCATACTGGTTCTAGGGAGCCATTGATAATAATACTAATAATAAATCTTCATTCATTGTCTTCGTGCTAATCTTAACATAGTGAGTTAGTATCTAATAAAAGGTAATAATTACACTATGCCTGAACTACGAAATCCTGTGTCTCAAGCGATAAAGGTTACAAACAGTATCAAATTAATAGGAAGAAACATATCTTACCAGTATCCTCAAGGTCAGGCACTTCGCTTTCCTTCGTGGGGTCCTCAGCGAGCAAGATCTCCGGGGAGTCTTCAGGTATCAGTATGGGTTCCTCGGGAGTCACCGGTGCTGGCTCTGGCTCCTTGGCAGCTCGCTCCTCCCAAGGCAACGGTCCCGTTTCGAAGTCCTGTGGACGATGGGTTATGCTGATGGGCTGGTGACCATGATATCGACCGTAATGGCAATTGTATGTTATGTATTTAGAGTAAAAGTATATAATGTATTCTATCAGTTATCTGGCTCCCATAGCTATGGTAGTTTGGGGCTAGATGGCTAGATGGGTGAATTGTCCACCAATATTATCATGACGTTTCGATATGTAGAGATGTCTTGGCGATTGTGAATGATATGTATTGCGTAAATCACGAAAATTTAAAGGTCTTAGATAGAAATTTGAAAATAAACAGGTGTTTTAGCATGTCAAGGTCATTGACCTTCAGAATAATTCTACATTTTTATTTTTTTCATGTTAAAATGCCGAGCTGATGGGTCATCAGGTGTTAAGTGGTAACCTCTGCCCATAACAAGCAATATGAATTGGGTCTCACCCTACTTAGGTATGACAAGACCCAAGTCACATCGTATGCGTAACTCTGAGATTATTCTTTTAAAATCATTTCTTGTGCGTTAAGGTCATTGACCACTGAGTTGTTCTTCTAATTTCTTGCACGGTAATGTCATTGAACTTCATATTAATTATTAAAAACTTAAAGACAATGCCCAATTTTTGAATGGTTAGTAAAATAACATACTTTAGAATAAAATCTTTCTAATTCTTCGGCACTACAGAGAGAATATTACTATACTTCGCTATAGATACTTAGGAACTCCACACACAGAACGCAAGGCGTCTGCGACTGCCAAATGATATGATGCCAAACCGCATTCCACTGTCCTATATAACGATTGATGTGAGAAACGCCTTAAATTTCCCTGATCTTTTATATAATTGCAGACATTTCCGTAGAGTATGCTCTACTTGCTACGAGTGTGCTACGGCGTAGACAATGGCGTAAGCAGTATGAAAGTGAGTCTTGTATAAGCTGGATTCAAACCGTCGCGTGACCACACTTTCTCCAAATTACTTTACTTATTTTCATGTGATAAAGTTACGGAACAAGCGGATGGCCCACCTGGTATTAAGTGGTAACCTCTGCCTATAACAAGCAATACGACTTGAGTCTTCCCATATCCAGCTACAACAAAACCCAAGTTGATTTGGACGCAATAACATGCATGGGATGAGGTGAGTTGAAATACGTACGACTGTAGGAAAAACAATAATTAGTTTACATGCATATATTACATATATATAAAAAGGGGAGTAATTATTTTTATAATAATTTCTACTTCCTATTTTCGCCTGGCCTAGATTGCATTGCGACTCAACAAAAAGTACTTAAATACTTATACATGAAAATAAGCCTAGCAATAAAAAACTGTTACAATTATAAATGAAAATTTATAACTCTGCATTTTATTATGTATTATTGTTATTAAATAAATATTTTGTAGGTTACTGTGTAAGACTTTAATCGCGATTTTCAACGATAATGCTTTGCCTTCAATGATAGATAAAATGCCTTTTTTCATATGAAGTTGTTTAGTATAGATGCCTGATAAAAAAAATGAATTGATCTTTAGACAAAAAATATTCAGGCTAATAATACGTCTGTTAAATATACTCAAGGAACAACAAATTAATGTAATAAAGAAACAAAACTTAAAAACAGGTTGAACCAATTTCAGTTAAATAAAATTTCATAAGTATGGATAGGTATTAAAAATATTATCTCACTGGGCGATTGGACGGGGTGAACAAAATATTAATACAAACATTTCGGATAATTATTTATTGGTTAACAGAAAAAAAAATCGGCTAAAATGAAACGTATTTTTTTTTTTATTTACTCGCAAATGTCGAGGAAAAGGATGGAAATACATAGTTTTAAAGCATAGGAAACTGGTTTTTCAGTAAGTTTAAAAACAGTACCTTATTTATTAACAGATAATTCAAGTAATAAATAACGCAGTAATCGAATAACAAATGTTACAGTACTTTAACTGATTGAAAATAAAGTTTATTTACTACAAAGCTTATAAATTTATTACTAATATATTTATTTATTATTAATTTAGAAAAATTTTGATTAAAATAATCGAGAATAAATTAATCATATCCTTAAAATACTGGACTGTAAATAAGATTCAAAGTTTAACCTAAGTTACCAAATTACCAATTGTTTTAAAGTAAACTTTTTTACTTATATCTAGAGATAAATTCATGCCCATTCAACAACCATCCCGTAACTTAAACGTCCCTTTACGGGACTACATACGACTTACGTTTTTAAAACATACAATTTATATTAGTTGTACTCTAAGCTGAGTAGCTGTAAGTGCTATTTCAAGAAATGGCAGCGGTCGATAAAAGGGGACATGAGTAGTTAAAGTTTATATATTTGTAGATTACTGTATTTATTACTAACATACATTAATTTACCTCAGGCTTATAATCAGGTGCCACTTTTGGCTTGGGTTGCTTAACGATTTTAACTTTATACGGGCCCTGAAAAGAAAGAAAAACATAATTACCTTTCAATACATCGGATGGAATACTTACTTTTTCCAACACTTTTTTCACAAACAAAAATAATACCGAATAATTTTTTATAAGTTATCTAAATAACTTGCATTTTTATATATAGACGTTCTTAAGCTAACTAAAAAGTATAAATACGAAAACCTAATGAACGCACATGAATGCGAGCTAATATTGCATCAACATTCATTTCTGAGCTACGATTCACGTTTCAAATCTCTAGCTCACCGAGAAGTGAGTACAAAATAAATTACTAAATTTGTACAGACACGAAATGTGAGCTAATTGAAACGTGCTGAAACTTAAATCTTTAGTAACGTATAAACTCACTTACACAACCACTGACTTTAAAACCAAACGGAACACTAAAACTGTTAATAGTTTTGATAAAAATAAAAATATTATTGAATGATGGCCAAAGACCTTGATATATCAAATGTTCGTCAATACGTCTCCTCAGGGAAATGGATGAGGTATGCGGAATAGCCTCGCGAACGAACGAGGTTGCTGGTTCGAATCCAAATAGTATTAATAGTTCGAACCTCAAAAAAGGTTCTCTTCTATTAGGCTTGATAGGCCTCATAGCTCAGTTGGTAGTAACGCCTTCTGCGCTGTAGCTCGTGGATTCGATTCCGACACAAGACAAACATTTGACTGACTAATTTAGATGTTTGTTCTGTGTCTAGGTGTTAATATGTATTTACAAAAAAATCTGGTTCGCATGATACAAGCTATGCTTAGCTTACTTTGGGGCTAGATGGCGCTGTTTGACAATGTAATTACTACTACTTGAAATTAAGATAACACTGACCTCTTCGTCTTGTTCCTGAGGCAGGAACCCGTAGTGTCCGCTGCGGGCCCTCGGCGCCGGCCGCTGCGGCTTCTGCAGGAACGTCGTCCACTTCCTCTCCTCTTTCGTCTTCTCTTCCTCTTTACTCTTCTTGAGCTCTTCGTTGAGCGCCGCCAGCACCTCGGAGTTCTTCAGCGACTCCACCAGGGGCTTGATCTGGTTGAAGTCGACGCTGCAATCGTCGGGTTTGCTCATGTGGGAGGTTAGCACTCGGGATAGCCTGATTCAACCGTTTTTATGTCATTCTACAATTAGTTTGACTGGCCTCATAGCACAGTTGGTAGTAACTATGCCTTCAGCGCTGTAGGTCGTGGGTTCGATTACCACCCAGGATAAAAATTTGTGTGACGAATATAGATGATTGATCTGTGTCTGGGTGTTAATATGTATTACATGTATGTATTAACAAATATATATATACAGTCTTTGGTGTTGCCCACGACTTCGTCCGCGTGGAAATTGGTTTTGTCAAGCACCCCTATTTTACCCCTCGGAAAAGTAGCCTAAGTTACTTCTTGTTACATCAGCTATCTGCCAGTGAAAGTCCCGTCAAAATCGGTCCAGCCATTTCAGAGATTTGCCGGAAATAACAGACAGACAGGCAGACAGATAGACATATATTGATAAAAATGTTGTTTTGGTTTATGTGCCGTGTATAAATCCATATGCACTTAGTAAAAAGCGGTTATTTTAATATTACAAACATACACTCCAATTTTATTTATATAGTATAGATGTACAACATATACAGACTCACCCCATGACATGTGCCTCCCTCAGCATCTCGGATTCACCAGAGATGAGTTCAGCGATCTTATCATCGGTCATACCGGGTTTCCCGAGTTCCCCTGCAAACATGAATGTACGTTTATGACAGAACGGTGAAGGAAAACATCGTGAGGGAACCGACATGTCCTAGAACTAAAACGAAGACACGTGTCGAGTGCACGAAAGGAGCCTCTTTGAGGCGCATTTAAAATCCTTTCACCACACCGGTGAATCACCTCTAGGTTGAAAATCGGGTTCACTGTGGCCCACCACGTTCTAAGCACTGCTAGCACTATAGGAACCTGATAACTTAAAGACGAAGAATATGTGACAAATAACATGCTATAATAATAATAAAAATGCTATATTGTACACCATAGAAAATTACAAATAATAAAAAATCTTACACGTTAGTAGTGCAATGGGCGATCTTATCGCTATAAAGCAATCTCTTCCAGACAACCTCGGGATGAACGCATATTTAACAGATTGGTTGGGAGTGTACTAAAAGCTAACAGGAGATATTTATCAAAAGGGAATACACTAAGATAATTTACTTTCTTTGTAAATGTACTAAATAAATAACTATGAATACAGAATATGACTTATGTTATATACATACACATAAAATATATATCAATTGCGGATGTAAGATACTATGACGTCTCTGACAAATAATGTTTTAAATGTAGCCAACGTTAGGGCCTCTGGTAACGTAAAAATGAATTTGCAGCCGCATGAGACGTAACATCCCCGTCTCGGGGTGATGGACGCAACGCAACGCGACTTGAGTCATCTCGTACTTTGGTGGAGAGGACTTGAGTCATATTGCTGTTGTGTATGGGCGGTGGTTACCACTGGTTAGGTGGGCCATCAGCTCGTTCTATACCATACATTACATTTTAAAAAATGCTACTTACTAGCTCGTTCTGCATCCACGCATGGGTCATCCAGGCCATCCACGATTCCCTGCACTGTGCCGAGAGTCGACCCACACTCATTCAGATAAGGCTTGTGTTCCCTTTGAGAAGGGGTCATCTAAAATTAAAATAACGTGATTAGGATTGTCTACACATAACATCACCTTAATAATAATAAAATGGTATTTTTTAATAAGCCTTAAGACTTAATTGTTTTTTTTTTACCTATCCATTAAGCTAGAAACTGTAGGATTTCTTAGAAATGTAAAAATAAAATAAATAAATAATGCTACTAATGTTATAAACGTGAAAGTTTGTATGTATATATGTTTGTTACTCTTTCATGCAAAAACTGCTGCATAGATTTGGATGAAATTTGGTATCAAGATAGATTATATCCTGGATTAACACATAGGCTACTTTGATCCTGGAAAAGTGCAGTGTTCCCGTGGGATTACTTATTCACCGCGGGGCGAAGCTAGTTCATAAATGAATAGTAATAATATAAATATTGGTGGACATTGTCACACAGCGCCATCTAGCTCCAAAGTAAGCTAAGCTTAGCTTGTATCATGGGAACCAAACAACTGATATAATCGTTATATATTTCTTTTTGTAAATACATACATATAACACATATTAACAGCCAGACACAGAACAAACATCTATGTTCATTATCTGACCGCATCATCGCTTGGTTCTAGTTCTCAATTTTGGCCGCTAGATGGAGCTAGACGTACATCTGACTAGGGAGGGCGATGAACCTTGGGGCTTCGACCTCGACGGCGGGAGAGATAAAGGAACGTCACTTACTATCGTTAAGGTAAGCACTATCTATATACACAGAACAAGCATCTATGTTCGTCACACAAATGTTTGTTCTGGGTGGGAATCGAACCCACGACTTACTGAGCTATGAGGTCAGTCAAACTTACGAAATTCTACGGAATACTCCTTAACAATACATTTTCATATATCATGATACTTGTATCATGGGATAGGTTGCTATTTAGTTAGCTTACTTTGGGGCTAGATGGCGCTGTGTGACAATATCAACTTACGTCTGGCACTGGGGTGTTGAGCCTGGGCAATGTTGGCACTTCCGGTTTGAACTGAACCTGCCGGAAGCCCAGCAACTCGTCTTCCGGTCGAGGCGTCTCTTCCTCTTCAACTATGACGTCATCGTCCTCTATTCCCACCTCCTCTTTGTACTCCTCTATGCTCCTGATCGTTTGGTCTATGGCCGAGGCTAGTAGTGAGGATTTCCTTTCGATTTCTCGAATATATTCCTGTTAGAGAGTTGGGACCTTATTCACAAATGTATATTAGGTTTATGTCTTTTTCCTTAACAGGTTTTGAATTCGTACGAAAAGGAAAAAACATAGTATCTAACAGGTTTATGACTACAATTATTTATTACAATTATTATTATTATTATTTATTTTGAGACAATGGCATAGTGTAATTATTACCTTTTATTAGATACTACCTCACTACCTTAATCTTAGCACGAAGTCAATTAATAAAGATTTATTATTGTTATTATTATTTTGAATTAGCTCATAGTTTATTAGAAAATAGCATACATTTTTATTGATGATCGAGGTCTTAATTTAGTGACACTGTGTCCTTTAGCTATAAAGAAGGCGTAAAAATATGGCACTGAATTACGCTTTAAAACTGGGTGCAAACAAACATATAAAAAACTAACAATATACTTTTGTATATAAAAATATCGCTTAGATATAACAAGAAAAAATAAATAAAATAAAAAATAAAGCAAAATAATAATAAAAAGACGTGTGGCACTCGGAGACTGCCGCGGTAAAGCTATTGCGCGTGATATTTCAAAAAGTCATTAAAAGTTCTGGTATTTATCGATAGATGGAAAAACTAAAAAGTATCACCGCTGTGCCGGTCGGAGTGAGGGGTGTTAGGTTTTTTCGTTACGGAATTTCTGGATCCGGTCTCCACGCTCAAGGCCCGCGACAGAAGCTATGCAATAGCTTAAAAAATAAAGAAATAATGTTTTTATATTTATGTATTAGCATAACTTATAACGAGATATAACGAAAATAAATATAATAACGCATGTCTGTGGTAATGTCCAAGGTTTACTGCCCCCTATTGAACAGAATAGAATATATTTTATTTGACACACACATCTATATAAAATGACAATAACACAATAAATTACAATTAAAAAACTTTTTTCAAAACAAGCTTTTAATGGATTGGAGCTAAGTGAATAGCGTATATCATAGGAACCAGACAACTGATATAATACTTAAATACTTTTTTGTAAATACATACATATAATACATATTAACGCCCACACACAGATCAAAACATCTATAGGTGGGAATCGAACCCACGACCTACAGCGCAGAAGGCAGTGTTACTACCAACTGAGCTTTGAGGCCAGTCGAAGCAAAATCAAAATCAAAATCAAAATCAAAATTCATTTATTGCGTAATATGGGTATGTAACAGGTGTTATATTTATGTTACAGCAGGTACAGCCATATTCCCCCCCGGGGTTTCTGCCTTGTCGCGGCGGGGGGGCTTAGTAACCGTGGACCTTGCCTACCCACGGAGAAGCTAAAGGAACCCGAGAGGGGCCGCTCCTCGGGCTTTGCCTCCAAGCCCCGAAGGAGCGGCACTTGTAGGTGGCGGTGCCTTATGGGGGGCACCGAAACTGAGGAGGGCTGCGGTGTCGTATGGGCGGCACTGCAGCTGAGGGCAGGGGCCGCGGCGGGAGAGGAGTGCCGGTATTACGGTGCGCCGTTCTCCCTACCTTCCGCCGCCACGACGGGGCCGCCACCGTTCGATGGCGGACGCGGTGGGGCCGCAGGGGAAGAGGAGTGTCGGTATAGCGAGGCGCCGCTCTCCCTATCTTCTGCGGCCGCAGTGGCAGGCGACGGGGCCACAGAACTGACCCGTCGCAGGGGGACCTCGGGCGTCTTGACACGGGGTCGTCGGACGCCCTTTGGCTATTTGGTTCCCGAGGTGGTTGTGACGTGCCGTGTGTTCCGGTGCGTCGTACCCAGGAGGGTGGAGACACCGATGGAGGGTCTGGTAACAGACAGCCGCGGTGGGTTCACGGAAGAGTAACCGTCCCCGTGTTCCCGCCACTAAGCGGCAGAGGCGGACACCGTGGAGTTTTAGTGGGTATATACTCCTAGTCCCACATAACCACTTAGTTTCCCCGTGGCTGGGTGGTATGCGAGTGCATTTCTCCACGGAAAAAAAAAAAAAAAAAAAAAAAGGTACAGCCATATTCAGCGACTATAGCATGCAATATAAATTAAAACTTAATTCCTAAGATACACTTTTATAAAATTTACAATAAAATGTCAAGAAATTAAAATATAAAATTAAATGTCAACAGATCTTTGCAAAATCACAAAATTATTAACACACAACACACATTTAAAGATTGGATTAGATATAATAGTTGGACTAACTACATTTATAATTAAAATTAAAATTAAAATACTTTATCTTCCAAAAACTCACGAGTACTGTAATATGCCTTAGAAATAAGTAAAGATCTTAAATTTTTCTTAAATAGGTTAAAGCAGGGAGCATCTAGTCTCTCTCACTCAGGAATGGTCACTTAGGTTAAGAGATACAACCGCTGGCCTAAAAACGATCCAGGCAGTAAACCCAGTTATTCAAATGTGGCTGGATAGGAAGTTCGGAGTCCTTACCTTCCGTCTGACACAGGTGCTCTCGGGGCACGGCTGCTTTGGAAGCTACCTGTGTCGGATCAGAAGGGAGGAAACATCGCGATGTCATCATTGCGGCAATTGCGATGCGGACACGGCTCAGCACACTTTAGAGTCGTGTCCGGCGTGGGCAGAGCAGCGTCGTGCTTTATGTGTTATAGTGGGGAGCGACCTCTCCCTTCCAGTCATCATTAAGTCTATGCTTGAAAGTGAGAGGTCATGGAATGGGATGATTGCCTATTGTGAAGATGTAATGGTATCGAAAGAAACGGCGGAAAGGGATCGGGAAGCTACCAGCACAGTCCCGGCCCGCTCAAGAAGACCTGGACGTAGGAGAAGGGCCTATGGCTCTCTCCAGCCTCCATAAAAGCGGCCTTCGGGCGGCAGGTTCGGGAGCTTACCGTCCAATTAGTCAAGGCCCGAGATGGCAGCGCGTGGTGTGTTCCCACGCGCTCCTCAGAAGACAAAATCCAGTCGTACAATCGATCTAAGACGAGGTCCACATGACCAGCACCGTTGGAGGCGTAGTAGAATGTCCGCGAACCTACTGCCTCCAACACCCATGGTGCGAGACGGAACACCAACAGGTTTTTAGTGGGTATTCCCCCCAATACCATCACTTTAATAATGGGAGGGGGGTGAGTCCCACATAACCTCTTGCAGCCCCGAAATGCGAGAGGTATGCATAAAAGCATTCCCTGTAGTTAAAAAAAAAAAAAAAAAAAAAGGGAGCATCTAGTACAGTACTAGGCAGATGGTTGTACAAACGGGCTGCCATACAAATTATACCTTGATTGTACAAAGCTGTTTTGTTTCGAGGAAAACAAATTTTATTACATAGCCGTATGCTTTTGTGATTTATAAAAAGGTCCATATTCTTTTTGACAAACGTTGATGTTTCCAATATGTAAAGGCAAGGTAATGTCAGTATTTTTAGGTCAATGAAATGTGGCTTACAGCTATCAGTTTTTTTCAGTTTACACATAGCCCTAATGCATCTCTTTTGGCCAATGAATACTCGCTCTTTTAATGTTGAATTACCCCAAAACATGATACCGTATCTCAAAACCGATTCAGCATAACCATGATATGCGGTAATCACGGCAGGTATATCGACAATTTTACGAAGCATGTACAAAGCATAAGAGAATTGACTGACTTTCTTGCAAATATAGTTTACATGGCCTTTCCAATTCAAATTATGGTCCAATTTTAAGCCTAGGAATTTATTAAGGTCAGTATGTTTAATAGTATGTCCAATATAATTTATATTAATGTCAGAGTTCATAGATGATTTTCTATTTGCAAATGTCATAAAATTGGTCTTTTCCAGATTGATTATCAAATTATTTTTATTTAGCCATTCAATTATTTTACATAAAGTGTTGTTCATTTTAGCTTCTAGGTCAGATTTGGAAGTACTAGTAAACATCACTGTGCTATCATCCGCGAATAGCACCATTTGTTCAGAGACTACTCTTGGTAGATCATTTATATAAATATTAAAGAGAAGTGGTCCTAACACACTCCCTTGGGGTACTCCATGCTTAGTCTCACGGTATTCGGATTTATAAATCATTTCTTTTTTTAACTTAGGGCAGATACGGGTTATTGTTGTATATTGTATCCTATGCCTAAGATACGATTCAATTAGTTTCAGAGTATTACCCCTTACACCATATTTTTCAAGCTTGGACAATAAAATTTGATGGTCAACATAATCAAACGCCTTGGTCAGGTCCATAAATAGAGCACTGACGAGCCTTTTTTGATCAAGATCGGCCATTACAGTTTGAAGAAACTTGTAGATGGCCAAATTTATAGATTTACCCTTACGGAATCCAATTTGTTCATCAGCAAATAGCTTATTATGTTCGAAGAATGAATAAAGGCTATTATTAATGACCTTTTCAAACACTTTAGAGAACACTGGTATGAGTGCAATAGGTCTATAACAGTTCATTTGGTCCCTGTCATTTTTCTTAAACAGAGGTTTGATAATGGTTTTTTTTAATTTCTTTGGGAATATTCCAGATTCAATCGATCGATTAATTATGTGACAAAGGACCGGAGAAATTATATTGGCTGTTTGTTTTAATATTCTCGTACTCACTTCATCATACCCAGTACTGCTACAGTTTCTGAGCGAATTTATAATTAGATTAATGTCAAATGGTGTTGTCGGAGTCATGTACAGAGACTGAGATATACTAGTTATCATATTAGAATTTTGAGATGTTACAGAATTTGAAAGAGGTAGGTCAATAAAATAGTTATTAAATAATTGAGCAATGTCAGAAGGGTCTTCGACAATAGTACCGTCAATATTTAAACTATTAATTTCATTTTTGGGAAAAAGATTTTTACCTTTATTAATTATAGACCATGTGGCTTTCGATTTGTTGGTAGCCGATTTAATATAATAATCATTTTGTGATTTTTGTGTCAGTTTTATAATACGATTTAGACGACTAGAATAGGTTTTAAAATTAGATTTAGTTGTCTCATTACGATTCTTACGATAGTTAGCATAAGCATAAATAAGAGTAATTTAACAAATAATTCTCTCGTTCAAAATCTAAGTATGGGTTTAGGCAATTTTGTAACACCATGGTACCATAACGTCTACGGTCGACGCCGTTTCAACGCCTTTGTCTACGGCTGTAGCATGCACAATATTCCGCTAAGGCTATCCGTAGACATTCGCGCTACAAATAAAATATTGCGTTAGATATAGACATACATACATACATACATATATAGACATACATTTTGAATCACAAAGTCTACTTCGTAGCGATTTCTACCATTTACGGTTACAGCAATGCTTCACAGAGGCGACAGCCGTGCTTACTAATCAAATTATGAATAATATCTTAATCAAAGTATCTGTGTACAAGGAAGAAATTCACATGCATTTTAAGTGGCAGTCTACGGCGTAGCATAGTCTACGGTACATGGCTGAAGACTGTAGCATTAGTGTACAGATCCATGTCGAGTCGTAGATGATTTTAACTGACCTCTCAACTCAGTTGGTTAGTATCTCTACCTTCTGAGCATTCGAGGGTTCGATTCCCACCCAGGACAAACATTTATGTGAAGAGCATTGATGTTTGTTCTGTGTCTGTGTTAATATGTATGTTTTGTTTTTACAAAAAAGTATATATGTATTCTATCAGTCATCTGGTTTCCATAGTACAAGCTATGCTTAGTTTGGGGCTAGATGGCGATGTGTGAAATGTCCACCAATATTTATTTATTTATTCATGCTGTGAATGAAAGTTTGCAGATTCAATACATTTTTAATGATATGAGCAACTCTTAATAAATCAGTTCAGTTGATTCAACCAGCTGGTTCAAAAATACAATGAGAATGTTTCCGCGACATCGTCCGCGTGGAATTCGGTTTATCGCGCACCCCTATTTTACCCCTCGGAAAAGTAGCCTAAGTTACTCCTTGTTACATCAGCTATCTGCCAGTGAAAGTCCCGTCAAAATCGGTCTAGCCATTTCAGAGATTAGCCGGAACAAACAGACAGACAGACAGACAAAAATTGTAAAAAATGTTGTTTTGGTGGTTGGTACCGTGTATACATCCATATGCACTTAGTCAAAAGCGGTTATTTTAATATTACAAACAGACACTCCAATTTTATTTATTTGTATAGATTTCAAACTTACCTTTCTGCGCAAAGGAACACACGAACCTCCTTTCAACCCCGGCTTAGTATAAACGGGTAAGACTTTATCCTCGGTAGGGGTAGGCAGAGGTGGATCATAAATAATCTGTTCTTCAATACTCGTCTCTATGTGAGGAACCAATTTCCTTTTAACTATAGAAAGATCTTCATGGTCAGGACTGTCGTCTCTAAGAACGATAGTTGTAGTTTTCGGGAGTGGAATTTGAAGGTTGAAGACATATTCGTCAGTTAATGGGGTGGGGGGGACGGTGGAGGGGGTTGGAGTATCAATGTCGTTTTCTTCAACGCTTCCAACTGAATGACTAGAGACTTGCTGAGTTAAATCAGTCCTTACGTGGAGTTTCTTTGATTGGTATGACGAAATTTGCTCAGAGGAGTAACTTTCTACTTCCACGCTCTTTTTGAACAGTTCCGATTCCGAAATCTCAGTGATGTCAACGGAATCGTCTACGAACTCTTCTTTGATAATTTTCAATGATGCGTATTCATCTTCTGTAGGCTTTGGTATTATTACTTTGTCTTTTTCGGTTTTTACTTCAATAATACCAGCTACAGCTAAGTTATTCGTTTCTCTTATAGTCGCGTGTCCTGTTTCTATAGTTGCAGAGTGTTGTTCTATCGCCTGTTCTAAAGTGACTTCTGAGCTTTCTATCGCAGCTGTTTTAAAAGCCTCTTGTGATTTGACGATCGCTTGTTGAGCCCTCGATGCCTCAGCCTCAAAGAATTCTACTTTAGAATCGTCTGTAACTATATCAGTTGATTCTGCAGTTGCGATAGCTAATTGTTCTACTTTACTTGTAGCATGTTTTCCACTCATTTTCAATTGGTTTGTTTCTTCTTTGGTTTCTTCTAAGATAGTTTCAGTTGACTGAACAGCAGTTGCTTTGAAATGTTCCTCTGAAGTAATGACTGCTTTTATCTCAAACACTTCAGGAACGGTAAATGATTTTGCTTCTAAGTCTTCAATTACTTCTGTGCTTTCGGTTGCAAGTGATGTAAGAAGTTCTTGTTGGACTACCGCTTCTCGTTTGTCTGTTTTTATTTCATTAAATTCTTTAGCTACTTCTAAACTTACTTCAGTAGCAACGGTTGACTCAGCAACCACCATAGGCTTCAATTCTTCAATAGATTGTGTGGTTACTTTAGTTTTTTCTTGCTTTTCTACATTCTGATTCATTTCAATAGCCATGTCAGTGCTTTCCAGTGAGGCTTTTCGTAACATATCCTCTAAGATAGCGTCTTTGTTTGTATATACGTGTGATTCAACAACAGCGACGTACATTTGTTTACCAGGTTTAGTTTTATTCGTTGTAATTTCTCTAGATTCATGTTCTGATCTTCTACTTTCTTTTGATTCAGTGCATGATGAAAAACTTTTTGCTGTTAAGATGTTGGTACTTTCTTGTGATAATAGTGAGTCGTTTTCACTAATAGCTTCCCCGATACGGCTGGAACTTCTTGATCTCCTCTCTTCAGACGTTTCTAGTCCAGACTTCGTTTCAAATTCCGTTATTACAGCATCCATTATGTTAGTGAGATGTTTGGGTTTTCGCTGCGTCTTTTGTACAATTTCTGCGCCAGTTAATCTTTTTCGTTCAATTTCTTGTCTTTCTGTATATTCTTGCCTTATTGTTTCTTCTTTTTTATCAACCTTTTGTTTTTCTTTCATAGTACTGTATTCTTGTACAATTTCTTCTCTCATATTCTTTGAAGTATTTTGGGACTGGGATTTTTTACTTTCAATATTACAAGTCGCTTCCTCATTTTTCAGTCCAGTGATTAATTGATCCTTTATTACCCATTCTGCTTTTTCCTCAAGTTGTAAAGCCGGTTGCGTCAGTATGAATCGTGACATAGCTACCATCACATCAGTGAGATGTATAAAGAACGTTTTCATCAGCAAATCAAAATAACTCGACGACTGAGCCATTCCTTTTATATTAGGTATAGTTTGCAAGCCTATCTGGAAAGCTTTTTGCTTGCTTTCTGAAGATGAATCGTCTTTTTTAGTTTCTGAGCAATTTTTAAAATCTTTTTTAACAAATTCATTCATATCTGTTTTTGCTTCGTGAGTTTTCATTTTGTTCTTATTTTCCTGAATATATAAAAACTCATTTGGAGACTCTTCGGCTGCTCTTTGAGAACTCTCAACAAAGTGCACTACTGTTTCTTTTGCTTCTTTGTATTCTTGTTCAATTTCATTTCTTATCTCTTCAGATTCGTGAAACTTATTGAATTCTTGAACTGATTTTGAGTTAGAAGCAGATTCTCTGCACTCACTAAATTCTTCACTGCTGAGTTCAGTTTTCTTCCCTGTAATTTCCCGGGTTGCAGACGCTCTCAATTCTACTTCTACTTCTTTTTTTATTTCTTCTGTGACGGAGACCGCGCGTTCAATACTTTCTTCAACCAAACCTATGGCAGTCTTTTCAATATTTTCTATATCAATTTCAAGTTTCATTTCATCAAAACGAACTTCTTCCTTCTTTAATTGCAACTCATCATTTTGTCGTACTTCTTTGATTTCATTAAACTCCTGGCTAAGATCTTTATAATTATCTAATTTCATTTCCAAAGCTTCAGTTCCGTTAACATTAGCTTCACAAAGCTCTCTTTCCATGCTTTTTTCCAGAATACCATCGATTTTTTTCCTATAATTGGGGTCATATTGCTGCGATACGGGTAGCTTAAACTTAGTTTCAACATTATCAATATCAATACCTTCAAGTATATCTTCAAAGTCATCTTTAAACTTCGGATTGAGTATAATAGGGTCTTCTAGAGGTATGACACTGAGAGGCTCAGTTGAAAAAGGTCTATAAGGCTTTGTGTTAGAAAGGAAGGGGGATGCAGTAAGGGATCTAGATTCAGTTATCGGGCGGAAATCATTGAGGTCAGGGACAGGTATTTCCGGGAGCTCTATGTACCGCGGGGGGGATACCTCAGTTGGTTCCGATTGTAGGTCGGAATCGGCTCGTTCTATCGGCTCGTATATCGCCTCGTAATCGTCGAGCACTGGGTCGTAGAGGCCACTGGAACAAAATACAATTAAATAATTAATACTCTACGTAATTATTAGTTCAAGTTAAGACCCCATATAACCCTATTAACTGTATGGTAAGTTATGTAAACTACGAGTTCGTGGTAAGCATGAAAGCATAGTAGCAGAGTGACGTCACACCCCAACATTCACTCCAAATATAGCTGGTTCGAATCCAGGGAAAGCGTGCAACAATATTATTTTCAGTTTAAATAAATTATGTGTGCAATACCACGTTCTTAGACCTGAAGAGGAGACGGCAAAACTTAGAACGATATATTTGAAGTCTAGTAACATCTAAGTGTCAAAATTCGGCTCAGATTACTCTCGCTTGTCGACAGTAGACCTAAGCCCAGTGGGAACATTATAAGCTGACACGGCACCGCTTGTCAATCAAACTCCAAACAAATAACATTAAGAACTAATTTAATAAAATCTATACAAATAAATAAAATTGGAGTGTCTGTTTGTAATATTAAAATAACCGCTTTTTACTAAGTGCATATGGATGTAAACACGGTACATATACCAAAACAACATTTCTTACAATTTTTGTCTGTCTGTCTGTCTGTTTGTTCTGGCTAATCTCTGAAATGGCCGGACCGATTTTGACGGGACTTTCACTGGCAGATAGCTGATGTAACAAGAAGTAACTTAGACTACTTTTCCGAGGGGTAAAACAGGGGTGTGTGATAAAACCGAATTCCACGCGGACGAAGTCGCGGGCAACAGCTAGTGTTAGTATAAATTTATAACAATATACTTTACATTATAATTATCATATCTGTAATACTTCCAAATAATTATGGACATAATAGACACATCACTTTTGTTTTCACCACTCATTTTATTTTTTTATTATATTGATATATTATTTTAATTAATCATTAAAATAATTATTATATTTTTAATAACTGTTTTTATCACTTTTTCTTTTAATCACTCAATTTTATTATTCACTTCACTGCATACTACAATAGTTTACAAAATGGTTGAATGCAAAAGCTGTACGAAGCCGATTAGTTTTTTTTTTATTCTAAAAATCTCTAATTCGTCAAAACAAAAATAAATCTTTAGTCTTAATAAATCTTTATATTGAATTAATAATAGTAAACTTACTGATTTTTATATATTAGGAAGAACTTCATTGTCCGAGCCTCTTTACGCCCTACCCCGAGTACAGAATGAAAACGAAAAGATGTCGAAGCCAAATTTGGTTAACCATGATTTTTACTGGGTAAAGGGCGACCGATTTGTTATTGGCATTCGTTTATTTATAACATATTGATTCATTTGGCTGTCGATAGACGTTTTTATATTGACCGATAAGATTGAAGTGCAATCTTCGCAACAGTGGTGCGTGGTACACACAATCTATATCTATACAAATAAAAAATTGGAGTGTCTGTTTGTAATATTAAAATAACCGCTTTTTATTAAGTGCATATGGATGTATACACAGTACATATACGAAAATATATTTTTTTACAATTTTTGTCTGTCTGTCTGTTTGTTCCGGCTAATCTCTGAAATGGCTGGACCGATTTTGATGTGACTTTCACTGGCAGATAGCTGATGTAACAAGGAGTAACTTAGGCTACTTTTCCGAGGGGTAAAATAGGGGTGCGTGATAAAACCGAATTCCACGCGGACGAAGTCGCGGGCAACAGCTAGTACACAATAAAAATCATTCTACTTAATTCTTAAAGAAACATACTTGGAAACGTCAATCAGTCAACTTTAAAATAAAAAGTTCACGCGTACTTATGTATGGTACTGTTTCAAACCATATCCGACTCTATGCATTAGGTCTGTTACGTAACTAAGCTGGAAGAATATCCCTATGTGTGCTCTGGGGTTTGATTCCCGATCGGAGCAATCATATTCGTGTATGAAGAGTAATAAAATCACAAAATACAGTGTAAATAATAGATATGTCACCGAATGAAAGAAAGGTAGGATAAGTCGTTTGGGAGAGTAAACAGTAAGAATAATTAAGTGTCATTATACACTCTCAATTTATCGCTTTCATCCGCCATCTTTCAAACAAATACGCGACAGGAGGGGACTTAGTTAATTGCTTAATCTTAAATTAAATATATAATATTCACTTGTGAAGATTTGACGTTTTATATATTATAAAATCGACTGACCGATGTCGTGTCGGTATCGGTTGATGTAAAAACGCCCAATGTGTGGGCAGGGTGAAGTGATGCGATGCCAGATTTGAAATCAATCTATCTAAGGGTTGTGATGTTGACACTCGCAACATGGGACTCAAAAATAGATATGAAAGTATTTATAACTAGCTGCGCCCTGCGGTATTCCCCGCGGTGAGTAAGTCATCCCACGGGAACACTGCACTTTTCCCGAGATCAAAGTAGCCTATGTGTTAATCCAGGATATAAGCTATCTTGATACCAAATTACATCCAAATCCATTCAGCCGTTTGAGCGTGAAAGAGTAACAAACATACATACAAACTTACACGTTTATAATTTATAATATTAGTAGGGCATTACAATCAGTGTGATAAATGCAGTTAGTATTAATACATTATCGGTACGTTAATAATAACAGCATCAAATGGTAACTACTTTTTGTCGCTGTTTACTTACCGACAGACTTCAAACGACACGCTCCCTACTCGCAACAGATCACTAACGAGCCGGTCGCCTTTTTGCGCGACTTTTTGTCGCCAATATACGCGACTTTTTGTCGCCGTTATTAAACTTACCGGCAAACTCCAAGCGACACGCTCCCTACAGCCTCGGTGAGCAGAGCGAGCGCTGCGACCCGCGACAATTCGCTCGCGAGCCGGTCGCCAACACGCGACAAAATGTCGCCGGGCTGTAGTCCCACACGATGCGCCGCTGATGAAGGCTCCACCTACAGTAAAAAGATCGAGTCAAACGATATGCGTCACGCGTTAATAAATACATATTTAAACACTAGCTGCGCCCCGCGGTGTTACCCGCGTTGGATAAGTAATCCCACGGGAACACTGCACTTTTCCCGGATCAAAGTAGCCTATGTGTTAATCCAGGATATAAGCTATCTTGATACCAAATTTCATCCAAATCCATTCAGCCGTTTGAGCATGAAAGAGTAACAAACATACATACAAACTTTCACGTTTATAATATTAGTAGGAGTAGGATTTGTTCACACAATCCGTACTCTGACTACCCGCGATTATTTTTATGTTGCTTAGGTGACGGAACGAGCTGACGGCCCGCCTGGTGTTAAGTGGTAACCTCAGCCCATAACAACCGATGCGACTTGGGTCCTCCCTTACTAGGTACAAGACCCAAGTTGCATCGTATGCGCCCGTAACTGTGAGACGTGTAGGTGGAGTATCTCATGGTAATTTGCGGTAATATTACTTGATATAATAATAATATATAATAAATATTGGTGGACATTTCACACATCGCCATTTAGCCCCAAACTAAGCATAGCTTGTACTATGGAAACCAGACAACTGATAGATTTTTTTTAAATACATACATTTAAATACATATTAACACCCAGACACAAAACAAACATCAATGCTGGCCACACAAATGTTTGTCTTAAGTGGGAATCGAACCCACGACCTACAGCTCAGAAGGCAGTAATTAACCAACTGAGCTGCGAGGCCGGTCAACGGTCCAACCAAAAATTTATTTATTGTTCGTAATCCATTTGAACGCTTCTAAATTATTAAGCTATTACATAGCTTCTATCGCGGGCTGTGTGAACTTGGCACCCGACTTTGTAAAAATTGATCTTTTTTACGTTTGTTTGATAGATTTAGGTTAGTAGTGGATAGTAGTAAAACTAATTTCGTTAGTAGTAAAGCCAAAAAAAAAAAAAAAAAAAATGCCCCCCCACATTTCAAAACATAATTTTTTCCGACTGTTTATTATAGGAAATGGTTAGTAGAGGATTGTAGTGATTTTTTTTTCGTTTGTAGTTACATAGAAACTGAGGAAAAAAAAACTTGAAAAAATCATAATTTTAAACACGTTCTTTACACCATAAATTCATTTAGAAATCTGTTTGACGACTACTACTAACGTTGAATATGACAGAGAGATGTTCCTAGAGGTTAGTAGTGAACTAATTTTCAATTGTAGTATGACAAAAAGTGATCACAATCGATCTGAATCAGAAAATCTACATTTTCACTGTTTCTGACTGGGATTACGTCCGGTCTATGGACTATACGACTACTACTAACGTTGAATATGACAGAGAGATGTTCCTAGAGGTTTGTAGTGAACGAATTTTTAATTGTAGTATGACAAAAAGTGATCGCAATCGATCGGAATCAGAAAATCTTCATTTTCACTGTTTCTGACTGGGATTACGTCCGGTCTATGGACTATACGACTACTACTAACGTTGAATATGACAGAGAGATGTTCCTAGAGGTTTGTAGTGAACGAATTTTTAATTGTAGTATGACAAAAAGTGATCGCAATCGATCAAATAGAGAAAATCATCATTTTCACTGTTTCTGACTGGAATTACGTCCGGTCTATGAATTATACGACTACTACTAACGTTGAATATGACAGAGAGATGTTCCTAGAGGTTTGTAGTGAACGAATTTTTAATTGTAGTATGACAAAAAGTGATCGCAATCGATCAAATAGAGAAAATCATCATTTTCACTGTTTCTGACTGGAATTACGTCCGGTCTATGAATTATACGACTACTACTAACGTTGAATATGACAGAGAGATGTTCCTAGAGGTTTGTAGTGAACGAATTTTTAATTGTAGTATGACAAAAAGTGATCGCAATCGATCGGAATCAGAAAATCTTCATTTTCACTGTTTCTGACTGGGATTACGTCCGGTCTATGGACTATACGACTACTACTAACGTTGAATATGACAGAGAGATGTTCCTAGAGGTTTGTAGTGAACGAATTTTTTATTGTAGTATGACAAAAAGTGATCGCAATCGGTCAAATAGAGAAAATCATCATTTTCACTGTTTCTGACTGGAATTACGTCCGGTCTATGAATTATACGACTACTTCTACGACTATTATACGACTAGTCGTATAATTCATATTTCACTTTAAGATCACTTTTTGTCATACTACAATAAAAAATTCGTTCACTACAAACCTCTAGGAACATCTCTCTGTCATATTCAACGTTAGTAGTAGTCGTATAATTCATAGACCGGACGTAATTCCAGTCAGAAACAGTGAAAATGATGATTTTCTCTATTTGACCGATTGTGATCACTTTTTGTCATACTACAATAAAAAATTCGTTCACTACAAACCTCTAAGAACATCTCTCTATCATATTCAACGTTAGTAGTAGTCGTATAATTCATAGACCGGACGTAATCCCAGTCAGAAACAGTGAAAATGATGATTTTCTCTATTTGACCGATTGTGATCACTTTTTGTCATACTACAATAAAAAATTCGTTCACTACAAACCTCTAGGAACATCTCTCTGTCATATTCAACGTTAGTAGTAGTCGTATAGTCCATAGACCGGACGTAATCCCAGTCAGAAACAGTGAAAATGAAGATTTTCTGATTCCGATCGATTGCGATCACTTTTTGTCATACTACAATAAAAAATTCGTTCACTAAAACCTCTAGGAACATCTCTCTGTCATATTCAACGTTAGTAGTAGTCGTATAGTCCATAGACCGGACGTAATCCCAGTCAGAAACAGTGAAAATGATGATTTTCTCTATTTGATCGATTGCGATCACTTTTTGTCATACTACAATTAAAAATTCGTTCACTACAAACCTCTAGGAACATCTCTCTGTCATATTCAACGTTAGTAGTAGTCGTATAGTCCATAGACCGGACGTAATCCCAGTCAGAAACAGTGAAAATGAAGATTTTCTGATTCCCATCGATTGCGATCACTTTTTGTCATACTACAATAAAAAATTCGTTCACTACAAACCTCTAGGAACATCTCTCTGTCATATTCAACGTTAGTAGTAGTCGTATAGTCCATAGACCGGACGTAATCCCAGTCAGAAACAGTGAAAATGAAGATTTTCTGATTCAGATCGATTGTGATCACTTTTTGTCATACTACAATTGAAAATTAGTTCACTACTAACCTCTTGGAACATCTCTCTGTCATATTCAACGTTAGTAGTAGTCGTCAAACAGATTTCTAAATGAATTTATGGTGTAAAGAACGTGTTTAAAATTATGATTTTTTCAAGTTTTTTTTTTCCTCAGTTTCTATGTAACTACAAACGAAAAAAAAATCACTACAATCCTCTACTAACCATTTCCTATAATAAACAGTCGGAAAAAATTATGTTTTGAAATATGGGGGGCCATTTTTTTTTTTTTTTTTTTGGCTTTACTACTAACGAAATTAGTTTTACTACTATCCACTACTAACCTAAATCTATCAAACAAACGTAAAAAAGATCAATTTTTACAAAGTCGGGTGCCAAGTTCACACAGCCTCTATCGCGGGCCTTGAGCGTGGAGACCGAATCCAGAAATTCCGTAACGAAAAAACCTAACACCCCCCACTCCGACCGGCACAGCGGTGATACTTTTTAGTTCCATCTATCGATAAATACCAGAACTTTTAATGACTTTTTGAAATATCACGCGCAATAGCTTTACCGCGGCAGTCTCCGAGTGCCACACGTCTTTTTTTGTATCACCAAGCTGTGTATATAATTAGACAATGATTGAATCTGTCAATGTGAGTTGCACAAGATCATTGTCAGCCAACATCGATCACTGGCAGATTGTCAATAAGTCGCGTCTATTGTCCGTGTCTAGGCCAAACGTGTGGGGCCATCCACTAGCGTTAATTCTGTCTCCGAGACACACAATAGTATACACAAAAATATATGATAATAAATTATATATAGATATAGAATATAATATCTAGTTCCCATAATACAAGCTATGCTTACTTTAGGGCTAGATGGCGCTGTGTGAAATGTCTACCAATATTTATTATTATATAGCCTCTATATATAGAGGCTTTTACCGCTAAGGCGTTACATAGAAACATTGAACCAATACTAAAATATATTATTTATGTACATATAATGTAAAATAAGTCAGTTCAGTTTCTTAACCATATCACTATGTAAGTTTAAATAAAGCTATTATTATTATTATTTATTATTATTATATATATATAATCATTTGTTATACTTTTATTTTTAGCTTTTCATCATTTTTAATTTCAATGTCTTGTGATCTTTGCTGTTACAAATAAATATATTTTTCTTTCTTTCTTAATTCTTTATCCATATTAAATATCGGTAGACATTGTCACACAACGCCATCTAGCCGTAAAGTAAGCATAGTTGTTGGGAACTAGACAACTGATACACATACTATTTGTAAATACATACGAGTATAATACATAATCGACTCGAGTGGCATCACAGCTCAGTTGGTAGTAACGGTCTTCTGTGATACTAGTGTTGTTTTACTAAATCTACTGATGAACCGACGTTGTATGTATGTATGTATGTATGTGCACAAAAAGTCAAAAACATCGCACCATTCAACCAATCTTCTTGAATCTATGTAGGTAGGTACTGCTAGCATAACTTCGATGTTGGTTATTGGACTTCATAATATATCGTCTAGTTCAAATAAAGGGGTCGGAAAGGGGGATATAAAATAACAATTAATATAATATAATTAATATCAAATAAAAGGGTTCTATTTTGGTTCCGATTTTTTTCATTTCATAATATTGTTCAATTAATTTTTAGTTTTAAAGACTGCGTCTTCGTATAAATTTAAAAAAAATGTCGGATGAAGTTCTTACAAGCAATATTTAGATAATTTCCATTAAAAATGTAGATCGTAAGTCATTAATTTTATAGATAGTGCTTACCTTAACGATAGTAAGTGATGTTCCTTTATCTCTCCCGCCGTCGAGGTCGAAGCCCCAAGGTTCATCGCCCTCCCTAATCAGATGTACGTCTAGCTCCATCTAGCGGCCAAAATTGAGAACTAGAACCAAGCGATGATGCGGTCAGATAATGTACAACTCCTACGATGATGCGGTCAGATAATGTACGACTGTATCAGGCAACATTTACTAGCTTTTTTTGAATTAATGGTGTAATCAACCAATTAATTATGTACTTTATTGTATCTATACCTAAACAATAGTAATCTACCCACAACACACGTTTTTTATCCTAGTGTGGGGGATAGTGATTCTTACTTAAAATGACTTAATAATCTAACTCAAAAAAATGTTTAATATAAACATATACTCGTACTTCAGAATTAGATAGATATGCTAGAAAATGCTTTATTGCACAAGTAAAACAAGTACATAGGCGAACTTAATGCTAAATAGCATTTTCTTCCAGCTAACCTTTACCAGAATTATTATTTATGTATCTAAATATTCAGGTAGCAAAATTAATTATAAGAATTGATATACTCAAATAATATTCCCCCATATTACATTACTAAGAGCGACACCTTACAAACATGATTTTGATAAAGTATAAAAATCTTACAACTATTATAAATTTAATATTCCCTCAAATCTCACCTGTTTAAAGAGATGCTATCCCAATCACAGTGAAAGCAAAACTGTGGTTAGAATTTGGCACTCTAACCGCGCCCCAAATTTTAACTAGATTCTAGACCGGGACCTAGTTAACTGTCGCAACAGGCTGGGTCAGCGTCATAGGGGTATTACAAAGGTACACGATTGGCTGTTAGTTTAATAGGGTATACCATAATATGTAAGTCGAAGGGCTGAAGACACTTTTGTCACACGTAAAACTCTCAGACTGGAAAAAATATTAATGTTTATCTATCTATCTGCAAATTTAAGGGAAAGAAGGTTTTCATAACAAAATGAATAATAATAATAAATAATAATCCTCACTGATCATGTACATAAACAAAACTTGTACAACCATTATGTGTAGCAATAAATGTATTGGGAAAAATTACATTAAATCATATCGAAAATATCTAGATTTAACTTTACCACCCGGAATTTCGTGCGTGTCGGTGTGCAATACATTTTTTACGTACAAAATGGCAGTTTGTATATGCACAAAAGTTCGTACAGCCTGTTATTCAGTTCGATCATACGTCAGTACGGGTGGAAAAGTATGAGAGACAAAGCGAACGTGGCGGTCAGTAAACAGAACAACTTTCTATGTTGGTCACACAAAATGCTTGTCCTGGGTAGGAATCGAACCCAGGACCTACAGCACAGAAAGCAGTTACTACCAACTGATCTGTGAGGCTAGACAGATTTTTTCATTACAATTTGTTTATTTAATTTTTAGTAATATATATTTCTGTGCGTTCTGAAGCACCTGCCTGAAAAGAGGTATTTGCAACACCAAAGTACACCCAAAGCGAGGTCGCTGTGCCGCATAGTTGCATTGTCTGTCTATTCTGGAGAGTGGACTTTTTAGTATAGGTATTGCCGCAGCCAATTCCCCTTCTGAATATGCACTCTGTTGACGAGATGTTAATATGTTTCAATAACATTATTATTAACTTATTTGATCTACATGCACCAATAAAATCTACCTTAATAAAAAAGCCGAATCTACCTTGGATTACGGATAACATGAAACTTATCTTCGAATTGCGTGATGAAGCACACTCTAAATATATATTTGATAAAACCGATAGTAATAGGAAATATTATAAAAGTTTAAAATATTTAGCGAACATAAGCATGTATAATGAAAAACGAGCGTTCTTTGATCATTATATTAATTCTATATCACATAATAGTAAAGAATTATGGAAGAACCTAAAATCCAATATTATCCCAGACACAAAAAAAACAGAATCTCTTCCGGATCACCTTAATAAACCTGATGAAATTAATTATAGTTTCTTAAACATACCAGGACCCGATACCTAGTGTTCCTATCTCAGAGCTTACGTATTTAGAATTCCACAGACATGGAATGTTTAAGTTTTCTTTTCAGTCAGTTGATGAGATGGAAATTTCAAAACACATACTATCCATCAAATCAAACGCACAGGGTAATGACGGTTTAACTATAGATATGATTGTGTTAACACTTCCTCAAACGCTACCTGTAATTACAACCATTGTAAATAAATCCATTGCTTCATCACAATTCCCATCACTTTGAAAAATAGGACTAATTACTCCTATACCTAAAAAGCAAAATCCGTCATCAATGACTGATCTGCGGCCAATAAATATTCTACCATGTTTATCAAAAATATTGGAAAAAGTTGTTCATAGCCAAATTAGTAGATACCTTGAAGTCAATAAAATTCTCCCGGATGTGCAATCGGGTTTCAGGAAAAAAAGAGGTACAGTGACAGCTCTTCTTGATGTTTGTGATAACATAATCACAAGCCAAGATGAAGGCATGGGAACAATTCTGACATTATTAGATTTTTCACGGGCGTTTGACTGCATCAATATCCCTTTACTTCTATCTCAACTCTCTTATTATGGTTTTGATAGGCACGCTGTTGCGTGGTTTGACAGTTACCTCTCACATCGGACTCAGATTGTTAGGGTGGTCAAGGAGGACGGATCTTCCATTTATTCTAAACCTTTGCCTGTAACACGAGGGGTGCCTCAAGGTTCTATTTTAGGCCCTTTATTATTTATCATCTACACCGCAAATATAACACAGGAAATTATACACTGCAATTATCATTTGTACGCTGACGATGTCCAAATATACTATTCTTTTAAACCCAACGATTTGGGAGGTGCTTTAGAAAAAATAAATGGAGACCTCGATCGCATACATATTTGGACAAAAAAAAGAGCACTCACACTGAACGCTACCAAAACAAAATATCTAGTGCTAGGGTCAAAAAAACAGGTATCTAAAATTATCTCGGCTAACCCTACAGTTTGTATCCAAGGCCAAAGTATACAGCGGGTGAGTGAGGCAGCTAACTTAGGTATTGTAATGGATAGTCACCTACGTTTCGAAAGCCACCTTGTGAGCCTTGTCAAAAACTGCTTGTTTAGATTGAAAATTTTATACCAAATAAGAAATCTCTTACGCGAAGACGTTCGTATAATGCTTACTGAAAGTCTTGTTTTATCTAAACTGAACTACGGTGATATAGTTTACGGACCACGTTTGCTTTCTACAAGTCAACGTCTTGTCCAAAGGGTGCAAAATGCTTGCTGTCGCTTTTGTTTCAATATCCCTCCCCGTACTCATATATCTCCTTACATAAACAAAGCTGGTTTTTTGAATATGACTTCTCGTAGATATCTCCATCTGGCCACTCTTGTACATGACCTAATAAAATACAAAAATCCAGAGTACTTGTACAAAAAGCTCGTATGGTCTTCGTCGCATCATGAATTTTCAACAAGAGCATCATCATATCTTCTTGTAATAAAGTTACATAAAACCACCGCTTTTAGAGGTAGCTTTCGCTATCAAGCCACGAAATGAAGCCATGAAAGAATTATTAAGTAGTTATAAAGTCTGCACTCACGCATATTTGACAAATCGACCCATCCTTTAAATAGGTACCTAAGTTTATGTGTCATGTTTACTTATTTATTACTTTATATTTCTTTTAATAATACTTAGGTACCTATCTATTCTAGTTAAGTATAATAATATATTGTATAACCCTAGACTAAGCTTACTACTAAATAAAATAAATTTCATTTCATTTCATTTCATTTCATTTCATTTCATTTCAAATGTTGGAACAATATTCCCCCTCCTTTACGTCATCCTATTTCTAAGTGCACCTTTAAACGAAAACTTAAAATGCTTCTATTGTCCTCTCAAATGGCTTCATAGCGGGGGTGACCACTAGACCCCACAAGATAAAGCCTTTTTATAATTATAATTATATTATTTTTTCTATTCACTACTTGCTTGCTACTTATTCTCTCTCATTGTCTCTTAATTTATACTCTTCTGAATTCTTTGATTTTGATCTCTTTGACAAGCTAATAAAATGCTCTATAGTTGGTAGTCAAATGATTTCACGCCTGTACATAACAAAGTTTTTATATTTTTAATGTAATATGTCTAGCTACCAGATACTGTTTGTAGGAGCTGGCGGAAGATCAACGCACTGCGTACCTGTACGTAGCGCATCATGCTGAGCCTTATCCTAATTCGTAGCTAATTCGGAGCGTACTTATACCTAGATTATTTTAACTCTGTTATTTTATAATATATTGTACATCTTAGTTTTAGTTATGAATAAATTTATTTTCTTTCTTTCTTTCTTTCAATTATTTGTACGAAACGTACCAGGACATGTTTTAGTTTCATTTCAGCTTCATCTAGTACTAGTAGCGCAACTTTTTGACAGCCAGTGTTCTCCTATTTTCAATAGGTACTAGTTTAGTAGGTTATAATAAAATGGTTTTTTAAAACCAGAATAGAACGAAAAATATTTATTTTGTGTTACATCAGAAATAAAATTAGGTACATATAAAAGAAAATGTGGCTTGTAACAGCAAAAAAGCTACCACTCAGCATGTGCTGTATCAGCGGTGTGGCTACTCAACGCTGGTTTTCTGTGGCACCTATTACTAGAGGACTTTTATTGCACTGTTGTTTAAAAGCATTGTTACCTATGTACTGCTTTTTTACCGTAAATACTTTAAAACAAATACATAATAATTTTAATAATGAGAAAACTAGAATAATTTTAAACAAACTTCTATCAAGTACATTGTTTTTAAAAAACCTGACTAATATAATGTTTAGGGTTCCTCTGTGACTATCAGTTAAGAAATACATACTATCGCTACTATATTCAAGCAATATACAGCCGAACGTTATTCTACACATTAACTCATTAATAGGTCAAATTAAATTTACCCACACTAAAATTCGAATTAGTAGATTTATTCGAGTATACGTTGGCAACACTACCACTAGATGTTTACCAAAGAGAATTTACTCCAATCACTGTTTTGTATACAAAACATGCCAGACGAGATCAGTAGTTTATTAGCAAATAATGACTGAATTTAAAGTATTAGCAACTATAACTTGCAAACAGCAGGTCGTTCGCGCCGTCCGTTTCAACGTCGACGGCTCGTACTGCCTAACTTGCGGCGCAGACAAGAAAATCAAACTATGGAATCCACATAGACAATTATTGCTGAAAACTTATGGAGGCCACGCGAACGAAGTGTTAGACGCGGCCGGGTCTTGCGACAGCAGCCACATAGTGTCCTGTAGCAGTGACAAATCGGTAATTCTATGGGACGTCACCACGGGACAACCTATTCGGCGCTTTCGCGGCCATTCTGCCCCCGTGACGTGCATTAAATACAACGAGGAATCAACCATGGCTATATCAGGGTCCGTGGACAACACTGTTGCATTCTGGGACATGAATAGCCGAAGACAGGAGGCAGTGCAGGTCCTCAAAGACGCCAAGGACACTATAACCTCTATACAAATCACTGATCACGAAATTATGACTTGTTCAGTCGATTGTCATGTAAGGCTGTACGATATTAGGCTAGGGAAGATGACATCAGACTACATAGGTCATATTGTCACGTATGGGAGTTTAACGCATGACGGACAGTGCTACATACTGAGCTGTAATGATGATACGGTGAAACTGTTCGATAAAGATTCTGGGGAAATTCTTAATACGTTCACAGGGCACGAGTGCAAAGATTATATGTTAGAAAACACTGTGAACGAGAAGGACAGTGAAGTTATATCTGGTTCGGCGTCCGGTGAAATTGTTTATTGGGATTTGATAAGTAGTAGTGTGACTCGTAAGTTGTTGCATGCGAGGAGCAAGCCCGTTGTGTCACTAAGCCATCATCCGATGGATAATACACTGTTGTCCGCTTGTGAAGATGAAATTAAACTGTGGGGTATACAAACTACTGAAGAATAATTTGTATTTTAATAAAGCAATGATATAAAATTGAATTAATTAAAATTTTATGACTATCTTCGCATTTATTTGTAGTACATACACTTAGGGGATTATTCCCAAAATTCCCACTGCACTTCCAGAGAGGTGTATGAAACAGGAATATGTTTAATAATTTCTCAACCGATTGATACACTTTACCAATGGGGATATTAGGAAAGTTATCCCACTAACTCGGAAGTAACTAAATATGATGCAAACAATATCTGATTATTACCAATATTTCAGTAAAAAGTACAAATTTTGGCATGAAAGCTTTTAACCTAAGGTTTATATTTGTTTTATATTTTACACATAAGTCTGAAGAAAGCAACGTTTGTAGTGAAACTACTTAGGTGGAGATATCCAGTTAGTGAACGAGAATTGAGAGTAAATTTCAAGGTATTGTCACGTTTTGCCACATTTCGTTACATGAGAGAGAAGAAAGATTTGCGGACAGAATTAGAAAGAGAGCTCAAATCTCTACGCCATGGAGGTGGAGCAAAAGAGAGCAGGCCATTACTGGAGTTAAGGGTACGATTCCCCACACTTCCTTTAGATAATTTATTAGTATCAACGTAACACCAAAATAAAAGTAGGGCTATCGAATAGCCCAACTTGGTAGACTAAATTTAATGGCCAAAAACAGTTTATTTAATTTACATAGTCATGTGAAGTAATGTAAAAACACTGAATATTCAAACCATTTGTATTAAAAGAGTAATAATGAAAACCAAACAGTTTATTTTAACATAACATAGATCATTTATAAAACTAAGACTTTCTTACCTACCTAGCAATGCTAGGCTAATTACTACAAATATGTACACATTTTGGGGTTAATACCGAAATCCCACTGGATATCGGTATTTTTTTTTGCTAAACGAAGAGACCTTTAGACATTTTAAAAATATTTTCTTCTTGTGTGTGTTTAAACTTGAACGGTAATTAATGATAAGCTTTCTACCAATAGGTAAATCCATTATTAGCTAAAATAATTTAAAACCTGCAATGTGGCATTGCACGGGCTCTTTCTGGAAAGACTTCCAACGAAATTAAAGTCGACGCGATTAGTAATAATTAGCCAACTTCATGTACAATTAACTCGTCATTTTTGTATACAAAACAATGTTGACGCTGTTTGAAACTAGATGGCGCTTACCAAACCGGAAGTGAACGACGTCGACGACTTTTTTTGTTATGTGATATAGTTACGGAACGAGCCGACGGCCCACCTGGTGTTAAGAGGTAACCTCGGCCCATAACAACCGATGCGACTTGGGTCCTCCCTTATGCGCCCGTAACTCGGAGACTTGTAGATGAAATGTCTTATGTGCCTGTAATTTCACCGGCGACCACACCTTTCAAACCGGAACACAGTAACGTGACCGCGTCACTGCTTGGCGGCAGAAATGGGCATGGTGGCCTTCATGGTCATAATAATATGTGGTACATTAACATTAAAAAATTATGTATTTTTTATTAAAATAACGCCATCTAGCGCCACACATCTTTCTGATTTGGTTTTACCAAATAAGCCAATTAACCGAAACTCTTCCCATTCGATGCACATTGGTAAACAGATATACAGATAAGATCAGTCTTAAATGTACTAATAATATATTTCTATTTTTAAACTTACTACAGTAAGGCAATAATATATCCACGTTATAAAATTTCCTGTTACCCCCACTGGTGGCATTTATAGGGAAGGCAACTGGGAATGACCGCAACAAATTGTCATAAATCACAATTAATAAAGTAGACATTTTTTTTGAAAATAAAAGATCTTTATACTTTGTATAAAAGGTAAATTAGGCTCTGTATAACTGGGCCAAACGGTTCTAATATCAATTATTTAGTACCTTATAAATGTCTATTAGTGATCTAGATGAGTTAGATGCCTCTATTAACGTAATTCATTACACTTAAAATAACAATCCGAGTTTTCTGACAAGTGAAAGATCTGCCTTTTGGGTAACTGTGTTACAGCGCCATCTCTTATCTGTTTGAGTAACCCATTTCTAATTGGTTCGAGTCACAGTGTAGGAGTCTGTTAATGAGGCGATTAGCTTATCAGAATCTGAACACAACTTGATATAGAGAAGTGTTAAGCAAATTTGTTTATAAATATTAAAAATATTAAAATCAAAATATTGATTAATGTAAAATAGTAACTAATAACTTCAGAGTTTCCTCCTTAAGAATCGATTTCAATTAAATCACATGATAGGAAATTTTGATGGGTAGTAAAATTGAGCGTTAACAAAAAGGGTTATGACAAATATCATCACCCTCAAATAGTAAACTCCAGTCACTTGTCAGAACTGACATGCACAATTTTTACCAATTTTTGTCTTCTTTTGCATAATAATTATGGTAGGATGGTTTCTACGCTTGTAAAAATTCCTATACTCTTCATAAACTGCCCATATTGGATTAATTTATCCAAAAACAGAAAATCTTGTGAAAATACACTAACTTGAATGCTCTTTACACGGAGTTTGTGTGGTTAACAAAAACAGCCAAAGAAAAAGAAGAATCACTCACGATTCTAATACATGTTTAGGATGAGCAATATGCAAACTACCATATTATTGCTTTATATTATTAGGGGCATCAAACCCGAGGAAGACTTATTAGACTTTATATTTTGAGGTTATTGACTTTATATTTGGGAGTAACGATTGCTTATAACTTAAGGCAAAGTGTGCATTGGTCATTCTTATACATATTTAAACTTTACGTTGTGACAGACTGCTAAATTTTCAATACGAGTATATTGCAATCATTTTCCTGTTCTATAACCTCATATTGAAAGTCATTTGAGATGCTCTTCAGAGCTTTCGTCTTCGCAGGCTTCACAACAGATGGCTTTTTACTCGGTGTCTTTGTTCGCTGGGGTTCAGATTTGAGGAGAGTTAAAACGCTGGGTTTTATATCATCGCTGTCAACTTTTTTAATCTTTTTCTCTGGGCTCGGTGTGAACTGACCCATTTTCGTTTTGAGGATCTCTTTGCGGGGTGCTTTGGTTTGGGGTGTAGTTTTTCCGACCTGCAATGCAGTGTCCACAAATTGCCTATATGAGTCAACGAAACTGGGAGACATCAGTGGAGAAGACCTGATAGGAGCTTTCGGCGAACCGCGTTCTTTATTTTCTTTAGCCTTATCATTTTCATCGCCAGCTTTCTTCTTTTTGACTTCTACATTTGTATTTGTCACACTCTTTCGTTTCAATCTGGCAGACGCTCGCTTCACCTCTAAAGAATCAGTAATCTGATCTCTATTTCCCTCTATCACATCAGTTATATCCTCTTTCTCTCCTAATATTTCAGTAATCTGATCATCAGTCATGTTTTTGCTATCTAACAGTCCCTTCTCATTATCATCTTCATCAAAACTGTTCATAACTGCCTGTAATTCAAGAGCAGCGTTAAACAATTTCTTTAACTGACCAGGGCTCAGTGTCTCCGCATCATCTAATATAGCTCTCAGTAGATTTGAGAGTTTCAGATGTAGTCCACAATCGGGCTCTTTTTTTAAAATTAACTCATCAAACGGTGATTTTGTTGAGTTATCAGAGACTTTATTAGTCAAATACTGAGTGAATTCCTTTGGTATTTCGTATTCAGGACATTTGTGTCCATAATGCTTCATGGAGTAGCACACTTGGATGCCCTTGGACATTTCTTTAGCCATAACAGCTGACGGACACAGGTAAGTTTTGTTAAACTCGTTCTTTGGAGATACAAAGTTACACTGGTAATGTTTCATTGTTGTTTGTGAGTGTAGAGATACGTATTTGATTCTCACATGGTTCTGCATTTTATGTTGCCACATCGTGAATTCTGCAAACAATTATATGAATTGAATGTTTTGACTGGCCTCACAGCTCAATTGGTAACCCTGCCTTCTGTGCTGTAGGCCGGGGGTTCGATTCCCACCCAGGACAAACATTTATGCGACATTTGTAACATCGATGATTGTTCTGTGTCTGGGTGTGAATATGTATTATATGTATGTATTTACAAAAGAAAAGTATATAAGTATTATGTCTCTCAAGCCAATACTTTTTTTATTATTATATTACCTTCATTACTTTTGAAGAACATGATATCAAGACTGTCCCTATGGAAGGCCTCAACGTGATTATTGAACAGGGCTACCGTTGCAAATGATTTTTCACAACCGAGACAGTTGTAGCTGTTACCAACGTTGACAGGAGGCGACTCAACCGTTGGTATTGGTATTTCCACAGGCACTGGTTTCAATTCTTCTGGCGTCCTGAAAATGTACAATAACATATTGAATATGTAATTTCTTTAATCCACTGTTTTTTTTTACAGAACGAGCCGACGGCCTACCTTGTGTTGTGGTAACATCTGCCCATAACAACTGATGCGACTTGGGTCCTCCCCTACTAGGTACAACAAGACCCAACTAGAATCGTATGGGCCTGTAACTTTGACATGTGTAGGTGGAATGTCTCATGTGCCTGTAATTTCACCGGCCACCACACCTTTCAAATCACAACATCTAGTTTTACATAATAAACTCAGATAGGCAATTTAATAAAATCAATTGCGCTCCACATAAAAGAAAAAGGTATTAATTCTCATCCTTCACTTTATCTTTGGCTTCTTCTTTCGTGTTAATGGTCCAGATATAAAATTAGCATAAAATTTGGCCATCTCAACTTCCTATCAACCTATCTTAGGCTATTGTTGTCCAAACTAAACCGGCTGAATTCTAATTTGTCAAGCCATCTCAGTGGCTTGCCTGGATTAGTTTTCCTATTGTATGTACACCTGTGTTTTGGACCAATTTTCCTCCAGATTGTGTAGTCTGGTCATTACCATTTTTCTGATGAGTTAGAAGATAATAAAATATAAATAACTTACATTGTAGCCTTCTCTTTACAGTGCTTCTTCTCTACGTGTTTCACCGCTTGAAAACTGTATGGATAAATTTTCTGCGGCTGACATATGGGACATGCGAACTCGGTTTTCGTCGTGACATTATCGTTCTCAGACTTATCAGCCTCCCCGTCGGAGTCTTTCTTCATCTGCAGCCTTTTGCTGACCCGAGACGTAACTAGTGATTTCGCCTCAATCCCCTTTTCCTTTGCTGGATGTTTCATCGCTTGGTGAGTACGTAGTGCGTGCAGACTGAAAAAACTGCGATGACACAATTCACACTCCACATGGCGTGTTTCTTTATTGGCCGGAGTTTTCGAACCCATATTAATTACATCTGAATATTGGTTTGAACTAATTTTGGAGACAAATTTACGTTTGATATGTGATAGCACTAACGTGAAGTTAGGAATGAGATACCGTTTACAATACGACGCCAAATATTTCACACAGGCCACATACAAAGACGCATAAGGAGGCCAGCCTAATTAATGAACGGAACGCCTGACTAGAGATGCGGCTAACATAATATAATTCAGGTATAGGTTTACATATAATACAGAATAAAATTATATTGCTCGATTATATTGATCGACTGGCCTCATAGCTCAGTTAGTAGTAACCCTGCCTTCTGCGCTGTAGGTCGTGGGTTCGATTCCCACCCAGGAGAAATATTTATGTGACATTTGTAACATTGATATTATCGATATCTATCAAACAATATGTATTATATTTTTTTATTATATATATTTTATATTATATGTATTTACAAAAGAAAATTATATAAGTATTATATCAGTTGTCTGGTCCCCATGATACAAGCTATGCTTAGCTTACTTTAGGGCTAGGTAGCACTGTGTGAAATGTCCACCAATATTTATTTATTGCTTAATCGAGTCTGCAGTAATTTATATACATAGTTTACTACTTTTGGCCACGGCTTGTCCGCTTGTCCTTGACCGTTACAATCATAGGCACAGAATAGGGCTTTATTTTATGACGCCGCTATGCACTATGTTGTATATGCTTCCATTTTGCCCCAATACATACAAATGTACTACTTGAACATGCTTTATACAGCATATATTCGCTAGCACAGATAATTGATAGTACGTTTTAAAGATGCTCAGCGTCATTTATCGAGTTGTTATAATACTTAACGTTTATGGCACTTTACTAAGAATAATGTTTTATGTGATGTCATTTTATAATAACCAAGCTTCTTTCGACAGCTTTGTAATTAAATAGCTGAATGGGGTGAACGGACAAAGCTGAATTAGATGAATGTAATCGTTTTATGTAATAACTATGTAGTAAATGTTCTTCCGGGATACCACAGGTCCCTTTGCCTTTTTTTGGTGCTGCAGGCATAATATTGCAATTTATTCATGCCAGTAAGCCAAGTTGTTATTACAGACGTCAAAAAATTACTTCTTTATCTCTTGGGAACAGAATAGTAGTTTTCTGGATGACAGTTATTTTGTCTTTTTCTGAAAAAAGAATAAAATAATAATTTACCTTATTTATTTATTAAAGAAATACATCTATTGTTACAGGCATTTCCCAATACAACGGATGGTTAATAATAATAGAACTATATTAATAAAATAATAAATAATTATATTAAAACCCCTCTTACATACCTCATCTCTAAAGTGTAGACATGTTACTTATTATATCGATCTGGCAACACTGTTATCCTGAAGCAAATACTACCACGCTTATCCACAATAGATAGCGCTTTCCATAGTCTTGTGATATAGCAACACTAAAACTGATTGATGCTAAAATTACTTTTAAATAGTGGAACACATCAAATTCAAATTTAGTAACGAACGAAATGTTTTTGATGTAATATTGATAACAAAGTTCATAAAATAAGACTGGATACAAGTAGGCTCAAATTGGGAAAAGAGATTACCGAAAGTATTGTGAAGTAAATCTTGAACTAAGTTATCACTATGCAGTCGTCCGATAATATCAAAAGTAAGTATCAATTGTTTCATTTACACTAATATTTTGTTTGTTTAATCCGACAAGTTTTTTCCAACAAATTTTTGAATCTGATCGCGTTGTGTAACGCGATAAAGGGCGAGGATATCCGGCGCTCCGGTCTCGTAGCTGAATGTCCGGTATCCGGCCAGACCACTATCCGTTTCATCTCTAATCCTAACCTTTATCACAAACAATTTGTATAAGTAACCAGACAATATGTTTCAGAACTTACCGAACTGCAGAAAATAATAAACAAAGTACCGTTAGATGCTTATTGCATTGTGGTGCTGCCGGAGTTCGGGGTGCAATGGAAGGATGTCTCTCAAGCAGTGAGGCTCGCTCGACTGCCCATGTCTCCGAGCAGTGTGGCCCGAGTGCTGTGCAGGCATGCGGCTGATAGTCTGGCACCGGACGAGCTTGATGATATCATGGGGAGATTGAGGCTGAAGTGTGAGTTCCCATTTCTGCCACCAAGCAGTAAGGCTTCGTTACTGTGTTGAAAGGTTGCCGGTGAAATTACAGGCACGTGAGACATTCCTACACGTCTCAGAGTTAGGGGCGCGTTACTGTATTCCGGTTTGAAAGGTGTGGTCGCCGGTGAAATTACAGGCAGAGATTAGCCGGAACAAACAAACAGACAGACAGACAAAAATTGTAAAAAAATGTTGTTTTGGTATATGTACCGTGTATACATCCATATGCACTTAGTAAAAAGCGATTATTTTAATATTACAAACAGACACTCCAATTTTATTTATTTGTATAGATTTAAAAGATCTCTTATGTTTCCAGTGGTGGGTATGAGCCTTACCCGGACATGGCATGTAATAAGACTCCTGGAACCGTCTACGCAGGAACCGGTGACCGTGATGATGAGGACCCTGCCCCGGAGACTGCTGCATGCTTTGAGGAACGGGAAACACAGGAACATGCGGCCCGAGGTAACATCATTATGTGATACAGCTGAACTGACCCTCCTGGTGTTAACTGGTGACAACGGCCCATAACGACCGATGCGACAAGACCCAATTTGTGCAATGTTTATCTATACAAATAAATAGAATTGGAGTGTCTGTTTTTAATATTAAAATAATTATTACTAAGTGCATATGGATGTATACACGGTACATATACCAAAACAACATTTTTTACAATTGTTCTTTGTCTGTCTGTACCGGCTAATCTCCAAAATGGCTGTACAGATTTTGACTGGACTTTCACTGGCAGATAGCTGATGTAACAAGGAGTAACTTAGGCTACTTTTCCAAGGGATAAAATAGGGGTGCGTGATAAAACCGAATTCAACGCGGACGAAGTCGCGGGCAACAGCTAGTTATAAATAAAAGTTTGTATGTTTCCAGGTGCAATCGGTAACGCTGGGTGATCTGCTTTACGTCAGCGTTCAGTTTGTGTCGGAGAGCAAGGAGACATCTGTGCTATACATGTGTACGCCGCCGGGTGCGCCCGTCGCGTTGGTCACCTCGCTAGGCTCTGCTGTACTTCTGAAGGCGTGCGTGGAAGGTACTCTATTAGTTACACACCACCGGACATCTATCCGGACGTCGCCGGTTCAAATCCAGACGTCGCCGGTTAAAATACAGACGTCGCCGGTTCAAATTCAGACGTCGCCGGTTCAAATCTTGACGTCGCCGGTTCAAATTCAGACTTCGCCGCATTTCTGACCTCACAGCTCAGTTGGTAGTAAACCTGCCTTCCGCGCCGTAGGCTGTGGGTTCGTGTGACTAACATAGGTGTTTGTTCTGTTCGGGTGTTGATATATATGCATAAAAAAAAAAGTGAGTATGTATATCAGTTGTCTGGTTCTAATGACACAAGCTATTCTTAGCTTACTTTGGGGGTAGATGGCGTTGTGTGAAAGTCCCCCCATTTTATTTATATCGCATATTTTTAGTTTTGCAATTGACTTCAAAGGGAGGTTATCATTTTTTTTTTGTTACATCATCATATCTCCGTTATTTACAAAACGATTTGGCAAAAAATTTTGTTTTTGATTTAGAAATACCAAATTTCCACAAATATTTTTTTTATTCATTCCACTTTTCCAGGTCTTGGGTACAAACGGTATGAGAACGCCCAGCTCCACGGCAAACACGTACCTTCGTTGCTCCGCATCAGCGACCCAGCAGCGACAGCCAACGCAGATCAGCTCGCTGCTGTCCCAGACTACAGTCCGACCCCCACGCTCCTCCCCAACGGTATAGACTACACCAACAAGCAGTACGATGAGGACTACGTAGAGAGTCTGCTCGGACCCAACCCACCGTTGCTGACCGACATCAGCATCAAATCCACCAGCAAGTTCTTCGATGAGAGCAGACTGGACAAGAGTATCAATCTGTCGGTTACGTTGAAGAGTGATGATGTATCGAAGAGTTTGAAGAGTTGGGCTGCGAAGGGAGCTATCGCACCTACTTCCAAGTTCTTTCAAATATTCCACAATATTAGGTGTAACCGGTTTCAGTATGATAGGGACTCTGACTGATGAAGGGTTGTTTAAGTGTCACTTACTCGGAACTTGGGCTCGGTGAGTTCCACTGTAACGTTATGATTATTTTAAATCGTGTTACTTTTACTTACATTGGCTTGTGTATGAGCTTGACTGAAAAATCCAAACCGTTTCTATTTCACACAAATTCAACTTTTAAACTGACTTCAGATAGAGGAGGTTATCAATTCGACTGTATTTTCTTTTCATGTTTATTTTTCCTCAGATCTCAATCATTTATGATGTGGATTATTTTTATTTAAAAGAATATTCTCATGATACTAATTAAGTGATGAATTATTTAAGTGATTTTTGTAGATTGCTTTGACCATTTTGTAATTATTTCTTAATAAATATAAATAATAATGCTAATGCTAATAATGAAGTCTTTCATTCGGGTCCTGATCCAGTAATCACTTACAGGATTGGGATGCGAATGAAACATTAGTGTATTCATTTAATTTAGTGTTTAGTTTTTCGCCTAACCTAACTCTTATGTTGTGTTTACACGTATGGACCTAAGCTGTCTGAATAAATAAAATTATTATTATTATATACATAAAATAATTTATTTCATTTGAGAAATAATTGTCCAAATTTAACTTATTGTATACATACATAGATTCAGCCTTTGCCCCGAAGGTGTAGGCAGGGCGTCAGTGGGCCACTTTTCAACCTCGTGGCAACGTAGACGTGAAATGGGGTGAGTACATTGTCGCCATTTCTCTCGACACTTTGTAATTCATACTTTATCCGGCAGCCAGGACAAATCTTATATCAACCAAATAAATAACTAAATATTGGTGGACATTGTCACACAGCGCCATCTAGCCCCAAAGTAAGCTAAGCATAGCTCGTATCATGGGGACCAGACAACTGATATACATACTTTTTTGTAAATACATAATATATTAACACCCAGACAGAACAAACATCTATGCTCGTCACAAAAATGTTTGCCCTGGTTGGGAATCGAACTGAGGGTAGTCGTTCCAACTTTATTCATATAAATAAAACATAAAAACAATGATAAATCGAATTTATTTTCAAAAATTTCCATCACAATTGGTTTTGAACCGATTTATTTTTGACATTAGAGTCGACAATGCGTGGGCTTGGCCGAAAATGCTTATAAATAATTAATTTTACAGATATTCTGTCAAATAATAATGTTGGCACTTACATAAGGAAAAAAAAGTCTTTTGAACGTCACTAAATTGCCTAGGAAAGTACTGCCACCAAACCTATTTCTGCCACCAACAGGCATTCGCAGTAACGTATTCCAGTTTGAAAGGTTTGCAAACTCCGTCAACGTCTCAAAGTTAAAGGCGCATTACAATGCGACTCGTCATTTCCAATAAAAGGATAAAAGAATTCCTCCATTAGGGATTTCTCGCCTGTTCTTCCCCGTGGAGGGTCGGATAGGGTTTGAACAGGCACACAAATGTGTCCTGGATGGGAATCGAACCCACGACCTACAGCGCAAAAGCTAGAGTTACCACCAACTTAGCTGTGAGGCCTGTCGTTTAAATATTATTGTTATTGTCTTGTGCAATTTACCAACATTTCTATTCGACAGATTAATATAATAACTGCAATTTACATATGGCAAGAGAAACTACCTAATTTAAACATTACCTATCTATTGTTTACATACAAACAAACATTCATAAACACTAATCAAAATGTTAACAAAATATGTGCGTGAAAAACAATTTCACAATAAAACGATATAAAAACTGCCCCCCTTGCTTTTCATTTGGAATAATTGTTAAAAAGAAAAAAATATACAACTAATATTATTACTTCAGAAATGGCGTTAGTCTTGTAAGTACATTTTCATGCTAAGCATAGCTTGTATCATGGAAACCAGACAACTGATACAATACGTATATACTTTTTTTTTTAATACATACATATTAACACCAAGACACAGAACAAAAATCAATGTTCGTCACACAAATGTTTGTCCTGTGTGGCAATCGAACCCACGACCAACAGCGCAGAAGGCAGGGTTACTACCAACTGAGCTGTAAGTCAATAAAAAAATTAATGGCCGATTCCCCGTGTTAAGGGGCAGTTTAATACGTCGTACACTTAAAGTCCTTAAAATTTGCAACATTTAAAACCACACCGAAGTAAATGTGTACCCCTAACCGACAGTGAACTAATTTAGACTAGAAAACTGTATTCATAATAGTTCGCGCCGCACTATATCGAAGAATTTCATTTTACATATTTCTCTGCCTAAATACGATAGTGGCACAAAACCAGATGTGTCAAAATTAGAAATGAAACGGATAGTGGTTTGGCCGGATACCGGATATTCGGCAAGCTACGAGGCCCTTTCGGCCCTTTATCGCGTTACACAACGCGATCAGATTCAAAATTTGGTATTCATTTGCCACTTGTTAATTTTGAGTACCTACTAAACTAATTCAAAAATGTATGTTTTATTAACATACATTTTTGACGTGCAATTATAAAAATAAATGGTGTCCATAACTTATTGTGGTGGTATGATTTGCCTTGTGTAAAATAACCAGAATTTTTTGAATTTTACTATCCGGAATCGGACCGGATACTGAATTACTATCCGGTACCCGGCCTTGTTTGCACTATCCGTTTCATTTTCCACTCAAAATTGAGTTATTGGTGTAGTTGGACGCGAAATCTTCTGTATTATAATATGAATAAAATTCATATTCCTATTCACCCAACTGAGCGAGTGACTTCACTAAATGTAGTTATCTGTTTGGTTGGATTTTCTCGCCGTGGCTCAACGCAAAACCACTCTACTGAAAAATGTGCTTTTTTTATGTCACTGTCGAATTAAGGCAGCGATATGTTACATATACTGATATTATTTTATATATTTTGTCGCATATCCAAGCGGCGCGCACTGTACCATCAAATACAACATAATCTTATATATTCATGTACTTGTGAAACTTAACTATCTTATGTAAAATGCAAACGGATCTACTTTATCGATACTATTAATAGATCAGAGAATTAATGGTGTCAACATTTATTATATACTAGCTGTTGTCCGCGTGGAATTCGGTTTTATCACGCACCCCTATTTTACCCCTCGGAAAAGTAGCCTAAGTTACTCCTTGTTACATCAGCTATCTGCCAGTGAAAGTCCCGTCAAAATCGGTCCAGCCGTTTCAGAGATTAGCCGGAACAAACAGACAGACAGACAAAAATTGTAAAAAATGTTGTTTTGGTATATGTACCGTGTATACATCCATATGCACTGAGTCAAAACCGGTTATTTTAATATTACAAACAGACACTCTAATTTGATTTATTTGTATAGATATAATAAAAAAAAACACGACTGACAAAAAACGAAGTAATATATAAAAAAAATAACATAAATCAGTAGTAAGTAGTAGTAGTAGTAAGTTTGTCGGTAGTAAGTAGTCCCGCTAGCGAAGATAAAAGGATTCCAAATACCCCATACATCCAAATCTGTTCTGGCATTTAAGTTACAGTAAAATAAACTCTCATCCATACATAAACAATAAAAAAAAAAACTTTTTTTGGGTCGTCATGTACAAACCTATATTAAGGCAATTTCCATTATTAAGAAGTCTCATATATTCCGTAACATGTCTCAAATATGCTAAATACATATATGTAATAAGCATTAATACAATTAACGCTAAAACAATCCATATCTATATACAAAGCTACATCACAAAAAAAAAACTGATTTATATATGTAAAAAATTATAAATATTTAGTCCGAATTATAAAACTGAAAGTATACATTAAAAGATTATAATTTAGTCCAAATTTGTGGCTAAAAATAAATCAATGACAAACTTAATACGAATCAATATTTAAGATATTTATATAATTAAATATTAGACATTCCGTGTGTGTGTGTTCATTAAAAATAGAAACTGGGATACATCTATACATATAATAAAATTGTAGAAAAGTGGTGTCTGTACAATGGAAATATATAAAAAAAAAGTAGCAGGCGTTGTTATTATATCGATGCCGAACCCGAAATTGTAATTAATATTTTTTTTGTCTGTTTGTCTGTGTGTTTGTGCACGCTAATATCAGAAACGGCTTATTCGATTTAGATACGGTTTTCACTAATATATTGTAGTAAGTTTCACTTAACATTTATTGTTTATTTCATGTCAATCGGTTCATAAATAAAAAAGTTATGTCAATTTAAAGAATCACGGCGAACATTTTTAACGTACAGAGTACGTACTACACGCCTCGCGCCTGAGCGTCCGTGGCTATATAAAGCGCGCTGAGAGCCGCGCCGCTGCCATAAGGATTCAGTTATAAAGAAAAGTGAAAAGTCACTATTCCACGCGAACGAAGTCGCGGGCACAGCTAGTTAGTAATAAATAACAATATGTAAAAAAAAAGTGTCTGTTTGTTCGCGCATCACTCTCAAACGGTTGAACGCATTTGGATGAAATTTTGTACCAGGATAGCTTATATCCTGGAATAACACATAGGCTACTTTTGATCCTGGAAAAGTGACGTGTTCCCGTGGAACGACTTATCTAGTACCACATAAAACGCACTGCCATGATTTTTACTAGAATCATGATACTAAGTCCCCGGTCATTATTTATTGCGAGGAAAAATTTTACGTTAGTTATGACTGAAACAGCGTAAACAATATAATCAATGTTTACAATCATTGCTTTCTATGGTACAATTATATTTGTTTTTGTACATTAGTTGTTAGTTTTAAAAATTATTAAATTAAATTTAAAATCTTCAAATTATTTTAAATAAAAGTTTTATATGCACTACCATTATTTCACTGATCTATAAAGAGACGGAAACGGCCAGATTTATAACTATTATTTACCATAATTAACAACATTTTAAATAAAAATGCTATTATACAAATATATTGCAAACTTAGCTAAATATAACTACATAAAGTAATATAAATATATAACAATTTATGTTCAGTGCAATTCATTATATTAACTGAATAAGATATTAAACATTAGGCCATGTATATAATAAACAGAAAAGAACATTTAGTATTTCCATTATTTTTAATGCTGGTTCTCTCAAACCGATGTGGTGAAATGATTTTAAGTGCGCCTCAAAGAGGCTCCTTTCGTGCATTTGACACATGTCTTTGAATTTTTGATTCTAGGACATGTCGGTTTCCTCACGATGTTTTCCATCACCGTTTTAGAAACATGGCATTGCGCACATAAATTTACCAGCAATTTTTTTTTCTATGTAATTGTAGGTAAACAAGCAGACGGCCCACCTAATGTTAAGCGATTACCGTCGCCTATTGACATTTGCATCCTTGGGGAAGCCAATGCGTTGCCTACAATGTTAAGTGCACGTCGAGATTCGAACCTGCGACATCCGCATTGTACCTCTACCTACTGTTTTAATGAAATTGGTAAAGTTAAAATTCTAGTGTTTTTCAATAAATTTTACATACATTAGTGTCATTATTTCAAAACATGAAATACAAATAAAAAAAAATATAGTACAATAACGTTTTTCATATGACATAACGCTTTAAATAAAATTTTATGTGAAATGTTTTTAAATGGGAAATTTTGACGTCATATTTCAGTCAACATGCTTTTTTTTTAATATAAATAAATATATAGGTTGCCTTGTAGCAGTAAGAAATTGCACTGAAAAGCAAACATGACACAATCAGAGATCAATATATAAATTTTATCATTTCCTTAACGTCGCTAACGCCACACGTAGGAACATTTTTACTGTGACTAGCCCTAAAATAACTTTCGCCAACTTATTTAATTATATTTATGTAAATAATATGTATCTATGACAAATAAAAAAACTCATTTAAAAATAGCACCGCAATTTAAAAATAAATCATATTTTTTTTTCCAATATTGCAACACCCTTACCGTAGTTATAACTAGTGCAGGGTATTTCAGAAAATAAGGCCATAACTTTATTTACTAAACTAAAAACATTGGGATTAAATTATACTATGAATATAAACGTTGCTTTAAAAGGAAACTCCTTTCTTAAAAGAACCTCCATCTTCCAGGATCATTAGTATAAACTTCATAGATAAGTTTTTGCCATGAGGCACAGAGTCAAACATGTTTAGAACATGTTCAAACAGTTAAAATTTAACTTATAGTTTCGTTAAAATTAACTCCATATTAAGCAATTAATAAAGTATGACATTATTCTGTGTAACACCCAAATCTTGACAAGATATTTAAAAATCTTAACACCTAAGACAAAAATCTATATTATACACCTAGAAAAAATTTAATTTCAATTTATAAAATAGAATTTTGTACTCAAAACGGCCGAAATACTCACTTTTTTAGTGTAAACCTACATTTTTACTTAATCTAAAATTATAAAATAGTCGAGACATTAATGTCGCTTTATATCGACACTGGACGCTAAGGGTACACGAAAACGTTGCCGCATTTCCAGGACTTCGTAAAAAGTAAGTTCACACTAATTTATCCAACACACTAATTTAATTTTGTAACAGTCCGTTCAAGGAGTCAAATTAATAAACAAAGTCGAATTTTGGTCGAAATTGCATTAAAAGATTTTTAGGTCACATGCATTTTTACGCAGTAACATTTAAATATTTTTCTATCAAGTGACTTAAATGGACGATCTTTTTTTTTATTAGTCGTCAATCAAAATCAAAAATATGGTGAGAATCAGTGCCGTCCTTTAACTAGAAAGCCGTTAACCCTCAAAATGACAAATTCGACTTTTTATAGGAAGCTATACAGTTCAAAATTCTCTATCTTACTGTCTAAGAAACGTTCGTAAATTATATTAATTCCGGAGATATAAAAAAAATTGTAGGCCGTTAAGTGAAGAATTTAAAAGGAATTAAAAAGTGTTCTCTGAACATATCTCGAAAACAATTTGGGCTTAACGGCCTTTTAGTTAAAGGACGGCAGATCAAGTGAGCCATCACACATATTCAGCGACTCTTCGGCTCATGTCACCCTGGACGAGAGTCTAGTCTTTATTATGAAAACAACAGGTTTTTAACAAAATAATCAGACCAAATATATTTTTTGATTTTTCAAGTGACTCCTTGTTTGTAGAACTGTTTCTACAATCACAATATGCCAATCAAATCACAGATATTGTCACCCTGCCTATCGGCTTCACTGTTGATGCATTGGTTTAGATTCGTAGATAATACTCTAGGAGTTAACTCTATAATAATTTTTTTTATTTATCGTTTTTAAATTTTTACAAAATTTGATGTATTTAGCATCTAAAAACCACTAAGGTTTAAAGACCCCGGTACGAAAATTTGATGGGTACTAAAAACGAACTTTAACAAAATAAACGTGAAGTTAACAATTGACGCTTTGTTAACGCTCGACTTATTAATTTATTCAATGACAATCGCACTTTACTAAACTCCAGTCACGCGTCGGAACTGACTCCCAATATTTTTTATTTTTTAAGACAATTTAATAACAAAATAGTCTATATAAAGTCTGAAAACTTAGCATTTCTTCCGTTGCCCTCAGACGTGAAGATTACATTCCATATGGCACAACTTCATTTGCAAAATTTCACGAAAGGAGCCTTTTTGAGACGCACTTTAATGCTCTCACCACAAAACCATTGTGACAGTACTAGCAGGACACAATCATATCATTACCTATGCCAGCCTTCGTAAAGCTAAGTAGGCAAAGCCTAGCTTACTGTAAGAAGCGAGAGTGTGCCCCGTTCAATCTACCACGAGAGCCCAAACTGGATTTGTTCCACTTCTATCACGTGTATAATGCTGTACAAACTATTTTTCTTATTTTTGACTGTATTGTAAACATAAAATGCTTGAGTAAATGTCACGGAGTCTGCCCTGGCTTTGATCCTGCGACCATGGTATAGAAATTCCCGAGTTACTAAGTTATAATAGTAGTTTAATATTTTTGTGTTTAACTCATTAAGTGACGAGTCAAATTTCATATTCTCGGACGTCTAATTTTAAGTCAACGTCAGCTCATATCAAATTAACCAAACGTCAAGGCATCAACAGTGAAACTCACCTTTACATCAACCATTCCACTCAATTCAATTCCATCTTCAACACTATAAAACATACAAATTTGCCAAAATTTCCGAATCTAGCTTCAACTAAACATTAATCCAATATTTTGGCGGTTATCATTTTGGTTTCAATACGAAATTAACGTTTAAAACGCCACTGTCTTTATAAGATGAAAACTTTTTTTTACCATAAAAAATAAATAAATGAAATTCAATTAATTTTAAAAATGAATTACTAATGATAATAAAGGTTCCCATTTTAAAATATTATGAAAAATATTACAAAAAATACAATTATCCATTTTTAAAAGAACTGTAACAGTTTTTAACATAATTGTAACAGTTTTTTAACAAAATAGTAACCGTTTTTCACAAAAAATATTAACAATTTTTTGTGAAATTTGTCAACCGCCCCTATTTACTACTGACTACTCGATGATCGCTTGCAGTCCTCAGGCGCCTATATATGTGACATTGACATATGACGTCTGAAAAAAAAGCATCAATATTTAACAAATCTACACTAACATCTATACATATAATAAAATTGTAGAAAAGTGGTGTCTGTACAATGGAAATATATAAAAAAAAAGTAGCAGGGGTTGTTATTATATCGATGCCGAACCCGAAATTGTAATTAATAATTTTTTTGTCTGTTTGTCTGTGTGTTTGTGCACGCTAATATCAGAAACGGCTTATTCGATTTAGATACGGTTTTCACTAATATATTGTAGTAAGCTTCACTTAACACTTAGTGTTTATTTCATGTCAATCGGTTCATAAATAAAAAAGTTATGTCAATTTAAAGAATCACGGCGAACATTTTTAACGTACAGAGTACGTACTACACGCCTCGCGCCTGAGCGTCCGTGGCTATATAAAGCGCGCTGAGAGCCGCGCCGCTGCGCTGCCATAAGGATTCAGTTATTCAAAATATGCTGCCCGAAAAGTCACTATTCCACGCGAATGAAGTCGCGGGCACAGCTAGTTAATAATAAATTAACATATTACACTAAAAAAATATATGAAAATTAATTAACATATTTAATAATAATTGCGCAGTACAACGAAAAAAATCGACCACCGCCAACGAACGAGAATGATTCCTCGTTGTCTCGCGGACGACATATTTCTTTCAGTTATTTTGATTTAAAAACCAAACTACTGAACCATTTTGAAAAATGTATATGTGACAAACCTAAATATATCCTTTGAAAAAAAAGTTTTAAGCACATGTCAATCTCCTCGCGCTGTTTTCGAACCCTTCACCGTTTTGAGGACGTGCACATAAATGAAAAAAAAACTCATTGATACTCATATGGATTTGAACCAGCAACCCCCGGATTACATCCCGGGTGTCTGTACCGCTGGGTAAACAAGCCGTACGTAGTCTACACACGGAAACCATGAGATGGAAGTATCAACGCATCTTGGTAGATAAGTATGTCATATTCGTATTGCATAAATCTGTTAAGGTGACCACTGCGGGGCACACACGCACACACAAACACACAAACACACACACACACACACACACACTCACCCACACACAAACACACACACAGATCTATATCACACAGTGATGATACTATAAGTGAGAACTTTGGTTAAAAAAAAAAGCTTATTTACCTCAACCCGCGTTCACCACGAAACGAACAAGAGCACAGACTACAATTCTTCCAATCGGAGTTCTTGCATTTATCCTCTTTCATAGACAATTTATCACTTTTCATCGCCTTATCATCTCTAATCGAAACATCTTTCTCCGGAGTGTTATCAACGTTGAATATATCTTGTGGTGGAGCATCGCTTTTGATAGTCAATTTATTGTCTTTCATGAAAGACCTGTAGTTCTTCGTCAGTCTATCGTCGGCCATAGACAACACGTCCTCTATGGGCAGCTTGTCTATTCTCACTGACAGTGTTTTGTTCAGTTCGATGTTTGTATCTGGTGTTTTTTCGTCTGTGGTAATCTTCTTAGGCTTTATGGGTTTCGCTCTAGGTGAGTTCTTTTTGGGCGGTCTTTTTTCTGGTTTTTGTTTGAGCACTGAAAACAAATTAAAGAAATTTAACCACACAATATTAATAAAAGTTTGTATGTAGGAGGTAATCTCTAAAATCACTCATTCAATTCTATTCTAACACTAATAGGGAGCTAAATATTCAAAGTTAAAGTCAAATACTTTATTTCCATAGAATTCATAAAGAACTGGCTTGGAAACATCAACAATATTCAATACATAAGGTCACGCGTACTTATCGCTAAGTTTGACGCCTGTTTAAACTCTATCCGTGGGAAAGAACAGCCAAGAAACCCCTAGAGAACCAAGAATCTCTCACGTGTTCCTATCTGGGCGACGATGAGCACCCGGTGTTGTGCCGCGTCGTCGGAGATGCGGCTTAGCGGCGCCTCGTCGCTGGAGCCCTCCGTGTCGCTGCGGGCTCGCACCGCGCGCTTCTTCACACGCTTCCTGAATCTAAAAACATAATGGTGGACACTTTCGCGCAAACACTAGTTTCCGCAAACTATCCGCGGCGCTAGTGTGCAGGTTGCCAACACCGTCCTAGCAATATCCTGGACTACCCTCATTTCTGGTAATGATTTAACTGGCCTCACAGCTCAGTTGGTAGTAACCCTGCCTTCAATGTAGGCCGTGGGTTCGATTCCCGCGCAGAAAAAACATTTGTGGGACAAATAAAGATGTCTGTGTCAATATGTATGTATTTACAAACAAGTATATAAGTATGTATATCAGTTGTCTGGTTCCCATGATACAAGCTATGCTTAGCTTACTTTGGGACTAGATGGCGCTGTGTGAATTGTCCACCACCATTTATTATTATTTATAAATGTAGGGGCCTAAGCCAGTGAGGAGCTGTATGGGCATTACCTCTTCTTAGGCCGCTTGTAGACGACGGGCTTGTTCCGTTCCTCGTTGTTGTTTATGTTGATGAATTTTCCGCAGTCTGTTGGGGGCTTCTCAGCTTCGGAGCTGCTCGTTATGTCGCTCTTGTCACAAGCGAACAGGTCGGTCTCGTTGCTCAGTTCATTGCTGTCGATTTGGGAGCTGAAAATAGCAAATACAATTTTTTTTATTTGTATAAACTATATGGTGTTGCAAGCTGTTTTTAATTTAATAAATATAATGTTTATACTACTAAGCTGACAAGTAGAGTCAAAGCCTGTTTCGCTTCTTGAATAATTTCATAGCCTCACAGCTCAGTTGATAGTAACTAAAATAATAATAGCATGATCACATTTCAGTTATGAGCGCATATGATACAACTTGCGTCTTGAAGTACCTGGGCAGGGGAAACCCAAGTCGTATTGGTTATTATGGGCAGATGATACCACTTAACACCAGGTGGGCCATTCTGTAACTATTTCACATCAAAAAATACTACAAAATTTAAATAGTTTTCTAACTGTACTTTTAAATTTTGTCTAAGTTTATTGGTCATTAATTTGTGCAATTCTCCATCAGGCTAGATTAAGAGATTGAACTTCTAATGTATCTGTAATTTCACCAACACCCACATGGAAGGTAACTACTCCATAGCAGCTCAATTGGGTAAGCGGCAGTACTTCCCTGTATGAAATCTGCGCTATAACTGATTCCAATTAGTATTTATTGATGGTTTAAGATTTGTTATGACTGTTGGATTATGGAGGATATAAATACCAGAAAAACATATTAGCAGTTTGTGGGAAAACCATGGAGGCAGCACCCTCACCCTACATCATATGCATGTTCACAGAGTGGAAAGTGGCTGACTGAAGATCTGCCTACCCCTTTGGGGATAAAGAATCTAAGTATGTAAGTAGAGTGCTCCCACAGCTAGCTTATACTTTATTAATAGGTACCTAAATACTATTGTATTGATAGGAGTGATTTGAGGTTATGGATGGTATTTTCTATAAAAGCCGAAGGAACGGGGGACGAGTGTTCATTCTGTTACAAGTCGTCGTGCTGTTCGGACATTGTGCTTACACATATCTTTGTCGAAATAGTTTTTGAACTGTAAACACCCCAGAGAATATTATTGTGGATATTGTGATATATATATATATATATATGAAATGGAGAAAATTAATGAAACAAGTAAAAGATACTAAAGTAAGCCTTAGCTAACACTGATCCCATACACACCTGTTATCAGAGAGTCCGCTCAGCCCAGCTTCCAATTTCTTGATTTGAAACGTTATGTCAATCCTCTTGTATATTTCCTCAGTAATATTACGGCATTTTTCGTACTTCGAGACCAAATTCGGTTCAGAATTCGACCATTCCCTGTTAGTTTCGACCGTCGACATTGCGTCGACAGATCCCAATTGGACTCCTATACGATAATTATTGATATTTTCGTCTCATTTATCACGGCGGGATGGTTTTCTGAGCAATATTTGAGCAACTCAGCCATACTGACGTTAAAATATTGTAGAAATTATGTTGCGAAATCCACCAAGTTTTTTACAAGTATTTCAAGGTTTTATAAAGCGCAAGTCTTCTAGTAACTGGTCGTGGATGATTATTCACTGTTTTAAACGCGTTGCATCAGTTTATTTCAGCAGAAAGGCTTCGTAACACACATTTTTTAACACAAAGGAACATTATCGTTATATTTATGGCACTATAAACCAGTCAGGCTTTGGGATTGCAAGTCTAAATTACATAACGTAAGTATAAGACTAGATAAAATAATGGTTAAAGCGCTCATCGAGACATTATCACGGAAAAACAATAACAATAAAATTTGTAAAAATAAAAATACACAGCCCTTTCGGCTTATTTTTTCTTTTTGACGTTTTAGATTAGTGTTGCAACTTGCTTGATTAATTGCTCATAAACTCATAATTTTACCATAGACAAGTTCTATCTTGGTAGGTCGGAGCTTTTGCACAGAACTACAACGAAGCACATAGAATAACAGATACTTTCTTTAATAAAAAAAACTATAGATATCGTTCATCATACTACGTATTTACACTTAAACGAGAAGATTGTAGGAAATATTTTTTGCCTCTATCCTATTAGTTGCCTCAACTCGAATCAAAGCCAAACCTAGATAAATTGCGTCTTTGCAGCAATACATTTTAAGCAATGGGTGATTTACACAAATAAAAGTTAGACCCTTGGAAATGTATGTTGTGTAAGTGTGTTGTGTCTCTATCTGATAAAAATAAGGATATTTGAATATCTCTGGCAAACACACAAATTCAAGGGTATATTTGAAGTTTATACACAATAAGCATATAAGCATAATGAAAATAATAAATAGGTATACAATAAGCACCCATTTTTATAATACTCTCTGACACCTAATACTCACCGTGTAAAACGTAGAACAGGGAAATCTATATTACTTTAACATTTAACAAGTTGCAAACGACCTTCGCACGACTAACGCGATTAATAATTTTGGTAAATACTGTTTCGGTCAATTATCAATCAATGTCAAAGTCAAACCATACATACTATACTGTCAATTTCCCGCGAAAACTATAATTAGTGTTGTGATTTAGTTTTCCGATGAATGACTCTATTATATTGCAACAAAATTGTGTTTAAAGTAATGTGGAAATTTGTGATTGGACTGAAGGTCAACCTAAAGCTGCGACATTTATGATACTGGGACAAAATGTCTCGAAAACATGGTAAACGGGACAATCGGTATTTAGCTAGACTTGTGACCGGAGATAAGGCTCCTTGTGCCTTCTGCCGCCGCGAAGTAGACGACGAGATCACGTACGGAAAGCTTTATGCTATTGGGGACATACAATGCCACTATTTTTGCGCTGTGAGTAATTATCAAATTCCTCCATCTCTCTTAGCAAAAGTGAAAGTTTTCGCTGTAAAATTACCAATAAGAACCGTCCAACTTGTTGGTCGCTAAGTCTGGTACTTATCGTTGATAAATAACACGACCAGAGCCGTGAAATGTCAGTTTATATCAAAAGCATCGCTTCCAAAATTCTTATGATAGATCTGTCTTCATTCGAAACTGACAAAGTTGCTCATATCAGTAATCACTTCCTGGGTTATTTAAAGAGAGACCAGAGTACCAAATTTTGCTATATATAATATTGAATAAGAAGCATGTTAAATTAATTAATTACTTACATTACAGTTCAATAACATGTTATTTAAAAATCATGACAAGAATGAAGATGGATTAAGCTCAGAGTTGTTGATTTATCAATGCTTCATTTGCAGCTGCTGTCATGTTGTTTGGTGCAGAAAGGGAGCGATGAAGACGGACTGTTCGGATTCCTCTATAAAGACATTCTGGCTGAGTTGGAGAGAAGTAAGAAACATGTAAGTATTTTGCTGTGACCAGATGTGTGCCCATGTCATCCCACCCAGGTACAAATCCAGGTCTCGGTTTATGAAATCATATTTTAAGTTTATAGCCCACTTAATTTATGTCAATAGAACTTGATCTAAACCGGGCCATTGATTGCCTAACCAATATTAGGAAGTAAACATAAATAGAAATAAACCAAAAAAAAAAGAACTTAGAATTGTATTCAGTTTTAAAGTAATATAGGGTTGTCCATAGTAAATTATGCAATTCACAATTTACACTACTGGCTCACAGCTCAGTTGTTATTAACTCTGCTTTCTGCTCTACAGGTAGTGGGTTTGATACCCACCCAAGACAAAAAATTGTGTGATGAACATTATATGTCTGGGTGTTAATATGATATATAACTATATTAAATATAGGTATATTTCATGTGAGAAATTTAAGAAACGAGCAAATTTGCTCTCTTGATGTTTTCAAGACCCAAGTCGCATCATATATGCCCGTTAATCTGAGACGTGAAGGTGTAATGTCTCATGTATGTGTAATTTCACCAACGACCAACATTGTTTTGCAGAAGTGTTCGTACTGCTGTCGCGGCGGCGCCAACCTCGGGTGCTCCATCAGTTCGTGCCGGAAGCAGTTCCATCTGCCGTGCGGCCGCGACCGAGACGCTGTCTCACTCTACTACGGGACATACAAGTAATATGTTATACTAGCTGTTGCCCCCGACTTCGTCCGCGTGGAATTCGGTTTTATCACGCACCCCTATTTTACCCCTCGGAAAAGTAGCCTAAGTTACGCCTTGTTACATCAACTATCTGCCAGTGAAAGTCCCGTCTAAATCGGTCCAGCCATTTCAGAGATTAGCCGGAACAAACAGACAGACATAAATTGTAAAAAATGTTGTTTTGGTATATGTACCGTAGCCCCAAACTAAGCATATTTAGTATGGGATCCAGACAACTGATAGAGTACTTTTTTTTGTAAATACTACGTACATATAATACATATTAACACCGAGACAGAACAAACATCTATATTCGTCACACAAACGTTTGTCCTGGGTGTAAATCGAACCCATGACCTACAGCGCAGAAGGCAGGGTTACTACCAACTGAGCTGTGAGGCCAGTCAGTAATGTATGTCTGTTTGTTGCAGAACGTTTTGTCAGCTTCACGCGCCAAAGCAACATATACCGGAACACATCATGTGTAAATGTAGAGTGCGGATGAGAGCGAGCAAAAGAGGAAAATCTCCAATCGACTTGGAGATATCTACTGAACTGAAGAATGGAGATAATGGTAAGAATGGTAAATGTGTAACTTTCCCGAAAATTCGGCACCGACTCGAGTTGGCAACCCTGGCGTTACCGCGGCTGTGCTGCCAGTATAAAAATTTCCATTGACACATGTCAGTTTGACAGACAATAGACAGAAACTTTGACGTCTGTACAAAATTTAAAGTCAAAGATAAAAACTATTTCCATAGAATTCATAATGGCTTGGAAACGTCAAAAATATTCAATACATTAGGTCGCGCGTACTTATCGCTAAGTTTGACGCCTGTTCAAACCCTATCCGACCGTCCATGGGGAAGAATAGCCAAGAAACCCCGAGAGGGATTCCTTTTATTTCCTGTACTAGCTGAGTACCGCCCTAAGAACAAAATCACTTCAAAATAGTAAAAGTTTTAAAAGAATTGCATTTATTTACTTGATATAGCAAATATCGAAATAATATTACTAATCTAAATTTGTAATTTAATAATAATAATATAGGTGGACAATACACACAACGCCATCTAGCCCCAAACTAAGCATAGCTTGTGCTATGGGAACCAGATGACTGATACAATACTTATACTTTTTTATAAATACATACATATGATACATATTAACACCCAGACGCAGAACAAACATCTATATTCGTCACACAAATATTTGTGGTGGGTGGGAATCGAACCCACGACCAGCGCAGAAAAAAAAACTATTTTTTTTTTATGAATGTATTGTGTTGTGTTGTATTGTATATTGTTATGTTGTATTGTATCGTTACTCAGCGGACGCACGCGACGGGGTGATGGTGTGCGTGATATGTTACGAGACCGTGGCCGGGTACCCGACTGTGGGCACATTCTGGCCTCCGTGCTGCGCCAGAGACGCCTGGTTCCACAGGACATGTTTGCAAGTTCGTATTGTAAAGATAAAGATAAGATATAGATAGTTTATTTGCTTGAACACAATGTAGATTACACAGATGTTTATAATATTTTAGTTTCAATCATGTTCTACTAAGATTAGCATGTAAATGTTACATTATGTATTTACATTTACATTAATATTGTATTCTTACTTTATATTTTAATTTAAGACAAAAAATTAAAAGAACTAATAAGATGATTTCAAAATTTATCTGGCATAACATCATTAATAGAATAGAATAGAATAGAAAACTCTTTATTGTACACCACACAATAAATAAACAAAAGAAATAAACAGGTTTAAAATAAATAAGAATACATATAATACAATCGGCGGCCTTATTGGTTAAAACAATTTCTTCCAGGCAACCATTAGATGGACTGGATTAGAAAGAATATTATAATAGCATTTGTTAACTAATAATTGTTTCAATTATATTGTTACTTATTGTATTGTATTGTTACTTATTGTATCGTATTGTTTACTTATTGTATTGTTACTTATTGTATCGTATTGTTTACTTATTGTATTGTTACTTATTGTATCGTATTGTTTACTTATTGTATTGTATTGTTAATCAGATATTATTATCATTTTGTTGTAGCGTATGGCACTGAGCGCTGGCATGCACTATCTAAAGTGTCCCCTGTGTAACGACAAGAACATTTTCTATGAAGCTGTTGTGAGTCAGGGGTATTATGTTCCTGACAGGTAATATTATATTACATTATTATAGATTTATATTTAATAATAATTAATAATAACTAGCTACGCCCTGAGGTGTTACTCGTGGTGAGTAAGTCAACCCACGGGAACACTGCACTTTTCCGGGATCAAAGTAGCCTATGTGTTAATCCAGGATATAAGCTATCTTGGTACCAAATTTCATCCAAATCCATTCAGCCGTTTGAGTGTGGAAGAGTAACAAACATCCATACATTGACTGGCCTCGCAGCTCAGTTGGTTAGTAATCTTCTGTGGTCATAGGTTCGATTCCTACCCAGGACAAACATTTAATGTGAGAAACAGATGTTTGTTCTGTGTCTGGGTGTCATGGATGTCAATATGTATTTTATGAATGTATTTACAAAAAAAAATATAAGTAGGTATGTATATCGGTTGTCTGGTTCCCATGATACAAGCTATGCTTGAATTGAATTAGCTTACTTTTTTTTTACTTTTGACTGGCCTCATAGCTCAGTTGGTTAGTAACCTTCTGTGCTGTAGGTCGTGGGTTCGATCGCCACTCGGGACAAACATTTATGTGACATTTGTAACATTGATGTTTGTTCTGTGTCTGGGTGTTAATATGTATGTATTTACAAAAAAAAAAACACATCAGTTGTCTGGTTCGCATGATACAAGCTATGCTTAGCTTACTTTGGGGCTAGATGGCGTTGTGTCACAATGTACACCAATATATATGTAATATTTTACAGAGATGCCGCGTGGGAGTTGGAGCAGAACGCGTTCGCTGAAATATACGAGAGGCCGTTGACCTGCGCCGCTGAGCTGTGTCGGTGTCCTCAGGGGAGGGGCCATGACTCCGACCAGGGGTCAGTGTGCATGCTCATACAGCATTTGATTTATTGCTTTAGGGAAACGGCCAAGAAATAAAATCCTTTTTATATCAAGTATTTGATTGCAATATCACCTGATGTTAAGTGACGATGTCTAGAAAAGAGAAAGAAAGAAAGAAAGAGTATTTATTTTGCAAAAATAACACACATATTAATAACTAAAAAGACACAACTCATAACGTAGGAGGATAGTGTTTAGTTGTCAAAAATGGTCCCTGTCTCAGCATAGTGCTGCATACTAAAAGAGAGCGCAGCGCTGGTTTTCAGGCAGGGCCTACAAGTGAGGTCACAGATACGGTCCACACACATATTGAATACTATGAAACAAAGAATGGAAACAAAGTCTGAAAAAGAAAATGTCTACGATGAAGCATTGCCTAGAAGGAGCCATTATCATTATTTTTTGCTGTAGTCTTAAGTTATTATGTATGTTAGTCACTAAGTTATCTATACAAATAAATAAAATTGAAGTGTCTGTTTGTAATATTAAAAAAGTGCATATACGGTACATATACCAAACAATATTTTTTACAATTTTTGTCTGTCTGTTTGTTCCGGCTAATCTCTGAAACGGCTGGACCGATTTTGACGGGACTTTCACTGGCAGATAGCTGATGTAACAAGGAGTAACTTATACTTTTCCGAGGGGTAAAATAGGGGTGCGTGACAAAACCGAATTCCACGCGAACGATGTTAAATATAATACTTTAAAACGTTTTAATACTATTACTATTATCCAGGTCTTGGGACATAAAACTATGCCTCCTCTGCGGCAGCGTAGGTGCGCACGCGCAGTGTATAGGCGCGGCCGCGACTACGTGGTACATATGTGTGACATGCACACCGGCCGCGCCTCTCGACGTACAGGCGCTTGCGGATACTATCGAAGAATGTACGTTACCCTTATAATAAATCAAGTAGCAGTAGAAGTTGTGCTAAGTCCCCCCGGAGAAGTACTGCCACCACACCTGGTAATCTGCCGCCGAGCAGTGATGCACTCGTGTTGCTGTGTTCCGGTGGAAGGGAGTGGATGCCGGTGAAATTGCTGCCGCATGAGACGTAACATCCCCGTCTCGGGGTGATGGACGCGACGCAATGCGACTTGAGTCGCGTACTTTGGTGGAGAGGACTCGAGTCGTGCTGTTGTGTATGTGCGGCGGTTACCACTTAACATCAGGTGGGACGTCAGCTCGTCCCGTTACCAGAATCACATTAAAAGAAATTGGTGTACATTGTCACACAGCGCCATCTAGCCCCGAATTAAGCTAAGCATAGCTTGTATCATGGAAACCAGACAACTGATATACATACTTATATACTTTTTTGTAAATACATACATATAATAAATATCAACACGTAACACAGAACAATTGTGTTCGTCACAAAAATGTTTTTCCTGGGAATCGAACCCACGACCAGCACAGAAGGCAGTAACCAACTGAGCTATGAGGCCAGTCGATATCTTATTTATTTATTTATTATTATATCACCAACAAAGTACACACCGATTACAATAAACAATATTACCATCTAAACATATCCTTCTTAATGTTACTCTAATTACAGGCGATAGACTTCAAGCAAAAATGAGATTAGCAGTTGAGCGAGAAATACATAATATATATACATTGAATACTTACACAATGAAATAGAAATACATTACAAAATATTTACAATTACATAATTACACAGTACATAATAGCAAAAATTCATTGAAAATTTAAAATTAAAAAACACACCATTTCCATTTACCTACGCGTATATGTTCGTACAAAGAGGTTAAACAGTGAGATAAAAAATAATAATAATAATAATATTTAAACCAAGTACTTTAAAAACATTGACCTTGGATGATTAGATTAGGGTGATAGACCAACATTATTAGAGTAAAATTACAGATTCAAATGTAGAAAATGTATTTAAAATAAAAATAAATATAAACCATAATTGTACTAATTAAGTCAGATTAAAAATCCTTTTGACTAGAACGGGACACTAAGCTTTTTCTGAACTTACTAAGGATACCGCATATCTTCATTATATTTATTAATTTCAAATGCATTTTTTTATTATATTCCAGTGATACAACAAGAGCAATCGAGCACCGCAGTTGCGGTGCGACGCGGCCCTATAATGTGCAGCCGCATGTCACTGCGCAGGACCAAGCAACGCGCGAATAACATGTGAGTCTAATGTCGCCCCGCTCAACGACACACATAACATCCTGTATCATCTTATTTCACTATATTATATATACAAATAAATAAAATTGGTGTGTCTGTTTGTAATATTAAAATAAACTCTTTTTACTAAGTGCATATGGATACACACGGTACATATACCAAAACAACATTTGTACAATTTTTGTCTGTCTGTTTGTTCCGGCTAATATCTGAAATGGCTGGACCTATTTTGACGGGACTTTCACTGGCAGATAGCTGATGTAACAAGGTGTAACTTAGGCTACTTTACCGAGGGGTAAAATAGAGGTGATAAAACCGAATTACACGCGGACGAAGTCTTGGGCAACAGCTAGCCTCGTGGGAAATGTCAAAAAAATAAAAACGGTTTTATTAAGATAAAAAGAAAGTTTTTTTTAACATAATCTTTTTGGTATTTACTTAGTAACATTATAAAAATAAATAAATTTGTGTTTTTTTCAGGCCGTCTAGTTCAAGAGGTCACAATGTCAAGAGAGAATGCGAATCGACAGGTAATCATTAGCAGTAGAACTTATGCCATGATCGGCTGAGAGAGTACTGCCACTGCCACTGTAGGTCGTGGGTTCGATTCCCACCCAACATACACATTACTGGGATGTACGGTGGTACATGGATGTACGTTTATAAGTATGTAGTTTACAAACAAAAATCAAATCTTTTTTCAGGCCAGTCATTTGACACACGTGCGAGCCGCCAGGAATTGAACCTTGGTACCCCAAGAGTACCCATATCCGAGTTCAACCGAACAAACTCATCCAAAATACACATTAGCTCTCCGGTGAAAATCAAAGAGTTCGGCTCGCACTTACAAAGTCAGTATGTTTCATACAAAAACTTGGAGTCATACAAACACATAGAGTTATACAAACATAATGAGAAACTAATGTCCCCCACGAAGATATTGGACTGTTTAAGGGAGAAAGTTTTAAGTGTGGGATCGAACGAAGCTTGGGACGAGCAAATTGTGAATATTTTGAAGGAAAAGCTCAAGAAGCCGAGGCCCTTGTCCGTGAAAGTGAAGATTGTTGAGTAAGTGCTTATCAAATTACACGTGCCCTGTGTCGCAGGTGGCGTGAATAATACATACACACCTGTCCGGAGATTCTCTATGTCGCAAGTGACAAAGAATTAACACATACACACCTGTCCGGAGATTCCCTGTGTCGAGGTGGCATGAATATACACACTGGTCTGGGGAGTACCTGTGTTGCAGGTGGCATGAATATTACACACAGGTCCGGGGAGTGCCTGTGTCGCATGTGGCATGAATAATACATAACACCTGTCTGGGGATGCCCTGTGTCGCAGGTTGCATGAATTAACACATACACAACTGTCCGGAGATTCCCTTTGTCGCAGGTGGCTTAGCTCCAAGTGTGCGTGACCGTAATTAATTTAATAATTTTGTTTTGGGCTAACTAGCCTCTTGCAAATGGACTACACAATTATTATTATTGTCATGTAAAAAAACTCATTGGTGCAACTCGGGATTTGAACCAACGATCACCGGATTGTAACAGTTCGTACCACTGAGCCCCCACGCTCTCTGATTGTGTAATTTATATGTTCCAGGAACTTCTTCAATGGTTTGTTTGACAGTACAGACTTAGGGAAGCAAAAGGAACCACTCAGAGAGACTTCACCCCGGAAATGCTACGATCAACCGGAAGTAAGGATTCTTAATTATTAAATTATATTATTTTTATTAATAATAATAATAATATTGTTGGACATTGTCACACAGCGCCATCTAGCCCCAAAGTAAGCTAAGCATAGCTTGTATTGTGTTCGTATTCAGCTGTATGTATTTACAAAAAAAAATATAATATGTATCAGTTGTCTGGTTCCCATGATACAAGCTATGCTTAGCTTACTTTGGGGCTAGATGGCGCTGTGTGACAATGTCCACCAATATTTATTTTATTGTTTTGTTTGTTTGTATTTTAATTTAAAACTAAGTAATATATATTTCTTGCAGGAACATCAGACAACAAGTGATAATGTCAAACCGTGTGTTGATATTTTCGAAAACACACAAGATACAATAAAACTAGGAAGTATAGCCGCACCCAATATCATTGTACAAATACCAGATAAAATATCACCAATATGTGAATTAAAATTTCAAATCAATCATACTAATCATCCAGAAACAACAAATAATTGTAAAAATACACCAATTAAGGAAGAACTCTCAAATGTATCAGAAAGTGAGATACATAATGAAGCTAAAACGAATGATAATACAGTTAATGAAGAGAATGAACAGTTGGACAATCCAGCAGAAATAAATGAGATTATGCAAGATAATAATAAAGAAGGTTATAAAGATATCTCTTCAGATACATTTCAAATGGCTGAAACGTTGGGTGACAAACGTAAAACAGTTGAAATGTATCACGACTCCAGTTTAGAAATCTCCGAAAACGAACACTCTGTCAACATTGACGTCGTTAAATTTGAAGAGTTTGACGTTACTGACACTACCAACGAACACGACGGTCAAACTCAATGCGACAATGATAAAAAGAGTGCGTTCAAATGTAATCCTTTAGACAAAGAATCAGAGAGGACTAACGTTGATATAGATTTGGAAAGCTTCAAGAATGAATATCTAAACGAAGTAGACAGAGAAAAGTGCTTGTTTAAACATGAAACTGTGATTAATGACAATGCTAACTACGGAATATACAGTTCGGTTGTAGACTTTGCGTTGGACGCAACAATGAATGAAGGCAAGAAAAGGAAAATTCATTTCGACATGGACGCGGCTAAAAGACGTAAAATGTCGGAGGATGATTTGAATGGTGATAAAGATGCGTTGGAAATCTGTAAGAATTTAGATGAGATAGCTGCGAGTGATACAATGAAAGTTTCCAAACGTAAGAAAAAATACGTTAAGGATAGAAGGCGGACGCATAAAGTTAGGAAAACGCGTGCCAATGATAAAGAAATTAATCACAACATAGATAAGAAAGCAAATGGCGAAAAATACGTTAAAGATTCTGTGATAGAAGCGGAGGTTTTTTCTGTCACTAGTGAGTTAAAAGACTCGAATGAAACGGTCAGAAGTAAGACAGACGAAACAAAGGTCAAAGCTAAGAAGAGAGAACTAAAACGACTCAAAGCTAAAGAGGTGTGTCATAAAAAACTGGATAAAAGGAAAGTCTTGAAGGATAAAAGAGAAAAAGCGACGCACGCACAAGATAGATACGGCGCACAAAAACGCATAAAAGATATGATAAGGAATGAGAAACGCGTCACAGCAAAGCAAGATAACATAACACATTCAAAAAGACGAGAACTCCATCCCGAGAAGCGATCTAAGAATCGTAAAACAGACAGAGATGTAGAGGTCACCATAGACCAAGAAGAGACCCATAGAGCCGATAATAAGAGAAAGAGGAAAGTAAAAACGAAACTGTCAATCAGCAACAAAGAAAGAGACATTTCGGTGAAAATACAATGGAAAAAGAAACAGCTGCGTTTGAAAATATCGAAGAAAGGGAAAGAGGTGGACAGCCAACTGAAACAGTACGTTTTGCAGTACCACCGGGAAGTTGCGACTAAAGAGGTATTAATCAAACCAGAGAAGGAGGTTAGGACTCCGAAAAGGAAGTATGTGAAACATATTAAATGCAGTCCTGATAAATTTAAGCAAATGTCTATTGAAAACTTTTTCAAACCTAAAACTGATGATAAATAATTTGAGACATTTGAGGCAAATTTAGAGTGTTTTGCTGATGAACAAAATCACATCATCGCACAGCTCAGTTGGTTGGCCTTCTGCACTGTAGGTCGTTAGTTCGATGCCCTCACAGGACAAACATTTGTGTGACGTAAACAGATGCTTGTTCTGTCTGTGTATTAATATGTATTTACAAAAAATCTACTACGTTAATTCGTGTTATTTAAAATCTTGCAAAACCTTGTCTTTACAACAAATTCTGACAAAATTTTACAGAATTCATGTTTTGATCTGAAAACTAAAACTCTTATCAGTTTTATCAAGTATCTGATATAGTTTTTACATACAAAGTTAGGTTTAGTTTTGTATCACTCAACGCTCCTCTCATTCAAAAATTATATACTAGAACATAGCAGACTGATTGTAATTAGATATATAATGTTACTACAAATATTGTAAAATTAGGTTCCGCAAAATGCAATTTTTTCATTTAATTTGCTGCATATATTTGTTAACAGCTGTTTTTCTTATGAGTTTTTGAAAGTTGGCGGTAATGAAATCTGGGTGTTGGTGTTGCCTGCTGGAAAAAGCAGTTTCGATGTTGGTAGCTTTTTTCACAGCTGTTTTCAGTGCGGACGGATTATGGCTATATATTATTGTTTTTACATAATTTACTTTAATATGGTAATATTTGTGTTGTATACAAAATTTTCTAAGTACTTTATTCTGTTTTTTATAATATTATATAATATATTATGTTCTCTGTTACTACTGTTTCCTACCGTGATTAATATCACTTTTATGTTAAATATGCATTGTATACTTCTTTATTTACATATAAATAAACGTTACGCATTCGACATTTATTTTTATGCTGGTTCCGACTTATTTTTAAGATAATATATTTTAAATTCATCTGTAAGACATAATATTTTCCAAAAGTCGCTGCTAGAATTCTTGGTTCTTATAAAGGACCGCGATTATACACCATACTTATATATATATGTATATGTGTGTATACTATATATATATGTATGTATAATAAGTTTAATTATGTAGTAGTATGTATGTGTATAAATAACTAATCAAATGCACTACCACATCCACTCCACACTACACAAAGGTTAGCTGGAAGTAAATGCTATTTAGCATTAAGTTCGCCAATGTACTTATTTTACCTTGTGCAATAAAGCATTTTCTATCTATCTATCTATACTTTATAAATCATAGTTAGTGATATCAGCCCTTTGAATCCTTGAGGAATATAAAAATACCATTTTTGTATGCTATTAAGTAACGGGACGACCAATATGGCCCACCTGATGTTAAGCGGTAACCTTTGCCCATAACAAAAGCAAAACGTCTCAGGTTTTCCCCTATTTAAGTATGGGAAGACCGAAGTCGCCTTGTATTGCGCTCATGACAGATGTGAAGGTAGAATGTCTCAGGTGTCTGTAATTTCATCGGTAACCACAACTTTCAAACCTTTTTTTCCCTTTTTAAAATCGAAGACGTTCTGGAAAGTCACTCAAGGCTACCCTAAACTGACAAGCATGATTAAAAATGCAATCAAGCAAAGGAAATATGTTGGGACCGTAGCATGTGGAAAACCGTGACTCTTTGACTACCTTTTCGGGAGACAGTCGTGATTATATGTATATATTTCAGAGAAAAATACATCTAACGCCGCATCCAGATAATCCAACACCTTTAAGATGGACTGTAGTCTTTTTTGAATATAGTCTATAGTGTATATCCTCATTTTCGTTTCATTATAAGCCGTGTGAGACTGTACTAACTACTAATACTTTCTGATTTTTGTATGACTTATCCAACAATGAGAAAAAATAAAGGCTAAAAACGTCTTAACATTTATACGTAAGCTTTTCAAGTAATGTCACAATTGTCAATGGTCAGCTCATTTAGAAGCTTGATATAATAATAAATTTATTGGAAACTACAATATGTATGTAATTAGAAGCAAAGGTAGTAATTAATTATTCTCCCAAAAAATTTCAGCTCATAGAAGATTATGGTAGATTTTTATTTTATGGCATCACCGCGCCATTGTTTACAACGCCAAACGAATCGAAACAAAAACAAGTACCAGTGAAGTCGACTTAGTTATTTTTGTGCCTTGTCTAGAGAAACGTGTTAATTTATAGCTTATTTTATGAGATAAACTTAAAAAATATTCTAATTCACAGTTACTGAGTGTCACAAGTTAGTGCAGATAATAATTTGAGCGAAATTCTTATATCAAACATTGTTTTCTTTGTTCAAAATTGGTTGGAAATTTGCGACGTTGCCGCTCTTACCCAACTTTTCTAATAAGATTTAATACTTACAGCAGTGGTTTTCTAACATTTTTTTCTATTTCGAAACGTTAATTAATACATACTGAGTGCAAATATACACAAGGAATGCTTCAGTGTCTTGAAATGTGTGGACTTGAACATTCTATAATATCTGACGCAATCGAAATCTGGCAACAGCGCGCGGAGTCGGACTGAATAAAGACTTTCTGATGTATTAAAAAAAGCTCATCGGATTTTTCCGATTCACACCAACCTTACATTTATGCGGTAAGTTTTTTTAAATATCTGTTAATATTAATTTCCTGCCTGAAAGTTTTCATATTCAACAAAAAGAAGCATATAACGGTCATTTCAAGTTTCCCGCTCGATGACGTAATGGTGGTCGGACATCTTTGGCACAGTCAGTCATCTGTCAACCGATCTAGAATTTGTTCGTGCGCAGTGAAACATAAAAAATCATCTCATAGGGTGGTTTTTGAAAAAAACGCCACCACGGAAGCATCCGGGTGAGTCTAAATTACTTTTCACTGCATTCCATTACCGTTTTGCTTCTTTTTGTTCGTTCGCCATTATTGTCGTACATAACCTAACTTTTGGTTGCTAAGTGCTGGTGTACCCATATTTTAGGTCAACCAGTGTCTTCCTTACGGCACAAGTCCATAAATGAACCTTTAAACATTTGCATAAATGATGCGTAGGGTTTTCCTCACGAGATAAGTTGGTCAACTTTGTATAGAAAGTTCAGTGTTGCATAGAAGCTCTAGTACTTACCAGAAACTATGTAGGTTGTAGAAAAGAAGCCTTGTCTCAGTTGCATTCACCACTTTTCACACAATTCATATTTATTTAGACTTATTCAGAACATATTAAATTGAATGATCACATCAAAACAGTGAAAACGTTTCCTGAAATATGTAGTAACATATGAATACTTTCATTTTGTTGTAAACTCATAGTAAATTGTTGAAGAATATTTCGTCATCAATTTTGTTCTGTGTATTCTGGTTATTATAACACGCAGAAATCAACTTGGCACCCGCGTGGAATGTGCTTCCCCTCCCTTCGCACCCTACCGCCTACCGCTCTCGCCCTCGACGCGTCGGTACGGTCGGTCAGTAAATTAAATACTACCGTTACGCGCGCGCGTCCTTTGAGTTTTTTCGTTGTTATTATTGTTGGCCAGATTTTTGAGTGATTATGGGGAAAACTATTCACAGTAGGGAAAGAAACATGATCTTGAAAGTGATGCAGTTTTTTGAAAATGAAAAAAAGAATAAACGCTTCGTCATTCCTGTCGATCAAGCTGTCAAACGAACATGTTTGGCTACTGGTTGTTCGAAAAGAACTTTGATGCGAATAAAAAACGAGGCTGCTACAGAAATTGCCAGGCAAGATGCATCTTTTGAAACAGCGAGCACTTCTTCGGATAACATCGTTATGCAACAATCGTCTTCGCCAGGCCCTTCGTCGCGTGAGGTTAAATTATCTACGCCGAGTAAAAAGAGGAAATCAAGCGCCAGAAAAATAAACTTGGATAACTTTGACCTTTGTGCTATTAGAAATATTATAAATAGCTTTTACACAGTAAAAAAGGAAATTCCAACAATGAGAAAAATTCTGGCTGCTGCTAAAGCTGATTTGAATTTTCCTGGAGGCATAGACACCTTGAGAAAAATCATGAAGGATCAACTTGGCTACAAATTTAAGAAATGTAAAAATGCACGTGAATTTCTAACACAAAAACCTGACATTGTGGCTTGGAGAGATCGTTACCTGCGTCGTCTCAAAAAAAATGATGACTTGGGTGCCGATAAAAAACCAATAATATATTTAGACGAGACGTGGATCCATTCGCACTATACCGTAAGCAAATGCTGGCAAAATAGTACGGATCAGAGTGTAAAAAAAAATTTTACTAGTGGACAGCGGTGGATTATAGTTCATGCAGGTGGAGAACGTGGTTTTGTCCCGGGAGCCGATTTGTTATATAAATGCAAAAATAAGCGTGGGGATTACCATGACGAAATGGATACTGAAAATTTCATAAAATGGCTTAATGAAAAGCTCATCCCGAACCTAGAAGAAAATTCAATTGTCGTCATTGATAATGCTCCTTATCACTCGAAACAAAGTGAAAGGCCACCTACAAGTGCCAATAATAAGGCAGATATAAAAGCATGGTTACAGACGAACAACATCTCATTTGATGAGGGTATGACCAAAAGAGAGCTGTACAACCTTGTAGTAAGAAATAGACCAGAAAAAAAGTATATAGTAGATGATTTACTAAAAAGTCACGGTCACGAAGTCATTCGTCTACCACCCTACCACTGCGATTTAAACCCGATTGAGTACATTTGGAATTTGTTAAAACAAAGGGTGGCAGACAAAAATGTAAGTCAATCGGAGCGCGAAATAGAATCATTGACAAGAGAAGCGATTGCATCAATTACGGTGGATGATTGGAGAAGAGAAGTTAATCATGTAGATAGACTAAGAAATGAATATTGGCAGAAAGATCGTATTCAAGAAAGAAATGAACAAGAATTAATAATACGATTAGGTTTAGAAAGTGACAGTGATAGTGACAGCTACTCAGAAAACACGGACAGTGAATCTGAATTGTCAGGAGTTTATTAAAAAATAAACTATAAATTATTTATTAAAATTATTTGTTTCATTAATATATGTTATAAATATACCTACATGAACCCCCTTATTGATAAACGTTGAATAGGTATCTATTGACTAATTATAATATGTTTAGCGTCAGTCACATGTTTTTCATCTGTCAAAGTGAGAATTAGACAAAACATTTTAAGTAATCAATTTTTATGCAGTTAGTACATCACTATGACGTCATTACAGCGAGGTGCCTAGTTAACTTCTGCGTGTTGTAGTCATATTATTTTTGGCTTGAGACTTGTCCAAACTTGTGTTATTTCAAAATGATTATTCACCTTGAACCATTAATGTGTTCTTGCATTTCCCTGTAATAGACAATGGACAGACACTTTATTTATTTTCAATTTTTAAAGAAAATTTCTGGAAAAGTCTTATCTGTCAATAATTACAAGATCCTGCATAAGTTTGGCACCTGTTCACCCTATCTGACCCTACAGAGGGATGAACAGAAAAGAAACCCATAAGGGATGTAGTAAGATATCTTACCAGATTGATCTGATACATACAATAGGTGTAATATTATTTGGTTAACATAATTAAAAAGTTGAGGTATTTACAATACATATGTAAATTTGTAGATATAACAAAAATTTCATAATAAATTGATTACACTTTATAATATTCTGTGGGACCCAGAGGACTGATAGAATACTAACTTATATACTTATTTTGGTAAAAAGGAACATAAATTCATATTACACCCAGGCATGGAACAAACGGCTATGTTCATCACACAAACGTTTGTCCTGGGTGGGAATCGAGCCTACAACCTCTAGCGCAGAAGCCAGGGTTACTACCAACTGAGCTGTGAGGCCAGTCAATTTGAAAGTCAATTTCATGTAACCTCTAAAGGTTGGTAATTGTCAAGGCTTGCCCTTATCCCAAAGTCATATTGTGAGTTTCTTAACCTACCCTCCAAAGTATTATTTGACCAAAACACGTTTGTCATATAAATTCTAAATTTAGAAGCTTTGACATGTCGGTTTCCTCACGATGTTTTCCTTCACCTTATTGTGAACGTGGTATTACGCACATAAATGTTTCAAGCGAAAAACTCATAGGTTCACGTCGGGATTTGAACCAGCAACCTCCGGAAACTCGGGATCAGTACCACTAGGCTACCACACTCTACAAACCCCACTACAAAACATATGTAGTCGGTTAAGATAAATATTTAGATCAATGATAAGTGTATTGCCAGCAACATACTTTTTTAACTGGTAAAGTTACGGAACGAACCGATGGCCCACCTGACGTTAAGTGGTAACTGCCCAAAGTAACACGACTTTGGTCCTCCCCTACTTAGGTACAAGAATACCCAATTTGCATCGTATGCGCACGAACACAGATGTGAAAGTGTAATGTCTCATGTGCCTGTAATTTCACCGGCAACCACGTCGTTGATTCATGGCAGAAATGGGTATGGTGGCAGTACTCTGCTCGGTCGGTGATGCTGAAGCTATATATTATTTTATTGTTTGCACATTGTACAACTTCACGTTGGTCTTTCGACCTGAATAGAGGCACGTGGTATCCATTAATTTACAGTTTATGGGTCGTTAGTTTAAAATTAATGGGAATCTCTCCGCAATCTTGATATAAATAAGTTTTGTCATATTTTTTCCATTCCATAAGAATGTATAGAGTTACTGGAGCATACAATGTGACTTGGATCTTGTACTTAAGAAGAGGCGGACCCAAGTTTGCTTTGTTACGGGCAGAGGTTACCACTTAACAACAGGTGGGCCATCTACCCCACGTGGCAACTATTAAACTTATCATGTTTGTTCAGCTGTCATATTGCGAATTGCGTTTTGTGAAAATAACAATGAAACTATTGAATTGATTAGGAACTTGTAGAAACAATAACATTTGTATAGTTACCTGTGAATATTCTGACGGCCCCACAGCTCTAACATAGATGTTTGTTCTGTGTCTGGGTGGCGATATGTATTATCTTCTAATATATAAAATTCTCGTGTCACAGTCCGAAACGGTTTGACCGATTTTTATGAAATTTTTTGTTTGTATTCGGTAGGTCTGAGAATAGGACGTGAACTATTTTTCATACCCCTAAGTGATAAGAGTGGTCAACCCAAAAAAATAATATCTCAATTATTGATCATTTTTATTTTATTTTGTTAATGTTTCAGCATTAAAAAATACATACCAACCCTAAATTTTCACCCTTCTACCATCAACCCTTTTTATTGCGATATTAGTACTTATTATTTTCATCCCTCCGTGGTCGATTACTGATATAAAAAACGTTTTTAATGACACTTTTACCTTAACGTAGCAACGCATGCCGGGTACAGCTAGTTAGTATATATATTTTCAAAATACTATTGTAAGTACGTTAGTTACTTCCCATAGTCCCAAGGAGTATCTTTCACACGATTTAATTTAGTATTGTGCACTTTCGATAAATCGTCTGTTGAGAATATATGACCAGTCTTGCGTAGCCATGTCTATGATCACGTAAATACGACAGGAATTCTATAGAATTAATTCTCCTTTAACGATGTAATGTTTTATATGCTTTGTAATTCATGTAAAGAGAAAAATAAAGTTATTAATATGCATGTGGGTATTAAAAGAAGAGGTAGACCAAAGAATATATGTATGGATTGTTTGAAAAATGAATTCCACACAGGCTGTCTAGCCCCAAAGTAAGCTAAGCGTAGCTAGTATCATGGGAACCATACAATTGATATACATAGACATAGACATTAATTTAGTATATTTTTTATTTATTTATTATATATTTAGTATATACATACTTTTTTAAATTTTATTCTATTCGAGTCACTGTTTCTCTCGAACCAGTGTGATGAAAGAATTTTAAGTGCGCCTCAAAGAGACTCCTTTCGTGGTCTTCGGATTTTTAGTTCTAGGACATGTCGGTTTCCTCACGATGTTTTCCTTCATCGTTTTGAAAACGTGGTATTGCACACATAAGTCTATCAATCGAAAAACTCATAGGTGCACGTCGGGATTGAACCGGCGACCTGCAGATTGAAACTCGGGGTCAGTACCACTAGACGACCACGCTCTGGCCACTTTTTTACACTCAGACACAGAACAAACATCTATATTCGTCACACAAATCGAACCCACGACCTACAGCGCAGAAGGCAGAGTTACTACCTGAATACATACTAAACTTTCTTGTTGCCTATGAAACTAAGTTATCTTAAGTGTGTATCACAGAATGAGCCTTCCATTCCTTAGATGGTAAAAACTAGTCTAACCTCGAACTGTTCGTGTCAATGACTAAAGCGAGAAACCTTAGTTTTTAGAGTTCCTTACTCCACGGGACCCTATTACTGATTCCTGTAACGTGCCGTCTGTCTGTCCTATTTTAAAAAGGTCGCATCAGACAGCATTGACTCACAGAATACACGTTTATTTCTTGACGGATGTATGTAATTCTTTTTTAAATGGTAGACATTGTCACACAGCGCCATCTAGCCCCAAAGTAAGCTAAGCATAGCTTGTGTCATGGGAACCAGACAACTGATATACATACTTTTTTTTAAATTCATACATAAAATATATATTGACACCCAGACAGAACAAACATCTAATATTCGTCATACAAATGTTTGTCCTCAGTGGGAGTCGAAACCACGACCTACAGCATAGAAGGCAAGGTTACTAGTTACTAGCTATCTTGATACCAAATTTCATCCAAATCCATTCAGCCGTTTGAGCGTGAAAGAGTAACAAACATTCATACATACAAACTTTCACCTTTATAATATTAGTAGGATTATTTTTCTTAAGGATCTAGAGCATTTTTTTATTGGTACGGAACCATTGCGTTTGTCGTACTCGCGCTTGGCTATTATCGCATCGCGTTGTCTACTTTGTGATGTAAATGTGAAAAACGTGGGTAGTATCACAAAGTTTCACTGTGTGTACCGTGAAATTGCGAGTGTGATAAAATCATGCAATACTTACATTGCGTTTTGTTGCAAATCTTGATCCTAACATTAGATTTCGTAGTTACTTACTCTGGTCACTGGCCTCACAGCTCAGTTGGTAGTAACTCTGCCCTGTAGGTCGTGGGTTCGATTCCCACCCAGGACAAAAATTTCTGTGACGAGCATTAATGTTTCTTCTGTCTGGTTGTTAATATGTACACAAAAAGTATACATGTTTTCTATCTGTCACCTGGATCCCATGGTACAAGCTATGCTCAGTTTTGGGCTAGATAGCAATGTGTGAAATGTCCACCATTATTTATATTTACTTTTACGAAAGGTAAACTTTGTAAAAAAATTAATAACTACAGTTATTTCTATCAGCTGAGAACTCGGACAAGTTATACTCGTTTTTCTTGTTTAATAATGACCATATAAATATCAGAATAACACTATTTTTCCTTTGATCCCTTAAAACAAGTTTTAGACTCAAATAATAGTTATTCCTTTAATCTGGAAGTCTTCAAGAGGAGAGTGAATATGTTCCTTCTAGGCGCGCGCATGCTACATCGTAGACCGCATCGTCACTTAACATCAGGTGAGATTGCGCTCAAATGTGAGCCTATCTATACAAATATGTATTGGAGTGTTTATTTGTAATATTAAAATAACCGGTTTTTACTAAGTATGGATATATACACGGTACATATACCAAAACAACAATTTTTACAATTTTTGTCTGTCTGTTTGTTCCGGCTAATCTCTGAAATGGCTGGACCGATTTTGACGGGACTTTCACTGGCAGATAGCTGATGTAACAAGGAGTAACTTAGGCTACTTTTCCTAAGGCTAAAATAGGGGTGCGTGATAAAACCGAATTCCACGCGGACGAAGTCTAGAATAAAAACAAAACTATATTATTTCAACAAATAGTATCTAAAATGTGTAAAGATTCTTACATATTCATCGCAGTTGACGCTAGAACATCTCGTTTTCCAACTATTTTTATCACTTCAATTTATTATACAACAACAAAACGGCCATCTTGGAATGATAAATATAAAATGGCGTCAGTATTTTGTTTTGAAAATGACGTAAATAATGTACCTAATGTATTTAAACTAAATATACGTTTGACTGGCCTCACAGCTCATTTGGTAGTTATTCTGCCGTCTAGCTGGATAATGGTAAATTACAGTTTTTTAATGTGATTAATGTTACGGACCGGGGAGACGTACTTGGTGTAAAGTGGTAATGTCAGCCCATAACAAGCAATGAGACTTGGGTCCTCCCCTACCTAAGTACCAAAACCCAAGTCGCATCGTATGCGCCCGTGACTCTGAGGCGAAGGTGAAATGTCTCAAGTGCTTGTAATTTCACCGGCAACCATACCTTGTAACAACGCGAAAATAAAAATAGGTATGGTGGCATCACTTCCCCAGACGAACTTGCCATAACTACTGCAACATAAAAGTTTTTTATCGGTTGGACCACCGAAAAACCTGGGGGAAAATGACCAAAATTCCAAGGTTGACGGTATTTTCACACTCCGAAAACAACTGTATGTGGCAACACTAAGCTATGACCTAATTGGTGGCCTCCGGCACGTATCGTGCGCGTGCGCGCGACCTCGCTCGGAGGCTGCGCATCTGCGTACGCCCGTTTTTATCGCTTCAGAAAGGTGGTGCGTACTTGTGGTAGATGTGAAATCTTTTTTTTTTGTACTAAGTATATAAATATTGGTACACAGCGCCATCTAGCCCCAAAGTAACCTAAGCATAGCTTGTATCATGGGAACCAGACAACTGATATATATATTGATTGACTGATGAACTGATGTGCAGTTATAAGGATCGTGCTCGCGAAACAAGGAAGCCCTTAAGGGTTTCTGCTGTTCTTCCCCATGGCGGGTCGGATAGGGTTTGAACACGCGTCAAACTTAGCGATAAGTACGCGTGACGTTATGTATTGAATATTATTGACGTTTCCAAGACATTTCTTTATGAATTCTTTAAAGTTTTTGACTTTGACATACTTAAATACTTTTTCAAATTCCGTTTAATTACGGCATTGACAAGAAGGTCGCGACTTGAGAAGATTTAAAATTGTAATGCGTAGGTTGGTATACGCGCGTACAGATGTCAGGTTTGAGTCAAAGCCAAGGCTATTCCCGTATTTTGGGTGGTCGGTTGGGGACTTATTCTTGACCTTGTGACATGTCGTAGACGACATTTAATCGCGGTTTATTTTTTCTTTCGTTTCCTCAGGTTTGACTGGTTTGAGTCAAAGCCAAGGTTATTCCCATATTTTTTGTATCGGTTGGGGACTTATTCTTGACCGTCGTAGACGACATTGAACCGCGTCTTGATGGTGACTTCAAAAAACAATGTATTTTGTAAATATTGTATCTTTGTGAATAAAAAAATAATAATATAATAATTACAAAATTTACTTAAGTTGCATGTTGCAATTATAATATCGACCCTTGACCGCCGACTTTTCGTAGATTTTTTATCTGTGCTATATAAAGACTTATCTGCGTGTTATAAAAAAAAGTTCTTGATTTGATTTCATTATATTATTTGCTACTCGTTGTGAAAAAACAAATGTAGGTAGGTAGTCAAGGTAATCGGGTAAAGCCATTTGCATATTTGAATATTTTGCCATAGACTATAGAAGTCTACGTTTGTTTGTGTCAAAATATTGAACCGGAAATACTAGCCTGTTGTTGAGTCAAATTCATTTCGTATATCTCAGATGTTTACCTCGAGGTGACCTCAGAATACGTCGGTTTATTTTCTAGGTCATGTCAAAATTAATGTTGTTTTTAATTGCATGGCTAATGAATATATTAAAATAAAATCAAAATATTTAATTGATTATTTTGGGGAGTCTTTTGTCAATAATGTAAGACATGAAATTAAACATTGTCATATATAATGTGTTTGTCATATATATAAGTCGATACTTATGTTGTCGTTTTAACTAGTTGTTATATATTTTTAATATGGTATTGTTACGGAACGAGCTGATGTCCCACTTGGTGTTAAGCGGTAAACTCTGCCCGAGACCTAAGGGTCATCGTATGCGCCCGTAACTCTTGAGACGTGTAGCGAATGCGTTACTGCTTGGCGGCACAAATGGGCATGGTGGCAGTACTTCCCCGGGCGGACTTGGCGTGAGTTCTACTGATACTTATCATTGTTATTATTTATCATTCATCATTGTGCACGAAATAGCCATTTTGGAGTTGAAAAAAGAGATTTTTGTAGAATGTTGACTGTCCGTTAAAATTTTGTATATGTGCCAAGGTGTAGCGTCGGTTTATTCTAAAGCCTCCAACCCGCTTAACTTGGGCCTCGGCGATGCGTCATTTACATATTAAATTGTTTGCGAGTTAATAAAAAATATTCGATTAGTTAAGCGCTTAAACAAAAAGTTATGTAAGTTATAAAATTAATTTTAAAAATAAATAAAATTGGAGTGTCTGTTTGTAATATTAAATATAATGCATATGGATGTATACACAGTACATACAAAACAACATTTTTTTTAAAAAATTGTCTGTCTGTCTGTCTGTTTGTTCCGGCTAATCTCTGAAATGGCTGGACTGATTTTGACGGGACTCTCACTGGCAGATAGCTGATGTAACAAGGAGTAACTTAGGCTACTTTTCCGAGGGGTAAAATAGGGGTGCAACTGCAACAGCTAGTTTTAAAAATATGTCCTCCAAGGGCGAGATAACGAGGAATCATTGACTGGCCTCACAGCTCAGTTGGTAGTAACCCTACCTTCTTCGCTGTAGGTCGTGGGTTCGATTCCCACTCAGGACAAACATTTATGTGACATTTGTAACATCGATGTTTGTTCTGTGTTCTGTGTCTGTTGTTAATATGTATTATATGTATGTATTTACAAAAGAAAAGTATATAAGTATGTATATCAGTTGTCTGGTTCCCATGATACAAGCTATGCTTAGCTTACTTTGGGTCTAGATGGCGCTGTGTGACAATGTCCACCATTATATATTATTATTATTATTATTCTCGTTCGTTGGTGGCAAACTTTTCGTTATGCATTATCTACATTCTCGCGAAATTGTGTTCTAAACATTGACTTAACAGACAATGTGTACATTGAGCGTGGTATGTATTGCGCAGTTGCGTGTCCCAATACGAAAACTAGGACGGCGTATCTTCGATAACGTATTGCGCGTAACAAAATTGCGTTGTTCGCGCAATGAATACGATGAGGTTTCCGTTGATAATCTTTTATCGGACTACTAGCTGTTGCCCGCGACTTCGTCCGCGTGGAATTCGGTTTTATCACGCACAGTCAAAAAACACCAGGTGGGCCGTCGGCTCGTTCCGTAACTGTATCACATACAAAATATTACCCGAAAGCTATAGATTAAAATTAGACCACCGATGGAGGGCGGATGTGTCGTTATGTTTGTCGTTTTCTAACGGAACATATTATCGTCTGCGCGTATGGTAATAATGGAACGGTTATTTTTGGCACTGAATTAACGGTTTTCGGGTAAATTTCGTTAGAACATTTTTTTGAGTTTGCTCCTTGGGATTCTTTTAAAGTACCCGGTATGAAAATTTGGTGGGTGGTAAAATCTGGTGTTAAAGAGGGTTACGATAGATAAATAAATAAATAAATACTGTTGGGCATTTCGCGCAGCTTCATCTAAGCTCAAAGTAAGCTAAGCTTGTATCATAGGAACCAGATAACTGATTAAATACTTAAATGCTTTTCTTTTTTGTAAATACATATCAACACCTAGACACAGACCAAACACCTATGTTCGTCACGCAAATGTTTGTCTTGGGTGGGATTCGAACCCACGACCTAGAACGCAGAAGGCATTACTACTTATTACTACAGCTGAGCTGTGAGGCCAGTCAAAATGATGACATATGTCGTTGCACTTAAAGAGTTAACTCCAGTCACGAGTAGGAACTATTTTTTTCGACTATTATTCTGTTGTTCAGTATTCTCACCCTCAATTAAAATTTTAATTATATATTGTTTTAATAAATATGAATTCAAATTAGAAAATATACTCAAAAAAGAATATAAAAGATATAACTCAAAATTCACATCAAAACAGTTATATTAGGAAACCTCTTTTCTTTTCTCTACATCTCCTTGAGATTACTGTGACATTTTTGTATAAAAGAATTATTACAAACCAGTTGACGCATGTCTTCGAATTCTTAATTCTAGGGCATGTCGGTTTCCTCACGATGTTTTCCTTCGCCGTTTTGAGAACGTGATATTGTGCACATAAATCTTTCAATCGAAAACTCATAGGTACCATAGAATCCTTATTTTGTAAATAAATATTAACACCTAGACACAACAAACATCGATGTTCGTCACACAAATGTTTGTCCTAGGTGATAATCGAACCCACGACCTACAGGTCAGAAGACAGTTACTACCAACTGAGCTGTGAGACCAGTTGAACACGTAAGATACATACACGCATAATATGTATTTTAGTTACATCGTATTGCAGTTCGTTCGCACAAGATTACGTTTACAATTTCGTGGAAAATATCGTTACGCTCACGAAAAACTGTTCTTTTTTATTTGATTTAGTTACGGAACGAGCCGACGGCCCATCTGGTGGTAAGTGGTAACCTCGGCCCATAACAACCGATGCGACTCGGGTCCTCCCCTACTAGGTACGACAAGACCCAAGTCGCATCGTATGAACCCGTAACTACGAGACGTGTAGGTGGAATGTCTCATGTGCCTATAATTTCACCGGCAACCACACCTTTCAAACCGGAACACAGTAACGCGAACGCGTTACTGCTTGGCAGCAGAAATGGGCATGGTGGCAGTACTTCCCCGGATGAACTTGGCGAGTTCTGCTGTTCTTGAAATTCTCTGTTCTCGTATAAATTACCAATTATATTCAGAAAATTCTCGAAAACTATTCTGTCATTCATCCAAGACTGTTGTTTTCGCGTGTGAGTCACCGACCTGTTTCAAAAGTTACGTAAGAACGTGATTACACGGCCAAAGTGGCTGAAAATACGCATTTGATATAAATATTCGCTTGAACGTTGGCTGTGTGATATTCAGGCAAGCGACAGCTGATAGATAGATAGATAACACTTTATTGTAATCAGTAACAATATACAACAGAGTGAAACAACGGGCGGTCTTATCGCTACAAAGCGATCTCTTACAGCCAACCTATGGATGGACAAAAACTACTAGACTTTTTATGGGGCTTTGTGGTTCATCTAAGATTGGTTTAAAATATAATGATGAATAAAATATAATGATAGGTGACGGAGATTATAGAAATAAGCTAGCTGCGCTCGCGGCTTTGCTCGCATTGAATTAACTAACCTTAATAACTAGCCTTAGTTAGTTCTTACAACATCTCCTATCTGCCAGTCTGCGGGACTTTTTAACCGTTTCTGATGGATGCACAAATTTATAGTTTTTGTTAATAGTTACATACGTATATCTAGTTCTGACGAAACTATACCATTAAAAAAAATTAAGTGTCCGTTTGTAATGTAGCTTATTACTAAATTAGCTTGCTTAGATTATTACTGTTATGTGGCTTATTACTTATCTACTAAATACATATGAAAGTATATAGGTAATAAAAAATCTTGTAACTTTCTAACTGTCTATCAGATGCATAGACAAAAAGCTAAAGATTTTCTCTGGATCGTCTCCGAAACGGCTGGACCTAAGACGGGACTCTCACTGGCAGATATCTGATGTTCTAAAGAGTAACTTAACTTACTTTTCCGTAGGGTATTAAAGAGGTTCGTGAAAAAACAATACCATTTTTGATGTGAAACATCTATAGGCGCACGTAAAACCGATTTCTGGCGTGGCGACGCGTCGCCACGGCATGCGTTGCATATTACGTCGATGTTTCACATCTGCCAGGTGTCCCGTGACGGCTCACATTTTTTTTAAATTATTCTACACATTTGATTTCGTTGTATTATTATTATTTTATGTCTTTATAATTTTTCTGTATTAATTTTATATCCTTAATGATTGCACGTCATGTAATGACAGAGTTTGTAGAATTATTTTATGTAACTTTAACATCATGTACATACTACCAGGCATTATGCAAATAAATGATTCTGATTCTGATTCACGCGAAGTTGCTAGTAAACAGATAACCTTCATTGATTTAACTGAAGACCGACAACAGCTGACATCTGTCCCCGCTGCGGTGACGTCACCAGCTTTCAATAACAGATAATCAACTAGTAAATAATGTGACGTCAATGAATATTCAATTACCGAGACACGTGCAAAATCACTGAGCCCCTGTCTCGAATATTCTTACATCACGTATTATATGACCGGCCTCACAGCTCAGTTGGTAGTAGCGCTGCCTTCTGCGCTGGAGGTCGTGGGTTCGATTTCCACTCAGGCAAACTTTTGTGTGACGAACATAGATGTTTGTTTTGTGTATGGGTGTTGATATGTATTATATGTATGTATTTACAAACAAGGTATATAAGTCTGGTTTCCATGATACAGGCTGTGCTTAGCTATTCTGAGTGGTAGCATTTTTTTTTTGTTTGTACCTACATACTTTTATTTCTAATGTAACACAAAATAAATAAATATATTTTTCTTAATTTTGGGGCTAGATGGCGCTGTTTGAAATGTCCACCATATTATTATTTCTTTTTCAAAATGTTGCTTAATATTTGATTGAAAAAAATTACATGTTATTGGCTAAGTAAGATAGTAACTAAAATTGAAATTTCAGTTATAAGGAAATATGATGATGCTAGGTTAATTTTAGAGTTGTACTCTATAATTATGTGTGTCACATTGACGAGTAGATCGCGTTTGCGTGACAGCTGCTAAAATTCAATTTACAAGATGTCACTTCAAATTTAATGTGCTAATATATTTGTCGAGATATATATTTGGCACACAGTTTTAACTTAGTACCAATTCTTACATATATTTTATAATCCAACCGATGCGTGATTAGAGTCTGAATGATTCAATATTTGTATTATTTATCAACAATAATAATAATTCGTTTCACAAATCTTTTGTACATTAGTTTAGTATATGAACAATGTTTAATTTATGTATATTTTTAATTTAGATTGATATTGTGTATTTAGCACGAATTAACACGATTTGAACTGAATTTAATATTTATGTTAGGAGAAATATTTCTTGCTTATCTTTACTAGGCACTTTTGTGTATTTAAGATGACATTGAGATACTCTTTAAAGGAACGAATGAGACAACTGGTTGACCTAAATATCTTGACCTGCCTACTTAAACGCGACCAATATTATAATTTATGTACGTATATAAATTTAATATGACAACTTTACAGGTAACTTATTAAAAATTGTTTTTCCCCGTCAAGAGACCCATCGCTGTACAGCGACGAACCTCCAAAGGTTTTCATAAAAATAGTATAAAGGGGCAACCCGGTGTATACTACGGGTCGAAGGGAAGACCGGTGCATATCAAAAGTTTTCTTTTAAGCTTTAGCGTCGCTGTGTCTCATAGAGCGCAGTGTACCGGCCTACAGCAGTGTTCAACCACTGTTTGTACGTATCTGATCTGGCATTTAAGAGGCGCTGAGGTGGCTGGGCAATTGTTTTTCAACAAAACATTGGTCCCGGTAACCCGTTGGATCTATCCCTATCCTATAAATTCCTTTTATCTGTCCGATAGCTTATCATCAAATCCCATTTACTTAACAGCAGAAAAAAATAACTAATATCCTCCTACATATTCGATTTGGAGCGCTTTTACTGAATCTTTTTCGGATTTACAAAACGTCCGATTAACAAAAAACTCTTCACGTAAAATCTAAAATCCATTCTGGTCATTACAATTTCGTCTATATAGACGACACTCTAATTCTTTCCAATTAATCTCATTCACATCCTCGACTAGTCCTCCCAAGAATCTCCAATCCCAAACCCGGTAACGATCAATACACAGCGGCCCACGCTGCAGTGTGTTGACGAAGCGCTCTCTTGTGATCAGGTACTAGGGCCTTCGCGCCCGGTCGCTCAAACGTCGGGTGGACGAGCTGTGGGGGGATCGGCGCGGGCATACACAACGACATCAGCCGCTGCTTGCTCGTGCACACGCATAGGTAAGTCACACGACTTTTTAGTACCACGTTCTCAAAACGGTGAAGGGAAACATCGTGTGGAAACCCGACATGTCCTAGAACTGAAAATTCAAAGACATGTGTCAAGTGCACGAAAGGAGCCTCTTTGAGGCGCCCTTAAAATCCTTTCACCACACTGGTTTGACCAGTGACTCGAATAGATAGACGACCTTGTAATCCAAGCGCATAGGTCATAGTTAGGTCATCAGTTAGGTCATCAGTCCGACCTTATGATTGCCTGACCTCCCAAAAATGTGTTGTACTGTATGGTTAGATTTTGGTCTGTAGTAACGGGGGTGACTGATTAGCCATCTGTTAATTAGTACGGCTGTCTCATCTATAACTGGTGAATTACTACATGCATAGTCTAAAATTATTTATTATATTATATTTTATATTAACTGTAGAAGGAATACATACTAGAAAAATGTTTGTATGAAGAAAGCGAAACAAAAACACAGTGTTGCTACTTATCTGAATTTGACTTATGTACTAGGGTAATGACATTGTGAAGTCAATAACTTAACCAAACAAACAAGCAACGTTTCGTCGCTAAAACAGTTGATAAAGTTTTACAAAAAACATGATAAGGGTTAGGCGTTAGTAAACATAATTTAAAATCAATTTGTTGTTTTGGGACAAACAATAAAATTTCTTTTTTATTTCGTTACTAATAATCACGTTAATATTAATCTCGTAATCTAAAGATATTTAGTTAAATATATACGTTCAGATACATTCATACTTAGATTCACGTCTTCATCCCTGAAGGGATAGCCAGAGCTTTAGCCTTGTAGGTTTATACTACCGTAGACGTGATTAGGTGTGAGCTCACCGCCGCGTTCCCACGAATTGCTCGACTAAAATTTCTTCCAGTAATTCATTTCTCAATAACTCAATAAATCAATAATGTTACCTACAGTTTATGCATATTATTATACGTTCAAAAAATATTATTTTTTTGGTGTTTTTACGGACGAACTGACAGCCCACCTGGTGTTAAATGGTAACCTCTGCCCATAACAACTGTACAGTACAGTATGGCGACTTGGGTCCTTCCCTACTAGGTACGACAATACCCCAGTCGCGTCGTATGCGCTCGTAACTCTGAGACGTGTAGGTGGAATGTCTCGTGTGCCTGTAATCACACCGGCAACTACACCTTCAAACCGGAACTCGTCTGGCGGCAGAAATGGGCATGGTGGCATTACTTACCCGGACGAACTTGGCGTGAGTTCTACTGCTCTTTGGTAGCAATACAATACAGTGTTGCTGTGTCGCGGTTGACAGGTGCCGATTCACCCGCCGCTCGCAAAAGCCCGATCATGTTGAGAGCGGGCGCGAGGCACCCGGATGCTGACGGCAGCCACGCGTCGTCGTCGCACGGCCAGGACTCGAACCTGGACCCGAACGCGCTCTACGCGACGCTCAACGAGTACCTGCTAACTGAGGGCAAGTTTCAACCGAAACTGTGTCTACCCGCAGAATCTGAGGTGAGGATCAGTTTGATATATATATCTGTTTTTGAGGGTAGCATAAGAGTTATTTTATTTTAAGACTATTCATCAATTTTTGTTAAGTAAAAAATATAAAAAAATTGTTTGGAATGTAAAAAATAGGGTCACGTGTACTTATCGGTAAAATTGACGCCTGTTCAAACCCGGGGAAGAACAGCCAGACACCCCTAAGGGAGGGATTGTGTTACCAGCTACTTGAAATTTTACTTATTTTAATGTATCAACAGAACGGTGATGTGACTACCGGGGCTCGAGACGGCGCCGCCCACGTGCTGCGATGTCTCAAGGTGTGGTACGACCTGCCGGCCGAAGTGTTCATCGACGCCATCACACTGTTCGACAGGTAATTACACGGTACGAGCCGATGGCCCACCTGTGGTAACCTCGGCCCGTAACAACCGATGCGACTCGGGTCCTCACTTACAAGGTACAAGACCCAAGACGCATCGTATTCGCCCCTAACTCTGATACTACACGTCTTTATGTGATACAGTATGGTACAAGCCGATGGCCCACCTGGTGTCATGTGGTAACCTCTGCCCGTAACAAGCGATGCGACTCGGGTCCTCACCTACAAGGTACAAGACCCAAGACGCAACGTATGCCCCCCTAACTCTGATACTACACGTCTTTATGTGATACAGTTATGGTACGAGCCGATGGCCCACCTGGTGTCAAGTGGTAACCTCTGCCCGTAACAAACGATGCGACTCGGGTCCTCACTTACAAGGTACAAGACCCAAGACGCAACGTATGCCCACCTAACTCTGATACTACATGTCTTTACGTGATACAGTATGGTACGAGCCGATGGCCCACCTGGTGTCAAGTGGTAACCTCTGCCCGTAACAAACGATGCGACTCGGGTCCTCACTTACAAGGTACAAGACCCAAGACGCATCGTATACCCCCCTAACTCTGATACTACACGTCTTTATGTGATAGTTATGGTACGAGCCGATGGCCCACCTGGTGTTCAGTGGTAACCTCTGCCCATAACAACCGATGCGACTCGGCCTGTATCTCAATCACATAAAAAAAAAATGCTTTTGGTATAACTACTTAATTATCGTTAACTTCAGGTCGTTTAATTCAGTTTTAACTTTTTTATTCTTTAAGCTAGTTCAAGTTATTATTGTGGTGCAAATAAAATATTTTTAATTTTCAGTCGTCTGGTTCCCATGACACAAGCTATGCTTAGCTTACTTCGGGGCTAGATGGCGCTGTGTGACAATGCCCACCAATATTGTTAATATTAATGTAAAATTTTCAGATTTCTCACAAAAATGAAGGTGCGTTCGTGCCACGTTCCGTGCATCACGGTCGCGTGCATGAACATAGCTATCGAGGATTACGCCAAGCACAACCACGCTGAACGTAACGTCACTGTCGAAGAGCTGGGTGAGATATCTATACAAATATATAAAATTGGAGTGTCTGTTTGTAATAAAATAACCGCTTTTTACTAAGTGCATATGGATGTATACACGGTACATATACCAAAACAACATTTTTTACAATTTTGTCTCTCTGTTCGTTCTGGCTAATCTCTGAAATGGCTGGACCTGATTTTGACGGGACTTTCACTGGCAGATAGCTGATGTAACAAGGAGTAACTTAGGCTACTTTTCCGAGGGTTAAAATAGGGGTGCGTGATAAAACCTTTTAAGAGCAGTAGAACTCTAGCCAAGTTCGTCCGGGGAAGTACTGCCACCATGCCCATTTCTGCCGCCAAGCAGTAACGCTTTCGTGTTACTGTGTTCCGGTTTGAAAGGTGTGGTTGCCGGTGAAATTACAGGCACACGAGACATTCCACCTACACGTCTCACCGTTACAGGCGCATACGTTGCGACTTGGGTCTTGTACCTAGTAGGGGAGGACCTAAGCCGCGTCGCTTGTTATGGGCTGAGGTTACCACTTAACACCAGGTGGGCCGTCAGCTCGTTCTGTAACTGTATTACATAAAAAAAAAAACCTAATTCCACGCGGACGAAGTCGCGGGCAACAGCTAGTTAAATCATAAATATGCCATTTTTTGTATAATTATGTTGATTGTTTGTACGACAGTATCGATCTCCCAGTCGGCGTGCACCGCCGGCGACGTGTCGCGCATGTCGCGCATCATAGTGGACAAGTTGTCGCTGACGGGCGTCGCGCGACGTCGCACAGCGTTCGACTGGCTGCGGCTGCTGCGAGCCTTGTTGGACGCTAGTGCACCTATACCGCAACTGACACAGGTATACACATCATAGTGGACAAGTTGTCGCGCAGTGGACAAGTTGTCGCATAGTGGACAAGTTGTCCTTGACCGGTGTAGCACCCCTTTCGGCGAGCAAATGCGTCTATACAGCAACTAACATAGGTGATTACGTCATAGTGGATAAGTTGTCGCTGACCGACATCGTACATTTTTTGACAAGCAATGCACCTATATCGCAATTAACACAGGTTATTACAGTTATAGTGGCCGCCTTGTCACGCAGTGGAAAAGTTGTCCTGAACTGACATAGCACCGCTTTCGACAAGCAAATACACCTATACCGCAAATAAAAAAAAATAAAAAAAATAGGTAATTACATCATAGTGGACTAGTTGTCACGCAGTGGACTAGTTGTCACGCAGTGGACTAGTTGTCGCATAGTGGACAAGTTGTCGCATAGTGGACAAGTTGTCACAACTTGTGGGACTGCCTCACAGCAGAAACATTTGTGCGACTAACGTATATGTTTCTTCTGTCTGGCTGTTAATATGTATACATGTATTTATAAAATAATATTTTCCACCAATTATTTATTTATTGTTAATATTATTTGTTCTAGGAGAGCGACTTGATCAATTTGTTGGAGATAGTTGCGTGCGACGCTACTTGTGTGAACGCGCGAACCAGCGAGCTGGCACTCGTGCTCCTCTACTACAAACTGGGTATGTAGACATTGAATTTACGTGTCGTGGGTTCGATTTCCACCAAATACAGATATTTGTGTGACGAACATTGTTCGTTCCGTGTCTGGGTGTTAATATTAACATCCAGACACAGAACAAACATCTGACGTTTCGTCACACAAATGTTTGTCCTTGGTGGGAATCGAACCCACGACCTACAGCGCAGAAAGTAGGGTTACTAACCAACTGAGCTGCGAGGCCAGTCCAATATGGAAATAAAGTTTTTTATATTATATTGTTTGTTATATAGAACCGCTGCTGGTTGAGTGGTCTCGCGCGCCAGAGCTGCCTGAGCAAGCGTATCATCTGTACGAGTTCGCATCACAGCTGCAACACTACTGCTCCGTAAGTTAACGCTAAGTTCACCACGGGGTAGGCGAGCCGAAGGCCCACCTGTCTTGTGGGGTAACCTTTGCCCGTAACAGCCGATGCGACTTGGCTCCTCTCCTACTAGGTACAACACCCAAGTCGCATCGTATGCGTCCGTGTAGGTGAAATGTCTCATGTGCCTGTAATTTCACCGACAGCGCACCGAAACGCGAATGCGTCAGTGCTTAGCGTCAGAAATGGGCATGGTGGCAGTACTTTCCCGGGCGAATTCGGCGTGAGTTCTACTGGTCTTGAGTAGGTTGTGTTGTGGGGGTAGAGTGAAGTTGGTGATGTTTTGCCCCTGATTGTGGGGGGTAGAGTGAAGTTTATAATATTTTGCCCCAGATTTTAGTGGGTAGAGTGAAGTTTATGATATTTTGCCCCTGATTGTGGGGGGTAGAGTAAAGTTGATGTTGTTTGCCCCTGATTGCACTTAGTATAAAGCGGTTATTTTAATATTACAAACGGACACTCGCAATTTTATTTATTTTTATGTATGTGTTGTCAGATGTCGGACGCGTCGCTGATGCGCGTGCGCAACCTGGTGCGCGACGTGGTGTCGCGGTACGAGGCGCGCGCGGCCCAGCCGCAGCGGCAGCGGCTTGTGTGGCGGCTGTCTGAGCGGACACTCAAGGTATACCATATACCATACAGTACCATATATACGTGTATATATATATAAGATTACTGGTGGACCCCCCACTGGCCAACGAAACAATAAGAATAATATTGTTTGTTTTTATATCGTTTAGGTGCTAGAACGAGCTGAAGGCCCACCTGATGTTAAGTGGTAACTCATAGACAACAGCAATACGACTCGAGTCCTCTCCACCAAAGTACGAGACTCAAATAGCATTGCGTTGCGTCCCATCACCCCGAGACGGGGATGTTACGTCTCATTCGCGTGTAATTTCAATTGTATATATTATTGAAAAAAAAAACTATATACATAAACATACTTAAAATATTATAGTTTAGGTTATAGCTACAGTGTTCACATGAATTGTTACTCTAACTACATGTCAAATTTTAACTAGCCTCGCAGCTCAGTTGGTTAGTAATCCTACCTTCTGCGCTGTAGGTCGTGGGTTCGATTCCCACTCAGGACAAACATTTGTGTGACAAATATAGATGTTTGTTCTGTGTCTGGGTGTTAATATGTATTTATAGAAAAGTATATAAGTGTGTATATCAGTTGTCTGGTTTCCATGATACAAGCTATGCTTAGCTTACTTTGGGGCTTAGCTTTGGGTGCTGTGTGACAATGTCCACTAATATTATATTATGTGAAGGTGCTGCGCCCTACCGACCGTCTCACGTCCCTGTTGCCGACCATCGAGGAGCAACAGCTCGCTTCCGAGTGTACGCCCGCCAGGAAGAGGTACCACCACACCTTACAACGCATATATATTATTAAAAACTACCATCTACCATCGAGGGTTGAATTATTGAAGTATTTAATATCACAATTTAAAAATAGAGGTCGGCGGTAGAAGAGTGAAAATTTAGGGTTGTATGTATTTTTTAATGCTGAATCATACAAAAATTCATAAAAAAAATTGGAGAAAAAAAATTTAAATTTGGGGTGGATTAACCTTATCGTTTAGGGGTATGAAATAGTTTGCGTCCTATTCTCAGACCTACCGAATACACAAACAAATTATAAAAATCGGTCAAGCTGTTTCTTAGGAGTTTTACAAACACTGTGACACGATAATTTTATTATTGTAAAATGTCCAACAGATCAGGCAGCGAATCCAGCGAGAGCGAGGAGACGAGCGATTGGCCGCGCAGCCCCGTACTGCCCGTCTACTGCGACAACTGAACATCACATGGCCTTCCACCCCGCCACGGTCGGACACCCCCTGGCTGAATGCACTTCAATACTTACCCCCTAACGCGCTGATATGCAACAATAAAATGTATTTCTATCCTGAGTGCGATGCAAGCACTGGCTGAAGTCGACTGGCCAAAATTAAGAAATGTCAACATGTGTCAAAAGTGACTTCGCCGGACCTGGTTAACATTCGCCGCTACAAATAATGTTTTTCTATCCTGGGTGCGATGCGATTACTGGCTGATATCAACTGGCCAAAATAAGAAATGTCAACGTCAAGTGTCAAAAATGACCTCGCCGGAGCTGGCTGAACAGCATTCGTCACTAGAAAAAAGAAAATATGATAATGCCACAGCCTGAATAGCTTTGGAAAGTGAACCGGACGCAGAGAACTACAGATTATACAAAATTTTTGACACAATACAATTTGAAAGTTTCTTGTTGCTGTGTTAAATTTGTATGGGTGGCTAGGTTAAGCGGGTGTATTTGGAAGACATTATATTCTGTTAGTATGCGTGAAATTATAAATTTAGCAAAAACATGCTTTATTTCATCATTCAGTTTGGTGATCCCACATTTCAAAAATCAAAATTCCGTGTTCTTTGTTTCAGTGTGTCTGTAGTTTTAAGTAATAAGTTTTTAGTTATAATAACGAAAAAAAAAATAAAAAAAAAACGACTACGGAGTATTAATAATTTATGTATGGTATTAAGTTTCAATATGCATTTGACATAAGCAATTCCGATTATGTAAATTAATTCAATTGAAAATTCGAAATATATCGATTTGAAATCATTTAACTTTTTTTAATTTCATTTCCATTCGCGAATTGATTCTCACTCCGCGGTTTTGGCTCCAAAATTACTTGGCGGAAGTGTTTACTACTTTGTAGTCGGAAAAAGTGCATTAAAAATCAAAAAAATACTATAAAACGAGAATTTGCACCAATTTTAATTTAATTTTTAAAGTGTATTTTTTTTATTAATTATGTACTTAGAATTAATATTTCGTTTGCCCTTATCCAATGTCGAAAACAGCTTTAATTCATTATTTTAATTATCGTATAGCGGCAGAGATCGATTTCGGTTGCTTCACACTGTGATTATTAATAAGTAAGGGATGTTGTGCGAATTCCAATTTTTATTTTAAGTTTTCATGGAAAATTTGATTGATTTACGCTTAAGTTTAATCGCTGCGGATGGATTGTGTTGCGTTGCACCGCGTTGCATATCAACAGACGAACTTATCTGGACAAAACATACATAACTATGAAATTACAGGCACATGAGACATTACACCCAGCTCCCAGAGTTACGGGCGCATACGGTGCTACTTGTGTCTTGTAACTAGTAGGGGAGGACCCGAGTCGCATCGGTTGTTACGGGCAGAGGTTACCACTTAACACCGGGTGGGCCGTCGGCTCGTTCCGTAACTATCATTCCACACAAAAAACGGACTGCTATCTCTATCTTATATGTGGTTAGTTGTTTCTTTATTGTACACAGATAACCAAATTCCAAGAAAGTGACAAAGTAACATGAAATACAAGGGCGAGCTTAACCTTAAGAAGAGTTATCGTCCAGCAAACCTTTGATGGTTGAGAAAGGTGATTTAATAAAGGTTATAAGATAAGAATTTGGAAAGGAATAATAAAGAGAAAACTTAATCTTAAGGCTTAAATTGCCTCGTTCATCTATTTAAAATCATAATCACATACATTTTTTTTTTATGGAAAGGTAACTTCGTCTGTTGCATTGCGATGCGTTGTAAAGTAATACATAAAACAGCAGTGGATTTAAATTTGAAAACAAAAATGTCCACCGACTATCTATTATTTTAAGCAATTCTTGTTGGTAAATAAGCATTTTGTTTTATAAAGCTGCCAATATTATAATAGTCAAATTTATTTACTAATTTGAAGACGATAATGCATTTTTATGACAAAAATGTATTTTATTTGTGCGAATCATACATCTGAAAATATTCGCACCAATCTTCAACATTTTTATATATGACTTGTTTATTTACTAGTGGAATGTATATTTTAAGTATTAAAAACAACATATTGTAGTTATTAAAATATTTCACTACGACTAACTCTTGTAGAGTTAAAAAAAATTTGCATACAAACTATATAATTTTCATAATATTTTAGTGTAATCATATTAGATTAGCTTAAAAACGAAATGACAAAAAAAAAATACAAATATTGAAAAAATAAAAAAAACGATCTCAAGTTCTTAGATTGTCAGCATAATTGTAACAAATATATATAAAATAAAATAATAATGTCTGTTTCGATTATCATTTTAATTATGTGCTTATAATATGTAAATTGTAATATGTGTGTGTGAATGCAAGAGTTTTTTTAACTGTAGATTTTGACGCTTGATACTTGTAAATTTGAAACTTTTAGAGAAAACTTAAATATTTAGTTTAAGAAAGAATTGAATTATTAATAGCAGCTCTGTGATAATCATAAGTAACATCATAGATATTAGTGAATTTTACAAGAATTTTTAATATCTTCATAATCGTCTTTGTGGGTAGACTAAATTTTAATTTTTTTACATCTGTGGTACTGATTTACTAAACTAAGCCCATTGACAGCATCTCTATTCGTCAATATGAGATACAGTTTAGTGGTAAGAAAACCCACAGAGATATTCAATATTTTTTCATATCACGTTTATCTGTCGATACCAATTTTGTATTTTCTACAAGAACATAGTCTTTAGCTGTTTTGAACAAATATAATTGATAAATCAACAATTATTTTCATCTTAAAACTTTAACGTTGTAAAGAGTTGTATATACATTATTTATAATTAATTTAATTCAGCTATTTTGTGATTCCCTCGTTCAAAGTTTAAAATGTAATATTCTGTTGCTTTCTCTATCGTTAAGCTAAATTCATTTATCTTACAAGTTCAAAGTGAGAGCACTTAGATTTTAGTTTGGGATCGTGAAACTAAACATAATTAGGGATACCACATGATCAAGCAAAGTTTCCAATCAATATAAACTCAGTGGACAGGAAGAATGAACAGAAAAAAACTAGGGATGAATTAAAAAAAACTAAGACATCTGTCAAAGTCGAGTTTGACGTTTAAAATCGACTTATAACTGTCATCATTTAACCGCCATTTTGGAGGGAAATACAAATTGCGAACATACTGCCAATACTTTGACATATCGAATGAACGCCATATTGAACTGTTTAGAAACAATTGTTGATTTGTCAATTGAGACTTCTGCATTTAACTTGTCTCAGTGTTGTGCTCTGAATGTCACCGAGACGTCGAAATGGCTATAAATATATCGGGATAATTTATACGGTCACTTTAAATCGGCGATTTATTATTGTCGGCCATTTTGTCGTCAGCTCGGTGATCATCAAGTGTTTCTGATCCTTTGTTAAATAGTGAATGTTTTTTGAAAAAAATAAATGAGAATTCCGAAGAATGATACAAGTTGCGATTATATTTTGTTTTATTAAGTTGGTACCTACCGAATACATCAATTGAGCGTTTAAGCAAATTAACGCGCTCTGGTCTCTTACGGTGTTTTCCTTGACTGGGAAGCTGTCGACTAGTTCTCAAACTTTTTCAGCGACGGAACCCTTTTGGAAGATAAAATATTTGATGGAGCCCTGAATTATTAAAAACTGGTTCTATGTATTCTTTATAAATAATCATATTACTTCACGTGAACATGGGAGGTATGAAATTTTACTCATCAATTGTCAGCCTCAGGCTTGTAGGCTAGTATTTTCGTGGAGACTGCGAAGTCCTAGGGCTCCGCGGAGCACACTATGAGTAAGGCTGCTCCAGACCATTATAGGATTCGAACACGCGACCCACTAAGGATCGTAAGTCGACATTCTTACAGAGCCGACCTAGCTTCAAAGACTAGTCACGTTGAAAATTAGTATTTAGAAATCTATGGATAAGGTTTGTTTTAAATAAAACAGCATAAATATGTACATAAATTAACAAAATGTTATTTAATCGTTTTCTTTAACAAATTGATTAATAATTTCGCAACATGTGACCTTATAACTGATATCGCTTACAATTTAATATTTGACTGTAATTTACATGCAAATAAAGTTCGAATGTCTATACTTCAACCTCTTTCCGGACCTCAAGTGTAACAGACGTAAGAAGCGCTCATATTTTTATATTATAAAAATAAAAAAAAAATAGAATTTTCTATATGGAAGTTAACAAACGCGAACATATAAAAAATAGTTAAGAATGAAACTGAGGAGTCATGCAAACGAGCTAATGGCCCACCTGATATTGAGGTTACCCTCGCGTATTGACAAGATCTCGGGGGTACAAATGCGTTGCCTACCCTAAAAGTATTTTAATGGAATAAAATTCAAAAACTGATTCGTATATCCGTAATACTAATGTTAGTATTAATGTCGCTATAAACTAATAGATCAATATAAAAATAACTTAAAAATTATACTAAATTATGACTCAATCTAACGTAATCTCTACTGAATTTGACACCGATTGGAAGACATTCGTTTATTAGTAATGAAGTTTCTCACATCGACCATATAACTGTGCTCGCTCTTATCTGACAGGGCGGAAAACTGTGTTGTATTTCACATAATATTTAATCATAATTTATAATAAACTCAAAATTCTTGTAAATTTCTACAAGAGATTGATTTTTTAGTACGACTTATAAAAAAATAATATAAATTCTTAAAATTAAGCTTAAAAACGAGAAATTTTCAATTTATGCATGCATGCACCGATTTATAATGCCGAAATAAAACTGAAAGATACATTTGCATTTAAATTGAGTTTCGTGTCAAGTATCTACGCAATTTTATATTCGGCCGATTATTTTTAATGTTCACAGGTGAATGAAAAATACTAAAAAAAAATATTTAAAAATAAATTTATTAAAACTAAGAATATTATGTATGAATTATTAATAAGACCTCAAAAAGTCATTAAAAGTTCTGGTATTTAACGATAGATGGAAAAACTAAAAAGTATCACCGCTGTGCCGGTCGGAGTGGGGGGTGTTAGGTTTTTTTCGTTACGGAATTTCTGGATTCGGTCTCCACGCTCAAGGCCCGCGATAGAAGCTATGCAATAGCTTAATATTATTTAAAAATAAATTTATTAAAACTAAGAATATTATGTATGAACTATTAATAAGACCTTACAATATTATCTTATATTATATTGTCATGTAACAATAAACGTTTCGAATTTTCAACTTCATACCAACAGCCGCGATTATTTTTTAGTAAATAAGGCAATTTCGATCACAAAAGTGACTTAACATTTTCACATCTACTTCCTCATACAGTTTAGGGGCTAAAACCCCCGCTGTGCCTACCCCCTCCGGGATAAAGGCGTGAATTTACGCGTCTAAAGTCAGATACTAATTACGCTGATAATATTTCATCTAAGAACGACTCAAGGTAAGCTTCAGAGAAAATTTGACGTGGGGGTAAATATGTACGGACAATTATATATACAGGGTTACAGGAAAAGTCGTGCTAGATCCGTTAAGGGCGTGGAGTACCCATCATTTCTGACTTATTTCACTATGAAACACCCTACCCTAAACTTAACCCTTTTCGAGATATTCGACTTTTAATTTTTTATTGAATAATGCCGATTTTTAGGCTACGAAATTTATTTTTGTTTATTTTGTGTATCTTATTATTATTATTATTGCATTTTTACATGTGTAATAAGATGCTTTAGGACATCAATCATTAAAATAGTGCATAAGTTAATTGAATAGACCGTAGTAGACAAGTGAAAGTAAAAAAATAAAAAATATATTAGCAAGCTTATTTTTCTCTAAGGGATATCTAAAAAAAATATTATGACACTTGTTCGGCAGATATTTTTTAAAATATCTACGTTTCATCAGCTATCTAACGAGGTATAATAATCTAGGGTTTTATTCAAATGCATTGGAAAAAAATTAGTTTCATAGGCGACAGTGGAGAAGAAAATTTATACTTAGCCCTAAAAAGTAAAATAAAACATTAGGTATGCATGAAATGTCATTTATTAAAGGTTTTCACACAACTTTTTCTTATTCTACAGTTCATGTTCAACATGGCCGCCTCTATTTCTGAAACATTGTCGCATCCTTCTACGGAGACCAGTCTTCACTACTCCAGTGGTCAACGTGGTCCTCATTTTATTTGCTGCATCCACAATCCTTTCTCTTAAGTCTTCCACAGACAAAACTGGATTCGGCTCGCTGTACACAAGACTTTTCATGCACCCCCATACATGAAAATCCATGGGAGTTAGGTCCGGACTTCTTGCTGGCCATGGCAACGGCCCACCTCGTCCTATCCATTTGTTTGGATAATTTGTGTCCAGCCAGTCTCTGACACTTCTCCTGAAATGGGCAGGGCAGCCATCGTGTTGGAACCACATGTCCCTGATCAGGTTGAGTGGCAGATCATCCAGCAAATCACTCAAGTCTGCTCTCAGGAAATTTTCGTAGCTTTCCCCATTTAGATTATCCGGGAGAAAGTAAGGTCCAATCAAATGATTAGAGATAATGCCCATCCACACATTCACGCTGAATCTTCGTTGGGACCCTTTCACTCTTTTCTTATTGGGATTCCTTAGTTCTTTTGGGGCCCAGTAATGGACGTTGTGATAGTTGGTTATGCCATCTTTATCAAATTTGGACTCATCCGTCCACAAGATATTTCTTAGAAAATCTGGGTCTTCTACGTCAGCATTTAGCATAAATCTGCAAAAGTCCAATCTTCTCGCGGGGTCTCCTTCTTCAATAACGTGTACCGGCGTGTAATGGTACGGGTATAGGCCAGCAGTATGCACTGTAAACCACACTCTCCATTGCGAAAGTCCCAGATCACGGGCAACAATATTAGTGGAAGTAGTCGGATCCGCTCGAAAGCGTTGCACTATCTCATTGTCCTGTTCTTCGTCGTCAATTCGTGGTCTTCCCATGTCTGTATTTCGTCTCAAAACAGAGCCAGTTTCTTTAAGTCTTCGATAAACTCTGTCAAAACAGGCCACATCCGGCACTCGACGACCGGGGTAGCGAGTTATGTATTCGTTACGAGCTTGCGCAGACACACAATCGCAGTATCCGTAACAAACGTCCCAACTACTTTTTTCCACGAAATGTAATACAAACCCTAGATTGTTAGACCTCGTTAGATAGCTGATGAAACGTAGATATTTTAAAAAATATCTGCCGAACAAGTGTCATAATATTTTTTTTAGATATCCCTTAGAGAAAAATAAGATTGCTAATATATTTTTTATTTTTTTACTTTCACTTGTCTACTACGGTCTATTCAATTAACTTATGCACTATTTTAATGATTGATGTCCTAAAGCATCTTATTACACATGTAAAAATGCAATAATAATAATAATAAGATACACAAAATAAACAAAAATAAATTTCGTAGCCTAAAAATCGGCATTATTCAATAAAAAATTAAAAGTCGAATATCTCGAAAAGGGTTAAGTTTAGGGTAGGGTGTTTCATAGTGAAATAAGTCAGAAATGATGGGTACTCCACGCCCTTAACGGATCTAGCACGACTTTTCCTGTAACCCTGTATATATTAAGGGTAATAAATAACCACCCCTAAAACTTTCCGCTTGGTATATTCTATTCGAGTCACTGGTTCTCTCTAACCGGTGTGGTGAATTTTAAGTGCGCCTCAAAGAGGCTCCTTTCGTGCACTCGACACGTCTTCGAATTTTTAGTTGTAACACATGTCTGTTCCCTCACGATGTTTTCCTTCACCGTTTTGAGAACGTGAGACGCACATAAATCGTTCAATTGGAAAACTCATAGGTGCACGTAGGGATTTGAAACGGTGACCTTCGGATTGAGACTCGGGGTCAGTACCACTAGACCACCACGCTCTCCGATTGGTAATAGCAAGAAAAAATATATAAACAAATAATTTTTTTGATATCTACCCGCAATAATCTAATAAGTAATCGTTTAACTCTTGAAAACAATAATATTGGTGGACAATTCACACAGCGCCATCTAGCTCCAAACTAAGCACAGTATCATGGGAACCAGACAACTATTAGACTTTGGGGGTAAAATAGAGGTGCGTGATAAAACCGAATTCCACGCGAAGTCGCGGGCAACAGCTAGTATGAATACATTCAGATGACCGCAACGCGCAAGAAACTGATTCGACTGATTCCATTTTTGAATAAGATAGTTCTAGAAGTTATTCCTATTTACATAAGCTACCCTCATAAACTTTTAACACAAGTACCCTCATTATTCAGTTTCCAAAAAATTTCGAAAAAATATATTTTTCACAACCTCCTTTCAGCCAATATAATCCAATGAGAAATTTTAAACCAGATTTATTTCAGCGCAATAATTTCTTCAACGACATTTCTTCAGGAAATCCAAAACCTCAGTAGGATAGTTCTGCCTCGTGGTAGATTTGGTGGCCAAACGGGCATACTCGAGAGGAGTCACTGAGCTGAAATTAAAATACAATAGCTCGATTAAATCCTACTAATAATATAAACGTCTGTCGTATGTTTGTAACTCTTTCACGCACAAACATCAGAATGGATTTGGATGAAATTTGGTATCAAGATAGCTTATATCCTGTATTAACACATAGGCTACTTTGATCCGGGAAAAGTGCAGTGTTTCCATGTGACTACTTATTCACGGCACAGCTAGTATATATTGGTGGACATTGTCACACAGCGCCATCTAGCCCCAAACTAAGCTAAGCATAGCTTGTATCATGGGAACCAGACAAATGTTATACATACTTACATACTTTTTTGTAAATACATAAATATTTTACATATTGACACCCAGACACAGAACAAACATCTATATACGTCATACAAATGTTTGTCCTGAGTGGGAATCGAACCCACGACCTACAGCGCTGAAGACAGTGTTACTACCAACTGAACTCTGAAGCCAGTCTTAATCATCGCGCCATCGGCGTAATACATAAATTACAGGCACATAAGACATTCCACATCTCAGAGTAACGGACGCATACGATGCGACTTGGGTCTCGTCGTATTTAGTAGGGGAGGACCCAAGTCGCATTACGGGCAGAGGTTACCATTTAACATCAGCTGGGCTTTCAGCTCATTCCGTAACTGTATCCTTAAAAAAAAAAAATTATGCTCGTCACATAAATATTTACTCAGGAATCGAATCCACGACCTGCAGTGTAGAAGGGACCTGTTTACCTCAAATTGTGCGCGTGCGCAAGTTTCTTCCACAGCTTGCGGTCGACATGTTTGAACAGCATCATAACGAGCTGCAAACAGCAGTTCGCAGAGTTCACCGCGAGGTGGAGGGGAGTGTCGCCCCCCTTTATATCCTGGAATAAGATAAAGATAAAGATAATTTCGTCGGGGGGGCTTATTCGCGTCCGCAGATAACCCTTTGAATCCCCACACGTGTCCCCCGGATGGTGCGAAAGGAGCAACCCAAAGTACCAGTAGAACTAGTGCCAGGTTCCCCCGGAGAAGTACTGCCACCACACCTGGTAATCTGCCGCCGAGCAGTGATGCAATCGTGTTGCTGTGTTCCGGGAGTGGGTGCCGGCGAAATTGCAGCCGCATGAGAAGTAACATCCCCGTCTCGGGGTGATGAACGCAACACAATGCTACTTGAGTCTCGTACTTTGGTGGAGAGGACTCGAATCGTATTGTTGTGGTGTATGGGCGGCGGTTACCACTTAACATCAGGTGGGCCGTCAGCTCGTTCTATCACCTACAGCACGTAAAAAAAATATTGGTAGACATTGTCACACAGCGCCATATAACCTCAAATTATCTAAGCATAGCTTGTATCATGGGAACCAGACAACTGATATACATACTTATATACTTTTATTTTGTAAATACATACAAATAATACATATTAACACCCAGACACAGAACAAACATCAAAGTTACAAATGTCACATAAATGTTTGTCCCAGGTGGGGATCGAACCCACGAACTACAGCGCAGAAGGCAGGGTTACTACCAACTGAGCCATGAGGCCAGTCAATGAGGCAAATCAAAAATGGGCACAATAAGCGGCATTATCACTTAGAGCGATCTCTTCCATGCAACCTAGAATAGCGTCCAAAAGAGGAGTCCTAACAGGGGGGGGTGGTAACAGACTGAAACGATGTCTCACCCCCTTCCATATATCGGCACGCGCGTGCTCGAGCAACGCGTGCACGGCGTGCAGTCGCGCGCTCGACGCGCTATGCTCGCGGCACGCCACATGCAACGCCGTGTGACCTGCAAATATACCATACCTAGCTGTTGTACGCGTGGAATTCGATTTTATCACGCACCCCTATTTTACCCCTCGGTAAAGTAGCCTAAGTTACTCCTTGTTACATCAGCTATCTGCCAGTGAAAGTCCCGTCAAAATCGGTCCAGCCATTTCGGAGATTAGCCGGAACAAACAGACAGACAAAAATTGTAAATAATGTTGTTTTGGTATATGTAACGTGTATACATCCATATGCACTTAGTAAAAAGCGGTTGTTGTAATATTACAAACAGACACTCCAATTTTATTTATTTGTATAGTTTACTTTGCACTGCAAAATAAAGAAATATTGGTGGACATTTCACACAGCATCGTCTAGCCCCAAAGTAAGCTAAGCACAGCTTGTATCATGGGAACCAAACAACTGATATAATACTTTAATACATTTTTTTAAATACATACATAATACATATTAACACCCAGACACAGAACAAACATCAATGTTACATAACATAAATGTTTGTCCTGAGTGGGGATCGAACCCACGACCAGAAGGTAGGGTTACCAACTGAGCTATAAGGCCGGTCATTAAATTTAAAAAGTGGAGGGCTTCCATCCCTCCTACGAGACGTCCCCTAGGGTTGTCTCCGGGGACAGTGAGGGTCTTACCATCAGCGTTGGCGTGGTGAAGCCGGAAGAGAGGCGGCATCTCCCCCCGCGGCTCGCTCCGCGTAATCTCGGCGAGCACCAACGCGTACGAGTCGCCGCCGCGCGCGCACGCTATCACCAGATTATCGCCCAGTGCGTCCACCTACGAAACAGCAACGTCTATAATTAAAGACTAGCGACTTCGTCCGCGTGGAATTAGGTTATATCACGCACCCCTGTTTTACCCCTCGGAAAAGTAGCCTAAGTTACTCCTTGTTACATCAGCTATCTGCCGGTGAAAGTCCCGTCAAAATCGGTCCAGCCGTTTCAGAGATTAGCCGGAACAAACAGACAGACACATAAAAATTGAAAAAAAAATGTTTTTTTGTATAATTGGCGGATTCATTATGATAATTGGCGCAGGAAGTACCTCATAGAAGACGCATTCGTTGGTGTACAATAATTAAGGATCGTTACGAAGCACCAAGTACCCGCAGTGTAATTGGCGCAGGCGGCGGGATTTTTACCTCGTGGAAGACGCATTCGTTGGTGCATAATGACGGATGACGGAAAGAAAGGAATCCCTCCATTAGGGGTTTCTTGTCTGTTCTTCCCCATGGAGGGTCGGATAGGGTTTGAACAGGCGTCAAACTTATCGATAAGTACGCGTGACCTTATGTTTTGAATATTGACGTTTCCAAGCCATTTCTTTATGAATTCTATGGAAATAAAGTTTTTGACTTTGACTTTGACTTTGATGGTTAAGAAGCACCAAGTAGCCGCAGTGTAATTGGCGCAGGCGGCGGGATTATTACCTCGTGGAAGACGCATTCGTTGGTGCACAAAGACGGATCGCTGCGAAGCACCAAATACACGCAGTATACTACGTGACGCGTTAGAAGCGGACGGTGAGGGCATCGGAGCGCCGCGGCTTTCAATATGCTTAGACCTGAAGAAAACAAAAAAAAAAAACAAAAATAACACCCCTCGTTTGAAAACATGAAGGGTTAAAAGAGAAACAGCTAATGCAACTGTATTTGAAAAAAAAAATGTGAGCCATCACGGGACGCCTGGCAGATGTGAAACATCGACATTATTCTGTAAGAAACTAAGTACCCCATCACTAATAATGTTTATGATTTGTCGTAACCTTGAACGGACCAATCAGCGCTCATGCCGTGGCGACGCGTCGCCAAGCCAGAAATCGGTTTTACGTGCGGCTATAGATGTTTCACATCAAAATGAATGAATTGACTAATCTAACTTCAAATGTATCTCTTACCGAAGTCTCCGATGAAGAGTTGAGGGCTTTGCGCCAGCACTCGCTGGCAGACGAGGGCGAAGAGTGAGTACTGCAGGCCCTCCTCTTGACAGGCTCGGGAGAGAGCCAGCAATGTGTGGTGGAGCACCCTGGAACGATACTGGACATTAATCTTGTTTACTCTGTTTTTCACACAACCTCAAGATACAAAATGAGGGTTCGAATTGGCATAAGGACAATTATAATTTGACAGTACATCATTTTTAAGTAATTACACTGTGAACCCTAGTTTTATAAATAAATAAATAAATTAGCGCGGACCGGACTATATACATAATAATAATTAAGCCTCTAAGTGTTGGCTTCAGCTAACGCCTTCTAAAGGATCGGGCTATGACAAAAAAACAAAAAAGGCCAAAAAAATTTGGGAGAAATAATAATTAACAATAATAAATGGTACGTGAAAGATAGATAAATAATAATAATGCACATTACACCAATAAAATAGAAAATACAAATATTGAGGTACAAAATAAATGTACAATCGGCGGTATTATCATTTCAACCAGACAACCTAAGATCGACAGAAATACCATGTAAAAAACTGATGTTATAATCTAATAATAGCTTCGACGCGCGACTTCAGTCGCCTCCTCAAGCAATAAGTTGTTCGGTGTAATGTCCCCGTCTAAATGGACTGCTGTGTATACATGAAAACAACTTACCCGTAAGCAGTCTTCACGTCCAATTTGGAAACTTTCAAACACAGATTCATTCTGTCTACAGCTTTCATCTTCTGCATGTACTCCTCGAAGATCTCCTTCGTCGGCTTCCTGTTAATGTCACAGCACTCCATCTTGGAGAAACGATTCGTTATCTCCTTCTGTAAATCTTTGAAGTTTTTCATCGTCATGGCGGAAACGGTTGCTTGTTTCGTCTGTTTGTCGTCATCTTCGAACGAAACTGGAGATATCGCCTGGTATTTCTCGAGATCGCTGCTGTAGATAGGGGACGCGCGCCCTGGCGACAAAGTGTAGTCCGAATTCGAATTGTAAAACGCTTGGGATTCTGACATGGGACTCGGAACGTTTTCAGAGCGTGGCGGAGTTGGGAACGAATTAGGATTCCCGAATAAAATTGAGTTTTGAAACTCGACATTCTCCTCGAACGTTATTTGATGTGTGTTGAACTCATCGATAGCGTTCGGTGCTGGGAGTTTCTCAGGTGCCACGTCGAAGTGGAATATTTGCTCGATGTCGGCGATTTGTTCGAATTCGGAGAGGACGCTCGTTTTCGGAGTGGTGTCCTCATTAATGAACTCTAGTAAGTCGTTGAAGTATTCGTTGTCGGGTAGTGTTTGGTAGATTTGCGAAACGCTCTTGAGGGCTACAACAGTAAAATAATATTAATAATATTCGTATTTCTATTATATTTAAATTTCAACTATAAATTATGTAAAACTGTCACACACACACACACACACACACACACACACACACACACACACACACACACACTCAAAACTATGTTTGCTATGAATTATGTGATTTGGCACATTTGTGTAGCTGTAGATTCAGTTTAAAAATAAAATAAATAACAATATTGACATTGATATTAATTAGACCAAAGACATTTTGCTTTTGTATGGACAGAGGTTACCCTTAACATCAGGTGGGCCAACATTTTCGTTCAACAACAGGTGGGCCGTCAGCTTGAATGAATTACAATAATAATAAACTTACCAATGTCTAGTTCAGAGTAGTTGTCTGGTGTGTTCACGATAAGATGACCGCCAGTAAGCGTCTGCTTGTTTATTTGGCTTATCTGAAACCAGAGTTTGATTAATCAGTCAACCTGAAACCAGAGTTTGATTAATCAGTCAACCTGAAACCAGAGTTTGATTAATCAGTCAATCTGAAACCAGAATTTGATTAATCGATCAACCTGAAACCAGATATTGAATATTCGATCAATCTGAAACCAGAGTTTAACTTATTTATTTTTACAATTTTAGGGAATCTTACAGCTAGCTTAATGAATAGATTAATAAATAGATGTTTAAGGCTAATTAAAAGTTCCACCCGTTTGTTTAATAGATCAATCTAAAACCAGAGTTTGATTAATTGATCAATCTGAAATCATAGTTTGATTAATCGATCTATCTGAAACCAGAGTTTGATTAATCGATCAATCTGAAACAAGAGTTTGAAAAATAAAAAACAAAATTGGGCACATAAATCATTCATAGGAAAAACTCATAGATGCACGTCCGGATTTGGACCGGCGACCTCCGGATTGAATTTGGGGGTCAATACCACTAAGCCACCTCTGTGATGTGCAGATTTGAATTCGGTCCGATAAATACAAAACGCATTTCTGGTTCATCATGACTGAGGTTTTATGAAAGCGAATGTTTATTATTATAGAGGTTATTATGTCAAGTTTAAACACGAATTTGCATTGACGAAATATTAATAAGAAAATAAGTTGGTTGTCCTTCTGTATGTTTTTAAGAGCAGTAGAACTCTCGCCAAGTTCGTCCGGGGAAGTACTGCCACCATGCCCTTTTCTGCCGACAAGCAGTAACGCATTCGCGTTACTGTGTTCCGGTTTGAAAGGTGTGGTTGCCGGTGAAATTACAGGCACATGAGACATTCCACCTTCACGTCTCACATTTACGGGCGCATACGATGCGACTTGGGTCTTGTCATACCTAGTATGGGAGGACCCAAGTCACATCGGCTGTTATGGGCCGAGGTTACCACTTAACACCAGGTGGGCCGTCGGCTCGTTCCGTAAATGGATTACATAAAAAAAAAAAGTTTTGTTTAGTGGTTTGTACTAGCTGATAGTTTGCCTCGAGAGTCATTAATTAAATTATAATTTAATCTAGTATGGTTTTATTTAAATTAATTTATTTGGTATTTATTAATCACTTGTAATAATCTTAAATTATATTTTGAATATATATTACATTAATATACAAGTTGCCATAATTTATAAATTCATTTGGTAGTAACTCTGCCTTCTGCGCCCCCAGGACAAATATTTGTATGAAAAGCATTAATGTTTGTTCTGTTTCTGGGTGTTCATATGTGTGTATTTACTAAGCTACTGTGTATTTACTAAGTATTTAATAAGCTATGCTTAGCTTACTTTGGGGCTAGATGGCGCTGTGTGACAATGCCCACCAATATTTATAATATGTATTATGTGCATGTATTTACAAAAAAGTATATAAGTACTATATCAGTCATCTGGTTCCCATAGTACAAGCTATGCTTAGTTTGGGGCTAGATGGCGATGTGTGAAAATTTTCAGTATCTTAATTGATGATTATTATTAAATACATGATTAAATAAAACATGTAGAAAATTGTAGTCCGCCAATGTTTAGAATCGAAAAGGGGGGCCACGTTGCTCGCGTCCGTAGATAACCCTTTGAATCCCTACACGTGTCCCCCGGGTGGTGCGAAAGGAACAACCCAAAGTAGCAGTAGAACTTGTGCTAAGTTCCCCCGGAGAAGTACTGCCACCACACCTGGTAATCTGCCGCCGAGCAGTGATGCACTCGTGTTGCTGTGTTCCGGGAGTGGGTGCCGGTGATATTGCAGCCGCATGAGACGTAACATCCCCGTCTCGGGGTGATGGACGCGACGCAATGCTACTTGAGTCATCTCGTACTTTGGTGGAGAGGACTCGAGTAGTATTGCTGTTGTGTATGGGCGGCGGTTACTACTTAACATCAGGTGGGCCGTCAGCTCGTTCTGTCACTAATATGACATTAAAAAAAATAATGTTACGTCACACTAATTTTAGAAGCGCAATCTCTTAAGACATATCACACTGTGACGCATTTAATGATATGCTGTCATATACAAATATTTTTACTATATTACCATGATAGTGATAGTATTTTATAATGATAATTATAAAGATGATTACCCCCGTATAATACTTAAAGATACCCGTCCTAAGTCGGAACGGGCCGCTTTGGGTAATAATTTGTATCAAGTATATGAATGTTTTTTAAAATGTGATTATAATAATAACAATATAATAATAATATTGGTGGACATTTTCACACAGCGCCATCTAACCCCAAAGTAAGCTAAGCATAGCTAGAGATTAGCCGGAACAAACAGACAAAAATTGTAAAAAATTGTTGTTTTGGTATATGTACCGTGTATACATCCATATGCACTTAACAAAAAGCGGTTATTTTAATATTACAAACAGACACTCCAATTTAATTTATTTGTATAGATTTCAAGTATTTTTTTTTTTGATATTTTGTTTTTCTTTTTTATGATTCAGCATTAAAAAATATATGTCACCCAAAATTGTCACCCTTCTACCGCCAACCCCTATTTTTAATTGCGATATTAGTACTTTAATAATTTTCAACCCTCGGTGGTCGATTACTGATAAAATGCTTTTTTATTTATTTAGTTTTTAATGACACTTTTACCTTAACGTGGCATTGCAATATTTGCAATGCATTTCGGGTGCAGCTACTATATCATCATATTTGTACAAACGTACAGTCAGATCAGTATTTGAGTCATAAAACAAATCCAAAACTCGTATTGTCCGTGTTAAAAAGGACTTGTTATTAATTCATTAATTTTTCCTCTTAAGACAAAGGACGAATACAACGCAATACTTATGCAAAGGAACTAAATAATCTTCGTATTGAGTACTCTCGCAGCCAAAGCGGGGTGGACTGCGTTATCTGGTTAGTCTAAAAGTACCTAGAAAATAAATTCGCTCGATCTGTCGACAACAAATTTAAATCTATATAATAATTAATGTAGCAGGAAGGAAAATTTTATATATATAACAGGGAATCCAGTAATGTCAGCCTAGCTTAACCCATTCACTGCCTTCCTGAAAAGTAACGACATTACCAAGATGCCGCCATACTGTGATGTACAGCCCGCCCATGGGCGGTCCCGGCATCTCGATTAAGTATCCTTGCCCGCCCATCGGCGGTCCCGGCATCTCGATTAAGTATCCTTGCCCGCCCATCGGCGGTCCCGGCATCTCGATTAAGTATCCTTGCCCGCCCATGGGCGGTCCCGGCATCTCGATTAAGTATCCTTGCCCGCCCATCGGCGGTCCCGGCATCTCGATTAAGTATCCTTGCCCGCCCATCGGCGGTCCCGGCATCTAGATCAAGTATCCTTGCCCGCCCATGGGCGGTCCCGGCATCTCGATTAAGTATCCTTGCCCGCCCATGGGCGGTCCCGGCATCTCGATCAAGTATCCTTGCCCGCCCATCGGCGTTTTCGGCATGAAGCTGTAGATTTCGACATGAACCGTTTGATATGTTCAGTTTACATGTACTGTACCGTGTGTTAAGCGTGTATGTGTAGTTTAATGCGATAATCGTGGATCGATATCGGAGTTTTAAATTCAACCGCCCATGGGCGGGCTTGGTGTGTCAGTTGAAAAGTTTCACCCGACCGACGATGGGCGGGCACGGCACTGAATGGATTAAGTAAAGTGTTACATAGTCAGCGCTATAAGTAGATACTATATTAAACCTTTCAAATAGGAATACAGTAACGCGAATGCGTTGCAAATGCACTGCTCGGCGGCAGAAATGGTGGCAGTACTTCCCCGGCAGAACTTGGCGTGAGTTCTACTGCTGTTTGATTTGGATGATTGAACCTTATGGTTAACGGCAAATAAACAAACCCGTTTATTATTAACTGGGCCTAGTTATGCAGAAAGCAGCCATGTGGCATTTTTCCAAAAATGATTTATAAACGCGGCCATACTAATTTCGTCATGACGGATTTATTGCAAAGACAGCCATGTCGATATCTCTATTTTTCACTGAGATATGAGCCAATACAATTTATGAATCGACTAGCTGTTGTCCGCGTGGAATTCGGTTTTATCACGCACCACTATTTTATCCCTTAGAAAAGAAGCCTAAGTTACTCCTTGTTACATCAGCTATCTGCCAGTGAAAGTCCCGTCAAAATCGGTCCAGCCGTTTCATAGATTAGATGGAACAAACAGACAGACAGACAAAAATTATAAAAAATGTTGTTTTGGTATATGTGCCGTGTATACATCCATATGCACTTAGTAAAAAGCGGTTATTTTAATATTACAAACAGACACTCCAATTTTATTTATTTGTATAGATACATAACTGAAGTAACCATCGACAGAAAAATGCTTATAACTCCGTTTGTACTTTACCCCACATGGCTGCTTTCTGCATAACACTGTCGTGTGTCAATAAGGAAAGATGGCGGCTGGCTAGGGTTGCCAACATTTTTCAGTTGAATATAGTATAGAGAATAAGGTAAGAAAATAAATAAGTATTGGTGGACATTGTCACACAGCGCCATCTACCCCCAAGGTAAGCTAAGCATAGCTTGTATCATGGAAACCAGACAACTGATATACATACTTATATACTTTTCTTTTGTAAATACATATTAACACCCAGACACAGAACAAACATCATTGTTACAAATGTCACATAAATGTTTGTCCTGAATGGGGATCGAACCCGCGACCTAACGCGCAGAAGGCAGGGTTACTACCAACTGAGCTATGAGGCCAGTCATAGTACAAGTGTAGTAGTAAATATATGGTACGCTTCAAAAAAATATAGTATTTTTTGGAAACATAAAAAAAGGCAATGGTGTAAGTTTCTTATGTATTTATTTTTGTAAAAATTATATTTCTTTTATATTTCGTGCATTCGTTAACAATTTTTTAATTCGAAATCTGTGAAAATCTGTACTCGAAATATAGTATATATGCGTACTATATTAGTTCAACAGTATATAGTACGGGGAGCCGAAATATAGTAAAATACTATATAATATAGTACAGTTGGCAACCCTACAGCTGACATTCATACATATGGTAATCAGGTATTAAGATTAATATTCGCCACGCGTACTGAGCGGGGGAAAACAGATTTTAACCAGTATTTTGACAGACCTGTAATGTTAGTACTATAAAATAAAATTGAGGGTTTTTCTTGAGGATAATTGCTATTTAGTTTCATAAATTGTTGTAATGGAAAAACGTTCCCAAAAGACATTTTCTCTCATCAGGATATTTATTTTCCACAGCGTCTTTGTTGTCCTACTAATATAAACGTGAAAGTTTGTATGTATGTTTGTTACACTTTCACGCTCAAACGGCTGAATGGATTTGGATGAAATTTGGTATCAAGATAGCTTATATCCTGGATTAACACATAGGCTACTTTGATCCGGGAAAAGTGCAGTGTTCCCGTGGGATTACTTATTCACCGCGGGGCGCTGCTACTATACATATATGTATATACGTGTAGCAGAACGTTTGCAAAGTTCATCCGGAGAAGTACTGCCACCATAACCATTTCAGCCGCCAACACGAATTTCTTACACCATTTCCGCCGAACACAGTAACGAATTCGCGTTACTGCTACTGTGTTTCAAATAAATATTGGTGGACATTGTCACACAGCGCCATCTAGCCCCAAAGTAAGCTAAGCATAGCTTGTATCATGGGAACCAGACAACTGATACACATATTTATATACTTTTCTGTAAATATATACATATCAACACCCATACCCAGAACAAACATCTACGTTCGTCACACAAATGTTTGTCCCGGGTGGGAATCGAACCCACGACCTACAGCGCAGAAGGCAGAGTTCCTACCAACAGACATGCGAGGCCAGTCAATGTATCTTTATGAATTATTTATTGCAATTGAATACACAGGATAAGTGCGACTTGATAATAAAATACTAACAGAATATTAAATGCTTATTATAATCCAGCTAATTGAATAATCGCGTCATCTTTATATATATAGCTGACTTGACTGACCTCACAGCTCAGTTGGTAGCAACTCTGCCTGCCTGTTGGTCGTGGGTTCGATTCCCACCCGGTACAAATATTTGTGTGACGAACACAGATGTTTGTTCTGTGTTAATATGTATTATATGTATGTATTTACAAAAAAATGTGTGTATGTATTCTATCAGTTGTCTGGTTCCCATAGTATAAGCTATGCTTAGATTGGGGCTGAGCGGGAATCGAACTCATGACCAACGAAGGCAGGGTTACTACCAACTGAGCTGTGAGGCCGTGAAACTTTCAATTCAGTAAAACAGATTACAATTCTATTTATTTGTATAGTTAAAGAAAGAAAAAACATTTATTCAGCACAAGACACAAACGAAAATAATGCAGTTAGAAATCAAACCCACTGACCTGTCTCAATGCATATTCAGTCTCAACGTTCCCACTGTATGGGTGGACGCTATAATCACTGACTTTGCTTCTCACCGGCGCTCTCTTTACTAAAACTTGCAGCAATTTCTTTTTCCCCTTCTCAGTTTCTTCCTTCGTCTCTGTCGAGTCATTTTCTACCTCTTTCGTTTCTCGTGTGTCGACTTCGTTCTTGTCCCCAATAGTCAATTTATCCAATGCATTAGTAAATTCTTTGTCAGCGAACCCGCTATCTGTAGACGACTGGGAGTCCATCCTATTATTTCTCCTGTCATCTTCTACGACTTTGATAGTAAAGTTGTCGAATTCATCATCTTCTACTCTTTCTTCTCTGTTCTCTGTTTTATCATTTTTAGGTTGTATATCCAGGTTTTTGAATGTTTCGAGTAATGATTCAACGGTTTCTTGTTTCGTTGGCTGCGACTGTCTGGGTTCAATACGTTTTTCTATCGACTCTTTCTCCTTGGCTTTCTCTTTCTTCTTGTCCTTGTGGAAGAAAGCCTTGATAAGGGAGAACTTTTTGAATTTCTCCGCCATTTGGGACTGTGGTTTAGCGTTAGTGATTTTCGCACTACCCATATTGTTATCAAATTAGATTAATATCGCATCCTGTAACAAAGAGACATATGTTTATAAAATATTGCTATTCTATTCTATTCGAGTCAGTGGTTCTCTCGAACCAGTGTGGTGAAAGGATTTTAAGTGCGCCTGAAAGAGGCTCCCTTCGTGCACTCGACACATGTCTTCAAATTTTTAGTTCTAGGACATATCGATTTCCTCACGATTTTTCCTTCACCGTTTTGAGAACGTGGTACTGCGCACATAAATCTTTCAAGCCAAAAACTCAAAGGTGCACGTCGGAATTTGAACCGGCAACCTCCGGATTGAAACTTGGGGTTAGTTCCAATAAGCCACCACCTCTCAAAACATCGCTAATTCCGTGAAAAGTTTTAATCTGATCGATTCGCGCCTCAAAGTTGGAAGTGAACAACAGAATTTAATCTGTTAGATAGGCCTCACAGCTCAGTCGGTAGTATCTCTGCCTTCTGCGCTGCAGGTCGTGGGTTTGATTACCCAGAACACATGTATATTCTGTGTGAATTCACAAAAATACAAGGTTCCATCACTTGTATGGTTCCCACAGCACAAGCTATGCTAGTTTGGGACTAGATGGCGCTGTGTGACAATATCCACAATATTTATATTTATATACGGTGAAATGGAGAAAATATTCCGTTAAATTTAATTCTGTCTTCGTTCAGTTGGCGCTCAGCCAGATATAAACATTGTTGAGCCATTACTGCATTTTCGGAAATATACTGAGGAAGGCCATCATTTACTTAGCCCAGGGCATAGCCCTTCTATCACCGACCTGCACAGAAATTAAGCTATGGCATACTTTTTATTTAATTTTAATAAGGTACGAAATGAGCAAGATGGTCCACCTAATGTTAAGCGGTAACCTCTACCACAAAGGCAATTAATCTTGGGGTAGTCCCCTAATTAGGTATGGGAAGCCCACGTTGAATTGTACGGCGCCCGTAACTCTCACGTGCCCGTTATTTCACCGGCCGCCACACCTCTCAAAGAAGTGACACAGTAATGCGTATTGGGGCGTTGATGCTTGCGACACAGTAATTGACTCCTGCAAGCATCATCGTGTCTCTATTTAAAATGTATATTGATACTGTTCCAAATAAATAAACATTATTCGTAACTACGTGTGGCAGAAATAGGTATGGTGGCAGTACTTCCCCGCACAAGTCCTACTACCTCTAAAAAGGCTCAAAATAGGTTGGGTTGGCTCATGTGCTTCGTTTATTACTATCGAGCTAAGAGAGCGCAGTGGTAACCGCCGCCCATACACAACAGCAATACGACTCAAGTCCTCTCCACCAAAGTACGCGACTCAAGTCGCATTGCGTTGCGTCCATCACCCCGAGACGGGGATGTTACGTCTCATGCGGCTGCAATTTCACCGGCACCCACTCCCTTCCACGGGAACACAGCAACACGAGTGCATCACTGCTCGGCGACAGATTACCAGGTGTGGTGGCAGTACTTCTCCGGGGGAACTTGGCACTAGTTCTACTGCTACTTTGGGTTGCTCCTTTCGCACCACCCGGGGGACACGTGTAGGGACTCAGAGGGTTATCACCTAAGGACGCGAGCAAAGTGGGCCTCCAAATCGAATGAGCACATATATCTTTTTATATTACAATACCAGTTATTTCGATGACTAACCTCACTGAAAAATAATCGCTAAATTTAGTAACTACGTAATCGTTAGCGTCGACATTAATATTTACTTTTTCAGAACTAGGACGCTAAATAAAAAATAGAATGAGTGTCAGCTCCGACGCTAGCAAATGCCGCATGAGACGTAACATCCCCGTCTCGGGGTGATGGACGCGACGCAATGCGACTTGAGTCATCTCGGTGGAGAGGACTTGAGTCTTGCTGTTGTGTATGGGCGGCGGTTACCACTTAACATCAGGTGGGCCGTCAGCTCATTTTGTCACTAATATAAAATAGAAATAAAACTTGTATGAAAGATTGGATGAGATATAAACTTTATCTTTATTAATTGAACTTTTATTATTTATATATTATTATTATTTATATATTTATATTATTTTTCTATTTAAATTAATTTAAAAGTTAAAATAATTAAAAAAGACTTGAAGACCATACAATTAAATAACCATAGGATTTAGATTATGAAATCTGGACTTATGACAGCATGGTGGTACCTAGTATTTACGGGAAATAATACTAATAATAATGGCGGACAATGCACACAGCGCTATCTAGCCCCAAACTAAGCATAGCTTGTACTATGGAAACCAGACAACTGATATACCTTTTTGTAAATACATATCAACACCCAGACACAGAAAAAACATCTATGTTCGTCACACAAATGTTTGTCGTAGGTGGGTATCGAACCCACGACCTACAGCTCAGTAGTTACTACCAACTGCGCTGTGAGGCCAGTCAAATAGGGTAAGAAATCGAGACATGCCACTCAGAGATTGTATCAGAAAGTGAAATTCCACCTATATATTAAGGAGTTTAGTAGAAACACGATAAGGCAGTTAGGAAGGCAGATGCCTAGCGATGCTATGCTGGACCACTGTCCTTGGTAAACAGCTTCGAACATCTTAGGTGGGCTGACGTCATGATATTTTATCACATTCCTTATCATGTCTATATTAACAATACAGCTGAATAGTTTGTTTGAACGCGGTAATCTCTGGAACGACCGGCCTCACAGCTCGGCTGGCAGTAACCCTGCCATCTGCGCTGTAGGTCGTGAGTTCGATTCCCACCCAGGAAAAATATTTGTGTGACGTAAATAGATGTTTATTCTGTGTCTGGGTGTTGATATGTATTTACAACAAAAAAATGGTATAAGTATGTATATCAGTTGTCTGGTTCCCCATGATACAAGCTATGCTTAGCTTACTTTGGGGCTAGATGGCGCTGTGTGACAATGTCCACCATTATTATTATTATTATATTCCTAATGTTTGAGCATATTATATAATTACTTTCTATGAGGAACGCCATTTTAAATTCCCATTAATATTATTATAATATCCATATGATACCACGCAGGCGAATCCACCGACGAAAGCTAGGTTGAAAATGCCTTATCTAAGATACAGATAAAATAAACCTAATCATAACTGAAGATTTCGAATGTTCTATACTGATACGATGAAAGACGTCAATCTATTACTGACTAGCTGGGCCCCGCGGTTTCAAACGCCGTTTCGGCTGCATTTTTTAATTTGATCTAGAAGACGGAACGAGCTGACGTCCCACCTGGTGTTAAGTGGTAACCGCCGCCCATACACAACAGCAGTACGACTCAAGTCCTCTCCAACAAAGTACGAGATGACTCAAGTCGCATTGCGTCGCGTCCATCACCCCGAGACGGGGATGTTACGTCTCATGCGGCTGCAATTTCACCGGCACCCACTCCCGGAACACAGCAACACGAGTGCATCACTGCTCGGCGGCAGATTACCAGGTGTGGTGGCAGTACTTGCCACACTTGTACTTACTTGCGTGGATGCCACTATCATATAATATAATATATATATATATCATAATATACCGCCTAATACAATAATACGCGGGCATTTTAAGAGCAGTAGAAGTTCATCCGGGGAAGTACTACCACCATGCCCATTTCTGCTGCCAAGCAGTAACGCATTCGCGTTACTGTGTTCCGGTTTGAAAGAGGTGTGGTTGCCGGTAAAATTACACGCACACGAGACATTCTACACGTCTCAGAGTTACGGGCGCAGATGATGCGAGTTGGGTCTCGTCGTACCTAATAGGGCCCAAGTCGCATCGGTTATGGGCCGGCCGACTTAACACCAGGTAGGCCGTCAGCTCGTTCTGTAACCTACACAAATAAAAAAAAAATGGTTGTCTGTAAAGTCGGTTTACTGACGATAGTTGAACGTGACAACGTCTTAAGAAAATACTGATGGAATGGTAGCATTTTTCAAAAGAAAATCGCATCGCTCACTCAAGTAGGAGAGAGACGGATGTCGAACGCTGCCGAACGCAAAGGCCGATTGTGCTTCTTTGTCGCTCGTTCCGCGCTCTCGCTTGCACTTGCACAAGCCTTACATGGAACGCCTCAGAGCGAGGTAACGCCGCATGAGTCATGTTTTTTCGTGCGTGCAGCCGGCTCTATCGAATTATAAGACGTTGTCACGTCAAAATCAAGCCACGTATCTCTAGATAAACACCATTTTAAAATATCCGGTTAATCCCCTTAGCTCGGGCAACGCAACGCAATCCCAAACAACTTTCACGTAACGAGATATCTGGTTCCTTGCCTAACGAAGGTAATCTATACAGCGGACGAAAAATCCTGGGATTTTAGCGTTTATTGGTTCAACCGTGAAGAAAATTGACGAAAAATAACTTGTCAGGTAGAAAAGTAACTTCCCCATACATCCCCTATGACATTTGGTCGAGCACCCCTTAAACAGCTATACCCATTTACGAGATATTAGCGTCTCAAGCAGAGAACTAATTTTGATAAACTTCGGTACTGAGATAGATTGGACCTTGGAGAACATAGGCTAGGCGAAAATAAAACTTGAAGGGGTGAAATAAGGGATGAAAGTTTGTAAGGGGAATCAATAATTCCTCAAGTACTAAGGGATATAAAACTCATTATTATACTTTGGGTAAGGAATATGTTTGTGCGATTAAACCAATCAAAATAATGAGGCAAAGATTTCATTTTTTTTGTATATGAATATTTATGACAGTTTGGAGAAAAAAAAAGGCTGCTCGAAGTACTAATTGAAAGTAGACGAAGTTGCGGGCACCACCTAGTAACTAAGTAGTTTGTCACTCGTTCATTCTTTTATTATAATTAGCAATTAATTTACAAGCAGTTAATGTGGCAACGTAAAAAAAATATATGTTCCAATCAATCATTCTGTAATACATTTAATTTAGTTCATTTCCTGTTTTATGCGGTATGTTTTGTTGTGTGTGTGTGTGTGTGTGTGTGTGTGTGTGTGTGTGTGTGTGTGTGTGTTTGTGTGTGTGTACCTTGAGATATCTTACGGGAAAAATAAAGATTTCTTATTTTTAAAGTGAACGAACGGTAATCTGCGGGCAATTAAGATGGCTATTGCGTCCTATTTTAACTCACACGTCTTATCTGCTGGGCCAGTTAATATAATAGACTTTGTCCTGATCGCTTATTGTGACTATATAAATATTAGTGGACATTTCACACAGCGCCATCTAACCCCAAACTGAGCATATTTATTTATTTATTTATTATCAACCAAAACCAACAAAGTACACACCGATTACAATAAACAATATTTCCATCTAAATAATATTTGTACTATGAGAGACCAGACAACTGATATAATGCTCATATTATACTTTATCGTAAATACATACTTACAAACTTGGACTGTCAAAATTTGACTGGCCTTATAACTCAGTTTCCTTCTATACTGTAGGTCTTGGGTTCGATTCCCACCCATAGATTTGTGTGACGAACATAGATGTTTGTTCTGTGCCTGGGTGTAGATAATGTATATGTATGTATTTACAAAAAAAGTATAAATCAGTTGTGTGGTTCCCATGATACACGCTGACAAACTTGTTCTCAAGATTTTTGTACAAAAATAACGAGCGATATCACTACATAGTATAAAACAAAGTCGCTTCCCGCTGTCTGTCTGTCTGTCCCTATGTATGCTTACATCTTTAAAACAACGCAACGGATTTTGATGCGGTTTTTTTTTAATAGATAAGAGTGATTCAAGAGGAGGGTTTATATGTATAGTATAATATAGTATAGTAGAAAATACATAATAAAGTAGAAAAACACTGATAATTTTAGAGGTTTCTAATGTGATGTCGTAAATAAACACATTATTACGAATTCATTATTAAAAACTGAATTAAAAAGTTACCATTTCACAAGTAACCACAGACCAGTTTTTTTTTCTTGTGTAATGTAAACAAATTATCATCAACTTTTTAAATCTACGAAACCACAACCGTACAATTCATTCTGCCCTTCAGTTTGACAAATAAAAAACTTTTTTACACTCTCGGCTGTCAACCGTACCTCAATTCAATCATTGTATCTGCATAATTAAAAGTTACCAGGTCATTTAAAAACCATATGTACCAGTATTTTTTTTTGTAAACAAAATATCAACTTTTTAAATCGAAAATACCACAACCGTGCAATTCATTCTACCCATCAGCTTGACAAATAGACAAAAAAAAAATTAACCAGTCTGCGACCGTACCTCCCATTCAACCTTCGTATCTGCATAATATTTTGCATCGAACTAAATATAAACACACGCGCCGGTCTCATGATAGCGCATCCCTCCCTCTCTCTCCCATGAGTGTGACAGAGACGAAACGTCCTGACTGCTTCCGAAGTGGACGAGTGGGTTTTTCTCAGATGCGAGTTCTTGTTAATTTGTCGTTATGTTTATGTTATTAGAAACTTTTAAAAGATTCACTATTAATGTTAATTTAATATCTTCTTTATCTATTTGGGTCAACGACCTCGACAAGTAGGTACAACACCGATGGAGATGCGGGTTCGATTCCCGCTTACAAATTCAAAATTATCAGTTCCATAAATACAATAATAAGCACAAACTGTAGGTAACATTATTACTTTGTAATTTCACTGTGTAATTTAATTACATTGATGAGGAATCTCTGCACATCTTAGGTAAACTAAGTTTAGTTTTTAGATGTGATATATTTAAATATGAAATTACATTTATTAAATAAAAAAGATTACTTAAGAAACTTTATTTTCATTCTATTCTTAGAAATAGCTTGATACGTCTGGTCGTATCAATGGGCTACCAAAAACATCACGATTAAAACCTGATAGAAACATAGACCATCATTTTGACAATTCTAAAATTTAGTCTGTGGTATGCGCCGACCTCTTTTCATTCACTAAGGAGGGTAGACGATGTAACCTAAGGTTTCAATGGCTGGTATCAGAATTAACACCAATATCAGTCAGCTGTTGATCCGAAAATATATAAACAGACATAGATTAAAACAGTTTAGTAGTGATAAGTAGTTTTTTAAGTACATTATCTCGTCCGGTTTTTATTAAGTATCTATTGACGTGACTTACCGTTATCAAAAAATAATTAAAGACTGTAGTTAAGTACAATTAGAAGGACACATTTGCGCACAGAAGAAAATATCTTCTGCTTGCAAAATGTGTTCTTCAAATTTTCTATAATGATGGAACACTGTATTATTAACGATCAAGCCACGTTTAAGTAAATAGCGAGATCGAAGCAGGTCAAAGTCGATTGCACAGCACCTAGGAACATGATCACTGGTTTACCCATAAGTATTCTACGCTGATATTATAAACAGGTAAATTTTGTATGTTTGTATGAGGGAAGTAATCTCCGAAACTACTTCTTCCTCATGGAGGGTCGGATAGGGTTTGAACAAGCGTCAAACTTAGCGATATGTACGCGTGACCTTATGTTATGAATATTATTGACGTTTCCATGACATTTCTTTATGAATTCTATTGGAAATAAAGTTTATGACTTTGACTTTCACTTTATTGGTCCAATGCAGAAAAGCTACTGCTTTGTTAATGATGAATTCTATACGTAACGCTACTCGTGCGAAGCAGGGACGAGCCGTTAGTTTAAATAAATAAATAAATATTGGTGGACATTTCACACATCGCCATCTAGCCCCAAATTGAGCATAGCTTGTACTATGGGAACCGGATCACTGATACAATAAATATATACTTTATTTTGTAAATACATACATATTAACACCAGACACAAAACAAACATTTATGTTCGTCACAAAAATGTTTGTCCTGGGTGAGAATCGAACCCACAGTTCAGAAGGCAGAGTTACTACCAACTGAGCCATGAATTCAGTCAAAACTCAAATACCTAACTGTGTATATAATTCGTCCGGGAAATCACGATTAGCAAAATCATATTTATTTTCGTCACCAGCATGCATTCAGTATTTTCCGATTTAAATTTGCATCTATTTAAATTATAATCACCCATTAGCATCGATACTGAGATAACTATATGATAGAAATATTTTTTTAAGCCTCCATCAGAATGAACTCGTTTATGTAAATTCCGTATTTTCCACATTTAAATGGAATGGCATATTTTAATATCGACAAAGGTGTCATTAGTGCTGTAAGGCAGTGTTAATAAACGAATAGGTACAAAAAAAGGTTGGCAAAATAGACACAAGCCAGCCGTTTTTCAGTTGGCAAAAATGAAACAAGCCGGCCCGCCGCGCGGTGTGCATTTTTAACTCACCTGTTTACTGGCAATTCCGGCAAGGTCCTCCTGGACTCATTGGGAAGTATAATTCGAGTTGACCTATTTGAAGAAAGTACGATTTTCCTCATATTCAACTCGGATGAAATAATTAAACTACTTTTAGGATATAACGTTGATTCCTTTGCAATGGATAATAAACGAATGCAAATAATTCTAAATGTATTAATTATAAAACAATACATTATTACAAAGACACTTTTATTTTCATAAATTCATCATGATTTTAGGGTTCCCTACACAAACGGTGAGATCACTTAAGGGGAAGAATAATGAATGGAATCCTGATAATCCGATTATTAAGGGTGATACATGAAAGGTGTTTTTATTTTTGCACTAATAATAGACTTGTTTAATTACTTTTAATTACTGTTATTATATAATAACAGTAATAACATTTTTAAATTATAATAAAAAAATTCCAATCGAGATTCTCCACTCGCATTGAGGATCTCAAACTAAATCGAAGAAAACATGTTTTGGCTTGAGTGCCAAGGCCATTAACCTACTTAATTATAAAATTTTAAAAATAACTCTTTAAAGTAAAACTTCTCTGCAAGGAGCTGATTTTCGATTAATTCATCGCACCTAAGTAAGGGAGGACCCAAGTCGTACAGCTTGTTATGGGGAGAGGTCACCGTGCAACACCAAGTGGGCTATCTGCTGGATCCTTAACTTCATCTTTTATGTGGGATTTGAATCATCTTTTTAGTGATACCATGGGCCAATGGGGTGTTTCAGATCAGTAACTCATAAAAACTGAGCTCTAAATAAATAAATAAATAGTGCTGGATATTCACAAGCAATGCTTGTACTATTTGAGCCTATCAAGTACAATGTAGTTTTGACTCATTTGTTATTGTTACGATAACCCCAATTACTGCACATAATTGTGTTCAATCAATCATTTTGAGGTGAATAGTTTATTTGTTACCTATTGTTATGCAGGTATATCGACTGGCCTCACAGCTCAGTTGGGCCCTGCCTCTGTAGGTTGTGGGTTCAATTCCCACCCAAGACAAATATTTATTTGATGAACGTAGATGTTTGTACTGGGTCTGGGTGTTAATATGTATTTACAAAAATATATATCAGTTGTCTGGTTCCCATGATACAAGCTATGTTTAGCTTACTTTGGGGTGATGTCGCTGTGTGAAATGTCCACCGATATTTACTACATAACCTCTCAGCATAACTTCATCGTCTTTGTTTGGTTAGACTGATCCGAGAGAACCATTGACTCAAATAGTTTTAGTACACAAGTTGTGATGCAGTAAGCTCACTTTTATTGATGTGAATTGGTACTGACAAACTGTAAATTACATTTGTTCACATATATATGATGTACAATATGTTTTCATCAACAACTTTCACCGTTTACCGCATTATGACAAATTACTACCTAACCTACTAGACTATAGGTACAATAGTTACTTAAAATTCAATTCATGTCTGACAGGTTTTTTTTAACGGAGGTAATTTAAATTCAGTCTACTTCTTATTAAGCTTTTTCAAGTCACACAATGATACCTAGTTAAAAATATATTGTTACTTAAGATAAATATCAACAAGGAACAAAAAATGATTTGCTACTTTTTGTCGGTACCGTTCCAGATTGGTGAAAAGATAAATAGCTGTTGTCGGAAGCTCATGTAACAGTAGTCTTGAGTATGTAACTATGGAAGTATTGCCTATCTATTGTTAGAATGGAGAGAATTTATTTTTTAGTCCAACGGAATAATTTCCTGATGCAACGGTCTTTCTCATCCATTATATTATGCTATTAAGATAAAGACTTACGTTGTTGATGCAATATATCACAGAAAATACCTAAGATTTTTCATAAATGTGTGAAGTCCGTGCATTTTTCAGACTGTAGAAAATGTCTGTCCTTGGTTGTCCTTATTTATTTATTTATAACTTTTATCTCCCAATTTTTCGAGTGCAAAAATTCATAGGACATGTTGGGATTTGAATCAGTTATCTCCAGATTGAAATTGCAGAACTGTACCTTTGAGCTAACACTTAATAGTGACTCTCACTGGCAGATAGCTAATGTGACAAAGAGTAACTTCTACTTTTCCGAGGGGGTAAAATAGGGGTGCGTGATAAAACCGAATTCCACGCGGACGAAGTCGCGGCCAACAGCTGGTTTTTTAATAATTACTCAACTATATGGTCTTACAATGTTGCATTGGTAACTACTTATAACTAAGTATGTAAAAAAAACGACAAACGGTTGAATAATGCGTATTCAGTATACGCATCATTCAACCAATTTGGCGCGCGTTTTTTTAATTTCATTCTCGTACCAAGCACATATCGGCATGTCACATCCAATACATACAACCCGAAACAAAACACGAATCCGAAGAGAAAGATTCAGGCCACTCACCTCACAAGTACCAATGGTACCTGGTGCGAAAAATTCCTCGATTTTTATCAAAACACCGCAATCCACACAGTTGTTCACAAGTTTTTACGACTGGAACGGCACAGATTGTTTCTCGGAGATATTGTTCGATAAGTGAAATGTACACAACACAAATCGCACACACGGCAAATATCCCGAAACAATACTGACGAAGGCGTCCAGTCCAGACGTTATCTATATCTACGTTGCGCACGGGCAAGCGTAAGCGTGCAGAGATAATTTTCTTAGGTTTGGATTGGACGCTGGACAGTGACAGCAAAAGCTGGTGCTGCCACAGGCAACTGAAAATATTGCAACGCATTTATTTATATAAAAATTCAATGATTTTCTGAATATTTGTTATTTGATTGTTTCATACTTAATATTTTTTATGTAATTTTAGCGAAGGGACACAGTTGGACAAAATGGCGGGACATTTTGTTAATTTACATTAATTATTTCCACTGGAAGATATGATTGGGTTTCAACAGGCGTCAAACTTAGCAATAAGTAAGCGTGACTTTATAATTGTATAATTGAAGATATAATTATTAAAAATTTAAAAATAAATGGATTGATTGATAATAATTGAAGTCTACGTATTTCGTACCTAATCACCTGAAATTAATAGATGAAGACTAATAAAAACAATGCCCATGGAAAGCCAGAGAAGGTTTGAAAAGGGGACAAACTTAGCGTTAAGTACGCGTGACCTTAGTTTTGAATTTACTTATTGATTATACCAAGCCCTTTCCTCACAAATTCTATGGAAACAAAAGCTTTTCGACTTTGACTTTTAAAATTGATACGGCATTTATAATGAAATTCGACAAAAATAGAAATACACACATTAAACTAATTGTGGGGGTTTTAAAAATAAAATTGAACTAATTAAAGTGAGCTTAATATAATTTGGACTACTATAATCTATGTAACTAGGATATAGGCACTGAAGCATGAATCACCTACATTTTTATTTGATGAAGATAATGGACGGTTACATGGCCCACATGGTGGTTAGTGGTAACCTCTGTGGCAGAGGCACAGGCAATACGACTTGGGTCCTCCCGTACTTAGGTCCGACAAGCATTCCACAGTTCCAGTGAACCCGGTGATATTATTTTGATGGCAACACTGTACGCTATCTGTCAATTCGCATGATTCATCCATTACAGGTGGGTGCGTCATTTCATTTCATTCGTCCACTCCAACCAATACTTAGATAATTCCAAAAACAAACAGTTTGACCTACCTACTGATAATAGATTCAGATATTTATTTGCGTAACCGAATGTATTCATTCATCATATTAATAGAATGCTAACAATTCAAATATGTTTATTTTGTTTCGATATAACCAGCGATCGCCTTTTGCAAGCATGGTAATTATGAGAAAGTTAATGTCAATTGAGAAATCTTACGCTTATATTAAATAGAATTACTGAAATAGTTAATTATGATTACTATATGACAATAAATAATAAAACATTCCAGGAACGACGATTTATCAGGTCCCTTAACCTGATAAATCGTTCGTATTTGGAAAATTTGGGAATTGTATGAATATAATAAAATTTCTTGGAAACGACGATATATTCAAAACATAGTTTCACCTACAAGCTAGTTTACGACTAGATGTAGTAGTAGTAGTAGTACTAATTGACATAATATCACGCTTTTTCCCCGAAGGTGTTAGGCAGAGCCATTATCGGCTTGGTTTCCTATGGATCACGCTATCATGGCTACTTTATTCCAACACTAGCTGTTGCCCGCGGCCTCTTCCGCGTGGAATTCGGTTTTATCACGCACACCTATTTTACCCCTCGGAAAAGTAGCTTAAATTACTCCTTATTACATCAGCTATCTGCCAGTGAAAGTCCCGTCAAAATAGGTCCATCCATTCCAGAGATTAGCCGGAACAAACAGACAGACAGACAAAAATTATAAAAAATGTTGTTTTGGTACATGTACCGTGTATAAATCCATATGCACTTAGTAAAAAGCGGTTATTTTAATATTACAAACAGACACTCCAATTTTATTTATTTGTATAGATTACCTTTCGCAATATATTCTAGGCGATTCCTTACTTCAGGTTAACTTAGTTTCTTACTTGCTTAGTTCCTTACGTACTTACCGGTTCCATCTTCCCTTTTAGTTAGTCACAGAATTTTTTCGATAGATACATTAAAAAAAATACTCATTTTGGACAACTTAAATGAAACTAAAGTTGGGTCATATCATAACATATTTCCTTAACTAGCTGTGCCCCGCGGTGTTACCCGCGGTGAATAAGTAATCCCACGGGAACACTGCGCTTTTCTGGGATCAAAGTAGCCTATGTGTTAAGCCAGGATATAAGCTATCTTGGTACCAAATTTCATCCAAATCCATTCAGCCGTTTCAGCGTGAAAGAGTAACAAACATCCATACAAACTTTCACGTTTCGCGGCTCTCAGCGCGCTTTATATAGCCACGGACGCTCAGGCGCGAGGCGTGTAGTACGTACTCTGTACGTTAAAAATGTTCGCCGTGATTCTTTAAATTGACATAACTTTTTTATTTATGAACCGATTGACATGAAATAAACACTAAATGTTAAGTGAAGCTTACTACAATATATTAGTGAAAACCGTATCTAAATCGAATAAGCCGTTTCTGATATTAGCGTGCACAAACACACAGACAAACAGACATACAGACAAACAGACAAAAAAATAATAATTACAATTTCGGGTTCGGCATCGATATAATAACAACCCCTGCTACTTTTTTTTTATATATTTCCATTGTACAGACACCACTTTTCTACAATTTTATTATATGTATAGATTGTTCTGTAGGTCATAAAGACGTCGTTTCACTAAGATAACATCTGTCACGAGCAACGAGTACTTCAAGGAATCATGAATATTCATAAAAGTATGTCATTGTTCTCAACTTTAACTCAACCTTTATTATATACTAGCTGTTGCCCGCGACTTCGTCCGCGTGGAGTTCGGTTTTATCGCGCACCCCTATTTTACCCCTCGGTAAAGTAGCCTAAGTTACTCCTTGTTACATCAGCTATCTGCCAGTGAAAGTCCCGTCAAAATTGGTCCAGCCATTTCAGAGATTAGCCGGAACAAACAGACAGACAAAAATTGTACAAAAATGTTGTTTTGGTATATGTACCATGTATACATCCATATGCACTTAGTAAAGAGCAGTTATTTTAATATTACAAACAGATACTCCAATTTTATATATTTGTATAGACATTATAAATACTTACATTCTCAGATTATCAGATTAACTGCAGATTACAGAGCAGTAAAAATCACGCCAAGTTCGTCCGGGGAAGTACTGCCACCGTGCCCATTTCTGCCGCCAAGCAGTGACGCGTTCGCGTTACTGTGTTCCGGTTTGAAAGGTGTGGTTGCCGGTGAAATTACAGGCACATGAGATATTCCACCTACACGTCTCAGGGTTACGGGCGCATACGATGCGACTTGGGTCTTGTCGTACCTAGTAGGAGAGGACCAAAGTCGCATTACCATTTAACACTAGGCTTATTAGGGCCATCGGCTCGTTCTGTAGCTGTATGTATGTTTATAAATCTGACCGGCCTCACAGCTCAGTTGGTAGTAACCCTCGCTTCTGCGCTGTAGGTCGTGGGATCGATTCCCAGGAAAAACATTTGTGTGACTAACATAGATGTTTGTTCTATCTGGGTGTTATATGTATTATATGTATGACTACAAAAAAGTATATAAGTTATCAGTTGTCTGGTTCCCATGATACAAGTGCTTAGTTTACTTTGGGGCTAGATGGCGCTGTGTGACAATGTCCACCAATATTTATTTAGTGCCCAAATCAAATATTATTCTTTGTTTCTTTTCTTTCTTTCATGTTCTCAATTAACGCTAATTTTTGTATTAAGCTATTGCATAGCTTCTATCGCGGGCCTTGAGCGTGGAGACCGAATCCAGAAATTCCGTAACGAAAAAACCTAACACCCCCCACTCCGACCGGCACAGCGGTGATACTTTTTAGTTCCATCTATCGATAAATACCAGAACTTTTAATGACTTTTTGAAATATCACGCGCAATAGCTTTACCGCGGCAGTCTCCGAGTGCCACACGTCTTTTTTTTTTCCGAATAGCTCAAGTAACTCCAGAATTGAATTGAATTCTTCATACCAAGTTTTGTGTCTTAAACACATTATACGTTTTACTGTAATTAAGAAAAATAAAAATGTGAGCCGTCACGGGACGCCTGGCAGATGTGAAACATTGACATTATTTTGTAAGAAACTAAGTACCCCATCACTAATAATGTTTATGATTTGTCGTAACCTTGAACGGACCAATCAGCGCTCATGCCGTGGCGACGCGTCGCCAAGCCAGAAATCGGTTTTACGTGCGGCTATAGATGTTTCACATCAAAAATTCTTAAAAAAATACTAATTATATATAATAAAATTCTCGTGTCACAGTGTTTGTAACAAAACTCCTCCGAAACGGCTTGACCGATTTTTATGAAATTTTTTGTGTATATTCGGTAGTTCTGAGAATAGGACGTAAACTATTTTTCATACCCTAAGTGATAAGGGCGGTCCAAGCCAAAAACATTGTGGTCATTTTTTGTAGAATTCAGCATTAAAAAATACATACAACCCTAAATTTTCACCCTTCTACCGCTAACCCCTATTTTTAATTGCGATATTAGGTACTTTAATAATTTTCAACCCTCGGTGGTCGATTACTGATAAAATGCTTTTTTTCGTGTTTAATGACACTTTTATCTTAACGTGGCATTGCAACGCATGCCGGGTACAGCTGGTATATACAGGGTTACAGGAAAAGTCGTGCTAGATCCGTTAAGGGCGTGGAGTACCCATCATTTCTGACTTATTTCACTATGAAACACCCTACCCTAAACTTAACCCTTTTCGAGATATTCGACTTTTAATTTTTTATTGAATAATGCCGATTTTTAGGCTACGAAATTTATTTTTGTTTATTTTGTGTATCTTATTATTATTATTATTGCATTTTTACATGTGTAATAAGATGCTTTAGGACATCAATCATTAAAATAGTGCATAAGTTAATTGAATAGACCGTAGTAGACAAGTGAAAGTAAAAAAATAAAAAATATATTAGCAAGCTTATTTTTCTCTAAGGGATATCTAAAAAAAATATTATGACACTTGTTCGGCAGATATTTTTTAAAATATCTACGTTTCATCAGCTATCTAACGAGGTCTAACAATCTAGGGTTTGTATTACATTTCGTGGAAAAAAGTAGTTGGGACGCTCCAGGTAGCAGTTCTAACGGTCCCGCGCCTATTTTCCTTCAAGTTAAGACGCACCGAGAGAGCGAGACAAGTGACGATTTATGTAGGTGCGAATGAAAGAAAAAGTGTAGAGACCGGTTAGAGCTGGGAATACAACAGGGGGTATTGTTTTGGTTGTCAGTCTGCTTTTGTGCTTCGTACATAGTAGATGTGATATCGTTTTGCTCTTTTTCTCGACTTGGCTGTGATTCTGGACTATTTCTTCTGATTTGTGACTACTGTGCTTGTTAACCGGACTCTGATTTGTACCTGTGATACTGTGATATATGTGTTGAAGATGACGTCCTGCACACCTGAGGAATATGCTGATATGCTTATTTGTTACGGATACTGCGATTGTGTGTCTGCGCAAGCTCGTAACGAATACATAACTCGCTACCCCGGTCGTCGAGTGCCGGATGTGGCCTGTTTTGACAGAGTTTATCGAAGACTTAAAGAAACTGGCTCTGTTTTGAGACGAAATACAGACATGGGAAGACCACGAATTGACGACGAAGAACAGGACAATGAGATAGTGCAACGCTTTCGAGCGGATCCGACTACTTCCACTAATATTGTTGCCCGTGATCTGGGACTTTCGCAATGGAGAGTGTGGTTTACAGTGCATACTGCTGGCCTATACCCGTACCATTACACGCCGGTACACGTTATTGAAGAAGGAGACCCCGCGAGAAGATTGGACTTTTGCAGATTTATGCTAAATGCTGACGTAGAAGACCCAGATTTTCTAAGAAATATCTTGTGGACGGATGAGTCCAAATTTGATAAAGATGGCATAACCAACTATCACAACGTCCATTACTGGGCCCCAAAAGAACTAAGGAATCCCAATAAGAAAAGAGTGAAAGGGTCCCAACGAAGATTCAGCGTGAATGTGTGGATGGGCATTATCTCTAATCATTTGATTGGACCTTACTTTCTCCCGGATAATCTAAATGGGGAAAGCTACGAAAATTTCCTGAGAGCAGACTTGAGTGATTTGCTGGATGATCTGCCACTCAACCTGATCAGGGACATGTGGTTCCAACACGATGGCTGCCCTGCCCATTTCAGGATGTAACAACCCCCCCTTAAATTTTGTTAACCCCGGACAACTCACCACTTCCCGCACCTATTTTAAATCTACCGCGCCTAATCGACTCCGCTATCTCCGTTGGGTTTGTTATGAAATATATGGCCTTGGCTTGATCGCTAGTTTAAGGTAGGACCTACATTGTGTTTCCGTAATAACTCAGATTCTTTTGAGGAATTGAAGTCTATACCTAACTAGATTGACCTAAGTTTACCTGACTTTAAATATGCCTAACTATTAGTATCGAGCTAAATAACTATAATATAACTATAATAATTAGGAATGAGAACCCGCGAAATATAAATTAGATGGTTAATTAAGTAGGTATCTTATTTAGTCAACTACAATAAACGTGGTAAAATGTTACATGGGTAATTCTTCATTGAAAAGTGGTAAAAAGTTACATGGATAATTCTTCATTGAAAACAAGACATAGTACATCGAGACCTAGGTTAAACCTAAAGGATTCTATGAATTTCCTAAGATATGATTTAATATAGTTTACACAAACTTAGGAGAGTAGAATAAATAAAAGGTGTTATATCAACTTTACTTAGAAGTAAATCTGTTTTAGAATATTTAAATAGTTCTTTTGACGCCATATTTATTATATTTCTCTTGCGACAAATGTAACAGGGTGTGTATCGAGAGGTTACTTTAAATTGCGCATTAGTTCCGTTAGTCTGACCTAGAGCCACACTCGTGGTAAGTTTCTCTCACTTATAAGGACAGACTAATAAACAATGCATCACTCATACAAACAATAGGGAGATAAGCCCCCCCCGGTCCTCCGCCTTCCCCATAGACCAGCCCTGGCCACCAAAGAAGTATTCTTTGTTACTTCTTGATACATTCCCCCTTAAATTTGTTATAAATTTAATGATATAACGTTTCTCATCAAAACTCCAATTACCATGGAAATCGCATCGTTTTTCGACACCTTTCTTAGGCTTTAGAGCAGACAATATTAGTCCTTTCTGACATCACCATGACTAAATAATCATTACTCATACTAATAAATATAAATATGTTCCGGTACAAGAACACAAGAGGCTTTCTTACCCTTAGAGCTATAAGATCAGCTGTTAATACGTCTCACATGGACAACAACGTAATTCGAACAATAAAGTGACATCTACCATTTCAGCTATAGATCAGGCCACGGGGATACCCCCCAGGTTGTACGAAGTACTTAGTTTTATATAAAGCTTTCTTACCATTACAGCTATAAGATCAGCCTTTACACGTCTCACTTGGACAACATAATGTAATTCGAACAATACATGTAAAGTGACATCTACCATTTCAGCTATAGATCAGGCCACGGGGATACCTCCCAGATTGTACGAAGTACTTAGTTTATGTACCTTCTAAATCGTTACAACATAGCAACAGTCATTCGGATCACATTTCAGTCTTCAAGGACCAATATTGAGTTAAACAAAAGACAACTCTGTCTAACCTTACTTATATCAGACACACGTCTTTTGATAAAGTAGGTAAGTACATAATTATATTAAAATACTTTAATGTACATATGACTAAAATGTCAAGTTGTATGTTATGCAGAGTTATTCAACAAACTTTTTAATGTATATTCAAACTAGGATTTATAATCCCTAGGTCTCAGACTTACTATATCTTTTAGAGACTAAATATATTTGAGTAAATTCACGCTCCAGTTCTTCAATATCAATACTTAGATTTAACAAACTCCAGTATTCAAACTAAACCTATATAGCAAGCACACATTTTAGATAAAATAGGAAAGAGTATTAAAATATAATTCAATTACAAAGATAGCCGACGGTTAAATAATTCTCTACAAACCGTTAGCTCCGCAGCTCAGTGACAATAGCTACACTGCCTTACGCATCGCAGATCGCGAGTTCGATTCCCGCCCATAACAAAACTTGCGCGACGAAAACAACATTAGTTCCGTCTCTGGTGTTAAAATTCGTTACATGTTTGTATTTTAATAAATAAAGACCAAAAGTAGCAGATATCTGGAAACCACAACGCAAGCCATGTCCAGTTCCTCCGTCAGATGGCGCTGCTCGAAAGCGTCCACCAAAAATGCAGTAAAAACCTGCCTTGCACATCGTAGATCGCGAGTTCAATGCCACGCCCAGATTATTCCAATTAGGTGATGCTGCTCGAAAACGTTCACCAAAATGCAGTCAAAACCCTGCCTTGCACATCGTAGATCGGGTGTTCGATTCCCCATGACAAAACTTGTGCAACGAAAGCAAACATTATTTTAATTGAAGAATTAAGTTAATCTTACCTGAAGTAAACTCGTTCCGAAGAATCAGTTATTCTATTTTGTGCTCCTTCTCAAACCCTATTTATCTAAGATAATACACATAATACAAATATAAATAAACAAGAAGACGTACTTTCTTCCGCGTTTCCACCTATAAATTTACCGTGCGCGTAAGTTATTAATTAATTAATGAACAAAACCGACGGTTTTGTTATAGTCGACCTAGGTCTCTCTTAGATGTTTCATGAGCCGAAGCTCTGAATGTAGTTTGAGCTAAATTACTAGAAAGTCACATATGTTAACATCGCAAAGTGTCTAGCTCCTCCTTTATATTGTTCATCAAAAACATCGCTAAAGTAATACACAACATAAACAAATTACCATGGTCAGAGATACTTTTCAGATTATTTTAAATTATATAATGAACCACTTACCCAGATCTCCATCAAATTAACACAATTTCACAACAAGAAAATAATTACTATTAAAATTATATTTAGCCAACCAAAGAATAAGAAGGGTCTGTCTGTTAACACCGCTAGGTTTCCTAGACCTCTTCTACTCACTCGATAACACAAAACTTGGCTTCGGAACTCCACTCTCCGCAATTTCTGGCGCTGACTGGCTGACTGACTGCCCGACTGACTGACTGACTGACCGACTCCGACTGACTGACCGACTCCGACTGACTGACCGACTCCGACTGACTGACCGACTGACTGACTGACTGACTAACTCCGACTGACCGACTCCGACTGACTGACCCCGAGACGCTCCCGTTCCTTGTATTTATACCCTTGAGTCCTAAAAAATCCCCGGGTTTACGATGCCTATTTTTTTGTTTGGTCGCCCGACAAGCGCTCGGCGGCATTCCTCAAAGGAATCCTATTTGTTTGAAAAAGCCGATCCATTCCTTTGACAGAAACCGAAACTACGTATGAGTCATGTTTTAAATATAATTCTTTATTTTGTTTATAGAAAAGTGACGGGGTAGCTATGCTGGACCGTTACAGCCGACCCCCAAAATTTACGCAGGTGTGAATTTTTTCAACCGTAGAAAATTTTAAAAAATATTTTCTAATAAGAATATAAATTATGACAATAACAACCTTAAACTTGGAATACTCATCTTCTAATATGTCAATATTTTACTTCAGACACTGAAAATGTATGTGCGTTAATAGAGTCGTAAACCCTGCCAGAATTTCCAGATTCTATCAAAAAAGGATTAAAAAAAAGAGAAAATTATTTTAATAATTGTTACTATCATTATTTACTCACATCACCTTAAGTTGAATTTGTAGCGGCCAGTGAGTAAGAATAGAATCTCAATGAACGGCCATTGAATGAAGAAATTCATTCGAATGAATTAAAAAATCTGTAATCTTCCTTATTCGTATCAATATACGAATACAAATTCTAAAAGTATGTTTAAATATTATTATAATATATATTCTTTTTTAACAACTTACACTGTGGAAGTTTTTTTTTTTTTTTTTTTTATTTCTTATTTCACTCTCCAGATTTCTTATCCAAAAGGTTGACAACTCCAGCGATAATGCGTGTACCTATTGTGTATACATCGTGATGTATACTGTGTTTTTAAACCAATCTTAGAGTCATCGTTAACTGGACCAGGAACCAAGCTTTATAGTAAACTCAAAAATGCTTAATCTACCCCTCCGTCAAGATGATCGTTTTCTGGTTGAAGAGCGAGTTTGTGAGGCTCACTTTCTCTAGTAGAACGCTGAATGGGTTAGTCGGCAAAAGTGGAATCACGCGCTCCGTTTACTTACTAAGCGAAACAGCCCTTCGGTCGATTAGATACACCTTATAGACTTTGGCATAAAAAAATCATAGATTAGAATACCCCACTCGGGCTGATCACAGTTAACAACTCGTCCTCGAATTGGAGCCGGTGGAGTGTATTTAGTTATCGGCTTATTGTCGTGTAGAGTATGAACCTTTATGAAACCAGGACAGCCCTGATGAGACACGTAACCTAACACCAAATTCTTCATCATAGCAGTTCTTTGTGAGTGTAATGTGTGTCCAAAATAGAATACTGCAGATCATTTCAACGCCAAGATACTGTCGAATTATAGAGGCCCTCCTATATCTTTAACTACAACAGTCACTCTATTCATACATCAATCACAAAATACTTCCTCATTCGCTTCCATACCCGTTAATTAATAATTGTTTCATAACACACACGCAATACTCCAACTTTTACAGTACTTCTACGCCACCCATATAATCCGACAGTCATAACTTGTGTTAAAACTACGAAGAAGAGCTTACAAGAACTACGCAATTTTTTTTTTTTTTTTTTTTTTTTTTTTTTTTTTTTTTTCTATTTGTCATCCACTTAATCTGAGTAACAGATTTCAATACTGTTTAACAATCCTTTATGTTTTTGAAACCTACGATTCCCTACTACTATTTAAGTTTTTTTTTTTTTTTTAATCTTATGTCACTATTATTATTATATTTTTGTTTTTATTTATGTATATAAATATAACAACTAAAACATATTATGCGTTGTGAATTTTCATTAATTATTAATTTGATTTAATATAAATATATATTTTATATATATTTATACCTAACCTAACTTTTTTTTTTTTCCGAACCTAACCTAACCAAAGTTTTTTTTTTTTTTTTTTTTTTTTTTTTTTTTTTTTTTTTTTTTTTTCCCGGAGCCTAACCTAACCTTTTCCTTTTTTTTTTTTTTTTTTTTTTTTATTAAATTATTTATTTTGTCAGTTTTATTATTATAATATATTTATTTATTTTATATAACAACTAAAACAATTTTTGTTGTGAATTTGCATTAATTATTAATTTGAGTTAATATTAATATATATATATTTTTTTTTAAGGGTTATCAAATCAAATCAAATTTATTTACCGTAAACATTATATAACATAGATTACTTGTGGTCCCCGCACTAGAGCAAGCCTGTGACGCGGGAGACCGGATTACAAAAATAAGATTACCATTTTTTATATTGTGTACAGGACAAATACTACAACAAAATGTGATATTTAATATAACTTTATTATTAATTTTTTATTAATTCTTTGTTCTCATTATATTCTCGTATAATCGAGAATATGCTATGTACTTAATCGAGTCAATTTTCAACTACCGGGCGCCGGGATTATACATAAAAAAATACCTATATCAAAATAATATGTTGAAGAGTAGTAGATTCCCAAAAAATTTGAAAAATGTCCGTGATGTCATTATGTATATCTTCTAAGTCCCTCGTTTTTTTTTTTTCTTTCGATTGATATGTATTCATTAACATATTTATTACTGTTTAACATTGAAAACATATCAATAATTTAACATTGAAAAATTATCTAAAGTAAATTTTTCTTCTAACAAGATTTGAATAAGAATTCTAATTGGAAGAATTATATATCCTCAGGAATTTGTTGCGTATTAAATAATTAAATTCTATTCTAATTCTATCTTAGTCATTCAATTAGTTCGATTTTATAACTTCTTTATTTACAATCCCTAATAATACAAAACCTGTAATAATATACAATATCATTGTATTTTATTCTTCTCTGAATATCTATTTCCTGGCAATAGTATCAATTTTAGTTTATTAATTAATGTCTGTAATAACGGTCACATCCATAAATACAATGAAACTCACAACAATGAAATCCAATTGAAATTATTTTTTCTGCAACTGTGAAATATTCAAAATCAAAATCAAAGTCAAATATAAATAAAGAAACGCCCGGAAACGTCAACATCATTCAAAACACAAAGCCACGCGCACCCATCGACAAGCCCGACGCCCATTCAAACCCGATCTTCGTCCGACCCTCCATGGAGAAGAACAGTCAAGAAACCCCTAATTATATATGATATATTTTTTAATCGAACTGTCGACCCCCCGTTTGTATATTTTGTAATGATTTTGAAATTAACTGCATTAATCGTAGAAATGATGAATATGATTAGTCATCCATCTATTTATCAGTTATACTTCCCCACGTAATAGTAAATTGAACAAAACTTGCAGATGCTTGCAGAAAACTATATACCTACTACACATATTATGTAGCTACCTAATTAAATGTTTTCATTTTATATTTCTGACGTTGTACCGAACCTATTGAAATATCTATCCCATTGTTTATGAAGTTACTAGATACGTATTCGTAATATCTCAAAATCAGTAAACAAAATGATACGCAGTTATAAAACACTAGTTGTGCTCGCGTCTTCGCCCGCGTATGATACAGTAAAATATAACTATTAGATCAGCGTCATGGTGCAGTCCCATTTTATCACGTTGTGAACTAATGCTAGCATCTATCCATCAGGAACAGTACTTATTTTTCTAGATGAAAGGTATCCTATGTGCTGATTTATTTGAGTAGTTAAAGCTGAGGCAACAATTTAACAAACAAACTTACATCCATACCTACAATATTAAGGACTGTTAGTTAACTTGAAAGCATAACTAACTTTATTTAAGCAGTGAAATGACGCACACGCATAGGTACTTAGTCAATATGAAATTAATCTAAGTGTCCTAGCTAAGTCTAGCAATAAAAATTTAATTACCTAAATACTATTATTCTAAACGGAATAGTTTCTACTCAAACGTCAAACTTGCTTTGGATATTTAGCTCGACTTAAGACATGTTTTCCCTATTATTTTTTTTCATTGTCATGGAATTACGCTTCACGATTTGCGTGTCATATTTGCGCAGGAGCTATGCTTATTGAAATAGGTACTGTTAAAGATCGAGTCGAACGATCGCTAACTGATGTAGAGGATATGTGATTGAAATAGACTCGAATTTATTATACTTTTTACGAACCGAATTCACATTTGATATAAATCCAATTTGTTTAATGAACCAATTATCCGCATACATACATAATCCCGACGTGCGCAGTAAATCTAAAAATAAATAATACCTACTAAAAGAACTAAGTCTAACGATAAAAAGATTGTACAGTATGTATGTATGTATGTGTGTATGTAACCTAAATCGCAGGTCGCAATACTTGTTATTATTACATGTCAAATCATCCGGGGAAGCGCCGCCACCATACCCACTTCTGACGCGAAGCAATAACGCATGTAGACATAACGAGAAAGAGAGAGACATAACATTTAGATATTCACTATACCTTTTCGAGTTACGAATACCTAGGATGTCACTTAGGTCTTATTCTAGGACCTAAGTTGTTTTGCTTGTGAAGAGCAGAGGTATCACTCAACACCAGGTGGGCCATCTGCCGATACCTTAACTCTATCACGGCTCACAATAGAAAGACGCTAGATTTTTGACTGGCCTCATAGCTCAGTTGGTTAGTAACTCTACCTTCCGCATCGCAGATCGGGGTTCAATCCTCACTCAGAACAGACATTTATGTGACATTTGCAACATTGACGTTCGTTCCGTGTCCGAGTCCTAATATATACCACATGTATGTATTTACAAAAGAAAAGCACATAAGTATTACATCAGCTATCTGGTTCCCATGACACAGCTATGCTTAGCCTACCTTGGGGCCAGATGGCGCCGTGTGAAATGCCCACCGCCATTTATTTATTTATTTATTTATTATATAAGTTCTACCTACGTGTGTTTCATATTTTATTTATTACATTAATGGTTTTATTCTATACTAGCTGTTGCCCGCAACTTCGTCCGCGTAGAATTCGGTTCCATCACGCACCCAGCAAAAAGCGGCTACTCCAATACCACAAACATACACTCCACTTTCATTTCTTTATATGGATTTTAGTTTTGTACTGTTTCGTAATCTCTAAAACATATAGATAGTATGTAATTTAGTGAACTTTTCATTAGAATTGTTTTGCTTGTATTGTACCTAGAATTTTATTACTCCCCAATTTTAATTTTACTATGATTTCTTAAAAAAAACCCCTGTGTATAATAAAATACTTGTACGGGACGCTTCGTACCGAGGTAATAAAATCGAAAGCGGTAAACAATATGGCGGCCTACCTTACAATCCTTTGTTCTTATCTTGCTGGTTTTTTCCACGTAGCGAGTTATTAGCTACTGCCTACGTGTAAACACCAGATGTTAAAACCGTTGTTATTACTTGTTCGACTTAATGTTTCCTATTGTCTATTTATTATGAGTGCTATCCTAATACTAAAGCGATGTCGTTGTTCGTACGGGACAAGAATATCTTTCCTTTCGTAGTAAATGATTATAAATCGTAGGATAATTATTGAACATCGACAATCATGTATCACTAATATGTATTAAGAATTTTACCCAATTTTTCCTTTGATAAATTTACACCAGATATATATAATATATGTATCTTAAAAACGAGAACCTATTTAGATGAATTTTAATTATTAATAAATCTTGATGCCTTGTTGGTAGATAAATAATTGTGTTATCTATCTAGATTGTCCCTTTGGCAAATTTTAAACTATGTAGGTATTTACTTTTGAAATATTACAACTTGAAATTACGACCCCCCAATATTTAGACATTATCACCGTTTGTACAATAAATGCATGTTTATAATGTTTTAATGCAGACAACAACCATATAATATTTTGACCCGCTAATATTTTAACTTTTCTACCTATAATCTTTGTCCATTTAATAAGACAATAGAATATTTACCTTTTTGTTAAGTTAATGTTTATGGAAACGCAAAACCTCGAAAACAATATCCGTTATTTATTTTCCAACGCTACCTTTATTACCTAGATTACCTAAACTTTATCTAAGCAAAAATTCGACTCGACTTAATTCCTCTCCATTTTCACGTCAACAAATTGTGCGAAAGGATTCGCAACACTATAACTAAGTCTTACATCATAACAAACCCAGACTATTTATATTGACCCTAAAAGGATAACACTATAAACAAACCTAAATAAATGACCTGAGAAATATTTTGTAATGACCTAAACTTTAGATTAAGTAAATTGTTAAGAAATAGTAAAATATGATTTAGCAAAGTAAACTTTAATGTTATCGTTTTAAAGTTCAACCTAAATTTACAAATAAAACTATGAAATACGGAGTTTTTTTTTTTTTAATTTTTTTTTTTATTATTATTATTAATTAGTTTAGTGAGATAATAATCCTGGTCACGGCACCAAATTGTAACAACCCCCCCTTAAATTTTGTTAACCCCGGACAACTCACCACTTCCCGCACCTATTTTAAATCTACCGCGCCTAATCGACTCCGCTATCTCCGTTGGGTTTGTTATGAAATATATGGCCTTGGCTTGATCGCTAGTTTAAGGTAGGACCTACATTGTGTTTCCGTAATAACTCAGATTCTTTTGAGGAATTGAAGTCTATACCTAACTAGATTGACCTAAGTTTACCTGACTTTAAATATGCCTAACTATTAGTATCGAGCTAAATAACTATAATATAACTATAATAATTAGGAATGAGAACCCGCGAAATATAAATTAGATGGTTAATTAAGTAGGTATCTTATTTAGTCAACTACAATAAACGTGGTAAAATGTTACATGGGTAATTCTTCATTGAAAAGTGGTAAAAAGTTACATGGATAATTCTTCATTGAAAACAAGACATAGTACATCGAGACCTAGGTTAAACCTAAAGGATTCTATGAATTTCCTAAGATATGATTTAATATAGTTTACACAAACTTAGGAGAGTAGAATAAATAAAAGGTGTTATATCAACTTTACTTAGAAGTAAATCTGTTTTAGAATATTTAAATAGTTCTTTTGACGCCATATTTATTATATTTCTCTTGCGACAAATGTAACAGGGTGTGTATCGAGAGGTTACTTTAAATTGCGCATTAGTTCCGTTAGTCTGACCTAGAGCCACACTCGTGGTAAGTTTCTCTCACTTATAAGGACAGACTAATAAACAATGCATCACTCATACAAACAATAGGGAGATAAGCCCCCCCCGGTCCTCCGCCTTCCCCATAGACCAGCCCTGGCCACCAAAGAAGTATTCTTTGTTACTTCTTGATACATTCCCCCTTAAATTTGTTATAAATTTAATGATATAACGTTTCTCATCAAAACTCCAATTACCATGGAAATCGCATCGTTTTTCGACACCTTTCTTAGGCTTTAGAGCAGACAATATTAGTCCTTTCTGACATCACCATGACTAAATAATCATTACTCATACTAATAAATATAAATATGTTCCGGTACAAGAACACAAGAGGCTTTCTTACCCTTAGAGCTATAAGATCAGCTGTTAATACGTCTCACATGGACAACAACGTAATTCGAACAATAAAGTGACATCTACCATTTCAGCTATAGATCAGGCCACGGGGATACCCCCCAGGTTGTACGAAGTACTTAGTTTTATATAAAGCTTTCTTACCATTACAGCTATAAGATCAGCCTTTACACGTCTCACTTGGACAACATAATGTAATTCGAACAATACATGTAAAGTGACATCTACCATTTCAGCTATAGATCAGGCCACGGGGATACCTCCCAGATTGTACGAAGTACTTAGTTTATGTACCTTCTAAATCGTTACAACATAGCAACAGTCATTCGGATCACATTTCAGTCTTCAAGGACCAATATTGAGTTAAACAAAAGACAACTCTGTCTAACCTTACTTATATCAGACACACGTCTTTTGATAAAGTAGGTAAGTACATAATTATATTAAAATACTTTAATGTACATATGACTAAAATGTCAAGTTGTATGTTATGCAGAGTTATTCAACAAACTTTTTAATGTATATTCAAACTAGGATTTATAATCCCTAGGTCTCAGACTTACTATATCTTTTAGAGACTAAATATATTTGAGTAAATTCACGCTCCAGTTCTTCAATATCAATACTTAGATTTAACAAACTCCAGTATTCAAACTAAACCTATATAGCAAGCACACATTTTAGATAAAATAGGAAAGAGTATTAAAATATAATTCAATTACAAAGATAGCCGACGGTTAAATAATTCTCTACAAACCGTTAGCTCCGCAGCTCAGTGACAATAGCTACACTGCCTTACGCATCGCAGATCGCGAGTTCGATTCCCGCCCATAACAAAACTTGCGCGACGAAAACAACATTAGTTCCGTCTCTGGTGTTAAAATTCGTTACATGTTTGTATTTTAATAAATAAAGACCAAAAGTAGCAGATATCTGGAAACCACAACGCAAGCCATGTCCAGTTCCTCCGTCAGATGGCGCTGCTCGAAAGCGTCCACCAAAAATGCAGTAAAAACCTGCCTTGCACATCGTAGATCGCGAGTTCAATGCCACGCCCAGATTATTCCAATTAGGTGATGCTGCTCGAAAACGTTCACCAAAATGCAGTCAAAACCCTGCCTTGCACATCGTAGATCGGGTGTTCGATTCCCCATGACAAAACTTGTGCAACGAAAGCAAACATTATTTTAATTGAAGAATTAAGTTAATCTTACCTGAAGTAAACTCGTTCCGAAGAATCAGTTATTCTATTTTGTGCTCCTTCTCAAACCCTATTTATCTAAGATAATACACATAATACAAATATAAATAAACAAGAAGACGTACTTTCTTCCGCGTTTCCACCTATAAATTTACCGTGCGCGTAAGTTATTAATTAATTAATGAACAAAACCGACGGTTTTGTTATAGTCGACCTAGGTCTCTCTTAGATGTTTCATGAGCCGAAGCTCTGAATGTAGTTTGAGCTAAATTACTAGAAAGTCACATATGTTAACATCGCAAAGTGTCTAGCTCCTCCTTTATATTGTTCATCAAAAACATCGCTAAAGTAATACACAACATAAACAAATTACCATGGTCAGAGATACTTTTCAGATTATTTTAAATTATATAATGAACCACTTACCCAGATCTCCATCAAATTAACACAATTTCACAACAAGAAAATAATTACTATTAAAATTATATTTAGCCAACCAAAGAATAAGAAGGGTCTGTCTGTTAACACCGCTAGGTTTCCTAGACCTCTTCTACTCACTCGATAACACAAAACTTGGCTTCGGAACTCCACTCTCCGCAATTTCTGGCGCTGACTGGCTGACTGACTGCCCGACTGACTGACTGACTGACCGACTCCGACTGACTGACCGACTCCGACTGACTGACCGACTCCGACTGACTGACCGACTGACTGACTGACTGACTAACTCCGACTGACCGACTCCGACTGACTGACCCCGAGACGCTCCCGTTCCTTGTATTTATACCCTTGAGTCCTAAAAAATCCCCGGGTTTACGATGCCTATTTTTTTGTTTGGTCGCCCGACAAGCGCTCGGCGGCATTCCTCAAAGGAATCCTATTTGTTTGAAAAAGCCGATCCATTCCTTTGACAGAAACCGAAACTACGTATGAGTCATGTTTTAAATATAATTCTTTATTTTGTTTATAGAAAAGTGACGGGGTAGCTATGCTGGACCGTTACAAGGAGAAGTGTCAGAGACTGGCTGGACACAAATTATCCAAACAAATGGATAGGACGAGGTGGGCCGTTGCCATGGCCAGCAAGAAGTCCGGACCTAACTCCCATGGATTTTCATGTATGGGGGTGCATGAAAAGTCTTGTGTACAGCGAGCCGAATCCAGTTTTGTCTGTGGAAGACTTAAGAGAAAGGATTGTGGATGCAGCAAATAAAATGAGGACCACGTTGACCACTGGAGTAGTGAAGACTGGTCTCCGTAGAAGGATGCGACAATGTTTCAGAAATAGAGGCGGCCATGTTGAACATGAACTGTAGAATAAGAAAAAGTTGTGTGAAAACCTTTAATAAATGACATTTCATGCATACCTAATGTTTTATTTTACTTTTTAGGGCTAAGTATAAATTTTCTTCTCCACTGTCGCCTATGAAACTAATTTTTTTCCAATGCATTTGAATAAAACCCTAGATTATTATACCTCGTTAGATAGCTGATGAAACGTAGATATTTTAAAAAATATCTGCCGAACAAGTGTCATAATATTTTTTTTAGATATCCCTTAGAGAAAAATAAGCTTGCTAATATATTTTTTATTTTTTTACTTTCACTTGTCTACTACGGTCTATTCAATTAACTTATGCACTATTTTAATGATTGATGTCCTAAAGCATCTTATTACACATGTAAAAATGCAATAATAATAATAATAAGATACACAAAATAAACAAAAATAAATTTCGTAGCCTAAAAATCGGCATTATTCAATAAAAAATTAAAAGTCGAATATCTCGAAAAGGGTTAAGTTTAGGGTAGGGTGTTTCATAGTGAAATAAGTCAGAAATGATGGGTACTCCACGCCCTTAACGGATCTAGCACGACTTTTCCTGTAACCCTGTATATACAAATAAATAAAATTGTTGTGTCTGTTTGTAATATTAAAATAACCGCTTTTTACTAAGTGCATATGGATACACACGGTACATATACCAGAACATTTTTTACGATTTGTGTCTGTCTGTTTGTTCCGGCTAATCTCCGAAACGGCTGGACCAAACGAAGTCGCGGGTAACAGCTAGTATTATTATAAATTCACGTTTGCGACGTCACTAGCGACGGACTAGAAACGACGCATATTTTTCATTTATTCATAGACTAGCTGCACCCCGCGGTGTTACCCGCGGCGAATGTGTAATCCCACGGGAACACTGCACTTTTCCCGGATCAAAGTAGCCTATGTGTTAATCCAGGATATAAGCTATCTTGATACCAAATTTCATCCAAATCCATTCAGCCGTTTGAGCGTGAAAGAGTAACAAACATACATACAAACTTTCACGATTATAATATTAGTAGGATTCACTGCTGTATAGAGTTTGTTTAACGCCATTTGTTTAAACAATTAAAATAATTGATTGTTATATACAATGGACTATACATATGTTAATAAGTAACTAGCGAACTCCATATTATATTTTCGCCGAAACACGTCACATTTTGCGTCATGCGAATATATCCCATTACTGCGTCGCATGAGGCATATAATAATGATAATAATAATCAGAGTCAAAGTCAAAAACTTTTTTTTTAAGCTATTTCATAGCTTCTATCGCGGGCCTTGAGCGTGGAGACCGAATCCAGAAATTCCGTAACGAAAAAAACCTAACACCCCCCACTCCGACCGGCACAGCAGTGATACTTTTTAGTTTTTCCATCTATCGATAAATACCAGAACTTTGAATGACTTTTTGAAATATCACGCGCAATAGCTTACGCACACTAATAGCACACGTCTTTTATTTTTTTTTGTGTGATAAAGTTACTGAACGAGCCGACGCCCCACCTGGTGTTAAGTGGTAACCTCTGGCCATAACAACCGATGCGACTTGGGTCCTCCCTTACTAGGTACGACAAGACCCAAGTTGCACCGTATGCGCCCGTAACTCTGCGACGTGTAGGTGGAATGTCTCTTGTGCCTGTAATTTCACCGGCAACCACACCTTTCAAACCGGAACACAGTAACGCGAACGCGTTGCTGCTTGGCAGCAGAAATGGGCATGGTGGCAGTACTTCCCCGGACGAACTTGGCGAGAGTTCTTAAATTAATTAATCTCTTAATTATCTTAAATTAGCTCTTAATTTCCATAGAATTCACAAAGAAATGGCTTGGAAACGTCAATATTATTCAATACATAAGGTCACGCGTGCTTATCGATAAGTTTGATGCCTGTACAAACGCTATCCGACCCTCTATGGGGAAGAACAGCAGAAACCCCTAATGGAGGAATCTATACAAATATGCATAATGCATGTGTTGCAGTGCCACGTTAAGGTAAAAGTGTCAGTTAAATACGAAATATAAAAACATCAGTAATCGACCACCGAGGGTTGAAAATTTATGTACTAATATCGCAATTAAAAATAGGGGTTGGTGGGTGAAAATGTAGGATTACGGCCAAACAAAAAATTTTTTTTTTTTGGTTTGGACCACCCTTATCACTTAGGGGTATGAAAAATAGTTTACGTCCTATACTCACACCTATATACACAAAATATTTCATATAAATCGGTCGGTTTCGGAGGAGTTTTGTTACAAACACTTTGACACGAGAATTTTATATATAGATTAATAATTGATTGATAGTTAATTATAAAATCCATTGAACTAGTTATTTACGATAACATAAAACCTACTGTTTTCAACATATTCGTGGGGAGAGATTAATATATCGTATTTAGGCAGGGATGACAGAAAAGTTTTCTTTTTTGAGCTTAGTCAAAAAGTATCTTTCCATAGAATTAATATAGAAATGTCTTGGAAACGTCAATAATATTCAATACATAAGGTCACGCGTACCGCTAAGTTTGACGCCTGTTCAGACCCTTTCCGACCCTCCATGGGAAGAACGGTCAAGACACCCTAGAGAGCTTCCTTTTTTTCGCGAGCACGATCCTTGAAACAATCTGAGTACTTAGATGTATGTTACTGAATACGAATATATTTCTATAATACCTACCCCTCAAACATTTCGGAGATTTTTTCATTACAGGCTGTGCAAATATGTCCAAGGTCATCTGGGGAAGTGCCGCCAAGCAGAAATAGGCAGTCATTACAATAAAAGGGGGGCCCACGTTGCTCGCGTCCGTAAATGATAGCCCTTTGAATCCCTACACGTGTCCCCCGGGTGGTGCGAAAGGAGCAACCCAAAGTAGCAGTACAACTTGTACCAAGTTCCCCCGGAGAAGTACTGCCACCACACCTGGTAATCTGCCGCCGAGCAGTGATGCACTCGTGTTGCTGTGTTCCGGTGGAAGGGAGTGGGTGCCGGTGTAATTGCAGCCGCATGAGACGTAACATCCCCGTCTCGGGGTGATGGACGCAACGCAATGAGACTTGAGTCATCTCGTACTTTGGTGGAGAGGACTTGAGTCTTGCTGTTGTGTATGGGCGGCGGTTACCACTTAACATCAGGTGGGCCGTCAGCTCGTTCTATCACCTAAATGATATAAAAAAGAAAGGCTCCGTAACACTTATAATAATGTACTCTTATGAACTTCAAACAAGAAAGGACAAATATATGACAAAGATGGCCATAATATCAAATGGGATATGTGTTCAGACGTCGCATTTAAAAACAATCCAGAAAGTATTTATAAAATACATTACAAAGGTTGGCTTAATTACCGTAAAAAATATGTTTCTTGTAAATAATAATAATAATAATAATCACACTATTCTATTCCGAGTCACTGGTTCTCTCGAACCAGTGTGGAAGGATTTTAAGTGCGCCTCAAAGAGGCTCTTTTCGTGATCTCGACAGATGTCTTCGAATTTTTAGTTCTAGGACATGTCGGTTTCCTCGCGATGTTTTCCTTCACCGTTTTGAGAACGTGGTATTTGTCTCCATGAAAAACCTTTTTATTTTAACTACACCCTGAAGTTCCAATTACAATTTATATTCCAAAAAAATTAGAGATCCTTAAGAAAATTGCAATAATGTAACCCGAAGTACATAGCAAAAATTTGCCTATTCAATTCATTATATGGCGTGCGCTGAGAAAATTATTGATTATACATAAAAATTATGTATTTTAACGGGACCGATTTTAACGGGACTTTCACTGGCAGATAACTGATGTTCTAAGGAATAACTTAGGCTATTTTCCGAGGGGTAAAAATAGGGGTGGGTTACATAACCGACTTCAACGCAGACGAAGTCGCGGGCAACAGCTCGCCCTAAATAATGGTGAAAGAATTTTTGAAATCTGGTATCAAGATTAGTTTAGATAAAAATCTCTTGTTAAAATCAAAGTCAAAAACTTTATTTCCATAGAATTCATAAATGTCTTGGAAACGTCAATAATATTCAATCACGCGTACTTATCGCTCCAAACCTGACTTTGTAGCTATCTATCATTTGATAAAAAAAATGGTTGTCTGTAAAGTCGGTTTACTGACGATAGTTGAACGTGACAACGTCTTAAGAAAATACTGATGGAATGGTAGCATTTTTCAAAAGAAAATTTTAATTTCATTTGTTTAATAGATTTGTATGTATATAGAGAAAGCACGAATATTCTACAATATATCACTTAATATATAATTAATATCGAAAGAATCATTACCTTTATCGCTGTAATTATCGTTGCTATAAACAATTGACACCACATTCACTTTTCACTGCACTTGATACTCGATCAAAACATGTAAATGTAAGTATTAGCAGCTGTCCACGCAGACGCATCGCTCACTCAAGTAGGAGAGAGACGGATGTCGAACGCTGCCGAACGCAAAGGCCGATTGTGCTTCTTTGTCGCTCGTTCCGCGCTCTCGCTTGCACTTGCACAAGCCTTACATGGAACGCCTCAGAGCGAGGTAACGCCGCATGAGTCATGTTTTTTCGTGCGTGCAGCCGGCTCTATCGAATTATAAGACGTTGTCACGTCAAAAAAAAGACGTGTGGCACTCGGAGACTGCCGCGGTAAAGCTATTGCGCGTGATATTTCAAAAAGTCATTAAAAGTTCTGGTATTTATCGATAGATGGAAAAACTAAAAAGTATCACCGCTGTGCCGGTCGGAGTGGGAGGTGTTAGGTTTTTTTCGTTACTGAATTTCTGGATTCGGTCTCCACGCTCAAGGCCCGCGATAGAAGCTATGCAATAGCTTAAAACTACATAATTAAGAAAGAATTTATGTTTTGTAGATAGTATTTTGTTATCGTCAACAATAGGCGATGTGTTGAGTTATGTTTAGAACAATTTAATTGTTGTAAATGTTTGTTTAATTTTACACTTTATTCATGAGTACTCCAATAATAACTCTTCAATTCAAAAACATGTCATAAATCGTTTACTCATTTATTAATTACAGAACTGAGTTTGCTCAGGTGGTTTATGAAATTTATTGTTCTAGTTATGTTTGTTCACGGGGCGATGTATATAAGGGTAGGCAGGTACCGACATCAGCATAGTGTTCAATAGGTCTTCTACGGGTCACAAGATCCCAAGACCAAAATGCTACTGCCTTTCGCCTTGGTGTTAGCGCTCAGTGTAAGTACTAATATTATTTACTAGCTGTTGCCCGCGACTTCGCGTGGTATTCGGTTTTATCACGCACCCCTATTTTACCCCTCGGAAAAGTAGCCTAAGTTACTCCTTGCTACATCAGCTATCTCCCAGGGAAAGTCCCGTCAAAATCGTTCCAGCCATTTCAGAGATTAGCCGGAACAAACAGACAGACAGACAAAAATTGTAAAAAAATGTTTTTTTGGTATATGTACCGTGTATATCCATATGCACTTAGTAAAAAGCGGTTATTTTAATATTACAAACAGACACTCCAATTTTATTTATTTATATATACTAGCTGCGCCCCGCGGTGAATAAGTAATCCCACGGGAACACTGCACTTTTCCCCGATCAAAGTAGCCTATGTGTTAATCCAGGATATAAGCTATCTCTGTACCAAATTTCATCCAAATCCATTCAGCCGTTTGAGCGTGAAAGAGTAACAAACATCCATACAAACTTTCATGTTTATAATATTAGTAGGATTCATATTATTAAACTACGATTAAGTCTAAGTGAAAACCTAATCCAAAATAACTTTATTTCCAAAGAATTCATAAAGAAATTGCTTGAAAACGCCAATAAGTAATATTCAATACATAAGGTCACGCGTAGTTATCGCTAAGTTTGATGCCTGTTCAAATCCTATCAGACTCTCCATGGGGAAAACAGACAAGAAACCCCTAGAGGAGGAGAATATTTGTGTGTATTTGGAAGACACTTAAATTATTTTACAGTGTCAGTGACATCATTTCAATTACACTTATTAAAAACACCTTTCGTACAACAATAAATCTATACATATAATAAAATTGTAGAAAAGTGGTGTCTGTACAATGGAAATATATAAAAAAAAGTAGCAGGGGTTGTTATTATATCGATGCCGAACCCGAAATTGTAATTAATTTTTTTTTTGTCTGTTTGTCTGTGTGTTTGTGCACGCTAATATCAGAAACGGCTTATTCGATTTAGATACGGTTTTCACTAATATATTGTAGTAAGCTTCACTTAACATTTAGTGTTTATTTCATGTCAATCGGTTCATAAATAAAAAAGTTATGTCAATTTAAAGAATCACGGCGAACATTTTTAATTCAAAATATGCTGCCCGAAAAGTCACTATTCCACGCGAACGAAGTCGCGGGCACAGCTAGTTATCATATGTTAAGTATCAAGTGTGTCAAGTGTATCAACATCTAGTTATCAAGTGTGCATATTTTGTTTAGTCAGTGTATAAAACGAGGTAAAAACCACGTGTTTGATTTCCATTCAGTCTGAAGTTAGCCGCTTCAATATCCAGTTTAATTTTAAGTTATTTAATTAACAGTTTATCGCTGGGGAAAATGAAATGCAATATCACGTTTTCGTGAGGGCATGTCCAATGTAAAAAATCGAGGAATTGCGTCGAGTCCACGAAACGAGCCTTTTTGAGGCGCATTTTAATATAACCACTACGTTAGTTCGCGTGAACCGGTGAAACCAGCATATATGGAATAACCTGTGAAAAAAATGTGCAGCGAATTATAGAACAGCGAAAATACGTGTAAAGTTTTTCAATCTGTGGTTTTATTTTTATGAATTTGTTTTCTTTATAACTTGCGTTGAGCCCAAGAAAGTTTCATCAGTTTTTGCGTGATGCCCGAACAAACATATAAAAAGACACAAATGTAAATCACAATTTATAAAATGGAGGCGTGGAAATTAAATTTGGTTATTTTTTTTTTCCAGATTCTGAGCGCTCACGCAGCACCAAGTGGTATGTAACTAATTAGTTCTACTGCTACCTGCCTTCTGTCCGTGTCCAGGTGTTAATTATATACATATGTCTCTACAAAAATGTATATAGAATTAAATCAGTCATCTCCTCCCATACAAGCTATGCTTAATTTAGGGCTATATGAAATCTCCACCATAATTTATCATTATCAGTTTCAGAAGATCAACAAATCCAGGGCGGCAGTGAAGACTACGATGGACAAGAAGAATATGAATATGCACCATACCAATCCAGATATTCGGAGTACAACAATGCTTTCGATTCCACCTCCGACTACGAAACAGAGAGTCAAGGAGGAGATGGTATAAGCAGGAGTCAAGGCAGCAGCGACTATTGGTACCGCGGCAACGGTGAAGACGTCTCAGTCAGCGATGACGACTGGTATTCAAGTGCCTCCGACTACTCAAATGAAGGCAGCCAGAAAAACCGATACCAAAACTCGGGCGATAACTCCGAAGGGTCGTGGTCTAACAGCGGAGAGTCATACTTCGATCAATCCAGCGAAGGTTCTAGCCTGGATTGGTCTAACGGAAAAGTCTCAGGGGGTGGCAGCCAGAAGCAAGGTCTGCAGCGTTCCGGAGCAAGAGAGTCGTACTCAGCGGACTTCGATGGAGGTTCTGTAACCGGAAGATCTGAACGAGAGAGTTTGGCTGCTGAGTCAGATAAAGATTCGTACTACAACGGGCCTGATGGTACGGGAATGGAGAGTCGCAAGGCATCTACTAGCAGTACAAAGAGTCGTGATGAAAAAGAGACGGAATTGGGTGACACTAAAACGAAAGCTGTCTCACAAAAATCCAGCAAATCTTCTTCTACAAGATCTTCATCTGTCCACGAAAATAGTGAGTAATGTAAATTTGATTCGGTTCTCTCGAACCAATGCGGTGTAAGGATTTTAAGTGCGCCTCAAAGAGGCTCCTTTCGTGCACTCGACACGTGTCTTCGAATTTTCAGTTCTAGGACATGTCGGTTTCCTCACGACGTTTTCCTTCACTGTTTTGAGAACGTGGTATTGCGCACATAAATCTTTCAATATAATAAATAAGTGAACAGTATAAAAATAGTAGCTATCTTTTAGTAGCAGTAGAAATTTGTCCGGGGAAGTACTGCCGCCGTACCCATTTCTCCCGCCATGCAGTAATTCATTCGTTACTGTGTTCCGCTCTAAAAGGTGTGGTTGCCAGTGAAGTTACAGGCACATGAGACATTCCACCTACACGTCTCAGTGTTACGGGCGCGTACGATGAGGCCATTTCATTGCCCGTGCAGAGGAACTGAAAAGAAAATCATATAATTACATCATATATTACAGGCCTCACAGCTCAGTTGGTAGTGACTCTGCCTTCTGCGCTGCCGGTCGTGGGTTCGATTCCCGCCCAGGACAAACCTTTGTGTTGACGAACATAGATGTTTGTTCTGTGTCTGGGTGTTGATATGTATTATATATTATATATAAAAAAAATATTTAAGTATGTATGGTTGTCTGGTTCACATGATACAAGCTATGCTTAGCTTACTTTGGGGCTAGATGGCGCTGTGTGAAATGTCCACCAATATTTATTTATTTAGTGCCCAAATCAAATAATTTTTCTTTCATTCTTTTCTTTCTTTCACGTTCTCAATTAACGCTAATTTTGTTTTTTCCGAACAGCTCTAGTAACTCCAGTCCAGAATGTATTTGAATTCATTATACCAGGTACGCTTATGTCTTAAACACATTATACGTTGTACTGTAATGTCTTTTTTTATGTAATGTGAAGTGTCGGAACGAGCTGACGGCCCACCTGATTAAGTGGTAACCGCCGCCCATACACAACAGCAATACGACTCAAGTCCTCTGGTGGGCCGTCAGCACTTTCAATATGACATGAGAAAAAAATTAGAAAGCCGTTATCCCTCAAAAGGTCTATTTCGACTTTTTAATAGGAAGCGATACAGTTCATAATTGTCTATTTTTCTGTCTAAGAAACGTTTGTAAATCACAATTAGTTCCGGAGATTAGTAGGCCGTTAAGTGACAGATTTAAAAGGAATTAAAAAGAATCGTCTGAAGATATCTCAAAAACAATTTGGACTTAACGGTCTTTTAGTTAAAGGACGTCAGTGTAGTAGTAATGACAAGATTTTGATGGTCATTCCAGCGTCGTCACATCCGCGCGAGTTCAAAGTGAATTCATTTGAGTACATGGGACCGAACGGAAGACCGGAGATAGAAGTCGAAGTTGTCGCCGTGGGTAAGACAAAGAAACAACACAATTTATTTTCACAAATTGTACACAACACCGATTACATACTAGCTGTTGCCCGCGACTTCGTCCGCGAGGAATTCGGTTTTATCACGCACCCCTATTTTACCTCTCGGAAAAGTAGCCTAAGTTACTGCTTGTTACATCAGCTATCTGCCAGTGAAAGTCCCGTCAAAATAGGTCCAGCCATTTCAGAGATTAGCCGGAACAAACAGACAGACAAAAATTTTCAAAAAAAATTGTTTTGCCATATGTACCGTGTATACATGCATATGCATTTAGTAAAAAGCTGTTATTTTAATATTACAAAACAGATACTCCAATTTTATTTATTTGTTATAGATGACGACAATGACAGAAAAATTCTGTACGACGAGACATTTGAAATTGGCAGAATGTCCAGCGAAACCCAATCACATACATCAAAATCCGAAGAGTTCTTGACCACGTCCAAACAACGTATGTATATATTTTTTATGTGATACAGTTCCGGAACGAGCCGACGGCCCACCTGGCGTTAAGTGGTAACCTCGGCCCATAACAAGCGATGCGACTTGGGTCCCCTATTAGGTATGACAAGACCCAAGCGTATCCTAATATCCCGTCCTGTCCCGTCAATATATACTAGCAGAGTTTGACAGCTGCTAATTCTCGCTATCAACATGCTACACATACACAATTCAGTCAATTTTGTTAATATTTTAATCAAATATTTCAAGTTATATTTTTTTTTTAATAAAATAATAATAAATAATAATAATAAAAATATTAATATATATTATACTATTTATATTATATTTATAGCATATTTTTTTTTTAAACTATCACTTAACCTAGTAAGACATTAGTTGCAGTATTAAATAACGCTCAAGTAATAAACTTTGTTCAAGACGTAAGAAACACCTGAATTTATTACAACGACCCATACAAACCGATCCTAAGATCTACCTTCAATAACACATATAACAGTTATAAGGATGAAGGAATATAATTAGTATTCATATTTACCAGATAAAACCAGAACACGGCGCCCTAAAACAAGAGGCTCTGGATCAGAAGACGAAAACGATCTTGATGATAACGAACGAAGTGACGATAAGACACAAGACAACAACAAGGAACCGAGAAGCACTAATGCAATGAATGACAACTCCAAACCTAGTATCAGTGAGGATCTAAATTCTGAAACAGATAATGAATCCAGACGAAGGCACAATAAGGCACCAAAGAAAAATAATGAGCCTAGTGACAATTCAAAACCAGGAGACGAATCCAGACCAGGACACAATAAATCACCAAAGGGACACGAGGGCCAAAGCGATAAATCAAAACCAGGAGACGAATCTAGACCAGGACACAATAAATCACCAAACGGACACGAGGGCCAAAGTGATAAATCAAAACCAGGAGACGAATCTAGACCAGGACACAATAAATCACCAAACGGACACGAGGGCCAAAGTGACAATTCAAAACCAGGAGGCGAATCCAGACCAGGACACAATAAATCACCAAACGGACACGAGGGCCAAAGTGACAATTCAAAACCAGGAGATGAATCCAGACCAGTACACAATAAATCACCAAAGGGACACGAGGGCCAAAGTGATAAATCAAAACCAGGAGACGAATCTAGACCAGGACACAATAAATCACCAAACGCACACGAGGGCCAAAGTGACAATTCAAAACCAGGAGGTGAATCCAGACCAGGCCACAATAAATCACCAAACGGACACGAGGGCCAAAGTGACAATTCAAAACCAGGAGGTGAATCCAGACCAGGACACAATAAATCACCAAAGGGACACGAGGGCCAAAGTGATAAATCAAAACCAGGAGACGAATCTAGACCAGGACACAATAAATCACCAAACAGACACGAGGGCCAAAGTGATAAATCAAAACCAGGAGACGAATCTAGACCAGGACACAATAAATCACCAAACGGACACGAGGGCCAAAGTGACAATTCAAAACCAGGAGGCGAATCCAGACCAGGACACAATAAATCACCAAAGGGACACGAGGGCCAAAGTGACAATTCAAAACCAGGAGGTGAATCCAGACCAGGACACAATAAATCACCAAACGGACACGAGGGCCAAAGTGACAATTCAAAACCAGGAGGTGAATCCAGACCAGGACACAATAAATCACCAAACGGACACGAGGGCCAAAGTGATAAATCAAAACCAGGAGACGAATCTAGACCAGGACACAATAAATCACCAAACGGACACGAGGGCCAAAGTGACAATTCAAAACCAGGAGGCGAATCCAGACCAGGACACAATAAATCACCAAACGGACACGAGGGCCAAAGCGATAAATCAAAACCAGGAGACGAATCTAGACCAGGACACAATAAATCACCAAACGGACACGAGGGCCAAAGTGATAAATCAAAACCAGGAGACGAATCTAGACCAGGACACAATAAATCACCAAACGGACACGAGGGCCAAAGTGACAATTCAAAACCAGGAGGCGAATCCAGACCAGGACACAATAAATCACCAAACGGACACGAGGGCCAAAGTGACAATTCAAAACCAGGAGGTGAATCCAGACCAGGACACAATAAATCACCAAAGGGACACGAGGGCCAAAGTGATAAATCAAAACCAGGAGACGAATCTAGACCTGGACACAATAAATCACCAAACGGACACGAGGGCCAAAGTGACAATTCAAAACCAGGAGGTGAATCCAGACCAGGACACAATAAATCACCAAACGGACACGAGGGCCAAAGTGATAAATCAAAACCAGGAGACGAATCTAGACCAGGACACAATAAATCACCAAACGGACACGAGGGCCAAAGTGATAAATCAAAACCAGGAGACGAATCTAGACCAGGACACAATAAATCACCAAACGGACACGAGGGCCAAAGTGATAAATCAAAACCAGGAGACGAATCTAGACCAGGACACAATAAATCACCAAACGGACACGAGGGCCAAAGTGATAAATCAAAACCAGGAGACGAATCTCGACCAGGACACAATAAATCACCAAAGGGACACGAGGGCCAAAGTGATAAATCAAAACCAGGAGACGAATCTAGACCAGGACACAATAAATCACCAAACGGACACGAGGGCCAAAGTGACAATTCAAAACCAGAAGACCAATCCAGACCAGGACACAATAAATCACCAAACGGACACGAGGGCCAAAGTGATAAATCAAAAACAGGAGACGAATCTAGACCAGGACACAATAAATCACCAAACGGACACGAAGGCCAAAGTGATAAATCAAAACCAGGAGACGAATCTAGACCAGGACACAATAAATCACCAAACGGACACGAGGGCCAAAGTGATAAATCAAAACCAGGAGGCGAAGCCAGACCAGGACACAATAAATCACCAAACGCACACGAGGGCCAAAGTGACAATTCAAAACCAGAAGACCAATCCAGACCAGGACACAATAAATCACCAAACGGACACGAGGGCCAAAGTGATAAATCAAAACCAGGAGACGAATCTAGACCAGGACACAATAAATCACCAAATGGACACGAGGGCCAAAGTGATAAATCAAAACCAGGAGGCGAATCCAGACCAGGACACAATAAATCACCAAACGGACACGAGGGCCAAAGTGATAAATCAAAACCAGGAGACGAATCTAGACCAGGACACAATAAATCACCAAACGGACACGAGGGCCAAAGTGATAAATCAAAACCAGGAGACGAATCTAGACCAGGACACAATAAATCACCAAACGGACACGAGGGCCAAAGTGACAATTCAAAACCAGAAGACCAATCCAGACCAGGACACAATAAATCACCAAACGGACACGAGGGCCAAAGTGATAAATCAAAACCAGGAGATGAATCTAGACCAGGACACAATAAATCACCAAACGGACACGAGGGCCAAAGTGATAAATCAAAACCAGGAGACGAATCTAGACCAGGACACAATAAATCACCAAACGGACACGAGGGCCAAAGTGACAATTCAAAACCAGGAGGCGAATCCAGACCAGGACACAATAAATCACCAAAGGGACACGAGGGCCAAAGTGACAATTCAAAACCAGGAGGTGAATCCAGACCAGGACACAATAAATCACCAAACGGACACGAGGGCAAAAGTGATAAATCAAAACCAGGAGGCGAATCTAGACCAGGACACAATAAATCACCAAACGGACACGAGGGCCAAAGTGATAAATCAAAACCAGGAGACGAATCTAGACCAGGACACAATAAATCACCTAACGGACACGAGGGCCAAAGTGATAAATCAAAACCAGGAGACGAATCTAGACCAGGACACAATAAATCACCAAACGGACACGAGGGCCAAAGTGATAAATCAAAACCAGGAGACGAATCTCGACCAGGACACAATAAATCACCAAAGGGACACGAGGGCCAAAGTGATAAATCAAAACCAGGAGACGAATCTAGACCAGGACACAATAAATCACCAAACGGACACGAGGGCCAAAGTGACAATTCAAAACCAGAAGACCAATCCAGACCAGGACACAATAAATCACCAAACGGACACGAGGGCCAAAGTGATAAATCAAAACCAGGAGACGAATCTAGACCAGGACACAATAAATCACCAAACGGACACGAGGGCCAAAGTGACAATTCAAAACCAGAAGACCAATCCAGACCAGGACACAATAAATCACCAAACGGACACGAGGGCCAAAGTGATAAATCAAAACCAGGAGACGAATCTAGACCAGGACACAATAAATCACCAAATGGACACGAGGGCCAAAGTGATAAATCAAAACCAGGAGGCGAATCCAGACCAGGACACAATAAATCACCAAACGGACACGAGGGCCAAAGTGATAAATCAAAACCAGGAGACGAATCTAGACCAGGACACAATAAATCACCAAACGGACACGAGGGCCAAAGTGATAAATCAAAACCAGGAGACGAATCTAGACCAGGACACAATAAATCACCAAACGGACACGAGGGCCAAAGTGACAATTCAAAACCAGAAGACCAATCCAGACCAGGACACAATAAATCACCAAACGGACACGAGGGCCAAAGTGATAAATCAAAACCAGGAGACGAATCTAGACCAGGACACAATAAATCACCAAACGGACACGAGGGCCAAAGTGATAAATCAAAACCAGGAGACGAATCTAGACCAGGACACAATAAATCACCAAACGGACACGAGGGCCAAAGTGACAATTCAAAACCAGGAGGCGAATCCAGACCAGGACACAATAAATCACCAAAGGGACACGAGGGCCAAAGTGACAATTCAAAACCAGGAGGTGAATCCAGACCAGGACACAATAAATCACCAAACGGACACGAGGGCAAAAGTGATAAATCAAAACCAGGAGGCGAATCCAGACCAGGACACAATAAATCACCAAACGGACACGAGGGCCAAAGTGACAATTCAAAACCAGAAGACCAATCCAGACCAGGACACAATAAATCACCAAACGGACACGAGGGCCAAAGTGATAAATCAAAACCAGGAGACGAATCTAGACCAGGACACAATAAATCACCAAACGGACACAAGAGGCCAAGGGACAATTCTGAAACAGGTGACGAATCTATGTTTTTGGGGAGCAGACTTTAAATTTTTAATTAATCTTCCTTCGGATTGTTTCAACCTTTAGTGTATTATAGAAATCCAGCGCCTGTGAGACGTTTAGCTGTGATTAGGCCAACTAACCCTTGCTTCGCAAAATACATTTAAAACTTAATTTTAAAGGATTTTGGAAGTGGGATGAAGCCTTTATATTCGTGACATAGGAGTTTAAACGAGATACAAAAATAGTAGGTCGTGTAGACTAAAAAAAATCTTTAAAAACTTCTTTAAAGTAAAAAAAAAATGTGAGCCTTCTGGCAGATGTGAAACATCGACATTATTTTGTAAAAGTAATATGCGACGCGATACTTGAAAGAAGTTTTTGATGTGAAACATCTATAGCCGCACGTAAAACCGATTTCTGCCGTGGCGACGCGTCGCCACGGCAGAAATCGGTTTTACGTGCGGCTATAGATGTTTCACATCAAAAACGACAATGACAAGCCTTTTATCATCATATTCTACACGTTTTCACAATTTATTTAAAGTCGACGCAAAACGTTTCGCTTCCAGTTTCACGTATCAATCGCTATGGAATCTTTCACTCTCTTTTATTGTATTTTGTTAATATTATGTACATAATTATAACTTTGTAAATTGTTGTAAATTATATATACAATTATTAAAAGACAATATTGGATTATTATTATTATTTAAATTTTGATGCTGATGCTATAAAGAGCTATTATTTGTTCCACAGATGATGATAAAGATGATACTGGTTATGATGAAGTGTGGAGCCTGACCAAGGTAACTGACAAGCATTCCAGCGCTACCCTCACAGCGGAAGAGAGCGAACTCCTTACCTTTACGAAGCGTAAGTTATCAATAAATTAATAACAAAAGTAACAATCAGACCCTCAATAGCTACACAAAAAAAGATATTCCATAAAGTTCCGTGATTTAACATTGTTGTCGTTTAGAATGGTGTGACCATTGAAGACACAAGATGATGATTGAGACGTTATCCCTTTTGAACCTTACGGATCGAACTCATGGCAAAGGTGATGAAGATCTTTCAAGTGATGTTGATATCCAGAGGATAGCTGTTGTTAGTTGGACCCTCGTTTCTTAGAGATATCTTCACTATATAGTATTATATATATATATATATATATATATATATATATATATATATATATATATATATATATATATATTATATATATAGGATTTATGGAACTCGAGTCCATATTGCATAATTCCAAAGTAACATGCTTGATATATATTTCGGTTCTGCTTTAAAGTTTCTTAATTTGTTTTTCTTGACTAATCATCCTATGGTACAATTATGTCCAATTTCATTGTCAGTCCCATAACAAGCAGCACTTGGGAGAAGTCGCGGGCGCGGTTAAGAATTGAACTTAACTTAAACTTGTGATTCATAATCTCAGGCTTAATATTATAAATGGGAATTATACCTGATTCCCGGTGCGACAGACACCAAAAATATATTAAATAAATCATCAAAAATAATATTACACAGGTGAAGGGATGGAGTTTCATTTATTTAATTCATACCAAGAATAAGTTCCGTTCTGTTCCCGTTCATGTAGAACACAAATTTAAAACTATAAAAAAAAGAAGATTATGCTTAAAAGTTATTAATAAACTTTATCTTTTGTCATTAGGACCCGTGGTAATTGTCGAGGAGTCCGTCATTTTACCTTCAGAAACATGCACTGAATCTATAGATAGAACGGAAGCAGCCACACTGATAATGGTCCCTCAAAGTATACTTGTACTCCGCAAAAAAGATTTTAAATTAATGAATAAACATGGGCTATTCAAAGATCGTTTTAAAGAAGTCAATCTTTTAAATACACCGCCGGTTTTTGTATATGCCGATGTTGCAAAAGCGGGGAAATCCTCTAAAGGCAAAGCTCCTTCACCGAGGATGTTCAAAGTCGACACATCACTCGTTGACAAGATCAACTTCAAGTTTATGATTCCTAAGAATCTACATGATTCAAATGAGAATGACTTTATAGATCAAGTAAGAGATAAACTTGCGCAAAATGTTTATTATAGCATTGATGATTTCCTCGCTAATTCTGATGTGAGCTTTAATGAGTAACTTTGTACTACTTTTATGTTTATTTATCATACATTAAGATGTTTTGTTACCTATATTGTGACTTATGTTTTTATATTATATTAATTTGACATGATATCGTTAATTTTATTTATTTATTTACTCATGTTTATTTTTGTATCAGGCACCTCTGTCATGACAAACAGTTTGACAAATTTTAATTGTTTATATTTAAAGAAAGAAATTAATTTAAAGTGATTTCTTAGCATAATGTAAGGAAAGTTTAGTCTAGGGAAAGTTAAGAAGTTTTCTGCTTAAAAATAAGAAGTCTTGAAGGCACTTTTACAAGAGAAATCTGTCAATTATATTATATGAGCTTATATAAACGTAATGTGCATTGGAATATATTACTCTTTGAAGCACCCACATGATTCGAAACGGTGATATTAGTGCGTTGTGCTCGACGGGATCCAGAGTAAAATAAACTGGGTACATACAATTTTGAAAAATATGTTTTAGTTTCTTGTTAGAGTCAGAGATTAATGCTAATTAATATTTACAGATGTTTCACCATCGAGATCATATGATGGCTCTGACGAAAGCGACGGTGAATCTCAAGAAGATGAAACACCACATGGACCAGAAACAACTGCTAATAAATCTCCAGGAGATGATTCACCACTTGACTGTGAAGAAGGTGACGATGAACCTCAAGAAGATGACACCCCAGTTGGCCCCGGAAGAAGTGATGATGCAACTCAAGGAAATGACTCACCAGTTAGTCCCAAACGAGGCAAGGATAGACCTAAAGAAAACGGTTCACCCAACGGTTCAAAGGAAACTGGTGATAAACCTCAAGGAGGAGATTCACAAGAAAGCCCTGCAGAAGATAATGATGCATCTCAAGGAAATGACTCACCAGTTAGTCCCAAACGAGGCAAGGATAGACCTAAAGAAAACGGTTCACCCAACGGTTCAAAGAGAACTAGTGATAAACCTCAAAGAGGAGATTCACAAGAAAGCCCTGCAGAAGATAATGATGCATCTCAAGGAAATGACTCACCAGTTAGTCCCAAACGAGGCAAGGATAGACCTAAAGAAAACGGTTCACCCAACGGTTCAAAGGAAACTGGTGATAAACCTCAAGGAGGAGATTCACAAGACAGCCCTGCAGAAGATAATGTTGCATCTCAAGGAAATGACTCACCAGTTAGTCGCAAACGAGGCAAGGATAGACCTAAAGAAAACGGTTCACCCAACGGTTCAAAGGAAACTGGTGATAAACCTCAAGGAGGAGATTCACAAGAAAGCCCTGCAGAAGATAATGATGCATCTCAAGGAAATGACTCACCAGTTAGTCCCAAACGAGGCAAGGATAGACCTAAAGAAAACGGTTCACCCAACGGTTCAAAGAGAACTAGTGATAAACCTCAAAGAGGAGATTCACAAGAAAGCCCTGCAGAAGATAATGATGCATCTCAAGGAAATGACTCACCAGTTAGTCCCAAACGAGGCAAGGATAGACCTAAAGAAAACGGTTCACCCAACGGTTCAAAGGAAACTGGTGATAAACCTCAAGGAGGAGATTCACAAGAAAGCCCTGCAGAAGATAATGATGCATCTCAAGGAAATGACTCACCAGTTAGTCACAAAGGAGGCAAGGATAGACCTAAAGAAAACGGTTCACCCAACGGTTCAAAGAGAACTGGTGATAAACCTCAAGGAGGAGATTCACAAGAAAGCCCTGCAGAAGATAATGATGCATCTCAAGGAAATGACTCACCAGTTAGTCCCAAACGAGGCAAGGATAGACCTAAAGAAAACGGTTCACCCAACGGTTCAAAGGAAACTGGTGATAAACCTCAAGGAGGAGATTCACAAGAAAGCCCTGCAGAAGATAATGATGCATCTCAAGGAAATGACTCACCAGTTAGTCGCAAACGAGGCAAGGATAGACCTAAAGAAAACGGTTCACCCAACGGTTCAAAGGAAACTGATGATAAACCTCAAGGAGGAGATTCACAAGAAAGCCCTGCAGAAGATAATGATGCATCTCAAGGAAATGACTCACAAGTTAGTCCCAAACGAGGCAAGGATAGACCTAAAGAAAATGGTTCACCCAATGGTTCAAAGAGAACTAGTGATAAACCTCAAGGAGGAGATTCACAAGAAAGCCCTGCAGAAGATAATGATGCATCTCAAGGAAATGACTCACCAGTTAGTCCCAACCGAGGCAAGGATAGACCTAAAGAAAACGGTTCACCCAACGGTTCAAAGGAAACTGGTGATAAACCTCAAGGAGGAGATTCACAAGAAAGCCCTGCAGAAGATAATGATGCATCTCAAGGAAATGACTCACCAGTTAGTCGCAAACGAGGCAAGGATAGACCTAAAGAAAACGGTTCACCCAACGGTTCAAAGGAAACTGGTGATAAACCTCAAGGAGGAGATTCACAAGAAAGCCCTGCAGAAGATAATGATGCATCTCAAGGAAATGACTCACCAGTTAGTCCCAAACGAGGCAAGGATAGACCTAAAGAAAACGGTTCACCCAACGGTTCAAAGGAAACTGATGATAAACCTCAAGGAGGAGATTCACAAGAAAGCCCTGCAGAAGATAATGATGCATCTCAAGGAAATGACTCACAAGTTAGTCCCAAACGAGGCAAGGATAGACCTAAAGAAAATGGTTCACCCAATGGTTCAAAGAGAACTAGTGATAAACCTCAAGGAGGAGATTCACAAGAAAGCCCTGCAGAAGATAATGATGCATCTCAAGGAAATGACTCACCAGTTAGTCCCAACCGAGGCAAGGATAGACCTAAAGAAAACGGTTCACCCAACGGTTCAAAGAGAACTAGTGATACACCTCAAGGAGGAGATTCACAAGAAAGCCCTGCAGAAGATAATGATGCATCTCAAGGAAATGACTCACCAGTTAGTCCCAAACGAGGCAAGGATAGACCTAAAGAAAACGGTTCACCCAACGGTTCAAAGGAAACTGGTGATAAACCTCAAGGAGGAGATTCACAAGAAAGCCCTGCAGAAGATAATGATGCATCTCAAGGAAATGACTCACCAGTTAGTCACAAAGGAGGCAAGGATAGACCTAAAGAAAACGGTTCACCCAACGGTTCAAAGAGAACTGGTGATAAACCTCAAGGAGGAGATTCACAAGAAAGCCCTGCAGAAGATAATGATGCATCTCAAGGAAATGACTCACCAGTTAGTCCCAAACGAGGCAAGGATAGACCTAAAGAAAACGGTTCACCCAACGGTTCAAAGGAAACTGGTGATAAACCTCAAGGAGGAGATTCACAAGAAAGCCCTGCAGAAGATAATGATGCATCTCAAGGAAATGACTCACCAGTTAGTCGCAAACGAGGCAAGGATAGACCTAAAGAAAACGGTTCACCCAACGGTTCAAAGGAAACTGGTGATAAACCTCAAGGAGGAGATTCACAAGAAAGCCCTGCAGAAGATAATGATGCATCTCAAGGAAATGACTCACCAGTTAGTCGCAAACGAGGCAAGGATAGACCTAAAGAAAACGGTTCACCCAACGGTTCAAAGGAAACTGGTGATAAACCTCAAGGAGGAGATTCACAAGAAAGCCCTGCAGAAGATAATGATGCATCTCAAGGAAATGACTCACCAGTTAGTCCCAAACGAGGCAAGGATAGACCTAAAGAAAACGGTTCACCCAACGGTTCAAAGGAAACTGGTGATAAACCTCAAGGAGGAGATTCACAAGAAAGCCCTGCAGAAGATAATGATGCATCTCAAGGAAATGACTCACCAGTTAGTCGCAAACGAGGCAAGGATAGACCTAAAGAAAACGGTTCACCCAACGGTTCAAAGGAAACTGGTGATAAACCTCAAGGAGGAGATTCACAAGAAAGCCCTGCAGAAGATAATGATGCATCTCAAGGAAATGACTCACCAGTTAGTCCCAAACGAGGCAAGGATAGACCTAAAGAAAACGGTTCACCCAACGGTTCAAAGGAAACTGATGATAAACCTCAAGGAGGAGATTCACAAGAAAGCCCTGCAGAAGATAATGATGCATCTCAAGGAAATGACTCACAAGTTAGTCCCAAACGAGGCAAGGATAGACCTAAAGAAAATGGTTCACCCAATGGTTCAAAGAGAACTAGTGATAAACCTCAAGGAGGAGATTCACAAGAAAGCCCTGCAGAAGATAATGTTGCATCTCAAGGAAATGACTCACCAGTTAGTCCCAACCGAGGCAAGGATAGACCTAAAGAAAACGGTTCACCCAACGGTTCAAAGAGAACTAGTGATAAACCTCAAGGAGGAGATTCACAAGAAAGCCCTGCAGAAGATAATGATGCATCTCAAGGAAATGACTCACCAGTTAGTCCCAACCGAGGCAAGGATAGACCTAAAGAAAACGGTTCACCCAACGGTTCAAAGGAAACTGGTGATAAACCTCAAGGAGGAGATTCACAAGAAAGCCCTGCAGAAGATAATGATGCATCTCAAGGAAATGACTCACCAGTTAGTCGCAAACGAGGCAAGGATAGACCTAAAGAAAACGGTTCACCCAACGGTTCAAAGGAAACTGGTGATAAACCTCAAGGAGGAGATTCACAAGAAAGCCCTGCAGAAGATAATGATGCATCTCAAGGAAATGACTCACCAGTTAGTCGCAAACGAGGCAAGGATAGACCTAAAGAAAACGGTTCACCCAACGGTTCAAAGGAAACTGGTGATAAACCTCAAGGAGGAGATTCACAAGAAAGCCCTGCAGAAGATAATGATGCATCTCAAGGAAATGACTCACCAGTTAGTCACAAAGGAGGCAAGGATAGACCTAAAGAAAACGGTTCACCCAACGGTTCAAAGAGAACTGGTGATAAACCTCAAGGAGGAGATTCACAAGAAAGCCCTGCAGAAGATAATGATGCATCTCAAGGAAATGACTCACAAGTTAGTCCCAAACGAGGCAAGGATAGACCTAAAGAAAATGGTTCACCCAATGGTTCAAAGAGAACTAGTGATAAACCTCAAGGAGGAGATTCACAAGAAAGCCCTGCAGAAGATAATGTTGCATCTCAAGGAAATGACTCACCAGTTAGTCCCAACCGAGGCAAGGATAGACCTAAAGAAAACGGTTCACCCAACGGTTCAAAGAGAACTAGTGATAAACCTCAAGGAGGAGATTCACAAGAAAGCCCTGCAGAAGATAATGATGCATCTCAAGGAAATGACTCACCAGTTAGTCCCAACCGAGGCAAGGATAGACCTAAAGAAAACGGTTCACCCAACGGTTCAAAGGAAACTGGTGATAAACCTCAAGGAGGAGATTCACAAGAAAGCCCTGCAGAAGATAATGATGCATCTCAAGGAAATGACTCACCAGTTAGTCGCAAACGAGGCAAGGATAGACCTAAAGAAAACGGTTCACCCAACGGTTCAAAGGAAACTGGTGATAAACCTCAAGGAGGAGATTCACAAGAAAGCCCTGCAGAAGATAATGATGCATCTCAAGGAAATGACTCACCAGTTAGTCGCAAACGAGGCAAGGATAGACCTAAAGAAAACGGTTCACCCAACGGTTCAAAGGAAACTGGTGATAAACCTCAAGGAGGAGATTCACAAGAAAGCCCTGCAGAAGATAATGATGCATCTCAAGGAAATGACTCACCAGTTAGTCACAAAGGAGGCAAGGATAGACCTAAAGAAAACGGTTCACCCAACGGTTCAAAGAGAACTGGTGATAAACCTCAAGGAGGAGATTCACAAGAAAGCCCTGCAGAAGATAATGATGCATCTCAAGGAAATGACTCACCAGTTAGTCACAAAGGAGGCAAGGATAGACCTAAAGAAAACGGTTCACCCAACGGTTCAAAGAGAACTGGTGATAAACCTCAAGGAGGAGATTCACAAGAAAGCCCTGCAGAAGATAATGATGCATCTCAAGGAAATGACTCACCAGTTAGTCCCAAACGAGGCAAGGATAGACCTAAAGGAGGCGACTCCCCACACGGCCCCCGAGGAAAACAACCTGTTGGATGGAGTGAAACATGGCCTCTCCTTCCAGAGGACTGGCCTGCATCTTGGCCTCATGTGGCTAATTGGCCTAAAGGCTACACCGTGCCTCCGCCCAACTGGGACAAATCACTGAGAGTTCCACCGGACAGCTGGCCGTATTGGGGCGTCATGAAGGAATGGATGGAAACACAGAACTCCAAGCCTTCGTCTCGGCCACGTGGATCGAAGCCAAGGTCCAGGCCCGGATTCCCTAGGCCGCCTAAGGGCAGAGTCTGCGCGTGCTTCCCGAGTGCTAAACATATGCCCCATAAGCTCAGAAATCAGCTTGGCATTCGAGTTTGAGACGGCAGATGACAATGATCGCAACAAATTCAACTGAAGATTAGATTTAGATATTTATATAGCATCAATTAAAAACCCTTGTAAAGGACCCAAAAAAATACAATAAATAATTAGAAAACAAATTTTGTATATTATTAGTTTGAACGTTTTTGTTTAGCTCGACCGTTAAAGTCATGTCTACAAATATATGTTAACTATTTATGAATTAACCACTTGAATCTGCAACGCTATTCCGAACTAATATTTTTGTTAACTATATTATCTTTCTGAAAGTTTATAAAACTGTATAGACTGGCCTCCCAGCTCAGTTGTTAGTAACCCTGCCTTCTGCGCTGGTCGTGGGTTCGATTCACATCCAGGACAAATATTTGTGTGACGAACTCGGATGTCTGTTCTGTGGCTGGGTGTTCATATGTATTTATATGTATGTATTTACAAAAAATGTATAATTATGTATTCTATCAGTCATCTGGTTCCAATAGTACAAGCTATGTTTAGTTTGGGGCTAGATGTCGCTGTGTCCGCCAATCAATACAAATAAATAAAATTGGAGTGTCTGTTAGTTATACTAAAATAACCGCTTTTTACTAAGTGCATATATGTATAACACGGTACATATACCAAAACATATTTTTTTTCTAATTTTTGTCTGTCTTATTGTTCCGGCTAATCTCTGAAACGGCTGGACCGATTTTGACGGGACTTTCACTGGCAAATAGCTGATGTAACAAGGAGTAACTTAGGCTACTTTTCCGAGGGGTAAAATAGCGGTGCGCGATAAAACCGAATTCCACGCAGACGAAGTCGTAGGCAACAGCTAGTATTATTATATTAATGCACGCCTTGATTGAACCAGTGGCCTCTAGATTAAATGGTGTCTGTACTGTGCGAGGTAAATACCAAACATTCCAGAAATAAATTAGACGCACAGTTCGTAACGCGACAATATAACCGACATTAATTTTAATTAGGGATTGTTTTCTCGGATGGAACATACCAATCAATCTCTTAGTTCATTAATCGCCTAAAACTAGTGAATGTAACGTAATTTCATTAGATTCGTTTAAAATTGTCGAGACTTTGTGTTGAAAAATTGAAAGTAATAATATTGGTGGACATTGTCACACAGCGTCATCTGTATATGAAAAACAGCGGGTTGCAGCTACTATCCTACTAATATTATAAACGTGAAAGTTTGTATGGATGTTTGTTACTCTTTCACGCTCAAACGGCTGAATGGATTTGGATGAAATTTGGTATCAAGATAGCTTATATCCTGGATTAACACATAGGCTACTTTGATCCCGGAAAAGTGCAGTGTTCCCGTGGGATTATTCACCCCGGGTAACACCGCGGGGCACAGCTAGAATTTAAAATATATTAAAAGTAATTGCGCACTAGTTTTCCATCAATTTCCCTTCGTATTCGTGTCGCTGTCTCGACGTGCGCAAACACAGCTAACAGATTAATGTCTATACATTTGTCTCAATTTGAAACTAATAGTTTAGGGCGGGGGAGAACGGGCAGCGCCTGTGCCTACGCCACGTATATTTGGAGTAGAACTTAGAATTAATTAGAGACTAGCTGCGCCCCGCGGTGAATAAGTAATCCCACGGGAACACTGCACTTTTCCCGGATCAAAGTAGCCTATGTGTTAATCCAGGATATAAGCTATCTTGATATCAAATTTCATCCAAATTCATTCAGCCGTTTGAGCGTGAAAGAGTAACAAACATCCATACAAACTTTCACGTTTATAATATTAGTAGGATTTAGAGATGAGAGATTAATTAGAGAAGAAAAGTGAACTTAAGAATTGATTTTCATATAAAGTCCGCGTCATAATTTATATAAACCCTTTTGCTGTGCCCTTACAGGGTTTATGTTTGTATCATATAAAATATATATAAAGATCTTTGTAACAAAATGGTGTAATAAATGATTTGAATTTGAATAATATGGTTTTTACACCCATAATACCTTTGAGATTTAATTATACTGGCGAATTTGTGATCCTTTGGCTTTTAATTGTATCAGTGTTATGGTAGTTCGATTCTACGACCTTTAAGGAGTGATTGAGCATCACTTCTTTCACGCTCTCCATGGCAGAAGCAGTCAGGAGCATGCACGGCACAGCACGACACGACACAGAGTTCAGGAGGAATTCGGGAGTCCACACAGCACGGCAGTATATAACAACCCCAACACAGGGGGCTACAACGTCTAGCTAATGGGATTTAAAATCATCTGTCATCTGTCTGTTTGTTCCGGCTAATCTCTGAAATGGCTGGACCGATTTTGACGGTACTCTCACTGGCAGATAGCTGATGTAACAAGGAGTAACTTAGGCTACTTTACCGAGGGGTGAAATAGGGGTGCGTGATAAAACCAAATTCCACGCGGACGAAGTCTTGGGCAACAGCTAATATTATATAAATATTATAATGCTCTTAGAATATCAGAAGAAATTTCATTTTTTTTATCAATACTTTCATTACGCTTATGAACCAAATTCTTCTCTGTCTTAAAACCTACCCGTATCTATGTATTATTCGATCAAATCAACGTGGGTCCATACTTGTCCATCCTCCCCTTTTGCAGGGATTGGATTGAAGGGAAAACCAACTGTGCTTTTGTGTAGCATATGGCCTGGGATATACTACCATTCTTTAAACCCTTACACCCTTTACAGATGGAAAGTTCGACAGGCCTCACAGCTCAGTTGTTAATAACGCTAACTTCTGCGCTGTTCGTGGGTTCGATTCCCACCCAGGATGCACATTTGTGTAACGAAGATATTTGGTCTGTATCTGGATCTTAATATGTAGATGACTTAGATGACGCTGTGTGACAAAGTTATCTATAGTCTAATTAGAAGCTTGGCGATGTAATCCATAAACATAATTATCACCCTGAGGTTTCTTTTTATTCTATTGCACGTAAGGAGCCTCTTTGAGGCGCACTTAATATCCTTTTGACTCGAATAGAAGAAGTCTAAGAATATACATGTGACTCCTTCAAAAATGTCAGCCCCTATTTCACCCTCTAAATCCGTCCATTCCTCTATTTACATACCGTTTCTAATATATAAGGGGTAAGAATTTTCTGAAGAAATCAGTATATAGTGTCCAGCCTTGGTAGAGGTTACATGAAAGTTTTTAAACTTTAATTTCAATATGTTTCGAAGATCAGAAAGCATATTTTATATGACATTGTTTATATTCGCATTCTTTGTGTTGACTAAAGGGAATGATGTTAAGGTAAGTTGGACATGGCTTAGAAATGGCGGAGACCGGTCCAGGGTTCGATTCCCGGAGTCAGTTTCAAATTTAATTTAAAATTCATTTGCATGCTCTAGTAACATAGAGCACGCAAATCCTTGTTTGACATAAATATAAAAAATTAAATTTATTTAAGATTATCATCGAGATGTATTTTGAGGTTTTAGAGGAACTCTGAAATGGAGTAGTAACATTTATCTATGAGAAATGCCCTTAGTTGACTCTTGAAATGTCTGTTGCCATATTTTATGCTCTCTGGTACCCTGTTGAATATTTTGGGAGCTTTACTATGATGGCTGTTGGTTCAGGAGGAAGGCAGACGGGCGCACAGCGACCGCGGGGGTCTTTGGTTCGGTCCTCGACTGGGCAAACGGTCTTTGCTTACGTCCAATGAAGATGATGGGTAAGTTAGTAAGTAATATTGACGTTTCCAAGCCATTTCTTTATTAATTCTACGGAAATAAAGTTTTCAACTTTGATTTTGTTAGTACGGATCTAATCATGAGATCTATCTTGAAAAATGTTGAAATGTTGTACTGAGGGTAGTTATAAATTTGACGTAAATGTCTGTGGCGTCGTAGTAACCGATTTTGTTTTGTTACTTCTCAGCTATGACTCAAGAACAACATGAAGGTTACCAGCTCTTATTTATCAAAATAAAAGTCAAAGTACAAAACTTTGTTTCCATAGATTTCGTAAATTCGGCTTGGAAACGTCAATAATATTCAATACACAAGGTCACGCGTACTTATCGCTAAGTTTGACGCGTGTTCAAACCCTATCCGACCCTCCATGTGGAGAACAGTCAAGAAACCCCTAAAGGGCTTCCTTTTTTTTCGCGAGCACGATCCTTGTAACAATCCGAGTACTTAGATCTATGTTACATTTAAGACTACATAAAATACTGAAATAATATATTACAATATGTTAATAATATAATAATAATAATAATAATAATATATTTATTTGCCAATAATAGTAAATGTTAACAAAAGATAATTAACTAATTAGGTATTATGTCTAGTTCCTATTCACATAGATTCAACTGTGAATCACAAGCTAAGCTTGTTATAAGCTTGTGTTTTGTGATTCCGGGTGCGAATTTATACAATCACTAGTGTAGTATATTGATATCAATAACGTTCATCTTGAGGCAAAGTATCCAATAAGATTAACCATAAAAATTAACAAATATATATCGGGTGGTAAACTAATTTAGTTCTTCAGTGGGATGTTTAGGCAAAATTGTGTGTGTGTGTGTGTGTCGTGTGTGTGTGTCTGTGTGTGTGTGCGCGTGTGCGTGTGTGTGTGTGTATGTGTGTGTGTATGTATGTGTGTGTGTATGTATGTGTGTGTGTATGTATGTGTGTGTGTGTGTGTGTGTGTGTGTGCGTGTGCGTGCGTGCGCGCGGGGACTGTTAGTTTTTGCTGTTGAATATTAATTGTTAGCCGTAATTAGTAAAGGGATAGTAATCACCTTTATATAAGGTTTTCGGTATCACAATATGAGAGAGTGCATAGCCAATTTTTAACCTTACGTTTGCAAGCGAAGAGAGTATGGTTTTTGATGTCACAGAATCTGATAACATTATTGTAAGTGTTGGGCAAAGAGAAGAGCGGGCTCCTTCTAGCCATTAGTGATCTTGTGAATGGAAGCGGAACTCGGTATGCACGTCTTACCACAAGTTCATCGTAGTCAGGTCGGGATTTAATACTTCTATGCGTTTTGACAGTGGCTGTTAAAACGAAGAGTTGCCGGACTCGCAAAACTTTGAACTCTTTGTACAGGTCATCAGTGGGGTAGCGAAATGGTTTACGTAACAAAACCTTGATGAGAGCCCGTTGTGCTCTCTCAAGCTGAATTAGGTGAGTTTTTCCCGCGCAGCCCCACACGGAGACACAGTAATGGATAACTGACTGACATATAGCAATGTAGATCATTCTCAATATGTCAGTAGGTGTGCAATCTCGGAGTTTCTTCATCACATAAATTAACTTCCTTACGCGGCCCGACATTGTTGATATATGTTTTTTGTAATTAAGATTCTCATCAAGAGTAATGCCTAAATAAATGACGGAAGGCATACGTTCAATGATACTACAGGAACAGGTAAGGTGACCACGTGCGTCTGTTGAGCATGAATGAATTTTCAGTGTCATGTTAGTGCAAGGAGAATTAGAAGAAGTCTTAAAGAATGCCACATATTTGGTTTTAGTTTTATTTAACGTAAGGAGGTTATGTTCAAGAGTTTGTGCCACTTGTGATAGACCCTCTTCCGCGATACAGTACACCTGCTCCCATGAGCTTCCATGAAATAATATGGCAGTGTCATCGGCGTATGCGATGATGTCAGCATTTTGTAAAGTGAGATCTACTAAATCATTTATATAGAGTACAAAGAGCGTAGGACCAAGTATGCTACCTTGCGGCACTCCGAAATCAATGGGCGTAGATAGACTTAAGTGATCTCCTAGTTTCACACATTGCCTACGGTTTAGTAGGTAACTCTTGAACCAATTTAGAGCTGAGCCCCTTATTCCCGAAAACTCAAGTTTTTTTAAGAGTAAGCTAACTGAAACCGTGTCGAAGGCTTTTGCTAGGTCAATGAAGACACCTAAGCAGCTCTTACCATTTTCAATGTGTGTGTTAACGAGATCAACTAGTGTGGTAGCGGCATCTTCAGTGGACTTTCCTGTTCTAAACCCAAACTGTTTGTCCGACAACAGATTATTACTTTCTAAAAAGGGGACTAGTCGGTTACAAACTACCTTTTCCAGGGCTTTTGAAAAAATACTCAAGAGAGCTATGGGTCTATAGTTGTCGGGAAGATTCTTTGGACCAGACTTGTAAATGGGAGACACCGAGGCAACTTTCCAGATTTCTGGGAATATTCCGGATTCTAGACTTAGATTAAACAAATGAGTTAGCGGAAAAAGTAGATATGGAAGTGTTTTTTTTATAAGTAAAGCTGAAAATTTATCAAGACCAGGTGAGCTATTGTTTTTAAATTTAGATAGGATTTTCGAAATTTCAGATGGATCGGTAGGGTAGAGAAAAAGTGAATGTGCAATAGATCTGCGAGGCCTATAAGAAGCTACCAATGATTCCTGCGTCTCATGCAGTTTGTGTAAAATATTCCCGGCTAGGTTCGAGCCTACAGACGCAAAATACTGGTTGCATTGGTTAATAGATGCTTCTGCATTATGACATGATCGTAGCAGATCAAGAGAGCCATTCCCATGAGCATTGGTTTGGCAAATGTTTTTGATTACTTTCCAGAGCTTTTTGGGGTCGCTTTTATTTTGTTGAAGCTGATTTCTATGATATTCAGATTTTAATTTACGTAAAAGTTTGTTGCAGAAATTTCTGTACCTTATGTAGATTTTATGGTGGTCAGGGTCATTGACGTTAGCTTTAGAATCGCGATGCAATTTATCTCGATGACGCATACACCTGACTAGCCCTGGGGTGATCCACGGTTTCACGGCTACCAATTTGCGGCTTATTTTTACTGTGGTGGTATGTTTGTTAACAATGGTGTTAATTAATCGATAGAACGAGACTAGAGCGCTTTCTAAGTTGGAATCATTTGTCACTGCTGACCAATTAATAAGTTCCATTTCGGCCGCTACAGCATCAAGATCAGTTTTTGTTCTATTGCGGGGTGGAATATTATTCCGCAGTCTGAGAGATAAACCTGCCATGACTATGTCATGATCAGTGATGGCTGACCGACACACAACACCACATGGCGTTGTATCAGATTTTATAAAAATATGGTCCAAGCATGCTGTTCCACGAGTTGGCTTTGAGATGGCCGGTAGTAAGCCATGTATAGCCATAAGGCATAAATAGTCTTGAATGTGACAATTTGACTGATTGCAGATATCAATGTTTAAATCACCCGCAACTATAAGGCATGATGTGTTAAGGTTACTGCTTAGAGCAGAATCAAGTGAGTGTAAGAAAGGTTGTATATTAGACGTCGACGGTGATCGGTAGATGCCTAGAACAGAAGTCTGGCCATTCAGGCAGACCAGCAAGCAGTCAGCGTCGCAAATATTAGGTGTAAGGACAATAGTACTATGGACATCTTTTACATAAATAACAACACCCCCGCATTTGTTTAGTTGCGAATGTGAGCGGAACGAATTGTAACCAGATAGATCATCAATAACCATGCCATCGTTTAACCAACACTCAGTCAGCACGATTGCGTCAACGTTACAATTCATTCGGCTTAATGCAACTTCAAAGTCGTGGAAGTTTCGCTGAAAGCTCCTGATGTTAAGAGATAAGACTTTGAAATTACATTGCTGAGTATTAAAGAAGGTCTTACTTGACTCAAGAGACTCAAGTACATGACAATTAATAAGCACGGTTTCATCGATTTCGGTAAAAACACTAACTGAATCCGTGTTTATAAAAAAGGACGTCTGAGATTGGGGTTAGTGTTGCAAACGGCGATGTCATTTTAAGTAGCAAACCCTTATTATCGAATATTGTGTGAGTCAAAGTGTTAAGAACAGTTGTAAAAATCCGGTGCACTGTGTAAATGGGTGAATAGAGAGATGTGTGAGTTAACATGTTATTGAAGTGTGGTCGTGTTTGTGTAATTTTGCCGTAAACAAAAACAGTTGAAAGAGCAATAATAATAATTAATAAATCAATGAATAGCGAATAAAAGTTTAAGTATAGTACCTTAAAATAATTCCTAAGAATATTAAGGTTAAGAGTTGACCTGTGCTGATTCAAGTGCTGGTGTGTGACCGAGCCGGCGGTGCAAGTCTTCAATGTTTCTGACTGAGATGGCTGGATTCCCATCCTGTTTGCGGACGTAAACAGCACCGTTCTTGACCCAGCAGTACTTGAAGCCGCTCTCCTTTGCGCGGTGACGGGCCAACCGAAATAACTGCCGGTTTTCTTGTGTCAGACGCTCGTTGAAGTAGATGTTCCTCCTCGGACCGGTCACGTCAATATCATGAGTGTTTAGGTTGCGTTTGGATTTCCCCAATTTAAAGAACTCCTCTCGCTGATTACGTCGAAGAAAACGAATCACCAATGGCCGAGGAAATTTATTCACGGATGTGTCTGCTGCGACGCCGGCGCCGGTTCTGCCAATTCCTTGTCGAGGTCCCACGCGAGTCACGTGTTCCAGATCTCTGTCGTCTAAGGGAATTCCAATTTTATGGGCAATTACTTGGATTATATGCCTTGGGCTTTCATTCGGGTTTTCATGAATACCTGCTATTTCTATTTCATTCTTCAGTAAAGACTGGGCGCGAGAATTTTGCTGTTCTTTCAATAGAACAATAGTATTTTGCAGGGACGTTATCATCGAAGACCTTTCTTCAAGCTGGCAGATTCTCTTTTCTGTTTGAATCAAGTTGTTTTCATATTCATCGAGTCGCGTGTTGCACCTGGAGATATGTTCGGTCACAGATTTCATCTCGGTCTTTATTTCACTCACATCCATTCGGAGTAATTTTATTTCAGTTGTGAGACTGGTGAGAGCGCTCAATGACTGAGAATCCGAGGTAGGAGAACATGCACTTAAGGTTAGTGAAGTCTGTGGGGCTGGTTTACGGGAAGCATCCCGACGCGTCACATTTACGTGATCGGAGCAATCGGTGGCGGACGCACGCACCGGGGTGTTCGAGTTATCACTTTTAGGTAACTTAGTTTGGCATAACGGACAGATCCATTTCGATCTCGTCGTCTGTGATATTTTTTTCAAGTCTGTTACGTTAACACATGTAGGGTGGAAGTAACTAGCACACTTAGAGCATTCCATACGTTCCTTTTGTCCGATTAAAGGTTGGGTACAAGCCGCGCAGTTATTCACCATGTTTCTTGATTATTTCTTACCAAGTAAACAACAGTGTCGATAGATAAGCGCGATGACTCAGGCGAGTTAGCCGCGAGCGCACTCCGATTCAGTGCAAGTGTACGCGTACTGTTTCGTATTCCGTGGCCGCCGCCGCAGCCGCCGCGCGCCGCGCCCGTCCCGGGCGTTGCGAGACAGAGATGAATTATTGAAGTGCCGGGGACCGTCCTGCTTCAATTTGAGGTAACGCGGGGCGGAGTAGACGCACGAGAACGTTGAATCACAAATTTTTAAGATATATTTATTGAGAATATACACGCCACTCTGGTTCTAAACGCAATTGTAATTAGGGCGAGAATTCTATGAACAAAATTTTGGTAATTACGGAACAAGCGATACGTCTTCACCTCAAGAAAGCAAGTTTCGCACTCCCTGTGTTTTGTGTGTCGCTGAGCAGAGCGACTTCAGGCCTGATCATTTGTGCCTGAAATATTCCTAGAATAGAATTGCGACACAGAGCAGCACACTTTCAGTTACAAATTTAATATTTCACTTTCTATTTATATTTACGTACGATTTCTTTGATAAATACAAATACAAAATTTACTTGCCAATTTTACAATAAGGTCTTATAGATAATTTAGTGCTAAGACTTCGTCGCCTTTTTCAGGCTTTGCAAATTTATATGGGCGCTCCATTGTACTAACACTAAAACTAGTTTAGATTGAAAATCAAACAATTAAAATACAAAATGATATAATTTATTTGGCAGAACGTTTGCTGAGTCAGCTAGTAATGTATGTTTCCAGGGATGTGTACTACAGATTAATAGAGGCGGCAGACGAACTTAAATATTACTACGACCAACTGCCCAACGCGTACTTAGAGAGGAGAAACGAGCCGGGCACGAGAGGTTAGTAATAGTCATAATTAGTACATTACGATACGCGTGACCTAAGTTGCCTATTACTGCTCTATTACTGCACGGCGTTTAGCATCCTCGCTCCGCTCGGGCGCTAACTTCACGCCGCGCCGTGCAGTAATAGACAACTTAGGCCACAAGTATCGAATACTATTTAATAGCAAGTGTGACATAAACCCGCCCCGGACGCGGGCAAGAGGGGGGGTTCCGAGGGATACGATTAGTGTTTTAAAAGAAATGAAAAAGAAATGAATTATAGCTGACCGTTTCTCCTTGTTTTGGCTGTCACTGAAAATCCCATTGTGAAATGGAAAAATGACAATTGTCATTTTTGACAAAATGACATTACAAAACTACCCATAGACGTACATAGTGTCTAGTGCCATAGACACGTAGAGTATTTTTTTTTATTATATTTTATAGAGTTTTTTTTAATACACTGACTTCTCGAGATTGCAATACTATAATACAACTAAATATTTATTCCGTTTTCATGTTTCGAATTAAAATTCCAAGTATTTATTGCATTATGTATTATTATTTCAGCATATATAGTTTTAGTGCTCGAAGGGAGCCTCTCTGAGGCGCACTTTATCCTTACACCACACTGGTTCGATAGAGCTAAAAAAAATATTAGTACTAGTTAGTAATAAGTAAAATAGTACTATGTGACACCATTTATCTATACCTACAAATAAATAACATTGGAGTGTCTGTTTGTAATATTAGATTAACCACTTTTTACTAAGTACATATGCATTCATACACGGTACATATACCAAAACAACATACTTTTCAATTTTTGTCTGTCTGTCTGTTTGTTCCGGCTAATCTCTGAAATGGCTGGACCGATTTTGACGGGACTTTCACTGGCAGATAGCTGCTGTAACAAGGACTAACTTAGGGTACATTTCCGAGGGGTAAAATAGGGGTGAGTGATAAAAACGATTTCCACGCGGACGAAGTCGCGGGCAACAGCTAGTATATATATAATTATAAATAACGTTTGTTATTATGTATATATTTGTTATGTTATATTATCCGTCGATACAGGCTTAGCCTAGTGAGGAAGCCAAAGGCCTAGATGTAAGTTCTAAGCACTAAGTAACCCATTAATTGCAGTGACTAAGAAGGTGATCTTCACACCGAAACTTGGCAGGAGCTTGGGGGATGATCAGGGGAGGCAGTACGTCGACTTCACCCCAAGACTCGGGAGACGGATCGCTGAGGACTTGGCTGTCACGCCTTCGGACCAGGAAATGTATATAATAATATATAGTATAATATAATATTGGTGGACATTTCACACAGCGCCATCTAGCCCCAAACTAAGCATAGCTTGTATCATGGGAACCAGACAACTGATAAAATACATATATACTTTTTTGTAAATACATACATATAGACACCCAGACACAGAACAAACATCTATGTTCATCACACAAATGTTCGTCCTGGATGGGAATCGAACCCACGATCCAGAAGGCTGAGTTACTACCAACTGAGCAGCGAGGCTAGTTAGATATAATTTTTAATTAATAATTATTTAACTATATATTTTTTAATAATTTTGATTTCTAGTCTAAGGTATTATATTTACTATATATTGTATATTAGTGCAATGTAATGACCAGTAACATGATGTTATGAATAAAATATTATATTGTATCTATTGTTACTGTGGGGGCAGAAATAGATATACCTACTTATTGGGTACCTATGTACGACATGATTTTATTTCCAGTTACAGACCCGATTCACAAATAAACGGTCGCACGAGATATTTCTCGCCTCGTCTCGGACGCACCATGAGCTTCTCGCCTCGTCTCGGACGAGAACTCGCCTACGGTAAGTCAAACACAAAGGCTTCTATTCTATTCGAGTCACTGGTTCTCTCAAGCCAGTGGTGAAAGGATTTGAAATGCGCCTCAAACAGGCTCCTTTCGTGCACTCGACACATGTCTTCGAATTAGTTCTAGGACATGTCGGTTTCCTCACGTTTTCTTTCTCCGTTTTGAGAACGTGGTAATGCGCAAATAAATCTATCAATCGAAAAACACATAGGTACACGTCGGGATTTGAACCGGCGAACTGAAACTCAGGATCGGTACCACTAGACCACCACGCTCTCAAACACAAAGGCTGAGTTTACATGATTGCGCGTCTATCTGAATCGGCTCTTAACGGAATCGGGAACTTATCCCATCACAGTGGTTTGAGAAAGCCAATAAAGAGAGTAGATATATAAATAATAAATAATGGTGGACATTGTCACACAGCGCCATCTAGCCCCAAAGTAAGCTAAGCATAGCTTGTGTCATGGGAACCAGACAACTGATATAATACTTATATACTTTTCTTTTGTAAATACATACATATAATACATATTAACACCCAGACACAGAACAAACATCAATGTTACAAATGTCACATAAATGTTTGTCCTGAGTGGGGATCGAACCCACGACCTACAGCGCAGAAGGTAGGGTTACTAACCAACTGAGCTATGAGGTCAGTCAAATATCTAATCCAGTCAGATATATTAAAATAAGTTATTTCTTCCAGACAACTATCCAGAGAAGGTGCGAGTGGCCCGCAGCGCTAACAACACGAAATCCTCCCGCTAAACCTACACCGACATGTTACTTATATTTTGGACGAAATAACTTTGTAATTAAGTGGATAATGTGATAAATATAGATAATTTAAGAAATATATATTGTTTAATTAATAGTGGAATTAATAATAGTAATTATAATAATATTGGTGAACATTGTCACACAGTGCCATCTAGTGCCAAAGTAGTTCCCATGATACAAGTTATGTTTATCTTAGTTTGGGGCTAGATGGCGCTGTGTGAAATGTTCATCAATATTCATTAATTAGTTCCACACCCAATATTTATTCATTAGGCCCTCCACTATCTCATTGACCTCCCTTTGAACCTCCAAATTACTCTTTTTATATGATACAGTTACGGAACGAGCCGAAGGCCCACCTGGTTAAGTGGTAACCTCTGCCCATAACAACCGATGCGACTTGGTTCCTCCCCTACTAGGTACGACAAGATCCAACTCGCATCGTATACGCCCGTAACTCTGAGACGTTTAGGTGGAATGTCTTATGTGCCTGTAATTTCACCGGCAACCACACCGGAACATAGTAACGCGAATGGTTGGCAGAAACGGGCATGGCGGCAGTGCTTCCCCGGACAAACTTGGCGTGAGTTCTACTGCTCTTTTGGTATACTCATAAAGATGAGATGTAAATACTTTACGCTATCCATTCGGATAGACGGGACTATAGTGTGATAAACCCCGGTCTGACATGGCAGATTTGATGTCAATGACAAACTTCTATCACTAAAAAATGTCCAAACATTTCAGGAAAAGTATCTTAACAAATTGAAACGACCAAATTTCTGTGGAAAATAGATGGATATTACAGAATTCAATGTGATTTTATCAAACAATCATTTTAGTTTCGACAAACACAAATCTTGGTACAAAGTCGACGTTGACGGGCCGTTCATAACCAAAAATCCAGTAAAAACGATCATGAAGTCCAAAAGTACTGCTAAAAATGGCATAAAACTAACGAATTGTGATAAACCCGAAGTTTTAAATTACTGTCATGAATTAATTACGACAGTTTGTGTAAATTTATGTGTTACTTTACTGTTATCATTATTTCTATACTGTGCGGTGTCCTTTATCATTCCTAAGAAGGCGAGAAACAGAGGGTTTTAGACAGAAATAAACTTTACTTTTCATTCCTAAGATGGAGAGAAACAAAGTTTTAGACATAAATAAACTTTACTTCTCACTAAGTAGATGGCGAGAAACAGAGAGTTTTAGACAGAAATAAACATTACTTCTCATTCCTAAGATGGTGAGTAACAGAGAGTTTGAGACAGAAATAAACTTTACTTGTCATTCCTAAGATGGCGAGAAACACAGAGATTTAGACAGAAATAAACTTTACTTGTCATTCCTAAGATGGTGAGTAACAGAGAGTTTGAGACAGAAATAAACTTTACTTGTCATTCCTAAGATGGCGAGAAACACAGATTTAGACAGAAATAAACTTTACTTGTCATTCCTAAGATGGTGAGTAACAGAGAGTTTGAGACAGAAATAAACTTTACTTGTCATTCCTAAGATGGCGAGAAACACAGAGATTTACTTAGACAGAAATAAACTTTACTTGTCATTCCTAAGATGGTGAGTAACAGAGAGTTTGAGACAGAAATAAACTTTACTTGTCATTCCTAAGATGGCGAGAAACACAGAGATTTAGACAGAAATAAACTTTACTTGTCATTCCTAAGATGGTGAGTAACAGAGAGTTTGAGACAGAAATAAACTTTACTTGTCATTCCTAAGATGGCGAGAAACACAGATTTAGACAGAAATAAACTTTACTTGTCATTCCTAAGATGGTGAGTAACAGAGAGTTTGAGACAGAAATAAACTTTACTTGTCATTCCTAAGATGGCGAGAAACACAGAGATTTACTTAGACAGAAATAAACTTTACTTGTCATTCCTAAGATGGTGAGTAACAGAGAGTTTGAGACAGAAATAAACTTTACTTGTCATTCCTAAGATGGCGAGAAACACAGAGATTTAGACAGAAATAAACTTTACTTGTCATTCCTAAGATGGCGAGAAACAGAGAGTTTGAAACCCCTAAAGAAGGGCTTCCTTGTAGGGCTGTATTCCTAACATCTCATATTATTAATACTGTTGCTTGATTTAAATATACAGATATGTTTAGACGAGGCTGTGAACAACTTGAAAATATTTTTTTCATTTTATGCAAATATTTCGTTGCCAGAAAATATGTTCAGTGACATGTCGCATCGGGGTCCTGTACATTTCATTCAGTTCAGTTACTTCACTACTAATGGAGCTACGAATATCGCCAGAGGAATCAAACCCAAGACCGAGAGCACGGAAGGCTGATACTATTACTACCGACCGAGCTGAGGCCAGTCAAAAATATATAAATTGGTAAAATTAAAATTTCCAAAGTTATTGTTTTAGTAATGAAGGGAAAGCAAGAAGGGCAGGAAAGGTCATTAATATTATTTTATTAATACCAAATAAAATAATACCACAAATAAATAAAAATTATATTATTTTTTTACAACCAATGTTAATTTTTAATTAATTTTTAATCAGCTTCACAGTCGTGACAATATACTAGAAATGGCTGGAAAAACCCATTTCCGAAATAATTTTATGCAATGCCGTAAACTGGCAATATTTTCAACGCAACGCAGGCCGGCAGTATTGCCAGGAAAAAACGGTAACTACAATTATTTTGTAGCAAAATCTCGATGTGATGGCTGTGTATTAAAATACTCGTATTTTACAATCATTGCCCGGTCAGTAGTGTATCGAAAATATAGCCCGTTCAAACGAGGCAATGGCTTGTGAATTTCGTGGCTAACATAAAAATGAGAATACATTATAAACAAAATTAAACTAATCAGTTAAATATAATTATTTATGGGTAATATAAAATGTAATACATTACATTGCCACACCAAACTTTGTAATTAAAGTGATGTATTAACAGAGTCGAACAATGCAACCTCGAGTAATGGCCGGCAATAGTATTCCGGCATGTTTTTTTTTATGCGATTGAAGTAACGGAAATTCTGACAAGTTAATTGTAGGCAAAATTGCAGGGTTTGTTATAACCCGGCAAAATTGCAGGGTTGGTTATAACCAGGCAAAATTGCAGGATCGATCATAACCCGGCAAAATTGCAGGGTTGGTTATAATCCGACAAAATTGTAGGGTTGATTATAGCCCGGCAAAATTGCACGGTTGGTTATAACCCGGCAAAATTGCACGGTTGGTTATAACCCGGCAAAATTGCAGGGTTGATTATAGCCCGGCAAAATTGCACGGTTGATTATAGCCCGGCAAAATTGCACGGTTGGTTATAACCCGGCAAAATTGCAGGGTTGATTATAGCCCGGCAAAATTGCACGGTTGATTATAGCCCGGCAAAATTGCACGGTTGGTTATAACCCGGCAAAATTGCAGGGTTGATTGACTATGGGCTATGATCAGATATACATTTTCTAACCATTTCCTGCAGCCAGGGTACGTATGAAAATATTTTACAATTACTTATTTCACAACTTGTAATTTCATTAAATAATTGTAATAATATGTTACCTAACTTATTGACATGTTTTATTTTTTTACTTTAATATAACAACCTTTGATGTTTCGAACAATAATTCAAGTTTATTAAATAAGCGATTTTACGATTTTTTTTTTCAATTTAATATTTTTGATTCAATATTATATGCTGAGTTGAGAGGTTATTTTTCTTTTTTTTCAAAACTATACTAATTTTATTAAATAAATATTTATTTGTGGATACTGACTGGAATCATTCATTTACTTCTATGACTTCTATGACAGAAACGTTAAGGAGTGATTTTTGTATATGTTCATATGTAGTTTTATTTATTGTGTAGTAGTTATTAAGGTCAATAAAAATATTTTCTTTCTTTCTTTCATTTAGACAAGGAGTTTCATAATACGAATAGGCGTATACTGAACTTTTGAAGTTTTTTATACTATATGAATTGTTTTAAAAAAAAACTTTATGAATTCTGAGGAATAAAAGTTATAGAATTGATTTCAAAAAATGGGTTAGTTAAAAAACTATACTTTATAATACGATAGTTTCTTTTTATAATTATTTGTTAATAAAATACATATTCAATTATATATCTGAGGTTGCGAATGATTTCGATCTGAATCCACCGTTATAATGATAATAATAATAAACATATAATAAATCCGGGAAGAACCGAGAATATCCGTCTATGGTGTGGCATATTTAACATTTATAACGATGTCTATGATAATTAAAATTAATCTACAAACAAACAAACAAGCTGTTAGGGCAAGCTTTAGATTCATACATCTCTTATTATCTCTCTTGTGAATGAAAACGGACCGACACAGACCATAGACTAAATTTGAAAACTGTCAAACTATATAGTTTGACAGTTTTCAAATTTAGTCTATGGTACACTATGACTGCAACTTGACACTTCACAAAATTTTAGTTAAGTGTCAAGTTTCAGTCATAGTGTCAAATTAACTGATAAAAACGGAATTCGTGATACAATTTAAATCGAGTATAATCTATAGTAAATGAAACTGTTAATTACAAAGTAAAGTGTTGATTCTGTCATCTTTTAATGCTGTCTGATATACCGTGCGGTTATTCCCTTATTTATTAAACGTATATAAATGATATAATTTATTATAATTAAATAATTCGCCGCATCAAGTGCCTCCGCGGCTGGTCGAAGGATATTCTGAAAATAAAATAAAAAGATAAAGATATTACAAAAATTCTCAATACTAAACAAATTAATTAAAAGTTATTTTGTTACTAGCTGTTGCCCGCGACTTCACGTGGAATTCGGTTTTATCGCGCACCCCTATTTTATCCCTCGGAAATGTAGCCTAAGTTACTCCTTGTTACATCAGCTATCTGCCAGTGAAAGTCCCGTCAAAATAGGTCGAGCCATTTCAGAGATTAGCCGGAACAAACAGACAGACAAAAATTGTAAAAAATGTTGTTTTGGTATATGTACCGTGTATACATCCATATGCACTTAGTAAAAAGCGGTTATTTTAATATTACAAACAGACACACCAATTTTATTTATTTGTATAGATGATTTTAAACGAAAAATGTTTTTAAAAACAAATATTTACCATTTTCGTTGACAATGGTGGCCTCGTCCTGAAATGTAAAAATATATGTTACATTGACTTCCTGACCTTCTGCTAGGTCGTGGGTTCGATTCCCACCCAGGACAAACATTTGTATGACGAACATAAATGTTTGTGTCTGGGTATTGAAATGTATTTTATGTATGTATTTATGCGAAAAAAGCCCTGAGACCTGTAGCCCTGTAGGTGGTATGTCTCACGTGCCTGTAATTTCACCGGCGACCACACCGAAACATGGTAACGCGAATGCATCACCGCTGGCAGGAATGGGTATGGTGGCCAGTGCTTTCTCGGAAGAACAACTTGTTACAAGGATCGCGGTCGTGAGGAGACCTTTAGGGGGTTTCTTGGCTGTTCTTGCCCACGGAGGGTCGGACAGGCGTCAAACTACGCGAGTGACCTTTTGACGTTTCCAAGCCATTTCTTTGTGAATTCTATGGAAATAAAGTTTTTGATAAGTTCTACAGTTAGTTCCAAAGTTCTATAAGTTCCAAACCTGTTTCTGTATAGTAGTCCTCTGGACGGTCATGCTCTGCTGGGGTAGAGTGGTGTCGGGCTGGACTCCAAGCGAGGAGTATATCTCCCTCAGCATCAGGAGCATAGTGTCTTCAGATTCCCTGGGAAAATTGGAAATTTATTCAGCCCAGGGGACGGAACTATGCGACGGAACGAGCTGAGTAGGTTGAACGTGTCATGTGCCTGTAATTTCACCGGCAACCGTATCTCTCGAACCGGAACACAGTAACGCGAATACTCGCTTGGTAGATTGAAAGCCAGCCCGCGTGGTAGATTGAAAGCCGGCCCGCGTGGTAGATTGAATGCCGGTCCGCGCGGTAGATCGGAAGCCGACCCGAGTGGTAGATTGAAACCGGCGTGTGAGATTGAAAGCCGGCCTGCGTGGTAGATTGAAAGCCGTCCCGCGTGGTAGATCGGAAGCAGACCCGGGTGGTAGATTGAAACCGGCGTGTGAGATTTAAAGCCGGCCCGCGTGGTAGATTGAAAGCCGGTCCGCGCGGTAGATCGGAAGCAGACCCGGGTGGTAGATTGAAACCGGCGTGTGAGATTTAAAGCCGGCCCGCGTGGTAGATTGAAAGCCGGTCCGCGCGGTAGATCGGAAGCCGACCCAAGTGGTAGATTGAAACCGGCGTGTGAGATTGAAAGACGGCCCGCGTGGTAGATTGGAAAGCGTGGTAGATTAAAAGCCGTCCCGCGTGGTAGATCAACTCACCAGTATCCGACGTGGCTGCTCATCGCGAACAGATATTCGTTGATCATCTCAAGCGGTGCCTCTTGCAACACATAATCTACCCGGCGGCCACAATTCAGTTTGCCGAGCATTTCTGGTGTTGTCTGTACAATAATACAATACATTATTTCGACTATTGACTGGTCTCACATCCCAGGTAGTTACCCTGCCTTCTGCGCTGTAGGTCGTGGGTTCGATTCCCACACAGGACAAACGCGGACGTATGTTCTGCGTCTGGTTATATCGAACCAGTATGGTGAAAGTAACTTGAGTGCGCCTCAAAGAGGCTCCTTTCGTGCACTCGACACATGTCTTCGAATTATTAGGTCTAGGACATGTCGGTTTCCTTACGATGTTTTCCAAGCGAAAGATTCATAAAGTGAAAAATAATAATAATAATAATAATAAATTCTTTATTTCTTAACTTATAAATGAAACATTCTGGGTTTGGAATCTCCTTTTAAGCAAAGCTAAAAAGTAAAAATGTCTTGGTGCAAGTCGGCATTTGAACCAGCTACCTCCGGATTGAAACAACAACTCACCATTTCATCGGTGACTTCTTCCTCTTTCGTTTCATCACAAAGTCGTTCCTTCTCCATTTCTTCCTCCACAACCTGAAAGAGTGATTTTCTTATTAGTTACTACACAAAAGGTAGTTAGATGGCCCACCTTATATAACGCGGTAACCTTTTAGCTACAACAAAAGCAATACGTCTTGTGTCCTCCCTTACTTAGGTATGGGAAGCGCCCGTAATTCATAGACGTGAAAGTGAAATTTCTCGTGTGCATGTAACTTCACCGGCAACCACACCTTTCATACCGAAACATAGTATTAATAATAATAATAATCATTTATTTCAGACAAATCAATACACGTCAATTAAAATGACCATAGAAATCAAATCAAATTAAATTAAGTTAAGCTAAATTAAATTAAAAATACAAAAAAAATTATGTCTAATAAAGTAATGCGTATGAGTTACTGCTTGGCGGCAGAAATGGGTATGGCGGCAGTACTTCCCCGGACGAACTGGCGTGAGTACTACTACAATATGTTATATTACCATGTGTTGTGTTGTTTATAGTAGGGTATGGGTATGGGTATGGGTATGGGCAGGGTATGGGTATGGGTAGGGTATGGGTATGGATAGGGTATGGCTATGGGTAGGGTATGGGTATGGATAGGGTATGGGTATGGGTAGGGTATGGATAGGGTATGGGTATGGGTAGGGTATGGGTATGGGTATAGGTATGGGTATGAGTATGGGTATAACGTGACCTTCTCGAGTTGTCCGTCGGGGGGCGGGCTGGACTTCCACTTGTTCCATGTAGTGCGGAGGGACTCGATCAGTTTCTGCTTCAGATCAGCGCCCACTCGCACCATCGTGTCTTTCAGCTCTGGAAATTATTTATTTATTTAATTTTATTACTTATTTATACAACTAGCCTCACAGCTCAGTTGGTGGTAACCCTGCCTTCTGCGCTGTCGTGGGTTCCGACGACCATTTGTGTTTCGAACATAGATTTTTGTTGTGTCTGTGTGTTGTGGATGTGTACAGAACAAACATCTATATTCATTACACAAATGGTCGTCGTGGGTGGGAATCGAACCAACGACCTACAGCGCAGAAGGCAGAGTTACTACCAACTGAGCTGTGAGGCCGGTCAACTGTCTCTTTTCATTCTCAATAGAGTGACAGAGATGCAAGGTTGTTAGTCAACAGACCACTATATTCGCACTCACCCAAATGCATCCTCTTTCTGCCTTTGTGGTGTGGAATCAAGAATGGCTTCCTATCTTGCAGTAGCGGGTTTATTAGTGGTTCAATTCTGGAAATTAAAACGTTTAAAATGTACGCACACGCTCACACCTGTATTAAAATTTCCTGTGTAGCAGGTGGCATGCGAGTTACAATTGTCAAAACTGTATCTACTTTAAACGTACAAGGTACACCATACAAGTGATAGAAGTGAAATTTTTTACTTCAACGCGCGACACTACCTCATTCCGTCCCTCTCGGTTGCGCCGTTTTGAATAAATACATCTCTTTCTATTTTTCACTACGTCATATGTTTACTCTCTCTCATGTAACGAAACGTATTTAAACGTGACGCGTCCTTAAAATTTTACTCTCAATTCTCGTTCACTTAAATGAAAATCGATTTCTGAGAAGGAGAAAGAAAGAGGGTAGAGATGGGAAAGAGGGGTAGAGATGGGAGAGAGGGGGAGAGATGGGTAGAGATGGGACAGAGGGGGAGAGAGGGAGGAGACAGAAAGAGAGAAATCCAATAACACGTTTGTTACCTGTAAGCAATCGGATCGTAAGGGTGAAATATATTGAAGAAATTCTTGCATGTCGGCAGGGCGAAGTTCAGACCGAGAGACTCCACGCCACGCACACACTCGAAAATGGCTGAAATAAATAAATAATGGTGGACATTTCACACGCCATATAGACCCCTAACTAAGTAAGCATAGCTTGTACTAAGGGACCGAGATATGTAACAGAATTAATCTATATATTATAAGAAGACAAAATAGGTGAATGCCATTAATTCTTCTGCTTGTGATTTTTTTTATTGATTTTGGATTATAGGCTTTTTTTTATTAAATATTAAGTAAATCCATAAAAAAAAAGAAATGAAACAATTTGAAAGGTGTGGTAAGGCTGGTAAAATTACAGGCACATGAGAACATTCGTCTGACGTCTCTGTGCTACGGTCGCGTACGACGCGACTTCGGTCTTGTCGTACCTAAGTAAGGATCCTCATTATAATATCTGTGTCTATGTGTATAAGAATTTATAATAAGATACCTTATGAATTTAAAATATCTAACAATTCATAAAAATAAAAAATTGATCTGGTTATTAGAATGTAATTTTTATGACATTAATGAATTTATTAATTTTAAGCCATAATCATAAGTAAATAATTGCATGCTATAGAATAGTTAAACTTGAGTTCTTAAATAATCTAAAAGACCTTGTATACCATGTTTACGCAATAAATAATATCATTTATCAATAATAATAATAATAATACCGATAGGGCTCCCCAGGGCGTACAGGGCTGCCGGTGGGAACTGCAGCTGTGGATACTTCAGAGCTTTCACCTTCTCATCAGTACCGGGGAGGTATGTCTTATCAGCAGACGACTTCCGCGTTGAAACCTCCTGAAATTATTATTATGATCATTATTATTATTTCTCCCACTAGCTTTATCATCTCTAGTCGCATCCCGGTCCTTTAGAAGTAGTAACGTGTGCGTTACTGTGTACCGGTGAAATTACAGGCACATTAGACATTCCATCTACAAGTCTCAGAGTTACGAGCGCATACGATGCGAGTTTGGTTTAGTACCTAGTGGGGGAGGACTCGAGTCACATCGGTTGTTATGGGCAGAGGTTACCACTTAACCAGGTGGGCCGACAGCTCGTTCTGTAACTATAGAGAGAGGGTGGAGGGAGAGTGAGGGGGGAGAAAGAAGGGGAGAGTGTAGAGAATGATGGGGAATGGGAGGGAGAGAGGCGGAGAATGGGGAAGGGAGAGAGGGAGGGAAGGAGGGAGAGATAGATAGAGCGGAAAGGGGGGAAAGTGGGGGAGAGAGACTCCATTTACCGTCACAGTATACATGATTAAAATTAAAAAAAGAGCAATATTAATAGATAAAATGTCACCTCAGGATTTTGATGGCACAGCAAATCGTAAAGTATGACGCTGCCCAGAGAGTGTCCCCCCAGAGACACCTCCCCCTTGAAGTTAGGGTTCCGTCGCTTGAACAGGCTATAGATCCGGTTGAGTTCGTAGCAAACCGTGTCTATTATCGTCTGTCGAGATAGAAACACAATTTCCAAAAGAACAGCAGAACTCACGCCAAGTTCGTCCGGGGAACTACTGCCACCATGCCCATTTCTGCTGTCAAGCAGTGACGCATTGGCACCACTGTGTTCCGGTTTGAAAGGTGTGGTTGTCGGTGAAATTACAGGCACACGAGACATTTCACCTACACGTTTTAGAGTTACGAGCGCATACGATGCGACTTAGGGCTTGTCGTACCTAGTAGGGACCCAAGTCGCATCGGTTGTTATGTACAGAGGTTACCACTTAACACCAGGTGGTCCATCGGCTCATTCCGTAACGCCATCTAGTCCCAAACTAAGCATAGCTAGTACTGTGGGAACCAGACAACTGATATAATACTTATATACTTTTTTAAATACATATATATATATATATATATGATATCTACATATTTAACACGCAGACACAGAACAAACACCAATGCTAGTCACGCAAATGTTTGATCTGGGTGGGAATAGAACCCGCGACCTACACCTCAGAAGGCAGGGTTACTACCAACTGAGCTGTGAGACCTGGCAATTAAAACAATAAATTAATAAAAATTTATCACCATTTTATCTTATCTCATTTTATCATACCTGATGGTATACCGGGCTGGTATAGAACAGCGCATCCAAAACCGTGTGATTGGTGAATGCTCTGAGCCGCGGAATGCTATCTAAGGTCAGCCGGTTCATTCTCTTGTCGACACCGTCTTCGCCGACGTGGAGTTGGGCGTGCCACGATATAGGCAGCACCTGAAATATGGTGATGATGTCGGCTTAAAAATCAAAATAATAATAATAAAATAATAATTATTATAATAATAAAATAATAGTAATCATAATAATAAATGTTGACCGGCCTACATACCAAACACCCAGACACAGAACAAACATCTATGTTCGTCACATAAATGTTTGTACTGGGTGGGAATCGAACCCACGACCTACAGCGCAGAAGGCAGAGTTACTACCAACTGAGCTATGAGGCCAGTCAGGGATCAAAGTAGCCTATGTGTTAATCCAGGATATAAGCTATCTTGATACCAAATTTCATCCAAATCCATTCAGCCGTTTGAGCGTGAAAGAGTAACAAACATCCATACAAACTTTCACGTTTATAATATTACTTTATTTATTTTATTTTATTCATAAACATGTACATATATCTTTACGGGCACACCCAATGCAATAAAGTACCTTATATTCTAGTCTAGTCTCATATACGTTAATATTAAAATTAGAAATCATTAAATCATTAATTAAGAACATAAATAAAAAAAACAGTCCGCTAAAAATGAAATTAAAAAGAAAATACAATTATAACATAAAAAATAATAATCCTAAATTTGTCAATGTTTTCCATCACCGTTATGCTAACGTTACCTCGACTCTGCTGACGATCCCGTTGTCATAAGAGTCCCTGTAATGGGACTGCACGAGCTGCAGACTTGTCGTACGGAAATCCTCCACTGACAACAATAATAATACATAATAAATTAAATGTTTATCTTCATCAACTTACTTCTACATTATCTATGTGCTTGAGACTTCTTTTTGAGTACAAAATACCCGCGTTAAGTGGTTTTGCTCTTTCAATACATATCATGATATTGATGGGTTGGAAAGAAAGAATGAAAGAATTTATTGAGCGAAATCAATTAATAGCAACGAGTCAATAAATAGTAATAAATATAAACGTCATTGATTCGTTAATTGTGATGGCGTGGTAGTGGCCATGACGGAGAAAGAGAGGGGGGGAACGAGAGGGAGGGAGGGAAGAAGGGAGAGAGATATAAGGTAAGAGAAGAGAGAAGAAGAGAGGGAGGCAAAGAGGGAGGGGTTGAGATAGGGAGGGAGAGAGGGGGTGAACCAGGGAGGAGGCGAGAGGGGGTGAGACAGGGAGGGGAATAGAGAGAGTGAGGACAAACTCACCGACTTCCTCGACTGATCTGAAGCGCATATCGCACGCGGAGCCCATCCCGTGGCACAGCAGCAACAGGTGGTCGATGCTGGACGGCTCCGAGTCCTCGATCTCAGACTCCTCGTGGCCGCGGCGGACCACACGCGGCCGAGACGTGGACGGCTGTGGGAATTACGGACCTACTGGTTATTCCCGGAACAGGATCAAATTAGCCTATGTGTTAATCCAGGATATAAGCTATCTTGATACCAAATTTCATCCAAATCCATTCGGCCGTTTGTGAGTGAGAGAGTAACAAACACACATCTCATTGGCTTCACAACTCAGTGGTAGTAACCCTGCCTTCTGTGCTGTATGTAGGTCGTGGGTACGATTTCCACCCAGGACAAACATAAAATATGTGTGACGAACACACATGTTTGTTCTGTGTCTGGTTGTTAATATGTATTTATATGTATTTACAAAAAAAAAGCATTGATCTGGTTCTCATGATACAATGCTATGCTTAGCTTACTTTGGGGATTTATTTGGAGTTTAGGGATGCAAATTCGTTGCCTATCCCATACGTACTTCTTTGCATTTCTTACACATACAAATTAATCACATAATAAGAACAGATAACCAAAAATAGAAGATTTAAATCTGACATTATTTCAACCATAAACAAAAAAAAAACATCTTCTCAACCATAGACAAACTAACAACCATAGACAAAGACTAACATCATTTTCTCTCTTATACTCCCCGGCACCGTGGACCATAAAAATGAGATGGTCGATGACCAGGGGAAGATCGCACGCCACCCGGATCTTCGGTGGATTCCGGTAGACCCGTTTGCCCAGGATGAACTGAGGATAGGGAGACGATGGATGAGGATTCAGGATAGGATACAGGTGACAATGGAGAGACTGATAGATAGGAAACAGGAGAGCTCGGTGGCCAGGTGGTACTAACTTAGAGATTAGGCCTCACAGCTGATAGTAACTCTGCCTTCTGGGTCGTGGGTTCGATTCCGGTAGACGCGTTTGCCCAGGATGAACTGAGGACAGGGAGACGATGGATGAGGATTCAGGATAGGATACAGGTGACAATGGAGAGACTGATAGATAGGAAACAGGAGAGCTCGGTGGCCAGGTGGTACTGACTAAGAGATTAGGCCTCACAGCTCAGTTGGTAGTAGCTCTGCCTTCTGGGTCGTGGGTTCGATTCCGGTAGACGCGTTTGCCCAGGATGAACTGAGGACAGGGAGACGGATGAGGATTCAGGATATAGGTGACAATGGAGGAAGAATGATAGAAAGGGTAAACGGAAGAGCTCGGTTCAGTAGTAGAGACACCGTAATTAGACCTCCCAGCTCAGTTGGTAGTAGCTCTGCCTTCTGGGTCGTGGGTTCGATTCCGGTAGACGCGTTTGCCCAGTATGAACTGTACAATAATGATATATTGCATCGTCTTCGGGGGACGATGCATTATATTATTATTGTATACCATAAATAATTTTTTCAGCTTCAGCTAGACAGTTCGTTCTATCACCTAAATCACGTAAAATAAGTGAGCGTTGTGGTCTAGTGGTACTGATCCCCGAGTTTCAATCCGGAGGTCGCCGGTTCAAATCCCGACGTGCACCTATGAGTTTTTCGATTGAAAGATTTATGTGCGCAATACCACGTTCTCAAAACTGTTAAGGAAAACATCGTGAGGAAACCGACATGTGTTACAACTAAAAATTCGAAGACATGTGGTCGAGTACACGAAAGAAGCCTCTTTGAGGCGCAATTACAATCCTTTCACCACACTGGTTCGACAGAACCGGTGACTCGAAGAAGAAGACGTAAAGTAAGTTTGCTATAATGATATATAGCATCGTAACCGGGGGGTATTCACTCACTGGGGGTGAACTGAACGAGTCTGCACATCCGCTGTGGAGGAAGTGTACCATTACTGCGGGCCCATGCATCACCACCAACTCGCTATTGGGCAGTACCAGCCTCCTGTGCCACTCCCCAGTGGTGACGCCGTGACGGTACTCCTCCTATACACAGAGATTTTTTTTATTACCTAAACAAACAAAATAAAATTGGAGTGTCTGTTTGTAGTATTAAAATAACCGCATTTTACTAAGTGAATAAAATATGGATGTATACACGGTACATATACCAAAACAACATTTTTAACAATTTTTGTCTGTCGGTTTGTTCCGGCTAATCTCTGAAATGGCTGGACCGATTTTGACGGGATTTTCACTGGCAGATAGCTGATGTAATAAAAATAATATTGTATACTAGCTGATGCCCGCGACTTCGTCCGTTTACAGAAACTGTATTACAGGAAGCAGTGTCTTCCCAAATATAGGTACATACATAATCACAATACATAATATATTTTATACAATATATTATACAGGGTTACAGGAAAAGTCGTGCTAGATCCGTTAAGGGCGTGGAGTACCCATCATTTCTGACTTATTTCACTATGAAACACCCTACCCTAAACTTAACCCTTTTCGAGATATTCGACTTTTAATTTTTTATTGAATAATGCCGATTTTTAGGCTACGAAATTTATTTTTGTTTATTTTGTGTATCTTATTATTATTATTATTGCATTTTTACATGTGTAATAAGATGCTTTAGGACATCAATCATTAAAATAGTGCATAAGTTAATTGAATAGACCGTAGTAGACAAGTGAAAGTAAAAAAATAAAAAATATATTAGCAAGCTTATTTTTCTCTAAGGGATATCTAAAAAAAATATTATGACACTTGTTCGGCAGATATTTTTTAAAATATCTACGTTTCATCAGCTATCTAACGAGGTATAATAATCTAGGGTTTTATTCAAATGCATTGGAAAAAAATTAGTTTCATAGGCGACAGTGGAGAAGAAAATTTATACTTAGCCCTAAAAAGTAAAATAAAACATTAGACATGAAATGTCATTTATTAAAGGTTTTCACACAACTTTTTCTTATTCTACAGTTCATGTTCAACATGGCCGCCTCTATTTCTGAAACATTGTCGCATCCTTCTACGGAGACCAGTCTTCACTACTCCAGTGGTCAACGTGGTCCTCATTTTATTTGCTGCATCCACAATCCTTTCTCTTAAGTCTTCCACAGACAAAACTGGATTCGGCTCGCTGTACACAAGACTTTTCATGCACCCCCATACATGAAAATCCATGGGAGTTAGGTCCGGACTTCTTGCTGGCCATGGCAACGGCCCACCTCGTCCTATCCATTTGTTTGGATAATTTGTGTCCAGCCAGTCTCTGACACTTCTCCTGAAATGGGCAGGGCAGCCATCGTGTTGGAACCACATGTCCCTGATCAGGTTGAGTGGCAGATCATCCAGCAAATCACTCAAGTCTGCTCTCAGGAAATTTTCGTAGCTTTCCCCATTTAGATTATCCGGGAGAAAGTAAGGTCCAATCAAATGATTAGAGATAATGCCCATCCACACATTCACGCTGAATCTTCGTTGGGACCCTTTCACTCTTTTCTTATTGGGATTCCTTAGTTCTTTTGGGGCCCAGTAATGGACGTTGTGATAGTTGGTTATGCCATCTTTATCAAATTTGGACTCATCCGTCCACAAGATATTTCTTAGAAAATCTGGGTCTTCTACGTCAGCATTTAGCATAAATCTGCAAAAGTCCAATCTTCTCGCGGGGTCTCCTTCTTCAATAACGTGTACCGGCGTGTAATGGTACGGGTATAGGCCAGCAGTATGCACTGTAAACCACACTCTCCATTGCGAAAGTCCCAGATCACGGGCAACAATATTAGTGGAAGTAGTCGGATCCGCTCGAAAGCGTTGCACTATCTCATTGTCCTGTTCTTCGTCGTCAATTCGTGGTCTTCCCATGTCTGTATTTCGTCTCAAAACAGAGCCAGTTTCTTTAAGTCTTCGATAAACTCTGTCAAAACAGGCCACATCCGGCACTCGACGACCGGGGTAGCGAGTTATGTATTCGTTACGAGCTTGCGCAGACACACAATCGCAGTATCCGTAACAAATAAGCATATCAGCATATTCCTCAGGTGTGTAGGACGTCATCTTCAACACATATATCACAGTATCACAGGTACAAATCAGAGTCCGGTTAACAAGCACAGTAGTCACAAATCAGAAGAAATAGTCCAGAATCACAGCCAAGTCGAGAAAAAGAGCAAAACGATATCACATCTACTATGTACGAAGCACAAAAGCAGACTGACAACCAAAACAATACCCCCTGTTGTATTCCCAGCTCTAACCGGTCTCTACACTTTTTCTTTCATTCGCACCTACATAAATCGTCACTTGTCTCGCTCTCTCGGTGCGTCTTAACTTGAAGGAAAATAGGCGCGGGACCGTTAGAACTGCTACCTGGAGCGTCCCAACTACTTTTTTCCACGAAATGTAATACAAACCCTAGATTGTTAGACCTCGTTAGATAGCTGATGAAACGTAGATATTTTAAAAAATATCTGCCGAACAAGTGTCATAATATTTTTTTTAGATATCCCTTAGAGAAAAATAAGCTTGCTAATATATTTTTTATTTTTTTACTTTCACTTGTCTACTACGGTCTATTCAATTAACTTATGCACTATTTTAATGATTGATGTCCTAAAGCATCTTATTACACATGTAAAAATGCAATAATAATAATAATAAGATACACAAAATAAACAAAAATAAATTTCGTAGCCTAAAAATCGGCATTATTCAATAAAAAATTAAAAGTCGAATATCTCGAAAAGGGTTAAGTTTAGGGTAGGGTGTTTCATAGTGAAATAAGTCAGAAATGATGGGTACTCCACGCCCTTAACGGATCTAGCACGACTTTTCCTGTAACCCTGTATATCAGATATTTTAATTTTTTTGACATGTAGAGATTTATCAAAAATTTGAAAAAATAAAAAAAATTACAATATTCAATTCAATTGATAAATAAAGTTTATCATTTGACTTCCGGCTCACCTCCAACTTATCTGCGACCGCCTCCGTATAAGGCACGTATCTCGCGTCAGTGTTGCCTTTGTAAAACCAGCTACACCTACAATATAATAATAATAATAATTTTATTTCACACATTAATCCATATATAATAAAAAAAAACAGTTATTTAGTCATAATTTACTTATATATATTATTGTCAAAAAGACAAGAAAAAAATTGATTACACACGTCAAAATTCATCAACATCCGCTATCTATCTATCTATTCGATTCACCGGTTCTCTCGAACCACTTGGTGAAATGATTTTATGTGCGCCTCAAAGAGGCTCCTTTCGTGCACTCGACACGTGTCTTCGAATTTTTAGTTCTAGGACATGTCAGTTTCCTCAAGATGTTTTCACCGTTTTGAAAACGTGGTATTGCGCACATAAATCTTATCTGGAAAACTCATAGGTGCACGTCGGGATTTGAACCGGCGACCTCCGGATTTCAACTCGGGGTCAGTACCACTAGACCCTCATGCTCTATCAACATCAACATCCGTTGCAACTAGTCAGTCAACTAACAAGTCAGTTGACTATATCATTTTATGTATTGGCAAATAGCACCCGTGCAAAAGTCGAAAGGGTAGCTAGAACCAAATAGAACACAAAAATATATATTTATAGTATAATTTCCATATAATAATTTTATATTCTATTATGATACCATTATTGTATAACTTAATCTATAAGTAACTATGTTTCGGAAGAGCGAGGCCTTTTAGCACAGGTATTTTATATTTAAAAAGTGGTCACTAACACATAAAAAATATTGTACTGATTAAGTTGATAAAATAAACATTCATTATTATTATTATTATTTACCTTCTAACATTAGTCGGCTTCTCCTTCCAATAGACAGCGACTCGCAATCTTCCGACGACGTTGACGTCATACCTCCCCCCATCAGTGGGGACTAGCGTGTCCTCCTTTACGTCAGCTGCGAATGGAAATAATAACTCAATTTTTAGTGCTGATGGAGAATAATGGAGAAATATCCCTGAGCTGAACAGCGTCGGTGCAGACTATTGCCACACGTTATTGAGATAGGTACTTAAAAACGGCTGAGATTCTCGCGGGTACATCTAGCAACACTCACGGCTGATATTCTCGCAGATACATCTAGCGACACTCGCAGCTGATATTCTCGCAGATACCATCTAGCGACACTCGCAGCTGATATTCTCGCAGATACATCTAGCGACACTCGCAGCTGATATTCTCGCGGGTACATCTATCAACACTCAAGGCCGCGATTCTCGCGGGTACATCTACACCCACAGCTGATATTCTCGCGAGTACATCTAGCGACACTCACGGCTGATATTCTCGCGGGTACATCTAGCAACACTCACGGCTGATATTCTCGCGGGTACATCTCGCGACACTCACGACTGGGATTCTCGCAGGTACATCTATCAACACTCGCGGCTGAGATTCTCGCGGGTACATCTACACCCACAGCTGATATTCTCGCGAGTACATCTAGCGACACTCGCAGCTGATATTCTCGCAGATACCATCTAGCGACACTCGCAGCTGATATTCTCGCAGATACATCTAGCGACACTCGCAGCTGATATTCTCGCGGGTACATCTATCAACACTCAAGGCCGAGATTCTCGCGGGTACATCTACACCCACAGCTGATATTCTCGCGAGTACATCTAGCGACACTCACGGCTGATATTCTCGCGGGTACATCTAGCAACACTCACGGCTGATATTCTCGCGGGTACATCTCGCGACACTCACGACTGGGATTCTCGCAGGTACATCTATCAACACTCGCGGCTGAGATTCTCGCGGGTACATCTACACCCACAGCTGATATTCTCGCGAGTACATCTAGCGACACTCACGGCTGATATTCTCGCGGGTACATCTAGCGACACTCAAGGCCGAGATTCTCGCGGGTACATCTACACCCACAGCTGATATTCTCGCGAGTACATCTAGCGACACTCACGGCTGATATTCTCGCGGGTACATCTAGCGACACTCACGGCTGATATTCTCGCGAGTACATCTATCAAATCTCACGGCTGAGATCCTCGCGGGTACATCTACACCCACAGCTGATATTCTCGCGGGTACATCTATCAAAACTCACGGCTGAGATTCTCGCGCGTACATCTACACCCACAGCTGATATTCTCGCGGGTACATCTATCGACACTCACGGCTGAGATAAGCGCGTTCCAGAGCGTTGGAGTCCGCGACGGAGAAGCCGCGCCACAGCGACTTATCATCGACGTCGACTCGATAGAACCAGTGATGGCGCACCGGCGTGTATTCTGTACAGCTGCGATTCTGAAAATTATTAAGTGCATCACATTAGTGCATAAAAGGAGCCTCGTTGAGGCGCACTTTTTTTAATGTTATACAGTAACGGAACTAACCGACAGCACACTTGGTGTTAAGTGGTAACCTCTGCCCATAACAACTGATGCGACTTGGGTCCTCCCCTACCCTTACCTAGTAAGGTACGACGAGACCTAAGTCGCATCGTATTCGCCCGTAACCCTGAGACGTGTAGGTGGAATGTCTCATGTGCCTGTAATTTCAACCACGGTTCAAGAGAGCGAGTGATTAGTAGTAGTGGAAAATCGACTCTGCCTACTCCTCCGGGAAACAGGTGTGATTTTATGTATGTACTACAAAATAATAGAAAATAGTAAAATAAATGGATATCGTGCGTCGTATGATAATAAATATTGGTCGATATTAGACACAGCGCCATCTAGCCCCAATCTAAGCACACTTATATTTTGGCAACCAGATAACTGATAGAATATTTATATATTTTTGTAAATACATATACATAATATAATATATAACACACAATGCACATTAACACCCAGAAAACTATATTCAAAATGTGTGTCAAACAACTCTTGAGGAAGTGACTATCATGACTTGTAACATGGTGTTACGTTTGAACTATTGTATGGTATTGTATGGTGACGGTACACAGGAGCCTGCCTGGCTACGTTTAACTCAGTCCCCTCCCCGCAGACGAAGTAACATTTCGGTTCCTTATATAGTGCTGAAGTACGTCAAATAAGCCTCACTACATTTCAATACGATTTAGCAAGATCAATTATCAGCGGTGAAAATTTTTTTTTTTTTATTAATTTTATATTTTAATCATACTTAGTTATTTCCTATGATAAAATATTGTAAAATCACAATATTTTCTGTATAAAATAAACCTTGAAGTGAAGAGTGACGAAACCCTTATCCGTTTTTGAAGCAAATATCTTCAAACATACAAATATTATTATTCAATCATGGAAACGATATATACTAGATAATGATATTTTCAAATAAAAAATAAAACTTTGTGAAATAAACCATTTATGTAGCTTTTTCAACTATGTCCAGATCGCGGGCAAGCTATCGATCATTCGCTGAAGATCATCGGCGCTAGCGAGATTCTTAAATTCTAAAAGCGTGTGATAGGGTATCAAGTGAGACGAAATACGAGATAATATGGCAGTACGCATAATTGGTATAGACTGGGAAAACATATATATTTTATTATAAATATATCATTATCTATACAAATAAATAAAATTGGAGTGTCTGTTTGTAATATTAAAATAATCGCTTTTTACTAAGTGCATGTGGATGTATACACGGTACATATACCAAAACAACATTTTTTTACAGTTTTTGTCTGTCTGTTTATTCCGGCTAATCTCTGAAATGGCTGGACCTATTTTGAAGGGACTTTCACTGTCAGATAGCTGATGTAACGAGGAGTAACTTAGGCTACTTTTCCGAGGGGTAAAATAGGGGTGCGTGATAAAACCGAATTCCACGCGAACTCGCGGGCAACAGCTAGTGTATTATAATTATATATAAGATTTTTTGAAAAAACACGAAATTTCGAAAATAAATAATAATAATAATTTTTATTATTAAATTTCAAGTACCTCATGAAGAACAGCATTCCCATCGTGCGAATCTTCATCCACGCCGTAGCTTCCCAAATCAACGGACACCGATTTCTTCTTATCGCTGCATTCCTTGTCATTCATGTTGCTTTCAGTCCGTTTCGCAGTATCAGAATCGTTCACAGCAGTGCGTACTTTAAAGTCTTTTACGTTTAGTATATTTTCGTTACAGTATTCACATTCGTTTGCGATATTTATGTCTTCGTCTGTTTTGTCAACACGTAAATCAATTGGGCTATCTAAGAATTTATTATTTTCACCACTAGAGCTATCTACAGAGTTTAAGTTTACGTTATTATTAGTGTTTAATTTGATATTCTCTAAATTTATTGAGCTAACGTTGTCGTATTTAACGGAAAAATGATTTACAGTCCTCACTATACTATCATCGAATTTCACATTTTGCGTAGAAGTCAAATCTTGCATTAGATTTTGTAGGTTTGCCTGCGTCTGATGATCAAAATGGTGTCTTTGAATAGTATTTATATTTTGGTCTGCTTGTTGCTGGGACTTTTGAGTCTCTGTATTAACATGTCTGTAGTGATTTTGACTCTGGCTTAACTCAAAAAAAGACTTGGAGTGGTCAGGTTGTGCTGGAGGCATTGAGAAGTAGCTCGCTAATCTGCTAAAGCTTTCAGGCGCTTCTTCTGTTGCCGGCTTAGGCTCTTCTGTGGGAGAAGAGAAGAAATTGCTTGGGTCTGGTAATGTGACATTTTGCTGTATAGTTTCCTGTTCAAAAGCTTTTGGAGAAGTTCTGATTTGTGCACCAAATATTTGCGTCTGATCTTCGATTGATTTATTTATCGGTTTGAAAGCTTGTGCTAAAGTACTCTCGTGACTTACTTCTTCTGGTTCCTCAGAATCATTTGATGCTATTATATCGGTAACATTCGGAACATCCTGTGCGCTTGTATATGTCGGAGTTAAAGTAGTTCGAGTCTGAGTTGACGTTTCAGGTATACAAGGTTCTTTTGTTTCACTAGAACCAACAGAAGCTCCGCTGAATCGTCTTCTAAATTCGTCTTCAAAACCTGGTGGAATCCGTATACTTGATCCTTGATGGAAGGCGAACATGTTTGCAAGAGACGTCAAAGAGTTACGATAATGTGTTTCAACAGCATAATTTCCCGTGTCAAAGTAAGACGCCATAGATTTTGGTGGACCATCAGATATTTCAGTAGTTTTTAGTTCAAATACATTTTCGCTCGAGTCAGCATCAACTTTATTTTTAAACTTTTCTATCCGATCTGTAAACGTGTCGGTTGCGAAATCTTCTGAGCTTTTCTTTCTTTCTCGAAATTCTATTTTATCATCATCCGTTTCTGACGGTTCAATTATAAACTCTTCTTCAAGCGGAAAATCTTTTTTGGCATCCTGTTCGATTGAGTTTACATCTAGACAACCTGTTTCATCTGATTTCGTATCATCCTCTGCTGGCGGCGCTGAAGGTAAACTCATTTGTTTAGGTAAATTAACAATGTCATCATGTGAAGTCTTGAACTCTGCTTTTATTTCATCGCTAGCATTTTTCGGCACATTATCAAAAAATAATGAGTTGTCTCCGAAAAAGCCTATGGCATTAGGATCGATTTTAAACGTGTATTCGGCGTCTGCCGTCACTAATTTATCGTCAACGTTGAAACCATAATCAGAAGGTCCTGTAGCACCAAAATTGATTCCGAAGTCCTTATCTATTGCAGTTATAGACGCGTATGCTAGCTGTTCTGTAGTCCAGTCATATTCATTACCAGATTTGGTCCCATCGTCTAAGAGATCAGTAGCTGATTGAGCTTGAAGTGTGTCCAATGTATTTTGTGTAATCTGAGAAATATCTTCTGTCAGCTGATTATAATCAAATGTTTCATCTGATGCAGCGTCAGGGTCTTCAGTTAGAGTGGCTTCTATTGGGTTTGTAAGTTGTATAGAGGAATTTATATTTTCAATTAACTGAGTTGTTACATTGTCCGTTTCTTTATCTTCTGGTACATTTACTTCTCTACAAGTTTCACAGATATTAAAATCAGATTCTTTTTCGACATTTTCGGTATTTTCGCTACAAATTATATCTTCACAAAGATTTTCCAATGGAATCGAGTGATCGAAAAATCCACTACCTTTTCTGTCATAACATATACTAACATTGTGTTTAGAAGTAACAATAGCTGCATCTAAATTCCATGAACTATCTCTATCTTCACTTAAGTTCTGTCCATTTTTAGTATCTGTCTCAGACAAATCTTTTAACAAAGTAGAGCTTGCATTCCGTTTAAGTATTGTTCCTAAATTTTCTTGTGGAGGTTCAATGAGCAAAACATTTTTAACATCAGTAATACTTAAGTGTGTTACAGCAGTTTTGACTACTTCTTCATGAAGCTTGTTATCGGGCGTAACATCATCAAAATGACTAATAGAAGCTTGTTTTTCTAAACGAGGTCTAGAAATATCTTTAGGAGCATCTATAGTCACACATTTGTGATCCTTTTCCTGATATGCTATTTCTTTTGATTTATCTGCAATGATAGCAGATAGCCCAAATAGAGGAATACTAGATACTCCTAAAATAGGTATGTCGGGCTTTGAAAGCGTTTCCATTAGACTGATTGTTTTCATATCTTGTGGAAGTTTACATTCTTTAACTGTATTTATTTCAATAATATTTTTGGGCACTATCGTGGACACGGCTCTTTCACCAATGAGTTTCGGTAGTGCAGCACTCATCTCAATCGCTTTTGGCTGAGCGATCACACCAATCGCAAAATCTACAGCTTGAAACGGCGAATTGGCAATTGCAATTTCCTCCGCCAGGGCGAGTTTTTTCATATTGGCAGCTAAATCATCTTTTTCATCTGAAGAATCATCAGCATTAACTATGGGATTATCAAAAAAACTTACAGCTGGTGCAAGTGGTGAAACAAAAGGTATCTTACCCTGCGACTTAGCCAGTAAATCTTTAGGTGATTTTAGTGTAGCATCATCAATTGCCTTGATTTGACATTCACTTGAAGCAATAATCGGGTTTTCAAAAAAAGTTGATGATTTACCAAGTGAACCATCGAAATGCTTAAATGCCTGTTCAAGATCAGTTTGTGGAATTATACTGGCTTTTACAGGAACTTCACCAATTGCTCCATGTGGTGTAAAACTTGCTTTAGGAACATGCATAGAATCATACGCATATGCACATTCTTCCGACGTTTCATAGCTTTGTCGAGAACTATTTGTATTAGTCTCAGTTTTCGGTGCATTAAGATCTGGAATTGTTGCTGGATTATAGAAAGTTATTACCTTTTCAATTCCTTCTTTGGTAGAACTTACGTTTTCTACATTGTGTGGAATGTTATCTTGAGTATAGTTAGTTAAAGCTGATGCTTGAGTATTTTTATTCAGTGATTGGTCAGCATAAGATTTAGGCATAATGTTGGTGTCAGAAAAATAACTAGATGCTTTTTGTGCTTCATTTGGAGCATAAATATAAGCGTTATGAGATTGATAATACTGATCACTTGGGTTATAATTAATGCATTCTATATTCTGATATCCAAATTGCCTGTACTGACTTTCCTCAGCATCCGGCACTGTTATTTCAAAATTAAGTTGTTCTTGCGAATACTGTTCATGTTGTGGAGGTGTATAAGGTAAAGCTTCTTGAGCGGGCTCAACTTTACTTTCCTTGTAAGCTGGATCAAAGAACGTTGTAACGGTGCTTTGAATCTTATTGATGTCGATTGTACTAAGTTTAGATTTGAGCGAGCCAATAATTCCAAAACCTTTATATTCCTGTTTCGGTGTATCGAATGATTCTGTGTTTGGTCTGCTGAGATCAAAGGCTGTATTATATTCTTGAACATGTGGTTCAGTTTGATAGTTATCGAAATGCGTGTGAAGCGGTTGTGGTTTCGATTCAAACGGAGCGTGCAGAGCCGTATGGTCAACAGGTCTGCTTATATCAAACGGAACAGAAGCTTCATCATTACTTGGCGCCATCTGAGGCTGTTGCTTTGGAGTGAACAGCGCAGCTTCATTTGTTGCGCCTGCAGAAGGTACAGGTGGCATTACTGGTTGTATAGTAGGTTTGACATTATTACTGATGTCTCCAACGCCATCTATGGGTCCTGAGTAATACTGAGGGCGTTTCTTTGTCATTCTAAAGTTTAAGTTACCGGTCGCTTTTGGAGGCTCAACCAACGGTTTAGCTGGTTCAAGATTTACGTCAGGTGGGTACTGGGTAATCGGATGTGGTAAATCCTGAGTGGGTTGTACTTGCGAAGGGTTGAAGAAATTTGATGGAAGTGGCATATTTTGTGATGTCGAAGCAAACATTGGGACGAAACTTGGAGGTGGTGCAACACTGGGTAATCCAGTAGCAGTTACAGAAGACGGAGTTGTGACAGCTGGTACACTTGCAGATGTATTAAGTTGAAATTGTGATGCGTAAGGTACTGATGGAGGTTTCATAGAAGATGCACTGACTGATGTATATGGAGGTGGAATGTTCGGTATTTCAGCTATGTCAAAAGCTGACTGAGTTACTTCTTGTTTTGGCGACGTAAAGAATGATCCTGTTGAATAATCGAGCTGTGGTTGCAAATAACATGATGTTGCATTCTCTTGTACCGACATTGCAACACTTTCCAATACATTGCCTTGCAAAGGTTGTGTATTTGTCGGTATAACAGTTTGATCTATTCGGGGAGGAATATTTGATGATATCGGTGGTAAAATTTGTTGTGGAACTGACATCTGATCCGTGGTTTCCGGAACAACTGAAGGTACGAAGATATTTTCAGGGAATGGTGACGTTGGTATGGCTTGAGTTTTTATAATAGGTTGATTTGCAGCTATACGCCTCGCTACTGACGGTGGTAAGACCGATTTTCCCACTGAAGTTTGGCTGTCTCTTCTTGGTATGTTTGAAAACATTGGGGGTGGAGGTATAATAGGCGGCCCTGGCTTTATACTATGCGATATTTCCTGTTTGTTTTCTGTTGCTGTGAATAAATTTGGTTGACCCTCTGCATGAGGAAAAAACGGTCGATTTTCATACGAATGCTTATCATCTTCCTTTTTTATATCAAAAACAACACTTGTAGTGTCCTTCACTTCAGTATTTCCAATCTCGCATGCTCTTTGAACTTCAGATACTTTATAAATACTACGTTCAGGATTAAACATATTATAGCTGTCTAAAACCGGTTGAGTATTTAATTCTGTCCAGCTTGTCACATTCGCTTTAGACTCGTTTTTATCATCAGCCTGTACAAAGAATGAACTACTTTGACTGATACTCGAATTATCATCACCCCTTATTTCTGTAGGTTTCTGTAGGTTGGATGAAGTAGAATCTTCAACAGGAGTAAAGAAAGGTGGTATAATTTGCTGGATAGGCGCGTTGTAAGCCGGATTCTGTGCACTGTAAGGCATATTTTGAGCAATGTACGTCACATTCGCACCACCAGAACTGAGTCCAGGAATCTGAGCGTATTTCTTTTTGGAAGTGATTCTGTAGCTGCTTACACCTGAAACAAAAAAACATCCAATTTTAGTAAAATGCTAATTTGAATAATTACAAAACCAAATGGAACATAAAAGATGAAATCGGATGGAACCAAATGGAATCAATAGCTGTCCCGGATAACGATTGTACCGCGGCAGTACTTCGCCGGAAGTTGGCATAAGTTCTACTGATACTACTAACGTAAGTTCTACTACTGTGTATAAGAAAAGAATGTAAAAATTATACGCGTAATAACTACATAAAGCGTACACAGATCAAAAGTTAGAATGACCTCACGTGCCCCATACAGTTCACTAAGGTTAATATCACAAACATTATTATGTTTGAGTGGATAACACAGACAAATTGTAGTAATTGAGTTCGTAATCATCATTTTCCAATTTGTCATTCAATTACTGGCGTTGAGCAAAACAGTGTTATAATGGATAATATCCTTTGAAGTGTAGTTTCTTTAAAATCTAATATAACGATGGGAAGTGAGAAGTACATATTAATTGTAATTAATATTAAATTATTTTTGTTTATTTATTTTATTATTAAGCTATTGCATAGCTTCTATCGCGGGCCTTGAGCGTGGAGACCGAATCCAGAAATTCCGTAACGAAAAAAACCTAACACCCCCCCACTCCGACCGGCACAGCGGTGATACTTTTTAGTTTTTCCATCTATCGATAAATACCAGAACTTTTAATGACTTTTTGAAATATCACGCGCAATAGCTTTACCGCGGCAGTCTTCGAGTGCCACACGTCTTTTTTGTATTATTACAGACTGGCCTCACAGCTCAGTTGGTAGTAAACCAGACTTCTGCGTTGTAGGTCGTGAGTTCGATTCACACCCACGAAAAATGTGACGAACGTAATTCCAACCGTATTGTTTTTTTTTTAAGTAACTTACTGTAGAACTACTGGTTACTGGTTAAGGAGGTGGGCGCTGACTGCTAAATAGTTATTCTAGCTTTCTCAGTAGTCACCTTATTGTTAAATTCTGGAGGGCCCAAGTTGCACGCGTCCGTAAAGGAAAAAAATCAACCAGTAAAAAAAATCAAACCATAGAATAGGGCTACGATTAAAAACAATCAAAATATTTTATTTTAATTTATTTAAATTACATTGTTAGTAATAAGAGCTTCGGGCTTGTTATAAATAATTGCATAACATTCATTTTCCCATGGCGCGGCGCTTCGTAACCTTATGTCATAACCTTTAAACATCATGTTTGTGAGGTCAATGCGATATGATGGTGTTTCATTCAATGCTTATGATTTAACTAGCTGTTGCCCGCGACTACGTCCGCGTGGAATTCTGTTTTATCACGCACCCCTATTTTACTAAGAGTAGCCTAAGTTACTCCTTGTTATCAGCTATCTGCCAGTGAAAGTCCCGTCAAAATCGGTCCAGCCATTTCAGCGATTAGCCAGAACAAACAGACAGACAGACAAAAATTGAAAACATTTTTGTTTTGGTATATGTACCGTATCCATATGCACTTAGTAAAAAGCGGTTATTTTAATATTACAAACAGACACTCCAATTTAATTTATTTGTATAGATATGTTGTAGAATTAAATGGAATTTTCCCGCTGTTTAAGCATCACTGATCGGTCTGCCTTATACTCTCAACGCCGCGGCTCACAGAACAAACATCTATATTCGTCACACAAATGTTTGTCCTGGGCGAGAATCGAACCCACGACCTACAGCAAGAAGGCTAACTACCAACTGAGCTGTGTGTACAGTGTATCAGTACTGTGTCGCTGATAATAGGTAAATATTGACGAGCTTTTTTATCTATCTTTCGACTCGTTGACATACCCACTAATAACATAAATGATGTCATCCAAGTACTTACTACTTTGGAAAAAAGAGGCGTAGTTATTTTTTAAACCAAACCATTAGTCTAGTTATAAAACTTAATCACAAAATGGACTTGACTTAAACATATAACTCTTATGAGTAGAACTTAAGCCACGTTCGTCCCGGGAAATACTGCCACCATACCCTTTTCTGCGCTAAACAGTAATTCCATTCGCGTTACTGTGTTCCGGTTTGAATGGTGTGGTTGCCGGTGAATTACAGGCACATGAGACATTCCACAATCACGTGGCAGGCTACGGGCACATGCGATGAGACTTTGGTCGAGTCGTACCTAAGTAGGGGAGGACCCAAATCGTAATGATTGTTACAGGCAGAGTTCACCACTTAACACCAGATGGGACATCTGCTCGTTCCGAAACTGTAACCGTTGTCACATTAAAAAGTAAAAAATAAAATCTTCAAAATGGAGTCTAATATTTCAAAGCTAAGGAAAAACTTAAATCTTCAAAATTGAGTATAATATTTCAAAGCTAAGGAAAAATTTAATCTTCAAAATTAAGTATAATATTTCAAAGCTACTTACTACTCATCGGGGGCTCCTTAGGCGGCAGCCCTACATCCTTCGGAGCTGACTCTTCAACTCCCATTAAAGGCACTCCAACTTCAGACCTCTCAAACTGCACCTCCTGGTACTCCGAAGTCTTCACTTCATCAGGCGTCTGATCTCTACTCTTGTTCATACTGAGCATGTTTGAGAACGAGCTGAAGACCGCGCTGGCTACATGAGGCAAAACCGTAGGCAGCTGCGAGAAGTTCTGAGCTATATCTGCTGTCAGACTTTGCTGCACACCCACCGGCTCACTCACTCCAGACTCATTCAAATTGATCTCCTCCAAGCTTTCTTCTGCCTCTAAATTTGCATTCTGATCTTCTTTCATGTGACTGTGTAAGGGAGCGCTGACATACCTAGTTCCGTGCAATCTAGCTATGTATTCGTTAACGTCGAAGTCGTCTTCGGATTTTACAGAGGCTTTCGACACCTTGCCGGAGTCAGTTACGCGATTTCTGTCATAATTTTGGCTATCTAGAACGTTCGGAAGACTGTTTGTGGGTGTGTTTGGTATTGGAACGTTTGAAAAAGCATCGCCATATGTGAAGCCTGATTTGTCATCCTCGGCCTTCGCCAGGGTTCGGTATTGGGACCCGTCTTGTTGATCTGTAACAAAATAATTATTTTTAGTACAATCCACAATTACTTAAAGAGAACTATTTCATAGAAAACCAATAAGATTTTCTCGTAAGTTGACTTCTATTTGACCGTTAGAACTTGAAAAACGTGTCATAACCTAGGTAAACGTTCTTCATACTCAAATGTGGCTTGAATAATGTTGATTTTATGAGTAATGTCGCATAAGCAAATACTATTAGGTTAGGTATCGAGGACCCAGGTCTTGTCTTGAACGTGCTGTCGAATGCAACATATTTTTTTTTTTTATGAATTGACTCTATTGCTGTTGGCCACAGATGACCTTGACAGCGTTTATACGGGCTTTTGGTGAGAGCAGATGGTCTCAACCGTAACACTTATTTATTACTGTGATTAGTTTAAGTACTGAAAGGTTATTTATATCGTCTTTTTAATTAACTCGCATTTTTTTTAAATACAGTCGTCGTAAGACTCGATTGAGCAACTTCGACTTCTTCACACATCGCCATCTAGCCCCAAACTAAGCTTAGCTTGTACTATGGGAACCAGAATCAGATGACTGATAGAATAAATATTACTATTTACTACTGCTACTTACATATTCATTTTTTGTAAATACATACATATAAATACATATTAGTACCCCATATTAATATATAATAACACAGGGTTACTACCAACTGTGCTGTGCAGCTAGTCAAAAAGTGTTTTGCATCTGCAATATCCTACTAATATTATAAACGTGAAAGTTTGTATGGATGTTTGTTACTCTTTCACGCTCAAACGGCTGAATGGATTTGGATGAAATTTGGTAACAAGATAGCTTATATCCTGGATTAACACATAGGCTACTACTAGAACTAATCTATAGCAGATACGATATTTTTTGGGGCGTTCCGCAAAGCACCATCTAGCCCTTGTATCATGGAAACCAGACAACTGATATAATAATTTAACCTTTTTTTCTAAATACATACGTATAATACATATTAACACCCAGACAAAACAAACCAGGGTGTTAATATTTATCATATGTATGTATTTACAAATAAGTATATAATTTATTTTATCAGTTGTCTGGATTCCATAGCTATGCTTACTTTTAGGCTAGATGGCGCTGTGTGAATTGTCCAAGAACAAAAAATATTCGTCACACAAATGTTTATTCCGGGTGGGAATCGAACCTACGACCTACAGAACGCAGGGTTACTACCAACTGAGCTGTGAGACCGGTCATTATTGGCACTCTAGATCCCGTCAGTACGGTATAATAACTATCCCGCCCCTTAGAAAGTGGTCTCAGTCAATCAGTAAGTCGTTTCACTCGTATGATTTGGCGACACTTTGCTATGCAGCTATGACAGAACGAGCTGACGGCCCACCTGATGTTAAGTGGTAACCGCCGCCCATACACAACAGCAATACCACTCAAGTCCTCTCCACAAAAGTATGAGATGACTCAAGTCGCATTGCGTCGCGTCCATCCCCCCGCGACGGGGATGTTACGTCTCATGCGGCTGCAATTTCACCGGCACCCACTCCCGGAACATAGCAACACGAGTGCATCACTGCTCGGCGGCAGATTACCAGGTTTTTTTTTTTATGTTATGTAGTTACGGAACGAGCCGACGGCCCACCTGGTGGTAAGTGGTAACCTCGGCCCATAACAACCGATGCGACTTGGGTCCTCCCCTACTAGGTACAACAAAACCCAAGTCGCATCGTATGCGCCCGTAACTATGAGACGTGTAGGTGGAATGTCTCATGTGCCTGTAATTTCACCGGCAACCACACCTTTCAAACCGGAACACAGTAACGCGAACGCGTTACTGCTTGGCGGCAGAAATGGGCATGGTGGCAGTACTTCTCCGGGGGAACTTGGCACATGTTCTACTGGTACTTTGGGTTGCTCCTTTCGCACCACCCGGGGGACACGAGTAGGGATTCAAGGGTTATCACCTAAGGACGCGAGCAAAGTGGGGCCCCCCAGAATTTAACAATAAGGTGACTACTGAGAAAGCTAGAATAACTATTTAGCAGTCAGCGCCCACCTCCTTAACCAGTAACCAGTAGTTATACAGAAAGTTACTTAAAAAAAAACAATACGGTTGGAATTACGTTCGTCACATTTTTCGTGGGTGGGAATCGAACCCACGACCTACAGCGCAGAAGGAGGGTTACTACCAACTGAGCTATAAGGCCAGTCAGTAGAATCACTTAAGCCCTATTGCGGGCACAATTCAAATAATCAGTTTAATATTACAGTAACACAACTGAAATTATCAGTTTCTTACAATTTAGTGACCAAATAAAGGATTTCCTGTCGTTTGATATGTGCCGCGCAGATTGAGTAATATTTAAACAAGAAATATATATAAACTGCTCGGTAACTTTAAGTCAAAGTCTTATTTCCATAGAATTCATAAAGAAATGTCTTGGAAACGTCAATAATATTCAAAACATAAGGTCACGCGTACTTATCGATAAGTTTGACGCGTGTTCAAATCCTATCTGACCCTCCATGGGGAAGAAGAGACAAGAAACCCCTATTGGGAACCAGACAACTGATAGAATACGTACGTCATACATACTTTTTTGTAAATACATACATATAATACATATTAACACCCAGACACAGAACAAACATATGTGATTAAAGAACTTTATTCTCATAAAACAAACATATACGTCACACAAATGTTTGTCCTGGGTGGGAATCGACCCCACGACCTACAGCGCAGAAGGCAGCGTTACTACCAACTGAGCTGTGAGGCCAGTCAATATCACTAACCATGACTAATTAACTAGTTATTTTAACGGCCGAATAGGGCGTGAATGGTTTATTGCTTCTTCCGATAAGTTAACTTCGGCTGGCGATAATTTAGAGACTTCTTTACTTCTGTATCTGCGCATTTAATAATATCATACTAGCTGTTGCCCGCGACTTCGTCCGCGTGGAATTCGGTTTTATCACGCACCCCTATTTTACCCCTCGGAAAAGTAGCCTAAGTTACACCTTGTTACATCAGCTATCTGCCAGTGAAAGTCCCGTCAAAATCGGTCCAGCCATTTCAGAGATTAGCCGGAACAAACAGACAGACAGACAAAATTTTAAAAAAAAATGTTTTGGTATATGTACCGTGTATACATCCATATTCACTTAATAAAAAGCGGTTATATTAATATTACAAACAGACACTCCAATTTTATTTATTTGTATACACTAGCTGCGCCCCGCGGTGAATAAGTAATCCCACGGGAACACTGCACTTTTCCCGGATCAAAGTAGCCTATGTGCTAATCCAGGATATAAGCTATCTTGATACCAAATTTCATCCAAATCCATTCAGACGTTTGAGCGTGAAAGAGTAACAAACATCCATACAAACTTTCACGTTTATAATTATGCCATGCCCTTTTCTGCCGCCAAGCAGTGACGCATTCGCGTTACTGTGTTCCGGTTTGAAAGGTGTGGTTGCCGGTGAAATTACAGGCACATGAGACATTCCACCTTCACGACTCACATTTACGGGCATACGATGCGACTTGGGTCTTGTCATACCTACTTTGGTAGGACCCAAGTCGCATCGGCTGTCATGGGCCGAGGTTACCACCTAACACCAGGTGGGCCGTCGGCTCGTTCCGTAAACGTATTACATATACAAAAAAAAAAAAAATTGTGGATGATTTAGCAGAAGCGAGTGTTAGCTGAGCAATGGAGCTCACGACTTGTCACGTTTACATTACGTAAACCGAAGTGAAACGAGGTCCGTTTCGCCCCTGCCTACACCTTCGGGGAAAAGGCTAGGTTTTGTGCGCGTAATTCATTTGGACGCAGAAAGGTAAATAATAAGACGGAGGACAAGTCGGTGTGGGAGCGAGAGAACGAATCTGTAGTACTCAAGGGACGACACTATACGGAGGTGAAGCAAGATTTTTATCTTATTATTCACAAAGATAAATAATAAATAAAAATAATAATAAATAAATAATGGTGGACATTGTCACACAGCGCCATCTAGCCCCAAAGTAAGCTAAGCATAGCTTGTATCATGGGAACCAGACAACTGATATACATACTTATACACTTTTTTTTGTAAATTCATACATATAATAGTAAACTTAGTAAAAAGTTGTTATTTTAATATTACAGACACTCCAATTTTATTTATCTGTATTATTATATTATAGATATGCATGATTTGGCGACGATCAAGCCAGTGGTAAGATCAGATCAGTAGATAGGAGCACAATCGTTTCTTCACCCAGATCTTGGTGAAGAGGCATTCCATTTTGAAGACCAATTTTTGTCTCTTCCAGGCTACCGAGTCTGGAGTTCAGTGATAATCCCCACCTGAGATGAGTCCATCGTTCTAAGAATAGTCATATATCATGTTTCAATATAGCAATTGATCGATTTGATAAATAATTTGCCAACAATTGAAGATGGTCACGTATCTGATTGGGACATTATATTTAATCTGTTACTTATCGGACACGAATCACTAGTGAAATATCTTCGTATTCCTTGAATTTAGTAAATATATCAAGACAAAGGCTTACATGTTTTTCAGAAAATTGTCTTTGATAAACTTAAAAGATATAAATAAATTATACAATCTTTTTATTTTTATTTTTATCTGGTCTCTTAACAAAAAATTGTTTAAACAAGGATTGAATGAGAGGTCGATCGGAATCTCAGATACAAAAGGGATCCAGTTCTATTCCATAGCAAGCACAGTTACTACCATGTAAGCTGTGAGGCTAATCAAAATTAGTATGTTGATAAAAAGATAGAACACACAATAGATGTGTCTACTTTTAAGATTATACTAGCTGTTGCCCGCGACTTCATCCACGTGGAATTCGCTTTTATCACGCACCCCTATTTTCCCCTCGGTAAAGTAGCCTAAGTTACTCCTTGTTACATCAGCTATCTGCCAGTGAAAGTCCCGTCAAAATCGGTCCAACCATTTCAGACATTTGCCGGAACAAACAGACAGACAGTCAAAAATTGTACAAATTTTTGTTTTGGTACATGTACGGTGTATACATCCATATGCACTTAGTAAAAAGCGGTTCTTTTAATATTACAAACAGACACTCCAATTTTATTTATTTGTATGTATGTATAGATGTATTATTCATAATTAAAATGGTTTTACTACTAATTTAAATACATGTATTTAAATTAGTAGTAAAACCATTTAAATAATATATTATTATTTCTTAGTTGTCACACAACGTATAATTATCATAAACACCTGTTAAGTACACAGCTTATAGTTTCATGTCGGTGACATCATCTCAATTAGGAACGGGTGTATATGTTTCAACAGAAATTCTATTTAAATATATACATATATAAACCACGCCTGTTTCCCGAAGGGGGTAGGCAGAGATAGCAGGTTACCACCTGCTGACTGACATAATCCTTAGCCTCATCCACACTCTTCATGCATGCTCCTGGGGTTAGGGTACTCCTGGCCAAGCCTTTCCAAAACGTCACCTTATAACTAAATGGGCAAATATTTAAGTAACATTTTATTTTCTGTTTGTAAATAATTTATTTTGTTAAGTAGCGATTAACGAGCTTTTGTTTTATCAAAGAAAATAAATTAGTAAACATTTTGTTTTCGAAAATAAAATTGTTAAGTAAAATTTTCTTATTATAGTTAGCAATAGTCTTTTGCAAATTAAATGCAATTTATTAATTATTCGGTCAAATTTTGACTGTTTCAGCAAACATTAGTCTATTTAAGTACAAACGGTATTGGTTTATCAATTTATCAATTATTAGATACATACTTTTACCGTGAATCAGTACGATCGGTGAAAAACGTATCAAAATCCCTAAAGTAGTTTTTGTGATAATCCTCCTATACAGACAGACATAAAAACGCGACTTGGGACTTCATAATTTATCATAATTTATAACATTTATGTAGTAACAATGATAATACATATCCTCAGTTTACAACTACTATAAAGACTGTTCTGGAAACGTATGAATGTGCCGGATATTACAAACCCAATATCAGCCGAACCCAAGTTTAAAATTTTCCACGAAAACCTTTTCCACACTATCGCTATATACACAGATAGCGAAATGGAACGGAAAAGCTTAATTTCATTCCACGCAAGAAGTCACACGGCTGCGGCGCTAGTGTCGCAGTGAAGCACAGTTACTCATAATTTTACGTTAGTTCCCGCATTCGCCGCGGGACATGATCCGTGGCACCACTTTATATAGGAATCGGATGACCGCTTGTTGTATGACACCATCCAAGATTGATCTATGACATAAAGACACCTGCGAGCGCGCAATACCCAGTTCGCGACTGACCGACCGGTGCGCGAGACGCGCGTTCCAATTTCAAATTCAACTCGGCGATTCGAGGTTTTTTTTTTTGTGTTTGTGTATGCCAGTGTTGTTTTGACAGTTTGAATTTGGAATTTAATCGAAGTGAGTATGAAGGTTTCAACTCTGCAAATTTGTATCGATATCGAAATGTTTCGTTCGATTTTCAAATTTGGCTTCTTGATTTGGGACCGGTATGCGTATTTATTCGTACGTGTTTGTTTTGGGTTCCAGTGTCGTGTTTTTATTTTTCCAAGTTTGTTTATTCTAATGTGTTCTAACAGTTTGAATTTGGAATTTAATCGAAGTGAGTATGAAGGTTTGAACGCATAGTTCTGCAACTTTGTATCAATATCGAAATGTTTAGTTCGATTTTCAAATTTGGCTTCTCGATTTGAGACCGGAATGCGTATTTATGTATTCGTACGTGTTTATTTTGGGTTCCAGTGTCGTGTTTTTATTTTTCAAGTTTGTTTATTCTAACAGTTTGAATTTGGAATTATTGATAGCTCCTATAAAACATGGCATTCTAACTATTAACGAATGTTTCTGAGATATTATTTTTAGGATTGATTAAGTAAGGATCCAGACACGTGCTTCAAGTTTCTAAATGAGGTTACATATCGAACACAAAAATAAATAACCAGTATTTTTAAATTATTCTTTCTGTAACTACTAAGGTTACGATGGGTATGGATATATTTAGTTAATTTTAACTTTATCACGTGAAAACATAACTTATTATCGTCGTTAAAAATTCAACAGCCGACGATTTGGTTAAAGTCAAAAGTCAAAAACTTTATTTCCATAGAATTCATAATGAAATGTCTTGGAAACGTCAATAATATTCAATACATAAGGTCACGCGTACTTATCGATAAGTTTGTATTAACCCTATCTGACCCTCCATGGGGAAGAACAGGAAAGAAACCCCTAATGGAGGGATTCCTTTTATTTTCGCGAGCACGATCCTTGTAATAATTGAGTAATTAGATCTATGTTACATTTATGACTACATAATATACCAAAGTAAGATATTACAGGATGTTTTGTGTGTCGTTGAGCAGAGTGGTTGGTTGAGAACCAAATCCCGACAGTTCCTAGTCGTAACGAATTACCTCATACAAATTAACTTAAATAATATGACGACTAATATACAAAATAACTAAAATAATAAAAAAAAAACTCTTATTTATGAAATTCAATGGACGATAATAAAAAAAAATATCAATTATTTTTCATTAAGGCATTAGGTAACTCACCGCCTAGCCCAGGGACAGGCAGCGTGGGGGGTAAAGTAAGGGTAGAGTGTGTGGAAAAGTGAGCTACGATTTGACTGAGCGCTACTAAATCTATATACAAATAAATAAAATTGGAGTGTCTGTATGTAATATTAAAATAACCGCTTTTTACTAAGTGCATATGGATGGACACGGTACATATGTCAAAACAATTTTTTACAATTTTTGTCTGTCTGTTTGTTTCGGCTAATCTCTGAAACGGCTGGACCGATTTTGACGGGACTTTCACTGCCAGATAGCTGATGTAACAAGGTGTAACTTAGGCTACTTTACCGAGGGGTAAAATAGAGGGTGCGTGAGGGAGCGTAGACGCTGTCAAGGCCATCTGCGGCCAAAAGCATAATGTCCAGCCACAAAAAAAAAAAACAATTCCACGCGGACGAAGTCGCGGGCAACAGCTTGTTTATAATAATAATGTAGATGTTATTTAAACCTATTTGAAAACTACACAAAAAATATTTTATGAAATATTTTCTGTGGCATTTCACACAAAGCCAATAAGCCCCAAAGTAAGCTATGTGGTATTTGATTATCATGTTACTTAATTATTTGATGTATTAACATAATTATGCAATGAATACTATTAGCACAGCCCGTCCTTCTCTTAACCTTTTGACTTGTCTTACAACTCGGTAGTAACCCTGCCTTCTGAGCTGTAGGTCGTGGGTTCGATTCCCAGGACAAACATTTGTGTGACAAACATAGATGTTTGTTCTGTCTGGGTGTTGATACGTATTAAATGTATGTTTTACAAAAAAGTATATAAGTATTGTATCAGTTGTCTGGTTCTCATAATACAAGCTATGCTTAGCTTACTTTGGGGCTAGATGGCGCTGTGACAATGTCCACCAATATTTATATTTATATATAAATATAAATGTACTACATACTGCTACTATTCGAGTCATAGGTCAAGGATTTTAAATGCGCCTCAATGAGGCTCCCTTTGTGCACTTGGCCAGCCAATGCTAGAAAACTAGATTTCAAATTTTGAACCTAAAAAACTACATACGAACCAAATTCATTGAAATCTAGTACAAATATACTTAAAAAAAAAACCAGGCACATGAGACATTTCACCAACAAGTCTCAAAGTTACGGGCGCATACGTTGCGACTTGGGTTTCGTACCTAGTAGTTCGTACCCAAATCGCATCGGTTATGGGCAGAGGTTACCACTTAACAACGGGTGGGCCGTCGGCTCGTTCCGTAACTGTATCACATAAAAAAAAAGACGTGTGGCACTCGGAGACTGCCGCGGTAAAGCTATTGCGCGTGATATTTCAAAAAGTCATTAAAAGTTCTGGTATTTATCGATAGATGGAACTAAAAAGTATCACCGCTGTGCCGGTCGGAGTGGGGGGTGTTAGGTTTTTTTCGTTACGGAATTTCTGGATTCGGTGTCCACGCTCAAGGCCCGCGATAGAAGCTATGCAATAGCTTAAAAAAACTGATAATTTCTATTCGGAACCACAAACTCGATTGCGATTTTCTCAACTTAAAGCCATTGCTATAATGAATAACGGAATATAATTACTTGTGTATATATGTTTTCTCTCTCCCGAGTCACGGCCAGAGCCGTACGAAACGTAATGACCGCGGAGCCTTGAACTCGATAATGTAATTTGAAATGATCAAACACACGTATTTAGGGTTCCGCAACCGAATATTATCTATACAAATATTGGTGGAAATTGTCACACAGCGCCATCTAGCCCCAAAGTAAGCTAAGCATAGCTTATGTCATGGGAACCAGACAACTATGCCTTTTTTGTAAATACATACATATAAATACATATGAACACCCAGACACCGAACAAACATTAATGCTCGTCACATAAATGTTTGTCCTGGGTGGGAATCAACCCCACGATCTACAACGCAGAAGGCAGAGTTACTACCAAATGAGCTGTGAGGCCTGCAATTTAAAGGGAGATTTAAATGATATAACGGATTTATAGGACCGATATCAAAAAGTCTGACAGTTCTAAAATTGAATTAGTAGTCAGCATCTGTTTCTTTTCATCCATTAGGGAGGGAGAGAGGGAGATAGGGAGATAGCGAGAGCGAGAGAGAGAGAGAGAGAGAGAGAGATAGTGAGAAAGCGAGAGATAGATCGAGCGGGAGAGTCGGGGAGAGAGATCGAGTGAGAGCGATAGAGACGGGGAGAGAGATCGAGCGAGAGAGTGATATATCGAGAGAGAGATAGATCAAGCGAGAGAGTGAGGGAAAGAGACAGCGAGAGAGAGGGAAAGAGATAGCGAGAGAGAGAGAGAGAGACGGGGAAAGAGAAAGCAAGAACGAGAGTCAGAGAGAAAGAGACAGCGAGACAGTGTGCGCGCGCTAGAGACTCGTGAACTTGGGTGAAGTTAAGTTCGTTACCAACGGACTCTACGCCGTTTAACGACACGGGACCTACAAACGTCGACTTCAGCTAACGCTTGGTTCCAATGGTTTTTTTGGTGTTTGCAAACCGCTGCGAACATGTTCACACACAAAAACCATTGGTCAATCAACGTTAGAGTTGTGTGGTCACAGAGTCAGATAGATCAACGTACCTCGCGCCCTTACATAATAACGGCGTTGCGCAAGTTAGCGGAATTCATATTTGTCGTTATAGTATAGTTTAAGGGCACCATTGTATCCCGGGGTACCCAAAAGGGGAATTTCCAAAGCAACTAAATAATTGTAAAATTTTAAAAAATTGGGCAACAAATGTATTAAGACTTTTTCGCGAGACATTGTTTATTATTGTTTATTTATTCATTCATAGGGGTGATGGACGCAGCGCAATGCGACTTGAGTCGCGTACTTTGATGGAGAGGACTTGAGTCGTATTGCTGTTGTCTATGGGCAGCGGTTACAACTTAACATAAAAAAAAATTGGATACAAAGAGCTGCATAAAAAAATTCTCAAACATAAGGCACAATTAATCTTAAAATCAGTTTCTTCCTAATTCTTAAGTGTATTTCACATGTAAAACAATCTATTCCATACAATTTCAAATTAAAAAAAAGAAAACTTGAGAGGTGTCAAGGGACACCCGGATAGAACGAATTTCCTTTCGATTAATTAGTGAAGGAATTCTTAAATCAACAAACAAAAACAAAACAACATTAACAAAAAATGTCGTGACAACTTTTCGTAAGAATTTTTCCCGTCTAGCCCCCTTTCACAACGCGCGATAAGGTACTTCGTTCCAACTGGACACATTGACAGACTAACTATTCTACCTCTTCACATCCAGACGTACAGCATCGCGTCACCCTTTCTTGGTCCAATTACCTCACATCCGTACGAAGCGTTTTGCTTCCACTGTCATAATGCGGACAGCCCAAGAGTGGAACTCCTTGCCTGCGTGTGTATTACCCGAGAAATATAATCTGGAGGTCTACAAGAGGAGAGTGAATAGGTTACTTGTAGGCGCGCGCATGCTACATCGTAGACCGCATCGTCACTTAACATTAGGTGAGATTGCGCTCAAATGCAAGGCTGTCGTAATAAAAAAGAAGATAAATGTAGTTTGTATGAGATAAGTTTGGGTGATTTCACCTAAGCCCGCCCGCCCTAAGCCACTGTATGGAAGGTAGATCTTTAGATTCTCGAGGTCTTCGACTATACCTGACCCCTTAAAGGACAGTTCCGTTTTATATACGACAAAAAAAAAACGTATTACTATTCTCGTCCACACATTTCGACGTGTCGTATCTCAATGCGGTGAGAAATCGAGAAGGACACTTGTGAGATTTACGTTCCCTATTCTGGTCATTGTAACCGCGAGATGTCGCTTACATACTAATACGGCCGTGGGAAAAAACGAAAGCCCTATCCATCAAAGTCAAAGTCAAAAACTTTAGAATAGAATTCATAAAGAAATGCCTTGGAAACGTCAATAATATTCAATACATAAGGTCACGCGTACTTATCGCTAAGTTTGATGCCTGTACAAACGCTATCCGACCCACCATGGGGAAGAAAAGAAAAGAAATCCCTAAAAGAGGGCTTCCTTTTTTTCTCCATCTATTCGAGTCGTTGCTTCTCTCGAAATTGTGGTGAAAGGATTGTAAGTGCGCCTCAAAGAGGCTCCTTTCGTGCACTCGACACATGTCTTCGTTTTTTTTGTTCTAGGACATGTCGGTTTCCTCACGATGTTTTTGAAAGCCCTTATTACACTTTACAGTATTCAGCTCGCAGTATACAGTATGACTGAAAAAATATTATTTAGTAGCAGTAGAACATATGCCAAGTTTGTCCGGGGAAGTACTGCCACCATAATTAATTAATATGTTGGCAGTTAGTAATGACAGCCCTCACAGCTCAGTTGGTAGTAACTCTGTCTTCTGCGCTGTAGGACGTGGGTTCGATTTCCACAAAGGAGAAACATTTGTGTGACGAATATATTTGTTTGTTCTGAGTCTGGGTGTTAATTGTGTATTATATGTATGTATCTACATATAAGTATATGTGTATTCTATCAGTTGTCTGTTTCCCATGATACAAGCTTTGCTTAGTTTAGGGCTAGATGGCGCTGTTTGAAAGGGTCACAGATATCCTACTAATATTATAAACGTGAAAGTTTGTATGTATGTTTGTTACTCTTTCACGCTCAAACGGCTGAATGGATTTGGATGTATTTTGGTATCAAGATAGCTTATATCCTGGATTAACACATAGGCTACTTTGATCCCGGGAAAAGTGCCGTGTTCCCGTGGAAGTTATTCACCGCGGGTAACTCCGCGGGGCGCAGCTAGTTTACTACATATTTTTAGTTGCCCATCCATTAGAGGCCTTGGGCCCACGTAGACAGAATAACAGGGAAGATTTACGGTCCCATTCTCATCATTGCGACCGCGAGATGTCGCTTGCATACAAATTACACCCGTGAGAGAAAAACTTAGCTTGCGATATCCGTAACTGGAGAAATAAATACCAAAAAAATGTGCACGCACGGGAATTGAACCGAAAAGTTTGAAATAATAATAATATTTGTGGACAATTCACAAAGCGCCATCTAGCCCCAAACTAAGCATAGCTTGTACTGTGAAAACCAGACAACTGATAGAATACATATATACTTTTTTTCTAAATACATATGAACACCCACATACAGAACAAACACCAATGCTCGCCAAACAAATGTTTGTCCTGAGTGGGAATCGAACCCACGACCTACAGCGCAGAAGGCAGGGTTACTACTGAGCTGTGAGGTCAATTGTAATTGACTTAAATACGAGTATATACAATGATAATTCTAAGACTGCTATTCTCTAAAACTATAATATATATTAACAACTACCTGTTGCCCGCGGCTGCATCCGCGTAGAACTCGGCTTTATCACGCACCCCTATTTTACCCCTCGGAAAAGTAGCCTAAGTTACTCCTTGTTACATCAGCTATCTGCCAGTGAAAGTCCCGTCAAAATCGATCCAGCCATTTCAGAGATTAGCCGAAACAAACAGAGACAGACAGAGAAAAATTATAAAAAAATGTTTTGGTATATGTACCGTGTACATCCATATGCACTTAGTAAAGGGGTTATTTTAATATTACAAACAGACACTCCAATTTATTTGTATAGATCAAGGCTCTAAGAGGAAGGAATGAAAACATGGATATCTGATTGGTATTCAATGATATCGACATTATCTAAGGATTTTCCGGCACGACTTAGGCTCTCGCCATACGTACTGCTGAGAGATTTTTCAAGAAATCAGCAGATGGCATCTCTTAAGACACTTTGGGGGACCATGTTACTTCCGTAGGTGATAACCCTCTGAATCCCTACGCGTGTCCCCCGGGTGATGCGAAAGGACCAACCCAAAGTAGCAGTAGAACATGTAAAGATAAAAAGATAAAGTCAAAGTCAAAGCCAAAGTCAAAAACTTTATTTCCATAGAATTCATAAAGAAATGGCTTGGAAACGTCAATATTCAAAACATAAGGTCACGCGTACTTATCGATAAGTTTGACGCCTGTTCAAACCCTATCCGACCCTCCATGGGGAAGAACAGTCAAGAAACCCCTAATGGAGGGATTCCTTTTTTTTCGCGAGCAGGATCCTTGTAACAATTGAGTACTTAGGTCTATGTTACATTTATGACTACATAATATACTATTACAGGATGTTTTGTGTGTCGTTGAGCAGAGCGACATCAGACCATGGGGATAAAAGATAAAGATAATTTATTTACATAAGACATGGTTAGTAAGAGATGAAAGGTTGAGTGGAAGGATCTTAATGTCTTGCCAGCTTCAGGGCATATGAATATTTTAATAATATTAATCTGTACCAACAATTATATAAATGTCATATTTCAATATTTATTATTTATGTTAATATAATACTAGATAATGTGCAAAGTTTTTTTTTATACAGTTACGGAACGAGCCGACGGCCCACCTGGTGTTAAGTGGTAACCTCGGCCCATAACAACCGATGCGACTTACCTCCCCTACTAGGTACAAGACCCAAGTCGCATCGTATGCGCCCGTAACTACGAGACGTGTAGGTGGAATGTCTCATGTGCCTGTAATTTCACCGGGAACCACACCTTTCAAACCGGAACACAGTAACGTGAAGTTCGTCACACAAATGTTTGTCATGGGTGGGAATCGAACCCACGATATATACATAGATATAAATACATAAGAATAAACATATATTTCACATAAATGTCCAGCTCAGAAGAACTACTACCACATGAGCTGTAAGACCAATCTAAGTAGCTTTAAGATGAAATGGATACAATGGTCAAAATAAATAAATAAATCAATATCGGTGGACATTGTCACACAGCGCCATCTAGCCCCAAACTAAGCTAAGCATAGCTTGTATCATGGGAACCAGACAACTGATATACATACTTATATACTTTTCTTTTGTAAATACATACATATAATACATATTAACACCCAGACACAGAACAAACATCAATGTTACAAATGTCACATAAAATGTTTGTCTGAGTGGGGATCGAACCCACGACCGACAGCGCATAAGGTAGGGTTACTAACCAACTGAGCTATGAGGCCAGTCATAAAGTCAAAAGTATCACTTATACCCGAAGTAATTCAACCGTTAAAGTCAAACGAGTAATTTTATCGTATTTTTTTACGAAGGGAAAGCGACCGAGGTTTTGCAACATGTTCTTTGCGATAAACAAAACGAAACAATGTTTTCAGTTACGCAATAGCACCGGACAAAATCTATACAAATAAATAAAATTGGAGTGTCTGTTTGTAATATTAAAAAACATCTTTTTACTAAGTGCAGATATATACACGGTACATATACCAAAACAACATTATTTACAATTTTTGTCTGTCTGTCTGTTTGTTCCAGCTAATCTCTGAAACGGCTGGACCGATTTTGACGGGACTTTCACTGGCAGATAGCTGATGTAACAAGGAGTAACTTAGGCTACTTGTCCGAGGGGTAAAATAGGGGTGCGTGATAAAACCGAATTACACGCTTAGATTTAGAATAGATTTTTTTAGCTAGATTTTACTGCTCGTCAACTTTTTTTAATGTAATTTTTTGTGGACAATTAACACAGCGCCATCTAGCCCCAAACTAGTCACAACTTGTACTATAGAAACCAGACAACTGATAGAATACATATTACTTTTTTTTACATATAATACATATTAACACCCAGCCAAAGAACAAACATCAATGCTCATCACACAAATGTTTGTCCCGGGTGGGAATCGAACTCACGACCTACAGCGCAGAAGGCAGGTTTACTACCAACTGAGCTGTGAGGCCTGTCAAGTGTTTGGTCGATGTTATTTTCTAACACGCTACCTGTCCCATCCCGAAGTCGTTTGCGACACTATAATTATTCCCGGTCGACTCAGGAATGACGTCAGTAAGCGACGGAACCCTGAATTGAGAATGTCCAAATACCCCCTTATTTGGACATTCACAAATATTTGGGGTTCCGTCGTAACCGGCCGGAGACTTCGCGATTTTGCTACTCAATAACAGACTAGACAAAAAAGAGGAGGTTCCTAATTCTGTTGTATTTTTGCTACGTTTGTTACCTCAGGTCTCATTTATAAACATTTAAAACAAAATTTTGTTTGTTTAAAAGGACATTCAAATTGTTGCAAAGTCAAAGTGGTGAAAGATTTGATTTTATATATATGTATCTACAAATATATAAGTACACAATACTGCAATATATCAGTTGTCTGGTTCCCATGATGACCGATTTGAGAACGTGGTATATTATTATATTACACTAAGTAGAAAACAAAAAATAAACACGACAAAGTTCGAATAATTATGTGAAATAAATGACTTTTTTGTTTTTTGTGTATGTTTATTCAAATTTTTATTTTTAAATATATTTTTAGAATGAAAATTTTTGCGAAACGTGTGCGGTAATTTGAGAATTAAGAACCGGATTAATTCAAGAACTTGTTCAAGGGATTCATATCTTTTGACAACTCAATATAATTTAAAATAATATAATGACAAAGAACTGACCTTATTTTGACAACCAAGGATAATTATATCAATATATTATAATACTTGTACATTTTTTATATATAGAAGGACATTTCACACAGCGCCATCTAGCCCCAAAGTAAACTAAGTAAATAGCTTGTATCATGGGAACCAGACAACTGATATACATTTTTTGTAAATACATATAATTTATATCAACACACAGATACCGAACAAACACCTATGTTCGTCACATAAATGTTTGTCCTGGGTGGGAATCGACCCCACGACCTACAACAGAAGGCAGGGTTACTACCAACTAAGCTATGAGGCCAGTCTACATAGAATAAAATAGATATATAAAAACATTTATTTCAGAACAAACATAGGAACAAATAGTACAAGAAAAAGCAAATGAATAAAACACATTAAAAAAACGAGTCCCTATGCGCCCTGTGCTGAAATAGAGGATGGCTCAGGACCTGCTGAGAATCAGCGCTGATTTTCAGCCAAAAACCTTTACAGCTGACGACACAATATACAGAACCCAATCAATCCACGCGCAAACTATCCTGGCCCATTTTTTGACCCCAAGCCTTAATTGCCCACGTGCGTTTCGTGACGGTGCCGAATTCTTTATCTCTTTTATGAATTTCTTTATTTTACCGACATACTTTGTTTTTTTCGGCATTCTTTGTTTTTGTCGACATTCTTTGTTTTTTATCGGCATTCTTTGTTTTTTGACGGATGTTGTTTCGTGTCGGCATTCCGATGCCGGTAGCTAGTGTAAATACTGAGTGCGTGTTTTATTTATTTATGTTTATTTGGATGTATGTATTTATCATAAATACATGATAAATACAATGAATAAAGATTTATTTATTAGTCTTAGACAGGCCTCACAGTCAGTTGGTAGGAACTCTGCCTTCTGCGATGTAAGTCGTGAGTTCGATTCCCACCCAGGACAAACATTTGCGTGACGAACGTAGATGTTTGTTCTGTGTCTGGGTGTTAATATGTTGTATTTACAAACAAAAAGTGTATGAGTATGTATATCAGTTGTCTGGTTACCATGATACAAGCTATGCTTAGCTTACTTTGGGGCTAGATGACGCTGTGTGACAATGTCCACCAATAAAATATATATATAAGTCAAAGCCTAAGCAACTTACGTATTACGTGGGCATTGTCATACAGCGCCATCTAGTCCCAAAATAAAGAAAGAAAATAATTTTATTTGCGGCACTAAGCTTACAAAGAACAAAAAACAGATTAGTATGTAACTAAATATTATTAATCTATAGAAATAAATTAAACTAGAATTTAAAATTAAAATAACCACTTTTTACTAAGTGCATATGGATGTATACACGGTATATATACCAAAACAACATTTTTTTACAATTTTTGTCTGTCTGTGTGTTCCGGCTAACCTCTGAAATGGCTGGACAGATTTTGACGGGACTTTCACTGGCAGATAGCTGATGCATCAAGGAGTAACTAGCCTACTTTTCCGAGGGGTAAAATAGAGGTGCGCGATAAAACCGAATGGCTGCTTTCTGCATATTTAGACCCAATTATGCTGTAGAACACATTCAATTAGATCATCTTGTTTGTTACAGATTGAAAACTTAAAATGGTGACAACAATTTAAACGAAGACAATATGGCTGTGTTTAACAAAGTGGCGTTACTGATCGTAATAGTAAATATATACTGTGCAAAGGGAGACAGCGACACAGACGCCGACTACACATCAGACGACTCGAAGACAGACCAAGTTTTACGAGATAACGGCGACGTTATCGACGATACAAACGTACAAAACTACGAAAGGGATGATCTGGGTAGACACGAAGATCTAGCTGATGCGTTTACAACGACAGAGGTATCAGAATACCCGAGAGACGAAGGAGTCGACGCTAAAGATGAGAGAGAGTTAGGTGCCACCGAAACTACAGAAGCGGACTACACATCGTCTATGACAGAGAATGTTTATAAATCCAAAGACGCGACAGAGGACTATACGGTTAACAATGATGGGAAGGTAATTTGTTTGATAACAATGATGTAATAAATAGGCGAACAACATAACGGTCATCGAAACTACGAGTTTGGCGATGTAGTCTTTTTTTATATCATTTAGGTGATACAAGCTGACGGCCCACCTGATTTTAAGTGGTAACCTTGCAACAGCAATACTACTCAAGTCCTCTCCATAGTACGAGATGACTCAAGTCACATTGCGTCGCGTCCATCACCCCGAGACGGGGATGTTACGTCTCATGCGGCTGCAATTTCACCGGCACCCACTCCCTTGCGGAACACAGCAACACGAGTGCATCACTCGGCGGCAGATTACCAGGTGTGGTGGCAGTACTTCTCCGGGCGAACTTAGCACAAGTTCTACTGCTACTGCTTAAGTTGTTCCATATCAATGTGGTTCATATTTCCAGACTGAAACGACATCTCAAGGAACGACCAGGCCGATGGAAGCAGAGGATAGCAGCCAGGGTCTCGAAGACCCCGAGGCTGCTGGCTTCAGGAGTCCGAAGACTGAAAATGGTGAGTGGTCTACTTTGAATCTAAGGTCTTCTGGCTGATAATCAGCGCTGAGTAATACATTATTTATACAAATTAAGGGTACAAATAACTGTAGAAGCTATGCCTCCTGTTTTAGTTTATAGAAACTGTGTTACAGGAAGCAGTCTTCCCAAATATAGGAACACACATAATCACTCTTACGTTGTAGACAAGAAAATATGAAAAAATCTAATCTTAATACATAATACTACATTGTATTCTCGCGATATTTCTCAGGCCTCACAGCTCAGTTGGTAGTGACTCTGCCTTCTGCGCTGTAGGTCGTGGGTTCGATTCCCACCTAGGACAGACGTTTGTGTGACAAACATATATCTTTGCTCTGTGTTAGGATGTTTGATATGTATTATATGTATGTATTTACAAAATGTATATAAGTATGTATATCAGTTGTCTGGTACCCATGATACAAGCTATGCTTAGCTTACTTTGGGGCTAGATGGCGCTGTGTGACAATGCCCACCAATATTTATTTATTGGCGTTTAATATATTTCAAAGTACACACTCACGCTAGGAAATACCCTGAGAGTTGTCTCAGACAAGGATCGAGGAAAATCACACTTATTATTACGGCGGTAAGGACGCGGCAATGCCCGGCTTCCCTTGACCTTGTACTTACACCAATGATATCATTAGTCTTTACATATATATACAGGGTAGCCGAATGAAATCATATACAGGTTGTCCCGAAACCAATGTCAAACCGGAATCAGATAATGGGCCAAAGAAATAATTATATTAAACATTATTTGCCTTATACCAATTAAATAATAAACATTAAACTAACGAGAAAATATTTTTTCTTTTTTATATTTTATTTATTTATTATTTCTTGTTTGTTTTTCATGTTGCAACTTTAAATAAGTAATGTAAATTAAGGAGTAAAATTAAAACACAAAAAATTCATAGTCACACAAATGTCCTGGTTGGGAATCAAACCCACGACCCACCAGAAGGCAGAATTACTACCAACTGAGCTATGAGACTAGTCCAATAAAACCTCTTACTAATAAAATCTGCAATGTTCATACCTGTCAGTGTTTATTTACGTTTTATGTGAGGGGACCTTGGCGACGGTCAAGCGCTATACAGATTCATACAAATCAAGTTCATACCAGGCCTCACAGCTCAGTTGGTAGTAACCCCGCCTTGGTCATGGGTTCGATTCCCACCCAGGGCAAACATTTGTGTGACAAATATAGATGTTTGTTCTGTGTGTGAGTGTTAATATGTATTTGCAAAAAAAGTATATTATAGTATTCTATCAGTTGACTGGTTCTCATATTAAAAGCTATGCTTAGTTTGGGGCTAGATGGCGCTGTGTGAAATGTCCACCAATATTATTACTATTAGATACTGGATGATTATGGGAAATGGAGCGACAGTATTTTATACACTAGCAAGAGAAGAGAAGAGAAGAGAAGAGAGAAGACAATTCTGTAGAAAAAAATCTACAATCCAAATAAACTCTTATTATAATCTGTGGTTATCATATTACCGACTATCTATCTATTCGAGTCACTGGTTCTCTCGAACCAGTGTGGTGAAAGGATTTTAAGTGCGCCTCAAAGAGGCTCTTTTCGTGCACTCGACACGTGTCTTCGAATTCTTAGTTCTAATACATTCGGGTTTCCTCACGATGTTTTCCTTCATCGTTTTCAAAACGTGGTATTGCGCACATTAAATATTTCAATAGAAAACCTCACAGGGATTTCAACCGGCGACCTCCGGATTCAAACGCGGGGTCAGTGCCAAAAAAAAAGGTGCCACAGAAAACCAGCGCTGCAGCAGCCACATCGCTGATACAGCACATGCTGCAGTAACCTTACATTTTATTATTTGTAATGTAACACAAAATAAATATTTTTCTTTCTTTCTTTCTTTCAAAAGAAAGCCACCGATAATTGCAGTTTCATGCGAGATTGTAAATGGATTCATTTTCCCAGCAGACCACAATCCCCCGGAAGTCAGGACCTTCGAAGCGAAGCCGCGCTTACCTCCGACAGCCAGCCGGAGCTCGACCCTCAAGTCCTGGCTAGAAGACACCTGGCTGCGACCGCCGGCCGGTCTACTGGTGCCCCTCAGACCACTGGCCCTCAACAGGGCACTGGCCGTGTGGAACGATCTGATGGCGGAGGGGCTCAATGTTTCTGACATCGTCATAATCGGATACGATTCTAATGGTGAGTTTTTCGTCTAGGCAGCTTGGAATTTCAAGAAGAACTGGGCAGAAGACTGGTCTTTTCATATGAAACGGCCACCTCCAATTGCAAGACGAAACTCGACCCTCAAGACCTGGGTAGAAGACACCTGGCTAGCCCACCAGCTGATTCCTAGTCCGACTAAGGCCTCTACCTGAGAAGGACTCTTCTCTTATTTCCTCCACCACAATTCATTCCACATATGGTATATGGCTCAACGTTTCTGACATCCTTATTCTTGGATACTACTTCAACGGTGTTTTTGACTACAAAGTCAAAGTCAAAAATATAATAATAATAATAAAACTTTATTTGAATAAACCACATTATAGAGTTTGTAGTACCCATAGAATTCATAAAAAAAAGTAGCTTGGAAACGTTTACAAAGTACCTTGTTCCTTGTGCTAAAACGTTTTTATCTATCTATCTCTCTAACAAGTATTCAAAACATAAGGTCACGCGTACTTATCGCTAAGTTTGCAAATCATACAAGATCTTTTTCTTAAACTTTATAAAACATTGTAAAAAGTTGCTTTTAAGTTTTAGTAATCATAAATCTTGTTTCGTCACTTAAAAGTCACCGCAGATATTTTAATTACTGCAGTGTATTATTTAATAGAAAATGTGTAAAATATTAAAAAACCCAACTGCATTAAAAATGAAACCTTTATATACCAAACGGTAAGAAATCAATATAAACACACCCCAATTATAAAAATTAAAATTAATCTGTTTTATAGTTTCCTTTTGCAACAATATTTAATTAAAGCGTTGTACATACAGTTAATTGGTTTTGGAGATATAATAATAATATAATATTGGTGGACATTGTCACACAGCGCCATCTAGCCCCAAAGTAAGCTAAGCATAGCTTGTATCTGTATATATTTGTATATACATAAAGACATTATCAAGATTTAGATGACCAATGACACTGCAGTCAAGAGCAAGAACTCACGCCAAGTACGTCCGGGGAAGTACTGCTATACCAATTTCTGCCGCCAAGCAGTAACGCCTTCGCGTTACTGTGTTCCAGTTTGAAAGGTGTGGTTGCCGGTGAAGTTACAGGCACATGAGACATTCCACCTACACGTCTCAGAATTACGGGCGCATATGATGCGACTTTGGTCTTGTCGTACCTAGTATGGGAGGGCCCGAGTCGCATCGCAAGTCAGCTAATAACCAGATGATAATGAAAATTATCAAAAGTTTCACTATTGATATTTAATCCTACTAATATTATAAACGTGAAAGTTTGTATGTATGTTTGTTACTCTTTCACGCTCAAACGTCTGAATGGATTTGGATGAAATTTGGTATCAAGATAGCTTATATCCTGGATTAACACATAGGCTACTTTGATCCCGGAAAAGTGCAGTGTTCCCGTGGGATTACTTATTCACCGTGGGGCGCAGTCGTATAATTAAATAATAAGTCAGCAATGCAACTGGAGAGGACTTGGGGAGGACCCAAGTCGCATCGGTTACGGGCAGAGGTTACAACTTAACACGAGGTGGGCCGTCGGCTCGTTCCGTAACTGTATCACATAAAAAAATTGTCGAGACGTGGAAACGTTCGTACAATAAACTGCGTAAACATCGTAAACTTAATAAGTTTACCGTAGGTTGACTTCCACTTATACATACACTACTTATACTTATACTTATACACAATAGAAACGTGACGACATAAAAAAAACACTTTGCTTTGTTTCCTCGCTATTGATTTATTATAAACTACCTGTTGCCCGCGACATCGCCCGCGTGGAATTCGGTTTTATCGCGCACCCCCTATTTTACCCCTCGGAAAAGTAGCCTAAGTTACACCTTGTTACATCAGCTATCTGCCAGTGAAAGTCCCGTCAAAATAGGTCCAGCATTTCAGAGATTAGCCGGAACAACAGACAGACAAAAAAATAATTGTTTTGGTATATGTACCGTGTATATATCCATATGCACTTAGTGAAAAGCTGTTATTTTAATATTACAAACAGACACACCTATTTTATTTATTTGTATAAATACCGTTTCCTCGTAATGATAGCAATATGATTATTGCTTTTTGTATCAATTTGCAACATGATCGCGTGTTTGAGAGCCATTTTGCTATATCTCTAACGGGAAACTCTAGTAGACACTTCCTGACATAGTTTAGAAACGAAAGATTTTATTTTTTTCTATTTTGGTGGACATTGTTACACAGCGTCATCTAGCCCCAAAGTAAGCTAAGCATAGCTTGTGTCATGGGAACCAGACAACTGATATACATACTTATAATACATATTATAACACCCAGACCAAAAACAACAGTTCCTCCCCATGGAGGGTCAGATAGGGTTAATACAAACTTATCGATAAGTACGCGTGACCTTATGTATTGAATATTATTGACGTTTCCAAGACTTTATGAATTCTACTGGAAAAAAGTTTTTGACGTTCGTCACACAAATGTTTGTCGTGGGTGGGAATCGAACCCACGACCTACACCGCAAAAGGTAGGGTTACTACCAACTGAGCTGTGAGGCCTGACAATTACCTAACTTAGTAAATTGTCATCATAAAAAGCGGCTATCCACCTCAGCATCAGTAACGGTTACCATATATTTAATGTTTTATTTTATTTAATAATTTAATTTTATATTTATTATGTGTTTTTTAATTAATAAATACTCTGTTGTATTTGTTGTGGTTTACCTGTAATGATAAGTATTGCTTTAATACAAAAAAAAGACGTGTGGCACTCGGAGACTGCCGCGGTAAAGCTATTGCGCGTGATATTTCAAAAAGTCATAAAAAGTTCTGGTATTTATCGATAGATGGAAAAACTAAAAAGTATCACCGCTGTGCCGGTCGGAGTGGGGGGTGTTAGGTTTTTTTCGTTACGGAATTTCTGGATTCGGTCTCCACGCTCAAGGCCCGCGATAGAAGCTATGCAATAGCTTAAAAAATAAAATAAATAAACATGAAAAAGAAGCGACTAATCTAATATCACTTACAAAGATAACCGATGGACAAAAAACACTTGAAGATACTTAAAATGGCGATTCGATATACCGATTAATGTCGGAGCACACGTCTGGAATATAAATGAGATATTGTCTGCGTACTCTATTGTTGTATGACATACTAGCTGCGCCCCGCGGTATTCCCCGCGGTGAGTAAGTCAACCGACAGGAACACTGCACTTTTCCGGGATCAAAGTAGCCTATGTGTTAATCCAGGATATAAGCTATATTGATACCAAATTTCATCCAAATCCATTCAGCCGTTTGAGCGTGAAAGAGTAACAAACATCCATACAAACATTCACGTTTATAATATTAGTAGGATATGCCTTTGGGGATAACAGAACAGATTATACCAGCCTCATCATGTTGCTACTACTGAAGGAAACTTAGCAGTAACGAGATATTACCATCATATAAATCTAATTTAATCTAAAATCTTTCCAAGAGAAAAACTCATAGGTGCACCTTGGGATTTGAACCGGCGACCCCCGGACTGAAATTCGGGGTCAGAACCACTAGACCACCACGGCTGCACCGATAACTATTATAAGGAGTAACTTAGGCTACTTTTATTAAGGTCAATTAAGATATTGATAAAAACGACTGAACCACGTAACCTACTCTTCACAAACTGATTTCAACGCGAGTGAAGGCGCGGGCGACAGCTAGTAATTATATAAAAAGAACGCGACTAGTAAATATATATCTGCATAAGTAGCTGCCGGTATAGTATTGCGGACTAACATTGAAATCATAGACAACGTGGGTCGATTTTATAAAATAAAATATATAAAAAAAAGTTAAAAAAAAATGTGAGCCGTCACGGGACGCCTGGTAGATGTGAAACATCGACATTATTTTGTAAAAGTAATATGCAACGCATGCCGTGGCGACGCGTCGCCACGCCAGAAATCGGTTTTACGTGCGGCTATAGATGTTTCACATCAAAAATGCATTGAAACCTTTGCCCGTTTACGGTATCACATCAGACATCAGAGATATTATACAATTTGTGGTTATGATAGATAAATATTTAACAATATTATGGAACAGGGTTGCAATGTAAAGGCACGTAACTATTACCTTTAGTTGATGAATGCACTCATATTGAACTTACCTGAAACAAAAAACAATCATTAAATACATACACATAATAAAAACATTTCTCTCATAAAAACAGGTATATAGTATACAGGTACAAGAAAAAAGTAATAAAGTATAGTACAAGAAAGTACATCTTAAATGTAAATATTTAAGCAGCGTGAAAGACTGGTGTCTAAAGTAGGTTTGTGTGACCTGTGACACAGCTCACTACTATACATACTACTATAATATACACTATACATAATACCAAATAAATAGTCCATACTACAAGTTATGGTTAGTTTGGGGCTAGATGGCGCTGTGTAATGATTCCACAAAAAGCTAACAATGCTTTTTAAATTTGTAACGATTGCTTAAAGTATCTAGGCGTAAGTCAAAGTCAATTTCAAAAACTTTATTTCTATAGAATTCATAAAGAAACAGCTCAGTAATATTCAAAAAATAAGGTCAGTTTTTCTCTACAGTACATGACTAAATCACCGATTTAAACTACAATGAAAAGAACAGAATCAAACCAAACGACCAGAAATTGCCAACAAATTAATTCAATACAAAATCTATGTTGACTGAACTTATCAGAAGGCGATAGACACCTTGAAACCGAGAATGCTGATTTGAAACGGAGTAATAACGGAAATCTATACATATAATAAAATCGTACACATACCACGTGTGTACAGAAAAAAAGAGCAGTAGAACTCACGCCAAGTTCGTCCAAGGAAGTGCTGCCATTTACCCAATTCTGCCGCGAATTGCACCGACACCCACTCCCTTCCACCGGAACACAGAAACACGAGTGCATTACTGCTCGGCGGCAGATTACCAGGTGTGGTGGCAGTACTTCTCCGGGGGAACTTAGCACAAGTTCTGCCACTAAAGTTCGTCCGGGGAACTGCCACCATACCCATTCCCGTCACCAAGCAGTAATGCGTTCGCGTTACTGTGTTCCAGTTTGAAAGGTGTGGTCTCCGGTGAAGTTACAGGCAGTTGAGACATTCCACCTTCAGGTTTGAAGGGGCGCTTAAGATGTATTAGATCTTGTATAGGGGAAGACCCAGGTCGTATTGCTGTGTTATGCTCTGAGGTTACCACTTAACACCAGGAGAAAGAACCCAAACACATTACTGCTTCGCGGTAGAATTGGGTACGATGGCAGCACTTTCTGACAGACTTGGACCAAGTGTCAAAAAGTCAAAAGTCAAAAACTTTATTTCCATAGAATTCATAAAGAAATGTCTTGGTAACGTCAATAATATTCAATACATAAGGTCACGCGTACTTATCGCTAAGTTTGACGCGTGTTCAAATCCTATCCGACCCTCCCATGGGGAAGAACAGACAGAACCCCCTAATGAAGGGATTCCTTTTTTTGCGAGCACAACCCTTGTAACAATTGAGTACTTAGGTCTATGTTACATTTATGACTACATAATATACTATTACAGGATGTTTTGTGTGTCGTTGAGCAGAGCGACATCAGACCATGGGGATTTATCATTTATATAATCATTTACAGTGTAATAAGCTTTACTTACCAGACCCTTCTTTATGTATGACTTGAATTTTTGGGTCGAAAGCTTCGTTGCTTGTTCAGGAAGTTTATTATATTTTACTAGTTATATAGTACTAGTTTATACTTAGTTACATTTATGACTACATAATATACTAAAATAAGATATTACAGGATGTTTTGTGTGTCGTTGAGCAGAGCGACGTCAGTGCTACTGTTACTACAGATACTGCTAGAAAGAATTATCAGCGCGCACGAACCGCGCCAATCACAGGCTACAGCATATACAGGGTGTGGCGTAATGAGTGGATAATAGGGTACCTGCGGGTAGGGGCCATTGTGGCGGTTCAGAAAAATATTTGTTATGCTCAGTAAAAGTGCCTCGGTTTTCGAGATATTCGACATTTTCGAAATTTAAGAAATATTTCACCCTTCGTCACTATTTTTGGCGCCCAGACTGCAAATGAAATTTTTTTTTCTATCTGTTTTTTGGATAGTATTCTTGGATAGATGTGCTATCGAATGGAAACTATTATTTTTATAACACAAGCACAGTTATGTTTTTAAAATAAGATTTCACTAAAATTTTACTTGCTTTCGTTTGTTTTCCTGACCTTTACCCTTCTGTGGTGTAAAAAAAATGTATGGTCACTTGAATGCCAACGTTTAAAAAAATTAGCCTTTTTCATCGAGATTCCGAAATGGTATATTACATGGTATTTCCACAAGTTGATTCAAAATTAATTCCTATTAAAATGGGTAGAGCTAATTATTATAAAATTACAAATAGTACTAAAATTTACTTCATTACTTAAAATCACCTAAAAACATTAGTTTAAAATTCGGTAATGAAATAAAACGAAACAATAAATTTTAAATGCATTTCATTTATTAAATTTACTATCACAAAAGGTGTTCGAAAAGTCCACCACGTGCTCTGATGCATGCTCTGCACCTTTTGATAAAAGATCTTTTAATCCTGTTCGCAAATCTTTGCTCTGTGATTTTCTGAGCAGCTAATCTGGGGATACTGGGGATGTCTTAAAGAAAAGGTTTATAAAGACCCAATTAATACAGTGGACCAGCTACGGGAGCGTGTGCGATTAGTTTATTAGTAATTTAATAAATGAAATGCATTTAAAATTTATTATTTCGTTTTATTTCATTACCGAATTTTAAACTAATGTTTTTAGGTGATTTTAAGTAATGAAGTAAATTTTAGTACTATTTGTAATTTTATAATAATTAGCTCTACCCATTTTAATAGGAATTAATTTTGAATCAACTTGTGGAAATACCATGTAATATACCATTTCGGAATCTCGATGAAAAAGGCTAATTTTTTTAAACGTTGGCATTCAAGTGACCATACATTTTTTTTACACCACAGAAGGGTAAAGGTTAGGAAAACAAACGAAAGCAAGTAAAATTTTAGTGAAATCTTATTTTAAAAACATAACTGTGCTTGTGTTATAAAAATAATAGTTTCCATTCGATAGCACATCTATCCAAGAATACTATCCAAAAAACAGATAGAAAAAAAAAAAATCATTTGCAGTCTGGGCGCCAAAAATAGTGACGAAGGGTGAAATATTTCTTAAATTTCGAAAATGTCGAATATCTCGAAAACCGAGGCACTTTTACTGAGCATAACAAATATTTTTCTGAACCGCCACAATGGCCCCTACCCGCAGGTACCCTATTATCCACTCATTACGCCACACCCTGTATATTGAAATTACATTTTTCTATTTAAATTCGTACAATTGGAGCGTAACATTCGGTTTTACATAGCCACGTTCACATTATCAAGGTCAGCGCTTGAGACATTCGGTACGCGACTCATGGTACACGAGATTGATCTAGAATTTAACAGTTCCATTGCTTAGAAAAGGAAAGAAGTAAAAAGGAACTTAGAGGTTTCTTGGCTGCTCTTCCCATCGAGGGTCGGATAGGGTTTTAAAAGACGTTAAAGTTAACGGAAAGTACGCGTGAATATTATTGACGTCTCCAAGCCATTTTTTTATTATGACTTCAACTAATATTAAGTTTTTGACTTTGACTGACTTATTATTTAATTATACAACTTTATGTATCCGAAAAAAATATATACCGAAACTTTTAATGATCGAAGACATGTGTCGAGTGCACGAAAGGAGCCTCTTTTAGGCGCACTTACAATCCTTTCACCAAAACCGGTTCGAAACCAGTGACTCGAATAGTAGTATTTATTATGTGTATGTATTTACAAAAAAAGTGTGTATGTATGTATATCAGTTGTCTGGTTCTCATAACACAAGCTATGCTTAGCTTACTTTGGGGCTAGATGGCGCTGTGTAAAATGCCCACCAATATTTAATTTAACTTAATTATTCACGTAAACAATTTATTTTCAGGAGTAAACTGGAGGTCTCGTCATAATCTCCAGCCGAGCAGCAATAGCGGGCGTGAGCGAGACGTGTCGGAGGCCTTGTCCAAGTTACTTCTCAAATATCAGGTACATTCTAAGTCTTGCTGATATACTGGTGGACATTTCACACAGCGCCATCTAGGCCCAAACTAGCATAGCTCTATTAAGGGACTCCGACATCTGATAGAATATAGAACAAATTATATATTTGTTCTGTGTCTGGGTGTTGATATGTATTATAAGTATGTATTTACAAAAAAGTATATAAGTATGTATATCAGTTGTCTGGTTCCCATGATACAAGCTTTTTACTACTTAGCTTACTTTGGGGCTAGATCGCGCTGTTTGAAATGTCGACCAATATTTTTTTTATTTTTTTATTTTATGTACCCTTTGTGCGTGGGTGTTCATTGTGAGACCGGTTCCAAAAATGGCGAAAAAAAATTTGAATTGGATTTTATTGCGTGGTTTTGAGATGAGCATATTTTTCCTCGCGGTGAGTAAGTCAACCCACGGGAACACTACACTTTACCGGGATCAAAGTAGCCTATGTGTTAATCAAGGATATAAGCTATCTTGATACCAAATTTCATCCAAATCCATTCATACATTTGAGCGTGAAAGAGTAACAAACATCCATAAAAACTTTCACGTTTAAAATATTAGTAGGATATAGATGTTTAATAAGCGTAGTTGCCAACAAAAAGGTATCTGGGTCAGCATATTGTTAGTTGGGTGGTAACGCTGATCTTCACACAGACAGCAGACCAATAGCAGCTTCTTCCAGGGCGTGCACACAGACTCGTCCATCGACGCGACCATGCGAGCGCTGACGACGGCAGCCAAGCTGGTGCCGTACGACAGTGCCCTCTTCATCATCACCGACAAGGGCGCCGGTGATCCGCAAAGGCTGCCGCTGGCGCTGAGGGCACTGGTGGAGAAGAGGCTCAAGGTAAGCTTCAGCTCTTTCTTCCTAGTTGGCATCTAACGTAGCCTATAGAGGTGGAACATTTCCCTCTTCGAACAGAGCTCTGAGGTTTCGAGGGATCAGCAAAAGTTACTGTTGGCGCTGACGGCTCTGGTGGAGAAGAGGCTCAAAGTAAGCTTCAGCTCTTTCTTCCTAGTTGGCATCTAACGTAGCCTATAGAGGTGGAACATTTCCCTCTTCGAACAGAGCTCTGAGGTTTCGAGGGATCAGCAAAAGCTACTGTTGGAGCTGACGGCTCTGGTGGAGAAGAGGCTCAAGGTAAGCTTCAGCTCTTTCTTCCTAGTTGGCATCTAACGTAGCCTATAGAGGTGGAACATTTCCCTCTTCGAACAGAGCTCTGAGGTTTCGAGGGATCAGCAAAAGTTACTGTTGGCGCTGACGGCTCTGGTGGAGAAGAGGCTCAAGGTAAGCTTCAGCTCTTTCTTCCTAGTTGGCATCTAACGTAGCCTATAGAGGTGGAACATTTCCCTCTTCGAACAGAGCTCTGAGGTTTCGAGGGATCAGCAAAAGTTACTGTTGGCGCTGACGGCTCTGCTGGAGAAGAGGCTCAAGGTAAGCTTCAGCTCTTTCTTCCTAGTTGGCATCTAACGTAGCCTATAGAGGTGGAACATTTCCCTCTTCGAACAGAGCTCTGAGGTTTCGAGGGATCAGCAAAAGTTACTGTTGGCGCTGACGGCTCTGGTGGAGAAGAGGCTCAAGGTAAGCTTCAGCTCTTTCTTCCTAGTTGACATCTAACGTAGCCTATAGAGGTGGAACATTTCCCTCTTCGAACAGAGCTCTGAGGTTTCGAGGGATCAGCAAAAGTTACTGTTGGCGCTGACGGCTCTGGTGGAGAAGAGGCTCAAGGTAAGCTTCAGCTCTTTCTTCCTAGTTCGCATCTAACGTAGCCTATAGAGGTGGAACATTTCCCTCTTCGAACAGAGCTCTGAGGTTTCAAGGGATCAGCAGAAGCTACTGTTGGCGCTGACGGCTTTGGTGGAAAAGAGGTTCAAGGTAAGCTTTAACTTGTTCTTTCTAGTTGGCATCTTACATAGCCTATGGCAAAATAGTTTCCTCTTCGAGCAGAGATCTGTTTCGAGAGGAGGGCTCTGGTGAAGAGGATTTTCACATCACATCTAGTTTGTTGCTTGTAAACCCTATTTGCTTTCTTTTTTAATTATTCTACTTTCCATTCTTCAAAATTTTTGAAGATTGTTTTAATTGCCGAGACGAATCAGAATTCAATGGATATATCTAAGCAAATAGAAGAACAAAGAATTTCTTCTTTTTGATTACTTCCAAAAAACCATAGGCCTATTCCAGAATATGCTGATTTAAGCCTGTCTGAAACATGCTTGACTGACGCATGAGATTAAGAGTAAATTTTGGCCAACTAAATAAATAAATAAATAATGGTGGACATTGTCAATCAGCGCCATCTAGCCCCAAAGTAAGCTAAGCATAGCTTGTATCATGGGAACCACACAACTGATATACAAACTTACATACTTTTCTTTTGTAAATACATACATATAATACATATTAACACCCAGACACAGAACAAACATCAATGTTACAAATGTCACATAAATGTTTGTCCTGAGTGGGGATCGAATTCACGACCTACAGTGCAGAAGGTAGGGTTACTAACCAACTGAGCTATGAGGCCAGTCAAAACTATTTCTGGATATCGAACCTACCCCACCCTACTGAAGCCCAATTTCCATCATCAGGTATACACAATTTGGACTGACCCAAACTATCTTCTACCGGAGTCGCAGACAGGTCTTCAGGAGTTGAGAAACATCTCAAGGCACACAGAAGGGGATGTCCTACCGTATTCTCTTCAGCTTATGGTAAGTCCCATTGACCTTACTGCAGATGGCCCACCTGGTGATAAGTTGTAACCTCTATCCACGACTTGGGCACAAAAAGACAAATTAAACAAAAAAAAACTTTTAGACCAAACGCACCGCAAAACTTAGTCCATGATTAAGGATATTTTATGAAGATCAAGGTTTCTTGCCAAGTGTTAGCCTACTGGCCTCGATCCGCACGAGTGTAAGCTTTTACGCTACCTATAAACAATAGCCTTGCCCGTTTATATTACATTATATACTGTTTGTTGCAGTTAAATTGTGTTTTATCTATATACTAGCTGTTGCCCGCGACTTCGTCCACGTGGAATTCGGTTTTATCACGCACCCCTATTTTAGCCCTCGGAAAAGTAGCCTAAGTTACTCCTTGTTACATCAGCTATCTGCCAGTAGAAGTCCCGTCAAAATCGCTCCAGCCATTTCAGAGATTAGCCGGAACAAACAGACAGACAGACAGACAAAAATTCAAAAAAAAAAATGTTTTGGTATATGTACCATGTATACAATCCATATGCAAGTTTTAATATTACAAACAGACACTCCAATTTTATTTATTTGTATAGATTTCTGTTATACATTAGCGTTACTGTTTTCCGATTTTAAAAGTGTGGTTTCCGGTGAAATTACAGTGGTGTATATAATATATGTGTACATACTATACATCAATGTAATCTCACCGTCAACCACCTCTCAAACTGGAACACAGTAACGCGAAAGCGTTACTGCTTGGCGGCAGAAATGGGTTTGGTGGCAGTACTACCCGGACTAACTGTCTGTCACGAGGGACTGCAAATAGAAGTTTTCTTCCAGGATATCGACAGCCCCAGCAACTTGGCTTCTGAGGTGGACCTTCAGAGCTGGACGCCGCTGGAGCTCAAACAGCCCAGGAGGGGACGGGTCAGCTCAGAGATAGAGATGGAGAGATTTGATGTTAGTACATTATCCTGTGATATCTGAAGAGGTAGGCAGGTAGACAAGAGTGTTTTTGAGCAGAATTGTTTGAACTGTAAATGTATTTATACATTTTCTGGGCTAATATGTTATAGTCTTGAATCTTTGGTTATACTGTAATGTTTTCTTTATATGAATCATGATTTGATTTGTGAAATATATATTATATAAAATAATAACGTATAGAATATAAAACATATGTACGCGTATATATATAAAAAAGAAATGCTTTTCGTAGATAAGCGCATGAATAGAGGGGTTGGACCGATCTGGATTTTTATTATTATTAATATTACTATTAATTAATTAAAATATATATAATTAAATAAGGACAGGACGATGTATGTCCGGTCAACTGGTATAATACATACTTATTATACGTGAAAGTTACACTTTTATCACAATTATGACAATTCAATCAAAGTCAAAGTCAAAGTCAAAAACTTTATTTCCATAGAATAGAAATATATTCATATATCTATTTATTCAAAAAATAATTACAAAATCGTGTCTGAAATATATTCTAACCTACTTAAACTAGCTTAAAATTAAATTTACTTAATAGATAAATATTATGGAACTAAATAGTAATTACCTTAAACTTGGATATGTAAAAAATTGCAATGTATGTATGTTTATAGCTTCATTAGCAATGAAGCTACATAAAGCACTAGAAATAAGCAGCTTAATTTTTTTATTAAATATTTTTTTTACCTTCCAGACTTTACTAGTGCGTAGGGGGGGTGCCGAAGCAATATCCCTAGGCCTTCCAGTCGAAGGGGGAGTCACAGCATTGAGGGTTTTCATAGAGGGGGCTGTGGAGCATGCAGTATTCTACCCCCCTAATGACGGTAAGCAACCCCCAAAAAAGGGTCCAGTACAATTAAATAAATAAATATTGGTGGACATTGTCACAAGCGCCATCTAGCCCCAGAGTAAGCTAAGCATAGCTTCTATCATGGGAACCAGACAACTTATATACTTATATTTTTTTTTGTAAAAGCAAACCGTTTAACACCCAGACACAGAACAAACTTCTATGTTCGTCATACAACTGTTTGTTCTGGGTGAGAATCGAACCCACCACTTATTATTGTCTGTTCTTGCCCATGGAGGGTCGGATAGGGTTTGAACAGGCGTCAAACTTAGCGATAAGTACGCGTGATCTTATGTTTTGAATATTGACGTTTTCAAGCTATTTCTTTATGAATTCTATGGATATAAAGGTTTTGACTTTGACTTCATGGATTATATTTTCCAGCACCTCAAATCGACCTGTACAACACAACATCTGTAGCCGCCTTCTCAATATCCTCCAAGACCGAGGGTATGAACCCGAGAGACGTCTACCTAATATTCCCAGGAGCGGAACATGATATAGATACGTAAGTTATAACTATACAAATATTTTTATTTAAATTTTTTTTTTTATTGACGGACCTCATAACTCGGTTGGTTAGTAACCCTACCTTCTGCGCTATAGGTCGTGGGTTCGATCCCCACTCAGGACAAACATTTGTGTGACATTTGTAACATTGATGTTTGTTCTGTGTTTGGGTGTTAATATGTATTATATTTTTTTTTTGTAATACATTTACGGAACGAGCCGACGGCCCACCTGGTGTTAAGTGGTAACCTCGGCCCATAACAGCCGATGCGACTTGGGTCCTCCCATACTAGGTATGTAATATGTTTAAGTAAGTATTTACAAAAAAAAAGTATATAAGTTTGTATATCAGTTGTCTGGTTCCCATGATACAAGCTACACTTAGCTTATATAACACCCAGACACAGAATACATCAATGCTCGTCACACAAACGTTTGCCCCGGGGAACCGAACCCACGACCTAAAGCACAGAAGAGTTACTAGACCTATCCACCAATATTTACAAGGAACAATTCTGTTGCATCTTGCTGAGTCGGAGACCAATTTGACCACGCCAGGAACAAAACTCAATTTATTTTATTTTCTATGTTTATGTATGTACGTGTCAAATAAAAAAGTTTTTTTTTAATGTGATACAGTTACGAAAGAGCCGACGGCCCACCTGATGTTAAGTGGTAACCTCTGCCCATAACAACCGATGCGACTTCGGTCCTCCCCTACTAGGTACGACAAGACCCAAGTCGCATCGTATACGCCCGTAACTCTGAGACGTGAAGGCGGAATGTCTCATGTGCCTGTAATTTCACCGGAAACCACACCTTTCAAATCGGAACACAGTAACGTGAATGCGTCACTGCTTGGAAAGGGCATGGTGGCAGTACTTCCCCGGACGAACTCGGCGTGAGTTCTACTGCTGTGGAATGTCTCTTGTGCCTATAATTTCACTATATTCTATTGTATTCTGTTTCCAGGCTATCAGTCGTCCCCGCGAAGCCATCAACGGCGGAGTCACATCCAGATCTAGTCGGCGCTTGGCATCTCAGTGTGAGATGCGATACGTGCGATTACCGCTTAGCAGTGTCTGCCAGGTCACTGATACATCTACACGTTGACGCCGAGACAGCTGGTAAGTTTATTTTATGTAGGTTAGAACGAGCTGACGGCCCACCTGATGTTAAGTGGTAACCCCCATCGACATCTAAACAAATAAATAAAATTGGAGTGCTTGTTTATAATATTAAAATAACCGCTTTTTACTAAGTGCATATGGATGTACACGGTACATATACAAAAACAACATTTTTTTTTTATTTTTGTCTGTCTGTTTGTTGCGGCTAATCTCTGAAATGGCTGGGCCGATTTTGACGGGACTTTCACTGGCAGATAGCTGATGTAACAAGGAGTAACTTAGGCTACTTTTCCGAGGGGTGCGTGATAAAACCGAATTCCACGCGGACAAAGTCGCGGGCAACAGCTAGTCGGCAATACGACTCAAGCCCTCTCCACCAGAGTACGAGATGACTCAGGTCGCATTGCGTTGCGTATGTATAACTAGCTGCGCCCCGCGGTGAATAAGTAATCCCACGGGAACACTGCACTTTTCCCGGATCAAAGTAGCCTATGTGTTAATCCAGGATATAAGCTATCTTGATACCAAATTTCATCCAAATCCATTCAGCCGTTCGAGCGTGAAAGAGTAACAAACATCCATACAAACTTTCACGTTTCGCACTTTATATAGCCACGGACGCTCAGGCGCGAGGCGTGTAGTACGTACTCTGTACGTTAAAAATGTTCGCCGTGATTCTTTAAATTGACATAACTTTTTTATTTATGAACCGATTGACATGAAATAAACACTAAATGTTAAGTGAAGCTTACTACAATATATTAGTGAAAACCGTATCTAAATCGAATAAGCCGTTTCTGATATTAGCGTGCACAAACACACAGACAAACAGACAAACAGACAAAAAAAAAACTAATTACAATTTCGGGTTCGGCATCGATATAATAACAACCCCTGCTACTTTTTTTTTATATATTTCCATTGTACAGACACCACTTTTCTACAATTTTATTATATGTATAGATTTTGGATATGCAAGTTGAATCAACAAACGCATATCGCCGCTATAGCAAATCCTGTTTTTGATCGCATTGAGTGCAAATAATGTTTTTGCAAATTTGGAAACTTGATTAAGTTCAATATCCTAATATGTAGAATGCGTATTGCAAAAAACCTTAATCGAATGACGGCCAACCAAAGTGGAAGGATGTTTTGATAAAAAATATTCAAAGGTGTACAATAAATAATAAATAAATAAATATTGGTGGACATTGTCACACAGCGTCATCTAGCCCCAAAGTGAGCTAAGCATAGCTTGTGTCATGGGAACCAGACAACTGATATACATACTTATATACTTTTTTTTGTAAACATATAATACATATTGATACCCAGACACAGAACAAACATCTGTATTCGTCAGACAAATGGTTGTACTGTGGTGAATCGAACCCACGACCTACAGCAAAGGGCTGATACTGAGCTGTGTCATTGTACTTAGTATATCGTGCACTATGGAAATACACTCACCTAAAAGTCCAGATAACAGCTATCCAGAATGGCGATGCTTCTTCCAAGTTTTCTTCGAATCGTGTTCGAATACCGTCACATTAGACCACACTAAATTTACATAGTCAAAGTCAAAGTCAAAAACTTTATTTCCATAGAATTCATAAAGAAATGTCTTGGAAACGTCAATATTCAAAACATAAGGTTACGCGTACTTATCGATAAGTTTGATGCCTATTATACATATTGTGCATACTGCATATTTTCTTGCACTAAATGCATTATTATTGCATAAGTAAGAGAGCGTAGTGGTACTGACCCCAAGTTTCAATCCGGAGGTCGCCGGTTCAAATCCCCGACGTGCACCTTTGTTATTTTATGTTATTTTAATATTACAAACAGACACTCCAATTTTATTTATTTATACAGATAGGTCACCTGTGTATACAGAATGTCCGGTAATGAATGGGTAACCTTGAAATGGGTCTTAGTAGAACTATTGGGCATTCGGAAAAAAATATCAAATAAAAAAAACCAAGTAGTATCAAAAAACAAAAAACAAAAAAAAAACAAAACATCGTCATTATTTAAAAAATACATATCTTTGATACTACTTGGTTTTTTTTAATTGATATTTTTTTCAGAATGCCCAATACTTCTACTAAGACCCATTTCAAGGTTATCCATTCATTACCGGACACCCTGTATATGTATATATAATGACAAATGCCTCGACAAATAATGATGTATGGTTGGTAATTTCGTCCACACTATCTTAAAAAGCTGTACCATCAAAGGACATCCTGAGATATTAATAATTTATTGCCATAACAAAAAAACATAAATAAACCGTTCTGTGAGCAAAAACTCGTTTGACTTGATCGGTTATAAGACAGAGGACATAACAATATTGATGTGAAACATCTATAGCCGCACGTTATACCGATTTCTGGCGACGCGTCGCCACGGCATGCGTTGCATATTACTTTTACAAAATAATGTCGATGTTTCACATCTGCCAGGCGTCCCGTGACGGCTCACATTTTTTTTAAATTATAATTTGTGTTCATTGAAATATTATAGTAACACAGCTCCGTCCATTCATATGGATTCGTGTTTGATATAACGTCCATATATTAACTTAACCATGAAATCGAGTCTGATTATTAACCACACGGTTAAAAAAATGAAATTATACGCTTTTATGTAATACCAGCTGTTGCCCGCGACTTTATCCGCGATTTTATCGCGCACCCCTATTTTATCGCACCGAAAACAGATATACCTATATTCAATAAAAATAAAAGAAAAAAAAATTATGTGTATGCCGCCATTCCCTATGCATTTGGTAAAAAGATGTAATTTTGACAACGACAGACAATTTTATTTTATTTATTTTTTTAGAATAGTTGAGCTAATAAAATAGTTATTTAGATAGCTCAATTGTTTTCGTCGTATTTTTAAATATTACTTTGAATATTGCTATAATGTAAACATATCATGGAAATTTGCAATTATTAAAATAATAATAATTTTAATGAGTAATGTATTTAATAAAATTAGAATGTATACGAAAATCCTGCATGTGTTTAGAATTTGCCATAAAACACTATTTATCTCACTAACATAAGCAACTAAACACTTCAATTAACAACAATTTACAAGCACAAAGAGAATTAATAACTGAATATAATATAATTAAATATAATATATAATATATCGCGCGCGCGCACAAACATTTGATCTGCACATTGACCACAGAGTTTACTACATTTAACTAACTAACTTATAGGGTTGCATGTCGTAAAACCAAAAATCCGGACAAACTTGCTAGTCAGCCGGACATTTTAGTAAAGAGACACCTCTGTTTTAGTCTTAATATAAAACGAGTTTTTTTAATTAAAAAAACACTTGTGTTAGAAACATATATGTTTGTTCTATGTCTGGGTGTTAATATGTATTATATGTATGTATTTACAAACAGTATATAAGTATTGTATCAGTTGTCTAATTCCCATGACATAAGCTATGCTTAGCTTACTTTGGGGCTAGATGGCGCTGTGTGAAATGTCCACCAATATTATTATTATTATTAAAACTTGATTTTTTCTACATATACTCCTTAACCATTTTACTTTTTCATTTTCTTAAATACTAATGAAACATCAATAAAATTTAATTAATGTCTTCTTTATACCAACATATGAGAAATTTTAACTGGCCAAATTTAAAAAGCTTAACCAAAGCCAAAAACAGACTAATTTGGCCGGACACGCAACCAAAAAAGCCCGACTATGTCCGGCTTTATCCGGACACATGGCAACACTACCCATATATATATATTATATACAATTATGTCCTGATAACCATTCCGGACAGTTCATGATAAGATTAGAGTAATCATGTTATTTTCATTCAATCAAACGCTAATGAGTACGTAGTATATATTCTATTCGAGTCACTGGTTCTCTCGAACCAGTGTGGTAATAGGACTTAAAGTGCGCCTCAAGGAGGCTCCTTTCGTGCACTCGACACATGTCTTCGAATTTTTAGTTCTAGGACATGTCGGTTTCCCCACGATGTTTTCCTTCACCGTTTTGAAAACGTGGTATTGCGCACATATCTTTCAGTGGAAAACTCATAGGTGCGCGTCTGGATTTGAACCGGCGACCTCCGGATTGAAACTCGGGGTCAGGTACCACTAGACCACGCTCTAATCGAAGCTACGAGCTACGAAATCCTAAACCGATGAATCGATTAGATGAGTTATAGAGATAATGTACTATAAGGCTACGTTTTTAATAAACCAGAATTGATTGAAAAAATCAAAATTAACGCGAGCGAAGCCGCGGTTAAAATCTAGTAGAATTTTGACAGATTTAAATCCATATACTTCAATGGTATATCATTGGTATAGAGGAAATAACCACACAAATAAACATGTATGACGAATAGTTCAAAAGTTATCAGCTGAATAGATAAGTTACATATCTTTAGGATAAACATATATGCGATGTACACAGATAATGTTAATAATAATAATAATAATAATAATAATGGTGGACAATTCACACAGCGCCATCTAGCCCCAAACTAAGCATAGCTTGTATCATGGGAACCAGATATACATACATACATGAAATACAGACGGTACAAATATCTGTATTCGTCACACAAATGTTTGTCCTGAGTGGGAATCGAACCCACGACCTACAGCGCAGAAGGCAGAGTTACTACCAACTGAGCGACAGTATATTGAAAATTTACTAGGGACAGTATATTGAAAATGTACTAGCGACAGTATATTGGAAATTTACTAGCGACAGTATATTGGAAATGTACTAGCGACAGTATATTGGAAATGTACTAGCGACAGTATATTGAAAATGTACTAGCGACAGTATATTGAAAATGTACTAGCGACAGTAAATTGAAAATGGACTAGCGTCAGTAAATTGAAAATGGACTAGCGACAGTAAATTGAAAATGGACTAGCGACAGTATATTGAAAATGTACTAACGACAGTATATTGAAAATTTACTAGCGATAGTATATTGAAAATGTACTAGCGACAGTATATTTTTTACTACGTATTAATAATCTCATACAAGTGAACTGTATTTATGTTCTTTTGAGAATAAATTTGTTTAAGCCGAATATGTGACATGATTATTGTTTTCCAGGGATGCTGAGAATAAGAGTGTCCGGTCCGGTGGCTAGCGTCCGAGAATCGTTACTAATGGATGAGTATGGAAATGAAATCTCAAAGCTCCCTTTTAGGTAAGATTATGATGAAAAAGTGTTGCAAGGTTCACAAAATGATACATATTTTTTGTTTGTCTTCTGAAATTATCTTTAGTTGTAATATTTTTAATCAGTTTTCTCGTTTGGTATTTGCTCTATGTTCTCAATTTGTACCTAAGTGATATTATTGTATGTCCGAGAGGACAGACTGATACTTTATATTAAAATAAGATCTTTTTGTACACAGTTTCACAATAAACGTTTCTTATTCTTATAATAATAATAATCATCATCATCATAATAATAATAATAACAACAACCAAGAACCACCTAATTCCAGTTACCAGCCACTGAGGGGAGAAAGTCAAGATGTCCTCGTGGACCCAGTGACTGAGCTGGTGTCAGATGTGGCTGTTCCGACCTTCAAAGGTTCCAAGGTGTACGTCAAGATTGTGGGCAGAGATGTCAAGGGTAAGACCTAAATAAGTTTTTAAGCTATTGCATAGCTTCTATCGCGGGCCTTGAGCGTGGAGACCGAATCCAGAAATTCCGTAACGAAAAAAACCTAACACCCCCCACTCCGACCGGCACAGCGGTGATACGTTTTAGTTTTTCCATCTATAGATAAATACCAGAACTTTTAATGACTTTTTGAAATATCACGCGTAATAGCTTTACCGCGGCAGTCTCCGAGTGCGACACGTCTTTTTTTTTATGTAATACAGTTACGGAACGAGCCGACGGCCCACCTGGTGTTAAGTGGTAACCTCGGCCCATAACAACTGATGCGAATTCGGTCCTCCCCTACTAGGTACGACAAGACCCAAGGCGCATCGTATGCGTCCGTAACTCTGAGACGTGTAGGTGGAATGTCTCATGTGCCTGTAATTTCACCGGAAACCGCATCTTTCAAACCGGAACACAGTAATGCGAATGCTTCACTGCTTGGCGGCAGAAATGGGCATGGTGGCAGTACTTCCCCGGACGAACTTGGCGAGAGTTTTTTTCTATTGGTCGACATTTCATACAGCGATGGTCTAATATGTCGAAATCATGTAGCAAGACGCCATTATGGACAGTATGTTTAACTAAAATGACAGGCCTCACAGCTCAGTTGGTAGTAACCCTGCCTTCTGTCCCATGGAGGGTCGGATAGAGCTTGAACAGGCGTCAAACTTATCGACAAGTACGCGTGACCTTATGTATTGAATATTATTGACGTTTCCAAGCCATTTCTTTATGAATTCTATGGAAATACAGTTTTAGACTTTGACTTTGAATTAACCTTACAGGAGAACCCTTCGTCCGCCTGGCGGGACCAATTGAGCACCCAGAAGTGCGTGTGGGCCGATCAGCGTCCGTAGTATTCCCGGACACAATCAACGACTTGGAGATAGCTGAAGCGGAGAACGCAAAAGCCTACAGTCAACTGCGATACAACGACAGCAACGTGTTGCCGTACGGACGTGCTGTGTCGCAGGTGATAACTAGACCAAAAAGTTTGTCGGTGTAACCACAGCCAAACTATTGGTAGCAATATATTTTGAAGTCTTCTTCTAATTAGTTCGTCCGGGGATTGCCGCTATAACCACAGCCAAAATATAGGTAGCGATATTTTTTTAATGTTTTCTTTTAACTAGTTCGTCCGGGGAAGTACTGCCACCATACACATTCCCGTCACCAAGCAGTAATGCATTCGCGTTTACTGTGTTCCAGTTTGAAAGGTGAAATTACAGGCACTTGAGACCACCTTCATTCTTTTTATTTTTCATGTGACACAGTTACGGAATGAGCCGACGGCCCACCTGGTGTTAAGTGGTAACCTCGGCCCATAACAACCGATGCGACTTATCTCCCCTACTAGGTACGACAAGACCCAAGTCTCATCGTATACGCCCGTAACTCTGAGACGTGTAGGTGGAATGTCTTAAGTATCACTTGACACATGTCTTCGAATTATTAGTTCTAGGACATGTCGGTTACCTCACGATGTTTTCCTTCACCGTTTTGAGAACGTGGTATTGCGCACATAAATCTTTCAATGGAAAAACTCATAGGTGCAAGTCGGGGATTTGAGCCGGCGACCTCCGGATTGAAACTCGACCACCACGCTCTCACGAGATCGAAGTCATACTGTTCGTAGACTATTCGGGTTTGAAGTCAGGAGTCACGAGGAAGAATTTTTTACTGTTTTCAGGTAATCAACCAAAGCGGTGCTATACTGACAGCTGTGCAAATCGGATTGAGCACTAAGCTTTATGGGTCACCTGGAGATAACTTACAGGTAAGATTACCCCCTTTTTGAACTGCCTTAATTATAACCTGACATATTGGACTGACTGGCCTCACAGCTCAGTTGGTAACTTTGGCTTCTGCGCTGTAGGTCATGGTTTCGATTCCCACCCAGGACAAACATTTGTGTGACGAACATAAATGTTTGTTCTGCGTCTGGGAGTTAATATGTATTATACTAGCTGAGCCCCGCGGTGAGTAAGTCAACCCACGGGAACACTGCACTTTTCCGGGATCAAAGTAACCTATGTGTTAATCCAGGATATAAGCTATCTTGATACCAAATTTCATCCAAATCCATTCAAGTCGTTTGAGCGTGAATGAGTAACAAACATCCATACAAACTTTCACCTTAATATTAGTAAGATGTATTTACAAATAAAGTTTGTATATCAGTTTGTCTTGTTCCCATGATACAAGTTATGCTTAGCTTATTTTGGGGCTAGATGGCGCTGTGTGACAATGTCTATCAATATATTCAATAGTATGTTCACTAAAATTCAGGCAAGTTCCCTATAATACAGTTTCGAATCTCAACATAAGCAGTATTCGTCAAGAAATTTCCTCGAAGATCTTATTAGATTAATCAGTTTAAAATAAAATAGATTTATATAAAAAAAAACTTGTTTACTCTGATTTTCACAAAACCTCAAGTTACAAAATGAGATTTCGAATTGGCATAAGGATAACAGTACATCATTTTTAAGTAATTACGCTGTGAACCCTAGTTTAATAAATAAATAAATAAAAAACCTTATTTTCAGTTACACTTCGAAGTGACTAACTACAGAGAACAATCAGTGAACTTCAGATTTGGCGCTGTTGGAGAACTGAGATTCCTGACAGGCATCAGCCCTACTTCGTAAGTGTATAGATTTGTATCAGGGCTACCTTTGCTGGGACCTCGAGGTATGCACACAGCTTTAAGCCTATACCTTCCGTCATAAATAAATAAAATAAATAAATAAATTATCCAACCTTCATCCTTAGTTTGGACTAGGGGTTGCCAACATTTTTTAGGTTGAATATAGTATTTTTGAGAATACCTAAGCTTCAAAAAACTATAGTATTTTTTTGGAAAGATGGAAAAAAGGCAATGGTGTAAGTTTGTTATCTATTTTTTGTAAAAACTATATTTTTTTTGCACATCATGCATTTTTTAACAATTTTCTGTATTTGAAATCTGTGAAAATCTGAGCTCGAAATATAGTATATTTGTATATATTAGTTATATAATATTATTTGTTCTGTGTCTGGGTGTTAATATGTATTATATGTATGTAACAAAAAAAGTATAGAAGTATGTATATCAGTTGTCTGGTTACCATGTACAAGCTATGCTTAGCTTACTTTGGGGCTAGATGGCGCTGTGTGACAATGCCCACCAATATTATTATTAGGTTGGTAGTAGAAACACTAACAAATATTAATTTTCAGGCAAACCATACTACCTGGGCAGACGGTGAATGTAATAGTGAGTGCCAGCATATCGTCTACGGCCCAACCCGGTGCAAGGGATTTCATTACTTTCACCGCTTATGGTGAGCGAACGAAAACCAAACTATCACTAGTATATACAAATAAATAAAATAGGAGTGTCTGTTTGTAATATTAATATAACAGCTTTTTACTAAGTGCATATGGATGTATACATGGATGACACCAAAACAACATTTTTTTTACAATTTTTGTCTGTCTGTCTGTTTGTTTGTTCCGGCTAATCACTGAAATGGCTAGACCGATTTTGACGGGACTTTCACTGGCAGATAGCTGATGTAACAAGGAGTAACTTAGGCTACTTTTCCGAGGGGTAAAATAGGGGTGCGCGATAAAACCGAATTCCACGCGGACGAAGTCGCGAGCAACAGCTAGTAATAAATAAAATTGTAGTGTCTGTTTGTAATATTAAAATAATCGCTTTTTACAAAGTGCTTAAGGATGTATACACGGTACATATACCAAAACAATATTTTTTTACAATTTTTTTCTGTCTGTCTGTTTAAAGCTCTAATTTAAATATAAAAGGAGGATATTTTAAGGTGTTTAAGTGTCTGGAAGCCGGCTTTAATAATTAATTTTTTTTCAATTTTTCTTCCAAATTTGCCTCATCGAAGAGGGTATGTCAGTACCTTAACAGACAGACACGAATAATTTTACGTATATAAGTATGATCTTCCATCTCCAGGTGTAGATCAAGTCTCAATCTCTGCCTACATTTACGTGGTGAACCCCAGCGACAGCTCAGCAGACGTCTGGGCGCCGGTGATCAGACACAACTTCCAAGGAAGCTGCATTGGGAGACTGGGCCAAGATTGCGCACAGCACGTGTGGTCTGCTAGTATTATAGCGAGAGATGCTCAGGGAGGTTAGTGTGCAAAAGGATTTTTGGCAATGATACCATAAAAGACCCTTGAAGGGCCATACAGGGTTTGATAAACTCCAGTCTTGGCAAAAAACGGAGATTCTGTTACTTCGCCTAAAATTACGTCAATTTCTCAAGATTTAATACTCTTCGCAAGCTTATTCATTTTTTGCAAATATATCTTCTTTCCGTCTTTCTTCCGACTTCGAAAGAACAGTTTAAGGGATAAAAATAAATTTTGTCTACTTATTTTCGTCTTTCCTCTGACTTCGAAAGAACAGTTTTAGAGATAAACATAAATTTGTCTACTTCAACAGGTCTTCTCCGGCTAACTTCCTCCCCAATGGGACTGATCTATGACAGCAACTTCATATCAGGCACCAAGGAAGAAGTTGTCGCTACGTACCGAGCTACCTGCTGCGCGCCGCGGATCATGGTGACTGCGGTGGACTCTTTCGGGAACGTCAATAGCTATATCATTGACATTTCGAGTAAGTGTTTGAACTCCAAGTCAACAACTTAAGCTCGGTGCTCTTAATATATTGAATGGCTTCGTCCATTACCATTAAGGTAATTTACGTCATTTTAGACAGACAATGCTATGGATGATCCTACAACGTAGTTTGTGCATTACAGCAACCCACCAATAGCCGCTGCTCAAAAGCTCTAGAAGTTGTTTGAGAACAGTCAATTCTTGTGGTGACGAGAGTAAATTCTTATGGAACCGTATACTATATTTATGTACAACATCAACAATGATTTTTAATAAAAAAAATATTTTGCTGAATTTAGTCCTTTGGTTCGTAAATACAAAAGAAGACACAAAGGAGGTTAAATATTTTCTTCCGCCAAAACTGATCAGCTTTTCACTCTCATACACCACAGGACTGATGTATTCATAGAATTATGTGTTTTCAGATTACTTCTCCCCAGCAGCAATAGCAGCCATCGTGTTAGGTGTGCTCCTGGCAATCGCCCTGATAATCCTAGTCGTATATCTCATCTACTGGTGCGTGAAGAGACGGAAAGATTCACGCGAACTGCCGTACAGTACATCGTCTAGAAATATTAGTTAGATATATACACTAACCTGAAGACTAAGAACTTGTGGGTATAACAAGGAATATTTTAATAAACCAGCTAATTATACCATATAAGCGTAACTTCAAATCTTATGATTCATATTCTTCATATCTCATGATAGCAAGAACATGTGTCAGTCTGTTATTCATAATAGGAACTTGTTGATAGTCTCTTGCAAGTCTTAAGCCTGAGAACGTATTTTCTTCGATATTGATATTAGAGGTATTACTTGTTCCCCCCGCCAGGTTTCGATTGGAGCTGTTATTATTCCTCTAACGTATAGATAACCCCAAAGCCTTCACTTTAGCTACATTAAAGTGACGAGTTTGGAACTTGCTCAAAAAAGGGGCTGAAGGTTTAGATTTTGGATAATTCTTAATTTTATAAGTTGATTTATTTACGAAAATGTGATTAATAAGAAGTAGTATGTAATGAGTACTTATTTATGTTAAAGTTACCTTAGTTGACTTCATATTTTATTCAGGTTATACAAACATGGAAGAAGCATTGCAAATTAATGAATTGATCTAGTTAGGTAATGAAAAATTATAAAGTTGACAGATGTATTTTAATTTCAATTTTATGACCAAGTCTGATTCAGTGAAGAAAAGTTTCGTTCGTTTGGTAGACGATAATATCACGAAATAATATTTTCGTACAACGTAAAGTAGGAAGATCCCTCGCATAATACTCTTCTTTTCTGTTCTAAACCAACTTGAATCCGTCAGATATCAAGAAGTTCATAATGTGATAAAAGCAGCTATCACAGCGCAAAGAAAATTTAATTATATCATCAGATCTGAGACATTTTATAATCTGGACATTAGCATGTTTGTAGGCAATCATTAATTTGCATCTTTGACTAAAATTCATAAGTAAGATATTCTGCTCAACTACGTCAATTCAAATGTAGCGAATATCTTTCTGATTCTGATCGGAAGTCATTGTAATCCTGTTTTTTCGTATGATCAAGTGGCAAATATTATTGTGTTTTTCCGGACATTTAGCCGTGCATGCGCATAGATATTTGTGGATTTGATACAAATAAATTACAGAAGTATTTTCTTATATTATGATGTAGAATAAGATTCGCAAAAATCGTTATAAAGAAATGTTGCTATATACAGGAAAATGTTAAAAAAACATGACGATTGTTTTTGGAAATTAATAATTACTTAAGTGTTTTTAATAGTACGTAATAAATAGGACTGCTTCCGAAAACTAGAGTTATGGCCACAAATTAGTCTAACTTTAAAAACCGAATTAAATTAGAGTGATTTTGCAATATGGCGAAAGTAGAGGCATATCTTCTTCTACGTAGACCTGTTACTCATGTAATATTTAGGATGGTTATTGACGCAGGATTGACTTTTTCTCTTTCAGGCAAGAATTTAAAACCAAGGAAAGTGATGAATTAAGTCGAAAACAGTTCAAATCCAACACTACTCTTTATTGCAAAACCACAAAAAATAATAATATAACTATACGTAAATTAGAACAGCAAGTGAAATTATAACCGAATAAATATGAGAATCTGTAAATCGGAAGAGAAAAGTGACAAATGCGAGATATTTACCATTATTTGCCTCAACGTTCATAATCTCATGGAGATAGATATAGAAATATTATGCAAATGAAGACAAGACTGGAAAATCATCAAAATATGATATAACGAAGAATCACTCCTGTTCATTGGCGATGAAATCGGATTTTTCGCTTTAAAAGTAATTATCAATTATATGATTAAAATATACGGTTTGGCGGTAGCGGTCATGTTTTCAGGGGCAGTCGAAAAATACATTTAGTATTTATATACGTAATAATTTAACAATAAGAATTTTACTAATACGGGTAGCATTTATGATAAGACAAAAACAAGGAGCCATATTATTATCTGTGTATAAGTTATTATAAATTATATGAATAAATTAATACTTGATTATTATTTAGTTTTATTTATTTAAAATAGTAATATTTTTTTAGGTAATTCGTTTGGCGGAACTGGCTGACGGCCCACCTGATGTTAAGTGGTAACCGCCGCCCATAGACAACAGCACTACAACTCAAGTCCTCTCCACCAAAGACTCAAGTCGCATTGTGTTGTGTCCATCACCCCGAGATGGGGATGCTAAGTCTCATGCGGCTGTCATTTCACCGGCACCCACTCCCTTCCACCGGTACACAGCCAGGTTTATTAATAAACATTACCATTGGAAAACTTTTGAATTAATATACATACATCTTTTGATTTATGTGACACACTAATTAAAACTATTAAAGATTTGTGTCAAACAAAGATGTCTGTCTTGTATCTGGGTGTAAATATATTTTATATGGACATAAGTAAAGAAAGGTATAAGTATTCTATCAGTTATCTGATTCTCATAGTACAAGCTGTGCTTAGTATGGGGCTGGATGGCACTGTGTGAAATGTAATGATTTATTGATTTATTTTCAAGTGTAATTAATAGACATACCCTTAAAATGAAGAAAATACATCAAAAGAACGGGTCACGTCATAAATTATTAATACAGAACTGAAATGTCAAGTAACTAAGGCCATCCAGTTGATTTTAAATTGCAAATTAGTCTACTAAGCTGTGTGTGTGGTCAGCTGAGTAATATTATGTCCCTAGTACATTTTAGTTACTGGCCTTGAAGCTAATAAGTTTGTTTAGATGTGAGTTCCGTTACTTTTTGAATAGCATTAGAACTTATGCCAGGTGCATACTGGCACGTACTGCCATCGTACCCATTTTCTCCATCAAGCAGTAACACATTCACATTATTGTGTTCTGGTTTGAAAGGTGTGGTTGCCGGTGAAATTAAGGGCACTTTCAACCTTACTATCTCAGAGTTATGGAAGCATACAATGTGACTTAAGTCTTCCCATAAATAGATAGGGAACCCAAGTGGTTAACAATAATAATCATAAAAATACTTTATTTATTTATTTATTTTTATTGTTTAATTGTGGCCCGAGGTTGTTATCAACCTCAACACAAGATGCTCAATATGCTCAATCTATAGCTTTATAGATTAACAAGCACTAGACTAGACTGCTAAAGCAAAACCCTATAACACAACATAACCCCTATTTTGATTTTACTATAATTGGGTAAAAAAAGAGAAGAAGAATTAAAACAGACGTCCACTGCTGTCTGACAAGATTTAACTTTGACACTGTGTGAAATGTCTACCAATATTTATTTATATTATTTTTCTTATAGAGTGTTTCAATAACACAATATTATTGGATGTAAAAAAATTAATGTAAGTGTGAAAGAATTTTGTTATTGTTATTTCTATTTAATTTACATTTCACAATTTATTTTTAACCGACTGATTATTATTATTAAGTAAAATTACGAATTATTACGTATATTATCGATTTGCATGCTGTAAAGTAGAACATAGCTGTACTTTATCCTTTGCTGTCGTCTTTTGTTTACCTATGTTCCGCAAATAAATGAATTATGAATTATGTGTGTATAATAGACAGATATTACTACAGAGTCATACTTTTCTGTGATTATGAATGATAGTATGCTGAAATATCAAAAGCTTACTTAAATAAAAAGTCTTAGTTAATATCTTGTTAAATGACACAATAAGTATAAAAACTTTATATAAATTATTTTAGCTATTCAGCCGACAACTTATCAATGCTTTTATTTCGTGTTTTTAAATTATTTATCTGCAATGTTGTAGATTGCTAGTAAGGAGCATTGCTAAGTTGTAAACTCAAGGCATTATTTATAGCACTCACGAAAGCCATTCTGATGATCTTTATCACCTTTCTTATCTTGGATTCTAATGATAATGCCAATTCGGGTATAAAGCCATTCTCAAACGGTGCATTTTTGTAGGATTTGTACAAAAAAGATGTCATTTTTTTTTTCACTGTTATATAAACACTGCTATTGCACTTTTAGCGTCAAATACTATGCTTACACTTGCGTACTAGTCTTTCGGTGACTGAAATAAACACTAATAACGCAGTTATCGAAAGGAATTATCGAGAATTTGACTATTTTAGCACAATTTTGACAGTTCGGTCGCGTCGTGAAATGATAACTGATTTGGCTAGTATATCGACCTTGATACCTTGATATAAAAACCGCCTAGTATCCGCGAATATTGGATAAAAATACACTATAGTACTCACCTAGTCTTGTGACTTGCCCCTGGGTCGGCGTAGCAGGCAGCAGAACCGCTTTGTGCGTCAAGTCCTCTAAACTCAGGCCAGTAACAGCACTCGAAAGAAGCGGATTTTTCACTATGTTCTTGTTGATATGATCACCGAAACTTTTGTCAGACATGTTACTAATTTTTTTATTTGCCGGTACATGCGTAAAATTTCACGATTTCTCACATTTGTAGGTCGAAAATATTTTATTGAATTAAACAAAGTTACGTGTCACTTGTGTATTTTGACAGCTATAACATGACAAGTGACAAAGTGTTTACAAAGATGTTGGCAGTAAACAAATATCTGGAACTTGCATATTTACGATAATAAGGTAATTTAATTTTATAAAACTAGATTTAAATATCTTATTTTTCATTATCGTATTTAAATAGAATGATAAAATGCTTTTGGCCTTTATATTCAAAAATGGTCCATATTATAACTTGCACATTCGTAGTAAACAATTATATCTTGCTCTCCACGCTCAACCGAGTTGAGTGGGATCATGGTGTGTATGTCAATGTCAATCTCAAATCGTCTTGTCAAACAAAAGTTGTTTGTGTGTGCTAAACGAATCTTTTATTTACAGTATAAAACCATTATTTTTATTGTAAGCTAAAATAATGTCAGAAAAAACAGAAGAGCCCCCGCCACCGGTCAAACGTTACAGACGCAAGGAAAAGTCCTCAGACTCAGAAGAGGACATTGATAATTACGAACCTTATGTTCCAGTGAAGGAACGTAAAAAACAACAGCTTATGAAGCTGGGAAGAATCGGGCAGATCGCTGCCGAGGCTGCCGCTGAGACTAAAAGCTCCAGCGACAACGACCCAGATGATGAGAGTGAGTTTTTCTGTGATAATCAACACTTGTATGTCTAAAGGTGTTACTTACTTTTTTTGTGATAATGTTACGGAACGAGCAAATGGCCCACATGATGTTAAGTGGTAATCTCTGCCCATAACAACCATACCACTTGGGTCCTCTCCTACTGGACTCTCCTAGGTATGACAAGACCCAAGTCGCATCACATGCGCCGGTAACTGACACAAATGTCTCAAATACCTGTAATTTCTCCAGCAACCCACACTCTTCAAACGGAAACACAGTAATGTGAATACAGTACTGCTTTGCCGCAGAAATGGGTGTGGCGGTAGTGCTTTTCAGGATGAACTTGGCATTCGTTCTGCTGCTCTAAATATATAAATTAAGAGACTATATTTGTCAACAGCCTCACAAGAAGAATGGGGCCGTCGCTACAATGTCTCCCTTCTTGACCAGCACAGCGAGCTGAAGCGGATAGCGGAGGCCCGTGCGCTGTCTGCAGCAGAGAGGCAAGCTAAAGAGGAACAGCATATCCTGGAGAGTGTTGCGCAGAGTAAAGCTCTGATGGGTGTTGCTGAACTGGCTAAAGGCATGTAGTAATAAATGTGTAGAGAGGGTTCATTTTATTCACCCAATAAAATTAATCTTTTAGGAAAAAGGTCAGGTCTAGAGTACCTTAAACTGACGAGCGTGTATGAAGAATTTTATGAGAGACTAGCTTTTGCCCGTGACCTTGTCCGCGTGGAATTAGGTTTTATCACGCACCCCTATTTTACCCCTCGGAAAAGTAGCCTAAGTTACTCCTTGTTACATCAGCTATCTGCCAGTGAAAGTCCCGTCAAAATCGGTCCAGCCAAAATTGGTTATTTTAATATTACAGACACTCCCAATTTTATTTATTTGTATATGAAGCTAATAAAGTATGTCAGGATTATAGCAGATGGAAAACCGTGATCTCTACCTACCCCTCCAGGGTACAAGCATGACTTTATGTATTATGCTATATGGCATAATTAAATGATTTTCTTTATCTGTTTAATTTTTAGGTATGTATTATATTACATTATTGAGCAATTAATTGAGTCACATAGTCATATAGTATATTCACTAGTCCCCACATTAGGACTCCTTGTTCTGTGGGTAAGGAGAAAACAGTGTACAGGTCTTAGACTTTACAGGCACATGAGACATTCCACCTTCACGTCTCACATTTACGGGCGCATACGATGCGACTTGGGTCTTGTCATAACTAGTAAGGGTGGGCCCAAGTCGCATCGGCTGTTATGGGCCGAGGTTACCACTTAACACCAGGTGGGCCGTCGGCTCGTTCCGTAAATGTATTACATAAAAAAAAAAAAGACTATGTATAGACCTAACATTTAAGGGGGTGGATACTACCATAATAATAGGAAAGTGAATTAGGCAAGCGTGGTGAGCTATTTCGTTTTACCCTACTAATATTATAAACGCGTAAGTTTGTATGGATGTTTGTTACTCTCTCACGCTCAAACGGCTAAATGGATTTGGATGAAATTTGGTATCAAGATAGCTTATATCCTGGATTAACACATAGGCTACTTTGATCCCGGAAAAGTACAGTGTTCCCTTGGGTTGACTTACTCACCGCGGGGCTCAGCAGTATAATACATATTAACTCTCAGACACAAAACAAACATCTATGTTCGTCACACAAATGTTTGTCCTGGGTGGGAATCAAGCCCACGACCTACAGCGCAGAAGGCAGGGTTACTACCAACTGGGCTGTGAGGCCAGTCAGTCCAATATGTCGGGCTATAATTAAGGCAATTCAAAAAAGGGGAATATATATCCTGGATTAACACATAGGCTACTTTGATCCCGGGTAAAGTGCAGTGTTCCCGTGGGATTAGTCACCGCGGGGCGCAGCTAGTATTATGTCGTATGTTCATTAGGTATTCAGTATGAGCAGCCGATCAGGACTTCATGGCGCGCACCGCGGTGCATCCTGGCGCTGCCGGCGAGTCGGCACGACCGCGTGCGCACGCGCATGCGCATACTAGTCGAGGGGGAGGACGTTCCGCCTCCCATCACCACCTTCCACCACATGAAGTTCCCTAAAGGTACCCCCCCGCCCCCCCCTACACACCACAATGTATTACCCTTATAGGGGTGGTCGCACACACTGCCACAATGTAACAGAAATGACACTTTTATTTTTATTTAATTTAATTATTATTAAATAAATAAATAAATTATTATTACTTTTTTTACTGAATTATATTGTTGTAATGTTTGACTGGCCTCATAGCTCAGTTGGTAGTAACGCTGCCTTCTGCGCTGTAGGTCGTGGGTTCGATTCCCAACCAGGACAAACATACATGTTTGTTTTGTGTCTAGGTGTTAATATGTATTATATTATATGTATGCATTTACAGAGAAAAAGTATATAAGTATGTATCAGTTGTCTGGTTCCCATGATACAAGCTATGCTTAGATTACTTTGGGGCTAGATGGCGATGTGTAACAATGTCCACCAATATTTATTTTATTTATATACTAGCTGTGCCCCGCGGTGTTACCCGCGGTGAATAAGTAATCCCACGGGAACACTGCACTTTTCTGGGATGAAAGTAGCCTATGTGTTAAGCCAGGATATAAGCTATCTTGGTACCAAATTTCATCCAAATCCATTCAGCCGTTTCAGCGTGAAAGAGTAACAAACATCCATACAAACTTTCACGTTTCGCGGCTCTCAGCGCGCTTTATATAGCCACGGACGCTCAGGCGCGAGGCGTGTAGTACGTACTCTGTACGTTAAAAATGTTCGCCGTGATTCTTTAAATTGACATAACTTTTTTATTTATGAACCGATTGACATGAAATAAACACTAAATGTTAAGTGAAGCTTACTACAATATATTAGTGAAAACCGTATCTAAATCGAATAAGCCGTTTCTGATATTAGCGTGCACAAACACACAGACAAACAGACAAAAAAAATAATTAATTACAATTTCGGGTTCGGCATCGATATAATAACAACCCCTGCTACTTTTTTTTTATATATTTCCATTGTACAGACACCACTTTTCTACAATTTTATTATATGTATAGATTATATTCCTTACTTGAGGAATGATTGATTCCCCACACAAACTTTCATCCCCTATTAATTTGGTTTCCAGGTATCCTGAGAGGTCTAGAAGCTAAGGGCATAAAGGAACCCACACCGATCCAAGTGCAGGGCATCCCGGCGGTGCTCAGCGGACGCGACATGATAGGAATCGCGTTCACCGGCTCTGGGAAAACGCTGGTGCGTATTACAACTTACCGGGGGCCATTACACACAGCGCCATCTAGCCCCAAAGTAAGCTAAGCATAGCTTGTATCATGAGAACCACACAACTGATATACATACTTATATACTTTGTTTTGTAAATACATACATATAATACATATTGACACCCAGACACATAACAAACATATTCGTCATACAAATTTTTGTCCTGGGTGGGAATCAACCCACGACCTACAGCTTGGAAGGCAGGGTACCAACTGAGCTGTGGGGCCAGTCATACTCAGGCCTTTATCTCCGATGGGATAGTCAGAGCCTCAGTCGGCTACCTATCACCGCTATATCCCGCCATTGTTACCCCACGAATAACTCAGCTAACATCTTTCTCAGTGATTAATGGTTTAATTTGTTCTAGGTTTTTACTCTGCCCATAATCATGCTGTGCTTACACCAAGAGGTACAGATGCCTTTCATCAGGTTAGTTCATAATTCTATTCTATTCGAGTCACTGGTTATCTCGAAACAGTGTGGTGAAAAGATTAAAGTGCGCCTCAAAGAGGCTCCTTTCGTGCATAATAACTAACGGCCGTTGACCTGTCTTGATCAACCTATTACCGCTCAATAATTGAAGCCCGTGTGGTGTATATATATGTATATAATCTCAACATTTCGGCCATAGTGGTTATGGCAGGAGAGAGTGCTTTAGTGGTCATGGCGGCAGAGAGTGGTTTAGTGGTTATGGTGAGAGAGAGTGTGTTAGTGGTTATGGCAGGAGAGAGAGTGGTTTAGCGGTAATGATGGGAGAAAGTGTGAGTGGTTATGGTGGGAGAGATGGGTTTATTGGTAATGGCTGGAGATAGTGGTTATGGTGGGAAAGAGTGGTTTATGGTTATGGTGGGAGAGTGGTTCACTGGTTATGGCCGGAGAGTGGTTTATGGTTATGGCGGGAGAGAGTGGTTTAATGGTTATGGTAGGAGAGAGTGGTTTTCAGTAGATTTTCTTGAGATGGGCCATCATTAATTTTTTACTGAATCGTATTGTTTTAATAAGTAAACCATTTGTGTACAGAAACGAGGGCCCTTACGGGTTGATAATATGTCCGTCCCGCGAACTGGCGAAACAGACGCACGACATCATACAACACTTCTCTAAACATCTTAAGATGACCGGCAGCCCGGAGATAAGGAGTTGCCTCGCCATCGGAGGTAAGCAGGTTCGATTATGTCTCAACAGCAATCATAGTTTTTTTTTTATTTTTAATATTTAATAAAAAATAAAAATAACATTGTGTTATTTGTATATGGGCTTCAACACTTAATAGCGTGATGGCCTAGTAGTATAGACACTGAGTTTCAATCTGGAGGTCGGCGATTCAAATCCTATTCTATTCTATTCGACTCACTGGTTCTCTCGAACCGGTGTGGTGAAAGGATTTTAAGTGCGCCTCAACGAGGCTCCTTTCGTGCACTCGACACGTGTCTTCGAATTTTGCTTCTAGGACATGTCGGTTTCCCCACGATGTTTTCCTTCACCGGAAATTCAAATCCTAAGCTCCTATGAGTTTATTCACTTGAAAAATATTGAATGTGTATAGTACATCATTATTTTATATTTGTCTGTCGATTTGTTTTATTTTATGTTATTTACTAATGTATATTACTATGTTATTTACAAATTCTATTTACTAATATATATTAGAGTAAATAAATATAAACTTAGATTATTTTAATATAAAAAATAGTGTATTATTATTGTAACTAATATGTAAATTTTTATGAAATTAATGACTTTTTATAAAATTTCCTTGTCCTTTTTTTGATACGTTTTTTTAACATTGTGTGTATGTTTTTTTAGGTGTTGCTGTGTCTGAGTGTATGGAAGTGGTCCAAAGAGGGGTCCACATAATGGTGGCCACTCCAGGAAGGCTAATGGATATGCTGGACAAGAAAATGGTAATTTACCCAGCCTGTAATTTTCCACTACAGGGAAACAGCTGTCGATAAACGAGAATCTACTTAAATCTACCACTGTAGACCAATTCGGATAAGTATATCTGACATTTCTTAATTATTTTAGCTTCTAGTTCATCGCTTTGGGTTCCTCACGATGTTTTCCTTCACCGTTTTGAGAACGTGGTATTGCGCACATAAATCTATCAAGCGAAAAATTCATAGGTCTGGATTTGAACCGGTGACCCCCGGATTGAAACTCGGGGTCAGTACCACTAGGCCGACACGCTCTCGATATATAAGTTGATATAATAATAATCAAAGAATAAAGTGAAAATTAAAATAATAACACATGATTAAAATTCTATTTTTTTATATATCATTTATTCGTTCACAATTACTATTTTGCACAATACATTGTTAAACCCAATTTTTGCCACCTGTATTTTTAGATACGTAATGAATAATTCTGAAATAAGATATATTATATACTATTGGCAACGAAAGCCAATTTATTTAAAAAAAAAACAATCACCCAACCTAAAACTACTTGACCAATTATATAAATTAATTAAAACAGTGAATTTGATTTGATTTGAATAAGCAATTCCAGCTATACAAAGGTACTTATGACAATGACACAAAGGTACACGCAAAAGCAACACGTCCGAACAGCGCAACGTCTTGTAACAGAATGAACGCCAGTCCGTCCGCACAGCGCGACGGCTAGTAACAGAATGAACGCTTGTCAGTCGTTACTTCGGCTTTTATAGAAAAAGCCGATCATAACCTCAAAACACTGCTATCATTACAATAATCGCACCGCAGGTCAGGTTAAACGTGTGCCGATATCTGTGTATGGACGAAGCGGACAGAATGATAGACATGGGCTTCGAAGAGGATGTCCGCACTATATTCTCATACTTCGGGGGACAGCGACAGACTCTGCTCTTCTCGGCCACTATGCCGAGGAAGATACAAAATTTCGCCAGGTGTGGTATTTATGCTAACATTTAATTAATAGTAATAATATTTATTTACTATTAATGTCGCTTATTACAAAAATTTTAAAATATTGTCACATAATGTATCGAAAACCTGAATATTTACTAATGCAGTATTAAAAAAATCTTTTATTTTTTAGACAAATTAAAATCCATAAATAAATGTTAGTGACACCTTAATAACTATGTTAAAATTATTATGATAATACAAATTATATTTTCTACAAAACATAACTTGTAGAAAACCTAAATAATATTTGAGCTGATTTTATACCTACTGATTGTATACCTACATTGTACTTGTATTCAAGCAAATAAAGTATCATTTCAAGGTACCATACATATAGGTGTGAAATGTGTGGTTGCCGGTGTAATTACAGGCACATGAGACATTCCACTACTCATAGTTACCAACATGCTACTTGTATCTTACCTAAGTAGGGGAGGTCCAAAGGCGGAAGTTTACCACTTACCACCATGGTCCCATTAATTAGTTCCGCATCCGACGCACACGCACAGGTCGGCGCTAGTAAAGCCGGTGTTGGTGAATGTGGGGCGAGCGGGCGCCGCGTCTATGCACGTAAGGCAGGACCTAGAGCCGGTGCAGGGCGAGGCGCGCACTGTCCATCTGCTCACATGCCTGCTGAAGACTCCGCCCCCGGTGCTCATATTCGCCGAGAGGAAGCAGCACGTCGACGCTATACACGAGTATCTGCTGCTCAAAGGTTTTTTTTTTTTTTTTTTTTTTTTTTTTTTTTTTTTTTTTTTTTTTTTTTTTTTTTTTTTTTTTTTGACTGGACATTATGCTGTTGGCCGCAGATGGCCTCGACAGCGTTTACACGGGCTTTTTATGCTGCTCAAAGGTACGCGCGTAGATAGGTAGGCAGGTAGGTAGATAGGTGGGTAGATAGATAATAATAATTTATTGTCATATTTAAACAGTACAAAAACAAGATTCATGTTTTGCAAATTGTGACCACTGAGACCTAAACTTGTGAGCTTGTATTAGTAAACAGTGCTTATCCATCGGACGTCAAAATGATCCAGCAAACAGAATAAACGAAAATAGAACTAATACAATTCTGGTTAGTAATCTTGATCTAGATAAAAATGTTAAATTTAAGAAAATTTTAAAGTTAGCCGTAATATTAAACTAGAGATAGATAGATAGATGACACTTTATTGCTGACAAAATCAAAATAACAACAATCAGATAAAATGTACAAAAAAAAGCGGTCTTGCTTGGATCTCTTACAGACAACCTTTGGATGGACAAGAAATACTGGACTTTATGTGGGGCTTAGAGAGAGATAGAGAGACAGATAGGTAGGTAGATATGTAGATAGGTGGACATATAGTAAAGTAAATAAGTATATAGAGATATAGATAGATAGATAAGTATATAGAAATAGATAGACAGATAATCTATACAAATAAATAAAATTGTAGTGTCTGTTTGTAATATTAAAATAACCGCTTTTTACTGAGTGCATATGGATGGATGTATACACGGTACATATACCATAACAACATTTTTAACAATTTTTGTCTGTCTGTTTGTTCCGGCTAATCTGAAATGGCTGGACCGATTTTGACGGGACTTTCACTGGCAGATAGCTGATGTAACAAAGAGTAACTTAGGCTACTTTACCGAGGGGTGAAATAAGGGTGCGTGATAAAACCGAATTCCACGCGGACGAAGTCGCTGGCTAGTATGAAAAATAAAATAAAATAAATAAAATTAAAAAAACCTTTTAACAGGAGTGGAAGCTGTAGCCATTCATGGGGGTAAGGACCAAGAGGAGAGAACCCGGGCGGTGGAAGCCTTCAGGAGGGGGGAGAAAGACGTACTCGTGGCCACCGATGTTGCCAGCAAAGGTATGATATTGCAAGTGTTGCCATAATACATTCAATATACATGGAAAAGTCGATCAGTCATTTTGATAATTAGTTTTATATTAGCTTATAATTATTAATGAATAAATAAATTAAATATTTAATAATATATTAAGAGAAATGAATAGTCTGATTAAAAATAAATTCTTTGTCGTTCTCAGTTGGTAGTAACCCTGCCTTCTGCGCTGTACGTCGTGGGTTCGATTCCCACCCAGGACAAACATTTGTGTGACGAATATAGATGTTTGTTTCAATATGTATAATTTGTACGTATTTACAAAAAGTATGTAAGTATGTATATCATTGGTCTGGTTCCCATGACACAAGCTACGCTTAGCTCCCTTTGCTACTAGATGGCGCTGTGTGACAATCCACCAATATATACATGTCGCAGGTCTCGACTTCGCGAACATCCAGCACGTAATAAATTACGACATGCCAGATGACATAGAGAACTACGTGCACAGGATAGGCCGCACTGGTCGCGCGGGCGGCGAGGGCGTCGCTACAACGCTGCTTGCGCGCGCGCAAGACGACAGCGTGCTCAGAGATCTCGCGCATCTTCTCAGGGAGGCCGGACAGAAGGTATACATAATCTATGTACGGAACGAGCTGATGGCCCACCTGGTTAAGTTTTTTTTTTTTTTTTTATTATAGTTCCACTTAGCTGGACGTAACACTGTAACATTAAGGAGTTGGAAACATAGATTTTAATATAATAAAGTGTACGGCCTTCTAGAAGTGAACACTGCATGCATTATAATGATAATACGCTCTACTTAGAATAAATTTTTAGAAAGATCAAATACCTACTTATTAGTTAAAATTGAATTTTAAGTGGTAACCTCCGCCCATAACTATTACATACATTAACATTACATACTTATTTATACGAAGCCAGGGTGTAATTTTGATGTGAAACATATATAGCCGCACGTAAAACCGATTTCTGGCTTGGCGACGCGTCGCCACGGCATGAGCGCTGATTGGTCCGTTCAAGGTTACGACAAATCATAAACATTATTAGTGATGGGGTACTTAGTTTCTTACAAAATAATGTCGATGTTTCACATCTGCCAGGCGTCCCGTGACGGCTCACATTTTTTTATACGAAGCCAGGGTGTAATTTTTAATGTAGTTTTATGTATGTTAGCTTAAAGACGTTTTTCTATGGACCTAATTTGTAAATTTTATGTTGTCCGAAATAAAGATATTATTATTATTATATAACAACCGGTGCGACTTCGGTCCTCCCCTACTAGGTACACGACCCAAGTCGCATCGTATGCTGTAACTCTGAGACGTGTAGGTGGAATGTCTCATGTGCCTGTAATTTCACCGGCAACCACACCTTTCGAGCCGGAACACTACTGCTTGGCGGCAGAAATGGGCATGGTGGCAGTACTTCCCCGGACGAACTTGGCGTGAGTTCTACTGCTATTCTATAATGCATGCTTATATAGGAGCGGCGTGCTAAGGGACCTCGTCGCATCTGTTCAGGTTTGTTTTGTGGTTTGAAAGGTGTGGTTGCCGGTGAAATTACAGGCACATGAGACATTCCACCTACACGTCTCAGAGTTACGGGCGCATACGATGCGAGTTGGGTCTTGTCGTACCTAGTAGGGGAGGACCCGAGTCGCATCGCTTGTTATGGGCGGATGTTACCACTTAAGACCAAATAAGCCATCTGCTTTTGCCCTGAGGTAACAAATAAAAACCTACAATTAAAATAACAACCTCCTTCTTCTGAAGTCGGTTAGAAAACGAACCAACCTAGTTACTACTAATAATATATATACATATTGACTTCCTTATTTGACTCGCCTCATAGCTCAGTTGGTAGTAACCGTGCCTTCTGCGCTGTAGGTCGTGGGTTCGATCCCCACTCAGGACAAACATTTATGTGACATTTATAACATTGATGTTCGTTCTGTGTCTGGGTGTTAATATGTATTATATGTATGTATTTACAAAAGAAAAGTATATGAGTATGTATATCAGATGTCTGGTTCCCATGATACAAGCTATGCTTAGCTTACTTTGGGGATAGATGTGTGATATGTCAGAACAAAATGAAAAATAATTTGTCTACGAGTGATTATTTTCTCCCTAGGTGCCACCTTTCCTGTTAGAGATGATCGGGGAACCGGAAGTGCCCCTCGCGGACGGACAGGGCTGCTCCTACTGCGGGGGGTTGGGGCACAGGATCACAGGTACACACGTCTCTACCCCCCAAAGGGGTAGGCAGAACTTGAAATACACCATTCAACTTATGGGTTACACAATCATGAGAATGTGGAAGTGAAAGGTTACCTAGTAGTTTTTCTCCATTCCTCACTCTAGTAACACCTAGATACAGAATAAACATCTATGTTCGTCACACAAATGTTTGTCCTCAGCTGGAATCGAACCCACGACCTACAGCGCAGAAGGCAGGGTTACTACCAACTTATTTTCTTTTCTTTTTCGAGTCACCGGTTCTGTCGAATCAGTGTGGTGAAAGGATTGTAAGTGCGCCTCAAAGAGGCTCCTTTCGTGCACTCGACACATGTCTTCGAATTTTTAGTTCTAGGACATGTAGGTTTCCTCACGATGTTTTCCTTCACCGTTTTGAGAACGTGGTGCTGCGCACATAAATCTTTCAATCGAAAAACTCGTAGGTGCACGTCGGGATTTGAACCGACGACCTCCGGATTGAAACTCGGGGGTCAGTACCGCTAGACCACCACGCTCTCTTACTACCAACTGAACTGCGAGGGCAGTCCAGTCTCACCACATTGGTTCAGTAGTAACAGGCGTCGAGTCTGTTGCACTAAACTTAAGTTTGCCTGGAAGAGATTGCTTTAAGCTATAAAGCCGCTTATTTTATTTCACATTTTTATTATGTTCAACAAAGTGTTTTCTAACTTGTCGTAAGTTCCACTGGCCGTGTAACTTACTCAAGCAAACATACTCTATGCAAATAAATGATTCTGATTCTGATTCTGTGTGTCACCTTGTTACAGAATGTCCGAAACTGGAGGCGGTCCAGAACAAACAAGCTTCGAACATCGGCAGGAGAGATTACTTGGCTAACACTGCCGCTGATTACTAGATTAATTGTAAAGATGGCAACACTGGTCAGTGTTAGACGCGCTGCAGTGTTGCGGGGGGGGACAACATACAGGGGGGGTGGCGGACAAAATACAGAGGGGAACCGGGGGACAAAATACATGGGGGCCGGGGGGACAAAATACACGGGGGGCCGGGGGACAAAATACATGGGGGGCCGGGGGGGACAAAACACAGAGGGGAACCGGGGGACAACATACAGGGGGGACCGGGGACAAAATACATGGGGGGACCGGGGGACAAAATACATGGGGGACCGGGGGGACAACATAAGGACAGACAACGGCGGTATATACAAACAGCTATTCTTAAGGAGTATGAACAGAAAAAGGATAAAAGAAATTTGTTAAACTTTATTCTAGTTTCATTATAATATTGGTGGACAATTCACACAGCGCCATCTAGCCCCAAACTAATCATAGCTTGTACTATGGGAACCAGTCAACTGATAGGAATACTTATGTACTTTTTTGTAAATTCATCTAATACATATTAACACCCAGACATAGAACAAACTTTATATTCGACACATATGTTTGTCCTGGGTGGGAATCGAACCCACGACCTACAGCGCCGAACGCAGGGCTACTACCAACTGAGCTGTGAGGACTAAGAATATATAATAAAATATGATAATTAGAATACTTATATTAATTATTTGGTTAAATTAAGTATAAATATTGCTTTATTGAGAGAACTAATTTCGCTGAGTTTAAATAAAGTTAGGTTTATATAGACAAAGCCGCAGGGAAAGGTTAGTAGTAGAAGTAGTAGAGTAAGGACAATATAAAATAGACATATTACTCTGCAGTTAAATTTATTTATATAGTAAATAAAGTAATTATACTTACATCTAAGCTGCGTTAAAAAAATGTTAAAAGATTGCACGAATTTTATTATGTATTGCAATTTATAAATGTGATATGCATTCGCTATACATTATATATTCAGTGCAACTAAAATCTATGCATGACAATACATAAAATCATAATCCATAATTGTAACCATCACAGCTTGTGACTCTCGAATTTTGATTTTAATTATTCATATGTATTATTTGAAAAAATTTGCAAACTCCTTTTTGACGTGTCAACGTCTTATAATTCGATAGAGCCGGCTGCACGCACGAAAAAACATGACTCATGCGGCGTTACCTCGCTCTGAGGCGTTCCATGTAAGGCTTGTGCAAGTGCAAGCGAGAGCGCGGAACGAGCGACAAAGAAGCACAATCGGCCTTTGCGTTCGGCAGCGTTCGACATCCGTCTCTCTCCTACTTGAGTGAGCGATGCGTCTGCGTGGACAGCTGCTAATACTTACATTTACATGTTTTGATCGAGTATCAAGTGCATATATACATAAAAATCTATTAAACAAATGAAATTAAAATTTTCTTTTGAAAAATGCTACCATTCCATCAGTATTTTCTTAAGACGCCGACACGTTCAACTATCGTCAGTAAACCGACTTTACAGACAACCATTTTTTTTATTTATTTTTTCTAAGAACTAACCCTTCAAGCAAATAAATGATTTGATTTGAAGATCTTGAAGGAACACCAAGGTATGTCATTTAGTTAAGGTATATTTTTACATTCATAATAGAAAAAAACATGTCTTTAATCCCATATTTTTTAGAACTTACAAAGTGAAGTTTTCATCGAAAATAGTTTTCGACATTTCTTACTCATCCCAGAAAGTCTGAAATTTTGAACCAATCACAGAATAAAGTTTTATTGGGAGATCATCAATTAAGTCTTTTTTTCTAATTAATTATTTGCAATTAAGCGTTACGCTTCTAAACTATACATTAAATGTGTAAATTATGGATTATGTAATTACGTTAATACACATTTAAATGCTAACTATACAAATACATAATTGAGAACGTACAAATTCGAGTGTCTGTTGGTATCAAACATACAAATATTAAATGCATAAAACAATTTGTATCTGCTCTTAGTTGATTCGAAACAAGAGATGCCAGTACATTTCGGTTTGGCACCAACAGAGACAATTATGCATTTAGGCATTATGTTTTATGCATTATTCATTCGAAACAGAGCGAGGCGCTGGCATACGATACGGACGAGTGCTGCATAGTGGTACACTGAGAAGATTGTGCATATTTTAGGAATTTTAGCGACATCTTTGGAGCGGAGGGCTGACATTGAAGTTTTTCTACGGCCTGGAAATGAAATAAGTATTGTCGGACATTGTCACACAGCGCCATCTAGCCCCAAAGTAAGCTGAGCATAGCTTGTATCATGGAAACCAGACAACTGATATACATACTTTTTTTTGTAAATACATATAATACATTTTAACACACAGACAGAAAAAACATGTTCGTCACAAAAATGTTTGTCCTGGGTGGGATTCGAACCGACGATCTACAGCGCAGGAGGCAGGGTCACTACCAACTGAGCTGTGAAGCAAATCAAAAATAAATATCAATATAACATCACAGTGAGTCATGTTAGGAAAACTTGGGATAATTTACCTAATGATGGTGATAGGTTCGTGCGGGGATGCACTGCCACCATACCCATTTGTGCCGCCAAGCGGTGATGCAGTCACATTACTGTGTTGCGGTTTAAAAGGTGTGGTCGTGGGTTCAATTCCCACCCAGCACAAACATTAGTGTGACGAAGTGTGTTTGTTCTGATATTAAGTAACAAAAACAAAGAATATATATTTTATATGAGTGTTACCTGTAATAGTACTCCAATAGGGTGCCTCCCGCAAATAGTGTTGCCATATTTGTTCAGATAATCAGTGAAGGGCTTCGGGTCTAGATTCTCAATAATGTTCATACCCTGAAAATAAAATTTCCATACTGTCAGTGTTTTTTTATGTGAAACCTCTTATAATCTTTTTTTTTTATGTAATACAGTTACAGAACGAGCTGACGGCCCACCTGGTGTTAAGTGGTAACCTCAGCCCATAACAAGCGACGCGGCTTGGGTCCTCCCCTACTAGGTACGACAAGACCCAAGTCGCAACGTATGCGCCTGTAACTGTGAGACGTGTAGGAGGAATGTCTCGTGTGCCTGTAATTTCACCGGCAACCACACCTGTCAAACCGGAACACAGTAACACGAAAGCGTTACTGCTTGGCGGCAGAAATGGGCATGGTGGCAGTACTTCCCCGGACGAACTTGGCTAGAGTTCTACTGCTCTTAAAAAAATCTATAAGTGAACGAGAATTGAGAGTAAAATTTTTAGGAAACGTCACGTTTAGGCACATTTCGTTACATGAGAGAGAAGGAAGATATGACGTAGATAGAAACAGATAGGTATATATTCCAAAGGCGCAAAAGAGAAGGACGTATACACGATACAAAGCGAAAGAATGAGATATATAGTTATTTATGAAGTATCTCTTCTATCAGGGGTAAGATGTCACTCTAAGAAGTGATAGAAAGGAGCCCCTTTAAGGCGCATTCTAATATATAATCACGTGTATCCATGGAGTAAGGTGTCACTCTAAGAATTGATAGAAAGGAGCCTCTTTCTAATACATATCCCTTCACAAAACTGTTTCGAGAGTCCGGTGACTAGTAGTAGTAGTAAGTGATAGAAAGGAGCCTCTTTAAGGCATCTTCTTATACATAATACCTTCACTAAACTATTTCGAGAGTCCGGTGACAGTAGTCTTAGTAAGAAGTGATAGAAAGAAACCTCTTTAAGGCACATTCTAATACATAATACCTTCACCAAACTGTTTCAAGAGCCCGGTGACTGGTAGTAACATTTCACAACAGGGTTGGCCACAGCGCGACCTCCTCACCTGCTTATCCAGCCATTCGATGCTCTGATATATGGGCATCGACTTGTCCTTCCATGTGTAGCGGAAGCGAGTCCCCCAGTGGCAGAAGTCTGATGATATCACGAACAGATTCTGAGGGTCGGCCAAATACGGTGCCAGAATTGAACCGTACCTTAAACAAACATAATAATAACTAGCTGTTGCCGGCGACTTCGTCCGCGTGGAATTCGGTTTTATCACGCGCACCCCTATTTTACCCCTCGGAAAAGTAGCCTAAGTTACACCTTGTTACATCAGCTATCTGACAGTGAAAGTCCCGTCATAATCGGTCCAGCCATTTCAGAGATTACCCGGAACAAACAGACAGACAAAAAATGTTATTTTGGTATAATTGTACCGTGTATACATCCATATGCACTTAGTAAAAAGCGTTTATTTTAATATTACAAACAGACACTTCAATTTTATTTATATGTATAGATATACATATATATATATATCTACATCGTCGTTAATGAAACTCTCAAAACGAATAAACTGTTATGTATATACGAATTTTAGAAAGAAAAAAAATTGATATGTGATATTGTGAAATATTATGATAGGAATTAGTGAAATATTGTGACAGAAATATAATGAAATATGTGATATTGTGACATATGTACAGTGAAATTATGGCATAGAAATAAGAATTGTGAAAGAAATATAGTGATAAATTTAAGGTGCAATATTATGACAGAAATTAGTGAAATATTGTGACAAAAATAAAGTGAAATATAGTGAAATTGCTTTGAGACACTCACATGGCTTCTTTCTCCGGGGATATAGACCCAACCAGAATGGGTATGATTGTAAATCCAGTCTTATATCTGAAAAAACACATACATACATCAAGTTTAGTCTATATAATCTACATTTTACTTGGTAATATATATATACTGACTATATAAATATTAGTATCCATTGTACTTGGTCAAATATGTACTGAGAATTAACTGTTCTGACTTATTCCAACCCCAACCGACCTGAGGGGATGAAAAAGAAATCTTTCGGACAATGCGTATATATTTATTTACGTGGGTCATGGGTTCAATTCCCACCCAGGAAATAGATTTTGACAAATAGATGTCTGATCAGCGTCTAGGTTAAATTTTAAAAGTCATAGTATTATTAGTAATGAATAGATCATGACTAAGCCCAAATACCGCGTCCTACCCCATTTCCAGAAATACATAAAAATTAAAAAAGTCAGTTTTTATGTACAAAGCTGTATCTATTTATATATACACTAGTGAACCCTCCCCCTCCCCCCTCGTTATATCATCCCCTATAGTTAAGTTAGCTCTAAAATAATGTTTATTTATTTGGAACAGTAACAGTACATTTTAAATAGTAACACGATAATGCTTTCAGGAGTAAATTACTGTGTCGCAAACAAAAATTGTGTACATATGTATTCTATCAGTTATCTGGTTACCACAGCACAAGCTATGCTTAGTTTGGTACTAGATGGCGTTGTGTGAACAATAATAATGATAATAGATATTTTATTTTATTTTATTTTTACAGTTTTAGGAAATCTCACAGCTAGCTTAATGAATAGGTTGATAAATTAAAGGCTTAAGGCTAATTAAAAGATACCACAGATAAGTAAATAAGAAAAAAATCAAAGTTAAAGTTGTAGATACAAAGCTAAGTTAAATTAAATTAAATCAAGTGATAAATAGTATAAGTATATTCAGAACAAGAAAAATTGAAAGAAAGAAAGTAAGAAAATCATTTATTTGACACGCACAATTTTTTTTTATTAAATAATTAACAAAAATATACATAGGTATGTTCTTTTAATAATAATAATAATGTGATTAAAGAACTTTATTCTCAAAAAAAAAAAATTTCACTCAATGAGAAATAATAAATTATAACTAATTACACAATGACCGAGTCGGATACAGAATCGATATAACAAAAATGATTGAGCTATTCACTATTTCAATGTGGTTCAATAGTAATAGGTACATCAAGCCAGTAATCCAAGTACCTACCTATTTTGTAATAGCTTAAATTGGTTGCTAACTTGACGTTTGAGCTGAATTGTAGTAGTATTAAATAAAATAGTAGTAGTAAATATTTTATTTTATTTTATTTTATTATTTATTATATAGTGGGTCTTACTCCTCCATAACCTTCGCGATGTAAGGCAAATGCATCTCTATAGAGTGTTCGTCTTCGTCCGTCTGTTCCTCCATCCATTTAAACTGACGAGTCGCCTCCAGCTCAGCGTAGACTGCAAATTATTAATTTTTAATCATTAAAATAATTAAATATAAGTTATTAATGAGATTATCAGCGAATATATTCATGGCACGTATGTTAAAAAGATTTGATCGCTTGGCTGCACAAATGGGTATGGTAGCAGTGAATCCTCGCACGAACTTATCACCATCTTTAAGTAAATTGTCCCATTTTCCTAACATGACTCACTATATGTTATATAGAGCAGTAGAACTCTCGCCAAGTTCGTCCGGGGAAGTACTGCCATCATGCCCATTTCTGCCGCCAAGCAGTGAAGCATTCGCATTACTGTGTTCCGGTTTGAAAGGTGTGGTTTCCGGTGAAATTACAGGCACATGAGACATTCCACCTACACGTCTCAGAGTTACGGACGCATACGATGCGACTTGGGTCTTGTCGTACCTAGTAGGGGAGGACCGAAGTCGCATCAGTTGTTATGGGCCGAGGTTACCACTTAACACCAGGTGGGCCGTCGGCTCGTTCCGTAACTATATTACATTAAAAAAAAATGAGAGTATCAGCGAATAAGTTCATGGCACGTATGTTAAAAAATTTGATCGCTTGGCGACACAAATGGGTATGGTAGCAGTGAATCCTCGCACGAACTTATCACCATCATTAAGTAAATTGTCCCAAGTTTTCCTAACATGACTCAGTGATGTTATATAGTGATATCTATTTTTGAATTGCTTCACAACTCAGTTGGTAGTAACTCTGCCTTCTGCGCTGTAGGTCGTGGGTTAGATTCCCATCAAGGACAACCATACGTGTGACGAACATAGATGTTTTTTGTGTCTGGATGTTAATATATATTTACAAAAATAAATGTATAACAGTTGTCTGGTTCCCATGATACAAGCTTAGCTTTTTGGGGCTAGATGGCGCTGTGTGACAATGTCCACCAATATTTACTCACTCTGCTTGTCTATGGTGAGGTCGTAGAGCGGAGTGCGGTACTTATCCATGGCGGATAGCTCGCAGCCATCAACTCTGACGTGATGAGACGGACCCAGGATAAATATGCGTTTACTGGAATATATATAATAATACACACAATATACAAACATACAAAGAATTAATGGTGGCTCCCCCTGTATCAGGCAGTCCATATATATATACATATAGTAAACACTCACACAACGACAGGGCTGACTTGTCGGTAAGCGAAAGCTGCGCATGCGCCGCAGTAAGAGTAACCGGCGTGTCTGAAAATAACGATATTCCAATAAAGTTGCTGGGCATTTTTGATGTGAAACATCTATAGCCGCACGTAAAACAGATTTCTGGCTTGGCGACGCGTCGCCACGGCATGAGCGCTGATTGGTCCGTTCAAGGTTACGACAAATCATAAACATTATTAGTGATGGGGTACTTAGTTTCTTACAAAATAATGTCGATGTTTCACATCTGCCAGGCGTCCCGTGACGGCTCACATTTTTTTTTGTGATATAAGAGATAGAACGAGCTGACGGCCCACCTGATGTTAAGTGGTAACCGCCGCCCATACACAACAGCAATACGACTCAAGTCCTCTCCACAAAAGTACGAAAAAGCATACTTTTAACCAAAACTGTTGCAATTAATCAATCTAAATATATATTGGTGGACATTGTCACACAGCGCCATCTAGCCCCAAAGTAAGCTAAGCACAGCTTGTATCATGGGAACCAGACAACTGTAATACTTTTTTGTATATATTTGTCGGTTTCCTCACGATGTTTTCATACACCGTTATCAGAACGTGGCACATAAATTTTAAAAGCGCAGTAACGCATTGGCGCATTTCTGGATATGAACCGGCGACCTCCGGATTGAAACTCGGGTTCACCACCACTGAGCCACCAAGCTCTCTACCAAACATTGTTTTTAGGTTGTTTGTAAGTATGTATGTATGTTTGTTACTCTCACGCTCAAACGTCTGAATGGATTTGGATGAAATTTGGTATCTAGATAGCTTATATCCTGGATTAACACATAGGCTCCTTTGATCCCGGAAAAGTGCAGTATTCCCGTGGGATTACTTATACACCGCGGGGCGCAGCTAGTATTAGACCAATTACAGTACCTGTAACGGTTTTAGATGGAAATCAAACCTGCGACCTTTGGAACACTTACGGGGCAATAATTGCCCGGGCGGGGCCGTGCGTCAGGTCAGCTTTGGACAGCCACATGTCCAGCTGCCGGGACAATTCACTGCCTGGAAATAATAAATAAACTTACCTAGTATTAATGTCGTAGCTAATATTCCACTGGTCTCACAGCTCAGTTGGTAATCACTCTGCCTTTTGCGCAGTAGGTCGTGGGTTCGATTCCCACCCAGGACAAACATTTGGTTCTTTCGAACCAGTGTGGTGAAAGAAGACTATAACAAGATTAAAAGACAATTATTTCAATGGTTACAGACAAATGTTTATTATAGAAAATTACAAATACAATAATGGCGCTATTTTAGATTCGCCAGATGCAAGACCAGACTAAAATAAAAACTAAACATACATCAACATATTAAATTTCAAAACCGCCAGCTTCTTAGCTGTCAAAATTGTTGCAGTTTTAGTAGATTTTAGTTTAGCCTGGCGCTGACAGATATGACACTTCATCAGTCATCATTCTCAATCATTTTAGCAATCTTTTCCGACGCTTCCATCAATAACTTCTCACTAAACTTGGGAAACTTCGCCTCAAAGTCTGCTTTCAAGCTTTCTAAGTCCAACCGATCTTTCTCCAAGTCATCTAAGCCTTTCTGCGACTTCTCATACTCCTTGAACTTCTCCACGTCCAAGTTTGAATGCTTCTTTATATGTTCTAAGCCGTCTAGAGCATCGTTGACAGCGTCCAACAGTTGCTTGTAACCGCAGTCTTTGTTGTAGCCAAAATCAATGTTTTTCGTCTCCAGTTTGTCGAGGCATGCCTGTTCCGCATTAGAGAGATTTTGTAGCATATCTTGGGCGTCAGATGCGTCTATCGTTTCATAAAATCTGGAGCAATCACGGTTTTTCATGTCTATTAGTCTGTAACAAGGGGTGGTATGATTACAGTTTGTATATCAAATACGTTGCTTGAGACATTGTACACTATCAATAGGCCAGATTTAAACAGAACAAAATTATTATAAAAACTTATTATTGGCTGTATGAGTAATTTTAAGAGTTCACTTATTTTATAGGAGCTGTAGATTCTGTATGAAAAATAAAATAAGAGCCCAAGTTCTAATGGTATGTATATCTCTGTAATTATCTATGAAGTGCTGCAAATGCCCGGATGGCTAGCTAACACAGAAATCTGCCGCTAAGAACCTAACGGTGCTCCAGTAACTGTAATGAGAGCCAATTCCATTTTAGTCATTGCACAGTTCAATCAACTGCGTAGTCACTCAAAATCAAGCGTTTAGTCAAATGCAACGAAGTAAGTAGCTTTAAAAATTAGTATAAAATGTATTGTACTCTCTTCGGCACTGCTACTTACGAGGTAAGAGACACGATCATTTACAGCCAAATTCAGACTGACCCAGAGTCATCACTAGAATAGTAAATTGTCAAACTCCCTACATTAGGCTACTCTTTGTACATGGCATGGATGTACAGATAATACTAGATAATAGTACTCAAGATTGTTAAAAGGATCATGCTCGCGAAAAATAGGAAGCTCTCCTTTAGGAGTTTCTTGTCTGTTCCCCCATGGAGGATCAGATAGGGTTTTAACAGGCGTCAAACTTAGCGATAAGTACGCGTGACCTTATGTATTGAATATTATTGACGTTTCAAAGCCATTTCTTTATGAATTCTATGGAAATAAAGTATTTGACTTTGAAATTAATTATAAATTCTCGTAATGTCTTACCTTTTCTGTTCGACAACAAAAGATATGTCCTTCAACCGCTTATAGGTTTTATCCAGCACCTTCGTGGTTTCCAGAAACCTATTTGATAACTGCGCCATCTGACTGTCCATATGATTCTCCTCCCTTTCAACTTTCTCATCGACCAAACACTCCTCTAGCATGGTACGCAAAAAACTCGAATAAGCAATTTGGCATTCAGCATCAAAATCTCGCACAGATTCCGTTTGCAAAATCGTCGTATCAGCATCCCCGGCGACGGTGGAGTTTCTATTGAGTTTCGTACGAGGCGGAGCCTTTTCTTTAGTACTGGCTAATGACCCCACAGTTTTGGGGCGGGAGGTTGACGCAGTCGTCGATGGCCGCTTTTTCAATGCTCTCGTCGTGGGAGCGGCGAAATTCTTCTTTTCATCGGACATTATAATAAATTTTCGCGATTCGGTGTAAAAAATATCACAAATAGATGTTTGTTTGACGTTTGTTTAAAAAATAAACCGCTGTCATAGCAACTACGATTCGTTCGGAAATTGGCATTTTTTGACAACGTCATGTAAATAAAGCTCTTTTCCGAACGAGTATGACAAAAGGAAGGGCGAAGGATCGACCTTTTTAATTTAATTAAATATACTTATTATTAAAAAAAAAATAGCTATTTTTTCATTAATATCTTCAGAAAAAAAAATATAGTACGTGTACAAACAATAGATCTGTGAAAATTGCTTCATTGATGTTTACGAAAGGTAGGTTATACGTGAGAAGCTGCAAAAATAGGAAAACTGTGTTTGTTTTAAATATTTCGAGATTTTCCAAATATTTGTTAAAAAAAACCTCTACAAATTATTGCACTACACGACTGAGTTTAATTTTATTGACACTGAATTGACCAAATTGTAACCTTATAATTACAAAGGGGTCATCAGCCTGTCCTTTTTTTCAGGCAGTCATTCTATCTTTTATACTTTCTTTCTCGATTAATTTATGATTGTTGTAGTATTTTCCTTTTGTTTCCTTTCGAACTAAGTAAACAAAGGATAACTATAGTCAATAATGCAATCACACAAGAACTTCAAGACAAAGTGAACTTACCATTTTCGGTGTACCAGCTACCGGCATGGGATGCATGACGACACAACATTTCAGAAAATTGGTAAGAAATATCTAATAAAAAAAGAAACTAGAAATTATTCCGAATTTTCACCACACAACCACAAAACACTCCGATGTAAATATTGCATAGACAAATTATAATTGTAGATTAGGTATTAAATTAGCTACAGGTGTAATTCTTATTGTCGATGGTTTACATGTATTCATAGCCCTAGACCGTATTAGCTATATACTCAATATTTAGCACGCGATATTCAGTCGCTGTTTCAGATTAGAAAGATAATCTTGCTTTATCCTTAAAAAAAATCTAATTTACTGAATAACGCGTGCTAAATCTTATTGTGTAATAAGTCCTTTATTTCTAAGCATGATAAAATCTTTTGTTTTTATAGTGGCAATAAATTAATTATATTTTATCATTCATTCGTTTATTCAATTTGAGTGTGCCTGTGGGGTGTGCGTGTCACTGTCAGATCTCTGGATAGCGCATAGACTGATTGAAGCGGCGACTGCATTTATTTTCTATAGTTATTAAATTAAAACAGTGCATTTATTGTCAGATTTATGTATTAAATTTCAGATTTACGAAAACAAGTCTGGTACAAAAGTAACTTTCAAGATGATGACTACAATGGGTATGTAGATATTCCATATACTTACATAATTTATGTACAAAAAAATAGCTTATCACCGTGAAAAAAGTATTAGTTTTTGCTTGGAATTGCTATCTAAATAGATAACAACGTTTTTTATTACTGTAAATTGACCTGGAGTACCTTCTAAAGTATTAGATATATTGAATTTAGTTACATATTAGATATGGTGCAATACAGGGGGATACCTTATTGAAGGTGTGGGTTATTTATTGTCTCAAGTCTGTTAATATTTGCAGGTCGTGTAAACAGTCTTCTTCACCATGCATCTGCTGCGTTTAGCACAGCAACCACTAAGCCTAAGACTGCAATAGTCATGTTGAATATGGGTGGACCAAAAACTATTGATCAGGTATAAATAAAAATGTTGGTGGACATTTCTCACAGCGTCATGAAGTCCCAAAGAGCTTAGCTTTTACTTTGGGAACTAAAGAACTGATAGAATACTTAAAAATATTTGTTGTAAATAGTCACATATAATATTAACGCCCAGAACAGAAAAAATATACATTAGATGTGTATTTGTTCTGTCTGTGTTCTTATGTATAATATTTATGCAGTTGCAAAAAATAATATTATTTTAGCTTTTACCCTTTTATCCCCTTAGACCTTAGATTGCCATGTCTTTAAAAATTATTTTGACTAACTTTATTTCTTTTGAAATAAAGTTTTTGTCTATTGTCTATTGACTGGTTGTTATTTCCTATTTATTTATTTAAGAATTCAATGGAAATACTTTTTTGTCTATTGTCTATTGACTGATTGTCGTTTCCCATCTATATCTTTATGAATTGAATGGAAAATAACTTTGTGTTTGTAATGATCAGGTTGGTGATTACCTTCACCGTATCATGACAGACCGGGACATGATCCAGCTGCCGGTGCAGAGCCGCCTCGGTCCCTGGATAGCCAGCAGGAGAACCGAGGAGGTGCAGAAGAAGTATACCGAGATTGGAGGAGGATCTCCCATCTTGAAGTGGACCAATCTACAAGGTGACTATTGGAACTAGTTGGGATATTTTCAGGATTGTATCTGGTGAAAATTTTGTAGCATGGGTGGAGAATGCGACTTGAGTCATAGGACTAAAGTCGTATTTGTTGTTTTAAGCGGCAGTCAAAGTCAAAAGTCAATGTGAAAAACTTTATATCCATACAATTCATAAATAAATGGCTTGGAAACGTCAAATAAGAAATGGTTACCACTTAACATCAGGTGGGTCGTCAGCTCGTTCCATTACTGAAAAATCAAAGTGCCTATTGCTGTATTCGGCCATTTGCATAGATTTTAAATTAAAATTATGTGCAAAATAGAATCATAAAATTATAATGAATATAAATAAAGTATATTGACTATAATGTCCGTCATTTTTAACACATTTGATAGTATTATCAACTTAATTTTTTTCCTTCAAGTCAATCTTGCTAACGTTAAGATAAGTGCCAAATTTGTTTTGGCTTTCAATTTAAATGTACAGATATTTAATAACGTGTACATTTATTGTGTGCCTCACAGCTCAGTTATCAGTAACTATGCCTTCTGCGCATTAGGTCATGGGTTCGATTTCCGACTAGAACAAACATTAGTTAGATAAGATTATAGATGTTTGTTCTGTGTTTGGGTGTTAATATGTATATATATGTATTTACAATGATGTATATACATATGTATTCTCTCAGTCATTTGCTTCTAATAGTACAAGCCGTGCTTACTTAGTTTTGGGGCTAGATGGCGCTGTGTGACAATGTCCACCAATATTTATCTATTTATATTTTTATTGAATATTATTGATTCCAAGTCATTTCATTATGAATTCTATGGAAATAGTTTTAGACTTTGATTACCAGGTGTGGTGGCAGTACTTCTCCGGGCGGACTCGGCACAAGTTCTACTGGTTGTTTGGGATACGTAGGAAGTAACTTATTTTTCTTGCTTGTTGTTTTTTCTTTTGTAAATCTTATGTGTCCATTGTTGTACCTAAATAGATTTGTGTCAAAATAAAATTTCTTTCTTTCTTTCTTTCTATATACGTCAAGTTTTGTATGTGTTCCCAGGTGAGCTGTTGTCGGAGGCGCTGGATCAAATGCTTCCGGAATCCGCCCCCCACAAACATTACGTCGCGTTCAGATACGTACCGCCATTCACGGACGATACGTTCGCCCAACTCGAGAAGTGAGTAATATATACAAATAAATAAATATTGGTGGACATTGTCACACAGCGCCATCTAGCCCCAAAGTAAGCTAAGCATAGCTTGTGTCATGGCAACCAGACAACTGATATACATACTTACATACTTTTATTTTGTAAATACATACATATAATACATATTAGAATTAAGTAATCGTATTTGGACACCCGCGAGACAGGCTAGCCCTAGTGTGGGGTCCACAGGCATATTATTTACACGATTTTTTTTTGGAAATAAGTGATTTTGATTTGATTTGATTTGATATTAACACCCAGACACAGAACAAACATCAATGTTACAAATATCACATAAATGTTTGTCCTGAGTGGGGATCGAACCCACAACCTACAGCGCAGAAGGTAGGGTTACTAACCAACTTAGTGGTGAGGCCGGTCGCTTTATTTATTTATTTTTCAACAGAATCTACAGCTCTTACTTAAAATTACTTACTTTGTTCAGAAAGTATAATATTATATACACAGAGACGGTGTGGAACGAGCTGTTATATTCTCCCAGTACCCGCAGTACAGCTGTGCGACTACTGGTTCCAGCTTGAATGCCATCGCAGACTTCTACAAGAACAGGTAACTTAATTATATGTCAAAGTCAAGGTCAAAAACTTTATTTCCATAGAATTCATAAAGAAATGCCATGGAAACGTCAATAATATTCAATACATAAGGTCATGCGTACTTATCGCTAAGTTTGACGCCTGTTCAGACCCTATCCGACCCACCATGGGGAAGTCATTATGTGATTCTATTCAAGTCACTGGTTCTCTCGAACCGGTGTGGTGAAAGGATTTTAAATGCGCCTCAAAGAGGCTCCTTTCGTACACTCGACACATGTCATCGAATTTTTAGTTCTAATACATGTAGGTTTCCTCACGATGTTTTCCTTCACCGTTCTGAGAACGTGGTATTGCGGACATAAATCTTTCAATCGTTAAACTCATAGGTGCACGTCGGGATTTGAACCGGCAACCTCCGGATTGAAATTTACTTGTACATTTCAATCCGGAATCTTAAGTCTTACCGTGGATCATGTTTGAATAAATTTTTCAGATCACCTCCGAGCAATATAAAATTCAGCTTAATAGAAAGGTGGGCCACCTCCAGACTACTGGCCAAAGTGTTCGCACAAAGAATAGAAGAGAAATTGAACGCTTTCCCCGAAGCGGTCAGAAGAGATGTATTGATTATGTTCACAGCGCATAGTCTACCATTAAAGGTAATTTAACTATAATTATAAATGACCTGATTCCTTGTCCCTACTTCATCATCAGACCCTGATTATCATCTACTACCTATTCATCGTGTGTGGCCCAGTGGTACAGACCCGATTCAATCCGGAGGTCGCTGGTTCAAATCACGACGGGCATTAGTGAGTTTATTTTGCTTGATTCTTTGGCATCCCCAAAGTCCCAAGTTATATTACGCTGTCGCCCTAGCTGTATATAATATAATATTGGTGGTCAATTCACACATCGCCATCTAGCCCCAAACTAAGCATAGCTTGTACTATGGAAACCAAACAACTGATAGAATACATATATATTTTATTTCAATACATAAATGTAATACATATTAACACTCAGATGCAGAACAAACATCTGTATTCGTCACACAAATGTGTGTCCTTAGTGGGAATCGAACCCATGACCTACGCAGAAGGCAGAGCTACCAACCGAGCTGTGAGGCCTGAAACGAACTCGATGCTTCCAGGCAGTATCCAGAGGCGACACGTACCCGTCAGAAGTCGCAGCTACAGTTTCCCTAACGATGGCCGAGCTAGGAGTCTCCAATCCGCACAGGCTGGTGTGGCAGAGCAAAGTGGGACCGCTGCCTTGGCTCCAACCGTACACCGATGACGCTATTAAGGTGAGACATAAACCGGTGACGCTGTTAGGCATGCTAATAAACCTGTGACGCTATTTAGGTACAATAAACCTGTGACGCTATTCAGGTATAATAAACCTGTGACGCTGTTAAGGTATAATAAACCTGTGACACTATTACGGTATAATAAACATGTGACGCTATTTATGTATAATAAATCTGTGACGCTATTAAGGTATGATATACCTGTGACGCTATTAATGTATAATAAACCTGTGACGTTATTAAGGTTCAGATTCAGATAAATTTATTGCGAAAATGGGTATACATCATTAAAAATACACACAATATACATTTAAACTAAAATATATGATCCATTAGGTATAATGATATTCAATTCAATTCAATACATTTATTGCATATATGATCTGATGATGATATAATATGATCCATAGGTATAATAAACCTGTGTTAGGTTATTAAATGGTTGAAACTATTAAGATAAGCCAATGAACCGGTGACGCTATTAAATAAAACTTCTAAACCAGTGACGTGGTGAAGGTTACCTTATAAATCTGTGACGCTATTAATTAAATCAATTCAAACTTTAATCAGTATCGCCTGTAATCAACGGGGAAGGCGCGTGAAACCGCGCGGCACAGCTACTCTGATATTATAATGTTTGGTTCCAGGCGTACGCGAAGAAGGGTGTCAAGAACATGATTCTGGTTCCGATCGCGTTCGTGAACGAGCACATAGAGACGCTGCACGAGCTGGACATAGAGTACTGTCACGACCTCGCCAAAGAGGTGCGTCACCATAGACACAATGTTTATTATGTATACATCAATTGACGACGAGATAATAATAATAATTATTATTATTAATAATAATAATAATTGTAATTATAATAATATATAATAAATCATTTATTATATATATCATATATAATTAATGTTATTAATAATAATTGTTATTATAATATAATAATTATTAGCCTCTTAGCGTTGCCTTTGGCTCCACCAACGCCTTTTAAAGGATCGGGTTAGGACCCGGGTTATAAAATAATTGAAGAATTGATAATAATAGTGATTATTATCTTATTATTATTGGCCTCTGAGTGGTGGCTTTGGCTCCACCAACGCCTTCTAAAGGACCGGGTCAGGTTCCGGAATAAAAATAATAGAAGGTCATATCCCATACATTGCCCGTCTACGAGACCATTTATTTTCGACTACCACAGAATCCTAGATATTTATTATAAACACAGATTCTGTGGTTGTACCACAGAATCCTAGATATCTTCGCACATTGTTATATCATCAGGCATTCATCTATCTCCGTGTCTTTTACACGCCAAGAGGTCTATAATGAGAAATTCAATTTACTGTTATTAATAATATTTTGAATGTTATTAATGGTGCACTAAAGGAGCCTCTTTGAGGCTCACTTAAAATTCATTCACTACCGTCACAGGAGTCACTGGTTCGAGAGAACCAGTGACTCGAATAGAATAGAATTAATAATATCAAGTATAATTATTATTGATAATAAAAAATGTGAGCCGTCACGGGACGCCTGGCAGATGTGAAACATCGACATTATTTTGTAAGAAACTAAGTACCCCATCACTAATAATGTTTATGATTTGTCGTAACCTTGAACGGACCAATCAGCGCTCATGCCGTGGCGACGCGTCGCCAAGCCAGAAATCTGTTTTACGTGCGGCTATAGATGTTTCACATCAATAATTATTATTGATAATAAATTTATTATCAATAATAATTATTATTATTGATAATAATAATTAGTAATAATATCAATAATTATTATTATTGATAATATTAATTATAATTATTAATAACAATGTTTATTATTCAAACAATTATTTTGATCTCAATATTGTTTTTAACGCCAGGCGGGGGTTGGTCAGATAGAGAGGGCGGCGGCACCAAACGACCATCCGACATTCATAGCCGCCCTAGCGGAGGTGGTAGCCGCGCACCTCAAGGCGGGGCCTCGAGTCTCCAAACAATTCCTAACTAGGTAAGTGACTGTTTGCTGTTCGTTTACATACAGGACTAGCTGTTGCCCGCGACTTCGTCCGCGTGGAATTCGGTTTTATCACGCACCCCTATTTTACCCCTCGGTAAAGTAGCCTAAGTTACTCCTTGTTACATCAGCTATCTGCCAGTGAAAGTCCCGTCAAAATCGGTCCAGCCATTACAGGGATTAGATGGAACAAACAGACGGACAGACAAAAATTGTAAAAAAAAAATTGTTTTGGTACCGTGTATACATCCATATGCAATTAGTATAAAGCGGTTATTTTAATATTACAAACAGACACTCCAATTTTGTTTATTTGTATGGATAGTGGCATACCCACTCTTAATAATCGCTTACACTTGTACTAAGCAACGTTAGACTGGCCTCACAGCTCAGTTGGTAGTAACCCTCTGCGCTGCAGGGCGTGGGTTCGATTCCCACCCGGGATGTTTTTCTGTGTCTGGGTGTTTTAATATGGTATTATATGTATGTATTTACGCAAATGTTTGGCCTGGGTGGGAATCGAACCCACGACCTACACCGCAGAAGTTACTACCAACTGAGGCCAGTCTAACAGAAACATCATGTTATACATAATTTTTTTGTTGTTTTTAATTTTTGCATTATTTTTCGTTTTTAACTGTGTCTTGGACTGAATAAATTTTGTTTCTTTCTTTAATTAAGAATTGTTTGTATGTCTGTTTGTTGCAGATGTCCGCACTGTGTGAGCCCGCGGTGTCACTCGTCAAAGGAATTCTTCAAACAGTTATGTGGGGACGCTGATTTATTATCAGATAGAGCTTAAACATTCATTATATTATATATAATATATTATATTATATACACTGACGTCCTTTAACTAAAAGGCCGTTAAGACCAAATTGTTGTTTCTGAGATATGTTCAGAGAACTCTTTTTAATTCCTTTTAAATCCATCACTTAACGGCCAAAATTTTTTTTGTTATATCTCCGGAACTAATTATAATTTACAAACGTTTCACAGACAGAAAAATAGAGAATTTTGAACTGTATCGCTTTCTGTTAAAAAGTCAAAATTGACCTTTTGAGGGTTAACGGCTTTCTAGTTAAAGGACGGCAGTAACCGGCCTCACAGCTCAGTTGGTAGACCCTGCCTTCTGCGTTGTGGGTCGTGGGTTCGATTGTCGCCGAGTATGCACATTTGTGTGATGTTTGTTCTATGTCTGGGTGTTGATAGTGAAAATATATGTATTTAGTAAAACAAGTATATAAGTATTTATATCAGTTGTCTGGTTCCCATGATACAAGCTTAGATTGGGCGTAGTATAATATATTAAAAATTCAATTTGTATGGAACATAAAGATAAGAACGAACTCAATTTCAAGGACTCAAAAATAATATAATATAGAAGTCATACGTCAGTTTTCGGTGATATCAATCGAGGCTTGCGATCTGTGGGACGTGGGTTCGGTTTATATTTCTTTCGGATCAAGTGTCGCTTCCAAGTATTTTTTTTATTCTATTCTATCAGAGTCACTGGTTTTCGCGAACCATTGTGGTGAAAGGATTTTAAGTGCGCCTCAAAGAGGCTCCTTTCTTGCACTTTATTTTTATGTGATACAGTTACGAACGAGCCGACGGCCCACCTTGTGTTAAGTGGTAACCTCTGCCCATAACAACCGTCGCGACTTGGGTTCTCCCCTACTAGGTACGACAAGACCCAAGTCGCATCGTATGCGCCCGTAACAGACGTGTAGGTGGAATGTCTCACGTGCCTGTAATTTCACCGGCCACCACACCTTTCAAACCGGAACACAGTAACGCGAAAGCGTCACAGCTTGACGGCTGAAATGGGCATGGTGGCAGTACTTCCCCGGACGAACTTCCTTCCTTCGTTCCTTCGTAGTTTCAGGGTGAGTCGGCATATGGGTTGGATCCTCCCATACCTAAGTACGGGAACACCCAAGTTGTATTGCTAGACTGGGAATACTTATTGGGAGGTGCTGGATAATGTGTCATTTTGTAATTATGAGTAAATAAATATAATAAACGTTTTACCTCATATTTAGCATTTATTTGTAATTAATAGATAAATATATAGTTGGCTAAATAATATTATGTTAATTTTTACTATATCAACGGTTTTTAATTTCTGGTTTTGTTATAAATAAAGATTGTTTTGACTCTAAATCTGTTTCTTTTTTATAAAACTAACTTTTTGTTATCTCTCTCACACTTTAGGCGACAGACACTTCGTCTCTGTCTCCTAAGATATTAGGGGTTTCTTGGCTGTTCTTCTTGGAGGGTCGGATAGGGTTTGTACAGGCGTTACACTTAGCGATAAGTACGCGTGTTTTGAATATTATTGACGTTTCCAAGCAATTTCTTTATGAATTCTATGGAAATAAAGTTTTTTGACTTTGACTTTGACTATTTATAAAAAAGTATATAAGTATTGTTTGGTTCCCATAGTACAAGCTATGCTTAGTTTGGAGCTAGACTTTTTTTATATGAAAAATATTTTCTTGCAATAACATAAAGAATAAGAAATTAAACTTAAATAAACAACCAGGAATTAAAATGAGTACCAATTTGTATTGTTATCATTAATTTCATTTATTTATTTCTTTTTGATACATTTATGGTACACTCGGAAACGTTTACTTTATATATATATTTATTGTATTATCTTTTTAATGAGTTTCTCTTGCTATCTTGTCCAAGTATCGGCGCAGCCCTTTGGACGCGAGCAAATCCTTGATGGCTTGTATCACTGTGTTGGCGTCTAACTCGTACAGCACGGACGACGCTCCTGTGCGAAATTTGATTGTTTTCGGCTCTGAGGGAGTACACGTTACTGGTAATATGCTAACAACCTCACAGGGTTAAGGTGTCAAGTGCAGTAGAACTCACGTAAAGTTCGTAGGAAGTACTGCCACCATTTCTGCTGGCATGCAGTAACGCGTTCCCGTTTGAAAGGTGTGGTTGCGTGTGAAATTACAGGCACGTGAGACATTACACGTCTCAGAGTTACGGGCGCATTACGATGCGACTCGTCTTGTACCAAAGTAAGGAACCAAGTCGGATTGCTTATAATGGGCAGAGGTTACAACTTTAACACCAGGTGGGCCATCAGCTCATTTTGTAACATTACCACATAAAGAAACACATTTTCAAGGATAATAATCATTTCGTCAATACTTGGTTGAATCAGCGACCTCTAGATTGAAACTAGGTCTGTGCTTATTCACACGCAAATTAGGATTGTCTTCAATTTTAAGCTCATTGCAGGACTCGAACCCGCGACCACTACTCTAAATTACGTAATCAAACCGACGACTTACTGATTTCCTTGTCGTGAGCCCTAAAAACACCGCCGGCGAGTTTCTTCAAGCCATACTTCATCAATTTTATAAAGTCGCGTTCATTTTTCTGATCAAATTCCTTCCGTGAGTTATTGATGCGTTCTTGATATATTATTACGTTATTTTTGTATTTAACATTTTCCACATGATTTCTTGGTATTTTCTTAATATTTTTGTTTCCTTCGTAAGTCTTAAGGTCTTCTTTTGGTATATTCGTCATATTTTGGGCGAAATTCGCTAACTTGTTAGGTATCACTTTGTGAATGCTAGACTGGTTATCATGTTTTCGAATTTGTAGAATGACGAAAGCTCCCGAAATTTGGAATAGGACAACGCTTATACCTAAAACATACATTTCATTTAAGTGACGGAACGAGCTGACGGCCCACCTGATGTTAAGTGGTAACCGCCGCCCATACACAACAGCACGACTCAAGTCCTCTCCAAAGTATGAGATGATTCGTCGCATTGCGTTGCGTCCATCACCCCGAGACGGGGATGTTACGTTTCATGCGACTGCAATTTCATGAGGCAAAGTACTACTTGTGTGTTCCCATAGTAAAGACAAGCTTAGTTTGGTACTGGACGGCGCTGAGTGAAACTCAACCAAAATTAATTAATATGTAATGAATATGTATAATAATATGTATGAAATCTTTGATATATTTTGTTTTAATAGTAAATATATGTGAATAACACATAGATTTACTCCTTTTTTTCTCATTCCCTGAAAGGGTAGGCAGTCGGTCCATTTTCACCGCGAGGTTTACAATGGAGAAGCAGACATGACAAATGTTGAGCTCATCGCCGCCACGGCTTTCCCACCAATATCAATGCTTAACTTTCTTTTTTTTAAAGAATAAATGGTTTTAGCTTACTCAGAACTAACACTTTCATTTTTAATGTTACTTCCCTTAATTAGAAAATTAAATTGATAACATTAATTACACAGATTTCTAATTATTTTAGCATGAATTTATTTGGCAATAAAATTTTATTGGTATTAGGAATTATCGTAATAAATACAGCTTAATTTGTATATTTCTTTATTCATACAACAAAAAATTCAAATTTTGACATATTTTTTCAAAATTACTTACAGTACTTTTAAATCACTATTAAGTACTTCATACATGTAATTTTCAATTACTTCTCGATTCACTTATCATACCGAATGAAATATCGAACTCAAGACTCTCAGACCAGAAGCGACAATATAGAATTTCTCGAACATTTGACAATTCTCAATAGCTAATATTTTTACGATATCTTTATTAAGACTATCGTACTTTCGTTCGATTCTGGTAACAGACTACAACTCTTTGACTTATGAAGAAAAATTTTACTTAGAAAAAATACTTATTACTAATCGCAGACTGCTAATTAGTTTGGACGAAGCAAATCAAACGGATATCACAAATTTGCTTAATTAAATTAACTCTAAAGGTGAGTCAGAATTAGTTACTGGGAAAATGACTCTATACAACACGCATAATAATAACAATGGTGGACATTTTCACACAGCGCCATCTAGCCCCAAAGTAAGCTAAGCATAGCTTGTATCATGGGAACCAGACAACTGATATACATACTTATATACTTTTTGTAAATACATACATATCGACACCCAGATACAGAACAAACATGTATGTTCGTCATACAAATGTTTGTCCTGGGAATCGAACCCACGACCTCCACAGATGGCAGGGTTACTGCCAACTCATGAGGTCAGTCAAAAATATTAAAATATTTAGTGCAAAATTTTAGAAATTTCTTTTTTAATTTAAATCCAATATCTTAAGTTATAGTTTTATAAAGGCCAAATAAAGGCTTAAGAATATAAAAAAAACACTCAGGTCATTGAACAGCCATTTAGTGTGGTCGACGGTAGCGACTCAACGCCTGGAATCGAACTCTGGATACTCAGATAAAATTCTAATTCTGACTTAACCATTAGAAGTAGGAATGAAATAAAATCACAATAAAGCACCGACATAGTCAAGTATATAATACAAGTATTTACTACATAGAGGTTATTGGTACTATTACGCTAACGACCTCTTAGGGGTATCTTGTGTAGATCACTACTAACAAATTTTGTTCTGCAAATTCAGAAATTGATTATTTCGATATATTGAGGTCATTGACTTGAGTTTTAAGGCCATTGACTTTTATTAAAGTAATTGTTACGGAACAAGCAGATGGCCCACCAGGTGTTAAGTGGTAACTAACAAGCAATACGACCAGCCTACACTTTGGTAAGAAAAGACCCAAGTCGCATTGCGTGCACCCGTAACTATGAAACGTGAAGGTGGATTGACTTAAATTTGAAAAATATCGCAATATATTAATGGATTGCAAAATGAGACTTAGAGAAATTTCGGCCTACCCTCTTAATGGAAAAGGGTGGATATACTAATGCAAATATAAATGACTAAATTCTGAAAATTCCTTAAATATTACTACATCCAATTTTAAATACTTATTTTTTAAACAATATAGCTTGAAAGTAAATAAATAAGTATGGCATGTAAAAGTATACTTAAGTGAGACTTGAAGTTAGTATCGACTATTACTAAGGACTATATACACTTGGTCCAGGGTATTAAAGTTAAGCTTAGATCACATAATACTTATCTAAACACGATTAAAAATAAAGTGCGGTGCGATTTTTGTATACGACACGAAATATACGAAATTTCTTTGACAATTCTCGTTATTACAAATATTATGACAATTTTTCTTCATAGCTGATTTCAATTGGGGTCCTATTCCCGACTCAATGCGAGATGTATTTTTTTTTGTTTTATTGAGCCCGAACAAACAATCGCACCATAATAGTAAAATTATATAAATCCGAATAAATAATTATATAATAAATCTTGATGCTTATTTACAGCTATATATTTCTAGTCAGTTCCCTTAATTATATGTAGTGCATTCCCTAAATATATATGCGAAGACAGAATAGAGAATTAGGGAAAAAAATGGATCAGTTTTTTAATATAAGATAAGATAGTTAAGTACTATATTCTATTCTTTATGTTAATATTTTGCTCAAATTTTGATTATAATAATGATGTCCAAATACTTATGTAAAAATACGACCAGTTTTGCGACCACTAATTAATCTGAATCACCATTTTAATAATAACCATTATAAATAATATAATTAAAATATGTACCATAAATTGTATGAAATAAAATAAAATTATTATTATTATTATTATTTTAGCATATCAATTTGAATAAATAATTAGTGAATACAATACAATATTTAGGGAAACATTTAATTATAAACTAAATTATATCTACAATGGATAGTGTCAGTCATTTGCAATGGTTTCACTTACATATGTCAAAGTATATGTTGATACTGTGTAAGGGACATAATTCTGGGTCAATTTTCATTTTTTTTTATGTGATGTAGGTGATAAAACGAGCTGACGGCCCACCTGATGTTATGTGGTAACGACCGCCCATAGACAACAGCAATCTGTTATAATCTCGTAACCTTTGAGGGTAGTTTTGAGAATTCCGCTATCAGTCTGCAACAGCTATTTGGTTCTAGCACATATTGTCAAATTAAATTTTAAATTGAGCATAAGACGTCACAGAGTTCTTCGCTGGCGCTTTGTTTCAAGAAAATAACTTCATATTTAATTTTAGGGTTCAACTAAAAGATTTGGTTGTAATGACGGATTTACACAACTGAAGTGTTCCGTAGCGTTTCAACATAGAAGCCTGTCGGGATTGCAAACAATAACTTGTATCTACTATATTATATATGTATTATATTATATGGAAATTAACTTATATTTGGCTATAAAAGCTAAATAGTAAGTGAATTTCCAACAGCCAGACAACATAATGATTAACTTATGTATATATAACGAGAAATAGCGAGGCCTGTACTACGCGGTTAATCTTGAGTCAGCAGGAGTACGTTTATATAAAAGAAATAAAATAAATAGCAATATTTTTGGATGGGCATTAATCTAGGCACCTAACTTATTCATCATGAAACTAGAAAAAAGTTTTTGTATCCTTAGTACTTATATCTCTATTTATTTTTGTTCCAAAATTTAGATTTTAATTATGTATTTTTAATGTGAACTAGTCATTTAGTTAGTGCAGTGGAGCGTCCATTTTGCAATGCCCGAAAAAGGCAATTAAGTCCAGCACCAGATTATCTGTAAGACCTTATAGTACAATTAGTCGGCAAATAAATTTTGTATTTATAACTGTGTAAATCCGTCATTATTCCAATAGTCAATAGAAAAATCCTTTAAAACTCATTCAAATTGAGCCCGTGAGTAGCAAATGTACAGAAAACTACGCTTCAAGGATTTCCGCACACTGAATCGGTCAAAACATATTCGTCTCTTTACAATCTCAGCAAGATGGCCGCCGAACACAAGATGGCGGCCGCACACAAGATGGCGGCCGGTGACGTCACTGGCGCGCCACATTTAAGGTTATCATGAGGGTACAGATTGGAAGGCAGCGGTTCTTCACCCGTCCTGCAGTACTCTTTTCTAGCCTGAAAAATGTATAAGCATACATAAATAATGGTGGACATTGCCACACAGCGCTATCTACCCGCAAAGTAAGCTAAGCATAGCTTGTGTCATGGGAACCAGGCGACTTGTATACATACTTATATACTTTTCTTTTGTAAATACATACATATAATACATATTAACATCCAGATACAGAAAAAACATCTGTATTCGTCACACAAATGTTTGTCCTGGGTGGAAATCGAACCCACGACCTAAAGCGCACAAGGCAGAGGTACTACCAACAGAGCTGTGAGGCCTGTCTAGTGTATAATAATAATAATAATAATAATAACTTACAGCAAATTCTTCTCCACATATCTCCCGGCAAGGGGGGCAGACTACCCCCCCTTTATGCAGCCACCCCTTCTTCACGATCCTCACTTGGAGCACTTGGTTGGCGTGGAAGCAGGTGTACGTGTAATTACCCACCTGTAATTCACACGGACATTTATATCCGACTGCCCTGGACTAGTCGACTACCGAACCAGTGTGGTGAAAAGTTTTCAAAATGATAAAAAAAAAAAAGGGATTTTGTTAACTGACGTAATGACTGACGATTGACAATTTGAACGGAAAAGTAAATTAACGATTTGATGCTATAACGACTGATACTTTAAACGGACAAATAAATTTACGATTTTATGTTATAATTTTAAGTTTTACAATGTCTGGCTGTTTAAATATAACTAAGTCTGTGATCGAATAGTTGAAATACACCGTTAGGAGACTGAGCTGTGACGCATGTCATTCAAAGTCAAAGTCAAAAACTTTACTTCCATAGAATTCATAAAGAAATGTCTTGGAAGCGTCAATAATATTCAATACATAAAGTCACGCGTACTTATCGCTAAGTATGACGCCTGTTCAACCCTATCCGACCTTCGATGGGGAAGAACAGACAAGAAACCCCTAACGGAGGTATTCCTTTTTTATCACATTACAACTGGTAACACTCACGACTATGTGTAATCTCCCGCTGTCACACTTGTACTTGTAGCATCCGGAACCCCAGTGTTGCCATTCCCTTATCTGTAAATAAATAACAATATATTTTTAAAGAGCTTTTATTAATCTAGCAATGTCTGTGTGTTTGTTTTTGTCGACATTTGCAGAATCCTGGATCAGTGCCACCATGCCCATTACTGCAGCCAAGCAGTGACGCATTCGCGTTACTGTGTTCCGGCTTGAAAGGTGTGGTTGCCGGTGAAATTACAGGCACATGAGACATTCCACCTACACGTCTCAGGGTTAGGCGCATACGATGCGACTTGGGTCTACCGTACTTAGTAGGGGACCCAAGTCGCATCGGTTGTTATGGGCAGAGGTTACCACTTAACACCAGGTGGGCCGTCGGCTCGTTCCGTAACTGTATCCATAAAATATATATATTACATTTAGTTAGAATTACACCGACATAGTTTACACAGATACATGGAACACATACATACAAATAAAGATAAGTTATACAAAGTGCCACTGTAAGTGAAGCCGGGACACAGCATGTGTTAAGACTATAAAGTGACAGTAGTAGAGTGCGGTGGTCTAGTGGTACCGACCCCGAGTTTAAATTCGGAGAACACCGGTTCAAAACCCGACGTGCACCTATGAGTTCGATTGAAAGATTTCTGTGCACAATACCACGTTCTCAAAACGGTGAAGGAAAACATCGTGAGGAAACCGACATGTCCCAGAACTAAAAATTCGAAGACATGTGTCGAGTGCACAAAAGGAGCCTCTTTGAGGCGCACTTAAAATCCTTTCACCACACCGGTTCGAGAACCAGTGACTCGAATAGATATAATATTGGTGGACATTGTGTCACAGCGCCATCTAGCCCCAAAGTAAGCTAAGCATAGCTTGTGTCACGGGAACCAGACAACTGATACAATACTTATATACTTTTTTTGTAAATACATACATACAATACATATAAACACCCAGACACAGAACAAACATTTATATTTCTCACACAAACGTTTGTACTGAGTGGGAATCGAACCCACGACCATACAGCTCAGAAGGCAGAGTTACTAACCAACTGAGCTGCTAGGCCAGTCAAGTAAATACATACATACAATACATATCAACACCCAGACACAGAACAAACATCTCTCACACAAATGTTTGTCATGAGTGGGAATCGAACCCACGACCTACACCGAATAGAACAGAACGGTGGCAGTATGACGCACCTGTCTACACGACTTCTGTTCCCAGACTCTGGTGCTGTGATCGAAACACTTGGAGTGAGTTCCGTAGTTCTCCAAAGCGAAGTTAACATCACCCTCTAGAACGAACAACATAATAATTCATTGGGGGTTGAAAACACATAAAAAATCAAAATGAAAATATTTATTAGTAATATTATTTAGTAGTAGTAAGACCTGAAGACCTTTGTTACCCTTATTTTAAGCAAATAAAATGATTGATTGATTGATTGATTGATTGATTGATTGATTGATTATAAGGGCAACAAAATAAATTGATTAAAATATAATTGAGAAACGATGTCAGGAGAAATAATAAAACTGTGTCGCAGATATCAACGCCCGCCTACGTTACAGCGGATTTTAGTTCCATACAAGATAAAAATGTGTAAATCTATACATATAATACATATTAACACCCAGACACAGAACAATCATTCGTCACACAAATGTTTGCCCTGGGTGGGAATCGAACCCACGACCTACAGCGTAGAAGGCAGAGTTACTAACCAACTGAGCTGCGAGGCTACTATTATTATGGTTATCATCATCATCATCATTATTATTAATATTAACTAGCTGTTGCCTGCGACTTCGCGTGTAATTAGGTTTTATCACGCACCCCTATTTTACCCCTCGGAAAAGTAGCCTAAGTTACGCCTTGTTACATCAGCTATCTGACAGTGAAAGTCCCGTCAAAATCGATCCAGCCGTTTCAGAGATTAACCAGAACAGACAGACAGACAAAAATTGTTGTTTTAGTATATGTACCGTGTATACATCGATATGCACTTAAGCGGTTATTTTAATATTACAAACAGACACATCAATTTTATTTATTTGTATATATATATATTATAGTACGGTTACATATCACTCACTGGGCGTGTTCTCCTCGTATGAGCAAGTGCTTCCCCTAACTAAGGTGTCCTTATGTTTCCAAGTGAATTCCTGTAGGTAAGGGCAATAATCAGCCAAAGACACGGAACCGCCGTAGTGCGCCTCCTCGCCCGGCGCCACCCCGGGGAGAATGTCAAAGTGCTGCGGGGGGAGGGGGGGAGGTAATTAAGAGCTGATGGCCCCCACCTGGTAAGTGGTGTCCGCCCAAATCTTCTTGAATACTCTCCTACTAAGGTATGGGAAGTCGCATTGCATTGCGCCCATAACTCTAAAGACGTGAAGGTGGAATGTTTCAAATGCCTACACATTTAAAACTGGAACACATAACGCAAATGCATCACCGTTTAGCGACAAAAATGGGTATGGTGGCAGTAGTTGCCCGAAAGAACTTGGCATAAGTTTTACTTCTACTAACTAGAAGTAGTTGTGGTAGTAGTAGAAGTAATAGTGGTAGAAGTAGAAGTTGTAGTAGTGCTAGAAGTAGTAGTAGTAGTAATTGCAGTGGTAGAAGTAGTAGTAGTAGTGGTAGTAGTAGAAACAGTAGTGGTAGTAGTAGTAAAAACAGTAGTGGTAGTATTAGTAGTAGTAATAGTAAAAGCAGAAGTAGTGTTAGAAGCAGTAGCAGTGGTGGTGGTAATAGTAGAAGTAGTAGAAGTAGTAGTAGTGGTAAAAGTAGTAATTGTAGAAGTAGTACTAGTGATGGTAATAGTATTAAAAGCGACAGTAGTAGTGGTGGTAATAGTAGTAGGTCCATCTCACCTGGTACTTCCTGGGTAGTATATTGTCATGTCTCACTAGATTACACAGGACAACCGCGTTCCTTCGCTGCGAGCATTCCGTGCGGAGCGGGCTACCCTTAATACGGGAGCAGAACGGGGCGATCGACTTTGTTCTGAAACAATAAATATATATTGGTGGGCATTGTCGCACAGCGCCATCTAGCCCCAAAGTAAGCTAAGCATAGCTTGTATCATGGCAACCAGACAACTGATATACATAATATATCTTGGATTATGTTGTATCTCTCTAACTCTATTCAATAACGTTTAGCAAAGAAATATTTACAAAAGACAATGAAACCAAATGAGCTAAAGACTGTCTCCAACGATCTACAGATAGCTAGATTGATCCAATTCAGTAACAGGTATTGTGGCCGCAATGCCTCACTGGATGGCAATACTCAATCTCTGATGGATAGATGAGCCTGATTTGATGTGATACAGTTACGGAACAAGCCGACGGCCCACCTGGTGTTAAGTGCTAACCTCGCCCATAACAACCGATGCGACTTGGGTCCTCCCCTACTAGGTACGACCGCTTCGTTATTCAGCCATTAACCACGTTTAGTATTCGATATGTGAAATGTCAGCGAAAACCCCACGCGGACGAATACACAATGTGAAGCTATTCGGTTTATGTATTTAAAATACTTACATTTGCTCCGTTGTTTCATTTTGTAAGCTTGTAAATGAAATAGATAAAAAATAATATAGTATATCATACTTTTTTTTTACTATTTAAGGATTTGAACAGGCGTCAAACTTAGTACATAGTAAGTACGCGTGACCTTATGTTTTGAATATTATTGACGTTTCCAAGGCATTTCTTTATGAATTCTATGGAAATGGAGATTTTGACTTCGACTAACTTTCAATTTAATCTATACAAATAAATAAAATTGGAGTGTCTGTTTTTAATATTAAAATAACCGCTTTTTACTAAGTACATATGGATTTATACACGGTACTATACCAAAACAACATTTTTTTCAATTTTTGTCTGTCTGTTTGTTCCGGCTAATCTCTGAAATGGCTGGACTGATTTTGACGGGACTTTCACTGGCAGATAGCTGATGTAACAAGGAGTAACTTAGGCTACTTTTCCGAGGGGTAAAATAGGGGTGCGTGATAAAACCGAATTCCACGACGAAGTCGCGGGCAACAGCTAGGTATAAGTATAAAAAAACCTTGTTTACAAATGTTTATGCTTCGATTCAAAGTGCGTTTGCATATTACAATTACTCACCTTAACGCATCATCAGTGGCATTGCTTGAAAGAAACAAACAAAATAAATTGTGGTTTACTCGGGAAATTTTTACATTATTTTAACAAACCTTGTATAACTTCTTCTACTTCTTCCCCATGGAGGGTCGGATAGGATTTGAACAGGCATCAAACTTAGCGATAAGTACGCGTGACCTTATGTATTGAATAATATTGACGTTTCCAAGACATTTCTTTATGAATTGTATGGAAATAAAAGTTTTTGACTTTGACTTAACATTTGAAGAACCAGAATAGTTACTTCTAATATATTTCTGTTAATTACGAGAATACGTCGAACTACTTAGATTTCTACGTGTAGTAAAGTATCCTACTAATATTATAAACGTGAAAGTTTGTATGTATGTTTGTTACTCTTTCACGCTCAAACGGCTGAATGGATTTGGATGAAATTTGGTACCAAGATAGCTTATATCCTGGATTAACACATAGGCTACTTTGATTCCGGAAAAAAGCAGTGTTCCCGTGGGATTACTTATTCAACGCGGGTAACACAGCGGGGCGTAGCTAGTCTATACAAATAAATAAAATTGGAGATTCATAACTTTAGTAGTCTAGCGACGCGTCTAAACAAGTTGATTTCTCAAGAAAAAAATGCTCCTCCATTTGAGTGGTCTGAAGATGCTGACGTTGCCTTCAAACAACTCAAAAAGCTCTTAGTTTTTCTTTTTTCCTGCCCAGACTACACCAAACCATTTGAGGTTCATACAGACGCCAGCGACTATGGAATCGGAGGTGTACTAAAGACAATTGAAGGCCAGGAAAGTACGTGAATCGATAAGTACGCGTGACCTTATGTTTTGAATAATATTGACGTTTCCAAGCCATTTCTTTATGAATTCTATGGAAATAAAAGTTTTTGACTTTGAAAGAGTTATTACCTACATGAGCAAATCACTATCCAAACAGGAGCAACTCACCGGAGCGTGTGGCCGCTGAGCCAATGTTTGCAGGAGGAGGTAGCGAACTCACATCCGGCGCCGCGGCCCCAGTCGAGAGGCGCCGCGTGCGAGTAATCCGCGCGGTACCAGCCCGTGTCCTCCATCAGTGCGAGCGTGATGCGGCTGAACACAGAGTTCTGTGTGTGTGTGCCTGTCATAGCTTCGTTCTGGAACATAGATGTAACATAGATCTAAGTACTCAATTGTTACACAAGGATAGTGCTAGCGAAAAAAATGTCAGTCATTAACAAACGCTAAAAAGAACAGTGGTCCGAGGTGTGAGCCTTGGGGCACTCAATTCAATTCAATTCAATTCAATATATTTATTGCTGTCACATGGTAATTTGGATATTTATAACAGTAGGTAGTGTCACATGTGAACCTTTTGTATAAGGTATAGCAATTGGTAGGTAGACCGAATTTTTTTTATAATTATGTCGGATTAAATAAATATAAATTTCAGGTAGGTATTAAATTAGTTGATGTCGTAGTTTGCGATAAGTATTCTTGTATATCATAATAACAATTCTGAAGTAGGTAACTTTTGATTTTATTTATGAATAGCGGATAGGTTTCTGCTTCCTTTATTTCTGTAGGTAATTTGTTAAATATTTTTACGGACATGGCGTGTGGACCGTCACTGCGGATCTTCAATTTAGTTTCTGGCTGTATTAATTTATTTCTACCCGGCCTAAGTTCAAAACGTCGCGGAAAATCGTCGAGTTTTTTATAATACTGAGGGTATTTTTTTACAAACTTACACATTTCTAATATGTAGATCGATGGCAACGTAAGAATTTTAAGCTTAATGAAATGTGGTTTACATGATTCTTGACTTTTGATGTGAGCTAGAATACGTACACATTTCTTTTGCATGATGAAAAGGTGATGTGCATCTGTGCTGTTCCCCCATAACATAATGGCACGGGACAGGTGCGCGTGGGCGTGTGCGTAATACGCTGATAACGCCGTGGGAAGGTCAGTGCTAATGACGAGCTCCCTCAGAGCGTAGGTGAAGCTGGATAATTTAGATTTAATTTTTTGTACATGTTCTTTAAAGTCTAAATGTGTATCTATAGTTACTCCGAGTAGTGAAAAGTTTTTAACGCATTCTAAAGATATATTATCAAACGATATTTTAAGGTTTAAGGAAGTTTTTTGATACGGTCTGAATTCCATAACTTTAGTTTTTTTATAATTTATTTCTAAGCTATGTTCCGTCATCCAGTTGGATACTTGTGTGAGAGTGGTTTTTATTGAGGCGCTTGCATTATCAGCGCTTGTGCATGGCATAACTAACGAGATATCGTCCGCGAAGAGAACACTCGGGGTGTTTACGTGTTTTGGCAGATCGTTTATATAGATCAAGAACAGTAAACATCCGATAACACTGCCCTGTGGTATGGAGCTGGTTATAGGGTGTGCCTCGGATCGAATAGACCGTATAGTGCGTGTGTCGGAGTCAAAGTGCTCCACCTCAACGTACTGGACTCGATTTCGTAAGTAAGATTCGAACCAGTTATATGCTATGTCTCTAATGCCTAGTGCTTGTATTTTTTTCAATAGAATATTATATTGGACCTTGTCATAGGCCTTTGACATATCTAATAGTAGTCCTATAGCGTATTGTTTTTTGTCTAATATACTTAATATTTTTTCAATGTATTTATATACGGCTAAGGTTGTGGAATGATTTTTTCTAAATCCGCATTGGGCTTCGTTAAATAACTCATATTTTTCACAATAAGAATATACGCGATTACACATTGCCTTTTCAAGTATTTTTGACGAAGTTGCTAACAAAGCTATTGGCCGATAGTTACTCGGGTCGGTTTTAGAACTTTTTTTATGTATAGGTTTAATTATTGATATTTTTAACGAATCTGGAAAAGTACCTTCTAAGAATGATTGGTTCACAAGTAAATAATATGGAAGTGTTAATTCGTTTGCGCATTGTTTTATAAGTTTAGGGGGCAATTCGTCTATTCCGTAGCTGTTCTTATTTTTTAAGTTTCGGATAATTTGATTTATTTCTTTCGGCGGTACAGGGTTTAAATACATACTGTTAGTTTGGTGAGTGGAATTACATAGTATACTATTTGGGATGTAATCGGTACTTGAATTACCTACTGAAGCGAAAAAAATATTAAAAGTATTTGCAATTTGCTTTGGTTCGTTTATTAGTTTATCGTTGATTTTTAGTTCTATGTTATTTTTTTCTTTTTTTACAATTTTATTAGTTTTCTCTTTTATAATTCTCCACATACATTTTATTACATTGTCTGATTTTTTTATGCGTTCTTTATAGTGTAGTTTTTTAGCCTGATTTACTACGTGTTTAAGTATTTTGCCGTATTTTTTATAATGACTTTTTAATACCTTGTTTTTTGAGTAGTTAACATGGATTTTTAGTAAACGTTTATTTTTACATGCTATCTTTAGTCCTTTGGTAAGCCAGTGTGTTTTATTTATTTGTTTTAATGTTATAGTTGTTTTAGGGATACATTTGTTTAAAATATCTTGAAGGATTTGGCTAAATAAATTATAATTTTCATTTATGTCATTGTTTAAAGTAATTATATTTGACCATTCTATTTTTGTTAGTTCCGATTTGAAGAGTTGTAAATTTTTTGTATTGTATAATCTTTTAGTTACCTTCCAAGGCGGATGTTTTTTATTTGTACACGTATTTAGATTGATTGATACCCCTTTGTGGTCTGAGAAGCCAAGATCGTGTATATTTGGTTTTACATGCTTTTTACTAAAATTTATGAATACAAGATCAAGACAAGTCGATGAATGTTTTGTTTCGCGAGTAGCAGAATTAATAATTTGTGTGAAGTTATATTCCGACATTAGATCTAAAAGCAGGTTTGATTTTTTATTTATTTCCAAAATATTTATATTAAAATCCCCTCCAATTATTATTTTACTTTTACCATATTTATTTGTTATTATTCGCAAAATTACTTTAAGCTGGTCATAAAAAATTTCGGTCTCTCTTCCGTTCCAATACACGCTTAATATTATTGTATTTTGTTTTAGTAAGTTGATGGCGCACACTTCTATCACGTATTCTATGGACATATTTGTAATTTCTTTTATTTCTTTTGTTTCTAGCTCTTCTTGTACAAATATGCAGACTCCTCCTCCTTGGCGGCTTGTTCGGCAAAATGCGGTAGCAATTTTATAGTTTTTTATGTCAACTATGTCGATTTTGTTTCTTGATAGCCAGGATTCACTAATGCATACAACTTGATAGTTGTTCTGTTCTTTTTGCAAGAAAGCGTCAAGTAGGTGTCGCTTGTTATATAAACTTTGCATATTTTGATAAAGAATTTTGAAGTCAGTGTTAAAGGCGAAAGGAATTATTATTAATTTGCGATACTGAGGTGTCTCCATACTTGCTTGTCTGTGAAAATATTTTTGCTGGTTGCGAATGATGGCTCCTTTCTGTATTAATTGTTTTCTTTACTGGGACATGAACTCCATCTATTATCAATTTATTATTTCTTATCACGGCGTGCGATCCGTTCTTTCTGGCTTCTAGAAGTTTTTCTCGCATTACTCTTCGTTCTTGTAGCAACTTCTTCGTCAAAAATTCCGAGATTGTAAGTCTTGTTCCTTGGAAGAGGTATGAGTTTTGAAGTAGATGCTGAGCCATTTTTTTACTAATGAGCTCAATATATATGGGGCGTTGGTTTTGTGATTTACCTGGTTTTCCAATTCTTCCTATTTCTTCTATGTATCCTACTAGGTTCACATTTGTTATGTCTCTGAATATGTTTATTATTTGATCATGCATCTCATTTTCAGTTTCATTATCATATTCGTTAAGGCCATATAATATTATCTTCTTTTTATTTATTTCCTTTTCAATTTTATCTGTAACATTTTGGCTTTCGGGGTGTTTCTCGTTTTTTTCCTTTATCTCCTGATGTAATTTTTTATTTTCTTCATGTAGATATTCAATTTTTCCTTCCATTTCTTTAAATTTATTAGTTAATTTAGTGTGGTTATCAGTTAATTCTTTAATTTCTCTATTAAAATCTTGTTTTAGTTGTTTTATACATTTATTTATTTCAGTCTGGACAGTTTGTTGAATTTTTAAAATCATTTGGTCATTATTTTGTGAAAACTTTTCGTCGAATAGTCTACTGAGGGTATCTACAGTTATTGGCTCCTTGTTGCACTGAGACAGTTGTGGTGAGGGAATTTTTTGGCTAAACTCCTCCTGTAGAAGGTCCTTTACTACAGTTTCAGATATACCTTCACAGCGTGTATTCGCACTTTGGTTGTCTTCGTTAGAATGTATCGGTGTATTATCATTTTTAGGCTTACGGTTGATGCATTTTGTGCATTCCCACGAATCCTTTTGCTTCCGCGTCGTCATGTTGCGAAAGCGTTGCTCTGTTATATTGGCACAGAGAAGATCATAAGCATCTTTGCACTTGCCGCATTTCAAATAATAATTTGTATCCTTGATGATAGATGTACATCCGGTGCATACTAACTTTGAAGTCATTTTACTTGAAGATATTTCTTGTAGAAGTCGAAACAGCAGGAATTATTTTTCGATATGAGTCTTGTATATTGTGTAGTTCTCACAGCGTGATGCACGCAAACTCGTCAGCTGATTCGTCGCAAAGGCAGATGACTCACCGCGTCGCTGGCCGGCCAGCTGATTCAAACTGCGCACCGCTGCGTATGTCCGTTAAAGTTTACTCGCGTATAAACTATTTGTGTGATAACTTTCTAAAATTTTCACGTATTTTCAAAATGATTTCACGAAAATAACGGTCGCAATTTTGGCTTTCGTTCAATACCACTTGTTACTATAGGCGTTCACTTTTTCCACGACAACAAATATTTTTTTAAAGAGCAACAGAGTGACGCTGTTGTTTCGAAAGCGCGCGCGCTCGGTCTCCAGAAGAGACAGTCCTAGCCTTGGATTTGTTACCACGGATCATGACAAGCTGAGATCTGTTGCGAATATATGATTTACACCATCTAAGAAAAGAGCCGCAAATTCCTGCATGACCTAACTTTTGTATAAGTAAAGTGTGATCAACTATATCGAAAGCCTTAGAAAAGTCGGTATAGATAGCATGCACTTCGCATTTATCCTCCAATGCATCAAATATGTCACTGACTTAAGCTAAAGTAGTAAACCCTACTATGTATGGATTTGACGTTGTGTATGTCTGTTACCTCAAAAACTCGTTTCTCCCAGTGCGTGATGGCGGTGCCTTCACCCCCCTGGTCCTCCAACTCAGCGCCTTCCAGCGTCGAGCAGTTAAAGTGATTCCGAACCTGAGAACAATATATTTAATGTGATACAGTTACGGAACAAGCCGACGGCCCATCTGCTGTTACATGGTAATCTTTGCTCTTAGGGAACCTAACAGCCAGTAAGAAACATTCACAAACATAAATACCGAAGGCCAATTAAGAGTTTCTAAGATCTCACCTCCTGAACCACGCGAGGAGTGACCATCATGTTGAAAGTCCTCTCGATGTAGCCGCCGCGCACCATCCACTTGTTGCGGGTGACGTTCCGTACCACCCGGTCCGACCACTGGTGGATCTGAAGTCTGGATGAGCAAATGAACTAATGAACGTGTGAATTTTGGTGGACATTTCACACAGCGCCATCTAGTTCCAAACTGAGCATAACTTGTACTGTGGGAACTAGATAAATGATAGAATACTTATATACTTTTTGTAAATATCTGTCATATAGTTACATATATTAACATGTATGGCTGGACCACAGAAATGCGGATTCTCTTTTAATACAGGTTTCTCTAAACTTAACAGAAGTTTCCAATCCATCAAAGCAATAACATTGTAATTTAAATAAATAACTTTTGTTTGTTTTGACATATTATCACCCTGACCAGAATAAACATCTAGCATCTACGTTTCGTCACACAATTCTACGGATCCTGGATAAGAATCGAACCCACGACCTACAGAAGGCAGAGTCACTACCAACAGAGCTGTGAGGCCATAAAAAGATACATAAAAACAACAGTTGGAGTCGCGCGTTCGGTCTGTGACGCTCTTTAATCACAGAGATCACAGAGAGCTTGGTGGTCCAGTGGTATTAGACCCTGAATTTCAATCTAAGGTCGCAGGTCTAAATCCAGACACGCACTAACAAGATTTTTCATAAGACATGTCCTAGAAGTTTTGCATGAGACGAAACAGCTCACAGCTCGGGGTGATGGACGCAACGCAATGCGACTTGAGTCGCGTACTTTGGTGGAGAGGACTTGACTGGTATTGCTGTTGTGTATGGGCGGCGGTTACCACTTAACATCAGGTGGGCCGTCAGCTCGTTCTATCACCTAGATCACATAAAAAAATAGAAGCAAAAATTATAAGACTTTTTTTTATTGCACTTGTCATGTGTCAATTGCACGAAAGGAGCCTCTTAGAGGTGCATTTCAATCCTACCACCAAACTGGTTCGATAGTTAACATATTTAACTTACTCTTCGTCTAAAGGCGGAGATCCTACTTCTGGTCTTCTTTCAGTGAGCGGTTCCCCGTTGTCATCTCTGAAAAATTAATAATAATAATAATAATAATAATATCGGTAGACAATTCACACAGCGCCATCTAGCCACAAACTAAGCATAATATAATAATGTCAATAACGTTTAGATTGGATTAAAATTTGATCGCACAACAATATAAAGTCAAGTACAAAAATTCACATTTTACAAGTAAGTGGTACAATGGGCGGCCTTATCGCTAGGAGCGATCTCTTACAATGTGAGTAACAAAAGTGATAAAACCAATAACTATAACAGAATCAATCAATCATCAATCGCTCTGCTCAACGACACACGAAACATCCTGTAATATCTTGTTTCAGTGTATTATGTAGTCATAAATGTAAATAGACCTAAGTACCCAATTGTGACAAGGATCGTGATAGCGAAAAAAAAGGAAGCCCTTCATTAGGGGTTTCTTGGCTGTTCTCCCTGTGGTGGGTCGGATAGGGTTTGAACAGGCGTCAAACTCAGCGATAAGTACGCGTGACCTTATGTATTGAATATTATTGACGTTACCAAGACATTCCTTTATGAATTCTGTGGAAACAATGTTTTGACAAAACTATACAAAAAAAGTCATAAGTGATACATGTACAAAGGCGAGCTTAACCCTACAAAGAGTTCTCTTCCAGCAAACCTTTGAGGCTAGAGAGAGGCGATTTTGATAAAGGTAGAACTATTGTAGACTTAGACGTTATTATTATTGTACAGCAACTGACCTGTAGAATGCAAACAGCGAGACGCTGAAACCGAGGGCATGCAGCATTTCGTGTTTGACCGTGGACAGAACTGAGGGCAAGTCCCGGTAGTTAGTCGACAGCTCGCCGGGACAGAAGTTGGCGTGGCCCGCTATTGGTCTGGGGGTATATAAAAGTTTTTTTTTAATTGATACGTATCGAGCCGACGGCCCACCTGGTGTTAAGTGGTAACCTGCCGTAACAACCGATGCGACTTAGGTCTTCTTCTATTAGAAGACCCAAGTCAAGGCCAGTCAATCAGTTTATTATCAGTATTATAAACAGAAATACAGTTTTAACATAGTATCTATACTATCCATAGGAATAATTATAATTTAGTAGCCTATATAATTCTTTGATTTATGATAATTTTTTTGATTGATGATAAATGAATTGTATTTTCTATCAGTTATTGCACACCCTTACTGGATAGAACACATTGATACGATCTATAATATTTAACATCTCTGTAATGTGATTTGGCAGTAAACGTACTTTGACTTTGATAAAGATTCTTTCTATTTAATAATACACACTCATACACACACACACACACACAAACACAACATACACTGCCACATAGCAGACTAAGAGTATGACGCGCCGGCCAAAGAGAAAACAAGTTTTAGTCGACGAAAATCTGTCGATACACTGAAACGAAAGGGGTACGGGTACACTGAAAATCAGCGCTGAACAGATTCCTTGAATTTGATCAGCTTTTTGCTGAGCGTACTTGCATTACCTAAAATATTTTTAATTTGTAAAGTAAACTTTTTGTATATTTTTTTTATGTTTAATTTTTAATGTTACATATATCTATTGTTTATCTTAATGTTGGCTTACATACTTATAAAATACATAGATAATTTTATATTTTGTCGGAATAATTTAGTCTGTTACTTTGCAATGTTTTTTGAAGATGTATTTTTGGTTTAAGCAATATATTTTCTTTTCTATTCCATTCTATTTCCCAAACTAAATTGGCTTGTAAGGTAAGATATTACCTGTCCAACGCAGACTCTTGCTGGCAGTGGGAGGCGTAGGCTACTGTCAGCCCTCTTCGACACCTCTCTGTCTCCACCGCGCTCACGTACAGAACGAAATCTGAGTTCTCCACACCCAGTGACTCTTCCTCTAGTTCTTCTGGAACTGATACCATAATTCATCAGATTAATGTGACCTAACCCACCATAACGCCGTTTAGTTCCGTGGCCATCCGCGGCGCTAGTGTAGTATATATATACTGGCGGACATTACACACAGCGTCATCTAGCCCCAAAGTAAGCTAAGCTTGTGTCATGGGAACCAGACAACTATAATACTTATATACTTTTCTTTTGTAAATATATATTAACACCCAGACACAGAACAAACATCAATGTTACAAATTTCACATAAATGTTTGTCCTGGGTGGGAATCGAATCCACGACCTACATTGCAGAAGGCAGGGTTACTACCAACTGAGCTGTGAAGCCAGTCAGTAGTAAGTAGTAAGTTACTTAAGCCAGCTCTACGAGATCTATTATTATTATGTAATTCGTGTGGCGGAACGAGCTGACGGCCCACCTGATGTTAAATGGTAACCGCCACCCATACATAAGCTATCCATTGAGATAATTCCAATGAGCCCAAACAGTATACCTCTTTTAGTGGTTGACGGTGAAATTACAGGCACATGAGACATTCTAGCACGTCTCAGACTTATGGGCACATACGATGCGACTTGGATCTTCTCGCTAGTATGGGAAGATGCAAGTCGCATCGGTTGTTACGGGCAGAGGTTACCACTTCACATCAGGTGGGCCGTCAGCTCGTTCCGTAACTGTATCACATAGAACAAAGAGTACAGGTTTCTATACTTTGCGTTCCACTTCAAAGAGTTAGTTACCAGGTGATTCAGATCCATCGGTGAGAGAGTTTCCATTCAGCTCCACAGACTCCTCTCTTACGATCCTCTGCCGCGGCAGAGCTCTGCAGTTGTGGCCGGTGTTATTACAGACGTAGCACGGCTGCAAGTGCAGAGAATACTGGAGAATACTGCAGAGAATACTGGCAGTGCAACTTAAAAGTTCAGTCGGGGCAAATAATGAGTTTTTTCGATTGAAATATTTATGTGCGCAATACCACGTTCTCAAACGGTGAAGGAAAACATCATGAGGAATCCGACATGTCCAGAACAAAAAGTCGAAGACATGTGTTAAATGCACGAAAGGAGCCTCTTTGAGGCGTACTTAAAATCCTTTCACCACACTGGTTTGAGCGAACTAGTGACTCGAATAGACAGACAGATAGGGGCTATAAATATTTATTGCGACCATACACTGACTCGCCTCATAGCTTAGTTGGTAGTAACCTTACCTTCTGCGCTGTAGGTCGTGGGTTCGATTACCACCCAGGACAAACATTTGTTTGCCGAATATAGATGTTTGTTCCGTGGGTGTTACTATGTATCTATTTACAAAAAAGTATTAAGTATGTATATCAATTGTCTAGTTCACATGATACAAGCTATGCTTTTTTTTTTTTTTTATGTGATGCAGTTACCGAACGAGCTTGCTTTGGGGCTAGATGGCGCTGTGTGACAATGACCACCAATATTATTATTATTGTTGCTTTCGCGGGCGAACCCGCGGGCACTAATTGCATATAAAGTTAGTTCTGATGTTACCAAAGCTTTCTGACATTTTGACAACAATTACATCTTACAGCTCAATCAAAGCAGTGATGAAACAAAACTATTTTAGTTATTTAGTGTATCAAAGCGAGAAATCGTACAATAAAATATTTGCAATCATAAAAATGCAATAACCGTATATGTTTTATATTGTTCCTTATATTTCAAAATGACACAACATACATTTTATGTCATTGGTGAGTATTGAAAGTTTTTACCAATAAAACGTTTCACGCTTGTTCGCAAATTTACCAGTCACTATACACCGAATAACTCAGTCCAATCCTGGATGGAAATCCCCCCGTAAACCTATTCTATTCGAGTCACTGGTTATCTCGAACCGGTGTGGTGAAAGGATTTTAAGTGCGCCTCAAAGAGGCTCCTTTCGTGCACTTGAAATATTTTTTCGAATTTTTAGTTCTACGACATGTCGGTTTCCTCACGATGTTTTCCTCCACAGTTTCGAGAACGTGTCGAGTTTTTTTTTTTCAAAGCATTCACACAGAAGTTCTAGAAACGATATCATCTGAAAGTAGATTCCAGCAGTGAACAACTCTTTTGCTAAGGAAATGAATTTAACTCTGAATCTGAACAATAACTCTGAACAACTTGGGAACATGTTAGCTTCATATGATTTATCTATACAAATAAATAAAATTGGAGTGTCTGTTTGTAATATTATAATAACCGCTTTTTACTAAGTGCATATGGATGTATACAGTACACCCTACATATATCAAAACAACATTTTTTACAATTTTTGTCTGTCTGTCTGTCTGTTTGTTCCGGGTCTCTGAAATGGCTGGACCGATTTTGACGGGACTTTCACTGGCAGATAGCTGATGTTATAAGGAGTAATTTAGGCTACTTTTCCAAGGGGTAAAATAGGGGCGCGCGATAAAACCGAATTCCACGCGAACGAAGTCGCGGGCAACAGCTAGTTTTTTATATAAGTGCTATGTTTTTCTTTCAGGGATACAACTCTTATTCCTGTCCCACGCGGCTCAATCATTCGTTCTGCTTACTGCGAATATGGAAGATGTGAAAAAAATCGCAAGAAAATTCGTCTCAGACTCTTTGGCAGACAAGATAGCAGAGTTCGTCGTTAAAGCAACAGAACAGATAATAAATAATGTGTCACAAGAAAACAATAATAACGCAGACGAACTAGAGAACGAATCAAATGAGAAATACCAAAGTAAAATTGCTCGTGAAGGCGAGAAAAAGGCGACTAGGACCACACAAGATCCTGATTTTAATAGAGTTAACGAAAAGTCTAACAACTCATTTGATGAACAACATGTAACAAGTACCACACACAAAGAGAGGACTTCCAAGGATACTACCAAAACGGCAGATACATATTGGGAGAAAGAAGTAAATGGAATTCCCCAGTCAAAGAAGGGATATTCTCAACAGCTTCACATGCAGTCGAGAAAACCAAAGAATAGTCTAAATATAGAAAACAAAAAGTCGTATATAAAAGAATCGGTACCTTTAAGTTCACTTGAGGAGCACAATGAAAGCCATAGTAAAAAGAATTCAAGATACTTGTCAACTTTCAGACCAACGATTGACTCGACGCATCTTTACGCATCTAAAGCATCACTCGATGATATGCCAAAGCTAAGTCCAAGACACAAAAGGCCAGTCAAACGTGGCCATGGAGTAGCAGGTGCCGATTCTAAGGAGGACTCATCAGATAAATCTAATAATGTAATGTCACCCCCTAGTAATGTCAAAAGATTTGACGTACAGAGGTCACATTTCACAACCGAAAGGGTGAAAAATGAGTTCGATCAATACGACAATCCAAATTATCCTAAAGCAGAATACATAGCCACAAGTGGGCCGGTGGCATTGCCTAAGGTGCAAATGCAAAAACCTTGGTGGGAAAAAGAGTTTCCAGGAAGGGAACACATGAAAGCGTAGTCTAAGTATACTTAAAATGTCTAAAATAAATCAACAGTCTATAAAATGCCACACTATACTTTTAACAGCACTGAATAAAAATGTTTTAACGTAGCTTAGATTTGAAAATGCTTTCAAAACTGAATTAACAGCCGTTAAACGCCAAATAACAGTAAATATCAATAACTAGCTAGTGCCCCCAACTTCTTCTGCGTAGAATTAGTGCGTCGAGTAGATTTTTTTCTCCAAGCTTTCATCAATCTCCACACGAAGGTACGTAAGTACTTTAAAAGAAAATTGAAATCATATCATAAAGCCTATGTTACACTGAAGGTCCATAAAATATTATAGATAGGGTTTTTCAAATCAGATGGATAGTTTCGAAGATAACAAACTTTACCTCTTTAAAATTTAGTGTAGTCTACCCGCATTTTTGCCCGCAATGAATTCAGTTTGTGACTAAAAGAATAGCAACGTGGTTTATTCATGTTATCTTTTTTGTCTAACCTTAATAAAAACTAAATAATTCCTTATCACATAATCTGCCATTGAGAGTCATATCAAAATCGGTCTAGCCATTTTGGAGATCAGCCGAAACAAAGAAACAGACAGACTGACAAGCAAAAATTTAATAAAATGTTTTTGGTATATACTTTCATATCCATTTTGTTAAAAACTGTTTCGACATTACAAACAGACTCTACAATTTTATTTATCTACAGATGATATCAAATCCCATTTAAAATGGACATAGATATACACATCATAATATTTATCTGTTAAAATCTTAAAATCATCTTTGTCGGTTTTTCCAGCGAGTAATAATTAGACTAAGATAATGTTTCACTTAAAAACAACATTGTTCTATTTAACATTAAGACGTTGCATGTAGTTGCAGTAGAAATAGGTGTGGTGGCAGTACTTCCGTTACACATAACACCAGGTGGGCGTCATCGGTTTGTTCCGTAAAATTGCCACATAAAAAAATAACCCTTCACTTACTGGAGTGCATTACTCACATTGAGATGTTCCTCTGGTACCACTACTTCGCCGCACCACGTCTCAGCATTGCAAGTGTCGATACAGTGCAGTTTGTCGTCACGAAGGAACACCGAACTAGTAGGACATTTCCTGGAAATAAACAAAATCAATGTTTAATTACTACCCAATTCATTATTGAAGTGAAAACTTGATTAGAAGCACTTTGCGCTCGTTCTGAAAATAAAATGAAACTGAACCGTTGCTCTCGTCGGTGACGCTGAATCGCGTATACCCGTCGCTAGTCGGTCGGTGACGCTGAATTGCGTGTACCATTCGCTATTCGGTCGTCGGTGACGCTGAATTGCGTATACCCGTCGCTAGTCAATCGGTGACGCTGAATCGCGTATACCCGTCGCTAGTAGGTAGGTGACGCTGAATTGCGTATACAAGTCGTTAGTCGGTCGGTGACGCTGAATCGCGTATACCCGTCGCCAGTCGGTATCGGTGACGCTGAATCGCGTATAACCGTCGCTAGTAGGTAGGTGACGCTGAATTACGTATATAAGTCGTTGGTCGGTGACGCTGAATCGCGTATACCCGTCGCCAGTCGGTATCGGTGACGCTGAATTGACGATATGATAATACATATTTTTTTATTATTATAATATTTTACGGTATAACAGATTAAAATTTGGACTCTACCGTTTTGTGTAACCCAGGCCTAAAAGTAAATGATTCCAATTAATTTTAAGACTGACAATATAATATGATAAAACATTTAAAACAATTCAAGGTACCAGACATTATTGATAATAATCTACATAATATGTAACAATAAACAGATTAGAAAAATAATCATAATAGTTACTAATTGGTATTATAAATTATATGTGAAAAAAAATATGCGAACATATAAAAAATGTATCAATTTCAATAAATAATAAAAAAAATACTAGGGTTGATTTATTTTTAAGGGTTATCAATTAATTCCTATCTATGGTATAAAAATTCTGCTCGCCAAGCCATCTTTAAAAATATTCAGTACGTAATCAATCAGATTTCAGAATTATCGTCAGAATACTCTGCGAGGTATGTATTTATCTTATCAACTGTGATAACGGCACAATTGCCTCAGTACAACGGGAGATACCGCTAGAAAAATAACGAAAATACATAAAAAAATACAATTAAAAGTGTTATGGTTTTGGAAAATATTTGGACAATTTCCGGTTGAACAAGTGTTCAGAAAAGCTGAGATGGAAACTTTAATGGAGAAGTAACTGGACTCCAGGGTCTTCAAGATGGAAGCACGAAGGCCGTACCAGGGGTATCCGTATGTGGACCCCCCGGTGGTGGACGCCCCCTCAATCAGCGCCGTGGATGCGGCCAGGTGGAACCACCTTCCGCGGAGGCAGGTGGAAGTAAGCAGGGAAGCAGTGGTTCCAGTGAGTGTTTATTTGGTGAATGTGTATTATCAACAAGAAAAGGACAACAAGAACAGGAATCCCTCCATTAGGGGTTTCTTGTCTGTTCCTCTCGATGGAGGATCGGATAGGGTTTGAACAGGCTAGGCGTCAAGCTTAGCGATAAGTACAAATAAATAAAATTGGAGTCTGTTTGTAATATTAAAATAACCGCTTTTTACTAAGTACATATGGATGTATAGACGGTACATATACCAAAACATTTTTTTTTTACAATATTTGTCTGTCTGTCTGTCTGTTTGTTCCGGCTAATCTCCGAAACAGCTGGACCAATTTTGACGGGACTTTCACTGGCAGATAGCTGATGTAACAAGGAGTAATTAGGCTACTTTTGCGAGGGGTAAAATAGGGGTGCGTGATAAAACCGAATTCCACGCGGACGAAGTCGCAGGCAACAGCTAGTGTTTTAAATATTATTGACGTTTCCAAGCCATTTCTTTATGGATTCTATGGAAATAAAGTCAGACTTTGACAACTAGTGACGTGCAAGCTGCCCGTCACAGAAGCATCAGAAACATCGATTCTCTCATATTACTAGTAAAGTATGTGTTACTACTATTAATCACGTTACTAGCTCTGTGGAACCAGTATGCTGAAAGGATTAAAGTCAAAGTCCAAAAAGTCCTTTCTGCAATGGGCACATTCTCGAATGTTTGATTCTTTTTTATTGGCAATAAATGAAATTTTGTAAAAATGGATTTAACTAGGAGTTTGGATATTTTGAAGGAAATTTGTGAGGAAATCGACGTGTTTTGAGAACATGGTATTAGCACACAATTGTTTATAAGTGAAAAATGATTTTCTGTATTCTTTATTGTACACAGAAAAATAAACATAAATTAACATATATAAAAAAATATGTACAAAGGCGAGCTTAACCCTAAAAAGAGTTTTCTTCCAGCAAAACTTTCTTTGTGAATTATTTTTTGATTGATTTTGTGTCCTATTATTCGAACCAATGACCTCCGGATTGAAACTTCTACGCTAAGTAGTTTAATTCTAAAAACGTGTATCACGATTTTAACACGCCGAAGTGTGAAGTGAATCAAATAAAAAAAAAACACCTGCACAAGAGGTAACAATCTCTAAATCTTAAATTTCAGGGTCGGTCAGAAGACTCTGTGGTGGAAGGCGCAGTGAAGAGAGACAGCGATGCTCCTGTTGTTTACATAGACCTTCCGGAAGCCAGCGGCAGCCATGTGGCTGACAGGAGAACAGAGAACCGGGATTTGGAGGTTATTTTACATACATACATACATAAACTCTGTATTGTTTATTGACTGGCCTCATAGCTCAGTTGGTAGTAACCCTGCCTTCTGCGCTGTAGGTCGTGGTTTCGATCCCCACTCAGGACAAATATTTTTGGTGACATTTGTAACATTGATATTTGTTGTGTGTCTAGATGTACAATGTATTATATGTATGTATTTACAAAAGAAAAGTATATATGTATGTATATCAGTTGTCTGGTTCCCATGATACAAGCTATGCTTAGCTTACTTTGGGGCTAGATGGCGCTGTGTGACAATGTCCACCTATATTTATATTTTATTTATTGTACACACAAAACAAAGAATAATAATTACAATATTCAATCAAAGTAGCCTATGTGTTAATACAGGATATAAGCTATCTTGATACCAAATTTCATCCAAATCCATTCAGCCGTTTGAGCGTGAAAGAATAACAAACATCCATACAAACTTTCACGTTTATAATATTAGTACGATGTATGTTTTCATAGACAAGATTAGATGGCGATTTCACACAAAATGTAAAACAAATACAATTGGATCAAAATTTTTTCGTATTGTTTCCAGGGTACGCAGGGGTCAAGTAATGAACCCAAGGTAGATCCTGACGCTCCGGTCCTATATATGGACGTCCCAGAAGCTGGCGGCAGTGTGACGCAGATTAGAGAAGAGACCCCTCAAGAGGAATCGGAATTTGTTCAGGTCTGTTCTTGGCGAGAGTATACTGGGTATATCTAATGACTCCATAGCTAAGTAACCCATGAAACCTTGGGGGGCCTTGTTGCACGCGTCCGTAGATGATAACCCTTTGAATCCCTACATGTGTCCCCCGTAAGAGTAAAGAGAAATAAAAATACAGACATAGATACAAATACTAAAATACAGACAATAAATATCTTGAATTTAATATACTCTAATCATTGTTCAAAATAAATTGAATTGAAATGTGATATTAATACGTGGGAACCAAGTTAGGTGTAACAAGGATCATGCTCGCGAAAAAAAAGGAAGCCCTCCATTAGGGGTTTCTTGTTTGTTCTTCCCCATGGAGGGTCGGATAGGGTTTGAACACGCGTCAAACTTAGCGATAGGTACGCGTGACCTTATGTTTTGAATTTTATTGACGTTTCCAAGCCATTTATTTACGAATTCTATGGAAGTTTTTGACTTTGACTTTGTGTGATATCGTCTCAAAAATAAATAAATATACAATGGTAACATTTCACACAACGCCATCTAGCCCAAACTAAGCAAATCTTGTAATTATGGACGGTGAAAAGAAACTTCACTAAAAGTAAGCAATTTCCAGGAGACGATATTCTACGACCCGTTCGAAAACAGGAGGATTGACAGATCCAAAGATGGCTCTGAAGATAGACTTGGATCCGATGATGGCCAGGAGTCAAGCGATAGATCTCCGACGTCTCTGCTAAGACCCAACGTGTTGGATCTAAATGGTGCATCAAGTTCGGCAGGTAATCCTGGACTGTAATAATAATAATAATATTGATGAACACTTCACAAAGCGCCATCTATCCCCAAAGTAAGCTAAGCATCTATCCCCAAAGTAAGCTAATTATAGCTTGTATCATGGGAACTAGTCAACTGATATACATACTTTTTTTTGTAAATACCTACATATAATACATATTGATACCCAGACAAACATCTGTATCCGTCACACAAATGTTTGTCCTGGGTGGGAATCGAACCCACGACCTACAGCGCAGAAGACAGAGTTATTACCAACTGTGAGGCCAGTCAGATATTGCGGTCAAAAGCTTCATCAAACGATTTTACCATCTGCATTTAATGTAATTTACACATGTTTCAGCAAATAAATTATCATTATCTTTATCTTGCATATCGCTAATAAAAAAAATTGTTTCAGGACCATCAACCTCCTTTCACACTCCATCCCCAATACAGTCGCTGATGTCCAAAGAGGTCGGGATCTACTGCCGAACGGACGCCAACGGTTACCCAGCGTCTCCTATCCCGGCCTCCGAGTTCCCGGAGCCCCCGCCGGCGTACACAGAGATCGACAACGCTAGCTCTACATCGAGTCCAGTCACTGAGCAGCCCAGGTCTGAACCTAGGCCTGATGAGCCGCCGAGAACCCAGGTCATAGTGAGAGGTGAGAAGTGTAATTATTTATCATAGGTTTTAAATAAAACGCACGTGCTCGGCTGAATAGTGAATTGACAAGACGGAAGGCAATTGTTTTTATTCCACTCATAGACAAGTATATCATAGTACATAAGTTTACACCTACACATTATAGATGGCGTTGTAACAAGGTATTTTGAGAACATTATAACAAGAAGGATCTCTTATCTATACAAATAAAGAAAAATTGGAGTGTCTGTATTATTAATTCGTTATTTACTAAGTGCATATGGATGTATACACGGTACACGTAACAAAACATTTTTTTTTTCCATTTTTGTCTGTCAGTCTGTCTGTTCCGGCTCTCTGAAATGGCTGGACCTATTTTGACGAGACTATAACTGTCAGATAGCTGATGTAACAAGGAGTAACTTAGGCTACTTTTCCGAGGGGTAAAATAGGGGTGCGTGATAAAACCGAATTCCACGCGGGCGAAGTCACGGTCAACAGCTAGTTTTTAATGAAATTGCCAAGGGTAGCAATTTCATCAAAAATAATAATATTGGCGGACGTTGTCACACAGCGCCATCTAGCCCCAAAGTAAACTAAGCAAAGCTTCTAACATAGTCAAAGTTAAAAACTTTATTTTCATTGAATTCATAAAGCTTGGAAACGTCAATAATATTCACGCGTACTTATCGCTAAGTTTGACGCCTGTTCATACTCTATCCGACCCTCAATGGGGAATAACAGGCAAGAAACCAAAACAAAATACAGTAACGCGAATGCATTAATGCTTGGCGATGGAAATGGGTAAGGTAATTCCCCGGACCAACTTGGGGAAAAGGCCTGCAATGAAACACCTCTATACATGATTTCCAGACCACATATCTTCACCCCTCACACCGATAGGGGTGCCGCACCCCGACCGCAAGTACATGAACTGCCACCACTGCGGCCAGAGGGTACACTCTTTAGTGATCAAGGAAAATGGATTCGTCACCCACGCCGCTGCGGCCACCTGCTGCATCTTTAGGTAATACAATAATATTGGTGGACATTGTCACACAGCGCCATCTAGCCCCAAAGCATGGGAACCAGACAACTGATATACTTATTTGTCAAAAACGTTATTTCCATAGAAATCATAAACAATTGGCTTGGAAACGTCAATAATCTTCAAAACATAAGGTCACGCGTACTTATCGTTAAGTTTGACGCCCGTTCAAACCCTATCAATATATAAACCCTATATAATACATATCAACACCCAGACACAGAACAAACATCTATATTCGTCACACAAATGTTTGTCCTGGGTGGGGATCGAACCCACGGCGTACAGCGCAGAAGGCAGCGTTACTACCAATTGAGCTATGAGGTCAGTCAAAACTGAGTCTCCAATACCCTACTATTACTTCTTTCTAGTTTGATGGCTTCAGAGGCCATTGGAGTACCATTCTGCCAATGATAATGGCTATACAACATCCAAATTTGAAAAAAAAAATACAAAGGAGTTCATGTTTGATGACAGCTGATAACGCTGAAACGCGTATACCCGACTCCAGTCGGTCGGTGACGCTGAATCGCGTATACTCGTCTCCAGATGGTCGGTGACGCTGAATCGCGTATACTCGTCTCCAGATGGTCGGTGACGCTGAGTCTGATATACTCGCCTTTAGATGGTCGGTGACGCTGAATCAGATATTCAGCATACATATTCAGACTTCATTCGTCATCAGCCATATATTTTACAATTAGGAAATTATAAAATTTTTCATTATTGTGTTCATAAATTTAAGCCCTCTTTTCACAATTTTCAAAGAAAACTTCGCCAGCATTATCAAGTGTGTTCTAATATTTTTGTTATTATTTCAGTATGCTACCCTGCGTCGTCTGCGTTTACTGCACAGATTACTTGAAGGTTACGAATCATTACTGCCCAAATTGTAACAAAATCATCGGTTACCAGTTACCGCTGCTATCGGACAAGATTATGAACAATTAGCTGCGCCCCGCGGTGAATAAGTAATCCCACGGGAACACTGCGCTTTTCCCGGAGCAAAGTAGCCTATGTGTTAATCCAGGATATAAGCTATCTTGATACCAAATTTCATCCAAATCCATTCAGCCGTTTGAGCGTGAAAGAGTAACAAACATCCATACAAACTTTCACGTTAAAACGAAAAAAAAAATGGATTCCAAATGAGCACTCCCGACAAGTGATGAGTTTTTTTATGTGATACAGTTACGGAACGAGCCGACGGCCCACCTGGTGTTAAGTAACCTCTGCCCATAACAACCGATGCGACTCGGGTCCTCCCCTACTAGATACGACAATACCCAAGTCGCATCGTATGCGCCCGTAACTCTGAGACGTGTAGGTGGAATGTCTCATGTGCCTGTAATTTCACCGTCAACCACACTTTTCAAAACGGAACACAGTAACGCAAATTGTCACTGCTTGGCGGCAGAAATGGGTATGGTGGCAGTACTTCCCCGGACGAACTTGGCGTGAGTTCTACTGATCTTGAGACTTTGTTTAGTTGCTGCAAAAATAACTAATAAATACTGTTATGTTTAACTGTTATTCGTATTATTATATTTGTATAGTATCATAGGATCCAGGTATATAAGAAATATTTTTAAGTCAACTTATATACATGTATAATTATATATAATTATAATATACGTTCTTTAATACTGTCTGTATTTTCTTGAAGATCATGTCCATTCATAAGTTAAGTCAAGAAGGAAGAGATCTCTTTTAGTGGTAAGACCGCTTGAGTATTTGTTTATTTTTAAGTTCTGCAATATACATACGCGCCTCACAGCTCAATTGGTAGTAACCCTGCTTTCTATGCTGTAAGTCATGGGTTCGATTCCCACCCAGAACAAACATTTGTGTGACGAACTAGATATTTGTTCTGAATATTCTAATTTCTGAATATGTATTTACAAAAAGAAAGTACATATGTATATCAGTTGTCTGGTTCCCATGACACAAGCTATGCTTAGTTTACTTTGGGGCTAGACGGCGCTGTGTGACAATGTCCACCAATATATAATTATACTAGCTGCGCCCCGCGGTGAGTAAGTAATCCCACGGGAACACTGCACTTTTCCCGGATCAAAGTAGTCTATGTGTTAATCCAGGATATAAGCTATCTTGATACCAAATTACATCCAAATCCATTCAGCCGTTTGAGCGTGAGAGTGTAACAAACATACATACAAACTTTCACGTTTATAATATTAGTAGGATCTATAAACTGTTTAGAAAAATCATTACCTATTCAGTTTAATTGGTCCTCCAGTTTTTCTGACTTTGAGGGCTTGCTCCCAAAACCTGACCGCCTCAGGTAATATCGTGTTCTGGAAAAGGAATATTTAGTTCATTATCGAAAAGTATTGGCTGATTCACACATTAGGTTTTTCTTAATGTAATGTAGGGTACAGAACTAGGTGACGCGCCGCCCATACACAACAGCATGACTCAAGTCCTCTCCACCAAAGTACGCGACTCAAGTCGCGTTGCGTTGCGTCCATCACCCCGAGACGGGGATGTTACGTCTCATGCGGCTGCAATCTCACCGGCAGCGGCACCCACTCCCTTCCACCGGAATACAGCAACACGAGTGCATCACTGCTCGGCTGCAGTGATGCAGTGAACACGAGAATTTTATGTATTAGATAATATATATTTCACTCACATTTATCATGACGAACTTCTCCGTTTCCAATCTGAAATGTGAGAAAATATTAATTAATGTTGTGAAATGTTACGTCGACATTGTTAAAGTTTCTCAGAACTAGATTTGATATAACTTCTCTAAATAGTATATAATAACAAAGTCGCTATCTGGCTCTACCTATTCCTTCGCTTACTTCTTCTAAACAAATGGGGGGCCTTGTTGCTCACGTCCCTTGATAACCCTTTGAATCCCTACACGTGTATCCCGGGTGGTGCGAAAGGAGCAACCCAAAGTAGCAGTACAACTTGTGCCAAGTTCCCCCGGAGAAGTACTGCCACCACACCTGGTAATCTGCCGGCGAGCAGTGATGCACTCGTGTCGCTGTGTTCCCGTAGAAGGGAGTGGGTGCCGGTGAAATTGCAGCCGCATGAGACGTAACATCCCCGTCTCGGGGTGATGGACGCGACGCAATGCTACTTGAGTCATCTCGTACTTTGGTGGAGAGGACTTGAGTCGTATTGTTGTTGTCTATGGGTAGCGGTTACCACTTAACATCAGGTGGGCCGTCAGCTCATTTCGTCACTAACTAACCTCACAACTGATTTTGATACGATTATCACAAATACAAAGATCGATAAACGAAAGGTTTGTTTATATAATTCCTAAGTTGTGGATATAATGAGATTGGCCTCACAGCTCAGTGGTAGTAACTTTACTTTCAGCGTTGTAGGTCGTGGGTTCGATTCCCACCCGGGACACGCCATTAACAGCCAATACATAGTCCATTAAAAAAAATTAGTTTACTTGTGTTACTAATCTTAAAAGACCATTTTGTATTTAAGGTCATTTGCCAAAACTAGCGGTCAAAAGCCAAAGCCTAAGTTCATAAGTTTGATAAACTTTGCTAACGAACCCTTAACGAATGGGAGGCTGCAATTAGCTAGATTAATGAAGTTACATGCACTAAGGGCTTTAGTTAGGGCTTGGAGAAGTCTAATGAGGCACCGCTCATTAAAAGTCAAAGTCAAAAACTTTATTTCCATAGAATTAAAGAAATGGCTTGGAAACGTCAATAATATTCAAAACATAAGGTCACGCGTACTTATAGATAAGTTTGACGCGTGTACAAACCCTATCCGACCCTCCATGGGGAAGAACATACAAGAAACCCCTAAAAGTGAATACCCATTAAAAGTGAATACTCAGTAAAAATCCTAATGGATAATGAGTAATACATATGTTTCGCAAATAAATGAATCTTCTTTACATATTATAAAACAAAGTTGATCCCGCTGTCTGTATATATTTTTTGTAAATACATACATATAATACATATTTATTTATTTATTTATTTAAGTACACAAACATCATATATATTACACAATTAAACTAAAATAGAATAACAAAAAGACAGTTCTGATACATATGACAATAATATGTGTACATAACATTTACCATAACACATAGAAAATTAATAAAAAAGGAAATAAATACTTAAAACATTGAAGGTTGAAATGAATTAAGACTAAGAAGTAAGAATAAGAAGAGTAAGACATACAAATTAAATTAAGCAGAAGAGCCAAAGTGGCTCAGTAGTAACTTTTTGAATATTTGTAATTTATTTGAAAATACATATTGACACAACAAACATCTATGTTCGTCACACAAATGTTTATCCCGGGTGGGAATCGAACCCACGACCTACAGCGTAGAAGGCAGAGTTACTACCAACTGAGCTGTGAGGCCTGTCTTGTAATTAGTTTAATTATACACCGAGATACAAGCTGTATAGTAATCGGTATGTAGTTAAGTGAAAAGTGAGTTATTTAAGTGAAACTAAAGGGAAACTAGTCGAGTTGAGGCCGATAGCACCGAATCCTTTATATACATAGACTAGCTATTGCCCGCAACTTCGTCCGCGTGGAATTCGGTTTTATCACGCACCCCTACTTTACCCCTCGGAAAAGTAGCCTAAGTTACTCCTTGTTACATCAGCTATCTGCCAGTGAAAGTCCCGTCAAAATCGGTCCAGCCGTTTCAGAGATTAGCCGGAACAAACAGACAGACAGACAAAAATTGAAAACATTTTTGTTTTGGTATATGTACCGTATCCATATGCACTTAATAAAAAGCGGTTATTTTAATATTACAAACAGACACTCCAGTTTTATTTATTTGTATAGATGTACACTGAAATATGGACATTAATTATTTATGTATCATATTTTATTATTGAAATAAACTAAATTGAATTGAATTGCATCTCAATGTGCACCGGCTTCAATTGACGTCAACTCGTGCATAACCCAAATATGTAATGTAAATATGTATGTAATTTTATTTATCCGGAGGTCGCCGGTTCAAATCCCGACGTGCACCTATGAGTTCACTTGAAAGATTTATGTGCACAATACCATATTCTCAAAACGGTGAAGGAAAACTACGTGAGGGAACCGACATGTCCTAAAACTGAAAATTCGAAGACATGTGTCGAGTGCACGAAAGGAGCCTCTTTGAGGCGCACTTAAAATCCTATCATCACACCGGTTCGAGAGAACCAGTGACTCGAATAGATAGAAGAAGAATTCAAAAAATATTATCATTTCATTAACTTTGCTTAAGATTTAGAAGATAGAAGACGTATGCTTACCTAAAGACTGAATCATCATAATATATGCTTATCCTCAAGGGTTGGTCTATACTCCGCTTCTTCACCACGTGGGCTGGTTCTATGTGGACGCCTGTCACAACCTGGAAATAAAACAATAATAATAATAAATATTAAAAATAAATAATAATAATTAAACAATGGTGGACAATTCACACATCGCCATCTAGCCCCAAAGTAAGCTATGCATAGCTTGTATCATGCGAACCAGACAACTGATACTTATATACTTATTTTTGAAAATACATACATCCTACTTAATATTATAAACGTGAAAGTTTGTATGGATGTATGTTGCTCTTTCACGCTCAAACGGGTGAATGGATTTGGATGAAATTTGGTATCAAGATAGCTTATATCCTGGATTAACACATAGGTTACTTTGATCCGGAAAAAGTGCAGTGTTCCCGTGGGTTGACTTACTCCCAGACACAGGGCAAACATCTATGTTCATGATGATCCAACATGATGAATACATTTAAATTACTATTATTTAGACGCTAGTACTGCTAGGTTATCTGTGCTGCTGTCCTTTAACTAGAAAGCCGTTAACCCTCACAAGGTCTATTTTGAATTTTTAATAGAAAGCGACATACAGTTCAAAATTATCTAACCTTCTGTCTAAGAAACGTTTGTAAATTAAAATTAGTTCCGGAGATACAAAAAAGTTGTAGGCCGTCAAGTGACGGATTTGATAGGAATTAAAGAGTTTTCTGAACATATATCAAAAACAAAAATTTTGGCTTAACGGCCTTTTAGTTAAAGGACAGCAGTGTGCTGTAAGTAACCTACGCATGATTCCGAATGAGTCATACCCCACTTACTTAAATACGACCCCTATTTCGGAACGCACCCTAATGGTTTTTCCAGGTAACCATACAATTTCAAGTTGGCATGACAAATTAATTGAACTAAGTTAGGTACTTTAAGATGCAAAATATTAAACAAGTATTCTTGACGAATCAATTTGGTTTCATTATTCGCGACTCAATGACTAAGGCGAATGAGGATTAATTATTTTATTAATTAATCAAAGATTTAATAAGCACACAGCTTTATTACAATTTTCAGTAATATGTCGACATATATCGCACTAGGTTGTACCCGCAGATTCGTCTGCGTAGATTTATTAGTTCTTCCAGTAGTCTGTTTTATTCTCCAAGCTTTCATAAATCTCCTTACATCCCCTACATAAAAAAAATGAGAATATCCCCTAAATAATTTGATTGGTTAAAAACGCAATTCTTTATTTCTTACCAAAAGTATAATTGTAATGAGTTTTATATCCCATATACTTGAAAAATGATTGATTCTCCATACAAAAGCTTCAACCCCTATAGCCCGACAAATAGAACATATCTTTTCCAAGGTTCAATCTATCTCTATACCAAAATTAGTTCAATGGTTTAGGCGTGATAAAATTCGTTATTTATGCATAGGTTATGTTTATAAAAATTTATTTCTCAAAAAAGACATACGTCATTTACATGAGAATAAAACATATAATTACTTTCGCATCTATAATATTGGTATAAATGTGAAAAAGGCAACACAAAAAACATTTGTACCTTTTTTGACACAAGATGATCCGACAGATGTGTCGAATATCCAATTAACAAAAAAGCCTTTCTAACTTCTCGAGATGTTCCTATTTTTCTTTCATCATTTTTAAGGAAAGGAAAACAGGAATGAAAACGGAAAATATCCCGAATAAGATTTGCCTTATATTTATTGCCTTATATATTATTCTTTATTATATTACGAAAATTTAGAAAAAGAATGGCCGAATTCGACCACTTTATGCGCTTACAGAAAAGCATTCTAGTCTTCGGCCAAATGGTCAAATTCGACCATAATCATTACAGACAATTTGACTAAACATTCGCAAACAGAAAAGAAAATTGCACTGAACTATTTTGCCTTTAAAAAAACTGTTTCGAATATTTTAAGGGTAACAATGAAGGTCGTTAAAAGGTAGTAAGCAAAAATTAAAATTTGAAATATTGATTCATAAACAGAAAATAATAAATAAATATTGGTGGACATTTGACACAGCGCCATCTAGCCCCACACTAAGCTAAGCATAGCTTGTATCATGGGAACCAGACAACTGATATACATACTTATATATATATTTTTTGTAAATACATACATTTAATACATATTTACACTCAGACACAGAAGAAACATCTATATTAGTCATACAAATATTTGTCCTAGGTGGGAATTGAACCCACGTCCTACAGCGCAGAAGGCAGGGTTACCAACTGAGCTGTGAGACAGTCATATGTATTATGTTATGTACTCGTAGAATATAAATTAATACTCAGGCAATTTCAATAAGTATTTCGCATGCATCAAAGGTTTATCCGAAGGCTAGATCAAATAGGTTCTAGGAATAACAATTACCTGCGGTTCGTGTCAAAAACAGTCACGCATATTGCGAAATAGTCAAACATTACGGCTTGTGTGCGAAGAGGCTATATCCGGTTCGATTCCCCGATTGGGTCAACCTGATCATCGCCCGTCAATTCTAACCTGACAGGATTTTCAACGACTACTATTATTCGTGTTATTAGCTCTCTCGAACTAATGTGGTGATTAGTAAAGAGCACCTCAAAGAGGCTCCTTTCATGCAATAGAGACTTTTATTTGTGATAATGTAACAGAACGAGCAGAAGGCCCACCTGGTGTTAGGTAGTTACCTCTGCCTAAAGCGATACGACTTGAGCCCTTCGTAAGGTCAGGTACAAGACCCAAGTCGCATCGTATGCGCCCGTAACTCTGAGACGTGTAGGTGGAATGTCTCATGTGTCTGTAATTTCACCGGCAACCACACCTTTCAAACCGGAACACAGTAACGAGAATGCGTTACTACTTGGCGGCCGAAATGGGCATGGTGGCAGTACTTCCTCGGACGAACTTGGCGTGAGTTCTACTGCTCTTAAAGTAGAGTAAGAGAGAGAAGATGAGTGAACTTAAAAATAATTTATTGCCATCAGATTCACCATAACTACATACAGACATAGAATGACATCTCAAATAAGAAGAGATAAAATGACGGCCTGAACTCTCAAACACCGCGCCAAAAAGAGATCCATATATTATTTGTTGACACACTTAATTATGTGTTCCCACGTACTTTCCAAATAAAATTAATGACATCTCATTATCATTATAATAACGCTGTGATTTATAAAATCATAGAATTTATTGGTACGATAAAACCATTTTGATGGATATTTGGCAGGCTTTTACTTTTTAATTTAGTGGCAAACGCCGGAATATTTATTCAACCGTTTCGCGAGATTTCACACGAAATGTCGATGTGTTTTGACGGAATGCACGCAACATATGGCTGCGGTTAGACTTTCAAAGCGATGACGATCCGTTGGTAGTGACGTCGGCTTGCTATCTGCAGGTCGTGGCTTCGAATACAATGAGCTCGAGCGTCAGGAAAAGGAAAACATCCACCACACTTTGGTGGAAGAGCATTCTCGAGATCGCTGTCTAACTCTTTTATTGCGCAGGGAGGAAAAAAAGGGACAGAGGGAAGGGCCCACGTTGCTCGCGTCCGTAAGTGATTACCCTTTGAATCCCTACACGTGTCCCCCGGGTAGTGCGAAAGGAGCAACCCAAAGTAGCAGTAGAACTAGTTCACCCGGAGAAGTACTGCCACCACACCTGGTAATCTGCCGCCGAGCAGTGATGCACTCGTGTTGCTGTGTTCCCGTGGAAGGGAGTGGGTGCCGGTGAAACTTCAGCCGCATGAGACGTAACATCTCCGTCTCGGGGTGACGGACGCAACGCAATGCTACTTAGGTCATCTCATACTCTGGTGGAGAGGACTTGAGTGGTATTGCTGTTGTGTATGGGCGGCGGTTACCACTTAACATCAGGTGGGCCGTCAGCAAATTCCGCCACCCGGATCACATAAAAAAAATGAGAAGGGAAAGGAGGGACAGTGAGAAGGGACAGGAGGGTCAATGAGAAGGGAAAGGAGGGACAGAGAGAAGGGGAAGCAGGGACACAGGGAGAAGAGGCTTGGTCAGTTAGCGTAGGCTCGTGAAAGTTTGCCTCAGTTCAGGTGTTGACCGCCAGTTTTACTGCCGCATCAAACTGAGTTTTATCGATTACAACGAAACGAATAACAATAACATTTTATTGTACATAACAAAATGTTCCATTTACTTTCCGGATCGTTTGTAGCAATGTCGTTATGTAAGTGTTATAATATTTATAGATTATGGAATCACTCAGCCAGACTTATGAAGGAACTATCTAGACTTTTAACCTCTTTCTGACATGATGTCTTACCAAATCATAGAAAGAGAGAATTAGTAGTTATTTAAAAGTAACACAGACTGTATTTTTTTTTTTTATTATTTGTTGTCATAGAACAACAGCACTTGGAGAAAATTTACAATTGAGAACTTATAACTAAAACTTAATGCCAATTACAGATTCTCACTATGTATATAATATGGCTTATATTTAGAGCCGCTACAAGCTAAGAACAAACAAAAAAAAAAATTTAAAAACAAAAATTAAAAATTATAAAAAACAGACACATTTAAACTGAAAACTGAATGTACCTGCCTAGTAGGTAAGTGATAAATGCAACGCGAACACATCTCGATTATCAAATTGATTTGAAATCCAATATGGCGGCTTACAACGGCCATATCAGATTTATAGATTCATCATATAACCTATCTCACTGTCGTGATCAAGATAAATCCAATGACATCTCAATTAGCAGATTCATCTGGTTTTATGGTGCGACAGAAATCCAATATGGCGCCATATGGATTTGTAGATACATTATATTAATGTATCACGAGTGTGAAATAGGGTATATTACCCTATTTCACACTCGTGATATTGGTGGACAATTTACACAGCGCCATCTAGCCCCAAACTAAGCATAGCTTGTATCATGGGAACCAGACAACTGATATTATACTTGTATAATTTTTGTAAACACATATAATGCATATTAATACCCAAACATAGAACAAACATCTATACTCGTCACACAAATGTTTGTCCTAGATGGGAATCGATCCCACGACCTACAGCGCAATATGACAAATCCAATATGGCGTCCCTATCTCACTCTGACTGAAAATAATCAAATGATACTTCGTCATGTCCTTATAACGAAACCATTCTCGATAAAAACGATTCGAACTTCTGGTTCGCAAGACAGTTTACGAGTAATGACATTTATTTATTTATTATGTGCAATGCATGCAATGTGTGCAATGCAGCAATGCCTGGGGTTCCTTATTAATTTATTTTTCGTTATTATAATTTAAATGTTGTTCAAAATTGATCATATATAATTATAAATATCACATTATTGCTCGTAATATTTGTCCTGTATACAATATAAAAAAATGGTAATCTTATTTTTGTAATCCGGTCTCCCGCGTCACAGGCTCGCTCTAGTGCGGGGACCACAAGTAATATATATTATATAATGTTTTTCGGTAAAATAAAGATATTTGATTAGATTTGATTATTTATTTATTTATAAAACTAGGGTTCACACAGCTTCTCAGAAATCCGAATCACAATATGACTGTGATTGCCTTAACCTTCTTCTACTGTTTGATATGCCTCCAACGTCGCGTCGCAGAGTTCGTCTATTAATAAACTGATGAGATGTATTCAGATATACTAGACTAGCTACTGCCCGCGTCTTCGTACGGGTGGAATTAGTTTTCTTTTTATAATATTCGACAGCACTAAGTTTGGCGACAAATCTGGGAACCGACATAAATAGAATAGTAGAAATGGATTTCAACAGAACGAGACAAGGTATCGGAGATTTAGCAGAAACGACTCACTCAAATGAAGAGACGAGGTACGAATAACGGGAAAGGTAGAATAAAACACAATAAAGTCAAAGTCATAAACTTTATTTCCATAGAATTCATAAAGAAATGGCTTGGAAACGTCAATAATATTCAATACATAAGGTCACGCGTACTTATCGCTAAGTTTGACGCGCTGTTCAAACCCTATCCTTGAGGGAAGATTCTCTTTTCTTTTATATATCAAAATATATATATCTATTCTATATCAACTTTTAAATATCAAAAACTTCAACTGCTGTCTGTATGTCGTCGATGTTTGAAATGCTGAAAATCAGCGCTGAGTGTAAATTACTCAGCATATGCTCACTCAGGCTCCGCTCATTTGGTAGTAACCCTGCCTTCATCGCTGTAGATCTAGAGGTCGATTTCCACCCAGGACAAACATTTGTGTGACGAACATGGATGTTTGTTCTGTGTCTGGGTGTTAATATGTATTATATGTATGTATTAACAAAAAAGTATACACGTCTGGTTCCCATGATACAAGCTATGCTTAGCTTGCTTTGGGGCTAGATGGCGCTGTGTGACAATGACCACCAATATTTATTTATTACTATTTATTATGCCAAATTTCAGCCTACTCTACTATTTGGAAATTTAGACCCAAACAAACAAACATAAACCAATATGCAGGTTAAATAAAAGCTTGTAAAACCAATTATTAAAAATCCCGGGCACTCAGACGAAACAAATCACCTGAAACTAATACTTTTTTTTTTCAGCATAAAAACATCTTCATCACATCTCCGCTACAAGAGACACGTCAAGAAAAACCTTGACAGATCATCCATACAGAAACAAGTAAAGATTTCAAATGAATTCGTTCCGAATACAATATCCGACGAATCGAACAATATCACGGAGACAAATGATTTCGCTTTAAAAAAGGAAAATGGAAAAATATTCCAAGTTCTAACGAAACAAACGATTTTAATGGAGAAACTCGCTCGAGTGTTGGAAACTGAACATCGAGCAATGAGGTCGAAACACGACTTCAATAACCTCCTTGCTGAAGTGGAGAAAAAGAAAAATTCAACTGTCAATGATACAACTACAACCAAAAAGGTTATATTGTCAAATGTAATGACAGTTGTAGACGAAACGGAAGTCAGGAATGCGTTGAAACACGATCCTTACGTGCAGAGAATTCTCAAAATGGCCAATAGAAAGCGAGTGAAGTATTTAAATGCAGCGAAGATTTTTTACAAGACTACTAAAATTAATTAAACATTTATAAATCCATCGACCCGCACGTTGCAAAGTAATAAGTAGTTTGCGAAAATTGAGCGTCCAAAGGCGTTCTTACCGTATGATACGATTTCTTCCAGACTACCTTAAACTATAACTAAATTAAAGTTACTTAAAACTAATTAATGCAAGAACACTAATAAACGAAATGAGAAGTAAGCAGTGTGATATCAGTTCTCTGGTTACCATGATACAAGCTATGCTTAGCTTACTTTGGGGCTGTGTGACAATGTCCACCAATATTTATTAATTGAAGTCTTCAAGAGGATAGGTTACTCATAGCAAGATGCTACATTAAATAGCAGTAGAACTCACGCCAAGTTCGTCCGGGGGAAGTACTGCCATCATGCTCATTTCTGCCGCCAAGCTGTGACGCATTCGCATCACTTTCGGTTTAAAAGGTGTGGTTGCCGGTGAAATTACAGGCACATGAGACATTCCACCTACACGTCTCAGAGTTACGGGCGCATACGATGCGACTTGGGTCTTGTCGTACCTAGTAGAGGACCGAAGTCGCATCGCAGTCGGGCCGAGGCACTTAACACCAGGTGGGCCGTCAGCTCCTTCCGTAACTGTATTACATAAAAAAAACATAGACTGCATCGTCACCTAATATCCTAATATAAAAAAAAATAGTTCAGCCATTTTGTATATATGATATTAATCGTAGTTCACTTACCATTCGCATTTGGATGCATCGCTGCACTGTGATAATTGCATCTTAAACTATATATTATGCTCTCTTCACAAGTATTTGTTAGATACACTGGAATACATTAAAATCAAAATACCCTCATATTTTGATTTTGATGTATTTTCATTTTTGGGTTTTTTATTTTTTATTCTAAGTGAAACTTTGATTGTAATTTTGTATTTCATTATTATGTTTATTAAGGACTAGCTGTTGTCCGCGACTTCGTCCGCGTGGAATTCTGTTTTATCACGCACTCCTATTTTATCCCTCGGAAAAGTAGCCTAAGTTACACCTTGTTACATCAGCTATCTGCCAGTGAAAGTCCCGTCAAAATCGATCCAGCCGTTTCAGAGATTAGCCGGAACAAACAGACAGGCAGACAGAATGAGAAAAATTAAAAAAAATGATTTGGTATATGTACCGTGTATACATCAGTATAATCTATAGTAAATGAAACTGTTAATTACAAAGTAAAGTGTTGATTCTGTCATCTTTTAATGCTGTCTGATATACCGTGCGGTTATTCCCTTATTTATTAAACGTATATAAATGATATAATTTATTATAATTAAATAATTCGCCGCATCAAGTGCCTCCGCGGCTGGTCGAAGGATATTCTGAAAATAAAATAAAAAGATAAAGATATTACAAAAATTCTCAATACTAAACAAATTAATTAAAAGTTATTTTGTTACTAGCTGTTGCCCGCGACTTCACGTGGAATTCGGTTTTATCGCGCACCCCTATTTTATCCCTCGGAAATGTAGCCTAAGTTACTCCTTGTTACATCAGCTATCTGCCAGTGAAAGTCCCGTCAAAATAGGTCGAGCCATTTCAGAGATTAGCCGGAACAAACAGACAGACAAAAATTGTAAAAAATGTTGTTTTGGTATATGTACCGTGTATACATCCATATGCACTTAGTAAAAAGCGGTTGTTTTAATATTACAAACAGACACTCCAATTTTATTTATTTGTATAGATGTACACTGAAATATGGACATTAATTATTTATGTATCATATTTTATTATTGAAATAAACGAAATTGAATTGAATTGCTTCAATTGACGTCAACTCGTTCATAACCCAAATATGTAACTATATTGATCGAGGTAATTACTCCGCCTCATCTTCAATACTGCCCTCCTTTAACTAAAAGACCGTTAAGCCCAAATTGTTTCTGAGATATGTTCAGAGAACTCTTTTTAATTCCTTTTAAATCCGTCATTTGACGGCCTTCAATTTCTTATTTCTCCGGAACTAATTATAATTTACAAACGTTTCTTAGACATAAAGATAGAGAATTTTGAACTGTATCGCTTCCTGTTAAAATGTCAAAATTGACCTTTTGAGGGTTAACGGCTTTCTAATTAAAGGACGGCAGAATCGTTAACAGCTAGAACGCAACTAGTATTACATAAGGCTTCGCGAGAACGGAACTCCGTTACTAAGCCTACGCCCGTACGTCCGTACGTATGTCTCGCTTATAACGGGTTTGATTCTTAGCTCGTCACAAATCTAAACAGTATACAACAAAGTCACGCTATCTGTCTCTGTATGTTTCTCCGCTTACTTCTATACCACGCGACAGATTTTGATGCGGTTTCCACAAGTCCAAAGTCTGTCTGTCTGTTTGTTCCGGCTAATCTCTGAAACGGCTGGACCGATTTTGACGGGACTTTCACTGGCAGATAGCTGATGTAACAAGGTGTAACTTAGGCTACTTTACCGAGGGGTAAAATAGGGGTGCGTGATAAAACCGAATTCCACGCGGACGTAGTCGCGAGCAACAGCTAGTAGTAAATAAAACATTGAGAGTACGGCGAGTGAATTGACATCAATCAGCGGCATCATTGCACTTTATATTGCATCGTTATATAAGAATTATATAACAGTGCACGTCTTCTGCAGATATGTATTGGATATATAACTGCATTAGTTCTAGGGCCGACTCGAATGGATTGCGCATTGCAACCTTTTCAAACTCTGATCTCAAAGCTCACTTGCTAGTAAATCTACCAACTGCGCTGTAGGACGCGGATTCGATTCCCAACCAGGACAAACATTTGTGTGCCGAACATAGATGTATGCCCCACACCACTCTTCAAGTATTAAATACGCTTTCTATCTCAAGGTTGTCTGGAAGAGATCGCTTCATGGCGATAAGCCCATTGTAGCTCTAAGTTCCAAGTTTTTTATTGGTATTTTTAATTATTTATAATGTTCTCTGGTTTACAATAAATTATTTTTATTATTATGTACTGTGCCTGGGTGATAATATGTATGTATATCAGTTGTCTGGTTTCCATGATACAAGCTATGCTTAGCTTACTTTGGGGCTAGATGGCGCTGTGTGACAATGTCAAAAAACGCGCAAGCACCTTGATATATCTTCGTTCGAATATTCTGAATCTATAACAGACTGTTAAGAGTCTGACTAGCAGACTGTTAATAACACCACATAATAATAGTAATATATCTATTATAATAATATTGGTGGACATTGTCGCACAGCGCCATCTAGCCCCAAAGAAGCTAAGCATAGCTTGTATCATGGCAACTAGACAACTGATATACATACTTATATACTTTTTGTTTGTAAATACATTCATATAATACATATTAACACCCAGACACAGACCAAACATCTATATTCGTCAAATGTTTGTACTGGGTGGGAATCGAACCCACGACCTACAGCGCTAACGAATTACTACCAACTGAGCTGTGAGGCCTGTCGAATTACTAATAGTACAATCCGATCGTAACCAAGCCCTTCGCAAACGCTATAATAGCAGACAACTCATTGTTCAGAGGTCGACAAAGGCCATGGCTGTGCATTATTCTACCAACCACAGAGCATAAAACCAGAGACGAAAACTTTACGGCTATGCATTCTACCAACCACAGAGAATAAAACCAGAGACGAAAAATTCACTAATAGAGTTGGACCATCATACTCACCATTCGGCAACAGATTCACGCATATTCTACCCCCTTGCTGTCATTCACAAATGTCATTAGTCACAAGGAAAAAGAAATGGCGGCCACCTGCCTAATCGGCCGGAGAAAAAAAAACAAATCTTTGTTTGTTCCACTAGTTCAATAGGTCTAATAGAGACGAAACGAGCTGACGGCCCACCTGATGTTAAGTGGTAACCGCTGCCCATACGCTATTGAATAGGGACGGATGCTATTGCAATTCTATCGAGTTATCGATTATACCCCGGTTTTTATTCTATAACTACCGGTCCGCCCCGGCTTCGCACGGGTAAAGTTAAGTATAAACGTTTCTTTTAGGAGAACATCTTGATTAAAATTAAAAAAGCCTAGTAAGGTAAGGTTTGTTATGGGACGAGGTTACCACTTCATACCAGGTGGGCCGTCAGATCTTTCCGTAACTGTTTCACATTAAAAAAGACATACAAACTTCACCTAACGCAATTGCGAAAACTAGTTTCTATTCAAATTTAAACCTAAGACATTGATATAAAATGTTTATTTTTATTTTAAAAATGTTAGGAAAACTTACAGCTAGACATAAAAGGATATTAAAGTATATAAAAATGCATGGCAAGGCGCATGTATTTTGAGCTGAAGGCTAATTAAAAGTTTCCACTTATAGGTCCACATGGTAGAGACGCCATTTTATGCGACCACCAAAGACTATGCATTCATAAACCTGGTATAATTTTTTATTTTTTTTTATAATAGCCCCAAAGTAAGCTAAGCATAGCTTGTATCATGAGAACCAGACAACTGATATAATACTTATATACTTTTCATTTGTAAATACACACATATAATACATATTAACACGCAGACACAGAACAAACATCAATGTTACAAATGTCACATAAATGTTTGTCCTGAGTGGGGATCGAACCCACGACCTACAGCGCAGAAGGTAGGGTTACTAACCAACTGAGCTATTAGGCCAGTCAATTACCTATTATCCTACCTACCTATATTTTCTAGCTCCCTCATCAAAGCTTGAATGTTACCTGTTTAATATACCAACTGTTTAAGCAACTTTAATCATTAAAATATAATTATTGACAGGCCTCACAGCTCAGTTGGTAATAACCCTGCCTTCTATGCTGTAGGTCGTGGGTTCGATTCCCACTCAGGACAAATATTTGCATGACGAATATTTGTTCTGTGTCTGGGTGTCAATTATATATTATACGTATTTACAAAAAAGTATATATGTATGTATATCAGTTGTCTGGTTCCCATGATACAAGCTATGCTTAGCTTACTTTGGGGCTAGATGACGCTGTGTGAAATGTCTACCAATATTTATTTATTTTATTTGTATAATAGAAAAAAACTTGCCTCATATATTGTAGGTATATACTAAGTATGCTGTGTACACATGTTTTGGAATGCTATCTAGCTCTAAATTAATTTTAGTTCGTGCACACGACACATGTCTTCGAATTTTTTAGTTCTAGGACATGTCGGTTTCCTCACGATGGTTTCCTTCACCGTTTTGAGAACGTGGTATTGCGCACATAAATGTTTCAATCGAAAACTCATAGGTGCACGTCGGGGTTTGAACCGGCGACCTCCGGATTGAAACTCGGGGTCAGTACCACTAGACCACCACGCTCTCTGTACCTAAATAAATAAATGAATTATCGACGCTATGCGCATCTCTAGCCAAATATCAAATGTGAATCTTGTGCCAAAGGTTAGCATGGGTCGGCTTGACGAAAAGCCGGCTTTCTCTAGTTTTAATGGATGGTTATAACTAGTTATAGTTTCATTATGTAATACATAATGTAATAACAGTGCGGTATGAGATAATACCTGTTTTAGGTAATGTTTGTATAACGGTGCGGCGCGGTGGGAAGTCTTAAACTGGTTTGGTGAGTTCTAACGAGTTTTGAATCGAGACGACTGTCTCGAGTCGTTATGGACGAAGGCGTTATTATATTATATATTATTATTTATATATTTTATATAGACTGGCCTCATAGCTCAGTTTGTTAGTAACCCTACCTTCTGCGCTGTAGCTCGTGGGTTCGATCCCCACTCAGGACAAACATTTATGTGACATTTGTAACATTGATGTTTGTTCTGTGTCTGGGTGTTAATATTTATTATATGTATTTATTTACAAAAGAAAAGTATATAAGTATGTATATCAGTTGTCTGGTTCCCATGATACAAGCTACGCTTAGCTTACTTTGGGGCTAGATGGCGCTGTGTGACAATGCTATGTTATTTTACTGAAGTGATGGAACGAGCTGACGTTTGTAAGCCATTTCTTTATGAATTCTATGGAAATAAAGTTTTTGATTTTGATTTTGACGGCCTACCTGATGTTAAGTGGTAACCGACACTCACACAACAGCAATACCACTCAAGTCCTCCCCACCAAAGTACGCGACTCAAGTAAATTGCATCGTCCACCAATATTTAAAATTGTTTATAATTTAAGTGAAAATATATATTCCCGATAGAAATCTGTGAAAACCTTCACGGTACCAGCAAAATTGGTTAAAATGACATATTTCACGGTTTATTCACGGCTGTGACATTGATCTTGTCATTTAAATGGTGATGACGCAAAAGTTTACAAAACCTAAAATTGATTTGTTGCAAAACTAATTATTGCTTTCATAACTAAATCTAACATTAAATATCTTTACACATCTATACAAATAAATAAAATTCAATTGTCTGTTTGTAATGACAAAATAAAAGCTTTATACTAAACTAGCTGCTCCCCGCGGTGTTACTCGCGGTGTGTAAGTCAACCCAGGGGAACACTACTCAAAGTAGCCTATGTGTTAATCCAGGATATAAGCTATCTTGATACCAAATTTCATCCAAATTCATTCAGCCGTTTGAGCGTGAAAGAGTAACAAACATACATACAAACTTTCACGTTTATAATATTAGTGGGAATATGTGTGCGCGCGATTGCTAATACTTTTGAATTGGTAAGACATATAACACTATTTCTGCCACTCGCCAGCAATGAAGCGTGCAAAGGTATGCGGGGGAAACAGGCCGGAAAATACACGGGGCTGGCTGTTACTAGGAATTCAACGCGGTAATAACGAGACGTATTCATCGGTACTAATAAATAAATATTGGTGGACATTGTCACACAGCGCCATCTAGCCTCAAAGTAAGCTAAGCATAGCTTGTATCATGGGAACCAGACAACTGATATACATACTTATATACTTTTTTTTTGTAAATACATATAATACATAGTAACACCCAGACACAGAACAAACATCTATATTCGTCATACAAATATTTGTCCTGGGTGGGAATTGAACCCACGACCTACAGCTCAGAATGCAGACTTGCTAACCAACTGAGCTGCCAGGCCTGTCAAAATATACATACATACTTTTTTGAAATTACATACACATAATACTTATTAACGCCCAGACACAACAAACATCTTCGACACACAAATGTGTGTCCTGAGTGGGGATCGAACCCACGACATACAGCGCAGAAGGCAGGGTTACTAACAACTGAGCTGTGAGGCCAGTCAAGCATAAATGCAAATTAACTTGCATTTCTAATTATTGAGTTATTTCTTACTCTCTTACTCATAACTAATCAAGTAATTGGATCCATTAAACCATTTTAATGAGGGTTCATCTTACAAATAAACACAGCAGAATTTTATGACCTTTTTTTAAATAATAAAAAAACTTGAGAGGTGTCAAGGGACACCAAGGGATGGATCGAAGTTCCTTTCGATTAATTAGTGAAGGAATTGTTTTTTTTTTTTTTTTTGAAGTTATAATAATATTTTTTTGATAATTAACAAATATAATGTAATATAAACTTAATCAATAGACTCAATTTTCGTAATAATTGGCTTGTGGTAACTGAAGTAGGAAACAAGGAAAAAAGTGTCGTGACAACTTTTCGTAAGAATTTTTTCCGTCTAGCCCCCTTTCACAACGCGCGATAAGGAAATTCGTTCCAATAATTACTCCTGCAAATCGGAAAAAAAGTCATTGTTTCGCCATCGACCGAGAATGATTCCTAGTTATCTAGCACTCAGACGACATATTTACTCCAGTTATTTTGATTTTAAAACCAAATTACTGAATCGATTATGATTAAAATTTTTATGCCACCATTCTGAAAGTAGACCCTATCAAATCAAAAAATAATTTTCCAAATCACATTAATGTTATAAGGCGAATGTTTGCTTGTATGTATGCATGTGTGTATATAGAAGCAACTATATCCTTGAGTGCTATACTACATAGTATATTTTATTCTTTGACTGGCCTTATAGCTCAGTTCGTTAGTGACCCTACCTTCTGCGCTGTAGGTCGTGGGTTCGATTCCCACTCAGGACGAACATTTATGTGACATTTGTAACATTGATGTTTGTTCTGTGTCTGGGTGTTAATATGTATTATGTGTATGTATTTACAAAAGAAAAGTATATAAGTATGTATATCAGTTGTCTGGTTCCCATGATACAAGCTATGCTTAGCTTACTTTGGGGCTAGATGGCGCTGTGTGACAATGTCCACCAATATTATTATTATTCTGATCCAGCCGTAAATACTTAACGCCTACCCATGCTAAGCCGGGACTGGACGCTAGTCATAATGAAGAAACATGCAGAAGATAAGTTTCTAAATACACTAACGATTCCACAGATTTTAAACCGACTTCAGAAAAAGTATGTTATCAATTTATATTATTATTACTTATATCCATCCAAACTTTCGCATTTACAATATTAGTAATATTCTGCAAATATATCTTCTACGTTAAGTAAATAGTTATCTTATTTACTACCATCGATATTTTAACTTAATATATTTAAATAAACTTCTTGAAGCGGCACTAAACGTCGTATGGGGTACAGTCAGCCCGATGTGTTGATAAGCTTTACGCCATTTTTTTAAGTGACACTGATTCCTTCGTATTTATATATATTCTATATCGGATATATTCCATAGTTCCAGAGAAGCTTTTAGACGTGATATATTTAAAGTTCTTCAGCAAGATTGACGTAATTCTATTACATTTAATTTTTAACTATAAATTATGTAAAACTGTCTCTCACACACACACACACACACACACACACACACACACACACAAACACACACACACACACACACACACACACACACACACACACACACACGCATGCAAACACACACACACACACTTATATAAGTTAAGTGTTTGTCGTAATACTAGGATATATAAAAAAAAACTGTTATTGGTTGTATGAGTAATTTTAAGTAAGTAAGTAATTTTAAGTAAGAGCTGTAGATTCTGTATGAAAAATAAAATAAAATATAATATTTTGTTTCCTCTTTTCAGTATGTATTTTTTTATGTGTCAAATGAATGTTCTTTCTTAATTCTTCATTCATCTAGTAAGCACTACGAGCAGAGACAGAAAACAAACATAGTAAAGAAAAATGTTTTTTTTTTATTTGCGATAAAGTAACTTTTGGCTTACATTTGACCGCAATCTCATCTGATGTTAAGTGACGGTGCGGTCTACGATGTAGCATGCGCGCGCCTACAAGTAACCTATTCACTCTCCTCTTGAAGACCTCCAGATTATAGTTCTCGGGTAATACGGACGCAGGCGAGGAATTCCACTCTTGGACTGTCCGCATTATGAAATTGAAAGCAAAACGTCTTTTTTATGTAATACAGTTACGGATCGAGCCGACGGCCCACCTGATGTTAAGTGGTAACCTCGGCCCATAACAACCGATGCGACTCGGGCCCTCACCTACTAGATACGACAAGACGCATCGTATGCGCCCGTAACTCTGAGACGTGTAGGTGGAATGTCTCATGTGCCTGTAATTTTACGGGCAACCACACGTTTCAAACCGGAACACAGCAACGCGATTGCGTTACAGCTTGGCGGCAGAAAATGGCATGGTGGCAGTACTTCCCCGGACGAACTTGGCGAGAGTTATACTGCTCTTGAGCTACGCTTAGTACGAATGTGAGGCAATTGGAAAGTTCTTTAAGAGAAGACCACGTGAACCATTTTCAATTATTTGCCTGTCAAGCACTGACCACTAGGCGCCATGCAACCAAATTCTTAAGCTGACTGTACGAGACAAAGTATTACACACTTGGTTAAGTAATTACGCGGTTAACGGTTAACTTAATATTGAGTTATAACTTAAACTAACTTAAACAGGCCTGGGAGAGTCATTAACTACGTATTTGTTGGTGGCAATATTTGTTGTTGATTTATTTCGTACTAGCTGCGCCCCGTGGTGAATGAGTAATCCCACGGGAACACTGCACTTTTCCGGGATCAAAGTAGCCTATGTGTTAATCCAGGATATAAGCTATCTTGATACCAAATTTCATCCAAATCCATTCAGCCGTTTGTGCGTGAAAGAGTAACTAACATCCATACAAACTTTCACGTTTATAATATTAGTAGGATAATAATATTATAATATATATTGGTGAACATTGTCACACAGCGCCATCTAACCCCAAAGTAAGCTAAGCATAGCTTGTATCATGGAAACCAGACAACTGATATACATACTTATATACTATTTAGTAAATACATATATATCAACACCCAGACACAGAACAAACGTCTATATTCGTCACACAAATGTTTGTCCTGGGTGTGAATCGAACCCACGGCGTACAGCGCAGAAGGCAGAGTTACTACCAACTGAGCTGTAAGGCCAGTCAAATATACATTTATAGGCTGAATTAAATAAAGTAATTGTATAGCTAGGATAAGAGCTGAAGAAGATTAATAATTTCAGGCATTTCACAATTTTAACTTCAGACGAATAATTAATTAAAAGTGACATTTTTGTACTTCAGTTTGTCCCTTTCATTTGGAAATAAGGCATTTGTGACACCGGGCACGGACATAACGAAAGGGACTGAGCGCATGGAATATTATATTAAATTCTTTAGTTAAACGTCTTAATACATACTACTGTAAATTCTTTACTTATGAACCTATAAAAAATAAACTGATTTTCGTTATTTGTTTATCATTCATTTAAGTAATTAAACGGACTTACCAATTACATATTAATGACTGGCCTCACATCTCAGTTAGTAGTGAATTTGCCTTCTGCTTCTGTAGGTCGTGGGTTCGATTCCCACCCAGGACAAACATTTGCCTTAAGAATATAGATGTTTGCTCTGTGTCTGGGTGTTAATATCTATTATATGTATGTGTTTACAAACAAAAAGGATATACGTAGTCTATCAGTTGTCTGCTTCCCTGTACAAGCTATGCTTACTTTGGGGCTAGATGGCGCTGTGTGAATTGTGCACCAATATTTAACTATTTATGTGCACAGCATCAATTCACAATTTTAGAAAGAACAGTTAAGCATCACGATTAAAATTCAAAGATTATCAAGATGACTCAATCATCAAAGTTACCATAACATTAATAATGTGACAAAATTATGATGTTACAAAAAATAGTCAAAAGAGTTGACTAAGAAAATATTATAGTTCCATTCAAGAAAAATACCTTTTTATCTCATTGTTATTAAAATCATGATATTAGAAATAAATCGGCTTCTTTTAAGGTTCGTTCTTGCAGGTCCGACAGCGAAGAAATAATAAGCAGTGCTCGCACTCCTTCGTTATATTAGTTACCTCAATGGACCCCCTTTTCAACGTCAATATCTTCAACAAGAATTCATTTTATACAAAAGAAATGTTACGTAGACTGTAAAACACGAAAACACAAAGAGAATATTCATGGAATTTCAGTATATTTATGCGGACTTTGTTAACAGAAGTTAAGATTTTTAAAATCCCTTGTGAATAGTTCGCTATTTCTGCCTTTCATACAAACTTTGCTCAAGTACCACGTTGCTCAAGTACCACGTTGCTCAAGTCCCACGTTGCTCAAGTACCACGTTGCTCAAGTCCCACGTTGCTCAAGTCCCATGTTGCTCAAGTACCACGTTGCTCAAGTACCACGTTGCTCAAGTACCACGTTGCTCAAGTCCTACGTTGCTCAAATCCCACGTTGATCAAGTACCACGTTGCTCAAGTACCACGTTGCTCAAGTACCACGTTGCTCAAGTACCACGTTGCTCAAGTACCACGTTGCTCAAGTACCACGTTGCTCAAGTACCACGTTGCTCAAGTCCCACGTTGCTCAAGTCCCACGTTGCTCAAGTCCCACGTTGCTCAAGTACCACGTTGCTCAAGTCCCACGTTGCTCAAGTACCACGTTGCTCAAGTCCCACGTTGCTCAAGTACCACGTTGCTCAAGTACCACGTTGCTCAAGTCCCACGTTGCTCAAGTCCCACGTTGCTCAAGTCCCACGTTGCTCAAGTACCACGTTGCTCAAGTCCCACGTTGCTCAAGTCCCACGTTGCTCAAGTACCACGTTGCTCAAGTACCACGTTGCTCAAGTACCACGTTGCTCAAGTCCCACGTTGCTCAAGTACCACGTTGCTCAAGTCCCACGTTGCTCAAGTCCCACGTTGCTCAAGTCCCACGTTGCTCAAGTCCCACGTTGCTCAAGTCCCACGTTGCTCGCGTCCGTAGTTAATAATATTTCCTCATTGTTTATGTATCATTGTTTCGATCCAAATAAACTATTTCTATTTGTATATATCAAACTTCATTTTCTAATTATATTAATAAATTAAATTAAAAAAAGTAATCACCCTTTGAATCACGTGTCCCCCGGGTGGTGCGAAGGGAGCAACCCAAAGTAGCAGTAGAACTTGTGCCAAGTTCCCCCGGAGAAGTACTGCCACCACACCTGGTAATCTACCGCCGAGCAGTGATGCACTCGTGTTGCTGTGTTCCGGTGGAAGGGAGTGGGTGCCGGTGATATTGCAGCCGCATGAGACGTAACATACCCGTCTCGGGGTGATGGACGCGACGCAATGTGACTTGAGTCGTGTACTTTTGTGGAGAGGACTTGAGTGGTATTGCTGTTGTGTATGGGCGGCGGTTACCACTTAACATCAGTTGGGTCACTTAGATCATACAAAAAAACATACTTCTAACAAAAATTAAGAGTGTCTTAAGTAAGTAGTATTTAAATCAGTTATTATAAACATTTCTACACTAATTATAAATAAAATAATTAATATTGGTGGACATTGTCACACAACGCCATCTATCCCCAAAGTAAGCTAAGCATAGCTTGCATCATGGGAACCAGACAACTGATATACATATGTACTTTCTTTTTGTAAATACATATTCAGAACAAACATCTAGTTCGTCACACAAATGTTTGTTCTGGACTTAATTTTTTTTTGTAAATACATACATATTAATACATATCAACACTCAGACACAGAACAACCACCTATGTTCGTCACATAAATATTTGTCCCAGGTGGGAATCGAACCCACGACCTACAGCGGAGAAAGCAGGGTTACTACCAACTGAGCTATGAGGCCAGTCAATTATAGTACAACATAATTGTATATGAATCTGTTTTTATTAATTTACTTGAAACTGCGCAATATTTTTATATTTTTCTTCTCCTGAAAATAGGGTGTATATCATTTTTATGGACTAACTAGCTGTAGCCCGCGACTTCGTCCGCGTTTAATTCGGTTTTATCACGCACCCCTATTTTACCCCTCGGACAAGTAGCCTAAGTCACTCCTTGTTACATCAGCTATCTGCCAGTGAAAGTCCCGTCAAAATCGGTCCAGCCATTTCAGAGATTAGCCGGAACAAACAGACAGACAAAAATTGTAAAAAATGTTGTTTTGGTATATGTACCGTGTATACATCCATATGCACTTAGTAAAAAGCGGTTATTTTAATATTACTTATTATTTTCTTTGTGTATTGACTGTATTATATCATTATAATGTAAAAAACTATGGATCTCGTGTCTGAAATAATGATATATTATTATTAATATTACAAACAGACACTCCAATTGTATTTATGTGTATAGATGAAGCCGCATTGACGTAGCCGACGGAGTTTATTAAGAAAAATCGCAATTCTCGCACGCGCGAATGTCCGTGAGGAATTTTTATTATACACACTATATTACACTATATCACACTTATATAAGTAATCCCACGGGAACACTGCACTTTTCCCGGATCAAAGTAGCCTATGTGTTAATCCAGGATATAAGCTATCTTGATACCAAATTACATCCAAATCCATTCAGCCGTTTGAGCGTGAGAGAGTAACAAACATACATACAAACTTTCACGTTTATAATATTAGTAGGATGTATATAAATGAGTAGCAATTTCAGCTCAGCACGCAATAAAAGCGGGTAATCTAAACGTATGTTACTGTCAATGTTGACTGGCCTCATAGCTCAGTTGGTTGGTAACCCTACCTTCTGCGCTGTCGGTCGTGGGTTCGCTCCCCACTCAGGACAAACATTTATGTGACATTTGTAACATTGATGTTTGTTCTGAGTGGGGATCGAACCCACGACCGACAGCGCAGAATGCACCGTTATTACCAACTGAGCTGTGAGGCCAGACAAATATATAAATATCTTATAAACAGACACGTGTAACCTTTACACGTACAAACAAACATTGAATCGTCTATATATATATTCATATTTATTCGCATAACATTCATATTATTGTACATTGCTAAATTATACCGAAACGTGATCAAATAAACGCGACATAATAAGTCTTTCATATTCAATGATGGTAATAAAAATAGCTGGTTCAAATCCTGACGCGCATCAATGAGTTTTTTCACTAAAAATATGTTTTTTTTATGTGATGTAGTGATAGAACGAGCCGAAGGCCCACCTGATGTTAAGTGGTAACCGCCGCCCATAAGCAATATTGCTGTTGCTTATGGGTCACCACTCACCACTCAAGTCCTCTCCACCAAAGTACGAGATGACTCAAGTCGCGTTGCGTTGCGTCCATCACCCCGAGACGGGGATGTTACGTCTCATGCGGCTGGAATTACACCGGCACCCACTCCCTTCCACGGGAACACAGCAACACGAGTGCGTCACTGCTCGGCGGCAGATTACCAGGTGTGGTGGCAGTACTTCTCCGGGGGAACTCAGCACAAGTTCTACTGGTACTTTGGGTTGCTTCGCACCCGGGGGACACGTGTAGGGATTCAAAGGGTTATCACCTACGGACGCAAGCAACGTGGGCTATTATTGCTTAATTATCTTAATCCAAAGGTTGTCTGTAAGTGATCGCTTTATAGCGATAAGACCGCCCATCGTTTCACTCTTGTATATTGTAATTGATTGCTGTTCTTATGATCTGGTCATCAATAAATTGTCGTTTATTTATCTATCTATTTACATGTGCGTTTCTTGAAATGATAAAGGAAAAAATCGTGAAGAAATCGGCATGATCTAGTAAATAGAATATAGATTTCAGGATTTATGACGTCTTCATTTTCTTAGATACTGCAGTAAAATAATTAATTTGATAATTTATTTTTAAGACAAGATCACTTAAATATTATTTAAGAAAATTTGCCTAAGTATTAATTATTATTTGTATTATTGTTTCTTTCTTACTTCTTATTTATTTATTTCAAATACTCAAAAAACTTACAGCTATACACTTCTTTCTTTCTTTATATAAGTAATATACGACGAGAGCTTGAACTAGGTAATCCTGTGTTACAGGCTAATTTCAGGCATTCCTAATATACCTAACGAAAGGGTAATAATAAAAAAAGTTAATAAATAAATAAAAGAATGAATCGAGAAGGTTTGTCTGTTCCTAGACATTACCATAATAGCCAGAACGAAGTCCTGTTGAAAAGAAAAAAAAAATTGAAGAAATCTCTCCCGAGTCGTCCTATGAAATAACATTTCTAAGGGCTCACTGAATTAAAACCTTTTGTACTGTTATAAAAGACTAGCAACCCGCCACGGCTTCGCACGGATGCAATTAATTTACAAATTATATATACATAAACCGTAGTTTATCGCTGTTTGTATTTGTGGAAACCTTATCAAAATCCATCGCGTGGTTTAGAAATAAGCGGAGAAACATACAGAGAGACATGCTTCACAGCTCAGTTGGTAGTAACTCTGCGTTCTGCGCTGTAGGTCGTGAGTTCGATTCCCACCCATGACAAACATTTGTGTGACGAACACATGTTTGTTCTGTGTCTGGGTGTTAATATGTATTATATGTATGTATTTACAAAAAGTATATAAATATGTCTATCAGTTGTCTGTTTCCCATAGTACAAGCTATGCTTAGTTTGGGGCTAGATGGCGCTGTGTTAATTGTCCACTAATATTAGTTACGGGCGCATACGATGCAGCTTGGGTCTTGTCTTACCTATTAGGGGGACCCTAGTCGCATCGGTTGTTATGGGCAGAGGTTACCACTTAACACGGGCCGCCGGCTCGTTCCGTAACTGTATCACATAAAAAAATATGTTAAGGTTAATTTCCAAACTGAAAAAATATAACTATGTAACAACTCTTATAGACACAAACTTCAAGGCGAGGGAAGCCGCGTGCACAGCTAGTGTATTGTATATTATTGAAACCCAGCATATACTTAAGTTAAGGTTACTTATGAGTTCCACGAAGTCTCGCAAACTTGAAATCATTTATGGAATCGACTCGCGGTAAACGTTTTGAAATATATAAGGCATAATAAAAGTACATTAAACGCGTTCGAAGGGAAAAACTCACTTTATTTGACAGTACTTTATTATTTCTCGGATGGATACTGGCATAAATAATTTTTTTTTTTTTGATACATTTACGGAAGAGCCGATGGCCCACTTGGTGTTAAGTGGTAACCTCGGCCCATAACCGATGCAACTTGGGTCCTCCCATACGAAGAGACCCAATTCGCATCGTATGCACCCGTAACTCTCTTCTAACTGATTTGGATGAAATTTGGAACAGAGACGGATTAAAGTCCGGAATAGCACAGGCCTCACAGCTCAGTTGGTAACCCTGCCTTCTGTGTAGGTCGCGGGTTCGATTCCCACCCAGGACTAACATTTGTGTGACGAACATAGAATGATCTTTCTGCGTCTGGGTATTATATGTACTCATTTATTTACAAAAAGTATATAATTATGTATATCAATTGTTTGGTTCCCATGATACAAGCTATGCTTAGCTTACTTTGGGGCTAGATGGCGCTGTGTGACAATGTCCACCAATAATGATTTAAGTAACTTTAAATAAATAAAAAATACTTAAGACTTACTTTACTGTACTTACACATACTTAAACCTGTACTTACAACTCGTGATAGAAATCCCATAACAAGATAAAGTATTCACGTCAATTCGACCTTGTATCGAACGACGCCATATTTCGATACTAAGTTCCATTGTTACTGTTTTCAAATTTTGCAACATAACCTTCGCACGACTTGGCTAATACACAAAACTAGAGCTATTCTGTGTCCTTGGCTAAAGGTTGTCTGTGAGAACATCGGTGATCTACCCTGTTGAAGGCGTTCACATGTCCTATCATCCTACACACACAGAAAACCAGCGCTGCAGCAGCCACACCGCTGATACAGCACATGCTGAATGGTAGAATTGTTTGCACAAGTTACATTTTCTTTTATGTGTACTAGCTGTTGCCCGCGACTTCGCGTGTAATTAGGTTTTATCACGCACCCCTATTTTACCCCTCGGAATAGTAGCCTAAGTTACTCCTTGTTACATCAGCTATCTGCCAGTGAAAGTCCCGTCAAAATCGGTCCAGCCATTTCAGAGATTAACCGGACTAAACAGACAGACAGACAATATTTGTAAAAATGTTGTTTTGGTATATGTACCGTGTATACATCCATATGCACTTAGTAAAAAGCGGTCTTCTTCTTCTTCGAGTCACCGGTTCTGTCGAACCAGTGTGGTGAAAGGATTGTAAGTGCGCCTCAAAGAGGCTCCTTTCGTGCACACGACACATGTCTTTGAATTTTTAGTTCTAGGACATGTCGGTTTCCTCACGATGTTTTCCTTCACCGTTTTGAGAACGTGGTATTGCGCGTATTAAAAAGCGGTTATTTTAATATTACAAACAGACACTCCAATTCTATTTATGTATAGATGTAATACAAAATAAAAATGTATCTTTCCTCCTTTCTATCCTATTTCACAGCGGAAACAGGTATAACGGCAGTACTTCCCGGAGGAACAGCGCTATACACATTTGATTTCATCACATGTGCGAACAACCGCTTTCGTCCATTCAAATGTCACATGAAAATTCGTGCGAACATTCCTTACGTGAGAACATTTCTTTATTATAATGGTCCCATAGCTATGTGAATAACTTAAGGTATCTTTGTATGCATACTCACACGAGTTTGAACTGTGTGGTGAAATGTCATTGCATATTACATTTGACATTGACAGCTCAATTTATATGTCACATCTACATAGACTGGCCCCACAGCTCAGTTGGTAGCAACCCTGCCTTCTGAGTCGTGGGTTCTCCCATCCAGGACAAACATTTGTGTGACATTTGTAACATTGATGTTTGTTCTGTGTCTGGGTGTTAAGTCAAAGTCAAAGTCAAAAACTTTATTTCCATAGAATTCATAAAGAAATGGCTTGGAAACGTCACGACGTAAAATGTATTATATGTATGTGTATTCACAAAAGAAAAGTATATAAATACTTATATACTTTTCTTTTGTGACAACTGACAACTGATATACCATACGGTATATCAGTTGTCTGGTTCCCATGATACAAGCTGTGCTTAGCTTACTTTAGGGCTAGATGGCGCTGTGTGACAATGTCCACCAATATTTATTTATATTTATTTATCTATTCGAGTCACTGGTTCTCTCGAACCGGTGTGGTGAAAGGATTTTAAGTGCGCCTCAAAGAGGCTCCTTTCGTGCACTCGACACATGTCTTCGAATTTTTAGTTCTAACACATATCGGTTTCCTCACGATGTTTTCCTTAACGTGGTATTGCGCACATATATCGCTCAATCGAAAAACTCACATGTGCGCGTAGGGATTTGAACCGGCGACCTCCGGGTTGACACTCGGGTTAGTACCAGACCACGTTCACTGAACCTATTCTATACCTTTTGTTGTCGCTATCGTCACACGCATTCACTAATCAACTTTCTAACGAACTAACGGTCGAGTTTCGTTACGCAACATAACGACTTATCATTCGCATGATCAGTCCGAATCATGTTAATCATTGGCTCGCTTGTCATTTGATGTTCGCCGATAATGAAAGTTGTGATTTATTCGTGGGTTTGCCTTTGACCGGTCTCACGGCTCAGTAACCCTGCCTTCTGCGCTGTAAGTCGCGGGTTCAATTCTCACCCAGGACAAACATTTGTGGGACGAGCATGGACGTTTGTTCTGTGTCTAATATGTAAGTATTTACAAAAAAGTATATAAGTATGTATATCAGTTGTCTGGTTCCCATGATACAAGCTATGCTTAGCTTATTTTGGGGCTAGATGGCGCTGTGTGACAATGTCCACCAGACTACGTACATATTTGTACGTCTACGGCCAACCGCAAACAACTTTACTTAGATTCGCGTGTATATAATTGGTCAGACGTTGAAATAACTTCCTGAATTTGTGTAAAACACTTATTAAACTAATTGATTGAGGCAATTGACCTCTAATTAACGAGAATTTCATGCAACTTGATACAATAATATTGGTGGACAATTCACACAGCGCCATTTAGCCCAAAACTAAGCATAGCTTGTACTGTGGGAACCAGACAACTGATAGAATACATATAAGTATACTTTTTTTTTTGTAAATCTATACAAATAAATAAAATTGGAGTGTCTGTTTGTGATATTAAAATAACCGCTTTTTACTAAGTGCATATGGATGTATACACGGTATATATACGAAAACAACATTTTTAAAAAATTTTTGTCTGTCTGCCTTCTGTTCCGGCTAATCACTGAAATGGCTGGACCGATTTTGACGAGACTGTCACTGGCAGATAGCTGATGTAACAAGGTGTAACTTAGGCTACTTTTCCGACGCGTAAAATAGGGGGTGCGTGATAAAACCGAATTCCACGCGGACGAAGTCGCGGGCAACAGCTAGTACATACATATAATACATATTAACACCCTTATAAATGATAATGCATCACGCAAAACACACGCGGAATGATACACGAAATATGAAAATACATACACACGCGCAAACGCAAAAAAAATGATTTGCTTTGTAATTCAACACATGATTTCAAGAGCAGCAGAACTAACGCCAAGTTCGTCCGGGGAAGTACTGCCACCATGCCCATTTCTGCCGGCAAGCAGTAACGATTCGCTTTACTGTGTTCCGGTTTGAAACGTGTGGTTGCCGGTGAAATTACAGGCGCATGAGACATTCCACCAACACGTCTCAGAGTTACGGGCGCATACGATGTGACTTGGGTCATCGTACCTAGTAGGGAGGACCCAAGTCGCATCGCTGTTATGGGCAGAGGTTACCACTTACCAGGTGGGCCGTCGGCTCGTACCGTTACTGTATCACACATAAAAATAAAGTAGCATACACTAGGAAAGTTAAGACGGAAACAAATACACAATTTAGATTTTATCTAGATATTTAACTCAGTCATGTGAGAAGCGATATAACAAAAGAAAGAAATAAGATTATTTTATCTAAGTCTTACTTATCAAAGTTCACTTCCCACAGCAAGTTACTGCACAGAATAATAATTGACAGATAGAAAGGAAACTAGACACAAGACTCCAGGTATCATGAGACGGATTCTTCTAGCAAAGGTCCCTTTTTAATATTCTCTCATTCTTTTTCATTCAGATGCCAGTACTCAAGGTAATTTCTACTGCGTGAATGAGACAGAGAAATCCCAGATACCTAAGTACAAGAAGACCCAAGTCGCATCGTATGAGCCCGTAACTCTGTGACTTGAAGGTGGAATGTCTCATGTGTCTGCAATTTCACCGGCAACCAAACATTTCAAACGGGAACACAGGAATGCATACTGCTTGGCGGCAAAAATGGGTGAAATGAAAAGTAATTTTTTTTTTTAGTACTAAGCACAGTCTAGGGTTTTTCAGTGAATTATTATACTAAATGTAATTGTTATATTAGTGTAATTACTATACTAAACTAGACTAGATACCTAAGTATTAAGGATCATTTATTTATGTATGCTGACATACATAAATGAATAAATAAATGGTGACTAGTAACACAGGCTTCTAGCCTACCTCTAGCACCAGTCTCTCATAAAAACTTGTTTTTCACTATAATTTGAAAATTACTTTTAATTTTACGTGTATTTTGTGAGAGACAATAAATATATATATTGTTATTATTATTATTAATAATAATAAATGCTGGTTGTCTGGAAGAAATCGTCGAATTGTTAAGATCGCCCATTGAGCTTTTTTTTTGTTAGATTATTTTAGTTTAAGATTGTATTTGTTTAGTTACGGTGTTAATTATGCACAACGAAGAGTATATCTATCTATCTGGCAGTACTTCCCCGGACGAACATGGCACAAGTTATAATATGCTACTAAATGTCAGCTTACACGGGCCAGAAACACGACCATTGACCACCCGTGCGTCCAGGCAGTACCTAAGAACTTCACCATTCTTTATTGGCACAATTTCCGCTCTACCATATTTATTATTCTCGCCACACAGCGCACCATTCGCAAAAACTCGCCATTATATTAAATTGCGTAACTGTATTCACTTTTCTGCTTCGTATTTATTACATTTCTAAACAATATAGTGAGACGACTGACAGGTCTCACAGCTCAGTTGGTAGTAACCCTGCCTTCTGCGTGATCGTGGGTTCGATTCCCATCCAGGACAAACATTTGTGATGAACATAGACGTTTGTTCTGTGTCTGGGTTCGTGGTGTCGTGTGGTGGTTTGTTACTCTTCTGTGTATTTGTGGCCCATGTGCTGAATGTTCTATCTATCTACCTATCTGTTATCTATCTATCTATCCGTTCTCTATCTATCTATCTACCCACACAATTTATGACGACCAGGAATGTCCTAAGGACATACTAAGTAATCCAATTACTACCTCAAGTGAAGCCTAGACCTTCTTAGGTAAACAAGTTTCCTAGATCATATTACGGAAGTATACACCTTAACATATTTATACTAATATTATAAAGCTGATGAGTTTGTCTGTTTGATTGGACGAGTTAATCTCAAGAACTACTTATTTGTCGTATTTTTGACGGAACGAGCTGACGGCCCACCTGATGTTAAGTGGTAACCGCCGCCCATACACAACAGCAATACCACTCAAGTCCTCTCCACCAAAGTATGAGATGACTCAAGTCGCATTGCGTTGCGTCCATCACCCCGAGACGGGGATGTTACGTCTCATGCGGCTGCAATTACACCGGCACCCACTCCCTTCCACGGGAACACAGCAACACGAGTGCATCACTGCTCGGCGGCAGATTACCAGGTGTGGTGGCAGTACTTCTCCGGGCGAACTCGGCACAAGTTCTACTAATACTAAAACGAGTTTTGAAAAAAATGTATTTTTCAAATAAATTGCAATTTATGATCTTAAGGTATCTCTACAGCTGTTGGATTAGCCTCGTGCGATGACAGGCACATGAGACATTCCACCTTCGTCTCAGTTACGGGCGACTTGGGTATTGTCTTACCTAAGTGGGGGATGACACAAGTCTGACCTTTGTTATGGGCAGAGAGTACCACATCAGGTGGGCCGTATGCTAGTACCGTAAGTTTATCAGTAAAGAATTAACCACGATATTTACGTCCACGATTCTCGTCAAGATGTCGGCGATTTAATTTCCGGCAATATGTTCTCTATCTCTTATCACACTTTTAAACTTCTTACACTATTAAACTCTGCCATTATTCTCTTTAATTATTTTTTTTTCTTTAATTTATCTTTTCATCTCAAGGTTGTCTGGAAGAAATCGCTTCATAGCGATAATAACGGCGCTGTACTATTAATTTCTAAGAATCCTGGTATCAAACATAACAGTAGTAATGGGGAACATATTATTATTAACGACAGACTCATATTTAAAACGATAAAAATTTTGATCATATGTTTCTCATATCTTAGATTTTCTGTTTGCCTAAAATAAATTCAAATATTATAAATTTAAATCAAGCTGAAAGCCCTCATTCATTTTCGCTCAAGTAGTAAAGTAGTTTTATTTAATCGTAACCACATAACTTTTTTAATTTTTGTATTGATATAAACTGTATTAAAGTCAAAAAATACTTTATTTCCATAAACTTCATAAATAAATTTTAGCCCGGTATGATAAGTAATATTCATTAAATAAGATTTCGCGTTATTATCGATTCACGAACCGCCATCCAGTCAGTGATAATTATAAGGAAAATAAATCAAATAAATATACAGTGCAAATGACTCATAGAATCAGGAAGTCCATTTAATTTAGATACCTAAGATAACCTCAAAATGTAAAAAAAAATCGTTCGGAAATCGGCTTAAGTTAATATTAATCACTCACTTGATCTGCCTTTGGGTGTTCGTGAGAACAATGCCTGTGACTGTGTTCGATTTTGAACGAAACACACAAAACATCAGTCAAAAACAATAACACAGCGAACACCGAACATTTCACTTTTAACTTCGACATTTTGACGTAAAAACTCAACGTTTCACTCACTAATAACGTCCAAATATTTGTTTACATTTTACAATGCGTATTTCTTTGACATCGCGCGCGACTCCATACGTTTTTGAATCGGTACTGTTAAGGTATTTACTTGGTCTAGCGCTGCACTGCAGTGAAGTTCGCCCGCGTGCTCGGCGCCTTGCCTTGTGAGTCAGCTCAGTCAGTGAAGGGATCAATAAAGTTCACGAGTCACAGCTCATCTATAACGGTTTGGAAGGTATATCCGTAACATGTTTAGTTAGTAAAATAGTAAAACAAAAATGTTTAAAATTCATTATAAATACAGAAATACGAACATAAGAAAATTTGCGCACACAATACACAAACAAAGAGTGAATAAAATTATTTTTCTACCATCTTATTTGTCGCACAGACATTATCCAATTTAATGGTACTCTATCACCGACAGCAATATCAACATGTTGGAAACATTTATTTTAATATATAAAATGAGCTATAGCTCATACACATACAACTCACTGTTCCCAACTCAACCTCGCGTTCAACTCTATACAAACGACACTATTGCCGTGAGAAATGAATGAAAATAGCTTTGAAGTTATCTGCGAGCGACATCAGCTGATTGCGTCACCCTCGTTCCTATACCCGTCCCGGTCTAGCGCACTCCGACGTGCCCGTTTAGAAAGGGATAGATGCAGTCGTGTTTTAGTATTCATTGATTTGTTGTGCTTGCGTCGGAAATGCAAAGATTAATTTTGTGAGATCTTGACATTAATCTCCCAAAGTGTGATTGACATAGAATTGTCAGCGTAATCCTACTAATATTATAAACGTGAAAGTTTGTATGTATGTTTGTTACCCTTTCACGCTCAAACGTCTGAATGGATTTGGATGAAATTTGGTGTCAAGATAGTATATCCTGGATTAGCACATAGGCTACTTTGATCCGGAAAAATGCAGTGTTCCCGTGGGATTACTTATTCACCGCGGGGCGCAGCTAGTTAATTAAATAATTGTATCTAGGATTGTTACAATTGTCTGTGTGAATGCATACTTAGGAAAGGCTAAGGCTTTAATTTTTTGTGACACTGCTATGGAACGAGCCGACGGCCCACCTGGTGTGTTAACCTCTGCCCATAACAATACGAATTGGGTCCTCCCCTACTTAAGTAATAATAATATTGGTGGACATTGTCACACAGCGCCATCTAGCCCCAAAGTAAGCTAAGCATAGCTTGTATCATGAGAACCAGACAACTAATATAATACTTATATATTTTTCTTTTGTAAATACATATTAACACCCAGACACAGAACAAACATCAATGTTACAAATGTCACATAAATGTTTGTATTGAGTGGGGATCGAACCCACGACCTACAGCGCAGAAGGCAGGGTTACTACCAACTGAGCTGTGAGGCCAGTCAAATTGGTACATTACTGTCAGTAAACGAGCTATGTAGTAAGTAATTACGTATTTAGCACGCGTGTGACCAGCGTTTATGTAACAGTACGTGAGTTTAACTGGAAAGTTACGAATGCGTAACCTATGTATTGAAAAGGCAGGGACGAATTTACATTTTCTGCTTGTTGGCAGACAATAATAAATAAATAATGGTGTGTGTGTCAGCGTCATCTAGCCCCAAAGTAAGCTAAGCAAAGCTTGTACCATGGGAACCAGACAACTGATACAATACTTATATACTTTTCTTTTGTAAATACATACAATACATATTAACACCCAGACACAGAACAAACATCTATATTTCTCACACAAATGTTTGTCGTGGTTGGGAATCGAACCCACGACCTAGGTAGGGTTACTACTAAATGAGCTATAAGGCCAGCATTCCTTTTTACAAGCGTTTATTTCACTTGCAATGTATGTATGTATGTTTGTTTAGGTCAACATTTTGTGACAATGTCCAACAATACTTACAAAAATAAAAAGCCTCTGAGTCGAACTTAATCCTTTTTAATGGTCCAGATGACGGAAATAAATGTCCAAAATTTTGAACACACTTAATTTTATTAATATATTAACAAAAAACATAAATCGACTATTTAAGAAACGAAACAATTTTTTTTTTTTTATGTAATTGTAGGCAAACAAGCAGACGGCCCACCTGATGTTAAGTGGTTACCGTCGCCTATAGACATCTTATCAGACTAGATAAGACACCAAAAAATTTAATGTAAACTACATTAATACATAAAAAAAAAAAACATAAAAATGTATGGCCCATTGCGAGAAAAACATCCACCCGAGTACTCGTTTTTCAAAACATATAAAAAAAACAAAAACATAAAATAAAATAAAAATAAATAAACATATATATAAACAGTATATTAATAACTAATTAATTTTGACATGGCACTCTTTAAATATTTGAAATAAAATCTCCTATACCAATAAACACTGTTGCATACTGAAATTAGAAGAACCCCTTTCCACACATAACTAATTGAAAATGATATTAAGAGAAACTAAAAGTTACTAAAATATACTAAAAATTAAATATAAAACAGTTTAATGTCTTATTTTAGATAAAGCCTCTTTATTATATATATAATCACACACAAACATAACTAAAATATCCTTACATTAATTTATCTTAATAATTAATCAAAATAACTACGATATAAATCACCCGACAAATCTATAAACTTTGGTTAAATTTGTCACAAAGGCTCTGAAGCCATCTTCAACTAAAAAAACTTTCTATCATTATTTGACACAGATAATGGTGAAAATCTTAAAGTAACATTAAGTTTACACAATAACATATTCATCAAAAATTAGATTTATAGAAAAAATACTTACCAAAATAAAATCTACAACAACAGTTTTATGTCTTATTTTAGATAAAGCCTCTTTATAAAATATATAATCACACACAAACATAACTGAAATATCCTTACATTAATTTATCTTAATAATTAATCAAAATAACTACGATATAAATCCCGACAAATCTATAAACTTTGGTTAAATTTGTCACAAAGGCTCTGAAGCCATCTTCAAATAAAAAAAAACTTTGTATCATTATTTGACACAGATAATGGTGAAAATCTTAAAGTAACTTATTAAGTTTACACAATAACATATTAATCAAAAATTAGATTTATAGAAAAAATACTTACCAAAATAAAATCTACAACAACAGTTTTATGTCTTATTTTAGATAAAGCCTCTTTATAAAATATGTAATCAAACAAACATAATTAAAATAGAAAAATATAACCCCCATTACCACATTAATTACTTTGATTAATTATTTAGATAAATTAATAGTTATCTAAATAATTAATCAAAATAATTACGATATAAATCACCCGACAGATCTACAATTTATGGTTAAATTTGTCACACAGGCTCTGAAGCCATCATACTAAATAGAACTTTCTAACATTATTTGTCTTAGATAATGGCGAAAATCTAATTAATAAATTTTTAACTAAAGTTTACACAAATATAGAATAACATATTAATGAAAAATTGGATTTACAGAAAAAATAATATAAAAAAACTTATTCGTATATTCGTACCTACTAACGAAGTATTAATTATGAGAAAAAATCAACGAGTTATTCTTTCTTTAGTTGTTTTAGCGGATAATAATAAAATAAATAAGAGAAAAAAAAAGTAAAGTAGTAAAGTAATTAAGAGACTGCGAATGAACGACGTAATAGATTAGGCGAAACTCAACTCCCATAGCGGTAGAGTTTTAGCATTAATTTAACTTTTCAATTAAACGTAAACGAAATCTTCTATTTGAATGAAAATTGGAAAAATAGTTTTCATCGTGTATCCAATATCCATATCCAATAGGAAATCAAAAGAAATAAATGCAGAATTGAAAAACTAAAGTGCTTTAGACAGGACGAAAAGCAAACTCAAAAGGTATAGATATAGGATAGAGAAAGGAAAGGTATAGAACAAATCGGAGATCTCTGGGAACTAATCTAAGGAGGACAAACGAACTTTATATAAAGGTATAGAACAAATCGGAGATCTCTGGGAACTAATCTAAGGAGGACAAACGAACTTTATATAAAGGTATAGAACAAATCGGAGATCTCTGGGTACTAATCTAAGGAGGACAAACGAACTTTATATAAAGGTATAGAACAAATCGGAGATCTCTGGGAACTAATCTAAGGAGGACAAACGAACTTTATATAAAGGTATAGAACAAATCGGAGATCTCTGGGTACTAATCTAAGGAGGACAAACGAACTTTATATAAAGGTATAGAACAAATCGGAGATCTCTGGGAACTAATCTAAGGAGGACAAACGAACTTTATATAAAGGTATAGAACAAATCGGAGATCTCTGGGTACTAATCTAAGGAGGACAAACGAACTTTATATAAAGGTATAGAACAAATCGGAGATCTCTGGGAACTAATCTAAGGAGCACAAACGAACTTAATATAAAGGTATAGAACAAATCGGAGATTGTTTGGAAATAATCTGAGGAAAAAAGCAAACTTATTAGATAGGTTGAGAGCAAATCGGAGATTTCTAGGAAATAATCTCTGATACGTTTTGACCACGATCAGATTGGTAATAGAAGTAGTTTTATCTTACATTAGTTAAATGAAGGGTATAGTATTAAAAATGGCGCGTCACTTATTATTGTTTAAAATACCTGAATTTTGAGATAAGGTAAATTTTGTTTATGAAAATAATGTTTTCCTTTCACAATGGAACTATATATGTATACCTTTGTATCTTAAGTGATTTTGTTGCCAGCTCTAAAAAATATTTTAATATATTTCAGTGAAACAGTTTAATATATTTGAGTGAAACAGGTTACAAAGTCAACGGTTCCTCGTAACAGTCAGCATAAGAGTCAGTGTTAGACGTTTTAATGATACATTTGTAGTTTTTGTCGTGTTTCCTTCCGTTAATGTGTTCGGAGATCGTGGATTCTTTGTTAGCTAGCTCCAGATTGCAAATTACGCAGTTCACTGTATTTATGTTGACCTGGAAAATAAACAAATCTTAGTTCTCATTAACTCTGCCTTTTGTCCTGGGTTCGATACCTACTCAGGACAAACATTTGTGTCTATTCGAGTCACCGGTTCTCTCTCTCTATGTGCGCAATACCACGTTCTCAAAACGGTGAAGGAAAACATCGTGAGGAAACCGACATGTCCTACAACAAAAAATTCGAAGACATGTGTCGAGTGCACGAAAGGAGCCTCTTTGAGGCGCACTTACAATCCTTTCACCACACTGGTCCGACAGAACCGGTGACTCGAAGAAGAAGAAGACCGGTTCTCTCGAACCTATATTTGTAAACCTAGCTGTAAGTTTTTCCTAAAATTATAAAAATAAAATATTCATACCTTGCGAATGAGCGCCGGAAAAAATTGCTTCTCAAAACTGACACCCAACGAAACACGATGAAATCTGTTCTCCAAATGTTCGTCCACTCCATCTTCGTTCAGTTTCACTTGACACATGATACACCTGACTCCGTTCCTCATCACCACACCATTCCAGGACTCGAATGGTATCTTCATGATGTTCCCACCAATGATGACCAGTCGAGATCTCCTCACGGGCCTATTCTCAACGTGAACGGTCTCACAGTCGACATTGGTAGATTGCACGTATGTGACGACTTTGTACGAGTGTTCCGGTGTGTTAGGGTACAAATGTTCCTTCTCAGTTTCGACTGTGAACTGTTTGACGCCAGATTTGAGGGTGTCTTTCAGTTTCTTGTTCAGTTTGAGGCACGATTTGTCGTATTCGTGTACGTGGATGGCCCACTCCAGGTGAGTTTTAACCTCAGTTCTGGTCATAACGACATTGCACACAGCGCAATGATACATAATGTACATCTAAAAAGTTTTTTTTTTAAATTAGTTCTCCTGCTGGGCGTTACACAATCTATACAAATAAATAATAGGTCCAGCCATTTCAGAGATTAGCCGGAACAGACAGACAGACAAAAATTGTAAAAATGTTTTGGTATATGTACCGTGTATACATCCATACGCACTTTGTAAAAAGCGATCATTTTAATATTACAAACAGACACTCCAATTTTATTTATTTTTATAGATAAAATAAACATCCTCATTAACGAATATAAAATACATACCTGTCGAAACAGTTGTCCGCTGAAGAGATTGTTTGATAGAAACTTATTCTTGGCCATATTGTCAACGTGTTCCTTACTGTCAACGTGGCGTTGCAACGCGCTGTAATACAACGTAACCGAACAAACGAAGCAGTATCTCATCCCGTTGCTGACGTGGACCAGCGCGTTGTAAGCGGTGTTCGTAATATTGAAATATGTTGATTTCAGTTTCAGAAACACCGGCTGGTCCATCTGAAACACTGGCTGGTCCAACTGAAACACTGGCTGGTCCAACTGAAACACTGGCTGGTCCATCTGAAACACTGGCTGGTCCATCTGAAACACTGGCTGGTCCAACTGAAACACCGGCTGGTCCATCTGAAACACCGGCTGGTCCATCTGAAACACCGGCTGGTCCATTTGAAGCACAGGCATTCCTTCGTCGCTGTGCAGGTGATCTTGTATGGATTTAGAATATATATTTTTTGTCTGTTTGGGACTTTTGCTGATAGTTTCAGATTTTTCTGCTGCCACTACTTTGTCTGGCTTCACTGTGACTTCACTTCGCTTGTGTCCTGACAAGGGTTCATCCTCAGGGACCTTTAGGTTATGAACTAATTGTGGTTTTGCAAATTTGTCCGGTGCACCAACAGCCCCGCTCAATTTAACTTTGGCTTTACCAGATTTACTGATGTTTTCAGAAATCTGTTGTGCTTGATGCAATTTACTTGGAATGTCGATGTCTGTTGAACCAACATGCCCGGTTACTTCAACTTTGGCTTGACCTTCAATCATGTTTTCAGCAATCTGCAGTGCTTGAAGCAATTTACTTTTAAAGTTGATGCCTTTTGCACCAACAGGCCAGATTACTTCGACTTTGACTTTATCAGATTCACTCATGTTTTCAGCAATCTGCAGTGCTTGAAGAAATTTACTTTTAATGTTGATATCTTTTGCGCCAACAGGCCAGATCACTTCGACTGTGACTTTATGAGATTTACTCATGTTTTCAGCTATCTGCAGTGCTTGAAGCAATTTACTTTTAATGTTGACATCTGTTGCAACAATAGGCCCGGTTATTTCAAGATTGGCTTTACCAGATTCACTCGTGTTTTCAGAAATCTGTTTTGTTTGAAGCAATTTACTTTTAATGTTGATGTCTGTTGCACCAACAGGCCCGGTTACTTCAACTTTGGCTTCAGCAGATTCACTCGTGTTTTCAGAAATCTGTTTTGCTTGATGAAATTTACTTGGAATGTTGACGTCTGTTGCAACATCAGGCCCGGTCAATTCAACTTCGGCTTGACCAGATTCACTCGTGTTTTCAGTAATCTGTTGTGCTTGATGCAATTTACTTGGAATGATGATGTCTGTTGCACCAACAGGCCCGGTTACTTCAACTTTGGCTGATTCACTCATGTTTTCAGTAATCTGTTGTGCTTGAAGCAATTTACTTGGAATGTTGATGTCTGTTGCACCAACAGGCCCGGTTACTTCAACTTTGGCTGATTCACTCATGTTTTCAGTAATCTGTAGTGCTTGAAGCAATTTACTTGGAATGTTGATGTCTGTTGCACCAATAGGCCTGGTTACATCAACTTTGGCAGATTCACTCATGTTTTCAGTAATCTGTAGTGCTTGATTCAATTTACTTGGAATGTTGACGTCTGTTGCACTAACAGCTCCGGTCACTTTTGCATGACTAGTTTCACCCATGTTTACAGAAGTATGTTGTGCTTGATGCAGCATGTTGATCATTGCCTCTAACTTTGAATCATTAATAACTTTATTTACTGGCGAGTTGTTCAGTACAGGAGTCTCGTTCCTCAAGCTTGCACTGGAAGGTATAGTCATTTCTGCGTGCGGTTTGATATGGTCAAATCCAACATTGGAAGGTAGCATTGGATATACGGGTAGCAACAGCGGGCTACTGGGTTCCACACCTTTACAGAGGGGTTGTTCGTTCTCCCTCATGCCCAGTGCGACGGCTAAGGCTACTGTGTGGGATGGGTGCATGTTGTGATTGAAAATTTCGTTAACTTCAACCAGGATGTTGCATATTGCACAGTGCATTGCATCTATTACCTGTAAAATAAATGTTTCAAATAAATGGCTGAACTAAGAAGGTATTTAAAAAAAAACTGTTACTGAATAATTTCTTGGGAAGGGCACTCCTCATTTATAGTTTTAGTAGTTTAGTTTTGTATTAGTAACTTGCACCCGTGGCAAGCCGGGGCGGGTCGCTAGTTGTAATCTTACAAAGTAAAAATGCGAACTTTTGTATGGATGTATGTTTGTCACTCAATCACGCCAGAACGGCCGAATGGATCTGGATGAAATTTAGCACAGGGATAGTTTAGTTTGGAATAGCAGATAGGATACTTTTTATCCCGAAAAAATGTATGATTCTCGTTGGATGACTTATTCACCGCGGGGTGCAGCTGGTAAACAATAAAAATTAATACTCACAGCTCTCGTCAAATTGTTTTGAAAAGACGTTATAAAAGGTGTCATGAATATACGCTGCATATGAGTGGTTCGAAGCACGTGATCCAATAATTGTCCTTTACATCTGACATTGCACAGCGCACAGTAATACAAGCCACCGACCAACATTAGCGTGTGGCAACCCACTCTGGATATTTTAATATTTACACCAAACGGGCTGAACGTAAAGTCACGGAAAATGTCCAGTTTCCTCCGATTATTCTCTATGCACCTGTTATCGTCAAATTGGCCGTATGGAACAATCTGGCTTGAAACATTCTGGTCGATTGAAACACTTGCCTGGTTGGTTGAAACACAAGCCTGGTTGGTTGAAACATTCTGATCGACTGAAACACTGGCCTGGTTGGTTGAAACGTTTCTATTGGTGTGTTCCAACCGTTTATACGTCCTGGGGTGGTACAATTCGATATGTACTTCTATTGAATTCTTGTACTGAAGCTTGTTGCAGTGGCCGCAGTGGTAAAGGACATCATTTACCTGTAAAAATATATTTAAAAACATAAATACATTTTCATTATATGGTCGCCGATAAAATTAAAGGTACATGAGACATTCCACCTTCACGTCTCAGAGTTAAGAGCGCATACGATGCAATTTGGTACTTCTTGTACCTAGGTAGGGGAGGACCCAAGCCATATTGCTTATTATGGGCAGAGGTTAACATTTAACGCCAGGGCCATCAGCTCGTTTCGTGACTATTAAATAATACTGAACATAAAGTTAGTTCCACATGTACTAAATGCAAATAATATATTACATATATAAAATAGCTAATACTGCTGGCTAGTTTGGTGCTAGATGGCGCTGTGTGATCCACCAATATTTATCATTATTATTATTGACTGGCCTCACAGCTAAGTAATAGTAACCCTGCCTTCTGCGGATCGTGGGTTCGATTCCCACTCAGGACAAACATTTATGTGACGAAGATAGATATGTTTGTTCTGTATCTGGGTATTGATATGTATGAATTTACAAAAATACGTGTATAAGTATGTATATCAGTTGTCTGGTTCCCAGGATACGAGCTATGCTTAGCATACTTTGGGGCTAGATGGCGCTGTGTGACAATGTCCACAAATATTTATTTATTATCAATCATCTGTTTCCCACAGTCAGCGTGGTGGTCTAGTGGTACTGACCCAGAGTTTCAATCCGGAGGTCACCGGTTCAAATACCGACGTGCACCTATTGAGTTTTTTGACTGAAAGATTTATGTGCGCAATACCATTCAAAACGGTGAAGGAAAACATCGTGAGGAAACCGACATGTCCTAGAATTAAAAATTCGAAGACATGTATCGGGTGCACGAAAGGAGTCTCTTTGAGGCGCACTTATAATCCTTTCATCACACCGGTTCGAGAGAACCAGTGACTCGAATAGAATAGAACAGTACAAGCTACAAATTAACACATTAAAGGTTCCATCAATATTTACAACGAAATTATAGTAAAGACTACCCACATTTCTGATGAGATAGTCCTCAAATGCGGCGACGATTTCGCAGTGCGCGAGGCTGACAGAGTGCATCACCTGTTCACAGTGGTGGGCCATCTTATGTTTACTGAACGTTGCGACACACAGCATGCACGAGTATCTGTTGGCGTCCGTCAACGTTATCATGTGCCACGACTCGTACTTGACGCGAACTTCTTTGCTCCCTGGAAAGTGAATTCCAAAAATTATATATTTACGAATTCAAAAATTAATCATAAATATTGGTGAACATTTCACACAGCGCCATCTAGCCCCAAACTAAGCATAGCTTGTACTTTGGAAACCAGATGACTGATTGAATACATATTTTTTTTTATTTGTAAATACATACATATCAATACATATGAACACCCAGACAGAACAAATATCAATGCTCTTCACATAAATATTTGTCCTGGGTGGGAATCGAACCCACGACCTACAGCTCAGAAGGCAGAGTTACTAACCAATTGAGCTTCGAGGTTAGTAATGAGTATGTATTGTATATAATATGTATGTATTTGCAAAAAAAAGAATTCTGTCTGGTTCCCATAGTACAAGCTGTGCTTAGTTTGGGGCTAGATGGCGCTGTGTGAGTTGTCCACAATATTATTATTATTATAATTATTATAACAGAACTGAATTGACTGAAAAAAAAAACTAGTGATATTAGTGACAGAACTGACGTACCATCTGATTTTAAGTATGAGGCATTCCACCTTCACGTCTCAGGGTAACGGGCGCATACGTTGCGACTTAGGTCTTGTCGTACCTAGTAGGGGAGGACCCAAGTCGCATCGGTTGTTATGGGCAGAGGTTACCACTTACCACGATTTCTCCCAGGAAACCTATGGATGGAATGGAAAATGCATACCTAGGTAAATTTTCATGAATTTAGGCACCTCCACTCGTGGCTTACTCGCCATGGAAGAATACGAGACTCCTGCTACAGGCAAATTATATTTTACAACTTCATCGCAATTTTCCTCTTCATATATCCTTATGTTTGGGAAAGTGCCGGCTTTGAACCAATTTTCGCATTTAGTGTCAGTATCATTTGATTTTGGTTGAATATCATTTCGTGGTTCAGTGTTTCTCAACAGTCTAATGTTTCGAGTGGGTCTAACCAGTCGAAGACTATCTGGTTGGATGTTTCTGCTTGGTTGGATGTTTCTGTATGGTTGGATGTTTCTGCCTGGTTGGATGTTTCTGTATGGTTGGATGTTTCTGTATGGTTGGATGTTTCTGTATGGTTGGATGTTTCTGTATGGTTGGATGTTTCTGTCTGGTTGAGTGTATCTATTGCTCAGTACGTCTCTATACGTTTCAGTATTGTCACGTTGAGAATTCCTTGGCTGTGATTCCGAGGCGAGATTTGGTTCTATATTTGTCTCGAATCTTTGAGAGATTGGTTCCACTCGTGATATACTGTTTAGCTCCTCAGAGATTCCATCTGAAATGTGCAAATTGATTGTTGCATTTACAGGCACTCAAAAAAAAAATAGACACATCTTATTTTACATTAATACTTTATTTCACATGACTGGCCTCAGCTAAGTTGGTAGTAACCCTGCGCTGTCGATCGTGGGTTCGATTCCCACCACAAACATTTGTGTGACATTGATGTTTGTTCTGTGTCTGGGTGTTAATATGTATTTACAGAAAAAGTATATAAGTACGGTATATCAGTTGTATGGTTACCATGATAAAAGCTATTCTTAGCTTACTTTGGGGCTAGATAGCGCTGTGTGACGATGTCCACCAATATTATACACTAATTTTTTATTTAAACAAATGAAACATAGGGTTGAGTATCTCGATTTTTCCACACATTTAAATATCCATATTTAACATAACTAAATATAATATAAAATACCTTTAATAGAAATATTTTCGTCATCAAGGTCATCCATCATCACTTTATACAGTTCATATTCCTTGTAACAGTCAGAATGAATTACTGGTTCGCGATCGACGAACACAGTACCGTTTATAGAGTAAGTTTTGGATATTTTGACCCTCCCATCACACATTTTTGAAAAATTACTTTCCATCAAATATTCGTTGGAGATAATACAGTTATTAAGAAAACGATCCGAGAGATTTATGTCTTGTATGGGATCGGTCGAAGTTTCGTCTTTTATTTTGGAGTTTTGGTTTTTCTTTCCACTCTTTTTAGGTGTTTTTTCGACTAAATTATTTGAACTCTCGCCTGTTCGTTGGACTTGATCGGACATTGTGAACTGTAAAAAAAATATAACAATTGTTTCGTGTTTAAACCAGCGCTACAGCAGCCACGCCGCTGATGAAGATACATGCTGAGTGACTACGAGAAACGGTTCCAAATTTAGACCTAAACATACATACATACAAACATTGCAAATGAAACAAACGCTTGTAACAAAAACGACTTTGTACTCGGGTCGGGAGTACATTTTATTACCTCCATACAATAACAGCATTCATGAACTAAGTAATATTTAAACGTAAGAGGAATCTATTGATTCGATCACGGATGTTAGAATTTCCTGTGTGGCAGTCTCATGCCCAAATGAACCCACTACCTACAGATCAGAAGTTACTAACCAAAGGAGCTGCGAAGCCAGTCAACAACTCCAGATAAAGTAACCAACAAGTTTTGGGTCCTCCCTTAATTATGGGAAGACCCAAGTCCCATTGTATTGAGACGTGAAGGTGGGTTTGAGACCGTAATTTCACAGGCAACCTTGGAATCGGAATAAAGGAAAGTGTAAAGGTAGTAAAAGTGTAAAACTGCTTGGCGGCAGAAATAGGCAGTTTACCCCTGGACGAATCAGAAACAAGTTCTACTGACTGTAATGTCACTATTTATACAAATAAATAAAATTGGAGTGTCTGTTTGTAATATTAAAATAACCGCTTTTTACTAAGTGCATATGGATGTATACACGGTACATATACCAAAACAACATTTTTTACAATTTTTGTCTGTCTGTCTGTTCTGGTTAATCTCTGAAATGGCTGGACCGATTTTGACGGGACTTTCACTGGCAGATAGCTGATGTAACAAGGTGTAACTTAGGCTACTTTTCCGAGGGGTAAAATAGGGGTGCGTGATAAAACCGAATTCCACACGGACGAAGTCGCGGGCAACAGCTAGTTTATAATAATTACATTAACTTACCCGTTTACCTTCAAGTCTAAAACACTACTAACAAAATGATACATACAAACAATATTTTTTATATATTATTATTCTATTCTAGTAATTTTCTAATGACCTAATTAAGACATTATGTAAACTAGATATATTTTTTAATGAATTTAAATGATCTATGTAATGACTTGTAATGTGTTTTACTTTGTAAATAAATAAATATTAACGCCCAGATACAGAACAAACTACGTTCGTCACACAAATGTGTCCTGGGTGGGAATCGAACCAGCGCAGAAGGCAGGGTTATTATTTTTAAGACTTTTGCTTAGTACTGTTTGTAACACTGAACGGAGTGTCAACTTTAGCAGATGATCATCTCGGACTAAGTCATCTCGTAGCCGGGTCAAGTGTCCCATAGGGGATATATGGTATGTTTTTATCAGTTTCCTATCGCTAAGTATCCCCGGATATTCTATTCCTTGATAAATTCTGAATGGTGTCTCAAATTATCATATATCATAGGCAAAGTTGTAACTGGCCTCATAGCTCAGTTGGTAGTAACCCTGCCTTCTGCGCTGCAGGTCGTGGGTTCTATTCCCACTCAGGACAAATATTTGTGTGACATTTGTAACATTGATGTTTGTTCTGTGTCTGGGTGTTAATATGTCTTATATGTATGTATTTACAAAAAGTATAATTATATATGTATATATATATCAGTAGTCTGGTTCTCTTGATACAAGCTATATATGCTTAGCTTTTTTGGGGCTAGATGGCGCTGTGTGAAAATGTCCACAAATATTTAATTATTTATTTAACAGCAGTGTATATCTATACAAATAAATAAAATTGGAGTGTCTGTATGTAATATTAAAATAACAGCTTTTTACTAAGTGCATATGGATGTATACAGGGTACATTATATACCAAAACAACTTTTTTTTTTTTTAATTGTGTCTGTCTGTTTGTTCCGGCTAATCTCTGAAATGGCTGGACCGATTTTGACGGGACTTTCACTGGCAGCTAGCTGATGTAACAAGGAGTAACTTAGGCTACTTTTCCGAGGGGTAAAATAGGGGTGCGTGATAAAACCGAATTCCACGCGGACGAAGTCGCGGGCAACAGCTAGTATGATAACATAAAAGTATGCGTATGGTAAAATAATCACTAGACAATGTGTCTCGTTTAGAATATAGTGCATTGTGTATAGTGCGTTCGATGTGTCATTCAATGGGTTCCCATAAATTAGCCCTTCTTGAAGTTTCCACAAGAAGTTTCAAGCAAATTAAAGTTTTTATAAAAATTCGAATTCTGAAATGCATTACTTACCTGCCTGCACCGCAATTAACATGTGTCTAAGACTGCTCAGAAACTTTTCGCTCGCTAAGAAATAAAATTTTATCACACAAAATAATTTCAATTAGGTACACGAGAAGTAATTAATTGACAAGTCGAAGTATTCAAGAATGGTTTCGATCACCGCAGCCCGTTCTCGTATTTTTCTTTTCTTTTCACAAGTTCTACCCGCCATGCCGGCATTATAACAAAAAAAACAATTAAATTACTAAAATTTTCATATCTGACCAATGAAAATAGCGGTTGTTTAGGAGTGCACCAATCGAATAGCTAGCTAACTTCACGTCGGTGCAACGTATGAACAAATCACATTTGTTTACAATAATACAAAATTTTGTTCGCATGACAAAGGACTAGGTCAAGCTAAAATGGTCCTTATACACTAGCCGTTAAAGGCTAAGTCGGCTTTTCCAGGTGTTGCAATTTTTTTTTTTTTTTTTTATTAAGGTTCGCTAAACTGGCTTAACACTGTTACAATCTTAATTAAGCATATTAATATTCTAAAATAATGTGTCAAACCTACTAGAAGCGAACACGTTTATCGTCAATATCTAAAAACAGTACTGAAAACTGAGCGAAAATAGTATTTCTTCATTGTGTAAATGAAAAAAGCCATAATTTTCTTCCTAATATTGATCGATCTGTCGCACTTTTATAACTACTATTGAAAATAAAAATGATTGTTCTACCATTTCTTATTCATGAATTACGGAACGAGTAGATGGCCCACCTGGTGTTAAGTGGTAACTTCAGCACTTAACAAGCGATACGACTTAGGTTCTTCCCTATCTTGGTCGACACGACACCAGTCACATCGTACGCTCCCGTAACTCTGAGACGTGAAGGTGGAATGTCTCATGTGCCTGTAATTTCATCCGCAACACAACTTTAGAACCGTTGTTTCAAAATATTGTTTTGAAATGACGAACAGACTTCTTTTTTTATTAAGTATAATGTATTGTTGCAACACGTGCATAACTAAACAATGGCTCGTTGAACTATACAGAACAAACTTTATTTACTTGTTTTTTAATGAACATAGGTAGTGGCCCCAGTGGCGCCGACAGGCTACTAGAATATTGCTTCTATTAGAAAGATAAATTCCTTTCAGTTAGCTTAAATAACTAATGTGAAATGGATATATTTTTCATCATCATTCATGTTCCACTTAAGTAAATGAAGGGTAATAAGTTGGCCACGTTTCTATAAAAGCGCTTCCGGTAGATCCAGAAGATGGCGTTCACTACCATATCCTCGTGACAGTGACAGTAGACAAGTTCTATGGTCATTCGTTACGCTGTTCACGTCAGATCATTCGTTACGCTATTCACGTCAGATCATTCGTTATGCTTCACGTCTATCCACTATCAGTCACAATCAGTCATTCACAGGAAGTCAACTAGTCGGTTGTGTCGACTGTGCGGTTTCATTTTTACATTTTATACCGATAATGAGGGCTTCTTTCAACGGCGAAATTCCCGAAATACCTGGCATAGCAGTGGACAACTTCCATAAATTTGATAAACGCGCCTATTTCCTAAGCCACTGCCACGAAGATCATATGAATTGCCTGAATAGAATATCAGACTGTTTAAGTTCCGAAGTGTTTATTTATATGTCTCAGCCGTCTGCCGCTATAGTTGAGACCAACGTTGATAATAATTTGAAGAAGTTTATCAAGCCATTGAGACTGGGTATGTAGGTAGCTGCGAACTACCCAACATGTTAATATTTTTATATTGTATATTCGGTAGGTCAGAGAATAGGACGTAAACTATTTTTCATACCCCTAAGTGATAAGGGTAGTCCACGCAAAAATTGTAATTTTTTTGGACAATTTTTTTAAGCTCCATCTTTAAAAAATACATACAACCCTAAATTTTCACCCTTCTACCACAAACCCCTATTTTTAATTGCGATATTAGTACTTAATTTTCAACCTTCGGTGGTCGATTACTGAATTTTTATGGCAAAACGTTTGACGGGTCAGCTATTAGATATATTTGTTTCTTTTATAGGAAGAACCACTTTAACAATTCCTGGTGATGAAGAAGATGATGAGTTGCACGTCAGTGTTACTCTTATACCGGCCGGACACTGCTTTGGCTCCGTAATGTTTCTATTCGAAACGTCCCTCAAGAAAATTCTATATACTGGAGATTTCCGCATCACTGAAAACGATGTTAACAAGTTAGCAGCACTGCACAAGGTGAACAAGAGTCCTATAAAATTGGATGTATTGTACATAGATACAACATTTCAAGGTACATATAACTGAAATATAATCTATACAAATAAATAAAATTGGAGTGTCTGTTTGTATTAAAATAACCGCTTTTTACTAAGTGCATATAAGTATACACGGTACATATACCAAAACAACATTTTTTACAATTTTTGTCGGTCTGTTCCGGCTAATCTCTGAAATGGCTGGACCTATTTTGATGGGGCTTTCACCGGCAGATAGCTGATGTAACAAGGAGTAACTTAGGCTACTTTTCCGAGGTGTAAAATAGGGGTGCGTGATAAAGCCGAATTCCACACGGACGAAGTCACGGGCAACAGCTAGTTTGTTATATATGTGCATTGCTTCACTGTAGCCTTGTGCTGAAAATCAGCGCTGTAACTTGTTGCAACACATGCTGGGGCTTTTTATTCATATATTTATTTGAAAACATTCATTCATAGTTTTTTAATACTTTTTTTTTATGTTGTGTTATCGTGTAGTTAAATAAATTTATTCTCATTCAAGGTATGGAGTATCAGATATTTCCCAAACGGTCTGAGACTATGGATTATGTCGTGAGAGACATTGATGAGTGGTTGAAGAGCAGCGATATGAACAGAGTTGCATTAGTACCCTCAGCCAGATATGGTTATGAATATGTATTCAATGAAGTCTATGAACGGTTGAAATTAAAAGTATTAGTGGGTGATAACTGGAATCTATACAGGTTAGTTGATTTTTTTATTATTAAGAAAGAGAATATTTTATTTGTAACTCAATTGATAAACAAACATGATTTAAAAATACAATTAAAAGTTTCAATCTCAGTCAAGAGTCAAGGACACGCGGACGAAGTCGCGGGCAATAGCTAGTTTCGAATATTATCTATGTGCGGTTTCCATGTCAGTTGGCTGTCTAAAATTAGACCAAGATATTTTTCGTTATTTACTTTATTAATTGTTTCACCATTATAGAGGATCAAATTTGCCAATTTTTAGTATTTTGCCGTAAATATAATGTTTCAAGACTGAAGTTTTTGATATATTGATTGTGAGAAGGTAAGATATTAGCCAGGTATGTAGTAGATTTAAATCATGCTGTGCTTGCCCTAGGAAATAAGCTATTGAGTTACCGTTGTATAAAAGATTGTCATCATAGAGTGTAATGTCCACTTTCAAACCGATTTCATGTATGCTATTAATGTAAACTAGAAACAATATAGGTCCTAAAATCGATCCTTGGGGGACACCTTAAGTTAAAAGTTGAGGTTTACTGTGATTACCATCTATTTTAACTGTCTGGTATTGGTTTGTAAAGTAGGATTTGAAAATTTGAAAGGTAGTGTTAGTGATTCCAACGTTTTGGAATTTCAACAAAAGTATTTCATGCCTTAGGTGTCGAATGCTTTTTACAAATCTATAAATTTCCTAATGTTGTTCTCTATTGTCAATATTATTTTTTACTGTTGTTACCAAGTCAATTGTCTCTGTAAGCGTGCCTGATTTAGGCCTAAAATCTTACTGTTATACATAAAGGAAATTATCTTTTCTAATATTTTCGATATTACATGTAATACTGATATGGGTCTATAATTCCCTGGTTCTATTTTGTTACCTGATTTGAAAATAGGACAAACTGTAGCCGTTCCAAAGAATTACTTACAGAAATTATTAATATTACCCTTGAAATATTTAATGTTCATTTTCTTATAATTCACAGCAAATTTTTGGATCAGCTGGTCGGAGTCACAAACATTGAGGCTGAAACGAAGATCCATGTATGCTCAAAGTACACAAAGTACTGTCCGTTGCAATGTCGCTCTGATAGCAAACACAAATATTTATATGTAAACTTCTCCGCTAAGAAGTGGAGGAATTTTCAAACGGATGATTTATCCGTTGAACGGATCAGTGATACTATCAGCGTTTGTTTTGCAACACACTGCAGCCGCAGTGAGTTGATATACTTTGTTGAATACCTGTCCCCCAAGAAGGTGGTTGGTTTCCCAGACCCGTACAAACCTGTTGCAACGACACCAAACGTTACTCCGACTAAAAGGAAGACTCCATTTAAAAGTGCTGAAAAATGTCCAGTAATATCTAATAAGAAAGTTCCTAAGCATGTGTTGCAAAAGCTCTTCGATTGATTAATAGTGGTAGAACTTTAAGTTCGTCCGGGGTAGTACTGCCACCATACCCATTTCTGCCAACTCTTTCGAGTAACTGTTTGAAAGGTGTGGTTGCCGGTGAAATTACAGGAACATCAGGCGTTCCACCGTCTCAGAGTTACGGGGGCATACGATGCGACTTGGGTCTTGTACCTAGGTAGGGTAGGAGCCAAGTCGTATTGCTTGTTATGGGCAGTAGTTACCACTTCACACCAGATGGGCCATCTGCTCGTATTGAAAATCAAACATCTAAACAAATAAATAAGACTGTAGTCTGTTTGTAATGTCAAACTGACAGCTTTTTACTAAATGCATGTGATAGCATAAATAAATATTGGTGGACATTTCACAGCTCAGTTGGTAGTAACTCTGCCTTCTGCGCTGTAGGTCGTCGGTTCGATTCCCAAGCAGGGCAAAGATTTGTGTGACGAATATAGATATTTGTTCTGTGTCTGAGTGTTATTATGTATTAAATGTAAGTATTAAAAAATAGTATTCTGTCAGTTGTCTGGTTCCCATAGTACGAGCTACGCTTAGTCTAGGGCTAGATGGAACTGTGTGAAATGTCCACCAATATTATTATTATTATGTATAAAATTAAATCGATTATGTATCGGGTGTGTGTAAGTACAACAGTACACATTTTCATGAAAATTTTGAATGATTTAAAATCAAGACTGGCCCTTGGCCATTGGAAAATGTGAGATATGAAATTATTGTGATATTGAAAAGTTTTGGACTTAATTTATATAATGTTTTATGTAATATTTTATGCATAAGGTTATGTAGTTCAGTGACTATTTTGTATGTAAAAAAATGTGTTTGTTCAACTTCTTACAATCAGGTACCAACAAAGATTTTAGATTAATTTTTATTTTTACCATTTCGTTATATTACATAACTTAGGCTAGTCATATAAACAATAATACAAATAATAATTAATACTTAGATTAATTTTCTTAAATAATATAAAAATAAATAACAACTTTTCTTAAAAATAAAATGTGTAATTATTTATTCTGCCTTCTTTTAACTAGAAAGCTGTTAACCCTCAAAAGGTCAATTTTGAATTTTTAATAGGAAGCGATACAGTTCAAAATTATCTATCTTTCTGTATAAGAAACGTTTGTAAATTATAATTAGTTCCGGTGATATACAAAAAAAATGTAGGCCGTTAAGTGACAGTTTTAAAAGGAATTGAAAAGAGTTATAAATCAAAAATAACAATTTGGGCTTAACGGCCTTTTAGTTAAAGGACGGCAGTATTTTACTGCAGCTCAGAAAATGAACTCATAAATGTGCACACCGGACCCACTCAGCGCTATTAAGCCTATTCTATTCGAGTCACTGGTTCTCTCGAACCAGTGTGGTGAAAGGATTTTAAAAGAGGCTCCATTCGTGCACTTTACTACTTTTTTTTGTAAATATACATATAATACATATTAAACACCCAGACACAACAAACATCTATTTTTGTCATACAAATGTATGTCCTGGGTGGCAATCTAACCCATGACCTACAGCGCAGAAGGCACGGTTACTACCAACTGAGCTGTGAGGCCAATCACAATAAGAAAGGTTTTTTTTTATTTCATTAAGATGATAGGACAATTCTTTTCAAATTTCTTTACCTAATACTGAATTGAAACTGGGTCCATATGAATTTGCCTATATTGTTACTGAATTGAAACAGTCTATAAACTGGCCTTTATTTCAGGTGGGTCTTCATGTGAAGTACCAAATTACTTTTAGCAGTAAAAGCTTTACTGCATATAACACAATCATATGGCTTTTCTCCCGTGTGAATCCTGCTATGAATTTGCATATTTTGTTTAGTAATAAATGACTTATCGCATGTCGTGCAAACGAATGGTTTTTCACTTTTGTGGATTTTTATATGAGTTATAAAATTACTTTTAGCTGTAAATGCTTTACCGCACGTACTACAAATAAATGGCTTTTCTCCGGTGTGAATTCTAATGTGATTATCCAAATTTTGTTTAGTAACGAATGACTTGTTGCAAGTAGTACAAATGTGACATACATTATTTGTTTCCCCGCTATGAATCTTTGAATGGGTAAGCAAATTGCTTTTAGCGCTAAATGCCTTATCACATATGCTACAATTATATGGCTTTTCACCAGTGTGGGTCCTCAAATGGTTTTGTAAATTCTGTTTTGTATTAAATTTCTTTTCACACATATTACAAACATGGGACTTATCACCGGTATGTATTCGATTGTGAATTTGTAGATTTTGTTTTGTAGTAAATGCCTTAAAGCAAGTGTTACATGAAAATGAGTTTCCTCCATAATGTGTCTTTATATGATTTAGCAAACTGTTTCTCACAGTAAATGTCTTATTGCATGCGTTGCAAGCGAATGGCTTTTCACCAGCGTGGGTTCTTAAGTGTATGTGAAAACTTTGTTTAGTAGTAAACGTGTTCAGGCATGTTTTACATGTATATGAGTTTTCACTAGGATGAGTTTTCATGTGAGTCAGCAAATGACTTCTATCAGTGAACGTCGTATTGCATTTGTTGCAATTATATGACTTCTCCGCATCATGGGTTCTTAAGTGTACTTGATAATTATGCGCTGTAGAAAATGTCCTACTGCACAATTTACATACATTCTGATTCTTCTTCCCTGTATTTTTTTTTAAACGGCTTCGCAAACTCACTTTCTCAATAGTCATCTTATTAAAAGTCTCCTTTCTATTAAACTCTTTAACAGTATCTATTGTCTTATTTTGTGAGTTTTGTTTAGAACATGAATTGTGAATATTTGAGTTTCCTTCAGTGTTATTATTACTCATGTTATCAGTAACATTTTTAATTTCATATTCATATTTGTGCCTTGCCTTAATTAACTGTTCAGGTGATTCAGTCAAGTGGTCAACAAAAAGTTTTGTCTCAGTTATAAATATTTTCTTAGTGGATTTTTTACTATCGTTTAGTTCTTCTGTAATAACAGCATTTTCACTGTTTGAATCCGCAACAGATTCTCCAGAAAGGCTAGCATCAATTAAATATTCTTGTAGGAGTAAATTATTTTCAATTTCAATTTCCATTTTCTCCTGTGGATCTTGCTTCACATGTACAAATTCAGGGTATTGCAAATATGAGTTGTTTGCAGAGTCTTCTTCAGACCCCTCATTTTCGTCATCAAATTCTTCAATTTTAATGGATTTCTCTTGTATTATAGAGGCCATTTCTTGTAGATATGCGAATTCTGTGAAAGATATTATATTGTTTAAAACAAAAATATTCTTGTGATATATGACAGCTGAAAGGGAAAGCAAAGATTTTTAACAGGAGCTTTTTTCATATTTGATGTTCCTAATTGATGTTCCAAATTGTAAGACCAACAATATACCAAATTCTTTATTTGTAAAATCCAAGGAAACTTATATTTCTTAATAATAACTTTATTATGATGTAATTTGTCAGCATGCCAATTTTGTCCACCAGCTCAGTTGACTGATAGAAAATGTCCTTACCCAACCACCATAATACATTTGTTTTTCATGCAAGCAATAAGTATTCAATATTTATAATAATCCCCGAGCCTGATGATCCCTAGGTTCAATAGAGGCCCATGACCCTCGACCTGGCCTTAATTAGCCAGTTCAGAGTGGAACCTATGCTCCAAGGGTGGGAAGTGTATCGGGCATAACGGCCGGGTGAAACCACAGCAAAACTCTGCACATCCTTTACCCGTCTTGACCAACGTTGCCCCGCACAGTGCCTGTCCCCGCGGCACCAACGGGGGCCGTTTAGAGGGTGGCGACTCACCTGCCTTCCACATTCTTCACGGGACAGTACTGACAGGTGCTGCGTCTCATACCATACACACACACACACAAACAATGCATGCATACAATAGTATTTTGTAACGATTGCTATATTACTCCATATTTTTCTAATTTTATAATATTGTTAATAAACTTTGGCTATTCTTGTATGGAACTATAAACCGCTGTAACGGAGGTAGGCGTTGATGCCTGCGACACAGTTTTATTACTTCTGCAGACATCGTTACTCAACTATTATAATCCACTGTTTTGTTCCCCTAATAAATATTTTTATTGGATAATCTAACAGTCTATTTACTATTTCAGGTACGTGCCACAATTTTTCCTTTACATCTGCAATAACTCGGTCGACCTGCCCTCCGCATTTCTATATAATTCGTTGAAACAATAGCCAACACTCAGCACCATACTAATTCTTACAAAAGACCGGGTTAGACCTGAGATATAGTTTAAATACTAGTAATAATGTTAAGTTCCTACTTTTACGGAGATTCTGAATATAAATAATTATACGAATATTTCCAGAATATATTTTTACAGTGAGCCGAAACATTAGATACTTACGTCTTCGTACACTAGTATATTACACAGCATCACTTATGATTTAGTTTCAATTTGATTCCATTTCATACTTTTACGTCTAAAATAAAGTTTATAGAATAATTTGTTGGACGTACTTTCGTTTCTGTTTTTATTATTTCCGTTCGTTGAATGAACTTGAACGTATAAGTATGTACTCGCGTCGAACAATGGTGTTTTACAGTTTACGGTCCATAGACCGTACAATAAATAGAGCAGGAATAGACAATATAGCTAAATTATCTATGCTATGGACCAAATGTTGCCAGTGCGCTTTCCTGCAGGTAATGCTAACATATCCATACGTAAGCTTATTTCGATTATTTGTAACTTTTTCATATACATTGAGTTGGAAAAAACCTGTTAACTCTCGTAGAGTTAATCGATGTATTTTTTTAAGCAAATAAAACAGTACGCTTTATTATATGGACCAATACTTCATTCTATTCACTCCATGGAGGTAGTATGACTTCGTCCAACTTATTAGATATTATCTCTATGATTCACTCCAATAACTACAATAATAGACTAATAGTTTAAGCTTAATATAGGGACCGCTTGACTTCTTAGTTTGAAAATTTGAGCTTACCAATCTGATAATTATCTTATAACATCATAAGAGGTTGAAATTTTGTGAAACATTCCGTAACTGTATATACCTACGCTGAGTACTACTTCGATCTAATATTTTATACGTGGACCGCTTATTCAGTGTGTGCTTTTATTTAGATAATAACACTTTCTTAGTCGTCGTTACTTGATGTGCTTCAGTATCTGAATAGCCATAGGGTTTTATAGTATAACCCTTCATACATAAAATTCAACAGAATGTTAAATAGGTACATACTGCATTATATTCATAACTCGTAACTATATACTTCGTTTTTAATTAGATATCGAATTTGATATAAATGAAAATTGATAAAATAGCTATCAACTTTAAATGTCAGATATGCAAGCCATACTAGGGCCCGAGGAGACTGCAATTAAATTTATATGATGCAAGGTACATATATATTGTAGCATTAAACAGCCCCCATTCGTATTTTGTCCTTATCTACCAACTAGATATGGCAACATAGGCCATCCATACGTACCTATACGACATTAGGAGATGACATCATAGAGTACCTCCATGGATGACATTGTGGCGTCATTTCAATTTATTTAGGTCACTGACAATGATGACGGCATTTAAGCATAATTTTTGACATTGACGTACTTTTTGTCATGAAATATATTTTCAAATAAATAATAATGTATTATTAATAAGTATTGCATTTCGTTACAATGAATAAGCACAGGCGTCTTCCTGAGATACCGGAAGTGCGCAGTTGTAACCGAGTCTCGCTTGCGCAACTAAACGATACTAATAATTAATGGTTAAGCAATTCAAAAATCTCGGTTATATTATTAAGAATTTTAATCAAGTAGTCCTATACCCTCTGAACTTAAATTTTACTAAAAAGTTTAATTTGAATGAATGAAAGGTCTTTTTGTGATATTTTCTTAATATAACATTTAAAAGTAAACAAATATCTATGTTTGTTTTTACATCTGGCAACACTCATATATCAATCGCAAATAATCGATTATAATTTTCATTATTTCAGGTAAAATCGTAAGATTGGTGTGATAAAAATGATCATTCCATTTTATAATAGATTCAAATAACAAATTTCACTACATACAACAGGTGCAAAGTAATAATCTGAAGAAAACCAATGATAATAATATATCTTCAAATTCGTTTTCTCTTTACCATGTTATCTATTTTTGGTAAATAATAATCAACAAAGTTGACCATAAGAGTGCTTTTCAATATTACATCAATAAATTGAATATTCTAAATAATTTGTATAGAATCCATTACTTTCAAATCGATTATGTATCGAAGCACCAAAACAATGTTGCCATAGTTTTTGCCGCCCAAAACACTTACATCACCATTTCATGGCACGCGTTTGACGCATTTGTTAATTTTTCGACTTTTCGTGACAGCACGTCAATTTCGACATTTGATTGATAATTTTGCAAAGGACCCATCAAAATTAGTTAGTTTGAAAGCTGGTTTACGCGCTAAATGTGATTTGAGTGTTAATCCGATGTTTTATTAGGATGTGAAAGTGCGTAGGCCATTTTTGGTTAGGAGCCCTGCCATCGCTATGACTGCCCAGAAGTGTGTGGTGGAAGGTTGTGATTTGGAGTACGATGTGGTCTGCAGCTTCTCGTTTTACAAGTGAGTTTGTTTATGTCGTTTATCTAGGATTTCGGGGCTCCACGATGGGACACTTGGTTCTGGCTGGCGTCCCTAGCTGTAGGTACGCCTGTCTGCACATTGACCTCGATCTAGGTTGCTCACAAGAAACTACAACTTATAGTAAACAACATCTTGAGATTTCATACTATTTAGAGAATTTTGTGTGTCTCCCTCTCACCCACAAATTTAGACCCCCCTAAATATTATCCAGTTTTTTTTAAATATTTGTTTCAAATTACTCTTATCATACATAATTTGGTACCTACTTATTATAAACTCTATTTAAATAATATTAATTAATTTAGGATATTTATTCTGTTACTTGAGTTTATCACATAATCATCTTTTACATGTGAAGTAATAAACATACACTAAGAATTTAAAACAATAGTAAAAAAACAAGATTTTTAATTTGTTTCTTATTTAAAACTACTTCTCAAGACATTTCTAATGAGCCCAAACACTATGTGGTTCCTGAGTACTATTGAGGAGTTGTGTGTAGGCCTGCAGATGGCCCTCGCAGCAGCATTAGGTGTATGCATGAATACCAAGTTTCAGCCCCCTTTTTGAAATGGTTCAAAATTCAGTTGCAAATTTTCATCTTAATAAACATACATACAAACATTGCAAATTAAGTAAAAGCTGGTTAAAACAGAAAATACTGATGTCCTAAGAAGTATGTTATGGGAGTCAAAAGCAGGTTGAATGGTAAAAAACCCTTTAGCCCTTATATATTTTTCTTGTGTGGCCAATAAAAAAGTAAAAGTATAAGACTGCCTTATTTACCCTCATCATTTTTCATTGGACATTAATTATACAAGATTTGATTAAGCAATTTCATGCGTAACAAGGCCTTTCCTATACTTGCTACTGAATGCACGCTGATTTGCTTAGGCCTAGGCCTGTTAAGTATATATCTATGGTAAATATCATTATGTATTCATATTTCTAATAATATTATATAGAGGAGAAAGTGTGAACTAAGCTGTGCAGACAACTTATATACACAAATGGTGCTGTATATTGAGGAATATAATACATACTGACAATACTTATGTATTGTATTTATATCATGATGTACATACACAGAATAAATATTATATTATAGAATAAATTCGACTGTAGCAATAAAAACTTTTGGATGGTCATTTTTGCGATTTTCATTTTATTGCATCAAAGTCTTTGAATTAAACTATAAATGCCCCCGTAAATGATTAAATCTCTAAAATCAACCATCACTGTTTTTCTAAGTGGAAAAAGTATTGTGTTCAGTTCACTTTATTCATGTTTGAAACTTTGAATGGCTGTATGTCTAATTTTTTAGAAATGATTATTTGTCAAGTAAGAAATTACTATATCAAGCTTATTTTAACACCTTTTAAAGAAGAAGAAGAAGAAGACGAAGAAAAAATATTTATTGCTTAAACTAATAATACATCTTCAAAAAAAAAACATTGCAAAGTACCAGACTAAATTATTCCGACAGAATATAAAATTATCTATATATTTTATAAGTATGTAAGCCAACATTAAAATAAACAATAGATATATGTCACATTAAGAATTAAACATATTAAAAAAAAGTGCAAAAAGTTTACTTTACAATAAATAAAATTAGTTACCCATATATGTTATCAAACCATTATTTTACTAAACAATTCCTAAACATATAATTACCAACCATAAAATGATTGAAAATGTCCTTGAATGTTATGTTGGATTTATTTCAAACTTATTATCCACATATGTTGTTAAATAACACATTATGTACGTATTGCTGATAAGAAATCTGACCTAACCTAAGCTATGAGCGTGGTGGTCTAGCGGTACTGACCCCCGAGTTTCAATCCGGAGGTCGACGGTTCAAATCCCCGACGTGCACCTATCAGTTTTTCGATTGAAAGATTTATGTGCGCAATACCACGTTCTCAAAACTGTGAAGGAAAACATCGTGAGGAAACTGACATGTCCTAGAACTAAAAATTCGAAGACATGTGTAGAGTGCACGAAAGGAGCCTCTTTGAGGCGCACTTACAATCCTTTCACCACACTGGTTCGACAGAACCGGTGAATCGAAGAAGAAGAAGAAGACCTAAGCTATGAAAACATTTATTTTCATAACTTTACTTAACTACTCTTAATTAAAGTATAAACATTAAAGTAATTAATAATTCAAAATATGTCTTACTTTTTTTTGGTAGACATTGTCACACAGCGCCATCTAGCCCCAAATTAAGCCAAGCACAGCTTGTATCATGGGAACCAGACAACTAATATACATACTTATATACTTTTTTATAAATACAATCATAAAAATACATATTAATACCCAGACACAGAAGAAGCATCTATGTTCGTCACACAAATGTTTGTCCTGGGAATCAAACCCATGACCTTACAGCGCAGCAGGAAACGTTACTACCAACTGAGCTGTGAGAACCAGAAGAAATAAAAATTGGTGTACATTTCACATAACGCCACCTAGCCCCATACTAAGCATAGCGTGAACTATGTGACCTAGATGTCTGTTTCTTTTTAAATACATACATGTAAATAAGAAAATGATAATAATATTTAAAAATATATATAACTAGCTGTTGCCCGCGACTACGTCCGCGTGGAATTCGGTTTTATCACGCACCCCTATTTTACCCCTAGGAAAAGTAGCCTAAGTTACTCCTTGTTACATCAGCTATCTGCCAGTGAAAGTCCCGTCAATATCGGTCCAGCCATTTCAGAGATTAGCCGAAACAGACAGACAGACAAAAATTGTAAAAAATGTTGTTTTGGTATATGTACCGTGTATACATCCATATGCACTTAGTAAAAAGCGGTTATTTTAATATTACAAACAGACCAATTTTATTTATTTGTATAAATAATAAAAAATACATATGAACTGTGACCGTTGTTTCAAAGATCACACGTTTGATTCCAGTGCAAACACAACGACAGACAATGAAGTCAAACGTCAGGTATGGATCGATGGTGCAATGCAGGAAGAGAGCGAGTGCCTCTGGAGGCACGTCAGCCTACAGCTGTGCGGGTGAGTTGTGTGTGTCGGATTGCACCTGGTTTTAGCACCTAGTTATTGTTTTTAGTTATTAATATGTGTGCTGTTTTTGCAAAATAAATACTCTACTAAAAAATACTAAAGAAAGAAAGAAAGAATTCCTTTTTTCTTTCACCTGATTACACCTTCAAGTGAAAGTTTTTCGTGAAAGTGTTTTGTGAAAAATCAAAGTCTTATTCAAATACTATTCATACCAATAAAAAAAAATATATATTACAAAACAAAATTGTCTATTGTATTCTTTCTGTTGTGTTGAAAGTATGAAAGTGCGCCTCAATGAGGCTCCTTTACTTAAACTGACTTGTTCACCGCAGGTACCACTTTGAGCTCGATAACCAGGGGCTTTGGATCGACTCCCCGATGCTGCCCGAGTTGCTCGTCGTGAGGGACAACAAGTCGATGGCCCACCAGACGCCAGAGGAGAAGAAGCGTGAGTTGTCATAGTTTATATCACTGATTGCAGTAGAACTTATGCTTATGGGGATGTAATGTCACCACACCCATTTCTGCAGCCATGCAGTAATGTATTCGCGTGGTCCGGTGTGATTGCCGGTGAAATTACAGGCACGTGAGACATTCCACCTACACGTCTCATTACGCGCGCTACGCTTGGGTCTTGTCGTACCTAAGTAGGGGAGGGCCCAAGTCGTATTCGCTATATAAAGGAAGCAAACGACACACAAAACATCATGTAATATCTTATTTTAGTCTATTATGTAGTCATTAATGTAACATAGATAAGTACTCAATTACAAGGATCGTGCTCGCGAAAAACAGGAATCTCTCCATTGGGGGTTTCTTGGCTGTTCTTCCCCATGGAGGGTCGGATAGGGTTTGAACAGCGCGTCAAACTTAGCGATAAGTACGCGTGACCTTATGTATTGAATATTATTGACGCTTCCAAGGCATTTCTTTGTGAATTCTATGGAAATAAAGGTTTTGACTTTGCTTGGGTAGAGGTTACCACTTAACACCGGGTGGGCCACGAGAAAATAGACATAATAAATTTCGGTTTCAAATTCCGGTAATTACATATATCAGATTCGACACTAAACCATTAATAATAATCATTTATTTCAGACAAATCACGTTAACTAAAATGTTCATAGATTAAATACAATAAAATCAAATTAAATTTAGTTATGTTAAATTAAATTAAAATTACAAATAATATTATTATAATAATAATAATAATAAAATTGGGAATACTTTTTAAAATGATTATTATGATCATTATGATTATCTTAGTACGCGAGTGCTTTTAACATATATATGTGGCCCGCGTCGTCTGCACCAATATATAGCCGTCCCTATCTATCGTTGTGGAGTTGCTCGCGTGAGTGAGTGAGAGAGAGATACTGACTGACAGGTCACTCCGTTGATTGGTTGCAGGCGGCGCTGGGTTCCAAACGCTATTCGAAAAGTTCATAGGCGGCACGCCTCGAGGTATGAACGTAGACATATATATATTATTATTATCATTATTATTATGATTATTATCATTATTATTATGATTATTATCATTATTATTATGATTATTATCATTATTATTATGATTATTATCATTATCATTATTATGATTATGATGATTATTATTATAGCATGTGTACTTAGGTAATCAATAGCTGAAACAATACTTATATACTACTAGCTGTTGGCCGCGACTTCGCGTGGAATTCGGTTTTATCGCGCACTCCTATTTTACCCCTCGGAAAAGTAGCCTAAGTTACTCCTTGTTACATCAGCTATCTGCCAGTGAAAGTCCCGTCGAAATCAGTCCAGCCGTTTCAGAGATAAGCCGGAACAAACAGACAGACAGACAGTCAAAAATTGTAGAAAAAAATTGGTTTGGTGTATGTACCGTGTATACATCCGCACTTAGTAAAAAGCGGTTATTTTAATATTAAAAACAGACACTCCAATTTTATTTATTTGTATAGATTAGTATATAGTGGTGTGTAAATGTTTGTATGTTTGTCCGCAGTGGCTGAAGTGATAAGGTTGGAGCATAATTACAGCGCTGACCCTCCGAAGCCAGACCCACCAGAAAACATATCTAGGTTGAACGTGAGGAAGTTGGTCGACACACTGGGATACTTGTAAGTTGCTAGTAATAACAGTGCTCCAGGGTCATATAGGGTCTTCCCAGGCAATATAGTGTCCTTAAATTATTTCTATAGAATTTATAAAGAAATTTCAATTTCATTTATTTGTATATATTTAATATATTATAATATTGGTGGACATTGTCACACAGCGCCATCTAGCCCCAAAGTAAGCTAAGCATAGCTTGTATCATGGCAACCAGACAACTGATATACATACTCATATACTGTTTCTTTTGTAAATACATACATATTAACACGCAGACACAGAACAAACATCAATGTTACAAATGTCACATAAATGTTTGTCTTGAGTGGGGTTCGAACCCACGACCCACAGAGAAGGCAGGGTTACTAACCGACTGAGCTGTGAGGCCAATCGATATATTTAATATAATAATTTACTTTGTAGATCTCTGAACAACTTGCAGCGTAAACAGCTTTGGGTTGTGAAGGTGGAAACTGAGAAGGCTGAAGCTTCTATAACACAGTCTGAGCAGGTTATCACCAAGCTACCTGATCCCAGGCAGATCATCGAGGTAAGACTAACTGCACGCCCCGGCTACACACGGGTATTTTTTTTTTTTTTTTTTTTTTTTTTTTTTTTTTTTTTTTTTTTTTTTTTTTTTTTTTTTTTTTTTTTTTTTTTTTTTTTTTTTTTTTTTTTTTTTTTTTTGTAATACATTTACGGAACGAGCCGACGGCCCACCTGGTGTTAAGTGGTAACCTCGGCCCATAACAGCCGATGCGACTTGGGTCCTCCCAAAGTAGGTATGACAAGACCCAAGTCGCATCGTATGCGCCCGTAAATGTGAGACGTGAAGGTGGAATGTCTCATGTGCCTGTAATTTCACCGGCAACCACACCTTTCAAACCGGAACACAGTAACGCGAATGTGTCACTGCTTGGCGGCAGAAAAGGGCATGGTGGCAGTACTTCCCCGGACGAACTTGGCGAGAGTTCTACTGCTCTTAATAATAATAAGTAGTAATAATACTTTAAGTATTATTACTATATTGTAAAAAGTATATGGATCTCGTATGGTTATGAATTAGAAAAAAGACTCGGAGACTGCCGCGGTAAAGCTATTGCGCGTGATATTTCAAAAAGTCATTAAAAGTTCTGGTATTTATCGATAGATGGAACTAAAAAGTATCACCGCTGTGCCGGTCGGAGTGGGGGGGTGTTAGGTTTTTTTCGTTACGGAATTTCTGGATTCGGTCTCCACGCTCGAGGCCCGCGATAGAAGCTATGCAATAGCTTAAAAAGTTATTTTTATTGTTAACTTTTTTAATTTTTGACTTCTCCCTCTTCAGTAATTAACTAGCTGTTGCCCGCGACTTCGTCCGCGTGGAATTCGGTTTTATCACGCACCCCTATGTTACCCCTCGGAAAAGTAGCCTAAGTTACTCCTTATTACATCAGCTATCTGCCAGTGAAAGTCCCGTCAAAATAGGTCCAGCCATTTCAGAGATTAACCGGAACAAACAGACAGACATACAAAAATTGAAAAACAAATGTTGTTTTGGTATATGTACCGTGTATACATCCAAATGCACTTAGTAAAAAGCTTATATTTTAATATTACAAACAGACACTCCAATTTTATTTATTTGTATAGATTATGTGCCTATGGCTGTAAAATAATCTGGATTTTAGTTCAGAGTAAAAAATTCGCCCATTTAAGATATTTCACTTCAAAAATGTCTCGTGTATATAATGATATATATCCCCACAGATAATACCGCAGGGGTCGCAGCCGGGTGCGGGCGCGGGCGCGGGCGCGGGCGCGGGGGTGACTACCCAACAGGAGGTTATGCAAATGATCGACGAGTCCAACATACCGGACAACTTTATATACGAGATAGCGCAGGAACAGGAGATCAGTATGGAAGAGGTGGGCCATCCGCCTGTACACCCAACACTAATACTTTGGTGACCACAGCGCCATCTACCACCAAACTAAGAGAGAGAGACTTTTAAGAGCAGTAGAACTCTCGCCAAGTTCGTTCGGGGAAGTACTGCCACCATGCCCATTTCTGCTGCCAAGCAGTAACGCGAACGCGTTACTGTGTTTCGGTTTGACAGGTGTGGTTGCCGGTGAAATTACAGGCACAAGAGACATTCCACCTACACGTCTCAGAGTTACGGGTGCATACGATGCGACTTGGGTCTTGTCGTACCTAGTAAGGGAGGACCCAAGTCGCATCGGTTGTTATGGGCAGAGGTTACCACTTAACACCAGGTGGGCCATCGGCTCGTTCAGTAACTGTATCAAATAAAAAAAAATAAAAAAATGAAACTAAGCATAGCTTGTGTATTATAGGAACCAAATGACTGACATACTATTTTTACATAAATATTGGTGGGCATTGTCACACAGCGCCATCTAGCCCCAAAGTAAGCTAAGCATAGCTTGTATCATGGCAACCAGACAACTGATATACATACTTATATAGTTTGTGTAAATAAATACTTATTAACACCTAGACACAAAACAAACACCTATGTTTGTTACACAAATGTTTGTCCTGGATGGGAATCGAACCCACGACCTACAGCGCAGATGGCAGGGTTACTACCAACTGAGTTGTGAGGCCAGTCATATATTTATGTATTTTTAAATAAATAATAATAAATTACTATTGGTGGACATAATTATCACTTATTATTATTATTATATTTTCTGTAAACATACATTTACTGCTGTGAGGCCAGTCTTGTATATATGTGTGTATATATATATATATGTCCTGGTATTTTTAACATTCCATTACTATTAGTATTATATATAATGTATTATATTATATTGGTGGACATTTGATACAGCGCCATCTAGCGCCAAATAGCATCAAAAATACTTATCACTTAAGTAAATTATATATTATTTTAGTAACGTATATACTAACATTTACACACATACATACATTTGTGAGACGATCATTGATATTTGTTCCGTGTCTGGGTGTTGATATGTTTTTATAAATATAAAAGTATATAATGTATTATATCAGTCATCTGGTTCCTATAGTACAAGTTATGCTTAGTTTGAGGCTAGATGGCGCTGTCTCACATTGTCCACCATTATTATATACATATTGTAAATAAACCATTACTGCAAATAGATAATATCATGTAAGACAAACAATACAATGTACGTCAACGAATGCTCGTTACGTTCCAGGTGAAGGAGATACCCTCAACTGACAACCGGGAGTGGATGGTGAATATTCTCCCTGACGATACGAAGCCCAAGTACGCTTACATTAAACACTGCAGCAGCGGCAAGAAGAAGCGTCACTTCACCGCCAACATGGAGGAGATTACACTACAGGTAAATTACATCGACGTTTTATACTAGCTGCGAATGATGAATAAGTAATCCCACGGGAACACTGCACTTTTCCCGGATCAAAGTAGCCTATGTGTTAATACAGGATATAAGCTATCTTGGTACCAAATTTCATCCAAATCCATTCAGACGTTTGAGCGTGAAAGAGTAACAAACATACATACAAACTTTCACGTTTGTAATATTAGTAGGATTTGTGGACATTGTCACACAGCGCCATCTAGCCCCAAAGTAAGCTAAGCATAGCTTGTATCATTGGAACCAGACAACTGATATACATTTATACATATATTTTTGTAAATACATATAATATATCACACCCAGACACAGAACAATCATCGTCACACAAATGTTTGTCCTGGTAATAGAACCCACGACCTACAGCGCAGAAGGCAGCGTTACTACCAACTAAGCTATGAGACCAGTCAAATTATGATTATCAAGTAATGAATTATTAATTACTAATATATACAAATAAATTCAATTGAATTTTCTGTTTCTTATTAGCGTGATGGATTGTTATTTCAAATCCTGACCTTACCAATGAGTTGTGAGACGTGTGTCGTGTGAGCTAAAGGAGCCTCTTTGAGGCTCACTTTAATCCTTTCAACAGACTGGTTGGAGAGAGCCAGTGACAATTAATAGTTTTAAGTTTTGTCCTGAAAAAATGTAACCTTAATTTATAACCATACTTATTTCCAGGGAGACTATGACGATTACTACATATTGCCAGACGTGGACCCATCGTCCAGTGTAGAAATAAGCACCAGGTAATTACGAATTAGTTTTGGAACGAGGCAGATGGCTCACCTCATGTTTTTTTTTTTTATTTATATACCAGAATATTTAACATAAATTACATATTAACACCCAGAAATAGACCATACATCCACATTACACAAACGTTTGTCCCGGGTGGGAATCGAACCCACGACCTACAGCGCAGAAGGTACGTTTACTAAACTGAGCTGCGAGGCCAGTCAAAAGAATGAATGGTATTACCATCTCTCCCTGTGCAGCTACGAGCCGGAGAATTACATAGTCGAGGAATACGAGCATCTAGTGCTGGAGGAACGGCCCAAGAAGCGCGTCAAGCCCGACCCGGAGAAGAAGAAGCGGAAGCGGGCGCAGCCCCCGCCCTCGCCCCACGCGCGCGCGCCCACGCCGCCCCCCCAGCACTTCAAGGAGGAGCCTAAGGTAAGCAGGATAATTATCTCAGTGTATTTCGCAGGATACCTAGCTTAGTGTATTTTGGATTCCTAGCTCAGTGTGTTTTGGTTACCTAGCTCAGTGTATTTTTGGATAGCTAGCTCAGTGTATTTATTTATTTATTTATTTATTTATTTTAGAGAAACCATCGGCACAATGTTACAAACTAGGTAAATCAATGCATAGAAATGAGATGGCCATTTAAAGGTCCCTACTATTAGAAAAGTAATACACAACAAAAAACAGATGAAATAAAAACTACCCACTATGCACTCACAATCACAATACAATACAATCAATACTTAATATTTCCTATATAAATAAAAACTAGTACACAATAATAGGTATGTTCAATCACACTCAGGTTACGTAACGGCGAAAGAATGTTTCGTTCAGTTTGTTTCTGAGGGTAGGAACACAGTATATATCCTATATCGCAGGATACTGATCTCAGTGTATTTCGCAGGATACTTATATCAGTGTATTTCGCAGGATACCTAGCTGAGTATATATAGCAGGATACATATCTCAGTGTATCGCAGGATACTTATCTCAGTGTATTTCGCAGGATACTTATCTCAGTGTATTTCGCAGGATACCTAGCTCAGTATATATAGCAGGATACTTATCTCAGTGTATCGCAGGATGCTTATCTCAATGTATTTCGTAGGATACCTAGCTCAGTGTATTTTGGATACCTAGCTCAGTGTATATCGCAGGATACTTATCTCAGTGTATCGCAGGATACCTAGCTCAGTGTGTTGCGCAGGATACTTATCTCAGTGTATTTCGCAGGATACTTATCTCAGTGTATCGCAGGATACTTATCTCAATGTATTTCGCAGGATACTTATCTCAGTGTATTTCGCAGGATACCTAGCTCAGTATATATAGCAGGATACTTATCTCAGTGTATCGCAGGATACTTATCTCAATGTATTTCGTAGGATACCTAGCTCAGTGTATTTTGGATACCTAGCTCAGTATATATAGCAAGATACTTATCTCAGTGTATCGCAGGATACTTATCTCAATGTATTTCGTAGGATACCTAGCTCAGTGTATTTTGGATACCTAGCTCAGTGTATATCGCAGGATACTTATCTCAATGTATTTCGTAGGATACCTAGCTCAGTGTATTTTGGATACCTAGCTCAGTGTATATCGCAGGATACTTATCTCAATGTATTTCGTAGGATACCTAGCTCAGTGTATTTTGGATACCTAGCTCAGTGTATATCGCAGGATACTTATCTCAGTGTATTTCGCAGGATACCTAGCTCAGTATATATAGCAGGATACTTATCTCAGTGTATCGCAGGATACCTAGCTCAGTGTGTTGCGCAGGATACTTATCTCAGTGTATTTCGCAGGATACTTATCTCAGTGTATCGCAGGATACTTATCTCAATGTATTTCGCAGGATACTTATCTCAGTGTATTTCGCAGGATACCTAGCTCAGTATATATAGCAGGATACTTATCTCAGTGTATCGCAGGATACTTATCTCAATGTATTTCGTAGGATACCTAGCTCAGTGTATTTTGGATACCTAGCTCAGTATATATAGCAAGATACTTATCTCAGTGTATCGCAGGATACTTATCTCAATGTATTTCGTAGGATACCTAGCTCAGTGTATTTTGGATACCTAGCTCAGTGTATATCGCAGGATACTTATCTCAATGTATTTCGTAGGATACCTAGCTCAGTGTATTTTGGATACCTAGCTCAGTGTATATCGCAGGATACTTATCTCAATGTATTTCGTAGGATACCTAGCTCAGTGTATTTTGGATACCTAGCTCAGTGTATATCGCAGGATACTTATCTCAGTGTATTTCGCAGGATACCTAGCTCAGTATATATAGCAGGATACTTATCTCAGTGTATCGCAGGATACCTAGCTCAGTGTGTTGCGCAGGATACTTATCTCAGTGTATTTCGCAGGATACTTATCTCAGTGTATCGCAGGATACCTAGCTCAGTGTGTTGCGCAGGATACTTATCTCAGTGTATCGCAGGATACTTATCTCAATGTATTTCGCAGGATACTTATCTCAGTGTATTTCGCAGGATACCTAGCTCAGTATATATAGCAGGATACTTATCTCAGTGTATCGCAGGATACTTATCTCAATGTATTTCGTAGGATACCTAGCTCAGTGTATTTTGGATACCTAGCTCAGTATATATAGCAAGATACTTATCTCAGTGTATCGCAGGATACTTATCTCAATGTATTTCGTAGGATACCTAGCTCAGTGTATTTTGGATACCTAGCTCAGTGTATATCGCAGGATACTTATCTCAATGTATTTCGTAGGATACCTAGCTCAGTGTATTTTGGATACCTAGCTCAGTATATATAGCAAGATACTTATCTCAGTGTATTTCGCAGGATACCTAGCTCAGTATACAGGGTTACAGGAAAAGTCGTGCTAGATCCGTTAAGGGCGTGGAGTACCCATCATTTCTGACTTATTTCACTATGAAACACCCTACCCTAAACTTAACCCTTTTCGAGATATTCGACTTTTAATTTTTTATTGAATAATGCCGATTTTTAGGCTACGAAATTTATTTTTGTTTATTTTGTGTATCTTATTATTATTATTATTGCATTTTTACATGTGTAATAAGATGCTTTAGGACATCAATCATTAAAATAGTGCATAAGTTAATTGAATAGACCGTAGTAGACAAGTGAAAGTAAAAAAATAAAAAATATATTAGCAAGCTTATTTTTCTCTAAGGGATATCTAAAAAAAATATTATGACACTTGTTCGGCAGATATTTTTTAAAATATCTACGTTTCATCAGCTATCTAACGAGGTATAATAATCTAGGGTTTTATTCAAATGCATTGGAAAAAAATTAGTAAAAAGTAAAATAAAACATTAGGTATGCATGAAATGTCATTTATTAAAGGTTTTCACACAACTTTTTCTTATTCTACAGTTCATGTTCAACATGGCCGCCTCTATTTCTGAAACATTGTCGCATCCTTCTACGGAGACCAGTCTTCACTACTCCAGTGGTCAACGTGGTCCTCATTTTATTTGCTGCATCCACAATCCTTTCTCTTAAGTCTTCCACAGACAAAACTGGATTCGGCTCGCTGTACACAAGACTTTTCATGCACCCCCATACATGAAAATCCATGGGAGTTAGGTCCGGACTTCTTGCTGGCCATGGCAACGGCCCACCTCGTCCTATCCATTTGTTTGGATAATTTGTGTCCAGCCAGTCTCTGACACTTCTCCTGAAATGGGCAGGGCAGCCATCGTGTTGGAACCACATGTCCCTGATCAGGTTGAGTGGCAGATCATCCAGCAAATCACTCAAGTCTGCTCTCAGGAAATTTTCGTAGCTTTCCCCATTTAGATTATCCGGGAGAAAGTAAGGTCCAATCAAATGATTAGAGATAATGCCCATCCACACATTCACGCTGAATCTTCGTTGGGACCCTTTCACTCTTTTCTTATTGGGATTCCTTAGTTCTTTTGGGGCCCAGTAATGGACGTTGTGATAGTTGGTTATGCCATCTTTATCAAATTTGGACTCATCCGTCCACAAGATATTTCTTAGAAAATCTGGGTCTTCTACGTCAGCATTTAGCATAAATCTGCAAAAGTCCAATCTTCTCGCGGGGTCTCCTTCTTCAATAACGTGTACCGGCGTGTAATGGTACGGGTATAGGCCAGCAGTATGCACTGTAAACCACACTCTCCATTGCGAAAGTCCCAGATCACGGGCAACAATATTAGTGGAAGTAGTCGGATCCGCTCGAAAGCGTTGCACTATCTCATTGTCCTGTTCTTCGTCGTCAATTCGTGGTCTTCCCATGTCTGTATTTCGTCTCAAAACAGAGCCAGTTTCTTTAAGTCTTCGATAAACTCTGTCAAAACAGGCCACATCCGGCACTCGACGACCGGGGTAGCGAGTTATGTATTCGTTACGAGCTTGCGCAGACACACAATCGCAGTATCCGTAACAAATAAGCATATCAGCATATTCCTCAGGTGTGTAGGACGTCATCTTCAACACATATATCACAGTATCACAGGTACAAATCAGAGTCCGGTTAACAAGCACAGTAGTCACAAATCAGAAGAAATAGTCCAGAATCACAGCCAAGTCGAGAAAAAGAGCAAAACGATATCACATCTACTATGTACGAAGCACAAAAGCAGACTGACAACCAAAACAATACCCCCTGTTGTATTCCCAGCTCTAACCGGTCTCTACACTTTTTCTTTCATTCGCACCTACATAAATCGTCACTTGTCTCGCTCTCTCGGTGCGTCTTAACTTGAAGGAAAATAGGCGCGGGACCGTTAGAACTGCTACCTGGAGCGTCCCAACTACTTTTTTCCACGAAATGTAATACAAACCCTAGATTGTTAGACCTCGTTAGATAGCTGATGAAACGTAGATATTTTAAAAAATATCTGCCGAACAAGTGTCATAATATTTTTTTTAGATATCCCTTAGAGAAAAATAAGCTTGCTAATATATTTTTTATTTTTTTACTTTCACTTGTCTACTACGGTCTATTCAATTAACTTATGCACTATTTTAATGATTGATGTCCTAAAGCATCTTATTACACATGTAAAAATGCAATAATAATAATAATAAGATACACAAAATAAACAAAAATAAATTTCGTAGCCTAAAAATCGGCATTATTCAATAAAAAATTAAAAGTCGAATATCTCGAAAAGGGTTAAGTTTAGGGTAGGGTGTTTCATAGTGAAATAAGTCAGAAATGATGGGTACTCCACGCCCTTAACGGATCTAGCACGACTTTTCCTGTAACCCTGTATATAGCAGGATACTTATCTCAGTGTATCGCAGGATACTTATCTCAATGTATTTCGTAGGATACCTAGCTCAGTATATATAGCAAGATACTTATCTCAGTGTATCGCAGGATACTTATCTCAATGTATTTCGTAGGATACCTAGCTCAGTGTATTTTGGATACCTAGCTCAGTGTATATCGCAGGATACTTATCTCAATGTATTTCGTAGGATACCTAGCTCAGTGTATTTTGGATACCTAGCTCAGTATATATAGCAAGATACTTATCTCAGTGTATCGCAGGATACTTATCTCAATGTATTTCGTAGGATACCTAGCTCAGTGTATTTTGGATACCTAGCTCAGTGTATATCGCAGGATACTTATCTCAATGTATTTCGTAGGATACCTAGCTCAGTGTATTTTGGATACCTAATTCAGTGTATATCGCAGGATACCTAGCTCAGTGTATATCGCAGGATACTTAACTCAGTGTATTTCCCAGGTTACCTAGCTAAATAATATAATACTGGTGGAAATTGTCACACAGCGCCATCTTGCCCCAAACTAAGCCAATCATAGCTTGTATCATGGCAAACAGACAACTGATATACTTGTATACTTTTTTGTAAATACTTAAAATATATATCAACACCCAGACACAGTCGTCGCACAAGCTCGTCGAACAAACGTTTGAACTGGGTGAGAATCGAACCCGCAAGACGCAGTTACAACAAAATATAAATAAAAATGTTTGATATCCCAGGACATGCCTCTGACGGAGGAGGCCTCCGAGGACTGGTCCATCGACGGTAGCCTCGTGTACGAGGCGGAAGCGGAAGCGGAAGCGGGAGCGGAAGCGGAAGCGGGCGAGTACGACGACAGGAAGGCGGCCGCTCGCGTCCGGAGAAAAAATAAAAAGTATCTCGGATACGATTTCGTCACGTAATCATGGGCTTGGTTTTAACGTCAGTTGTTGGATATATTGCTGCTGTACTTTAACTAGAGGGCCGTTAAATTGTTGTTTTTGAGATATAATAATAATATTGGTGGACAATTTCCACAGCGCCATCTAGCTAGCGGAGCTTGTACTATGGGAATTGGACACCTGATAGAATACATTTTTTTTTTTGTTAATAAATACTTATAATACATATAAACACCCAGACACAACAAACATCTAAATTCGTCACACAATAGTTTGTCCTGGGAATCGAACTCACGACCTACAGCTCAGAAGGCAGAGTTACTAACTAACTGAGCTGCGAGGGCAGTATGTTCAGAGAACACTTTAATTCCTTTTAAATCCGTCACTTATTGGTACTAATTATAATTTACAAACGTTTCTTAGACAGAGAGATGGAGAATTTTGAGCTGTATCGCTTCCTATTAAAGAGTCAAAATTTACCTTTTGATGGTTAACGGCTTTCTAGTTAAAGGACGGCATTGAACGTCACGCCATTAATTGATTTATTGATCCGCCCCGGTTTTGTTCGGGTGCAATTAATTTGCAAGTTTACACACTGGCCTGCCTACCCCTGGGGGTTGAAGGCGTGATTTTACGTATGTCATATTCCAGCTAGGCTACACTTTTTTTATTTATTGTTTATGAAATTTTGAAAAGTTGCCATTATTGGGAGCCAATTCTCTATAATGGCAACCCACAACATATTAAAACTAACTATATACAATATAAAGGGTTATGTCGCTGAATATGTTCCTACGTTTAATGTGCTTTTTAGGCATTTTTTTTGAATAATTAGGTTGATTTTATAATTGTATTCGGTTAAACAATTATTTGGTTTCCGGTTAATTGAGTCGATTTTTCATTAGACATTCTGACCCTGGAAGCAAAAGAGGGTCATACAATAACTCTATTGCCACATACAAATTAATAATTATAAAAGAAACAATTTTATGTGTACACTAAAGGCGGCCTTATTGCAATGAGCAATCTCTTCTAGACAACCTTTGTGTAGACTAGAATTATGGGTACGATATAGACGATCGCGCATTATCATTTTTTTTATTTGATATAGTTACGGATCGAGCTGACGGCCCACCCGGTGTTAAGTGGTAACCTCTGCCCATAACAACCGATGCGACTTGGGTCCTCCCCTACTAAATACGATGAGACCCAAGTCGCATCGCATGCGCCTGTAACTCTGAGACGTGTAGGAGTCTCATGTGCCTGTAATTTCACCGCACATTTCAAGCCGGAACAGTTACTGCTTGGCGGCAGAAATGGGCACGGTGGCAGTACTTCCCCGGACGAACTTGGTGATCGTTCTACTGCTTTTAATATATAAATGCAGAATTTGTTCAGAACCAAACAATAATGTACAGTTATGTATACAAATCGTAGTTATGTTTTAAGGAACTAAAAATTGTTTATTCAAATTATGTATATATTAGATGGATGGTGACAGAAATATAATTCCAGCAACTGATCGTATCGCAATATTAAAATGCTTTGTTTCTAAAAGATTTCATTATATATAGTAGCTTATGTAATGAGGTATAAATCATATAGATTAAAATCGACTAGCAATTAACATTGTCGGATGTACATTTTTTTGCATAAAATATCTTAGAATCAATCTATTAATACCCCCATTAAATATAATAAAATAAAAACCATCTCTGTTTTTCAAAATGGAAAACTAGCAGTTCACTTTATTATATGAAACTTTGAACGGCTTTACACTAAAGTGTCGATTTTTCACGACTATGTTAATTGCTACAGTCGAAATGTGTGTTATGATGCTATGAAAATATATAATATGTTGTATTTTTCATAATTTCATTCATCAGAGTCATACATGCGTTAATATAAAAAGTTTTGTTTTTTTTTTAATAAGAAAAAATCATCTGTTTGTATTATTGTGTATAATATAAGTTTATTCAAATAAATATTGTTTTTTTTTTATTTAGACTTTTGTAGTTATTTAGTTAATACAGAAAAAAAAAGACGTGTGGCACTCGGAGACTGCCGCGGTAAAGCTATTGCGCGTGATATTTCAAAAAGTCATTAAAAGTTCTGGTATTTATCGATAGATGGAAAAACTAAAAAGTATCACCGCTGTGCCGGTCGGAGTGGGAGGTGTTAGGTTTTTTCGTTACGCAATTTCTGGATTCGGTCTCCAAGCTCAAGGCCCGCGATAGAAGCTATGCAATAGCTTAATTAAGGAAAAGTCGAAATAAAAAACTACTTAGGTAGGTACATAGAATTCATATAATAAATTATTTGGAATACATGAGGTCAAGCGTACTTAATGCTGAATTTGTTTACTATTCTAGATAAGAACATGCAAGAAACCTCTAGTGTATTTCTTTCTTCTAACTTCTTTCGGAAGAATACTCTATGAATACTGTATGATCTTTATGAGATAAATAAATAATAATAAATATTGGTGGACATTGTCACACAGCGCCATCTAGCCCCAAAGTAAGCTAAGCATAGCTTGTATCATGGGAACCAGACAACTGATATACAATACTTATATACTTTTTGTAAATACATACATATCAACACCCAGGCACAATAAACATCTATGTCGTCACACAAATGTTTGTCCTGGGTGGGAATCAAACCCACGACCTACAGCGCAGAAGGCAGAGTTACTACCAACTGAGCTGTGAGTCGCTGAGTCGGTCAAAGGAAAGTGTTCGATAAAATTTTATGTCCACTTGTCCATAAAACAATCATTGTGAAATACATATGCCGATAAGATGACTGCGAAACGCATTTTAATCCAAGCGTGTAAGTTTTTGAACAAAGTATGCGCTTGCGCAACTTGTGCTCAGTCCCACTCGGCCATAATACTAAGAATTGCTTTCAGGTCATGTAATAGTCATATTACACTTTACACACACCTACGTCCTTCTTACTGCAAACCTAGACGATTTCAGAAGCATAGCCAAAAAGCTAATACCTAACAAACTAGCCGATCAACTGACAGAAATGGCGTCACATTCAATGAAATATCGACAGAAAACAGATGACAAATCAGAATATGATGATGATGAAGACAGTGATAAAGAAACGCAATCAGAAGAAGTAACAGAGAAAAGAATAACGCCAAAAAAGAGATTTGCTATCAAAGATCAAGCACAGACCGTTGATTTTGATGAGCTCGTACATAAAGTAAGACAACAGATTGAAAATGATAACAAGAATAAATTTCAAAGTCAACAAAAAGACAATAAGTCTAATGGAGAATACGTTAAAGACTTCAGTGACTTCTACGAGGATCCAGTGCGTGATAAAATACCCCACAAAACAGAGAAACTGCCAAAAAAAGTTATGAATAAAAAGAAACTTCAAGTAAAACATACCGACGATAATTATAACTACAAAGAAGATAACGTTAACAGTAATACTTATTATCAAAATGAGAATTTCAATGGTAACGCAAATAAATATTATCCAAAAGAACAACAGCAAGATGATGGGAATGAAGCAAACCAAACAAATTACCAGTATGACGATAAAGAAACAGACATTATAGAAAACGATGAAATATTCAAAGCAGCAGATTTGACTAAACCGAATGACAGTTACGAAGATTACGTTACGCCTAAAAGGGACGATGTATTCGAAAGCGACAGCGAAACGACTGCAACTGAAAGAAATACTAAACCGACAGTTAAATCTAGATTTAGGGACAAAAACTTAAAAGCCTTTAACGAAAACGAGAAATATGAATACGATGAAAGTCGCGAGCGTATCTCTGAAGAGGTGAAAGCTAAAACGGAAAGTCTGAGCTATCAGAATGATGGAAATCAAAAGAAATTGAAAGGTACTATGATTCCCACAAGGGAATATTATAAAATGAGCAGCCCTAATTATTATGCAAACCTGCCCGCCGTAGCGGAGAAATATGACTTTAATGAACCACTGCCAGAGAGGGACAGAGAGCCGGAGAATTTGACTTATTTCAGCAATCCGCCGGCATCCATTAACAAAAAGGTTAAATTATTAAATGCATAATAAAAAATTAAACATGGACACACTAGTTTTTTTTATAAAGATATAACGAGGTGTTAAATGGCGTCAGTCGTTAACAAGCAAAACGACTTGGGTCCTCCCGTAACTAGGTACGACAAGACCCAACTCGCATCGTATGCGCCCGTATCTCTGAGACGTGTAGGTGGAATGTCTCATGTGCCTGAATTATAAATATAATTCGGGCGATAAAATAAATAAATATTGGTGGACACACAGCGCCATCTAGCCCCGAAGTAGCAAAGCTTGTGTCATGGGAACCAGACAACTGATATACATACTTATAAACTTTTCTTTTGTAAATAGGTAATACATATTAACACCTAGACAAAGAACAAACATCTATCTTCGTCACACAAATGTTTGTCCTGGGTGGGAATCGAACCGACGACCTACAGCGCAGAAGGCAGGGTTACTTAAGGTTAAGGTCACGCGTACTTATCGCTATGTTTGACGCCTGTTCAAACCCTATCCGACCGTCCATGGGGAGAACAAACAAGAAACCCCTAATGGAAAGCTTCCTTTTTTTCGTTAGCACGATCCTTGTAACAATTGAGTACTTAGATCTATGTTACATTTATGACTACATAATATACTGAAATAAGATATTACAGGATGTTTTGTGTGTCGTTGAGAGACATCAGACCATGGGGATTTATCATTTATATAATCATATACAGTGTAATAAGCTTTACTTCGTTTGATATTTCCTCTTGTTTGTCTGTCAGTGTTGCGCTTTGCAATGATTAAAGTACACTAGTAATAATACCACCACGATATCGATAAAGCAATTTCACGCTCCAATTCCGCGATCAATGCTTTATGATTCGTTAAAATATTAACCGCTATTTTCCAAGATGGCGCCTGTTTACTTCACATTATTAATTCATTTCTCTCTTGCATCGGTGCCTATAGTTTTCAAAATACCATTAAAAGTTGACCAGAATGCTCCGATCAATCAGTATATACGTACAAGATACGGTTACAGACCTCTGTCGGTTCAGAATATCATGAAATACACGGAAATACCTGCGAAATTCACAATGCAAGCGGAAAAGAGGATACTGTTACACGAGGACATAGACAGAAATGGCGGGAAGATTTTCAGCGGGAGTTTTAACGCGTTTTCCGGTCGGAAACGTATGGTTAAATGAATATAGAACTGTATATTTACTTTATTTTCTCTGTCTTTCTGTCTGTCTTTTAATTGTTATATATATCTTAACTTGGTAAAATAAATTAAGGTGTTTAAATTCTTTACGGTGTTGCCAGTATAGTGTTTTATTAACGAACAAAAAGTAAAACAAAATACTTGTATTTTGGTCAATTACCAATGGCAAATAGTTTAATTTGTTAACATTTATCGTTGCTACATTTCTTCTTCGGCTTTTTCGAGTAGTGGATCGTCTTCGATGTTTTTGTGGAACCTAAAATCGAGAAAATCAAATGTAAATTTACTGTCACATAATAAAAAGGGTGATCACACCCACGTCAGAATTCTACCATTTATATAGTACTCCAGGCCCTATTACACTATTTGATATTCGTGACGCCATATTATTATTCCGATTACTGTAATATGACCTAGCCATGCTACTCTCAAGCACTTTTAAGTAGACTGAACTATATTTATGTTACTAATAGAGTTGTTGGCCCAAGAAGCTGATGCCCACTTCACTTTGTATCATGTATATGTCTCTCTCTGTTGTGACTTCGGAATATATAGCTGTCGTATTTCTCCTATGTCATATATTTCGTCTCTATCATGTAACGAATTGTGCCTAAACTTTACGCGTCCTAATAATGTACTCTCAATTCTCGTTCACTTATCGATTATCGAATGAGAAATTTCACTTCAAAATGACTTGGACTATCTGAGTCAACTTTGTGAGATAACATCTTCTCTTTTTAGACCGCGTGTAAAGAGAGGGAAGAGAGAAGTTGTAAAGAGAAGACTTGTGAGAGAAGTGAGTGAGACAGGTATGTTTATGGTTTTTCGCTTCAAAGCGAAAATTCTAGTCTCCATTATTCTACCTCTAACACTATGTATACCTTCATTTGTGGTGATCATGACGCAGGGCGGGCGGAATAGCCGCGTCTGTTTCAGGAGGACTGTGATATTAGACCCCACATCCAAGTTCCACGCATCGAACATATTTTTCAAACCGAACTTTATCGTCTTGAATGTGTGCCGTTTCATTTTGCCTGAAAACGATATCTGTTAGAGTCACATACACTATCAGTTACCTTATTCTGTTTCTAACAAGAGTCGATACTGTCAAATATATATTGATAACAAAATATTTTGTTAAACATAATGCGAAACATTAAATGCATTGAATTTATTAATAATCGTTTATTGGTTAAATTAGGAACAGTAGAAAAATGATAAAAATACTTAGTTTGTAAGCGATGTGCTAAGAAGATTGTGTACTGTTGTTCACATAGGAGACGCTGGTATTCTGACAGAACTATACCTCTCTCCATTAAACCTTGTGAACGAGATATAAGTTTATTTAAATAGAGCTCACTTTATGATATATTATGATGTCTATGTATATCATAGAGGTAATACAATAACTAATAATAAATAACGCGTGGTTCGTGCAAGTTCTCTCTGTCTCTCTCAAAAAAAGTTTTTGAGAGAGAGAGAGAGAGAGAGAATTAGGATCAATGGAGTTCGCGTATAGCGTGAAGTTTGCAGCAGAAGACAGATGTACCTTTGTAGATAACGTCAAGCAGTAGTTTAATGGCCGCCTCTTCCCACTGGAAAAGTCTCAGCTGCAAATTGCTTATTTGATACAGTATGGAGGTGATGTCGTCTTTGCTGTGGTCTGTCATGTCTTCCGCTAGCAGCTGAAGCAATCTGGAATTAAAACGCTGCTGCAGCGCATCGGAAGTGATCGCGGAAAAGTGCATTATATCAATGATACCCATTTTTTTATAACTTTTATTTTTTAATTATACCATACTTAAATGAATACTTTTTTATGTGAATAAGTTACCGAATGAGCAAGATGGCTTACTGATTAAGAGGTAACCTCCGCCAATAATAAAGCAAAACGTGGGTCTTCCCCTACTTTGGTATGGGAAGGCACAAGACGCATTGCGCCCGTAACTGACACGTGAAGTTGGGATGTCTTACGTGCCTGTAATTTATCCGGCAACCATACCCTTCAAACGGGAACAGTGAAACTGGTTTGGTAGGTGGCAGTACTTCCCGGGTAGAACTTGACATTTCAACTTGTAATGAAATGAATAGCTATGGTTACCTCAGCACCACATGGTCATCAACAGCCAACAGCTTCACCGTTACGTTACTCTTCTGTCCGGTCAGAAATGGCGTAATCAGATCTTGACAGTGAGTCCAGCGTGCCAACGAGTTCAAAAAACCACTTGGATTAATCCTCCTGTAGAAAACATCTGTGACCTTCGACTTATTCACCTTATGTTTTTTTTTATTCAAAACGATCGGTTGTATTCGTTCTTTGCCAGTATTTGAGATGCGAGGAATACTTTTCTCGTGCTCCGTAACCTCCTTGACGTCATCGTGTCTGACACTGACATTTCTGTCTAAACTGACAGGTTGATGGGAAATGGCGCGGGTAGTTTTAATTTGTTTCAGTTTAAATATATCTTTCTTCTTGCGTCGATCTCTTTCGTTTATTGGCGTGATGGGATCATTGTCGTGATCTTCGTACTCAACGTTTTCATCGATACCTTCTTCTTCGATCGGGAGTTCTTTATTTGGGAACTGATTTATTTGAGCGGCTATTTTACTTTTCAAAATGGCTATCCTATCTTGTATAGGGAGTGTGTATTCAGTCACTCTTACCGACGAGTTCAGTTCGATTCTGGCTGTAAATATTGAATTGGATTGCTAGAGCTAAAGTTTGATCTTTTTTACGATTTGTTGAAATAAAACTTACTCACCAAATAATAAAATATGAAATAACTGGCCGAAAACCACACGATATTTCATTTTGAACATGTATAACAAAACATGGTTTATTAAAAAAAGGCTTGATTGAAATTACTGAAGCGTTCTTCAATAATCACGGATATAAGAAAATATTGATACTTACGCCATTTTGGTTTTAAAATCTAAATATTGTTAGGAGACGCCATTTTTCACTAGAAATATTTATTAGGATGATTTGTCGTAAAATGTAATGTTCTTTTATTGTTAAATACTGTTATTTGTTTTAGTTCGCCATGTTTGTTTTCTTCGTGTAGTCATTCTTAGGTTCAGTTAGAATACCAGCTTTGCATTGACACCTACTTACTCAGCATTAAGCTGAGGCTAGGTCCTATTTGGCCCCACCAATACCTACCAAGTTAATATAAGTACCTACTTGTATCCTTTTTGTTTTATGTATTTTATTTCCTCTTATTAGTGTGTATGTGTGTGGTCAAATAAATGTATTTTCTTTCTTTCGGAAATTCAATAAAAACATACTTAGTATAATTTCAGTACATAATTTTTATTTGGAACGATATAACGACTATAGAACTTCATTTGCAATTTCATTTATCTATGTTGTTTATGTAGTTAACACAAAGAGACATATTTACTTCTTCATACGCTAAAACAAAGAAACGTTTCAATTAATGTTTGGTTGTTCCCTTCTGTTTTGCTAAAAACCAGCGCTGCCTGGATTGTAATTTTTCACAGCATAACGCTCAGACCTTTTAATTACATCAGATTTTTTTATGTCATAATGTTACGGAACTAGCAGACGGCCCGGCCCGCATGTTGTTAAGTTGTAACCTCTTCTCATAACAAGCAAACCGACTTGGGTCCACCCCTACTTAGGTACAAGACCCAAGTCGTATCACATGCGCCTGTAACCCTGAGACGTGAAGGTGGAATGTCTCATGTGCCTGTAATTTCACTGGCAACTACGATACTTTTCAAACCAGAACATAGTACCGTGAATGCGTTACTGCTTGGCGGCAGAAATGGTGGGCAGCCTTCCCCGGACAAACTCTGCATAAGTTTTTCTGCTACTTATGTATACCATACCTGGTAATCTGCCGCCGAGCAGTGATGCACTCGTGTCGCTGTGTTCCGGTGGAAGGGAGTGCGTGCCGGTGAAATTGCAGCCGCATGAGACGTAACATCCCCGTCTCTCCATCTCGTACTTTGGTGGAGAGGACTTGAGTCGTATTGCTGTTGTCTATGGGCGGCGGCTACCACTTAACATCAGGTGGGCCGTCAGCTCGTTCTGTTACCTACATAGCATAAAAAAACAATAAGCAGAAAAGAAAATATGTACAAATACTCACCATGCACGCCTCTCTTGCAGTTCATCATGTCCATAGCACATCGGCTTCTGAACAGCACCAAGCTATTATCATCTCCCACGCCGCACACAGGATCTGTCTCCTCACAGATGGTGGGGCAGCCGCTGCGTGCGTACATGACGTACAGGGAGCAAAATTTCGTGTCCACCATATCGTATTCTGATACCAAACAAATTTAATCAACCTATTTCTAGCAAGAAGTTCGGATATGTGTTAACCTTCTTATTCTTAGGTACTTATTTCCTTTTTAATTTTCTATGAGTGTTATGGTAAACGTTATGTACACTTATAATTGTCATAATATTATATATCAGAACTGTCTTTTTGTTATGTTTTTTAATGTATGTGATGTTTGTTTACTTAATTCATAAATATTCATGGTTGTGAAACAGCTACTACGAAGAGCAAGCGGTATTAAACCTCTTTCGTGTCTTCTGCATGTTAGAATAAAACCTTTTTTGAATTGACAAATCATTGCAAAGAGTATTATTTCGCCTGTACGTAGTATAACAGTACAAATAATTATCCTACGTTTTAAGATTTTTTTTATTCTATGTAAGTATTTTCATAATTAGTTTAGTGTAAATTTCAATTTGTGAACCTAATAAAAAAAAAACATAACGTAAATCTTCAGATGGTGTTGTTCAAATGAATCAGTCCCAAAGAGTATCTAAAAAGGTAGTATACTTAATACTGGTAGTATATGCGCGCTACACTACGTTCTCAAAACGATGAAGAAAACCGCCATGTCTTAGAACCAAAAAATTTAAGACGTAACATGTGCAAGAAAGAAGCCTCTTTGAGGCGCACTTAATCATCTGACCGTGTGGTTCAAGAGAGCTGGTACTATTAATCGTATTAAAAGCTCTCTCGAGCCTGGTTAGTGCCATAGGTGTAACTTACTCAAGTTCCCTCTAAAGTTAGCACACTGGTTGTTCAGTATGAGATGACAGCCACTCTGAAACCACCGGAACCGCATGGTTTTCCGGTTCAAACCGCAAGCGGTTTTGTGGTAGCTGCTGCAGTGGAATGGATCGCAGTAATCCATCCACGCTGGGTTGAAAGGCTTACGATGACGCTCCTTGAAGAGTTCTGGCATTTGGGGCTTGCAGATTTCATCTGGTGATTATTTGTTAGGTTAGGGTCGGGGTACACTTTGCGAATGCATGTCACTTTAATTGTACTGAACTCAAAAATTCGTTTAATTTACCTAATTATCCCTGATTTAAAAATGTATACTGTGAAATCTACCTAATTATCCCGGACTCAAAAATTCGTACTGGGAAATATACCTAATTATCCCTGACTCAAAAATTCATACTGGGAAATCTACCTAATATTCCTTGACTTAAAAATTTGTAATTTGAAACATACCTAGTTATCCTAGAATCAAAAATTCTCCATTTGAAACATACCTAATTGTCCTTGGCTCAAAAATTCCTAATTTGAAACCTACCTAATTTTTCTTGACTCAAATTTTATTTATCTGAAATCTACCTAATTATCCTTGACTCAAATATTCGTATTATGAAATCTGCCTTGCCTGTAGTAATTATATAGTTTGTGGGTAGTTCCAATTAATGTTATGAGGATGTTGCTGTATTGGATAGGGCACTCCATTCTATCAGTTCAACAGAAAACCTTCTACGAGTTACTTCTAGTACAAAAGTGGAACATACTTACTTTTAAAGCGATCTCTCACAAAATTTGGATTGTCGTATTTAGGAGACGGCCTGAAAATGAATTATTCCTGTAACTATCTGTTGTGTTGAAAGTCTAAGACAAAAACTTTATTTCCACATAATTCATAAAGGAATGTCATGGAAACGTTAATAATATTCTAAAGTTATGGTCGCGCGTACTTATCGCTAAGTTTGACGCCTGTTCAAACCCTATCCGACCCTCCATGGGGAACAGACAAGAAACCCCTAAAGGAAGGCTTCATTTTTTCTCGCGAGCAGGATCCTTGTAACTATCTGAGTACTTTCGTATATGCATTTCAGTATTTTAGGGATTAGATAAAGTGGGTTTTATACCATGTTTTTTATATTTGATTTATTTATGTATGTGCTAAATACAACGTTCCCACGATAAAAGAAAACTTCGCGATGAAACAGATTATGTCCTAGAACCAAATATTCGAAGAAATGATTATGCACTAAAAGAGCCCTTTTAAACGCACTTTTATCCTTTCACCACACTCACAGGACTATTAACACAAGTAATAGTAGATAGTAGTAGATATTAGTAGATCGTACTAATATTATAAACGTGAAAGTTTATTACTCTTTCACGCTCAAACGGCTGAATGGATTTGGATGAAATTTGGTATCAAGATAGCTTATATCCTGGATTAACACATAGGCTACTTTGATCCTGGAAAACTGCAGTGTTCCCGTGGGATTACTTATACACCGCGTTGCGAAGCTAGTTACTAATAAAACTTACTTTTTTTCAACGATCTTACTTCCGTTTGACGTATAACCTAAAAATCATGTAACGATTACTATAAAAAGTTTTACAGAACAATTGCTCTTATTGCTCGTAAATTCGTTGAAATAAGATTTTTACTGGCTGTCGGGTAGTGAGCGATAACATAATATTTTTTTGATAATAAAATATAATATGTTAATTCAAAATGCACTTACATAGAAATACTAATATGAATTCTAAAATAACTGCAGTTTTCGCCATCATCATGATGCGTGTAATTACAGCTAGGCTTAAGTGAAGTAGTTAACTTTAATTAAACTAGGTAAGTCGTATTGATTAGGTAATATCTAACCACTCAATTTTACGATGAATATTTAAGAATTTCATCGCTTCCACCGTGCAATCAATTATCATTAAATTTGCTATTGACTGGTTGATTTTTCTGCGATATTGTTACGGAACGAGCAGATGGCCCACCTGGTGTTAAGTGGTAACCTCTGCCTACAAGAGATACATCTTGGGTCCTCCCCTATTAGGTACGACACGACCCAGGACAAACAGATATTTGTTCTGAAGTACAAATTAATGTATATCAGTTGTCTAGTTCCCTTGATACAAGCTATGCTTAGCTTACTTTAGGGCTAGATGGCGCTGTTTGAAATGTCGACCAATATTTATTATATAAACATCACATAGGTCGTGAGTTCGATTCCTACCCAAGACAAACCTAGGTTTTTGCTACCTGGGTTTAGCGTATGTATTCTCAAAAAAGTATATAATTATTGTATCAGTTGTCTGGCTCCCATGACAAGCTACGGGGGTGCACTATTCTGACGTCCTTTAACTAAAAGGCCGTTAAGCCAAAATTGTTGTTTTTGAGATATGTTCATAAAACTTTTTAATTCCTTTTATACCCGTCACTTGACGTCTTACAATTCTTTGTATATTTTCAGAACTAATTATAATTTACAAACGTTTCTCAGACAGAAAGATAGAGAATTTTGAACTGTATCGCTTCCTATTAAAATTGTCAAAATAGACCTTTTGAGTTAACGGCTTTCTTGTAAAAGGACGGCAGTTTACTAAATAAAAACACCACATAAACTTATATAACTTTATTAGTCCCATCACTTCTTAGCCGGCTTGGCGACCTTCCCTTCCTTAGTGGCCTTCTTCTTGGGTGGAGGGGGCGCAGTCTTCTTGGCTACCGGCTTCTTGGGGCGCTTCGCTGTCGCAGCCTTGATGGCTTTGCCTCGCTTCTCGCGCAACTTCTGCGCCTTCACCGCGGGGTCGGTAGGCGACAGCTTGATCTGAGCACGGGAACAGGTTAAATTACCATGCGGTTGGTGTAATTACAGGGGGCGTGTGTGGAGGAGGGAATCAGTAATTGTCAACGTGTTATGTAATCATGGTTGTCATAACCCAATGCTCTGATAGAGAATATCATCATATGGAAACCTTTACAATATATGAGACGTCTCTGAAATGTTACAGGTTTAGGCATAGAACCTGCTACTACTATTATCAATGTTGAGGGACCTTTAGTTTTTCCTGGACAGTTCAAAGACAAAAACTTTATTTCCATACAATAAAGAAATTGCTCGGAAACATGAATAAAATTCAATACATAAGATCACGCGTACTTATCAGTGAGATATGCATCTTTTCTCCTGGGAAAATGCACAAGCCAATAGATTTTAGAACTAAAATCAACACATAAATAACTCACCCCTCGCTTCTCAGCAAGCTCCAAAGCCTTCACGTTGTTCCTCCTGGCCTGATCGAGTACGGCCTTCCTTCTCAGCACCGCTGAGAACGGGTTGAGTCTCAGCATAGCCTTGGTGTTGGTCAGCGGGTTTAGTTTACGGGTAGCACGGAGAACTCGCTTGCTGTAACAGTCACCTGAGGTTATACACAAGTAGGGGGTACGTGGTGAGGGTAAGTGGGGTGTATTGTCAGAATAAGTCAACGTAATTATGTAATCACAGCGGTCATAACCCAATGCTCTGAAAAGAGATATCATCATGTCATTTTATAGACAATATTCAAGTCACAAATTAATATATGTACATCTCGCATGTAACTTCTTAACACTAAGAAGAGTTCTCTTCCAGCAAACCTTTCGAGGCTGGAGAAAGGCGATATAGCAAAGGTAGGATAAGCCCATAATTAAGAGAAACAATATTTTCAGACTGCATTATTTGTTGGGGTGAGACCAACAAGAGATAGGGTGTGTGGTTGACGGGGAAATTACAGGCACATAACCATTACATCTACGAGTCCCATGAGTGACAGCATCACATGAAAGGTGTAGTGTGTGCCCATAAGATCACCCGGGGGCATCAATCTGCAATACTGGATTCATCTCATAACCGAACGTAGAAATCTCAAAGTACACATACTTGGGTGCACGTAGAACCTTGCGGATCTCATCGGACTTGAGCAGACGGCTGAGGTCGGTATTGGCCATCTTAGGCTGCGGAAGGTTGAAGTTCTTCTTCTCCTTAGATGGAGTCTTCCATGTGCCGAACAGGGCATCTGAACAATACAACAAATAAATGATACAACGGTTGACAGCGAAATTAAATAATCACCACATAGAACGGAGTTTCTCCGCAGTAAAGATATATTGATGGACCCATCTAGCGCCAGATGAAGCTAAACATAGCTTGTATCATGAGAATATATAATACTTATGTACCTGTAAATACATATTAACACCCAGACACAGAACAAACATCAATGTTACAAATGTCACAAACGTTTGTCCTGGGTGGGAACCGAACCCACGACCTACAGCGTAGAAGGCATGGTTACTACTGAGCTATGAGGCCAGTAAACATATATTTGAGCAAAAATGTATCTCACCGAGCCTGTCAAAGGCAGATTGGGTCCAGATGATGAATCTGCCAACGTGGCCACCGGGTGCTAGCTTCAGGAGGTTCAGCTTGTTCACATTGAGCATCTCCACTCCGGGGATGTTGCGGAAGGCACGGGTCAGACCCTGGACAGACAGACAAATAATTTTTTACTATGAAAGATTGATTTTATTTATTTCAGGCAACACAGTAAAATTACAGGGCCCATAGAATTATTATTACTATTATTATCTACATACGACTTAGAAAAGTGGATTGCATGTCAAGGTAGAACAAAAAACTGCGCAACAGACGATTTAATAGCAGTAGAACTTATGCTACATCTGAGGAAGTACTGCCACTATACCCATTTGGGTCTTCCTCAACTTAAGTAGGGTTAATATCCATTTAAAAACAAGCAAGAACTAACGCCAAGTTCGTTCAGGGAAGTACTGCCACCATGCCCATTTCTGCCGCCAAGCAGGGACGCATTTGCTTTACTGTGTTCCGTGAAAGGTGTGGTTGCCGGTGAAATTACAGGCACATGAGGCATTCCACCTACACGTCTCATAGTTACGAGCGCGTACGATGCGATTTGGGTCTTGCAGCGGATGACCCAAGTCGCTCACATGTTATGGGCCGAGGTTACTGGTTAACACCAGGTGGGCCATCTGCTTATGTATTGTCATCCTCATGTCGACACACCGGCACCGGCCGCCACGCGACATCAGCCGATGTTTCCTTTGGGAAGTGCTGCGCTCTACCCTCACATATGTAGCTCAATACGTACACAATGTATTGAGCAAGGCTGTCGAGGGATTTCATTGGTAATGGTACATATAGTTTTAGAAAATATATGTAATTTAAATTATTAATATTAGATGTGTTTTGTAATTTGTATTTTTTTTGTAATTTATGTATACTGTGTTTTTTTTTTGTGTGTTATAACATCGCTTTGGCGTTGCTGTTAAGGTGTTATAATTAATTCTAAATAAATAAATAAATAAATATATATATATATGTATATGAATACATATTTTTCAAATATATGTTACAATCACCACATGCTTACCATGGTGATTGAATCCAAACAAATTAAAAACTATATCTATGAAAAGTCGTAGACAATAATATTTTAATAACTGAGGAAATAGAAAGAGAGAACAGGAAAGAGTATCTCTCTCATCCGTTTACCTCCATTGGCGTCCTTGAACGAGGCCAGCTAGTAAAGGAGAAGAAGAGAAGCTAGAAAGGAGCATAAAGAAGAGAAGAGAGTAGAGTGATAGAGAGGGATGAGGGATAGAAGAGATAAAGAGAGGGGGAAAATATGAGAAAGAGGGGGGGAAAGAAATATGAGATATGGGGGGAACAAATATGAGAGAGGGGGGAAAGAAAATATGAGAGAAACGGCGAGAAATATGAGAGAAAGAGAGAGGCAGAGTGGGGAAATAAATGAGAGAAAGAGAGAGAGAGTGGGGGAAACAAATATGAGAGAAAGGGAGATATATGAGAGCGAGGAGGAGAGGGGAGATGGTTGGGAGAAAGAGAGGATAGTTAAAATCTAATACTCTACTGTCAGGTACATAGATAAATATATATATTATACCTGGTCCTTGTTGTAGATAACGAGAGGTCCCTTGCGCTGAACGCGACGACGGTTGCGCATCTTTCCCTTGCCGGCGCGCAGACGCTGAGACTTGTACACCTGTACAAACAGACAGTGTGACAGAGTGTGTATATAATGGATTTATTCTAAAATATCATGCTGATGACATTAGCATATGTTAAGCTCCCGGCTTTGATCTACTCAAAATGCCCGCTGAAAACTTGCAATGTCTTCCAACGTCTATGTCCATAATGAAATATTCCAATAGGATAGTTGTCGTTGCAATTATAATTTAGTCCCAATTACTGATATTAACTGAAACATATTCAGTAATATACAAAGCATCAGGACATTTTCTTATTCTGATAGCTCAATTGATAGAGATGTCAGCTTTAGACCAATTGGGTTACTCTTCGAAATAGTAAGTAGAATATAAATTCAAGCTTTTATCTTTCTGATAAACTGATATTACAGGCGCGAGACATTCCACCTTCACATCTCAAGAGTTGCAGACACATACGATGCGACTTGGGACTTAACCTTACCTAAGTAGGACTCAATGCTATGGGCAGAGGTTACCATTTAGCACCAGGTTAGCCATTTGCACGTTCCATATCTTTATCAAATAAGAACAGACGTCCACAACATAAAAAAATTTGGTTGGTAAGCTGTCTTCGGAGCGTACCTTCAACACATCAGACCAGGCCTTGACCCGCCTGAGGAAGATGACAGCCTGCTTGGTCTTGTTGATCTCTTGGACCTTGTCGGAGACCACCAGGGGCAGTTCCGGGACCTTGTCGATGACGTGACCTGGACGGAGAGACGTTGCACATCAAGAGAGATTCACCCAGACAGTATAAACATATGTGTTCGTCACACAAATGTTTGTCCTGCGTGGGAATCAAACATACACCCTGCAGGGTAGAAGGCACAGTTACTACCAACTGAGCTGTGATGCAGGTCTCACTTTATCTTCAGCAAGTCCTGCGTGGGAATCAAACACATCCTACAGCGTAGAAGGCATAGTTACTATCAATTCAAAGGCAGTCAAAGCTTTTGATAGAGTTCTGTGGACGTTGTCTACTCTGAGTTGATAATTTGTAGTGTCAACGTTGCACCCATCCACTCTATGCGAGTGTGTATGGAACGCCATGTCAGCACTTTACTGTAGCACTGGATTCGCAGTAACACCCAGCGGCATACAGCACACCGGGTGTGGACATTTAGTGCATATACCCAATTCATTGACTGACCTCACAGCTCAGTTGGTAGTATCCTGCCTTATGTGCTGTAGGTCGTGGGTTTGAGTCCCACCCAGGACAAACATTCGTGTGACGAACATAGATTTTTGTTAATATGTATTATATGTAAGAATTTACAAAAAATATGTATATGTGTGTGTGTGTGGCGGTGTGTATGGGGTGTTTGTGTGTGGGGGGTTGTGTGTGTGGGGTATGTGTGTGTGGGGGAGTATGTGTGTGTGTGTGGAGGAGTATGTGTGTGTGTGGAGGAGTATGTGTGTGTGGGGGGGGTGGTATGTGTGTGTGTGTGTGTGTGTGTGTGAGGGGGTATGTGTGTGTGGGGGGTTGTGTTTGTGTGTGGGGGTGTGTGTGGGGGTATGTGTGGGGGGAGTATGTGTGTGTGTGGGGGGGTATGTGTGTGTGTGTGTGGGGGGGGTATGTGTTGGGGGTATGTGTGTGTGGGAGGGGGGGGGGGGGTATGTGTGTGTGTGTGGGGGTATGTGTGTGTGTGGGCGGTATGTGTCTGTGGGGGGGTATGTGTGTGTGTGGGGGGGTATGTGTGTGTGTGGGGGGGTATGTGCGTGTGTGTGGGGGTATGTGTGTGTGTGGGGGTATGTATGTGTGTGTGTGTGGGGGTATGTATGTGCGTGTGTGTGGGGGTATGTGTGTGTGTGGGGGTATGTATGTGTGTGTGTGTGGGGGTATGTATGTGTGTGTGTGTGGGGGTATGTATGTGTGTGTGTGGGGAGTATGTGTGTGGGTGTGGGGGGGTTGTGTGTGTGGGGGTTGTGTGTGTGGGGGGGTATGTGTATGTGTGTGGGTGGGGGGGTGTGTGGGAAGAGTATGTGTGTGGGGAGGTATGTGTGGGTTGCGTGTGAGGTGTAAGGGGTGGTGGTGGTGGTGGGTAACCTCTAGCTTGCACGAGGGCGGGCACGCCGGCGGCGGCGACCGCCGCTGCGACGGCGGCGCGACGCTGGCGCAGGTTAACGCGGCGGTGCCAGCGCCGCCACGGCTTGGTGGGCGCGAACATGCGACCACCGCGACACATGTTGCCGAACGCACCCTGTCCGGACCTGTACAATACAAACACGCGTGTGTTACACTCAAGTGAGGTTGCAACACCTGGGTTTATTTCACCAGTGAGGTAGCCAGCCTGGATATCATTCAACAATCTTCACTCGACACTTTTAACTTCTATGCTAACTGGACTTATAACACTTCATGTTCTTAAAAGTTCGCTTTGTTTACCTCCATGCTCAAGAGTGTCTTCTTGCATAAGTATTAAGTTACTTTTATTTTAGTTTAAGGTAGTCTGGAAGAGATCGTATCATACGATAAGACCGCCTAATGGATCCACAGCAATTGCCGCAAAGTACTATTTGAGTATCAGTTGTCTTTCCAATAAAGAATTATTATTTTTTCATAGTTTGCTATGAAAAAATAAATAAAATTATCTATACAAATAAATAAAATTGGATTGTCTGTAATATTAAAAGAACCGCTGTTAAGTGCATATGGATGTATACACGGTACATATACTAAAACAACATTTTTTACAATTTTTGTCTGTCTGTTTGTTCTGGCTAATCTCTGAAATGGCTGGACCGATTTTGACTAGATTCACTGGCAGATAGCTGATGTAACAAGGAGTAATTTAGGCTACTTTTCCGAGGGGTAAAATAGGGGTGCGCGATAAAACCGAATTCCACGCGGACGAAGTCGCGGGCGACATCTAGTGTTAATATGTATTTAGTAACAGATATCACTCCATAGTTCAACTCCAAACAGTTGGTTGGAAAAGTTCGTTTTTGAAAGTTCTGTGGATGTTGGCCACTCAGTGTTGTTAATTTGTAGTGTCAACGTTGCACCCATCCACTCTATGCGAGAGTGTATGGAACGCCATGTCAGCACTTTACTGTAGCACTGGATTCGCAGTAACACCCAGCGGCATACAGCACACCGGGTGTGGACATTTAGTGCATAACTATATTGATTATAATTCCCAAATTCAGTCAGATATATTTATAAAGCATTCACATTTTCTCTAGTAAACTAGACTCACTTCTTCAGGTGAAGGGTGGATTGAAACTTTTTTTTATTGAATACCATTCAGGCAACTATATACCGGAGGGCTATAATACTTTTCAAGACAAATCAAATTAGTCTAAACGCGGCAAAGTTATTAAAAGAAGTTACTAGTAGAGATGAAACAGATATGTGGTAACTATCCGGTATCCGGCCTTGTTTCCATTATCATGTATTCATAAAAAAAACCTAAGCAACACACAAAATAAAACAAAAAAAATAATGTGGAACGCTGTCGCGTACAGCATCGTGTGAAAAGCCTTGAGCTCAGCACGTGTTACAACAGGTTACAGCGCTGATTTTCAGCTCAAGGCTTTGGTGGCGATTAGCCCACTCTAAGTCAGACATGACTAACTCACATGGTGAAAGACGCGATTCATTGCAGTTCAAGTCATATAAAGAATGCACCCTAAAAGCATACAGTTCTGACGATGGAACTTTGAAGTTCTGAAGTTAGTGGCCCAAGGTTATGTTTCCTTCCAAACAGGAACTAAAAACTTAATAACCGACTTCAGATGTGAACATATAGAACTGTATGTATAGACAATGTTTAATACTTTTAAAGTCGTTAAAAACTTTATTTCCATAGAATTCATAAAGAAATGTCTTGGAAACGTCAATAATATTCAATACATAAGGTCACGTGTACTTATCGCTAAGTTTGATGCCTGTTCAAACCCTATCCGACCCTCCATGGGGAAGAACAGGCAAGAAACCCCTAAAGGAGGGCTTCCTTTTTTTCACGAGCAAGATCCTTGTAACAATCTGTATACTTAGATCTATGTAACATTTATGACTACATAAAATACTGAAATAAGATATTACAAGATGTTTTGTGTGTTATTGATTACCTGTGGGTACCACCACCGCGGACACGCGGGATACGGGCAACAGCACGACCGGTACCCCATGACTCAGCGCTGGTTTGGTGACCTGAAATACCACATAATGGTAAGTAATATTCAAAATTAAGCTTAGAATAAATGGTATGATTGGCTAAACTGGAATTAAAGTTATTATTGATAAAAAAAAACTGAAATCCATTTCTTCATATAAGGTACCTATACCATATCTGATAAGGAAGAACCTATCCCCCAAGAGAAGTCTAAGAATTACTATATTTTTTTTGTTATCCTTTTTAGATCCCGCTGCCGGACAAAGGCCTCCTTTCCATCTTTACAGCTACTACAGTTATCCAGTCTCTCAAGTTATTTAAATTATTATTAACATATATTTATTACTGAATTACTTAGACAATACAAATCCACTTACACTAATTAATAGATACAAAAACATATACACAGATCTGCTGAAGAAACAAAACTTGGAAAAAATATTTTCAATTAAAATAGGTCAAAAATTAGATAACATTATAAGCTAAATAAAATATCATTATATAAAGGAAACTATAATACAGATTAATCTGACACACTTGGTATGAATATTACGTTTTAAAAACAATCAGTCTTGCTTATTCATATAAATAAAATTACCGATGGAATTAATAACGGAGGTTATGTATGGGTACTACAGAAGGATTCTCCGTAAACATACATACCGGCTTCCTTGCTGACACAGTACGGCTGTCTGGCATTCTTGGACATGGAGACGTGTACGGTGTTCACAAGGTCAGGCCTGATGGGGGCCTTGAACACAAACGGGAGCGGGAGGGAGGCATCCTTGATGACCTCGCTCTTCTCAGAGTAAACCGACACCAGAGGTCGGGTGACTGATAGACTCTGAAATGCAATATTATAATTAATGGTGGACATTGTCACACAGCGCCATCTAGCCCCAAACTAAGCTAACCATAGCTTGTGTCATGGAAACACTGATATACTTTTCTATTGTAAATACACACATAAAATACATATACCCAGACACAGAACAAACATCAATGTTACAAATGCCACATAAATGTTTGTCCTGAGTGGGGATCGAACCCACGACCGCGCAGAAGGCAGGGTATATTATATATACTACCAACTGAGGTATGAGGCCAGTCTGAAATGAATTGATTGTTTCAGCAGGATATATTATATTTGATAGGATGATATCTGTTCTCCGGTTTCAAGATGTTAATGTAGCTTTTGTCTATCAATTGCATTACAGCTCTTATTCATCAGAACTACTTCTAAAACATGATGTTAGAGAAAATTCATAAATTTCAATAGTTTTGGACATATTATTATTTACCAATTACCATACTATTTTACAGGTCAAAATTGTAATGTTGATGTTTACATCCGATATTTATAACGCTAACGCTAACATGGGGTTCTAACAAATCTCTTTTACGCATTTTAGTAACAGTAAAAAAAGCAATGTCCGAATTAGTCGCAGACGAAAATCTCAATTCCAATGAGACATAACCTCAATCTTTAGTCGTATATAAAGTTCCGATGTATGTCGGACGATTTTAATAAAAATACTGTACTGTACTGCAGGGATAACACCATTTTCAGGGATTCACTAATACTAGGGTACCACCATTTTCAGGGAGAAGAAACGGAGTAAACATAAAACGTGTATATATGCGAAACGATGGACGAAGCGACAGGTTATCCCATCAATTTTAGCTCATATAAGGGCACTGATGTCTAAAAATACACAACGGACCACTATACTACACTTCTGAACCTTGGATCAATGGTAAAAACTCACAAAAGTCGTCCATTTTCACTAAAATTACCCACTGTTACCGGACAAACACGTGTCTCCGACACCGAATATATCCCTTCAAATTAATCACTTGCACTACCAACAAATACAGCACTTTGTTACAATATCGTTGAAATGCACGTCGAAGTGGACATAAACTTACCATTTCGCTTTACTAGCGAAGATATTTCTCCTAAATAACACTAAAGGCGGCGATTAACACCATCCGCCATGCCACGAAGGAGTGAAAAGACCGGAACCAAAAATATTCTATGACAGTACAATTATGTGATTGCCAGGACAAAAATAAATTACACGGAAGTCAATCTTTCTACAAAATGGTCATCATCGTAAGGCTATATAAAAAAGGGTTATGTCACACGGCCAAAATTTTACATTTAAAATAATCCGGATCCATTTTTACATTGTTCATGTCATATAATACTTTTACACCGCACTTAAGTCGCACACAATATTTATTATAGTTAAATTAACAAATCCTTATTTTGACACTAATCTGACAAATCTGCCCATAGACAACCAAGAACATGTTGTTGATTTTTGTAAGCTTTCTGCGGGAATAAAATAAATCTAAATAGTGTAAACTATAAATATCTCCTGAAATATATGCATTTGCCTGACCTACAATTTGAAAACTTACTTTAAATCTGCGCTGGTACTTGAAACTGATTCAAATAATAGCATAGTATTAACTAACTGCTCATAATATGTATCAAGATGCTTAAAAATAAGTGTAACAAATTTATATAATACTGATTCAAATTCATAATGCATATTTGGTATTGGTAACGCTCCTCACTCTAATTGTAGCATTTTATTACATCAGGTTATTCAATGGAACGGAGTGATATTCCAACCTGCAGCAATTTTGACGAAGATGGACAAAATGAACAAACACCCAAAAATGTTGATATATGTAAGATCCAAATCTCAACACCTAACGCTCCAAGATCTTTTTATATAGCCACAGCAAATGCTTCTTGTGAATCTTCTGAAACTAAGCCCTTAACATCAGTGCCTCTGTTAATTAAACCTTCTAATCAGAGCCCTGTTACCTGCCAACCACTTCCATCCCCCCTTTCTTTGTTAACCAATCAGCCTCCATCTTTGTTCATTCAGGCTTTATCCAGGTTAAACGAAAGCTCACTCAGTCTCGCCGTGCTAAGTAGACTAAAACCTTTTCCGTTGCGAAATGGTCAGCTGAAATCGGGGGATATAACTCCACCTGATTCATTAGAAAGTGCACCACCTTCTTATTCGTTTGTACTTCGGCAAATGGCGGCGAGGCGAAGGCCTAGATTGATGGGAACTTTTATACCGTCCCCTTCATTTGTACAACACACGCCACCACCAAATTATGCGACAGCTTTTGATATATATATGGATAATCCTGTTGTTCCACCGCCATCAAGAGTCTACCATTTTGGATTTGCTTCAATGCCTGCTTTATGTCCAGAATGTGGATATACAGGAATGACGGTAGTTACAACAAGAATAACTCTGTGTACACACATGTGTGCATTCCTTCTTTGTGTATTTTGTTGTTGGATTTGTGCGCCGCTACCTTATATATTGAGATCTTGTAAAGATGTGTATCATCATTGTAGAGGTTGCAGGAACTTTTTAGGAATGTATTGTCCTACTAATCCTGATAACACGTATACGTGAAATTAAACTGTATTAATTTCCTAACTTGTGTATAAATTCCTAGATTATTTAATGTTTTTCGAAAATTGTGTCCATTAAATCCTTTAATGGCATGAACTGAACGAACAAGAAACACCCATAGACAATAATAGATTGTGGCATTTTCGACATGATTTCAATAATAAATTAAATTGCTTTTTTTAATACAATAAAATTATCACTAATTCGCATTTTATGAAATTTTTAAACAGATAAATCAAATTATAAATGCCAACAACAAAAAAAAGCGTAAATTTGATTCCGAACCTTCTCAGAGACAGAAATGTGATTACGCATAAACTGTGTTCAGGATTATCTTTAAAGCAACCTCTAATTTTTGGAACTACTGATAAACATATGACGATTCGAGAGTCAAATTAATCTTATTATTTGCAAATATTTTTGATTATGAGTTGATTACTGCAATTACCGTTAAAATCTTTGACATTTTTGAGCATTGAAAATCTCATATACTTTACGGATCTTCTGATGTAGTAAGATAATTTGAACGCAGCCATATAAAATTTAATACAGCACCATCTAGCTGCGAGATGTCTTACTTGTAAATTTAGAAGTCACAGCCTTCTGCGAGTTCCGTGTGTGTTGCGGAAAAATCCCTTTTTGGGCGTCCGACCACATGTGTGATTGTGAACAAAATATGGTTCTTTTGTGATTTCCTGCTCTTTGTAGCGTTTCCCAGTGTTATTGGTACATAATATCGGTAGATAAAGTGCTCGTGGATCATTCAGTGTGCCGCAAAACTTAGAACGGTACGGCGGAAGTGCATTTTTTCGATGTAAATACGGTCCATCCAGGGTCAATCCGGTGTGCACAAAAGTTCGTGAATATTTCTGCTGATTGCACCATACGCCGTGGTGTTTCGTGCTCTCATACAGTTTGAGAATTCGACCTTCGGTGCTTTTCGATCGGTCCGCTCAATCGGGAAAGTTCTGCGATTTGTGGGTTAACCCCGCGACCATGCAGTCGTGTTGAGGCATGGAGGCGCGCTCGTGATCGTCTGTCGGCGCGGAGCGCGCGCCCGGCCTTACATAACGAGGACGGCGGCGGCGGCATGGCCGCGCGCGTGTCCGCTGAGGCCGCAGGCCCGTCTTACGCATCAGTGTTGAACTTTCGAGGGGGTGACAGTAACAAGGAGAACATAGAGGCGCCACCGGCGGAGACGGACGCCCCCGTTAAGCAGCAAGCTATGGTTGAGGTCGGCGAAGAGGAGGAGGGGTTCGTGCCCGTGATATCACACGCGCGGAAGCCCGGGAAAGGGAAACGGGAGAAGGACCGCCGAGGGGCACCCCCGAGGCCTCCCAAGGCGACTCCGTCCCACACCGAGCCGCAGCAGTCGACAGAGCAGCAGCAGCAGTCATCGGAGACTCAGCCGAAGAAGTTTGTTGAAGCTCCCATTCCTAAAGTGAACCCTTGGCAGGTGAGTGGTCTATGTAAACAAACCGCATACACTGGAAATTAGTAAACAAAGTAAATAACATATTAACATCATTATCATAGCCTGATCACTCACTATTGGGTTTATCAACTGAAAGTCCCATCGTATTCTATAGGGTTTCTCATCGGTATATATTTACAAACAAACAATGCATATTATTAATACCCCAATGACTAATTTTCAGTCTGGCTGTCTTCATTTTAGTTTGGAAGTATCAGACATTTTAAAGACGCAACGCAATGCGACTTGAGTCATCTCGTACTTTGGTGGAAAGGACTTGAGTCGTATTGCTGTTGTCCATGGGCGGCGGTTACCACTCAACATCAGATGGGCCGTCAGCTCGTTCTATACACTACATTACATAAAAAAAGGCAGTTAAGGCACTTAATTACATTACTTGTATACCTCGTAAACGCATAAATATACAATAACGAATTGCCTGTTGTTAGGAATGTATCAAAAACAGTATGAATCGACCATGATTGTCATTTCCCACCTTTGTAGGAAAGGACCCAAATTACATTTGTGATATGTGCATAGAATAAGAATCAGGAATATCTGCTTTAGTTAATCGGGAAAAAGCAATATCAGTTTACTCATACAACTGATCATAATATCTGAATTTCCGATATGCATTTTCTGGACAGTGAGCATAAAATCTTCCCTATATTACGGTTTTGTAATGATCATAAGATTAGGTTAGTAGGTTTAGATAGAGAAATAATATTACTACTAGTCGACTCACTGGTTCTAATGAATCAGTTTGGTGAAATGACTTAAGTGCGCCTCAAAAAGGACTCTAAAAAGGGGTTGTTTCAGCAGATGGCTCACCTGCTAATAAAGTTTTACTCAGTACTGATTTGTGAAAGTCAGGTCAGTCATACGTACATGTGGTAATGTATATTTGTCAGTACTTCCACAATACCCATTTCTGCCGTCAAGCAGTGATGTATTTGTGTTACTGTTTTTTTTTAATTTAACTGTGTTTAGGTTTGTTGTGGTTGTTGGTGAAATTACAGGCACATGAGACATTCCACCTTCACATCTTATTCTTACCAGTGTATACAGTGTGAATTAGGTCTTGTCTTACCTAAGTAGGGGAGGCCCCAATTCATATGGCTTGTAATTTAGAAGTTAGCACTTAACATCAGGTGGGCCATATGCTCTATCCGTGACTTAATCACTAAAAATGACTGCTGTTTTTGCCTATTCAAAGCCAAGTCAAAATTTTATTTTCTCAAAATCCATAAAGAAACTACTTGGTAGAGGCAGCTAGTTGGTAATATAATATATGTATATTATACCACGCCTGGTTCCTGGAGGGGTAGGCAGAGAGCAAGTTTTCCACTTGATATACCGTTAATACATAAAATAACCTACAATTTACAACATTTACCTTTAAAACATTAAAAGTAATATGATTAGTAAAAGGTGAGCTAGGGTTGATGACATATTTATCCCATCTTTGACATTTTGCAATTTACCTGTATTAAATTTTAACTGTATATGAAACTATAAATGTTTTTGCAGTTTTTAATGCTCGGATCGTCAAAACTACTGACATAAGAATTTACTGATATTATCTGTGGACAAATAAAAAGTATTTGCAACTTAATTGACCTTATTACGCTGTACGTATATAAAATGGATTATCATTTCCACTTTTAAGTATGTATCTTACATAATTATTTAATAGTGGGTTACAATAAATATGAAATACTGATTCTTCCATGTTTATATGTGTACAAACTAGCTGTTGCCTGTGACTTCGTCCGCGTGGAGTTCGGTTTTATCACGCACCCCTATTTTGCCCCTCGGAATAGTAGCCTAAGTTACTCCTTGTTACATTAGCTATCTGCCAGTGAAAGTCCCGTCAAAATGGGTCCAGCCATTTCAGAGATTAGCCGGAACAAACAGACAGACACGTAAAAATTGTAAAAAATGTTGTTTTGGTATATGTACCGTGTATACATCCATATGCACTTAGTAAAATGCGGTTATTTTAATATTACAAACAGACACTCCAATTTTATTTATTTCCATTTAATACATAAAGAAGCGGAATACTTAGATTCTTATATTAGATAGCAAAACATAATTATTGTGAAACCAGTTTCACAATATGTGAGTTGGTCAGTCTTTGGGTCAAATCTTGTGTAAACTAAAGCCATCTTGTTCGTGAGATCTTGTTTTGAATCATATTTGATTTTTGTTCCCTTACTATATAAGGAAAACGTTTTTTGTTACAAATTAGATGTCTATTGTGTCTGGGTGTTAATATGTATGTACAGTGTATTTGCTGTAGGTCGTGGGTTCGATTCCCACCCGGGACAAATATAGAGAATATAGATGTTTGTTCTGTGTTTGGGTGTTGATATGTATTAATTTACAAAAGTATGTAAGTATTCTATCAGTCGTCTAGTTCCCATGATACAGGCTATGCTTAGCTTAGTTTGGGGCTAGATGGCGCTGTGTGAAATGTCCACCAATATTTATTTATTTATGAGTAATTTGACCATAAACATACGTAATTTATTTTAGACTGTGATATTCCTCACTGTATTAGTTGCTGGAAGCAAGTGTAAATTTGTGTTCATCGAGAGAAAAAAGCAATGGCAACGATGTGCTTTCCATTTGTCATGTCTATGTTCGACCAATAGCATCCGCAAGTTGAAAAGTGGCCCATTGCCTTTCTGCATACCTTTCCGAGAAAAATGCTTTATTATATAATTAGTGTTTATAGAAAATAATAGTATTGCTTTGTCACAAAAGGGTAAAGATTCAGTTCCTACATTCATAACAAAAGATATATCCAGATTCTTATTCATAGAAATCTCTATATAGTTCCTTCCCTTACTTCTTCAAAACTACGCAAATGATTTTGATAAGGTTTTCACTAATAGAAAGTGTTTATAGAAAATAATAGATAATAGATAGAAAAATAGAGATTCAGTTCTTACATTCTTAACAAAATAGATATATCCAGCATCTAAATCTAGAAATCTCTATATAGTTCTATCCCTTACTTCTTCTAAACCATGCAACTGATTTTGATAAGGTTTTCACTAATAGAAAGAGCGATAAACTAGGAAAAATATAAATATATTTTATTAAAAAAATTAAAAATTATATATATAAATATATATAATTTTTTAAATTATTTGCACCCGTGCCAAGCCAGGGCGAGTCGCTAGTATAGATTAGATCTAAGTACTCAGATTGTTACAAGGATCGTGCTCGCGAAAAAAAGGAATCCCTCCATTCGGGGTTTCTCGTCTGTTCTTCTGCGCCATAGAGGGTCGGATAGGGTTTGAACAGTAGTCAAACTCAGCGATAAGTACGCGTGACCTTATGTATTGAATATTATCGACGTTTCCAAGCCATTTCTTTATGAAGTCTGTGGGAATAAAGTTTTTGACTTTGACTATAATAAAATATTGTATGTGTACGCGCAATTATGCAAACATTCATTTAACTGTGTAATGCAAAATACAAAATGGAGTTTCCAATCTTTTTACCAGACTTCTTAAAAGAAGTTTATCAATTCGGTTGTTTTTTAAGCTATTGCATAGCTTCTATCGCGGGCCTTGAGCGTGGAGACCGAATCCAGAAGTTCCGTAACGAAAAAAACCTAACACCCCCCACTCCGACCGGCACAGCGGTGATACTTTTTAGTTTTTCCATCTATCTATATATAAGAGCAGTAGAACTCTCGCCAAGTTCGTCCGGGGAAGTACTGCCACCATGCCCTTTTCTGCCGCCAAGCAGTAACGCATTCGCGTTACTGTGTTCCGATTTGAAAGGTGTGGTTGCCGGTGAAATTACAGGCACATGAGACATTCCACCTTCACGTCTCACAGTTACGGGCGCATACGATGCGACTTTGGTCTTGTCATACCTAGTATGGGAGGACCCAAGTCGCATCGGCTGTTATGGGCCGAGGTTACCACTTAACACCAGGTGGGCCGTCGGCTCGTTCCGTAATAGTATTACATAAAAAAAAAAAAAAAAAAAATATCGATAAATACCAGAACTTTTAATGACTTTTTGAAATACACGCGCAATAGCTTTACCGCGGCAGTCTCCGATTGCCACACGTTTTTTTTTTTTAATTTCATATCTCCGTCATTTATAAACTGATTTGGAAAATTCTTTTAGTATTAGAAAGGAAATATTTTCACATTAGTCCCGTAGAAATTTCATTTAAATCGTAGGTTTTGAAATCAAATTGAAATAATATCGTCCAAGTTCGAGATAACGGGGTATCATTTTCGTTATTCGGAAGTCTGTTTTTACGTTTTGCAGCGCTAAGTAATTGTTTAATTTAGACAGGCCTCACAGCTCAGTAGTAACCCTGCCTTCTGCGCTGTAGGTCGTGGGTTCGATTCCCACCCGGGACAAACATTTGTGTGAATGTTTGTTCTGTGTCTGGGTGTTGAAATGTATTTACAAAAAAAGTGTTTTAGTATGTATATCAGTTGTCTGGTTGCCATGATACAAGCTATGCTTAGCTTACTTCGGGGCTAGATGGCGCTGTGTGACAATGTCCACCAATATTTATTTATTGTAACATGTGACTTTTTGAGGTTAGGTCTTTTATCGTTCAATTATCGACTTTACCGCGCGACGATAAGGTCGCCGCAAGTACTCTAGTAATGTGAGAGATGTTATCTCTTATCATATTCAGCGTTTTACGGTACTGTGATAAAATTCATATTTTGTGGTTAGTGAATCTATATCAGTAGAGTTTTGTAATCTGTGTGGTTGAATAGCCTTGATGAGATTTGAGACGATGGATTGTCTTTGAAAAATTACTGTCTGACTGTTTGGAAGTTCTCTGCTTTCTGCGCTGTGGGTCGTGGGTTCGATTTCCACCCAGGACGAACATAGATGTTTGTTATGTGTGTGTGTGTTGATATGTGTTATATGTATTTGCAAAAAGTATATAAGTATTCTATCAGTTATCTGGTTCCAATGATACAAGCTATGCTTAGTTTGGGGATAGACGAAGCTGTGTGAAATGCCCATCTTTTTTGTTTTTTATATATTTGGTGACGTCGTGTTATTGTTATCTAACTGTAGCTGGTTCGATTCTCGCGGAATCTTGGGTGTGACGTCGCTACTAGTACAACCTTGCTTGCGAAGAAGCCCCAAATGACTGCTGTCTTACAATACTTCAGTAGCAGTAGATCTTAAAAGTTCGTCCGGGGAAGTCCTGCCATCATACCCATTTCTGCCGCCAAGCAGTAAAGCATTCACTTTATTATGGTCCGGTTTGAAAGCTGTCGTTGCCGGTGAAATTACAGGCACATGAGACATGATATGATTAGGGGATGACCCAAGTCTTATTGCTTGTTATGGGCATAGGGTACCACTTTACACCAGGCGGGCCATCTACTTGTTCCGTACCTTTTTCACATAGAAAAATGATGATAATGATAATAATAATAATAATATTGGTGGACAATGTCACACAGCGCCATCTAGCGGCAAAGTAAGCTAATCATAGCTTGTACCATGGGAACCAGACAACTGATATACATACATAATATACTTTTCTGTAAATACACACATAACAAGCAAATTCAGAACAAACGTATATGTTCGCCACACAAATGTTTGTCCTGTATGGGAATCGAACCCCCGACCTGCAGCGCAGAAGGGTTGCAGGGTTACAACCAACTGAGCTGTGAGGGTACCTACCCTGATACAGCGCTCGATCGCGACAGTGTTGATGCTATTGCGCGTGGCGCTTCGGACGCGATTGGCAAAATGCCCGGTGATGTAACAAGTTTACTCAGACACGGGAATTGTTGGGAGGGATGCTGATTTACGGGAGGAATGTATCTACATTTAAATAAATAAATATTGGTGGACATTGTCACACAGCGCCATCTAGCACCAGAGTGAGCTAAGCATAGCTTGTATCATGCGAACCAGGCAACTGATATACATAATATATTTAGGATTTTGGTGTATTCTTACTCTATTCAACAACAATTAGCAAAGACTATAGTAAATAATATTTACAAAAGACAATGAAACTAAATATATAATATAATATTGGTGGACATTGTCACACAGCGCCATCTAGCCCCAGAGTGAGCTAAGCATAGCTTGTATCATGGGAACCAGGCAACTGATATACATACTTATATACTTTTCTTTGGTAACATGCATATAATACATATTAATATATATTATATTATATATATATATATTTTTATTACTATTTGTAATGTTCTATGGTGTACAATAAAGCATTTTTATTATTATTATTATTATTATTAACACCCAGACACAGAACAAACATCAATGTTACGAATGTTACACCAAATGTTTGCCCTGGGTGGGAATCGAACCCCGACCTGCTGCGCAGGAGGCAGGGTTACTACCAACTGAGCTGTGAGGCCGGTCAATTTAAGGAAATTCTTTGTATATATTTTATTAAATACTAGCTGTTGCCCGCGACTTCCTCCGCGTGGAATTCGGTTTTATCACGCACCCCTATTTTACCCCTCGGAATAGTAGCCTAAGTTACTCCTTGTTACATCAGCTATCTCACAGTGAAAGTCCCGTCAAAAACGGTCCAGCCGTTTCGGAGATTATCCGGAAGAAACAGACAGACAAAAATTTTAAATAAATGTTTTGGTATATGTACCGTGTATACATAATGCACTTAGTAAAAAGCGGTTATTTTAATATTACAAACAGACACTCCAACTTCATTTGTATAGATGGAGCGCTCTGACCCTGATAAAGCCATTTTCTCACGACCTTGAAAATATCATCGATCTACGTTACCTCCCAGGTTTTCAGTGGCTATCGATGTTAGATAGAAAGAAAAGAAAGAAAGAAAAATATATTTATGCGTGGTGGGTCTAGTCTACCCCGAGTTTCGATCCGTATTAACTCATAAGTTACGCTTTTCTGTCCCCCCAGTCATCCAAAAACAATCAGATCAACCAACATACAGAAATAGCCAGCTGTGACCATCGGGATACCTTCAGAATTCGTAACGTCACGAAGACGTTTACATCATTATGACGTGCCATGTTGGATTACTGCCAAAACCCACATCTGACATGTTATTCATCATATTGGGTCATATTCGCAATAATTTTTTGCCGTTATGACATGTTTATTTGTTAGTATTAAGCAGATTAGATGAGATGAGTTTAAGGTCTCTCACGGTTTCTCGTCAGAGGAGTTTCAATCTCTGAAGATCTCATTGTGATGGAAGCTTGGTGGCTCAGTGGTAACCCCCAAGTCAATTCAAAGGTAGCTGGTTGGAGTCCAGACGTGGACCATAGAATTTTAGCTTGAAAAAATGTGCAAATTACCAAAACGGTGAATGATAATTCGCGGGGAAATTGTCATTTCCTGGAGTCATATTCGAAGACGTGTGTGCGAAAGCACACACGTCTCACTTTAATCTTAGTCAAGTAGGTGATTGAACGAGCTGACGGCCCACCTGATGTTAAGTGGTAACCGCCGCCCATACACAACAGCAAACTCAAATCCTCTCCATAGTATGAGATGACTCAAGTCTTATTGCGTCGCGTCCGTCACCCCGAGACGGGGATGTTGCCAAGGGCGGATCCAGGGGGGGGGGGCATGGGGGTCTGACCCCCTCCTGAGCTGGGTCCAGGACCTAGGTGGACCACTAATTAAAATTGTTAAACATAATGTTTTTTTTTTTTTTGTCACCATATAAATGTTATGTAAGTACCTTCAATATAATTAGGTACAGTAAGGGAGGACCCAAGTCGCATCGGTTGTTATGGGCACAGGTTACCACTTAACACCAGGTGGGCCGTCGGCTCGTTCCGTAACTGTATCACATTTAAAAAAAAAGTACTTTTAACATACATTAATAAAATACCTATTTTTTACTTGTATCTATGATTATAAAAATTAAATTATAACTTCTTGTGACTTGACCACAACTATGTGTACCGTACCCCCTGGCACCAAAGCTGGATCCGCCGTTGGATGTTACGTCTCATGCGGCTGCAATTCCAAAGCATAATATTGTTTTGAAATATGAAATGCCACATGATGTCTATATCGTCAAGATCTCAATGTCATTACCAGCATCTCACCGATGTTCGATATCATTCGATAAATCTCCTCATCCATCACGGTTCGTCCGAGCCGGCGCGCGACATGACTTTACTGCATGATAGTTTGTGCACGCGGTTTCTGTCGCGTTAATTTTAATCTATCTTCGAGTCACTGGTTCTCTCGGACCAATGAAAGGATTTTAAGTGCGCCTCAAAGAGGCTCCTTTCGTGCACTCGACACGTGTCTTCGATTAGTTTTAACACATGTCGCTTTCCTCACGATGTTTTCCTTCACCGTTTTGAGAACGTGGTACACATGAATCTTTCAAGCGAAAAACTCATGTGTACATCGGGGTTTGAACCGGGGACCTCCGGATTGAAACTCGGGGTCAGTACCACTGATGAAATTAATTGATGTCGAATTTGTGTTAGAGCCATTTCGTTTGACTAGGTTTAAAATGTTATGTAATATGATAAGTATTCCGATCATTTATCTTATTTTTTCGGTAACGTCTTAGAAAGAAGTGGCAAACGACTTGGCTCTTTCCCTACCCAGTTATGTAAAGGATCAAGTTGCGCCGTTTAACGCTCGTAACTCGATCTAAACGATACATTTAGTAATTTGTGAATAAACGAGCAATATGTTAAGACTTAAACTGCCTATAACTAAAGCAGTAGAACTCTCGCCAAGTTCGTCCGGGGAAGTACTGCCACCATGCCCAGTTCTGCCGTCAAGCAGTAACGCGTTCGCGTTACTGTATTCCGCTATAAAAGGTGTGGTTGCCGGTGAAATAACAGGCACATGGGACATTCCACCTACACGTCTCATAGTTACGGGCGCATACGATGCGACTTGGGTCTTGTCGTACCTAGTAGGTGAGGAATCTAGTCGCATCGGTTGTTATGGGCAGAGGTTACCACTTAACACCAGGTGGGCCGTCGGCTCATTCCGTAACTGTATCACATAAAAAATACTGTCTGTCCTCCTCTACTTAATAACTCACGTGCCTGTAATTTCACCGGCGACCACGCACACTATCTTTACAAACAAACACACAAACAGACGTCCGATTATTTTATGTAAGAGACAGCGCCGCGGCAAATTATTTGGATTATGTCCAAATGTATATTTAAACGTTAGTTTTAACTTCGATATCGTGTCGCTGCGATTGTTTTGAGTTGTATTCACGTTTGTTGCTGTGTTTGTATGGCGAATGATTTATTAGCTGCTAGCTGACCCGGCAAACGTTGATGCTCCTGTATAATACACACTTTACATTGTTCCCCGAGTTATATAGTTTTCTGGGCAGTTATATTCAAATTTAAATTCAAATCGTTTATTGCTATGTATTTACAAAGATCTTAATTTGACTGGCTTAACAGCTCAGTTGGTTAGTAATCCTGCCTTCTGCGCTTTAGGTCGTGGGTTCGATCCCCACTCAGTACAAACATTTATGTGACATTTGTAACATTGATGTTTGTTCTGTGTCTGGGTGTTAATATGTATTATATGTATGTATTTACAAAAGAAAAGTATATATGTATGTATATCAGTTGTCTGGTTCACATGATACAAGCTAAGCTTAGTTTGGGGCTAAATGGCGCTGTGTGAATTGTCCACCAATATTATTATCTATACAAATAAATAAAATTGGAGTGTCTGTTTGTAATATTAAAATAACCGCTTTTTACTAAGTGCATATGGATGTATACACGGTACATATACCAAAACAACATTTCTTCACAATTTTTGTCAGTCTGTTTGTTTGTTCCGGCTAATCTCCGTAACGGCTGGACCGTCGCGTCGGTTGTTACGGGCAGTGGTTACCACTTAACAACAGGTGGGCCGTCGGCTCGTTCCGTAACTGTATAACATAAAAAAACCACACACAGTACTAGCATCAATGTTCGTCACACAAATGTTTGTTTCTGGGTGGATTTACACCGAATGAGATGTGGTGTGAATCCAGTCGTATTTGTACTATTGTGATTTATATATTTAAACGCGGAGATGACCGCTCAAGGTGATATATAATAAGCTCTAATATATATTTAAACTGTAAAAACGTTAATGATGATGATGAAAATATCATCATTTCGATCCATCACGCAAATATCACTTCACTTAAATGGGTTTTAAGCTAAGCTTAGTTTGGGGCTAGATGGCGCTGTGTGAATTGTCCCTATATAAATGACTAGCTGTTGCCCTCGACTTAGTCCGCATGGAATTCGGTTTTATCACGCACCCCCTATTTTACCCCTCGGAAAAGTAGCCTAAGTTACTCCTTGTTACATCAGCTATCTGCCAGTGAAAGTCCCGTCAAAATCGGTCCAGCCATTTCAGAGATTAGCCGGAACAAACAGACAGACAGACAAAAATTGTAAAAAATGATGTTTCTGTATATGTACCGTGAATACATCCATATGCACTTAGTAAAAAACGGTTATTTTAATATTACAAACAGACACTACAATTTTATTTATCTGTATAGATGTTTGTAGAACACTTATTTTACTTGGCGCAGTGACGCATCCCCAAAGAGTTATCCAGCTCTATCCCTAAATAGAAATATATACGTACCGAAGCAGTTTAAACTAACAGTTAACTAAACTTACATTGGAACTGAGCCAGCATGACAATCCTACGGGATCTTTAGTATAATTTACTTTGAGAAATATAACCTAAATACCTCTTATACTATTTCCATATTAAGTAATCCAGATTTTAAATACACAGCATATATATTGTTTGTATATATATATGCAGTGCGCACATCAGTTATGTTCCAGGCCAGATCAAGTCAAAAACTTTATTTCCATAGAATTCATAAAGAAATGGCTTGGAAACGTCAGGAAAATCAAAACCGTATTCCAGATTAATATATATATTATGTAATTGAAGTCACGGAACACATACCTAGGTGGTAGAACGAGCTGACGGCCCACCCGATGGTAAGTGGTAACCGCCGCTCATACACAACAGCATGACTCAAGTCCTCTCCATAGTACGAGATGACTCAAGTCGTATTGCGTTGCGTCCATCACCCCGAGACGGGGATGTTGATCGTGGGTTCGATCCCCACTCAGGACAAACATTTATGTTACATTTGTAACATTGATGTTTGTTCTGTGTCTGAGTGTTAATATGTATTATATGTATGTATTTACAAAAGAAAAGTATAAGTATGTATATCAGTTGTCTGGTTCCCATGACAAGCTATGCTTAGCTTACTTTGGGGCTAGATGGCGCTGTGTGACAATGTCCACCGATATTTATTTATTATTTAATTTTATAATACATTTTGTAACTAATAATTTTAACTGAATTAAATGACATCGCACAGATCATCAGATCCAAGTGTCAACGACCATTACTCAAATACGGAGCAGATAAAAAATGATCGCCTTCATGTTTTTCTATTCGATTAAAGATATCATTGTTGAGCCATAAAACAGTCTTTAACCGATAAGCGATTAGCGATTAGCTAAGCTAATCTTAGGCCGGTTTATACAGCTTATATACCGTATTTTTCCTGCTTACGCTCGTAATAATATCGTCTGTAGCAATTAGCATTACATGTTTTGCCAATTTCATTTTATTAAAGGCCCTAGATAAAACTACATATAATAGAGAAAGTATATATGTATTCTATCAGTCATCTAGTTGCCATAGTACAAGCTATGCTTAGTTTGAGGTTAGATGGCGATGTGTGAATTGTCCATCAATATTATATTATATTACATGCCCTCGTAAATGATTAAATATGTAAAATCAACCATTTCTGTTTTTCTAAATGGAAAAAGTATTGTGTTCAGTTCACTTTATTCATATTTGAAACTTTGAACGGCTGTACCATAAAGTATAGATTTTTCACATATGACTATGTTAATTTCTACAGTCGACTTATAGACAGACAACTCGGTAGTAACTCTGCCTTCCATTCCGCGTTGTAGATCGTGGGTTCGATTCCCACCCAGGACAAAAATTTGTGTGACGAATATAGACGTTTGTTTTGTGTCTGAGTGTGTACGTATTATATGTATGTATTTTCAAAAAAGTATATATTATAATAATGTTTGATATTTCACACAGCGCCATCTAGCCCCAAACTAAGCATAGTTTCTACTATGGGAACCAGACAACTGATAGAATCCTACTACTAATATTATAAACGTGAAAGTTTGTATGGATGTTTGTTACTCTTTGATCAAACGGCTGAATGGATTTGGATGAAATTTGGTATCAAGATAGCTTATATCCTGGATTAACACATAGGCTACTTTGATCCGGGAAAAGTGCAGTGTTCCCGTGGGATTACTTATTCACCACGGGGCGCAGCTAGTACTTATATACTTTTGTAAACGAATACATATTAAAGAATACCTAGACACAGAAACATTATGATCGCCGCGCGTGTGTTTCCTGCGTTGGAATCGAACCCACGGCCTACAGCGCAGAACGCAGTTACTACCGTCTGGGCTGTAGGTCAGACAATTAAACTCCGGTTTCGTAGCCCGAATTTATGAACAAAAACTGAAGCGGATTTTTTTGTGAACATTGGATGGACGATCATTTTATTCATGACACCTTCTGTCTCCCTCTCGCCGGCAGTACCGTGAGGTTTATCTATCTCATTTGCACACACGATTAGCCGTGGATTTCTTAATTAGTAAGTATGTATTGAAAAGTATTCTATCAGTTGTCTGGTTCCCACAGTACAAGCTATGCTTAGTTTGGGGCTAGATGGCGCTGTGTGACAATATCACTAATATTCACTGGCCTCACAGCTCAGTTGGTAGTAACTGCTTTCTGCGCTGTAGGTCGCGGGTTCGATTCCCACCAAGGACAAACATTTGTGTGACGAATATAGATGTTTTTTTCTGTGTTTAAGTGTTAATATGTATTATATTGTATGTATGTATTTACAAAAAAGTATCAGTATTCTATCAATTGTCTGGTTGCCACATTCTCCGAAATTGTTCGGACAAAAAAATAACACGACTATTATTCGGATGAGTTTTCGTACCGCTACTTTGATCGCTTTTTCTACATTGGTGATGTCATTCGTGGTGTGGTGAGAAGTTGGGTGTTGCGCTGCCAACACTGACGAGTATTCTGCCGGTGAAATTACTTATATGACTAGCTGTTGCCCGCGACTTCGCGTGGAATTCGGTTTTGTCACGCACCCCCTATTTTACCCCCCCGGAAAAGTAGCCTAAGTTACTCCTTGTTACATCAGCTATCTGCCAGTGAGAGTCCCGTCAAAATCGGTCCAGCCGTTTCAGAGATTTGCCGAAACAAACAGACAGACAGACAAAAATTGTAAAAAATATTGTATTGGTCTTAGATGTTTCAATGAATGTTACAAATTTTAAGGGTTATTAAAGAAAACTGTATCATATAAGATGTTTGAAGACTTTGTTTCCGTTCCGTTCCGTTATTATTATAATTGTTCCCCTTCGTTGGAGTTCCCCTCATAGATAAATGTTACTACTCCATTACAGAGTTCCTCGAAGAAAAACCTGACGCGTCTTAAATAATATTAATAGTTACTGAATTTTAAATTTAATATGTTTTGCTTAGTAAGGATTTGCATGCTTTAGTGGTAAGAATGTACATGGAACTAATATTAACAAATAGACCTATAATTATGTACCTACATTCCTGCAAATAAATATTATTGTATTGTATTGTATTGTTGGTGATCCTCAATAATTAAAGACGTTTGTTTGTCTGTCAGGTTCGAGGTGGTAGCACGGGAGTGCCTCCTCCAGCTGCCCCGGTCATTGAGGAGAAGAGATCGCCCTTGCAGCCGCAGCAACAGGGTAGAGTGCAGCCGCCGCCCCCCCCGGGTATGTTCACTGCAGTTTGCATGCAGTATGTTGACTGCAGTTTGCATGCAGTATGTTGACTGCAGTTTGCATGCAGTATGTTGACTGCAGTTTGCATGCAGTATGTTGACTGCAGTTTGCATGCAGTATGTTGACTGCAGTTTGCATGCAGTATGTTGACTGCAGTTTGCATGCAGTATGTTGACTGCAGTTTGCATGCAGTATGTTGACTGCAGTTTGCATGCAGTATGTTGACTGCAGTTTGCATGCAGTATGTTGACTGCAGTTTGCATGCAGTATGTTGACTGCAGTTTGCATGCAGTATGTTGACTGCAGTTTGCATGCAGTATGTTGACTGCAGTTTGCATGCAGTATGTTGACTGCAGTTTGCATGCAGTATGTTGACTGCAGTTTGCATGCAGTATGTTGACTGCAGTTTGCATGCAGTATGTTGACTGCAGTTTGCATGCAGTATGTTGACTGCAGTTTGCATGCATTGCGGTTATCAATCAATCAATCAATCAATCAATTTTATTTCAGCTTGCACACATTAAAGCCATATGACTTAAAATTAAAGTAAAAAATATATATACATTCAAAATTAAATATAGTATAAATATTTTTCTTATCCTTATTGTACCTATTTTGCTTTACAGAATTGCGATTGTCTTATTTATATCTCTATATATCTATATAATAATAATAATAATAGCTTTATTTAAACTTACATAGTGAAATGGTTATGAAACTGAACTGACTTATTTTACATTTATACCTATGTACATAAATAATATATTTTAGTATTGGTTCAATGTTTCCTATGTAAGGGCCGCGCGCCGTAGCGGTAAAAGCCTGTGATTGTCTTACTATATGACAAATTTGACACGACCTAAAGCTCAGAATCCAGAGTTACTTACGTACAGGTTGGTTTACGTACAGGTTTTTACAGGCATCAAACTTATCGATAAGTACGCGTGACCTTATGTATTGAATATTGACGTTTCCAAGACATTTCTTTATGAATTCTATGGAAATAAAGTTTTTGACTTTGACTTTTACATCTGAGACCGAATTCAGGTTGTGACCAATTCTATTCGAGTCACTGGTTCTCTAGAAGCGGTGTGGTGAAATTTTCAAGTGCGCCTCAAAGGGGCTCCTTTCGTGCACTTGAGACGAGTTTTTCGGTTAGCATTAAATAAGTTTTTTTTTCTATTTGCAGTTAACAGTGCTGTGTTTTCAACAGAGCCAGTGGTTGAGCGGCCGCCGCCACCGCCGCCGAAGCCGCCCGTCGTGAAGCCGCCCAAACACGCCAGAGTTAATGTTAAGGTAAGTCTATATACTAACCTAGATATTTATTTATTTATTTATAAAACTAGGGTTCACAGCGTAATTACTTAAAAATGATGTACTGTCAAATTATAATTGTCCTTATGCCAATTCGAACCCTCATTTTGTATCTTGAGGTTGTGTGAAAAACAGAGTAAACAAGATTTTTATATAAAAGAAAATATGAAAAGTATGCAACGCTAAATATATATATATATACTAGCTGGTTGCGCTTCGTCCGTGTGGAATTAGGTTTTATCGCGCACCCCTATTTTACCCCTCGGTAGCCTAAGTTACTCCTTGTTAAATCAGCTATCTGCCAGTGAAAGTCCCGTCAATATCGGTCCAGCCATTTCAGAGATTAGCCGGAACAAACAGACAGACAAAAATTTAAAAAAAATGTTGTTTTGGTATATGTACCGTGTATAAATCCATATGCACTTAGTAAAAAGAGGTTATTTTAATATTACAGACATTCCAATTTTATTTATTTGTATAGATTTATTTTTTGTTTGTTGAATTACATAATGAGCTTACATATTATGTCATGCGAAGCGCCCAAACGTTACGGGAATATTTTTTTTTCATATCATTTTTTTTTTTTTATTTACTTTTAATGAGACGATTGAATAATGTATTCTAAATACATGTTCCTCCTCCATTATTTTCAGTGTTTCCTTCTTAAAGGTTTCCTTGCTATTATGAAATATGCCATTAGTATGTAGATGAAATATTCCACAGTTTTACGGCGGAATGGCCACCGAGTCGGTTGCCGCGCAAAACTACTTACCCACTCGCGTATATGTGCGTGTATGTTGGTCTTATTATTGTTTTACGGAATCTGTAGGGATGTACGTTATCGTTTTTCAATCGATATCATTTGACCTTATGATTGAGAGTGACCTTTGAAGTTGAGCAGTAATCGAGTGCATTATTGCTTGCCGGTAGAACGTATTTTGATATCTTTTTATATTTTTCGGTCGTATTAATATCTTTAATTGATTTTTGTGGGTATGGTAGATAGGCGCACGATTTCTTTTCAGTCATCAGGTGGAAACAAGGGTAGTTGTTAATTTGGTATATTTCTAAATATTTCCGGCAACATAAGCTGGGAAAACGATGAATTTCCCCTTGAAAATTATCAGCACTTTCACTTTATATGATTTAGCTTCCTCGCGTGTGGCATGTTCCGATTAAACCGTTTTTTTATGTATAAATCTATTCAATCACTACAAAATTTGCCTATTAATCTGTTTAATTTTGTGAATTTGTTGCAAACTAGAGCTAAATGGTATTAATAACCCTCGTATTTTAGTAGGTAATAACAACGTAACAAAATTTCAGTATAGAAATATTAATATTTATTTTATCGATTGATACTGGGGCCGGCTCTATAACGTTAAAATGTTGCATGTAAATTGTATGACATAAATTGTCCTACTTTGTTGGACACGGACAGCTGCAATATGAATGTAATGCGTTAATTAATCTATGAAATTAAATGGCTTCGAACCAATTCATGACCTACCGTACTGAAAAGTACGTGCTTCGATATCGCTTTAATGGCGGTCCGAAAATAGCTCCGCTAATAGAAGTCTTGTAGAAGTTTGTGGGAACGCATGCGTTTAGTATTACGTTTTGAATTCAAATTAGCATTGTTTTTTAGAACTCCGTTTACATGACGACGTGCACGCATAAATAATCGAGTATTTTAACTATTGTATCGTTTAATCCGAATCGAATTTCGTTACGGACCGTGTCGCATCACTACGCCAGTGTGCCGACCAGCCGCGCGCAGAGCGGACGCGCCTCCCGCCGCGAGTTTAAATTTCGAATTCGTTCGTTCGAATTTTAAAATTTGACTAAATTTTGACGTACTTGTGCCGGTGTTGCACATTATCGGATTGACTCTTGTTAAACGAGGTGTGAGACCATAGAGTTGTGATTGTTTTTTTTATTCTGGTGACAAATAGTGTTTTATACATTCGTTTCGTTAGTGTTTTTTCTGTATTTTATCTGTGGTGCGTTGAGTTTTGTTATCGACGTATTTTACATAATTATTGCCGCTGATAAGGCTAGTATTACATGTATTACCTCGACTGTTGATTGGTTTTGAACGTTTAATTGCGACTGTTAGTACCGTCAGTATGTTGCGTGGCAAACTTTTTATGTGTGACAAAAAATGTGTGCGGACTTTTTGACGAATAGGTACACGGTTTTTATGTGATGAAGTTACTGAACTACCTGGTCTATTCTATTCGAGTCGCTGGTTCTCTCGGACCGGTGTGGTGAAAGGGTTTTAAGTGCGCCTCAAAGAGGCTCCTTTCGTGCATTTGACACGTCTTCAAATTGTTAGTTCTAGGACATGTCGGTTTCATGTTCACTATCTATTTCATCTCTAATATAGAGTGCTTTTCAAGAAGTCCCACGGCAGTTGAGGGAACTAACGCGTGTAGCGAAGCCGAAGTTTTGCCTTTGCGTAGAAACTAGCGCCGCAGCGTAGGGACTTCTTACGTGGAATTGAATTTATTACCAGGCTTTATGCAAATAAATTCTGATTCAAGTGGTCATACGGAGCTACGGAAGCCAGTCCAGTCTGGGGTCATACATAATCTTGACAGTATAAACGTGAAAGTTTGTATGTATGTTTGTTACTCTTTCACGCTCAAACGGCTGAATGGATTTGGATGAAATTTGGTATCAAGATAGCTTATATCCTGGATTAACACATAGGCTACTTTGATCCGGGAAAAGTGCAGTGTTCCCGTGGGATTATTTCGAGGCTAGTTTAAAATAAAACCTAAATTTTACCAAAGTCTTATTCAATAGACAATCGCTTTCAACCTACATTAAAACTGTAGTTAAGTGATAAATACATAATTATCCTAAGACAATAATAATCAAAATCCATTAGGTTTTATGGTTTCTTGTTGGGACAGAAATTAATTATGGTGGCTTGCGATTTTTATCGGCGATATGGAGATACTTTACATACATAAAGGGACTACATAATATTTTATATTATATTATTATTATATATTATAAAGAAAGTTTTTTTTTATTTATTTATTAACAAAATCCACAGCTCTTAACTAATACATGTTTATCTTATATACTAAAAAAAAAAGCCAATTAAGGTTTTACATTTTACGGATCGTTATAATTTGGTTAATCGACGACAGTGATAAACTAATATTTGATTTAATTGTTAAAATTAATTTATTTGATTAAATTAAATTTAATTATTTGTGGAACTAAGCTTACACAGAACATAAAATACACAAATACCTAACTAAATATTAATCATTTATAATATATATTTTATTTACTTAATTAATAAACATAGTACATCCATTAAGTATGACGAAGTATATAAAAATGAAAAGTATAATGTTTCCAAGTCATTTCTTTGGACTTTGGATTTTTTGATTTTGGATTTTTCAGCCATTCTGTACATAATATTTACAATTTATATACACACAAACCTTTCTCGTTTATCTTTCTTTGTATATTTGGAAATCGAATCAAAATCTGTCGCGTAGTTTAGAAGAAGTGAGCGAAGAACAGAGCTTTTAGACATTTTTTTAGACACTTTTGACATAGATATTTTTTTATTTATTTTTTATGTGATATAGTAACGGAACGAGCCGACGGCCCACCTGTTGTAAAGTGGTAACCTCGGCCCATAACACCTGATGTGACTTGGGTCCCCCTTACTAGGTGCGACAAGACCCAAGTCGCATAGTATGCGCCTGACCCTAAGACATGTAGGTGGAACGTCTCACGTGCCTGTAATTTCACCGGCAACCACACCTTTCAAGCTGGAACACAGTCACTGCTTGGCGGCAGAAATGGGTATGGTGGCAGTACTTCCCCGGACGATCTTGGCGTGAGTTCTACTGGTCTTAACTAGTGTACTATGAGAAATAACAAACGTTTTATTTTACATTGTGATATAAACCTTGCACTAACTAAAATAATTGGCAAACCTTAACTAATAGCCGAGTATAAATATTAGATTGAAACCTTGCGTTAATAATAAACGGTTATTTAGAGCCAAGTTGTTCTGTGTATTGGAGGGTAGCCATGATAGTATTTCATCGTATATAGCTGGGAGATCGCCGGTTCAAATCCCCGACGTGCACTTGTGAGTTTTTAAATTCGACTTTTGACTCGCCTCATAGCCTCATAGAAATTAATTGTAATTTTAGTTTTGATGACATTGTTTTTACTTATCGTATTAGACATATAATTACTTGTAATTTTAATTTAATTTAGCATAATTTAATTAATTTATTTATTTAATCTATGGACATTTTAACTAACGTGATTTGTCTGAAATAAATGATTATTATTATTATAGCTCAGTTGGTAGTAACCCTGCCTTCTGCGCTGTAAGGTCGTGGGTTCGATCCCCACACACTACAAACATTTATGTGACATTTGTAACATTGATGTTTGTTCTGTGTCTGGGTGTTAATATGTATTATATGTATGTATTTACAAAAAAGTATATAAGTGTGTATATCAGTTGTCTGGTTCTCATGATATAAGCTATGCTTAGCTTATTTTAGGGCTAGATGGCGCTGTGTGACAATGTCCACCAATATTTGTTTATTATTTATTTTAATATAACTACCAATGTTATCACAAAATTTTATCGTTCATTAGTTCAGTTATTTGTGAATTCCGCCGATGCGAGTTTGATGATTTAAACTTTACTGTTCAGGTGATAAAGTTCAATTCCGTTTAACAGTATCGCGGGACCTTGATATCTCAACGCGAAAACACATCGGATATGATCAGAATAGATCGTGTTGTTTTTGAGATACCTAGTTCTTTCAAAAACAGGCTACAAACTAAATTGCTGGCGCATGAGACGTAACATCCCCGTCTCGGGGTGATGGATGCAACGCAATGCTACTTGAGTCGCGTACTTTGGTGGAGAGGACTTGAGTCGTATTGCTATGGACGGCGATAACCATTTAACATCAGGTGGGCCGTCAGCTCGTTCTGTCACCTACATGAAATAAAAATAAACTCTTCGCCAGGAGGCGCACTACTCTACGTTTGTTGCCTACTCTCCTCATCTATACAAATAAATAAAATTGGAGTGTCTGATTGTAATATTAAAATAATCGCTTTTTACTAAGTGCATATGGATGTTTACACGGTACATATACCAAAACAACATTTCTTAAAATTTTTGTCCGTCTGTCTGTCTGTTTGTTCCGGCTAATCTCTGAAATGGTTGGACCTATTTTGACGGGACTTTCACTGGCAGATAGCTGATGTAACAAGGAGTAACTTAGGCTACTTTTCCGAGGGGTAAAATAGGGGTGCGTGATAAAACCGAATTCCACGCGGACGAAGTCGCGGGCAACAGCTAGTTATATATAAATATTCATAATTTCATCAACACGCCGATTAGTTATAACCATAACGTTATTTTCGTAACATTTCGTAACGTTATTAATTTGGCTTATTACGTGCCCTACTGTTACACAATTCCGATTTGACCTTTTGGGAATTAAAATCGTATCGTCTACTAGATCTTCCGATATATCAGACTGGCCTCACAGCTTATTTGTAACTGTGCCTTCTGCGCTGTAGGTCGTGGGTTCGATTCCCAGGACAAATATTTGTGTGACGAGCATTGATGTTTGTTCTGTATCTGGGTTGTAAATTTTGTAAATTGACTGGCCTCATAGCTCAGTTGGTTAGTAACCCTACCTTCTGCGCTGTAGGTCGTGGGTTCGATCCCCACTCAGGACAAGCATTTATGTGACATTTGTAACATTGATGTGTGTTCTGTGTCTGGGTGTTAATATGTATTATATGTATGTATTTACAAAAGAAAAGTATATAAGTATATATATCAGTTGTCTGGTTCCCATGATGCAGGCTATGCTTAGCTTACTTTAGGGCTAGATGGCGCTGTTTTAGCATATAAATGTAGTATATAATAAGTGTGTTTGTATATAAATGTAAAACCACTCGATTCAATTTATTATTTACTTGATTTTCTTATTTACTTTATCATTTACTTGGAAAATGTTCAACGACATTCAATTTATAGGCATAAAGGTTAACCCTATTTGGTTGTGGTCTGTAACATTGAGACCAGTCCAGGTAACCTATTGCGTACCTAATCGAATCCAATGGACGTAGAGCGAGAGGTGAAACACGAAACACTAGCGAGAGACAAGGACGCATACATCACAACCCACGTGCAATTACACTGCCGTCCTTTAACTAGAAAGCCGTTAACCATCAAAAGGTCAATTTAGAATTTTTAATAGGAAGCGATACAGTTCAAAATTCTCTATCTTTCTGTATAAGAAACGTTTGTAAATTATAATTAGTTCCGGAGTTATAAGAAATTGTAGGCCGTTAAGGATTTAAAAGGAATTAAAAAGAGTTCTCTGTACATATCTCAAAAACAATTTGGGTTTAACGGTCTTTTAGTTAAAGGACAGCAGCATGATGAAAATGAGATCTTGTATACAAAGTGAAAACGACTTTAATTCGTATATATCATTAGTTCCATTTTCGCTCTTGTATAGCCGCGACCATTGCATTCTAAATTTAAAAAAAATGGCGGGACCAGTTTTGCTTTTTTTTTCGAAAGGTGTTGCCATTATGACATTTTCAATTTGGTAATGTCGCTAACCGGTTTTTTTTAAATGCTCAACCGTCTGGCGATTGCGTTTTACATATATAAAATCACGCCTGTCACCCGGAGGGGTAGGCAGCGATCATGGTTTTCCACCTGCTACGATTACATACCCTCTTAGCTTCATCCACTCTCATCACATTGTTCGTGCATGCTCGTCGGTTTAGGGACCTGACCTGGTCTTTTTCCGTCACCGATTTGGTCTAAATATGTACGCCGAGGCCTACCCCTTCCACCGTTTCTATTTACACTCTCCTTATGCACTTATTTCCATTCTTTCATTGCGTTTTAACGAATTCTTGTACAAACCAATTAAAATGCATTCGACATATTTTGTTTACCCATAGATTATAGATTTGTCGTTAACGTTTCGCCTTCGTACACGCCTTCACCTTTACGGTTTTCACCTAGTTCACGAGTCATAAACCAGTTGCAACATAGACAAGGGCCATAGACACGAAAACTACTTTTTTTTTTGCCGGCTGTGTCTTAGTGACCCATACGGACGTGTTCTGGTGAAAGTGGTTTTGCATAGTTGTAATTTTTTGTTATATAAATACTTTTTGGAGATTTAGATTTATGATATCCCTTTGACGTTGGCTTCGACAGGTATTTATAAAGGTTTGCATAGTTAGTTGATGGGACGGATTCTCAGATGCTTTTGAATTCATAATAGCTTGAAGACAACATCTTGTACAATTTTTGTCTGTTCCGGCTAATCACTTTTTTTTTTCTTTTTTATACAGTTACGGAACGAGCCGACGGCCCACCTGGTGTTAAGTGTTAACCTCTGCCCATAACAACCGATGCGACTTGGGTCCTCCCTTACTAGGTACGACAAGACCCAAGTCGCATCGTATGCGCCCGTAACTCTGAGACGTGTAGGTGGAATGTCTCTTGTGCCTGTAATTTCACCGGCAACCACACCTTTCAAACCGGAACACAGTAACGCGAACGCGTTACTGCTTGGCAGCAGAAATGGGCATGGTGGCAGTACTTCCCCGGACGAACTTGGCGAGAGTTCTACTGCTCTTAAACGGTTGGACCGATTTTGACTGTACTTTCACTGGCAGATAGCTGATGTAACAAGGTGTAACTTAGGCTACTATTCCGAGGGGTAAAATGGGGGTGCGTGATAAAACCTAATTCTACGCGGACGTAGTCGTGGGCAACGGCTAGTTGTGTCTATTAATGATTAAAATCAGATTAGAACCTTGACGTATCACCACACCTGTGCGGTGCATATTAAATTGTAGTCTAGATCTTGCCTAGACAGCTAAATGCTGCTAGCCGGTTGATTGGCGGAATTGGGTCGCTCCTTACGACTCGTGTTGCAACGCGGTCCACTCTCGCCTAGCGAGAATACTTCTCACTTTTTTTTATGTGCTGTTGGTGTTCGAGCTGACGGCCCACCTGATGTTGAGTGGTAACCGCCGTCAATAGACAACAGCAGACTAAATTGCTCTCCATAGTACGAGATGACTCAAGTCGCATTGCGTCGCGTCCATCACCCCGAGACGGGGATGTTACGTCTCATGCGGCTGCAATTTATGTGGTGTAAGACCCGTGGTTCTATCTGTATGTCTGCGTGGGTGATGCGTTTTTTTAAGTTTTTCTGTAAATATTTCGTTTACCTATCGATTTATTTATTTACTAGCTGCGCGTGAATAAGTAATCCCACGGGAACACTGCACTTTTCCCGGGATCAAAGTAGCCTATGTGTTAATCCAGGATATAAGCTATCTTGGTACCAAATTTCATCTAAATCCATTCAGCTGTTTGAGCGTGAAAGAGTAACATACATACATACAAACTTTCACGTTTATATATGTAGGATTCTAACAAAACTCAATACAATTCTAAAAACAATACATATCAAAAAAATTATAATCTGAATTGTGACATAAGCATATGTACAAATAAAATAACATAAGCGGACTATGTAACAAAATAAAACTAATAATCGTTCTTAATATGGATTATCGTATCATAGCATAGCTTACATCACGGTAACCAGACAACTGATATAAAACTTACATACTTATTTTAAATACATACATATTAACACCCAGACACAGAACAAACATCTGTGTTCGTCACACAAACGTTTGTGCTGGATGGGAACCGAACCCACGACCTACAGCGCAGAAGACAGGGTTACTACCAACTGAGCTATGAAACCAGACAAATGTTAAATGTAGCCTTTCTTAAATACATACATATAAAATATATATTAACACCCAGATACAGAAGAAACATCTATGTTCGTCACACAAATGTTTGTCCTGGGTGGAAATCGAACCCACGACCTGCAGCGCAGAAGGCAGGGTTACTACCGACTGAGCTGTGAGACCTGTCAAATGTTATTTATATCCTTTTTTAAATACATACATATATATTAACACCGGGGCACAGAGCAGGCATCTATGTTCTTGACACAAATGTTTGTCCTGGGTGGGAATCGAATCCACGACGTACAGCGCAGAAGGCAGGTTTACTACCGACTGAGCTATGAAGACACTCATATATATTATTCTAATATCTCTTATCTCTACCTCACACTACTGACATATAAAAACTCACCTTGACCTTTTTACATGGATCGTTTGGAGAGTACAAGTTTCGTCCTCTGTTTGTGCCGTGACGATTATCAAGAGCTTTTGTGTGGACTTTCTGTATATTATATTCCTTTTTTTATGTGATGTATGCAATAGAACAAGCTGACCTTGCCTGTGTATCGCCCGCGTGTTTACTCGTCCGCGGCGGACACTGTCGCTATGTGTTGACATAACATTGAGCGTGTTTGATTCCCGCCCCGTGCACCGTGCACCGGGGTGATTACAATGGCCATTGTGACGCGTTGTAATGTGTATATGCGAGTGTTATAACGGAATAGAAAGACTTTTAAATGTCCGTTTCTATTCATTTATTACTAACTGGTTGTTAATATGTATAGATAGATAGATAGAAAATGCTTTATTGCACAAGGCAAAACAAGTACACGGGCGAACTTAATGCTAAATAGCATTTTCTTCCAGCTAACCTTTGTGTAGTGTGGAGTGGATGTGGTAGTGCATTTGATTAAAGTTATTTGTACACATACATACTACTACATAATTAAACTTATTATACATACATATATATACACATATATATATACACACATATACATATATAATAAATATACATAAACCATAATAATACCATAAAATACTGCTCAATTTATTCCTTGTTTTGCATGGATAAGTAATGTTAATACAGTTTGGACCTGTATATATTTACATAAAAAAGTATATATGTATTCTATCAGCCATCTGGTTCTCATAGTACAAGCTAAGCTTCGTTTGGAGCTAGATTCGCAATGCGACTTAGGTCGTCTAGTACTTTGGTGGAGAGAACTTGAGTCGTATTGTTGTTGTGTATGGGCGGCGGTTACCACTTAACATCAGGTGGGCCGTCAGCTCGTTCCGCTGTATTACATAAAAAAAAAAGAAGGCAATATGTAAATTGTTTACCAATATTATTATATTACATCGTGAGGAAACCGATATGTCCCAGAACAAAATAATCCGAAGACATGTGTCGAGTGCACGAAAGGAGCCTCTTTGAGGCGCACTTAAAATACTTTCACCACACTTGGTCGAGAGAACCAGTGACTCGAATAGATAGATAGAATGAAAGAATTAATTTATATGGCCATCTGATCCATCCGTGCCTTAAATATGAAAAAAAAAGACATTTGCCTAAATTATAATGTGTGTAAAGGAATTTGTAACCTTGATATCTTTTAGATACACAGAGATAATGTTACTGCGATATTTATTATAGTTCTTAGTAAACGTGAGATAGGGTTGCCTCTTTTTTCTTTAATATAAAAAAAAATGGTGGACGTTTCACACAGCGCCATCTAGCCCCAAAGTAAGCTAAGCATAGCTTGTATCATGGGAACCAGACAACTGATATACATACTTATATAGTTTTCTTTTGTAAATACATACATTTAATACATATTAACACCCAGACATGGAACAAACATCAATGTTACAAATGTCACATAAATGTTTGTACTGTGTGGGGATTGAACCCACGACCTACAGCGCAGAAGGTAGGGTTACTAACCAACTGAGCTATGAAGCCAGTCAAAGCCCGTCGACGACCTTGAGGATCTAGCTTCCGAACACTGGTACTTTGCGGGCGAAAGATTTTTATCATAAACTAGCTGTTGCCCGCGACTTCGTCCGCGTGGAATTCGGTTTTATCACGCACCCCTATTTCACCCCATCGGAAAAGTAGCCTAAGTTACTCCTTGTTACATCAGCTATCTGCCAGTGAAAGTCCCGTCAAAATCGGTCCAGCCATTTCAGAGATTAGCCGGAACAAACAGACACAAAAATTCCGAAATTGAATTTAAATAGTTACATATTAAAATAGATATATCTTTACACCATAAGTAAAACGAAACATGCGAAAAATACTGCTGTAGACATATAAGTGGCACAATGGGCGGCCTTATTGCTAAAAGCGATCTCTTCCAGGTAACCTTGGGATGTAGTAACTGTGTCGCAGCAGAAATAGGGTTGGCATCATTTTTCCGAATTTGGCAGTACTATTGTAGAAATGTTATCGATTTTTTTTAGATGCGACATCCCTAGCTGTGTGATAAGGTTGTTACCATAAGGTATCATCAATCATTACTGATTGGCTCGGTTGGTAGTAACCCTGCCTTCTACGCTGTAGGTCGTGGGTTCGGTTCCCACCCAGCACAAACATTTGTGTAATGAAAATGGATGTTTGGTTTGTGTCTGGGTGTTGAAAGGTATTGAATGTTTTTTTATTTAGAAAATAATAATAATAAAAGCATAGCATTGTATCATGGGAACGAAACTACAGAAATGTTTCATTTTTCCTCACACAAATGTTCGTCTTCGATGAGAATCGAACCTACGTCCTACAGCTCAGAAGGCAGTTACTAACGAGCTGTGAGACCAGTCAAACAATACATTTATCAAAATACTATTATTACTACTTGCATCGTATTTTATTTTAGCAACTATTAGAATTTAAAAGCACAAAATGTATTATATTTTCCCAATAAATATGTCAAGATACTGGTCGAATAAAACTTTTATTTTCCACCTCAGTCGCTCAATTATCATAAAATATTACATTGTAATACGTGATAGACGTGATAGCGAATGGCCTTGGCTGGTGAACGGCAGTGGAGCGAGACGGGTGTATGTCGAACGCTCGCGTGTGAGCGGGACGGAGCACCGGCGCGTGCGCATCGCGCGCGCCACGCGGCTTTTAGGTTATGTCATATGGACTTATGGTAGGGTTACCATATCACAGGATTTGTCCCGAGATCTTAGGATTTTTATTTTATCAGGATTGCGGCCGGATTTTTGGAAATAGAAAAGTCGGGAGTTTTAGAATTTTCAATATAAGTTGAGTAGAATTTTGAAATCTTTTTTTTATATTAGAAGTATACAAAAACAAATAAAACTTATTTTTATAGTAAACACAAAAATTAACCTAAATTAAATCATCACTTAGTAATGTATTAAACCTTCATCTACTACTTATCGTATTTAATTTGAGAAGATACCTATTTACTTTGCTAAGATAACTTTTTAAGTAAGTTTTATTCTTTAATCAGTGTTGACTTTTTTCCCACAAAGTTGTAAATTATGTTTGCGAGAAAAATCTCAGGACTATTCATTAGCGTAAAAAATATGGAGTGATTGTCGCAACAGACACTAGGATAAGTGAAAAAAAGAAATTAATTATAAGAGATTCATTTTAAGAGTTCGCTTAATTACGAGAGCTTATTCAGTTTCAAAAATAAAATATAATAAATAAACATATTCATATCCGTGTAATTTATTTATTTGTTAGCCGATAATATTACTTAATAATTATAATAAAATAAATTTATTTTCTTTCCCTAAAGTCTCACGTGGTTATCAAAAAGGTACAAACATTAATGAAACTTAATCTAATTGAACTATTCCTAATCACCGATTAAAAAGTATCATGTATATGTACCTAATCACCGATTAAAAAACATCATGTATATGTACCTAATCACCGATTAAAAAGCATCGTGTATTACCAACCGAAGGATAGAAGATGTATCGTTTATATGTTTTATATGAACCGGGCCACCTGCTCCTCCGCTCTAAATTTACACAGTACGACCTCAAACCGATCATCGTAACGCGGATCCGATATAAATTTCGTTTCAATATGTCAATAACAGGTACCCATAATGGCTTCCTTGATTCCGTTTAAATGTCACAGCTTGTATTAAATTATAGTACAGGTTTTCTTCTTGTTAAATCTTGTTGCTTACCGGGTGTTGCCAGAATTGGGTATTTTTAAAAAAACTAGCTGTCCGGGCCTCAAACGTGTAGCCTTTAGTATTTAGTGATGGAACCTGTTTTAATGAAAACTAGCTGTTGCCCGCGACTTGGTCCGCGTGGAATTCAGTTTTATCACGAACCCCTATTTTACACCTCGGAAAAGTAGCCTAAGTTACTCCTTGTTACATCAGCTATCTGCCAGTGAAAGTCCCGTCAAAATCGGTCCAGCCATTTCAGAGATTAGCAGGAACAAACAGACAGACAAGACAAAAAATTTCAAAAATGTTGTTTTGGTATATGTACCGTGTATACATCCATATGCATGTAGTAAAAAGCGGTTATTTTTGTATTACAAACAGACAGTCCTTTTTTATTTATATGTATAGACAAGCAATCACACACATAAGTAACTTCCTACGTATCCCAAACAACCCAAATTATACAAATTTACTGCGTCAAAAAATTAAAAGTATTATGTATTCAGCGCGTTCAAAAAGTATTTTCATTTTGTATTCGAAGACATGTGTCAAGTGCACGAAAGGAGCCTCTTGTAGGCGCACTTTAAATCCTTTCACCACACTGGTTCGAGAGAACCAGTGACTCGAATAAAAAAAAGTAGTCAAAAAGTAAAGTGTTCGTCGAAACGTATTCATTTTTGATACATATATCAGTCATTAATTAAATATTCGGTCAAATCAATTATTTAACTGTAACGAAATTATTATACAGAATATTATGCACGCGTTGACATAATCGGAATAGATTTGTCAATGATAAACTGTTTAATTATGGTGAAATATAATGTTAATTATGGTGAAATATAATGTTAATTATGGTGAAATTCTAATCAATTATGTGATTAAGAACGCAATCGAATCAACAATATTCAACAGTTTGTTGACCTTTCATTTCCACATCTAACACATTTCCGTATTTGTTAAGATGCTGATTGATGGGAATGACACCGTGAGTGGCGGCTTACAGGAAAAGTCCCAATCAATGGGAAATTATAAATATTAAAGTCCTAATCAATGGGAAATTATAAATATTAAAGTCCTAATCAATGGGAAATTATAAGTATTAAAGTCCTAATCAACGGGAAATTATAAATATTAAAGTCCCAATCAATGGGAAATTATAAATGTTGCTAGACATTTCACACAGCGCCTTGGGTCTACCCCAAACTAAGCATAGCTTGTACTATGGGAGCAAGACTAATGATATAATACGTTATATACGTTCTTGAAATACATACTTACACTACATATATTTTGACTGGCCTCGCAGCTCAGTTGATAGTAACATTGCCTTCTGCGCTGTGGGTCGTGGGTTCGTTTCCCACCCGGTACAAACATTTATGTGACGAATGCTTGTTCTGTGTCTGGATGAATACATGTTTCCATTAATTTCCAAATTACCATGTGACACTGTGTGAAAGGGAAATGTCCACCAATATTTTTTTTAATCTCTGAAGCTGACTCTTCTACTAGTAATTCAATCTTAAATAACCCGACAGCTAGGACAAATGTATTACACCAACGAAATTACAGTCGGGGCGAAAAGCGAGCTGTTAATTATTATTTTTTGTACTTTGTAAAATCTTAGGGTTCCGTAAAGATAAATCATTTTTGTCACCAGAATTGTGTAAAAACCCATGACTATGCTTGTTCATTAGTGAACGTCGTAGTAAAAGTCGTAGTGAACGTATTAAAGTGAAGTGCACCATCCAACATGTCGGTGTAAGTGAACTTTTGTAGTGTCACCTGTGAGACAGCATGACGGCTGGGGTCGCCGTCAAGAGGAAGTCTCGCTCCAGGCGGAGTTGGGCGAAGGTCGAGGCCGAGGGACAGGTAATTCACACGGTAGCCAGCGTTTTGGATGTAATTACTTTGCGCAGCAAAACGTAAAACCCGACTTCATCGCCGAGAATGATTACTCGTTGTCTCGCACTCGGATGACATTTTTTTTTTGCAGTTTGCTATATCTATACAAATAAATAAAATTTGAATGTATGTTTGTAATATTAAAATAACAGCTTTTTACTAAGTGCATATGGATGTATACACGGTACATATACCAAAACAACATTTTTTAAAATTTTTGTCTTGTCTGTTTGTTCCTGCTAATCTCTGAAATGGCTGGACCGATTTTGACGGGACTTTTACTGGCAGATAGCTGATGTAACAAGGAGTAACTTAGGCTACTTTTCTGAGGTATAAAATATGGGTGCGCGATAAAACCTAATTCCACGCGGACGTAGTCGCAGGTAGATTTAAAAACTCTGTTGATTAGATATGTAATTGTATTTTATGTTGGATAAATATATACTTAAATAAAAAAAATGTGAGCCGTCACGGGACGCCTGGCAGATGTGAAACATCGACATTATTTTGTAAAAGTAATATGCAGAAAAGAACATATTGTGATAGGAACTAAATATGTCATAATGATAACGCATGACGCATGCCGTGGCGACGCGTCGCCACGCCAGAAATCGGTTTTACGTGCGGCTATAGATGTTTCACATCAATAAAAAAAATACATTAAGAATCACGTCTAAAATACACGTTAGAAAATATATCTTAATGGATAAGTTAAACTGTTTATTTTCCTTATATTAAGGAACGTTACATTGCTTGCAGTGCGCGGTGGAATATCCAATGCATACAAAAGGTCATTATAACAGAATAGGGGCGATAGCTCTGTGGCATGCACAAAGTGCGTGCGATGATTGAGTGCTGAACGTGGAGCGTGGTTGTCTAGTGGTACTGACCCCGAGTTTCAATCCGGTGGTCGCCGGTTCAAATCCCCGACGTGCACCTATGAGTTTTTCCATTGAAAGATTTATGTGCGCAATACCACGTTCTCAAAACGGTGAAGGAAAACATCGTGAGGAAACCGACGCGACGTGTCGTAGAAATGAAAATTCGAAGACACGAAAGGAGCCTCTTTGAGGCGCACTTAAAATCCTTTCATCGCACCGGTTCTAGAGAACCAGTGACTCGAATAGAATAGTGCTAAACGTTTAAACTGTCCATTCGTAGCGTCCATTCAAATTAAATTATATATAATTAATTTTGTGGTTGCCGGTGAAATTACAGGCACATGATACATTCCACCTACACGTATCATATATATTTATATTATTATGTATATAATTATAATGCGCCACCGTCTATATCGTACCCACGATTTTGGTCCACACAAAGGTTGCCTGGAATCGATTTCTCATTGCAATAAGGCCGCCCTTTGTTATCCGCATTTAGACACATAAAATTGTTTCATTATATAAGTATTGATTTGTATTGTGGTTTTGCAATAAAGTTATTGTATTGTCTGTATTATCTCAGTTACGGGCGCATACGATGCGACTTGGGCATCTTCGCACCTAGTCAGGAGAGGACCCAAGTTGTATTGTTTATTATTTCACTGTACATGGCAATAGAAATGGGGATTTTTTTTAAAGTTATTTTATTTATGGCCTCATAGCTCAGTTGGTTAGTAACCCTACCTTCTGCGGTGTAGGTCGTGGGTTCGATCCCCACTCAGGACAAACATTTATGTGACATTTGTAACATTGATGTTTGTTCCGTTACTGGGTGTTAATATGTATGTACATGTTTACAAAAGAAAAGTATATATGTATGTATATCAGTTGTCTGGTTCCCATGATACAAGCTATGTTTAGCTTGCTTTGGGGCTAGGTGGCGCTGTGTGAAATGTCCACCATTATTATTATTATTACTGATCGAGCCGATGGCCCACCAAAAGACCTTCGACACCGCGCTGACTAAATCACCGTATGGTATGTCCGCAGGCCTCGGACTTCACGGACATCGGTGACTGGCCGTCGCTGGGCCGCGGTCCGGGCGGAGTCAGGTGTCACTCTACACCGCCACCGAACGACGGGGACTCCTCACATCATAACGGGAATGCTGTGAGTACATGTGACGTTTCTATTCATTTACAGAACGAGCAGATGGCCGGTGTGTTAATTAAAGAAAAAAAGAAAAGAAACATATTTTATTCGTATAGAAACATGGCTGTACCACATTCTATTTTAATATCTGTTTTATATACCTATGTTTCGCAAATATATGAATTTGAATTCGTGGCACTAAGCTTACACACGACATAAAAACAAAAGACACAATAATTTGTACGTAAAAATTAATTAAAAATTTATATATTATAGTTAAGTGATTGTATCCGTAACCAAGTAGATTGATAGATAGATGACATATGGTGACATAAATAGTTATACTTCCCTGGAATAAATCCTTCCTACCCTTACATATGGACCCAACAAATATGAGAATTCTGTATATTCCTCTGCGGTTCTGCCATAATAATACTAATAATAATATTGGTGGACATTTCACACATCGCCATCTAGCCCCAAACTAAGCATAGCTTGTACGATGGAAACCAGGCACTGATAGAATACATAATATATACTTTTTGTACATACTAACACAAATACACTAACATAAAACAATACATATTAACACCCAGGCACAGAACAAACATCTATATACGTCACACAAATGTCCTGAGTGGGAATTGAACCCACGACCTACAGCACAGAAGACAAGTTACTACCAACTGAGCTGAGTCCTTCGAGGCCTGCGTTACAATGTGTTTGGGATAAAACTGTCCACGACCCCAAATAAAAAAATACCTCCCCGTTCCAGGACCAAGAGCGGCTACCACCCGAGGACCCTCAGCAGCATCAGCAGCAGCAGAACACCCCCAAACCCCTGGAGACTCACAATCACCACGAGACCAGTGCCAACCAGCGCCACCTGGAGAAACAAGACAAAACCAAGTCTACCGGTAAGGATTTGAGGTCTATTACAGCTTCCAGCTTAATTTGCAGCTTCCTACTGTTTCTTACACCTGGAAAATCATCATCATAGACACCCAGAGGCATCAGGACAAAGCGATTTTTTTTTTTATAAATTTTTGGACCAGTACATCTCACGCCAAGTTCGCCTGGAGAAGTACTGCCGCCATTTCCGTTTCTGCCGCCAAGCAGTGACGCGTTTGCGTAGCTTTTTCTCAGCTTAGATACGCCCTTACCACGTGCTAGTATCTCGATGTTTTTGACCCTAATCTATACATATAATAAAATTGTAGAAAAGTGGTGTCTGTACAATGGAAATATATAAAAAAAAAGTAGCAGGGGTTGTTATTATATCGATGCCGAACCCGAAATTGTAATTAATATTTTTTTTGTCTGTTTGTCTGTTTGTCTGTGTGTTTGTGCACGCTAATATCAGAAACGGCTTATTCGATTTAGATACGGTTTTCACTAATATATTGTAGTAAGCTTCACTTAACATTTAGTGTTTATTTCATGTCAATCGGTTCATAAATAAAAAAGTTATGTCAATTTAAAGAATCACGGCGAACATTTTTAACGTACAGAGTACGTACTACACGCCTCGCGCCTGAGCGTCCGTGGCTATATAAAGCGCGCTGAGAGCCGCGCCGCTGCGCTGCCATAAGGATTCAGTTATTCAAAATATGCTGCCCGAAAAGTCACTATTCCACGCGAACGAAGTCGCGGGCACAGGTAGTTCTTAAATAAACGATATGAAAATTCATATTTTTTTGAAAGAAAGAATCTTTTTTGTCTTCTTAGAACACGGAACGTAAAGGATCGATATATTAAATTGTTATACAATAAAGAACACAAATTTCATAACTCATGCAGGCAAAAGGGTTTTAGATAATATTTAATTATTTTTTGGACGTTTTAGTTAGTTTTTATTTAGATTAGATTGTGTTTTTTGTATTTTTTTTTTAAGTATTTTTAATTGTGTTTTTTTTTTATGTTCTAATATCATTTTGCCAATACTGCTATGGTGATATAATTAATTTTAAATAAATTAATATTTATGCTTGTCTCAAATAAAAGCGCGGATTGATCGATACAATATGCTTCAGTTGATATAAATTCTTGTTAACTCATGAGGCTATCGCGACCGCATTGAAATTGGATATTATTTTGCAGCGAAATAAACTGAGGTACGTAATAGTGGAACACTATATTTATCGCTTTGAATGCACAAAAAATATGTTTTATTTCAACACTCACCAAAGTTATTGACTGTCACAGCTCAGTTGGTAGTACCTCTTTCTTCTGCACTGTAGGTCTGTAGGTCGCGAGTTCGAGTACCACTCAGGACAAAAAAAATGTGAGCCAATATATTATATGTAATATATGTATGTATTTACTTATGTATTATATGTATGTATTTATAAAAGAAAAGTATATAAGTATTACACCAGTTGTCTAGTTCCCATGGTACAAGCTATGCTTAGCTTATTTTGGGGCTAGATGGCGCTGTGTGACAATGTCCACCAATATTTATTTTTTTATTAAAGAAAAAAATTTTTTGTTTATATACACAAATGTTTGTCCTTATTAGGCAGGGATACTGCCAATTGAGCTGTGACGCGAGACAAATATTTGTTGTTTTTTGTTAGTTCTTCCCTTTATTTATTAATTAATGACCTTTTAAAATACAAATCAATCAGCCACAGAAATTTATTCTCATCGTAGTGTCGATGCCTTTATGTTTGCCACGAATAACTTTCACGCACTCCAGGTTGCGGCAAAGGCGGCAACAAGGCGGGCAAGCACAAGTGGGTCCCGCTCGACATAGACGTAAAGGCGAACCGACCGAACAAACATGGACCACCGCATTCCATGCGCCAGGACAATGGTAACATAACACTACTACTATCTACCACTACCTACCACCTATCACTACCTACCACTATCTAATACTACCTACCACTGCCTACTTCTACCTACCACTACCTACTGCATACTGCCTACTAATACCTACCACTATCTACCACCTACTACTACCTACTATTTACCACTACCTACTGCTACCTACTACCTACAACCTACCACTACCTACTATCTACTACCTACCACTACCTACTACTCCTACTACTGCCTACTACCTATTACTACTATTCGCCACACTGGTTCTCACGCACCAGTGTGGCGAAAGGACTTTTAATAGCGCCTCTAAAAGGCTCCTTTCGTGTACTTGACATAAGTCATCGAATTTTTAGTTCTAGGACATGTCGGTTTCCTCACGTTGTTTTTTTTGTTTTACCATTTTGAGAAAGCGTATTGTGCGCATAGTTTTCTCAAGCGAAAAATTGTGCTAAATTATTGGTGCATGTTGGGATTTGAGTCAGTTACCTCCGGATTGAAACTCAGCCAGTACCACTATGCCACCACGCTCCAACAGATTCATAGTAATATCTCGCATTTATCCATCAGACACACTGTCTCTCAACGGCGAGGACGCGCGTCGCGGCGGGTCGCGGATGCGTGGCGGGGCGGCGCGAGGCCGCGGCGGCGCCCGGCGGAACACCCCCCGCCCCGCGTCGGCGATGCCCTCGCTGTCCGCGCCCCACCATCCGATGTACCGGGTGGCGGAGTTCGTGCAGCATCCGGACCTGCAACAGGTTAGTTGACCGTTTGCGGGGCGTCAGTCGTGGCGGCTAAACCCCCCCCCCCAACCCCCCCCCAACCCCCCCCCAACCCCCCAATTATGAGCCCCCATTCCCATTATGAACCCCCACTCCCATTATGAGCCTCCCACCTCCCATTATGAGCCCCCACGCCCCCATTATGAGCCCCCATGCCCCCATTATGAGCCCCCACTTTCATTATGAGCCCCACCCCCGCATCTGATATATGTATCTAGTTAGCATAGTTGGGATAGCATGTAAAGGTACTGCTTCCACCTTCCAAGGCTTCTGTTGTATGAAGCGAACGACTGGGGGCTCGAGGAGTAGTACTACTTAGGTACAAAGATATAGAATAGCACCGTACTGAGCTCCTAACTCTGAGACATGTGAAGATGAAATGTTTCACGTGCCTGTAATTTCACTGGCAATTAAAGGTAAAATTTAAATGCAGTAATCGTATGCTACTTGCACCAGAAATAGATGTGGTGGCAGTACTTGAACGAAATTGGAAAGACATTTTTATGAATAACATCATAAATTACTTATTTGTGTATTATTTGTATTATTTTATTTATTAATTATTTTTATTATTTATTTTTCCAAAATAATAAACATGCATGCCCAATAAGTGTGTGGTCCTTTGGCTTCATGGATGAAATTATATTTTGAGTGCCAATACTAACATTAAGCTTCATTAATCAAATTATATTTCGAGTGCCTATAATACCATTAAGCTTCATTAATCAAATTATATTTCGAGTGCCATACTACCATTAAAACTAAACCAGATATCATTGGTGACATAGTCAACGAACCAATTTATCATTGGTGACATAGTCAACGAACCATTTTAACTAAACCATAGTCAACGTACCATTTTTAACTAAACCATAGTCAACGTACCATTTTAACTAAACTATAGTCAACGTACCATTTTAACTAAACCATAGTCAACGGACCATTTCAACTAAACAATGTAATTGGCGACATAGTCAACGAACCAATTTATCATGGATGACATAGTCAACGAACCATTTTACCTAAACCATAGTCAATAATCCATTTTAACTAAACCATATGTCATCAACGAACCATTCTAACTACACCATATGTCATTGGTGACATAGTCAACGAACCATTTTTAACTAAACCATAGTCAACGTACCATTTTAACTAAACCATATGTCATCATCGAACCATTTTAACTACACCATATGTCATTGGTGACATAGTCAACGAACCATTTTTAACTAAACCATAATCAACGTACCATTTTAACTAAACCATAGTCAACGTACCATTTTAACTAAACCATAGTCAATCAACCATTGTAAGAGGCTACCAATTCCGGTGTGTCATCTCACTGGGTGTTATTGTCACGATCACGGTGTTCATTACGGGTAATTCCCCCTACCCCCCGGTGTCAGTTGCGGGTGTCGCAACCGCCGCTGCCCCAGGTGATGGTGCCGTACAACCAACTATCTCAGTTGCCGATGGCTCCGCCGCTCGCGCAGGCGTACTACTACGGTGCCGCCCAGGCGACTCAGGCGCCCTACGGCATCGGGTTAGACCAGACTACCCTCAAGGACATGATCAAGAAGCAGATGTGAGTTGTTTGCGGTATCCCCCACTTAGGTGTGGGAATACTTGTGTGGATAAAGATTTTGCATTAAAAATAAATTTGTGGTGTATTTTTTTTGTCTATATTATAAAGAGATAATGTTGGTAAGGTGTATGTTGTATGTATGTCCGAAGTAAACTCAGAAACTACTGAACCGATTTCAAAAATTCTTTCACCAATAGAAAGCTACATTATCGAGGAGTAACATAGGCTATAATTTATTTTCAAAAAATTAGGGATCCGTAAGAAAATACGGAACTTCCGCGGGTGAAACCGCGGGGCGCAGCTAGTGTGAGATAAAGTTACGTAATGCAGCAGATGGCCCACCTGATGTTAAGTGGTAACCTCCCCGTAGCAAGCTGTGCGCCTTGGGTCCTCCCCTACTTAGGTATGGAAAGACTAAGCGGATTAAAATTTTGCATAAAAAAATATTGGTGTATATTTTTTGTATTTCTTTGTATGGGATAAAGTTAGCAGATGGCCGACCTGATGTTAAATGGTAACTTCTGCTCATAGCAAGCTGTTCGACTTGGGTCCTCCCCTACTTAGGTATGGGACGACCCAAGTCCATCGTATGTGTCTGTAACTCTGAGACTTGAAGATGGAACGTATAACGTGCCTGTAATTTCACCGGTAAGCACACCTTTCCAAACTTAACACGGTAACGGCGAATTAATTATAGCTTAACGGCAGAAATGTGTATGGTGGCAGTACTTCCCCGGACAACGTATATGTTCTTTTGGCACATCTATATGAAGTATACGTACGGCTTGATAGAGTTACAAAAAATATAAGTATTTATATCAGTTGTCTGGTTCCCATGACACAAGCTATGCTTAGCTTACTATGGGACTAGATGGCGCTGTGTGACAATGTCCACCATTTTTCTTTTATTTAACTTTTCGTTTAAATAACTTCTTCTTCTTCGAGTCACCGGTTCTGTCGAACCAGTGTGGTGAAAGGATTTCAAGTGCGCCTCAAAGAGGCTCCTTTCGTGCACTCGACAAAGACTAAAGAAGAACTAAGAAGTAAGCTATGCTTAGCTTACTTTGGGGCTAGATGCCGATGCCGCTATGTGAAATGTCCATCAGTATGTACTTATCTTACCTTTTCGCCTTGCAACACCACAAAAGGGACATAATTCTTCTGATACATCGTTCGGATGGGGAGGGTTTTAACACAAAATAGATAGATAGATAGATGACACTTTATTGCTCACAAAATCAAAATAACAACAATCAGATACAAAGTACAAAAAAAAGTGAAACAATGGGCGGTCTTATCGCTATAAAGCGATCTCTTACAGACAACCTTGGGATGGACAAGAAATACTGGACTTTATATGGGGCTTTGTGGTTCATCTAAGATTGGATAAAAATATAATTGGACAAATTATACATGCAAAAATAAATTATAGGCTGCACATGCTTATACTACACATATACATAAATACAAATAATAATGTACATAATTGTATTGTGTAATGTCCGCAGCGAGTATTACTTCAGTCCTGACAATCTGGCGCGAGACTTTTTCCTCCGTCGCAAGATGGAGTCCGACGGAACGATACCGGTGACGCTGATCGCGTCGTTCCACCGCGTGCGCGCGCTCACCGCCGACGTCCAACTAGTCTTAGACTCCATCAACGACTCGGACAAGCTCCAACTCATATCCGGGTTCAAGGTGGGTGTGTTAATTACGTGTACGGTGTATGTTACAGCCGCGTGAGACGTCCCACCTGGCACGGGATAGACAAGCAAGACAGACGGGCTAGACGGACTAGACGGACAGGCAGACTAGATGGACAGGCTAGATAGACAGGCTAGACAGACAGGCATGACAGACAAACTAGACAGACAGGCTAGACGGACAGGCAGACTAGACGGACAGGCTAGATAGACAGGCTAGACAGACAGACTAGACAGACAGACGGACGGACAGGCATGACAGACAAACTAGACAGACAGGCTAGACAGACAAGCTAGACAGACAGACTAGACTGACAGACTAGACAGACAGAATAGACGGACAGACTAGACAGATAGACTAGACAGACAGACTTATGACACTGATCACCAGAACGCACTAAACAATATTAACAAATATTTTTCGAGTATTGGCAGGGTTTTGGCTGAGAATATTTCAAATACCATTGACATTACAAAAATATCATCTGAAATAAAAACCCAGACTCACGCCAAATCATTTGTTTTGCTTGGAGTAGACCAGAGTGAAGTGGAGCTCACACTCCGTAGCTTGAAAAGTGATACTGCCGTTGGATGGGATGGGATCTCAACAAGATTTTTAAAAATGGCCAAAGATATAATTGTTCCACCGCTAACTCATATCATAAATTTGAGTTTTGAGACAGGTATATTTCCTGAAGTATTCAAACGATCCCTAATACACCCCATTCATAAGGGTGGGTTGAAAGACAGTGTCAATAACTATAGGCCTATTTCGATTCTTCCGGCATTATCCAAAGTAGCAGAAAAAATGCTTAATAAAAGACTCGTGAATTACCTTGAATCCGAAAACCTACTTGCAGAATCACAATACGGTTTTCGTGCTACAAAATCCACCGAACAGGCAGTGACAGGTTTAACGGATTTTGTGGTTAGCAGTTTGGACAAAAACAAGAAATGTATAGCAGTTTTCCTAGATATGGCTAAGGCCTTTGACACTGTCTCAAAGCCCATCCTTCTGAGTAAACTAGAGAATATTGGAATACGAGGAACTGAGCTTCAACTCATCCAAAACTACCTTTCAAACAGAACCCAGCGTGTGGTTATTGATCACGCGTTGAGCGATGACGAAACGGTCTTATATGGCGTCCCTCAAGGCAGTATTTTAGGCCCAAGTCTTTTTCTAATGTTCATAAATGAACTGTGTCTATATACGCCTAAGCAAGGTCGGTTATTTACTTTCGCTGATGACACTGCTCTCGTGTTTGAGGCGGAGACATGGGATCAAGTAAGTCAATATGCTGAGGCTGGTCTTCAAAATGTCATTTCTTGGCTCGCTAGGAATCTATTGACCCTTAATTTTGATAAAACGAAATTCATGGCATTTTCAATACGAAAAAATTGTATCCCCGTATTAAAAATTCAGGCTCATAATGTCAATTGGTCTCCTGGTCAGTCTTGTGATTGCCTGCAGCTAGAACAAGTGTCATTTATTAAATATCTAGGAGTTATTATAGACAATCAGTTGAACTGGATACCGCAAATTAACTCGATAACATCTCGAACCCGAAAACTTATTTGGATTTTTAAAAACTTGCGGCATGTGGCTTCCTTTCATTTATTAAAAACTGTGTATGTTGCCCTCGGGCAATCAGTTATCAGCTACTGCATATCCGTGTGGGGCGGAGCATACAAAACGCATCTTATAAAAGCGGAGAGAGCCCAACGGTCACTCCTTAAAGTTATAAAATTTAAGCCTTTTCGCTACCCCACCATTTCACTTTATAACGAATGCCAAGTGCTAACTGTCCGTAAACTTTTCATTCTCCAGTCCATAGTATTTCATCATCAAACACTTTATTATAAATATAGCAGCGAATTAACAGCACGATTTTTCAAAGGTAATATCATCCATTGTCGCACATCATTTGCACGTCAACAGGGATACTTTATAAAACCCTACCTTTACAAAAAAGTTAACAAAATTTTAAATATATTCCCCCTTCCACTTTACAAAACTAAGAGAGCGATAAAAGAATGGCTCTTACCACAAGATTACAATGCAACTGAGAATATTTTGGCTATCTTACAATAAATAAATAAGTTATAACGCATCCTAATTTAGTAATTATTTGATTTATATTACAATTATTAACCTACCTATACATACTACCTATGCAACGTAAATTCAATCATTATTGTTGAATTATATTAAAATTATTTATCTCCTTATACAAATATATCATAAGTTCAATTATTATTATTAATTATTATTACTTGTGTCTTTGTTAAAATATATTTAATTGCTAAATGTTCTATTAAGTAACTGGATAAATTGGTGCCTTCTGAAAGGAAGTCATAGTAATAATTTTTTTATGTTTTAATTTTATTGTAAAACTATGTAACAGTCACTTAACCCGGCGGAGGGCATTGGTACGCCATAACACAGGTGATCCTAGTTTGGGTACCAATGTGTTTCCAAACAAAAAAATGTTTAAATGTTTTATGTGTATGCTACGTTTGTATTTTTAATGCATTTTTAAATTTAATAATGTTTGTTGGCGAAAATAAATTTCATTTCATTTCATTTCATTTCATTTCATTTCATTTCATTTCAGACTAGACATACAGACTAGACAGACAGACTAAATGGACACGGGGCGGTGTTACGGGCGCGTGCGTTGCGAGTTGGGTCTTGTCACTAGACGGACTAGACGGACAGTCAGGCTAGACAGAAAAACAGACTAGACAGTCAGGTTAAACAGACAGACTAGACAGTCAGACTAGACAGACGGACACACTAGACAGACGGACAGACTAGACAGGCAGACTAGACAGACAGACTAGACAGAGAGGCTAGACAGACAGACTAAACAGACAGACTAGACAGTCAGACTAAGGCCAGTCAATATAATGTTACTATGTGTATGTGTCCAGGTGCGAACAGCCTTCGAGCCCACGAAGTGGCCGATCCTAGATCTGCCCGATGATTACGACAAACAGCATCATACGGAACACAGGCCGGTGCAAGACAAACACGAGACAGCCGAGAAGGGAGCTAAAGGTTAGTTATTTTTTTTATGTCATTTAAGTGACGGAAGGAGCTGACGGCCCACCTGATGTTAAATGGTAACCGCCGTCCATACACAACGGCATCACTCGAGTCCCCTCCATCAAAGTACGCGACTCAAGTCGCATTGCGTTGCGTCCGTCACCCCGATACGGGGATGTTACGTCTCATGCGCCAGCAATTTCACCGGCATCCACTCCCTTCCACGGGAACACAGCAACACGAGTGCATCACTGCTCGGCGGCAGATTACCAGGTGTGGTGGCAGTACTTCTCCGGGCGAATCATGGGAACTAGAAAACTGATATACATACTTTTTTTTAATACATATAAATACATATTAACACCCAGAAGGAACAAACATCAATGCTCGTCACACAGTTGTTTGTCCTGGGTGGGAATCGAACCCGCGACCTACAGCTCTTAGAGTTACTAACCAACTGAGCTTTGAGGCCAGTCAAATAACAGCATTGTCCATCACCAGACGCCGCGTCCTCTGAGAAGACCGAACAGAAGACTAAAGACGAAGCTCCGAGTATAGGTGCTGAGAGGCAGCCGGTGGAACCACCAGTCCAGGGTCAGGAGGTTGGAGTCGAGGCAGTTAAGCATGAGGCGCGGACTGATGATGCTTCCACCGCTGCTCCCAAAGATGAGGTACCCATATTTTTTTATTTATTGTCATAAAATCAAATTGAGGACTTGTAAATAAAAACTGAATGCCTTAATAAATAATATATAATTAATTATAAAAAGACATTAAATGTAATATAAGTTTGTTGATATTTATTTATTTTAGTTGACATTATTTTTTGTAATATAAATTTTATGTAATACTATGACATTTTAATTGAATTGTATGAAAAATGTATATATATTTCCAACAGCGAAAACAACCCGAGACGGAAGTAGAGAAGTATGACAACGCCGAAAAGTCTGACAAGTCTCAAAACGGTGACAACACTCAGAGCGGTGATAAGAGCGACAACACTCAGAACGGTGGTCAGAGTGACAATACTCAGAGTGGTGGTCAGAGTGACAACACCCAGAACGGTGGTCAGAATGACAACACTCAGAACGGTGGTCAGAATGACAAAACTCAGAACAGTGGTCAGAATGACAACACTCAGAGTGGTGGTCAGAGTGACAAAACCCAGAACAACAGTGACCCGCCACTTCAGTCCGATGGCTCCGAAGAGAAGCCTGGGGAGAAACGGTAATTATTATTTTAATTAACTTTTAACTAGCTATACGTCCTGACTTTGCATGAGTCATTATAATTTCCTTGCCCTTGTCCCAATTAGGTGGGGTTGGTACAACATCGATTTTCCTTCCATTTCTCTTTGTCAGACATCCTCCTTTCTTACTCATATCGTCTTTCACGCAATCCATCCATCTTTTCCTTGGCCTACCTTTACTCTTACATCAATCCACATCCATATTTGACAGGCCTCATAGATCCGTTGGTAGTAACTCTGTCTTCTGCGCTGTAGGTCGTGGGTTCGATCCCCACCCAGGACAAACATTTGTGTGACGAACATAGATGTTTGTTCTGTGTCTGGGTGTTAATATGTATTATATGTATGTATTTACAAAAAAAAGTATATCAGTTGTCTGGTTCCCATGATACAAGCTGTGCTTAGCTTACTTTGGGGCTAGATGGCGCTGTGTGACAATGTCCACCAATATTATTATTAAGAATTTTCATATCGCCTACGAAAAAATGTGTACGTTGTTAAGAGCGTACACGTAGACGGTGGGCGGTACATAGACGCGACTCAACCGAACCTCTATACGTGTACTTACTGTAGGGGATCATACAGGTCGCTACATATATTTTTAAATGTTAGGGGATATTTCACACAGCGCCATCTAGCCCCAAAGTAAGCTAAGCATAGCTTGTATCATGAGAACCAGACAACTAATATACATACTTATATACTTTTTTGTAAATAAATACATACATAAAACATATACATATGGTTGGATGGCAACTAACGCTGGTCTTTCGAGCCGTTTGGGGGTTTCTTGTCTCTTCTTCCCCATGGAGGGTCGGATAGTGTTTGAACACGCGTCAAACTTAGCGATAAGTACGCGTGACCTTATGTTTAGAATATTATTGACGTTACCAGCCATTTATTTATGAATTCTATGACTTTGAATAATACTTCGAACGCATATATCTTATACATTCAAAACTTAAGCTTTAGAGATTACTCATGTCATAAGGTACGTGTGCGTGTTTTATTTTTGTATCTGTGGATCAAGTAAGTTAACTTTTATACCATAAAAACTGAACGCGATATCACTGTTATTCCACAGACGCAAGAAACAAATGGTTGGTATATTCCCCCTCGCCACAATGGGGGGTCCGCTGGTCGCTCCGGTGTCGAGCCTGCTGCGCGCCGTGCCCCCACCCCCCCTACCCAGGTATGTACAATGCATAAATAAATAAATCCAATAAATAAAATAAATCTACAGGTCTCACAGCTCAGTTGGTAGTAACTCTGCCTTCTGAGCTGTAGGTCGCAACCTTTTGAGCTGACATTTTTTTATAAACGTTAGGATGGCAACGCATGTTTGGCTAAGTGACGTCATTCTAAATCCAAGATGGTGGACTAGTTATTTGTATGAAATAAAAGGGTTTGCTTAGAATACAAAAATATATTTATATAAAACTAGCTGTCCCGGCGAACTTCATACCGCCATATTTATTTGCCGTCAATACTGTATAAAGTTATAGAGTTAATTTTAAATATTTGCTTTTTTTTTCATACATACCTTCTCATAATAACAAACACATAAAAGAAAGATCCAATTTGGTGCAGTTGTTTGGAAGTTATGCGCGTACAAACATTTCGGTGATTCATTTTTATTTATATAGATAAAAGGGTTTGCTTAGAACATTAAAATAGAATGACGTCACGCTAAATCCAAGATGGCGGGTTGTGTATTACAACGCGCGTGTGCGTATGTGTGTGTGGTGATTGGCAAAATGGCGTCATTCTAAATCAAAGATGGCGGACTAGTTATTTATATTAAATAAAAGGGTTTGCTTAGAACACGAAAATTATAATAGCGTCACGCTAAATCCAAAATGGCGGCTCGTGTATTATAACGCGCGTGTGCGTGGGTGTGTGTGTGTGGTGATTGGCGATTGGCTAAGTGACGTCATTCTAAATCAAAGATGGCGGACTAGGAATGGCGTCACGCTAAATCCAAGATGGCGGCTCGTGTATTGCAACGCGCGCGTGCGTGCGTGTGCGTGTGTTGTTACAGAATGTTCCGTACGGGGCGCGCGGTCGGCGCGCCGCATCACGACCCGCTCAACCCGGACGTGCCCGAGTTCGTGCCGCAAGCGCGCAGGACAGGTAACTGACTGACTGACTGAATGAATGAGGCGTATGTTATGTATATATCTCCTCCTAAGCCCTGAATTATGAAAACAGCACTTGTCTTCGAGGAGGAATGTCCAATTTTTGGAACAAATTGATTGATACCATTAAGAGCTGAACATTAATGTTTTTTTTTTTTTTATGTAATACATTTACGGAACGAGCCGACGGCCCACCTGGTGTTAAGTGGTAACCTCGGCTCATAACAGCCGATGCGACTTGGGTCCTCCCAAAGTAGGTATGACAAGACCCAAGTCGCATCGTATGCGCCCGTAAATGTGAGACGTGAAGGTGGAATGTCTCATGTGCCTGTAATTTCACCGGCTATTCATTTGTAATAAGCTTTAGTTTATATTTCCTGAATTTTAAGTTGTTCAAACGACATGTTCTATTTTGTTCTAAAAAATGTATGCTAGAGCTTAGGAGTATATTTATGTATACATACATGTATACCTAATGAAGATATAATATTATTGGCCATCGCACCTTGCAAACGGATTGCATTCTCCTTGATGATATTAATAGGTACAGAGGTAGTAAGCCCTGGAAGAAATGCCTCCTACCCTTACTACTTATGGAACCAACAAATATGAGAATTCTATTATATTCCTTAGCCTGCTCTGTTTTCTAATAATATAAATATTGGTAGACATTTCACACAGCGACATCTAGCCCCAAACTAAGCATACCTTGTACTATGGAGACCAGACAACTGATAGAATACATTTGTACTTTTTCGTAAACATTTGTGTGGTAAATGTTCATATAAAAACGAAAATAAATATTCATAAAAATTGTATGTAAAAAACTCCTCCACTGAGTAGAATACTCCTGTTAACAATATCTCTTTTAAGATTTGATTTGAACTTAAAAGTTTCGATAACCTTCAATTCAGTAGGCAGTGAGTTAATTTGAGTGAGTTGTAAGTAATTTTTTATGTGATACAGTTACGGAACGAGCCGAAGGCCCACCCGGTGGTAAGTGGTAACTGCCCATAACAACCGATGCGACTTAGGTCCTCCCCTACTAGGTACGACAAGACCCAAGTTGCATCGTATGCGCCCGTAACTCTGAGACGTGTAGGTGGAATGTCTCATGTGCCTGTAATTTCACCGGCAACCACACCTTTCAAACTGGAACACAGTAACGCGATCGCGTCACTGCTTGACGGCAGAAATGGGCATGGACAGATGTGGACATGTAGCTACCTCGAGGTATTTAAGTCGATAGAAAGTAGACGCACTTTCGTTTTCAGAGGAGCCAACGAATGAGAATTCGACCGATGCGCGTGCGCCGGAGACACCGCTCACTCCTGACGTGTGGACAGAGGTAGTGTTGCCAACATCTATTATGATAAATATATATTTAATAACAAATATTGGTGGACATTGTCACACAGCGCCATCTAGCCCCAAAGTAAGCTAAGCATAGCTTGTGCTGTGGGAATCTGACTGATAATAAATAAATATTGGTGGACATTTCACACAGCGCCATCTAGCCCCAAACTAAGCACAGCTTGTACTATGGGAACCAGATGACTGATATAATACATATATACTTTTTTGTAATTATATACATATTAAAAACTAACATCTATGCTCACACAAATGTTTGCCCTTGGAATCGAACTCGCGACCTCTATGCGGATGACAGTGTGTACCAACGAGCTGTAAAAGTAGAGAGTGTAAATACGACACGGACACTGGTATTCTGATCTCAATGTGTATTTGCAGGTGAAACGTCGCACTAAGGCGGGGTCCCGCGAGCGCGCGCCCTCCACCTCCGCGGCGCCAGCGCCCCCCGACCAGGAGCCGCGCGAGGAGCTTCACTTCCAGCTCGACGAGGAGCTAGACCTGCCGCCCCCCAGACACAACACGTTCACCGACGCGTGGTGAGACCACACCGCCCCGCCCCGCCCATACACAACATCACTAGAGTCCTTTAAGAGCAGTAGAACTCTCGCCAAGTTCGTCCGGGGAAGTATTGCCACCATGCCCTTTTCTGCCGCCAAGCAGTTGAAGCAGTTTGAAAGGTGTGGTTGCCGGTGAAATTACAGGCACATGGGACATTCCACCTTCACGTCTCACAGTTACGGGCGCATACGATGCGACTTTGGTCTTGTCGTACCTAGTATGGGAGGACCCAATTCGCATCGGCTGTTATGGGCCGAGGTTACCACTTAACACCAGGTGGGCCGTCGGCTCGTTCTATAACTGTATTACATAAAAAAAAAAGTCTTCACCATGTGACCGCCCTCCTGATGTTAAGTTGTAACCACCGCCCATACACGACAGTATGACTCGAGTCCCCTCCACCATAGTAGGAGATGACTCAAGTCGCGTTCATCCCGAGACGGGGATGTTACGTCTCATTCGCCAGTAATTACACCGGCACCCACTCCCTTCCACCGGAACTAGTTCTAGTACTGCTAAATGAGAAACGCTGGACTCGTAATTCGACGAGGAAATTAGTTTTATATCTTTCCTATTCTTCCTTCCTATCCCCTTCCTATTCTTTAATGGCTATTCCAAAGTACTCCAAAGTATAGTACGAATTCCAAAGTACTTGTGGGTAAATGACGTTCAACTGTCTCTGCCTACCTCACCCATGACACGCGATACAGAGCAACGCGGGCGTCCCATAATTAAGTAACTTAGGACCAATGACATATATGTTCTTGTTCTTGTGAATCATTTAATTAGCCTTAAGTTTTTAATTAGCCATTAAGTTAGCTGTGGGTGTTATTAAAAATTCTAAAAATATAATAAAACATCAGGTGGGCCATCTCAGTATTGTTGTACTAACTTGTGTATGTGTGTGTGACAGGTCGGACGGCGAGGAGTCCGACGCTGAGTTCACGGATCGCGACGTGGGGCGGCTGCTGATCGTGACGCAGACGGCGGCGCGCGCGGCCAAGCACGACGGGCACGATCGCCAGGGGGATTACACGACGCGCACCAAGATCACGCAGGACCTTGAACAGGTGCGTGCAGCGCGTACGCATGCCGTGGTGCTGCTCACGGACCGATCCACTCCACTCCACGCTGTACCACTCCACTACACGTCATACCACACTCCACTCCATACCACACTCCACTCCATACCACTCCACGTCATACCACTCCACTCCACTCTACTGCATGCCATACCACTCCACTCCACGTCATACCACTCCACTCCACGCCATACCACTGCACTCCACGCCATACCACTGCACTCCGCTAAACTCCACTCAACTATAATGCACTGTGCACTCCATTACAATACACTACACTCCACTCAATTCCAATTCGCTACACTCCACTCCACTCCACTCCACTGCACTCCACTCAACTACAATACACTACACTAGACTCCACTCAATTCCACTTCGCTACACTCCACTCAACTCAACTACAATACACTCCACTCCACTCCGCTACACAACACTCCACTCCACTCCACTCCACTCCACTCCACTCCACTAAACGTCATCTAACACGTTAATATAACACACGGAGAATGAAATTTACATTTTCAACTATTCAAATTAGTTAACTGTAATTATTATTATTATTATTATTATTCCTCTTGCTCTAACAATAATACGTTGCTTTAACTGTATTGAGCACGACTCACTCAAGTGTGGGAGATAAAAATATAATCAATATAAACTAAATTTGTAACACCCTGTAATGTATCCCTGATTGGTTTCAGGTCATCACTGATGGACTGAGACGCTACGAAGAAGATTTGTGGAACGATGACTACCCTTCGGTAAGTGTTTCTAGTGATCAATATTTACAATTTTCTATAGCTTTGGGAGCGTCGTGGCCCACTGGTGCTTACCCCCGAGTTGTATTCCGGAGGTAGTCGTTTCAAATCCTGGTTTGCACCACTTGTTTTTCAATTTAATAATTAGTGTGCCTCGTTCTTATAACGGTGAAGGAAAATATCCTGGAAAAATTGGGATTTATGAAGTGAACTTTATCAAGTTCACGAAAGGTAATTGAGGTAATAATAGAAAGAAGAAAGAAAGAAAAATATTTATTTATATAATGTATATATAACAATTGTTTTCCAGTCGTACGGCAGCCAATCCCACAACTACAGAACTGTGTCGCTTATATCACGCGAGCAGTTCGAGGCGAGTGTGCCGAGCGAGAGGCACCTCAACCCGACTGAGCCGCCGCCGCCGCCGCCCAGGGTGAGTACACTGTGGCGCTCCCCTTAACGAACATAGACAATCTCACTGATACATAAATATCTCTATAGTAAAAAAACCAAGTCAGGTACTGATTGTCTATGGTCAGTCTCACTGATGCATAAACATCTCTAGTTCATAGTAAAAAAAAAGTCATTTAATGATTGTCTATGGTCAATCTCACTGATACATAAATACCTCTAGTTTATAGTCAAAAAAAAAAGTAATGTACTGCTAGCATTCATAGAAAAAAATCATATAATAATTGACTATGGTGAGTCTCACTGATACATAAATACTTCTATTTTATAGTAAAAAAAAACTAAAGTCAGGTAATGATTGTGTATGGTCAGTCTATATGATACATAAATACTTCTTTTTTTATAGTAAAAAAAAATCAGCTATTAATTGTCTATGGCCAGTCTCACTGATACATAAATACTTCTTTTTTTATAGTAAAAAAAAGTCGGCTATTAATTGTCTATGGCCAGTCTCACTGATACATAAATAACCCTAGTTTATAGTAAAAACAAAACAAAGTAAGGTACTGATTGTCTACGGTCAGTCTCACTGATACATAAATACCGCTGGTCCTACGATGAGAAAGCAAGAGAAAGCACCTATCATGGCAGTGCAGAATTAAAAAAAGTTTTTTTTAAATTTATTTATTTAAATACATATTTGTTAAATAAATAAATTTGTGTTTAGCTGGAGCAAGTGTCGGAGCAACAGGGTGGCAGCAAGGCGAAGCGGCCGCGGCGCACCGCGCGCTTCTACGCCGCGAGCAAGGACCCGCACGCGACCGATGTCATGTAAGTACACGGGTCAGCATTGTGCCGGTGTGTGTTACTGGCCGGAGCGAGTGTCGGAGCAACAGGGGACCTGTCTTCTGACCAGGGCTATCAAGATACCCTCAAGAACTCCGCAATGACAAACAGCTCATGTACAGTTAGGGTATTCTTTTGGACATCACAGACTAACTTCTTAGGTATCATTTGATCAGACCATGGGGTTTTTAGCCTGATATCACCCCTCAATGAATACCATCACTTGCATTTTATAGCTTTCAGTATACATTTGTGGTTTTAGGTTTATGGGAAATCATATTTTTATTATCAGTTCAATTCGTGCAATAAATTTGGTATCAAGTTTGTGGTCCGGTCCTTTGGTAGAAATCGAACCGGTTGCAAAAAGTAAACGGTCTTGAATAACACCCTTAATTATTATTATTATTATTATTATTGTTTCAGTGTCAGCAGAAAGCACAAGACCCGTTACAGTCTCAACCCCCCGGTCGAGCACCACATCGGATGGATCATGGACGTGCGCGAGCACCGACCCAGGACACACAGCACGGGGTAATTACATACACACACATAATTACGTACACCATTCACACAGATGGTCTTTGCAGACTGTCTAAGTATCTAAGTAGCTCGTTGTTTACAGCACGTCAGTATAAAATGAAACAATTGATTTCCTCATAAAAGTGTATTTTTTTCATATTGGTGGACAATTCACACAGCACCGTCTAACCCAAAACTAAGCATAGCTTGTGTTATGGGAACCAGATGACTAAAAGAATACTGGTGTCGTTATATTGGGTGTTAATATGTATTTTATGTATGTGTTTACAAAAAAAAGTATATAAGTATGTATATCAGTCGCCTGGTTCCCATGATACAAGCTATGCTTAGCTTACTTCGGGGCTAGATGGCGCTGTGTGACAATGTCCACCATTATTATTATGTATCTGTGTAGTAATCCTTCGTCGCTGTCCACAGTTCCTGTCCGCACGGCGCTAGATGGCGCTGTGTGACAATGTCCACCATTATTATTATGTATCTGTGTAGTAATCCTTCGTCGCTGTCCACAGTTCCTGTCCGCACGGCGCTAGATGGCGCTGTGTGACAATGTCCACCATTATTATTATGTATCTGTGTAGTAATCCTTCGTCGCTGTCCACAGTTCCTGTCCGCACGGCGCTAGATGGCGCTGTGTGACAATGTCCACCATTATTATGATGTATCTGTGTAGTAATCCGTTGTTGTGTTCGGCAGTTCGTCTATGGGCACGAGTCCCACGCTGGGCTCGTCGTGCGGTTCGGTGCCGCAATCGCTGCCCACCTTCCACCATCCGTCCCACCACCTGCTGCGAGAGAATCACTTCACACAGCAAGCCTACCACAAGTATCACTCGCGCTGTCTCAAAGGTAACCCCCCCAGCCCCCCCCCAGCTGTCTGATATACCATCTGCTGCTGACAAATGTAACTGTACTGCTCAACGACACACAAAACATCTTGTAATATATTATTGATGTGAAACATCTATAGCCGCACGTAAAACAGATTTCTGGCTTGGCGACGCGTCGCCACGGCATGAGCGCCGATTGGTCCGTTCAAGGTTACGACAAATCATAAACATTATTAGTGGGTATTTAGTTTCTTACAAAATAATGTCGATGTTTCACATCTGCCGGGCGTCCCGTGACGGCTCACATTTTTTTTTTCAGTATTTTATGTAGTCGTAAATGTAACATAGATCTAAGTACACAGATTATAGGTCCTTGTAGGATCGTGCTCGCGAAAAGGCAGCCCTCCCCCTTTAGGGGGTTCTTGTCTATTCTCCCCATGGTGAGTCGGATAGGATTTGAACAGGCGACAAACTTAGCGATAAATACGCGTGACCTTATGTATTGAATATTATTGACGTTTCCGAGACATTTCTTAATGAATTCTATGGAAATAAAGTTTTTGACTTTGACGTTAGAAGAGAGCGGCAATGTTTAGGTCAATAAGCGCTTATGTGAGTAGAATTGCAATTGTTGGGTTGCAGCAAGAGAGTCGTTGTTTATATATATTTCGCGAAGTGAGCCTTCTCTGTTTATACTTTTATTTATTCTGTGCTAGTTCTTCGACTGGTTCCGTAAAGTAAGTGTTACTTAATAATAACTTTCATATATGTTATTTTCAGAACGCACTAAGCTTGGCATCGGTCAGTCGCAAGAGATGAACACCCTGTTTAGATTCTGGTCGTTCTTCCTGAGGGACCATTTCAACCGCACCATGTATAACGAATTCAGGTAAATTTAGTGTTCCTTATATATACAACTAGCTGTTGCCCGCGACTTCGTCCGCGTGGAATTCGGTTTTATCGCGCACCCCTAATTTACCCCTCGGAAAAGTAGCCTAAGTAACTCCTTGTTACATCAGCTATCTGCCAGTGAAAGTCCCGTCAAAATCGGTCCAGCCATTTCAGTGATTAGCCGCAACAAACAGACAGACACAAAAATTGTAAAATAATGTTGTTCTGGTATATGTACCGTGTATACATCCATATGCACTTAGTAAAAAGTGGTTATTTTAATATTAAAAACAGACACTCCAATTTTATTTATTTGTATAGATTGAAAATTAAATGAAATTAAAATTTGAATTTGAAATTATTTATAAATAATAAATAAAATTATTATATATTTCAGATCGCTAGCTAACGAGGACGCTAACGCTGGCTTCCGTTACGGTCTCGAGTGCTTGTTCCGCTTCTACTCTTACGGACTGGAGAGGAAGTTCAGACCGGAACTGTACCAGCACTTCCAGCAGGAAACGCTCGCGGACTACGAGAATGGTTGGTACACAGATGATTGCTCGATACTTTTATAAGAAATAAAAGAAAGAAAGAAGACAATTCGTCAATTGATAAGTGAACGAGAATCTACATTACACACACCACATTTAGGTATATTTCGTTAAACGAAAGAGAACTATGTGACGTAGAGAGCATAAAATTCAATAGCAGTAGAACTCTCGCCAAGTTCGGGGAAGTACTGCCACCATGCCCATATCTGTCGCCAAGCAGTAACGCGTTCGCGTTACTGTGTTCCGGTTTGAAAGGTGTGGTTGACGGTGAAATTACAGGCACATGAGACATTCCACCTGCATAGTTACGGGCGCATACGATGCGAATTGCCTGAAAATATACAAAAACAAATCATAATTAAATATTAGCTAGGAAGAAACTAGTGTCCTAGCTCACCTAGCTCACTGGCGAGGAGTGCAACGCTGGTATTCTGCTAGGGCCTTGTCGAGGCGTTGACATACAAATAGCATCATATGAAATGAAATGAAATTTATTTTATTTAGTAGTCAGCTTAGTCTAGGGTTATACAATATATTATTATACTTAACTAGAATAGATAGGTACCTAAGTATTATTAAAAGAAATATAAAGTAATAAGTAAGTAATCATGACACATAAACTTAGGTACCTATTTAAAGGATGGGTCGATTTGTCAAATATGCGTGAGTGCAGACTTTATAACTACTTAATAATTCTTTCACCTGTAAATGAGCCCTAGACCTCACACTAGGTTTGCCTGTGTCGTGAGGTCTAAAAAATATGCGCCCGTACCTCTGAGACGTGAAGGTGGAACGTCTCGTGTGCGTGTAATTTCACCGGCAACCAGACCAATCAAACCGGAAGACAGTAACGCGAATGCACAACGCCAGTACTAATGTAGTGTTTGTCACTCTCTCAAGCAGGTCAACTGTACGGATTGGAGAAGTTCTGGGCGTTCCTGAAGTACTACAAGCACGCGGGCGCGCTCCAGGTCGAGTCCGCGCTGCAACACCATCTCAACAAGTTCAAGAGCATCGAGGACTTCCGCGTGCTCGAGGTGAGAGCACACAAATGGTCCTTCTAGCCGGATTACCTCCCATATCAAACTCCAAATTGGTCCTTTGAGCCGGATTACCTCCCATATCAAACTCCAAAGTGGTCCTTTGAGCTGGATTACCTCCCATATCAAACTCCTAATTGGTCCTTTGAGCCGGATTACCTCCCATATCAAACTCCAAATTGGTCCTTTGAGCTGGATTACCTCCCATATCAAACTCCAAATTGGTCCTTTGAGCTGGATTACCTCCCATATCAAACTCCTAATTGGTCCTTTGAGCCGGATTACCTCCCATATCAAACTCCAAATTGGTCCTTTGAGCTGGATTACCTCCCATATCAAACTCCAAATTGGTCCTTCGAGCCCATATCAAACTCGCGATTGGTCCTTCGAGCCGGATTACGCCCCATATCGAATTTGAAATAGGTTTCGTTGGTCCTTCGAGCCGGATTACCCCGAAATCAGTTACCTCCCATATCAAAGTCAAAGTCAAAAACTTTATTTCCATAGAATTAATAAAGAAATTGCTTGGAAACGTCAATAATCAATACATAATGTCAGGCGTACTTATCGATAAGTTTGACGCGTGTACAAACCCTATCCGACCCTCCTAGGTGTATATATGTATGTATGTGTGTATGTTTGTGTGTTTGTGTGTCACAGCCTCAGCTGAACGAGCTGCTGGCGTCGCAGGGCGCGGGCGCGCCGGGCCGCGGGCCGCACGCGCGCCCCTACCAGCGTCACCGGTCCGTCTCCGAGAGCGACCGCACTCAGCGCGCGCACAACAACAAGTACCGGTATACCCACCCTACCACCCTACTGTACTGTACTGTACACTGCAATACTGTACTGTACTATACTATACCAACCATACTGTACAATAACGTACTTATACTATTCAATAATGTACCAGCTATACGGTACACTGCAATACTGTACTGTACAGTACTATACTATTCAATAATGTACCAGCCATACGGTCCACTACAATACTGTACTGTAAAATAATGTACTGTGCATTACTATCTATACAGTAATGTACTATTCAGTGATGTACTATACAGTACTATACCAACCAAACTGTACACTGCTTCTTCTATTCGAGTCACTGGCTCTCTCGAGCCAGTGTGGTGAAAGGATTTTAAGTGCGCCTCATAGAGGCTCCTTTCGTGCACTCGACACGTGTCTTCAAATTTTTAGTTCTAGGACATGTCGGTTTCCTCACGATGTTTTCCTTCACCGTTTTGAGAACGTGCCCACATACGTCTATCAAGCGAAAAACTCAAAGGTGCACGTCGGGATTTGAATCTGCCCTGCAATACTATACTATACAGTAGTATACCATACAATAATGTACTATACAGTACAGTTCAGTACAATACATAAGAGCAGTAGAACTCACGCCGAGTTCGTCCGGGGTAGTACTGCCACCATGCCCATTTCTGCCGCCAAGCGGTGACGCGTTCGCGTTACTGTGTTCCGGTTTGAAAGGTGTGGTTGCCGGTGAAATTACAGACACATGAGATGGCGCTGTGTGAAATGTCCACCGATATTAATCTGTTTCCTCCTGTAGGGCGCCGGCGGCGGTATCTAGCAGCAACAGCAACAACAACAGCAACAATAGCAACAGCAATAGCAACAGCAACAGAACCCGCGCGGGCTCGTGCGGGTCACAGAGCGTCGTCGCGAACGCAGCGCCACGTGGTAAGGCGGAATTTACTGACCTCAATCCGAAGTATGCCGGTTCAAATCCAGCGACTATTTTATTATTTGCTTAAATACAGCGATGAGATTTTCCGTTGACAATCCGGGGAGGGGGATAGGGATTTGCTTTTTTTTACGTGGGTACGAGCTGATGGTCCACCTGTTAAGTGGTAACCAGCGAGTGTGGTGGTTTAGTTGTACTGACCCCGAATTTCGTCTGGAGATTGCCGGTTCAAATCCCGACGTGCACCTATGAGTTTTTCGATTGGAAGATTTATGTGCGCAATACCACGTTCTCAAAACGGTGAAGGAAAACATCGTGAGGAAACCGACATGTCCTAGAACTGAAAATTCGAAGACATGTGTCGAGTGCACGAAAGGCGCCTCTTTGAGGCGCACTTCAAATTCTTTCGCGACATCGGTTCGAGAGAACCAGTGACTCAAAATAATGTTACAAAAAAATAAATGCGCAATGGTCAGTCTTAACGCTTAAAGCGATTTCTTCCAGACAACCTCTATATATGTTATGTAGATAAATCATTACAGTGTACTAATGATTATATTATCCACAGCGAACAATAAGAAATCGAAAGCAGATGTCGCACCATCCGATTCGAAGCCGTCGGTTTCAGCCAAAACACAATAAGACGATATTGATGTGAAGTGAAGTGAAGTGAAGTGTAGTGACTTACAGACGTGTAGAATAATGCATTTTTATATAATATAAATTATATTGACTGTTTGCGACGGGATGCCGTGTCGCCAACTACGCTATATACCCACGGAGACTAGGTAACCAAACAATATATTATAATAGCTGTTGCCCGCGAGTTCGTCCGCGTGGAATACGGTTTTATCACGCACCCCTATTTTATCCCTCGGTAAAGTAGCCTAAGTTACTCCTTGTTACATCAGCTATCTGCCAGTGAAAGTCCCGTCAAAATCGGTCCAGCCGTTTCAGAGATTAGCCGGAACAAACAGACAGACAGATAGACAGACAAAAATTGAAAAAAATGTTGTTTTGGTATATGTACCGTGTATACATCCATATGCACTTAGTAAAAAGCGGTTATTTGAATATTACAAACAGACACTCCAATTTTATTTATTTGTATAGATATAAAATATAATGTAATATCCGTTTGTTTCAGCTTATACGCATCGACAATAAGCATGGCTGCGGGCGGAGTCCGACATTATATATACATTTATTGACATTATATTGACTTAGTGTAAGTGATGTTGTGACCGGTTTATGTGACTGCCAAACTAAACTAAATTTCTCTACGGCTGACTAAATTTAGTTTCGGGTCTACCTTGAGATCTAGATCCTCTAGGCATTAAACGTTTTACCAACACACACAAGATGTCTTAAGATACTGTCTCAAGTGACCGCTGTCTCTTGATAACTTTGTACAATAGAGAGATACGGGGACTTATGTGTGAATAGTCCATAGATCAGGCAAAGTTATGAAGTAAAGTTTGTTAAAACGACCCTTATCTAACTATAAGGCATTGATTTGATTGGAGATATCAATTTAACTTTTAAATTTAGCCGTGTCAAAATGTTTTTAGTTTAGTTTGGTGTCAAGTGAGTCGGTTGGATTTCTCTGATTTCAATGTTTATTTGTTTGGGTAAAGTAGTTTCGCCAAATTTGATTCTTGGTTTTTTTTCGACATTTTTGTAATTAATTACCTATGTCGAAATATTAATGATTTTTTTGATACCATGTGTTATGCAATTGCTCGGATGGTATGATTTTATTTGTGCGTCGTTAGCGTCGTAATTTAGCGAAAACTCGTTATTTTCAAAATTGTTTACTAACGATATTTGATTTTTCAAAATTTGTCTTGAAATTCTTCTAATAAAATATCTTTTGTAAATATATTTTCGGAAACTCCAAAATGTAAATTGTGTCTAAGTTAATGTTTAAGTAAATGAGACTTAAAATTTTTATGTGAATCTGTTGAAACTACTATACCTGTACATATTGCGTGTAGTTAAGTAACGGGGATTATTTTGTTTTCTTTTTAGTATAATAATGGTTGCTTTTTCATTTAGTAAATAATTGAGGTCGCAAGTTGGTGGGGTGCTACCACTCAACGTACGGATCTCTAGTTTGTCGTGTACAGATAGTATAAAGGGGATTAAACTGTTTTTTTTTGTAATCATTGCGTATTCGTTATTTAAAAAATAAATAACAATATAAACATCTCTTAAATCTCAATGCAACATTTGCAATAAATTATTAACACAAATTTCATTAGCCATTAAAAAAAAAAAAATGTTCATCCGAAATTCGATATAATGACATAAATGTCATGTCACATTTCTGTCAGAATTGTTCAGAAACCTTTTATTCAATGATTGTATATATACGTGTTAAATAAATAACTTGTTTGGCCATCAACTGCAATGAATTTAACTTATTCTCGTTTATCTTCTGCAAACTGTGGTGCACGGTTATTCTCAACTAGCGAGAGTGTTTTTCACGTGAGATTAATCGCCGTTCTGTCATGTAAATTTATGTGTTTGTTGTTTCTGTACATATTACACCATTGTAGCATGGTTCCTCCATAACATTTTTTTCACTACCTCTTTGGAAACTAGTTGAGGAAGTAAACGAATGAAATTGTAAGTTGATGGTAGAAATAGGGTAAGTCTCATAAGACTGTATCAAAATTTTCAAAATGATTTGTATAATACGCGTGGTTACGTAGTGAAATGTATTTTTAGGCACTACAGCAGACTTCAAAAGATAGCGGATATATATATATATTTGTAAATAATTTGACAGATGACAACTGAATTGGTGACTTTGACGTTGACATTGTGTAAAATGTTCGCTCCTTAACTTCAAATGTCAGTTTATTTACTAAAAAGTCATTTTAAATTTGAGTTTTTTTTTTTCTAATTTGTATTGATATGTTTTTCCTTTTAAGTGTAGCACTAGTTAATAATATCAAGCTATTTAATTAATAAGTTATCTTGCGCCGTTTGTGTATAGCCGGGTCATGAAATTAGAAATTGGATTTCTACGACATTATCTGGTGGATTGACGCTTGCAATGTCAAAGTCTATTTGACGTCGGCTAGTCGACGGTTGGTTCGCGCGACGCGTATGCTCTTAAAACTGTGTGAACGAATCGTTGACCCTTAACTGTCATACGTCAAATCCGCTTTGACATTTGCGTGACAGTGCTGTCAAACTTTTAAGGTGATCTGTCGAATTTCTTTTCAGGTCTGCTTATTAATACTGCCACATAATTTTAATACAAACAAATGCACACTCTAATTCATTATGTATATATGTATCTGCGTGAATGCAAAGTATATACGAACATAATATTATATAAATGTAGAGACAGATGTAACGTTTCAATGTTGAAATTTATAAAATTCCATATACTTCCAAAGCCTTAATATAATCGGGAAGATGGAATTAGTTCAATCGATTTTACTGTGTAGTTAAAAACTGGGAATAATTTGTTTAACTAAAGTTTTTCTCTTGTTTTTACTATGATAGTCTGTTTAGGAAAAAAAAACTGTTCAGTTAAATTCACCGTTTACCATTTAAAACTTTATATCTGATATTAAATTTGTACCTTACTTGTTTGACCTGAAGTGAGGTGAATGTCACTTTTAAAATTTCTCAAAATATGTAACGTTTGACATAATTATATGTAACATTGATTTAACCTTGCTCAAAATGTTAAACCTTTCATTTGTATGTGTGTGTGTTATATGATTTGGCGTTTAGCTACTTATCTGGACCGAAATATTTAAAAGTCGTTATTAATTGATGGAAAATGTTAAGTCAAGCTTCAGAAACATTTATATGTTATGGATAAATTAACATTTTGCTTGTAACATTAAGGTTCAAGGTTCAAATTACTAGAATTAGTGGTTAACCAATTCTGTAGTTAGTTTATCATGCAAAACCGGTAATCTTTATAAATATAATGATTTAAACATATATAAACATCCACAGGAAATTTGATGTGGCTACACCTCTTATTTGGAATTTAACAAATAAAATCATATACAATTTAATTGGTTAATTTATTGTGTTATATCTTATGATATAATTTAGATTTGGTTCAGATAACTAACACGAAACGCGTGACTTTCGTTCAATTATTTAGGTTAATTATAAAAAAAAACTGTTAAATGCACTAATTTTGATTTATCTGTAAAAGGACGCTGCGACGGAAGATGTGAAATTCAATATTTTATTGTTTTTAGTTTTAAGTGTGCTTTTTTTTGCGTGGATATTTTGGATTGTGGTGATTATAGAAATATTCATTAATAACTGAATGAGAACAAAACCATTTATATTATTGATTTATAATATAAATAAAAAAATAATAATGTCATAATTTTCATATGCCATAAAATCTCATGTGATTGGGGATGTTTCTCCTTCCCTAATGTGCTACTGATGTAGAATAAAAAAAAAATTATACCCATTTTATAATCACCACAGCTAATTTATATCTAAACGTAATTCTTAACTGTTAGGAATAAATAAAATAAATAAATAAATTTAAAAAATATACGTCTCGCTCTAGATCGCTTCGTTTTTGTACACTTAAAAATAGTTCCTATGTTATTATATATAAACAAATTTAAGTGTTGATTGTAAAGGTGACACGGGAATAATGTTAGTAAATAATTATAATATTAGATAGAAAATTAATAAAGTCATAAATAATAAAATAAATACAATATTCTGATTAAAAATAGATAAAAAAAAATGTACACTTTTCGAGCACTTGGTGAATACTTTTGATAAGCACTATTATTTTGCTGGTAAATCTAAATTTCTGTGTCACAGTCGAGATCCGGTTAACCCTTTGCGTTTCGTTGCGGGTAACTGCCAATTGAATAGAATAGTTTTTTTTTTATTTGACACGCAAATACATAAACAGTGAAAATAAAATGAGTTTTGTTCATGGCGTGGTCAAATGGGTCTCCGCCTCAGCAAGATGCCGCTCCCTAACACGATAGATATGACCCGTCATGCCGGTAGCGGCGCTGGTTTTCAGGCGGAACCTTGCATGACGTCACGATACCTTATTACAATAACAGATATTTAAAAAAAAGTCGATGAACGTGACATAGTTCAAAAAAGTGATATATCAAAAAAAATTGATATAAAGAAATGGCTATAATTCTCTTTGTAAGACGCTTCTAAGTTCTATTTTGACGATTTTTTTTGACTAGTATTAGTCGTGTCTCTGGCCCTCTCGAACCAGTGCGGTGAAAGGATAAAGTGCACCTCAAAGAGGCTCCTTTCTCCTATTTTATTTGAATTAAAAAGCTGAGGCGTGAGCGGGACGTCTCATGAATTTGGCGTCAATGTTCGCAACGAAACACAAATGGCGTTCATTAGCTCTTTTTGTTCATCTCCCGTCCCAAGTGACGTGTAGATGATATATGTAAATGAAAAGTTAATAGTGAGACGATTTAGAGGTTTTTGTTTTGGAGAAGCGATCGATGGCTTTCAGTGTGACGTCACACTTTTAAGGACCACTTTTGAACCCTTAAATCCTTTTGGCTTAAAAAAATAAATTCAGTCAAACTGAATTTACCTAGCTTTCATTGATTTTATTATTAAAACAGTATCTAAATTAAATAAATAAAATCACAGTTTTGCAAAAATAAATATTTGGCTTAAAATAAATTTTTGTCTTGAAAGTAATCTCAAAAGTGTGACGTCAAACGTTGACGTCTAACGAGGTTATATTGTTAAGTTTTTTTAAGGTCCGATTACAAAAAAAGAGTTTATGCAATTATTTTTCCTTTTCTATTCTTAAGTACGCCAAAGCAGAAGACGTGTGCTAAACGATAGGTCTTACCGCATACAAAATAATAAATGAAAAATAAAATATACAAAAAAAAATAATGGTTTTGCTATAAATTAAGCGAAGTAAATTTAAGGTGTTTTTTTTTTAGCTATCGGTAACCAGTGCGTAGGTTTGTTATAACTTTTAAGTGTCCGATAATTTTGGAAAAAAAAATTACAAAAAAATTGGTTGTTGTATAATAAAACTCGTAGTATATAGTCATACGATAGAATGTAAACGATGAGGGAAAAAAAATGTTTTTTTTTTTAAGTATGCTTGCTAGCGTTCGCGGCTGGATTGAAAATGATGTATTTTTTCAACGGATTACCACATGGGTTGATTTTAATCGAATTATTATGTAGTGGTTGGCCGCTGCGTTCGCCCCTGTGGCTGTAAGTAAACATTATTATAACTATACATATTATATTGATAAATAAATTAATAATAAAATGTGTGTTTTTATTATTTAACTAGCTACTTCGCGTGGAACTCGGTTTTATCACGCACCCCCTATTTTACCCCGAATAGTAGCCTAAGTTACTCCTTGTTACATCAGCTATCTGCCAGTGAAAGTCCCGTCAAAATCGGTCCAGCCATTTCAGAGATTAGCCGGAACAAACCGACAGACAAAAATTGTAAAAAATGTTGTTTTGGTATATGTACCGTGTATACATCCATATGCACTTAGTAAAAAGGCGTTATTTTAATATTACAAACAGACATTCCAATTTTATTTGTATAGATTTCCCGAAATGCTCTCGACATAATGAGGGTTCTCTAGTTTTCCCACATGTAGGGTTAGGTGGGGTCTGAAAAGGCGAAATTTTAGCAAGTCCATAGTTTTAATTAGGTGTGGTCATAGAATAGAAAAAGACAATTCTTCTGATATTGGGATGGGGAGGGTTTTAACACAAAATATAAATAAATAAAACAATTATTTGTAAAACGTATAAAATTTTATATCTGAACAAATCTAGTCATTAATGTTACAAGGCATATTTAATAGAATATAAGTCATTAATATGGCGACATTGAAAACCGTAACAATAATATAATTCCGTCAGATTTAAATATATTATTGTTAAGGTAACACTTTATGGCGGACAGTACAAGAACCTGTGGTCTGAAGTTATTACAAGATAGCTTTTAGTACTAGTAAAATTACTAAATCAAATTATGTGCAATTGGAAGAAATACGTCGTGTGACAGACAGACGGCGAGTTTTTGATATATTATTTACATATTACGCTAAGTTTTGTCCGCACGAGTCATATTTACACAGAACATAGAAATGAAAATATAAACTAGCTGCGCCCCGCGGTGAATAAGTAATCCCACGGGAACACTGCACTTTTCCCGGATCAAAGTAGCCTATGTGTTAATCCAGGATATAAGCTATCTTGATACCAAATTACATCCAAATCCATTCAGCCGTTTGAGCGTGAAAGAGTAACAAACATACGTACAAACTTTCACGTTTATAATAGTAGGATGTACAATAAACTATTTCCTCCATTTTGCTTGTGGCTTAACGCGGTTTACTGGGTTCTGCTAGCATTAAATAAAAAATCTGATATAAACCATCTAAGCTTGGAAGCCTTAGGTTTAGTTCTAACTGAAAGATAACGCATGAAACATCGTATCTAGGGGAATATTTTACGGCAGTTTCCCAAAGCATCGAGCTTATAGCCCACTGGGCACTGATTGGGCACGTCTATAATGTTCCTAACAGGGTAGGCAGGCTCTTCTACTACGTTCACTCCACCGGCGAAAGACCTGCAAAACGTAAAATAATGTTTATTTGTAAAGCAGAGTTTTGCCAAAAACTGTTAATACTTTCATGTTAAGTGGACGCATAATTTTCTTTATTACTAAATTACGCCCGTTCGTATCCGGGGCGGGTCGCTAGTTGATAATAAATGAATATTGGTGGACATTGTCACACAGCGCCATCTAGCCCCAAAGTAGCTAAGCATAGCTTGTATCATGGGGTCCAGACAACTGATATACATACATATATACTTATTTGTAAATACACACATATAATACTAGTATATATTGACAAATACATACATATAGACAGGCCTCGCAGCTCAGTTGGTAGTAATTTTGCCTTCGCGCGGTCGTGGGTTCGGTTCCCACCCGGGAAAAACATTTGTGTGATGAATTTGTTATGTTTGTTCTGTGTCTGGGTGTTAATATGTATTATAATATGTATTTACAAAAAATACTATAATTATATGTATTCTATCACTTGTCTGGTTCCCATATTACAAGCTATGCTTAGTTTGGGGCTAGATGGCGCTGTGTGAATTGTCCACCAATATTATTATTGACACCCACAGAACAAACGTCTATATTCCTCACAAACGTTTGTCCTGGTTGGGAATCGCACCCACGACATCTCAAAAGGCAGAGTTACTACCAACTGAGCTGCGAGGCAGTCTGGATTCGTAGAATTACCTCCAAACATCGCGACAGGCTCCGTTAACATACTCTTGTCCTGGTGGACAGTTCGGTGGTACTGTCACCACGTTTTGTACACCGACAGTGCGCGTCGGTACAGCAACATGTCTCCACACGTCGCGACACGCACCGTTAAGCCACTGCTGAGGCCATGCGCAGTTAGCAGGAGCGGTCACCGTGTTCTTAAAGTCCAGTTTCAAGTTTCTGTAACATTATTTAATAATAATCCAACTAATTAAAAATAGGTAAGTATTGTATCAGTTGTCTGAGGAGCGTGGTGGTCTAGTGGTACTGACTCCGAGTGTCAATCCGGAGGTCGCCGGTTCAAATCCCGACGTGCACCTATGAGTTTTTCGATTGAAAGATTTATGTGCGCAATACCACGTTCTCAAAACGGTGAAGGAAAACATTGTGAGGAAACCGGCATGTCGTAGAACTGAGAGTTCGAAGACATGTGTCAAGTGCACGAAAGGAGCCTCTTTGAGGCGCACTTACAATCCTTTCACAACACCGGTTCGAGAGAACCAGTGACTCGAATAGAGAGAATCTGTTGTCTGGTTCCCATGACACAAGCTACGATTAGACATATGGTAGACATTGTCACACAGCGCCATCTAGCCCCAAAGTAAGCTAAGCATAGCTTGTATCATGAGAACCAGACAACTGATATACATACTTATATACTTTCCTTTTGTAAATACATACATATAATACATATAAACACCCAGACACAGAACAAACATCAATGTTACAAATGTCATATAAATGTTTGTCCTGAGTGGGGATCGAACCCACGACCTACAGCGAAGAAGGTAGGGTTACTAACCAACTGAGCTATGAGGCCAGTCAATATAATTAGTAATATATAATTAGTAGAATTTATAAATCTTAAGTGCATGGATATGTTTCCTTACAAAGATGTTATTAAATACGCAATTGATATCCATATCTGCGTGTCTGGAATGTTCGTTTCATTACATGTGTAAACAAACATACGCTTACATTATTTACATTATCGGGCAGTACCTCGTCGTGGTAAGATTTCTTCACGAGCATGATCGTGAATCAATGAAGCCCTCCTTTAGGGGTTTCTTGTCTGTTCTGGAGGGTCGGATAGGGTTTGAACAGGCGTCAAACTTAGCGACAAGTACGCTTGACCTTATGTATTGAATATTATTGACGTTTCCAAGACATTTCTTTACGAATTATATTCTATTAATCTATTCTAATCTATTCTACTCATAAATATTCTTTGTTTTTGACGTCAGAAAATTATTGATAATGAGGAAAATACTTTGATTAAATATAATAAATCTTAGAAAAATCAAATGCTCGAACGTTTTTGCACAAAATGGCAATTTCATAAAAAATTACATAATTTACATTTTTCCATAAGGTTACAATTATATATTATTGAGCACAATTGAGTCACATAATCTCTTACGATAAAATTTCACGGATTCCCTGAACTTAACTTGAACAATTATACTAAAAAATATTAATATACAATATTGGACATTGTCACACAGCGCCATCTAGCCCCAATGTAAGCTAAGCATAGCTTGTATCATGGAAACCAGACAACTGATATACATACTTATATACTTTTTGTAAGTACATACATATAATACACATCAACACCCAGACACAAAACAAACATCAATGTTTGTCAAAATGTTTGTCCTGGGTGGGAATCGAACCCACGACCTACAGAGAAGGCAGGGTTACTACCAACTGAGTCATAACTCAGTCAGAAAAACGATTACTTACTGTAAAAAAATTGCAACAGCTTTGAACCAGACGTCGCGACAGGCACCATTCACCCACTCCTGCCCCCCGACGCAATTCGGCGGCACCGTTATGACATTCTTGGGATCCAAACCCGCGCTAGGCATACCCACAGCCACATTACCAACAAGGCACAGCAGCACCAAAGCGATCATACTTGTAGTCAACAACAATTGACCGATGAAAGGAGTTATTGATCGATTTGTGATTGTTTATACGTTTTCAGACCAGTTTAAAGCCGATATCTCGATGACGCGAGATAACGTTATCTTATCTTATAGGGCGATTTATACTGATCCAGTATCAATGGTAGCTTACGAACACTATCCTAAGTATGTTTAATTTTATACTAGTTATTGTCCGCGTGGAATTCGGTTTTATCACGCACCCCTATTTTACCCCGCGGAAAAGTAGCCTAAGTTACTTCTTGTTACATCAGCTATCTGCCAGTGAAAGTCCCGTCAAAATCGGTCTAGCCGTTTCAGAGATTAGCCGGAACAAACAGACAGACAGTCAAAAATTGTAAAAAATGTTGTTTTGGTATATACCTCTATACCGTGTATACATCCATATGCACTTAGTAAAAAGCGGTTATTTTAATATTACAAACAGACTCTTCAATTTTATTTATTTGTATAGATCATTAACTTTTAATATGAGAAAAAAACATGTTTACTAACTTTTAAATCAAATATATTTTTTTTCATGCAATTATTAACTTTTAATCAAGGAAATGTTTTCAATTGTTGTAAATATTATGTGTCTTTTAATTGTGTAAATATGGATCCTGTTATCCGAAATAAAATATTTTGAATTTAAATTTGCTTAACTTAAACTTTAAATACAACACAGTTAATGTCCGGCGGAGGGCATAGGTCATGCCATCTTACAGATTTTCCTAGTTTGGGTACCTATGTTATCCCCACGTTTTTGATAAAATAAGTGACAACTCTGTATAAAATGTATGTAATAAGTGACGTTTGTAGTAAATAAACATTATATATTATTACTTATCTAGTATCCAGCACTAGACACTGGTTCGCTACAAATGCGCCCTAAAAGTGCAGAAGCTTTGTTATCTCGTGAAATACTTGTTACATTATTATCATTTATATCATAGTAATTACGATAAAACAATTATATCCGAATAAATCATTTCGCTTATATGTTTAATCAAATATTATTTACATTTTCCTGCTAGTTGCAAATATGTAGGTATCACTCGTAGTTAGAATCTAGTTTTGTTATTGGCAGAGGTTACCGCCTGATCAGGTGGGCCATATTGCTGGCTCCGTAACTTAAATAAAAAGAAATTAACAAAAATCTATTAATTTGACTGGCCTCACAGCTCAGTTGGTACTAACCCTATCTTCTGCACTGGTCGTGGGTTCCATTCCCACCCAGGACAAACATTTGTGTGACGAATATGGATGTTCTGTGTCTGGGTGTTAATATGTATTCACAAAAAATGTATATAAGTACGTGTATCAGTTATCTGGTTCCCATATATGTATGTATTTCCCTGAAACTTTCCTCTTCCTTCCGGACCGCCTTACGGGATGCACAATGTCGACGCCGGGCGCTTGTGGCTTTAACTTTATGGCGCGCTACAAGTCGTAATTTTAGTCAAAAATAAAAAAAGTTTTAAGTAGATTTGAACACGTTCTACAAGTTTGATTTGACACATTTTTTCTATATCTTTCACGAGAAAAAAGAAACTAGCAAAAAACAAAATTCACTCCCCAAATTTATGGTTTTTTCGATCGATATATCGATAACGATGAAAGATAGGTGAAAAATGTATAGGACTTTAATTGTAGATCGTAAAAAAAGCAACAAAAAAGTATTATATCAAAAATTTCGTATCTCAACGGAGAGCAGTTATTATAAAAAAAATTGAATTTAACCCTTTTTTCAAGATGGTGGAAACATGCACAAGGAAACTGGTCGACAAACTGAATTTAAGCTTTTCTAGACCCATCAGAAACTTAGCCTTCTTGGTTCACATGCATTTCTAACCCGTTTTTTCCGACGTGATGACTGGACTATTTTAAAAGGAATACGTCTGGAATTGTTGTCACATGCTACGACGATGTCATATTTGGCCCAGCTCGCTCTACCTTCGACTCTTTGGCCGATGATCCCATATTTGGCCATAAGTACGCAAAAAAAACATAAAAGCTTGTCAAATTACCAAAATATAACTTTAACTTGTGTCAAACTGAAAATTTATGAATTTAACCTGTATTTTAGATCTATTGTATAAAATAATGCTAGCCGAGCGGTGTGGACAGAAAATTTAATTATGTATTCAAATAATCGTTGTGCAAATGGCGCTATACACAATACTGTTCGGCCTTTGCATTTTTATGATTGCGTTGGTAATGGCTATTATCAAAAATATGTTTTTTCACTGGAAGGAAGAGCACAAAATCGAAAGGATGACCATAGCAACTGTCGAAAGACCTGGTAACTTATTTTCCTTTACTACTTTTATTCCTTTTATACCTGAACTAGTTAATATATAATGATCGACTCGATACTATTCGAACAATGGTTGCAGGTAAGTGCGATTAACTAGCGCCTACTTACTATAGACAAACACGTTTTAATGTGATTTGCTAGTACAATTTGAGAAGGCGTTGGCGTGAACATTATTATAAAATTTGATTGAGAGCGTGGTCTAGTGGTACTGACCCCGTCAGTCCGGAGGTCAACGGTTCGAATCCCGACGTGCACCTATGAGTTTTTCCGTTGAAAGATTTATGTGCGCAATATCACGTTCTCAAAAAGGTGAAAGAAAACATCGTGAGGAAACCGACATATCTTAAAACTAACAATTCGAAGACATGTGTCGAGTGCACGAAAGGAGCCTCTTTGAGGCGCACTTAAAATCCTTTCACACCGGTCGGAGAGAACCAGTGACTCAAATAGAAGATATAATCTGATTGCAGCGGTCAGCGTGCTGATATGCATGGACAAATGTGTGGTGAGAAGGCGCACATATGCAGAGAATATGCATATTTATGACGTCATCAGTAAGAGCGACATAAGTTTGACGAAGAGAAACTATGAGGCTTTGTTAGAATAAATGGATATGGTTGTTAATACTTCGTTTTTTATTATTCCATCATAAATAAATTTATTATAATCGATAGTATTTTAATACAAAATATCAAATTAAAAACACAAATATTGGTGGACATAGTCACACAGCGCCATCTAGCCCCAAATTTAAGCATAGCTTGTATCATGGGAACCAGACAACTGATATACTTTTTTGTAAATACATATTAACTTCCAAACAGAACATGTTCGTCACACAAATTACCTGGTTGGGAATCGAACCCATGACCTACAGCGCACAAGGCAGGGTTACCAACTGTGAGGCCAGTCAGGAATGTTTTATTTAATTAGTACTGGAGTTTCTCCTCTCGTTCCTGAAACATTTGACGCCGTATACGCTGTTTATCTTGACTATGTCGATATCCGAGAGTAGTCTGGTGTTCTGTCCGAGCGACCTCATCACAGAGCCGTCTGGATCCTGAAATTTATTTATTTTTTAATTAAAATGTATTTATTTAAATAAATAACATACAAAAATGGAGATAAGGTTTCAATGTGGTAAGGTTCAAAAATTGACTGGCCTCATAGCTCAGTTGGTAGTAACTCTCTACATCTCCGCTGTAGGTCGGGGTTTGATCCCCACTCAGGACAAACATTTGTGTGACATTTGTAACATTGATGTTTGTTCTGTGTCTGGGTTGTAATATGTATTATATGTATTTACAAAAGAAAAGTATATAAGTATGTATATCAGTTGTCTGGTTCCCATGATACAAGCTGTGCTTAGCTTACTTTGGGGCTAGATGGCGCTGTGTGACAATGTCCACCAATATTATTATTATTATAATAACATTAACACCCAGACTAATAAACGTCTGTTCTCGCCACGTGTCATGGACTTCTGATTAGATCGATAGAAAATGGTCTAATTTCTGACTACATAGATTGAATGTGGTCTTCTTTCTGACTATATCGATAATGGTCTTATTTCTGACTATATAGATTGAATAATAATAATAATAATAAATATTGGTCGACATTTCACACAGCGCCATCTAGCCCCAAAGTAAGCTAAGCATAGCTTGTATCATGGGAACCAGATAACTGATATACATACTTATATACTTTTTTTTGTAAATACATACATATACATATTAACATAGACACAAAACAAACATCAATGTTACAAATGTCACATAAATGTTTGTCCTGGATGGGAATCGAACCCACGATCTACAGCGCAGAAGGCAGGGTTACCACCAACTGAGCCGTGAGGCCAGTCAAAAAAGTCTTCTTCCTGACTATATAGACAGTATATGAACACTCGCCATATGTTTGTATGTGGCGACTGTTGATATCCCGGTCGCTGCGAGTTGTCTCCAGTACTGCCACGCGGGGTGCGTGGCGCTAGCGTAGTCGAAGGGTAGGGGGAGGGTCGCGTCAGACGGTATCTTCTCAAAGTGGTGGAGTTTTTCTGTTTAAAGTGTGAATAAGATCAAATAACAATTTATAGAAACCGCTGATACAAGTTTTTTTTATTTCAGTTAAATTTAGCGATTATTATCATCAGTGATTTAATATATTGGTTTTATTGTTTTCAATAATATTATTATGAAATTAGAATAATTAATCAACCCTTCAAGTAAAAATTAGCTGAACATATCAGCTTCAATTATTAAAAAACACAAAGGCATCAGTTATATAAAATAAAAAAAAAATTAGATTACATTAAAATTGAAGCGTTTATAACTAACCTAGAACTAACTAGATAAAGTAATTTACCTGGTCGCACATGTCTCAGATGTACCCTGATGTAATTGTCCCTGTCGTGTCGCGCCGCCTCGAAGTAGAATCCGAGCATCGCCATCACCATCATGGCTGTGTGCTGGCGGTGTTGCTTACCACGGTACAACTCTACGCTGCCGAATCTCTGAAAATCAAACATAAAGCTCCAGTTATTTAAAGAAAATAGCTGACACTACACACAGCGCCATCTAGCTCCAAATTAGCCACAACTTTTACTACTGGAACCAGACAACGCAGAATGTCTTATAAATTTTCACCAGTCTTATGAGGATCAAAATAACGCTAAGTTATTAAAAAATGGCTGACATTTCAAACAGCGCCATCTAGCCCTAAACTAGCCACAACTTTTACTATTGGAACTAGACAACGCAGAAGTTCTTTTAAATGTACACTAGTCTATCTAAATGTCACATAAGTAAATCTTGTTTTATTTTGTGATTAAGCCTATAGACTATAATGTAAAAGGAATCATTAAAATATTGAATAAAAAAATACATAACAGAAACTCGGAAAGAACAGGACAAACATCCATGTTCGTTATTTTGTCTTGGTTGGGAATCGAACCCGCAACTTAGCGCACAGAAGGCAGGGTCACTACCAACCGATCTGTGAGGAAAGTCGATAGATATTCTGCGACTAAATGTGGACTATACTGTTCGAGAAATAATTAAAAATATATAATAAAAACACATAACAGAAACGCAGAAAGAACAGCACAAAAACCCATGATTGTTACGTTTTGTCATGGGTGGGAATCGAACCCTCAACCTAGAGCGCAGAAGGCAGGTTTACTACCTACTGAGTTGTGAGAAAAGTCGATAGAAATTCCGCAACGCACCAAAGTATGCTGTTATCATTCCTAAATGCATGCTGGAAATAATACTAGTAATAACCCAAGGGGTCACTTTTTACAAACGTTCGGTGTGTGGCTACACCGCGGCTCCCTATGGGGTTGACAGAGGCCCCCGACTACCCTCGACTTAATTGGCAGTTCGATAGAGCTCCATACGCATCAAAATCAAAGTATCTATCGCTAATCACAAATATAAAGATGTCTAACATTATGTATAGACTGTATGGGTGTAAATAAAATAAAAATTAAAACAAAGTAACAACAAAGAAATAATGGCGTGGATTAAAAAATACGCATTAACGTAAATTAAAGGAATTTTCAAAATAAACAAAATAAAAAATGTTTTAAGTAACAATTGCAATCAAAACTGTTTACAAAAAACGAAAAAATAATTGTAAAATTAAATAATGAGTTTTAAATAACAATAAATAACCAGTCGATAAAAAAGGATACAAAATAATAAATAAAATAAGAACCTACATCATTAAAAACGATGAGTTTTAAATAATAATTACAATAAATAACTAGTCAGTCAATAGAAAAAAAACTATAACCAACATTAAAATATAAAAAAAAACCAATCAAGTGGACGTATTTAAAATGACAATTATTTTTGCGTAATAACATTTTTAATTTATAATTCATGAAAAATTATCTAATGGCACCCAATGATTTAACGCTCCTGGGTCCAATAATAAATTCACAAAAACAAAATTAGAATCCGAGGCAACCATTATGGCAAAAGATTATAACGAATTATATAACGTAAAACAAATTTCATAATAACATTAAAAAAACGTAGCTTAAAACATATCTTACTTACCCTAATAGGCTTAAATTCTTTGGTAAAAGTCAGATGGGAAAGGGTATTTAAATAAAACAAAACAACTCGAACAAACTTTATAAACTACACGATTAAATAACTTACAACTATTAGAGATTAACGATTAACGTTGCCACAATATATTAGTAGATAAAAGTAACAAAAACCCACTGATTTCACAGCCGACATCACTCGCCAAAATCAATGACATTTTAGGTTTCTTCCGTCGGACGCCCAAGTTTCTTCGCTAACTGTATCTATCAAAAATAACGCTAAAAATAAAATATAAAAGTGAAGTTCCCGAAAAAGAAAATAATTTACCACAAAGCACTTTACCACTCTTTAGATAACGAGAAATTTAAAAATTACGATAAAATCGTAGTAACTTTGCCTAACTAGGAAGAATGGTAATAAGTTTTACTCACAAAAACGACTTTCAAAAATATAAATAATAAGTTAACGATGAAATCAAGGGCGCCCTCCGAAGACTGGTCCAACAGTCTCCTACTCCGGATGGTCTTCGCAGTTGGTCCGTCTCCTCTTCGCCTCTCGTATCCAAGGATTGTTCATCTTGTCCAAAATCGCGGCCCACCTACGCATCAGCTCAGCCTTCTTATTTTCAATCATCACCAGCAAACTATTCCCATTCTCTTCCAACCAATTCACCGCCATCGAACACTCTTTCAACAAATACGACTTCTCCTTCACACTTATCAACTGACCGTTGATATTGACGCTGTGTTTGACGTTATAAATGTAAGTCTCTAACTGATTCCTGGCCTCCAAACGACGTTTGTTCTCCGTATCTTCGTTCCTGAACGCTTCAGCGTCAGTCAACATCTTCCCGACGTCTTTATCATTCAACCTCTGCTCATTCTTGATGATAAGGCTCTGCGAACTCCCGGTGATCCTGTCTGTTGCAGTCACGCTTAGAATCCCGTCGTAATCAACGTCAAAAGTCACATCAACGACGACTACCCCCCTCGGAGCCGGAGGTATACCGGTCAGATTGAAAGTTCCAAGTAAATTGTTGTCTTTGGTCAAACTCCTTTCACCTTCGAAGATTTCAATGGTCATGCTAGTTTGGTTGTCTTCCAACGTAGTCAGATCTTTGGTCTTCGAGCACGGTATGGCCGTGTTGCGGTCTATCACTTTCAACATCACTCCCCTTGCAGTTTCCACTCCGAGTGATAAAGGAACCACGTCTTTGAGGAGCAAATCTTTTATGTTCTCGTGTCCTTTCCCGCTCAGCACCGCCGCTTGGATCGCTGCGCCGCAAGCGACTGATTCCTCGGGGTTCACTGAAGCTGCTAAGGGCACATTCCCGAAGAAATCTCTCAGAAGTCTCCGCACTCTCGGTATCCTCGTGCTTCCTCCGATCAAGACAACACAATGGATATCCGATTTGTGCATGCGAGCGTCTGAAAGCACTTTCTGTACAGGTATCAGTGTGTCCAGAAACAAATCCGAACACAGTTCTTCGAAAAACTCCCTGCAAATCTTTCCCGAGTAGTCCACACCGTTGAATAAGGACTCCACAGTCACGACGGCTTCCGTAGCTGATGTCAGATTCTTCTTGGCTTTCTCTGCGGCTATCTTCAGGCGTCTTAAAGACCTCGCGTTCCCCGTGATGTCCATGTTGAAACGTTTCCGAAAGTCTTCAGCGAAATAGGCGACCATTCTGTTATCGAAGTCCTCTCCTCCCAAATGAGTGTTCCCCGACGAAGATCTAACTTGAAACACCGAATCTGTGATCGTAATAACTGAAACGTCGAAAGTGCCACCACCGAGATCGTAAATTAAGACGTTATTGTTATTCAGCTTCTTGTCCAGACCGTAAGCCAACGCGGCCGCAGTCGGCTCATTCGTAATCCTCAAGACGTTCAGTCCAGCTATGGTGCCTGCTACCCTGGTAGCTTGGCGCTGGGAATCGTTGAAGTAAGCAGGCACTGTGATAACTGCCTGGTCCACCTTCGTACCCAAATACTCCTCGGCTATCTCCTTCATCCTGAAAATTACCATGCTGCTTATTTGCTCTGGCGCGAATTTCTTTTTCTCACCTTTATAATCAACAGAAATGGATGGCTTACCATTATCGTTGACTACTTGAAACGGCCAGTGACAAAGGTCCATTTGGATACCTAAGTCATCATACCGGCGTCCTACAAGTCTTTTCGCGCCGAAAATCGTGTTACGCGGATTGATAGCAGCTTGGTTGCGCGCCGGCTCGCCGATCAAGCGCTCCGTTTCAGTAAAAGCGACGTACGAAGGCATATTTCTGTTACCGTGGTTGTTCACGATCACTTCCACTTTTCCATTTCTCCAAAACGCCACACAGGAATACGTGGTTCCCAGGTCGATGCCGATAGCCACCATTTTGTTTCAAGTTACTCCGGTACACGATTCGAACGCGCAAACGGTCCCGCCACGGAATTTAAACTGGTTGTTTTTCCCGCGTTCCACAGTATTTATATCCTCGACCAATCGGTGTCGAGAAACTTCCAGATTGATGTCAACATCCAGCCAATCAACGAGCGGGAAACGTAGACATTTCTAGAAATGGGTTGCCATTGTCGTGAATAATAATTTCTATAATTTTATTTTCATTAAGGTCCAGTTTATCATTACATGTTATTCATATGGTCATGCAACACAAAAAACAACTACACAGAAACATTGGCCATTTTTCATTTTTGATGTGAAACATCTATAGCCGCACGTAAAACCGATTTCTGGCGTGGCGACGCGTCGCCACGGCATGCGTTGCATATTACTTTTACAAAATAATATCGATGTTTCACATCTGCCAGGCGTCCCGTAACGGCTCACATTTTTTTAAATTTGTTAGGATTGTCGTCTTATAAAAACTTTGATGATGATTGCAAAATTGACACAATGATAATGACAGAGCAATACTAAAAATTTTATTAAAAATTAAATACACGCGATTTTCTATATATTTGGGAACTATTATATTAATAAAAACCTCGTGAAAGGACCAACAATAGATAGCACAGGTACATTATAGATTTAACATAATACCATAAATACAACACTATTATACTCTAATTATTTTTAGTATTTATTCTAATCTCAATACTTATATGAATTAAATGAAGATAAATCCAGGGCAACTTATTTGTCCAAAATGTCACATATTTTACACATAAATCTTATAATTAATGCAGCTTTCATTGATAACAAGTCCTATGGTACCGATCAATTGTGTTAAACTTTAAGCTTTATCAATAAATTGCGTTTGTTTTTAATTGTCTGATCTACCTACCACTATATCTACAATAATTCAAGAACTGAGAATAACTTAGATGACCAAAGAGTTTGTATTAAATTTGAGACAATTTAGAGTTTTTTCCGAAGCTGGCAACTCTAAAAGTCCTGAAGTACTTTTATTAGGTATTGTTCCGAGTTTCATTCTGTGCAAAAACATGATCACGTGATCGTCTGTCCTTTATGCACTTCCTTCAATCCAGATACTTTTATCTCCCTCGCAGGTTGCATCATGCTTGATTTCGTCATTACGTATAATACTTTTTTTTTTTACTATAAAGTGATAATTAAATCAATACATTCTTCCAATGGACTTGACGACTTTTTGATATTGTAAATAACCCAATTTGAACATAATTAGCAAGCCAGTTTTAATTTGAGAGAGGGATTTGTATAGTTTCCAAAACGACTAAAATGGAAGAAAGAAGAAAAAATGGAACAGGACATTCAGTTTTTTATTGTAATGTATTGTCAGTGACTGAACGAGCAGAAGGCCCACCAGTTGAACGATTTCCTCTGCTCACTTTTTAATAAACTTTGGTTATTCCCTTCCATTAATAAGGAAGGTCAGAATTACATCGCAATGCATCGCCACTCTGAGATTTAGGCGCGGTTTTTCAAAAACTTTTTATATGATTATAATAATACACAAATAAAAGTGATTTTTCAACGTAGAATAAGCATTTGCATGTTCATTTTTTGCATTTATTTCCTTTCGTGCACTTAACACGTCTTCGAATTTTTAGTTCTAGGACATGTCGGTTTCCTCACGATGTTTTCCTTCACCTATTTGAGAACGTGGTATTGCGCACATAAATCTTTCAATCGAAAAACTCACAGGTGCACGTTGGGGATTTGAACCTGCAACCTCCGGATTGAAACTCGGGGTCACTCGGGGTCTAGTAGCACTAGACCACCACGCTCTCTATCTATACAAATAAATAAATTTGAAGTGTCTGTTTGTAATATTAAAATAACCGCTTTCAACTATGTGCATATATATGGATGTATACACGGTACATATACCAAAACAATTTGTCTGTCTGTCTGTTTGTTCCGGCTAATCTCTGAAATGGCTGGACCGATTTTGACGGGACTTTCACTGGCAGATAGCTGATGTAACAAGGAGTAACTTAGACTACTTTTCCGAGGGGTAAAATAGGGGTGCGTGATAAAACCGAATTCCACGTGAACAAAGTCGCGGGCAACAGCTAGTATCTTATATGTTTTATATACCTGTCGCCCTCCAACTCTGCCGGTGACGTAGTCCGGACTGGTGTCTATAACCAAGTAGTCGTCGTAGTTTTTAGCCTGTTCTTCTGTGATCTCCTTCAACCGGACGCATGTCTTCCTCTTGAGGATGCTGTTGACTTTGTCAAGTCGACGTCTAAGGTCGTCTGTGTCGTCTGCATAGTGAAGTGTAGTTGAATGAATTGTCATAAATAATAAATAAATATTGGTGGACATTGTCACACAGCGCCATCTAGCCCCAAAGTAAGCTAAGCATAGCTTGTATCATGGCAACCAGAAATACAAAAATAATATGTTGTTTCGTTAAAATTATACTCTCATCAAAGCTCTCTCCTCTTTTTCTTTTTAAGTAAGTTGCACCTAAGAGGGTAAGAGGGGAGTAAGAGGGTCGCTAAGAAATAAACCTTACATTCTTTATCTTCCTGTATGATGTATCTGACCACGCCGCCTGGCCATCTTCTCTCCTTATAGAACTCCTCATTCTCTTTAGTTAGTTCCACCACCTTCCAGGAATACATTTGATCTCCCCTTGGCTTCTTCATCTTGTTTCTACAACGATTAATTAGCTCAATGACATTTAAGAGCAGTATAGCTCACGCCAAGTTCGTCCAGGAAGTACTGCCACCATGCCCATTTCTGCCGCCAAGCTGTAACGCATTCGCGTTACTGTGTTCCGGTTTGAAGTGTGGTTTTTAAATTACAGGCACATGAGACATTCCTACACGTCTCCGTGTTTGTCCTCGGTGGGTATCGAACCAGCGACAGCGCAGAAGGCAGTTACCAGGAACAAAAAAACCAACAAAAAATAAACTTTAAAACAAAAATAATAACTAAACAAACAATTTTTTTTAATATATATATTTTTATTAAGTACCAACTGAGCCACTCATATGAACGCACACACACTTACGGACGCGAGCAACTTGGGCCCCCCCCAAAGTTAGACTAGATTTTCCCTTCTTTCCCTTCACACTTACCGATTTATTTCACCCTCTCCATTCTCAGCCACGTATCTCATTCGATCTCTCTTCATCTGGCGGGTGACAGATCCATCTTCCGTCGTCTCTGTTAGGCGTTTACGTTTCCTAGGTCTCACAGTCTCCATGGACACACTAGAATCTTCAAGTCTGGCCCTGAAATATTGTACTCAGGAAGGAATTATTAATCATATAATGATGAGGCATCGACCCATTTGACCGCTATTACGAAATAGGTAGGTAGGTAACTTATAATTACTTGCTTTTTAGTTTTTATTTTAAATTATTAGTATTATTATTATTATTATTATTACAACAGTATATTTTTACTACCTATGTATAGTTTTGTTAAATGTTTTAATTTCTTTTTTTTTGGGCGTGTCAAATAAATGTTTTATTTTTCTTTCTTTCATATTATTCTTGTCTTATTGTGATAAAAATTCAGATCTTAGAAACAATTTATTTTGTTTGATAAAGTTACGGATTGTGCCGACGGCCTACCTGGGTTAAGTGGTAACCTCTGCCCATAACAATCAATTTAACTTGGGTCCTCCCCTACAAGATCAACAAGGTACAAGACAAGGTACAAGACCTAAGTCGCTATATGCGCCCGTAACTCTGAGACGTGTAGGTGGAATGTCTCATGTGCCTGTAGTTTCACCGGCAACCTCACCTTCCAACCGGAATTCAGTAACGCGAATGCATTGCAATGCACTGCTTGGTGGCAGAAACGGGTATAGTGGCAGTACTTTCAGACGAAGTTCTGTTACTAAATGTAATAAATGATAACACTGATAGCTTGTGATAGAGTGTGATAGAATGGTACGAGTTTCAGTAATACTTATGGACCATAGATAATAGACGATACGCTATAGACAAGAGGCCGTAGACCACAGACAAAGAAAAATAGACGATAGACAAACTTTATGTCCATATTATTTTTGGAGAAATAGTTTGAAAACGTCTATCAGTCAACTTCATAATATAACATCCACATTTTGAAGTCCGTTTGAAAAAAAAAATACAACCGAATTGATTACCTCCTCCAATTTTGAAGTCTGTTAAAAACACAAGCTACTTATTGCTAAGACTGATGCCTGTTCAGACCCTATCCGACCCTCCATGGGGTAGAATATCGGCGGTTCACTTCAACTAGATCCAAGTAGACTTCTTTTTCTATCAATACGCCCCACCAACATAAGTTTTGAAACTACTTCCAAATTAATTCATTCAGAATGGAAATAAGTGTAAATTAAAAATGATGTGACCTTACTTATAGCTAATTTTGACGCAACTTCAAGGCCGTACTTCCGTCTATTGGTAAAAAAAGGGGATGTTCCAGGGGTAAAAACTACCCCACGGTCACTTAGCTCAATTGTTTATTTTGTTCGTTTTACTGTCAATGACAAATATTTGTAAAGACAGGTCTCGCAGCTCAGTTGGTAGTATCCCTTTCTGCGCTGTAGTTCGTGGGTTCGATTATCGCCCAGGGCAAACATTTGTGTGACGAACATAGATGTTTGTTCCGTCTGGGTGTTACTATGTATTGTGTATTTATTTAAAAGTATTTAAGTATTATGTTAGTTGTCTGGTTCCCGTGATACAAGCTATGCTTAGCTTACTTCGGGGATAGAGTGCGCTGTGTGACAATATCCACCAATATTATTGGGACCAAAGCTTAAGGCGTAATAAATATTTTAAGGAACCCTGAATGGGTTCCTTAATAAATTAATTACTTTTAATTGCCAGTCTCAGACTTTTTTAAACGATGTTTATTACAATTACAATTTATTTATTTATATTTAAATCTTGTCTGATATCGAAAATAAATGAAAAACGAAAGCTTAGAGATTCAGAAGATTTATTTGTAATGGCTTACCTATCTCTCCCGCTGTGTGACCTCCGCATAGGTTTGTACCGATTTACTTTCATACCCGGAATGATAGTACCAGATCTCAACGCCTTTCCTTCTTCATTAGCGTTTTCCTCTGTTTTTTCGTTTGTATCCTCTGCTTTTTCATTATCTTTTGCCTTATCTTGGTTATTTTCTTTATCCGAATCAGTCACTTTCTTAACTAAGTCTGTTGCTTTTTCAACTTCTTGCTTGTCATTTTCTACATCTTCTTTTTTATTATTACCTTCTGAGTTCTCTTTGGCATCACCTGCTTCTCTTTTCCTCCTAGCTGCTTCAGTAACATCAGTGTCATTTCCGGCTCTGTATAAAGGAACGTAAATGTTGTGTTTTATCTTTGGATGTTTCGTTGATTGGATGTATATAGGTCTATGTTGCGTCGAGTGTCTCACTAGTCCAGACTTTGTAGAACGGTAGGTCTGTCTGCATCGTTCACTACCATCGCTCCAACTGCATCTGGCTCTCTGATACACTTCTATAGATTGGGATTCTTCGCAGAATTTCGTTAAATTCGCTACGGCGTTATCCACCATGCCTTGGGCGTAGTCCGCTATTAATTCTATTATGCCTAAAATATCTGAATCTGTTTTGCCTTCATAACGACTTCTTAAAGTTGGTTTAGTGTTGTTGCAATATTTATCTCTAGCGTTTTTCAGCGCTAAGGCTGAAACTTTGTTGACTTGATCTACAATTTCTTGAACGGCATTTTGTATTCCTAACTCTTTTAATGTATTTGCAACAGATGTATTTGGAGGCGCTGTTATATCAGGGTTTATTCGCAAACTTTGAGTTACTTCATCTAAATCTCTTTTCTTTCTGCCTAATTCTGGTTTTCCAGAAGACTTCACATCTCTTTTCCTTCTGGGTTGTTCTTTAGCAGTCGAATGTTCGTTGATGTAGATATCTCTCTTCCTCCTAGCGACACCTGGGTAGGACTGACAAAGATCAATCTTCTCCTGTCGGTCTCTCGCTCTGCATTCTGGACCATAGACAATTTCTATCTTTCGGTGATCCGTTTTGGTGAGTCCAATGCGATTTTGCTTTGTGTTAGGATCCTAAAATACCAAATTTGACGTGCTTAGATAATTCTATAAGCATACTATTAGCCCTACTCCTGTCAGTCATTCTCGAAACAGTATGGTAAAAGATTTAAAGTGCGTCTCAAAGAGGCTCCTTTCATGCTGTATTCTATTGTGTGATTCCAAAACATAATTTACAAGCTGAAAGATCAAATATATGTTAATATTTATGTTTATACTGAGATGGAAGATATATTTTGCATATAATAACAATAATAATTATGCAGTTTGAGGCTATTACCGATTGCTACTAGATACATCTCTTTGTTATGTATATCTGGTAACTGGTAACATTATGACTATGTGACTGAATTCATTTGTACATGTATATTTATTTTCTGACATGATTTATAATTCAATTCAATTTATTTGATTTCGTAATGGTTGTGGTATTTTTTTCCTTTTGATTTAAATTTTTGTTTTTATTTAGTGACCTTTGTTGGAGGAATAAATGATTATTATTATTATTATTATTATCTTTATTATTATTATTATTATTCATCCGTTATCCGTTATTCGTATCATCCGTTTACGTATTGACCTTGACTTTTGGGTCGATAAGTAAAGTTTGATAAATTATTTAATAAACTTTTGGTTGATAAGTAAAGTGCACTTTAATTTGAAGGAATATTATGATGAGGTTAAGTTTAAAGTTTAATTTAGTATGTTAAAAATACAATTGTTTAATTTTTATTTATTTTATGTTTTTCTTCTGAAATTATCTTAAGTTGTATTAATTTTCTCGTTTGGTATTTGCTCTATGTTCTCAATTTGTACCTAACTGATATTATTGTATGTCCGAGAGGACAGACTGTTGATACTTTATAATTAAAATAAGATCTTTTTATACACATTTTCACAATAAACGTTTCTTCTTATTCTTAACATCCTGTATATATATTTACTGTAACATTCGCAGTTACCTTGAACAGTATAGTCCTGTGTCCGTTCGCGCTGTACTCCCGGCTGCCGAAGTGTGTGACGCTATTCACGTCATACGGGAGTAGACGGAGCTCCGCCGGCTGGGTAGCGTCGCGAGTAAACAGATCTCTAGCACCTAGAAGCGAATTAATGACAGAAGATTAGTTTTTATTAAAAAAGAATGAGTGTAATATTGGAAAAAAAAATGTCTAGCCTTGAATCTTGTCCATCCAAAGGGTACTTGGAAGAGATTGGCTTATCAGCTATAAGGCCGCCCATTGTTCCACCATTATTATTATTGTTTCTCCTTTTCAGTATTTTCCATTTGTTTTGGTGTGTAGTAAAGTCAACGGTTAACGCTTGTGGGCTGGAATGGGCGTAGTGGTAGTACTTCCCCGTACAAACTGCTCATAAGTACAATTTTGCCGCTACAAACAATTATGTCATCGAAGCAAGTGAACTGGGCATTACACGAAATGCCCGGACAGTATCAACAATGCCCGGGCATTACGAATAACGCCCAGATCGATCGCTTGTTACATACACGACAAAATTATTTTTATTTTATTATTCAACAGAATCTACAGCAGCTCTTAATATTACTTAGGTACTTACTAATAATTACTCTTACAGCCAATAACAGATTCAATTTTTTTATATATCCTAGTATTACGACAAACACAACTTATATAATTAAGGACAATATGACAAAACACTTAAATTATACAAACACAATTTTGTGTGTGTGTGCGTGTGCGTGTGCGTGTGTGTGTGTGTGTGTGTGTGTGTGTGTGTGTAAATAAATAAACAAACAATTGATTTTGTATCATTTTATTAGCAACACTGGTTATGTACAACAATGGTTATGTAAATATACATCGCTACATTATTTATCGAGTAGTAAGTAATAAATTTAATATAGATAACGTTGAGTGACATAATGCGACACTTAACTGAGGAGCTTATGCAATTAAAACTGATGTTTCAAACAAAACTCGGTCATCTCAGCTAAGTAACGAAGCATGGTTTGTGGAAAGGAGTCATAAGCCATCTGCTTGCATATTTTTTTTTTTTTTTTTTTTTTATGTTATGTAGTTACGGAACGAATCGACGCGACGGCCCACCTGGTGGTAAGTGGTAACCTCGGCCCATAACAACCGATGCGACTTGGGTCCTCCCCTACTAGGTACGACAAGACCCAAGTCGCATCGTATGCGCCTGTAACTATGAGACGTGTAGGTGGAATGTCTCATGTGCCTGTAATTTCACCGGCAACCACACCTTTCAAACCGGAACACAGTAACGCGAACGCGTTACTGCTTGGCGGCAGAAATGGGCATGGTGGCAGTACTTCCCCGGACGAACTTGGCGAGTTCTACTGCTCTTGCATCCAACCATCTTCTGTACATCTTCTGTATATGTGCACGAAAAGGGACTCTTTGAGGCGCATTTAAAATGTCACAACACTGATTCGATAACCGAGTAGTAAATCAATCAATAATAATAAATCAATAAATCAAATTTATTTTCTCTCATAAGAACAGTACAAAAAAAGTACATCTAAAATGTAAATATTTAGTCTGCTTTGTGGTAGAAGTGAGTAGTAGAAGTCAGAATGTTACAAGGATCGTGCTCGCGAAAAAGGAAGCCCTCCTTTAGGGGTTTCTTGTCTACCCTTGTAGGGTCGGATAGGGTTTGAACAGGCGTCAAACTTAGCGATAAAAGTGACCTTATGATTTGAATATAGACGTTTCCAAGCCAATTCATGAATTCAATGGAAATAAAGTTTTTGACTTTGACTTATGAACAGGCGTCAAACTTAGCATAAACGAAAATTAATGAAACTTACTAATATAGCTTTATTGTAACTAAATAGAATAAAACACTATGAACCGTTTTTAAAAGGAGATAATTCAGGGATTTCCTCCAGACAATCAAAAAACTAACTTGACTTTGACCTAAGCTTATAGCACAGAATAGCTGCTGAAACTCAACAAAGGAATTACAACATAACTTTATGGACATGAATCAAAGACAACACGGGCTCCGCTGTAGGCTCAGCCGGCGGCATCCCCGCCGCCCCGGCGATATCAAGATGTGTATACTTCACATTCTTCTCTTCCAACCCTCCAACCTTAATCAGAAACCCAGCAGCGAGCTGATGGTTCCGCCCCTTAGCGTCCATATCTAACTGCACCAAATCATCACCTTTCGCTTTCCCATCATTCACGGATAAATCTTCTGGTCTGATAGTCGAGACTTCAATCCCTTCAGACATTCTTGAAGCGCTGAACTGCAGTCTCGCTGAATGGTTCGTCGCTTTAGCGCTGTAGTTGTCCATTGCAGCCGTGTAGTTGCCGTAGCAAGCTTTCGCGTGTCCTGTCAACGTAGCTATAGTGTATATGTGAGGATTAAGCTCTTTTAACGCCAGCTCGGAAGCTTTGAAGAGGGCGTCGGCCATTGCCAGTCTTCCTTCAGCGTCCGTGTTAGCAACGCGCACAGTTTTACCACTTTTCGACAGCAGAAGTTCGTCGGCTACGTAAGAGTTTGATCCAATAGAGTTTCTGCAGAGGCACATTACTCCAATCACCTTCAAATGGGGTGGTTTGAGAATCGCGCAGGCTTTGAGGAAGCCGGCTACGGCTGCAGCGCCGCACTTGTCCCGAGACATTCCTGCCATTTTGCAAGAGATCTTGACATCAGCACCACCGGTGTCGTAGGTGACACCTTTGCCGACCAAGAGGAGAGTCTCTGTGACTCTTGTGACGTCTGAAGGTTTGTACTCAATTTCCACTACCCTTGGCTTATGACGGTCCACGTGAGTCGAAGCTCTGGATACAGCCGCTAGGAGAGGGTAGTCTTCGTCTATTGCCTTTTCATCATCGATTACTTTTACAGTTATATTGCTGTCTCCTTTGAATGATTCCGTAACATATTCCACTATCCTGCTTGGTGCCATTCTCTCGGGGTCCCCTCCGGCTATATCTCTAGTGAAGCACCTAGCTCTCTCCAAAGCTATTGCATTTCTGACGATTTTTTCAAAGTCTTCAGTCTTCTTCTCTTCGGCAAAGAGGCCGATCTTGATAAAACTCTTCGGGTTGGCTCGTTCTCTGTATTGCAGGGGGATGTACAAAGCCTCGAATGCCCCAAGCATGCATACCAACTGTCCATCAGGGAAAGGTACAACTTTCTGTACCACCAGTAATGGTTTTTTAGCGCCAGAATCGAGGGCTCTCACCATTCCTTTGTAAGCTGCGTCTCTCACCGCTTTCGCATCATGGTAAGGAGTTATTCTCCCAGTTGGGGACAAAATGATTTTTCCTCCTGAAACATAGTCGCAATCCCAAACGGTAGCTGCTTTATGGATATGTTTGTCGAGCTTCGCGATCTTGTCTATGAAACTGCTGATGTGACTCGGGAGAGGTACCTTCAGCTCTTCAGGGTACATGATGAGGACGACCGAATCGTAATCATTGGAGAGTAGGTTCGTTTCTATGAATATGTTATCGTACAGTTTGAATTCTTTGATGGCTCCCATCTTTATCTTCTTACCCCCGACGAGGTTATTCTGTGCAATATTTTCCTTCACGCTTCTTCTTGGATTCTTGATGTAATTATTATATTTATCTATCGCGCAAAGTCTACGAGGGACAAAAGGCAACTGTCGCTTATCACCAAGCAATTTATTTTGTACTGTATTATTTATCAGTGTATTCTTATCAAGGGATTAATTGTTTGTTACTTGGATTCATTGACATATTTTCAAAGTTATCTACTGGTAGCATGTTTTATATATGTGTATATAGATCTATGTACACTTCTATGTACTTGTTATCTAGTAATCACTAAGCAATCTTTAGTACGGTCTATCTCTTTGCATTGCTTTGTTCGTTGTTTTTCAATTCATAATTTATATTAAACTAGCTGCGCCCTTACCCGCGATGAATAAGTAATCCCACGGGAACATTGCACTTTTCCGGGATCAAAGTAGCCTACGTGTTAATCCAGGATATAAGCTATCTTGATGCCAAATTTCATCCAAATCCATTCAGCCGTTTGAGAGTGAAAGAGTAACAAACATCCAACAAATTCACGTTTATAATATTAGTAGGATTTTTCAACCGCTTCCTGGTATCCTATTGATTTGAAATTTGACATACTAGTGTAATTTCCGTGATGATGTAATATTATGGTACTTGGCGCTGGTCTGATGATGGAGCCGGAATGTAGCCATAGGAACTCCTCGCTAAAAATATGACCTTGAAAGTATTTAGCCCCGGGTAGCTAGATCATGATTATCAAAACTTACCAATGTGGTAAAATAACCACTTTTTACTAAGTGCATATGGATGTATACACGGTAGATATACCAAAACAACATTTTTTACAATTTTTGTCTGTCTGGCTGTTCCGGCTAATCTCCGAAACGGCTGGACCGATTTTGACTGAACTTTCACTGATAGCTGATGTAACAAGGAGTAACTTAGGCTACTTTTCCGAGGGGTAATAGGGGTGCGTGATAATACCGAATTCCACGCCGACGAAGTCGCGGGCTACAGCTAGTACAACATAACCCTAGAGTGTACAGAACATTGCACTCACCAGGTTCAACGTTCTCGAGCAGCACTTCGATGTAGAAGTCTCTGTTGACGGTGTTGTGCTCGAAGGGGAAGCCCAGCGCTCGCATCAACACTGCCTCTATGTGAGGGCTCACTAGACATTTGTATCCTAATGTGACGCGCTAGAACAATTAGATTTACCAGCGTTAGCAATATGTAGGCTAGATTTGGTTAAACTAGGATTCAAAATATTCTAGCGTTTGTGACTGGATTGAAAGCTAAGTTTTCTTGTAAATACCCAGACACGGAACAAGAAATCTATATTAATAGTACTAATAATATTGGTGGACATTGTCACACAGCGCCATCTAGCCCCAAAGTAAGCTAAGCATAGCTTGTATCATGGGAACCAGACAACTGATATACATACATAGGTATATATACAAATAATATAATACATATTAACACCCAGACACAGAAAAAACAAACATCAATGTTACAAATGTCACATTAATGTTTGTTCTGGGTGGGAGTCGAACCCACGACATACAGTGCAGAAGGCAGGGTTACTAACAACTGAGCTGTGAGGCCAGTCAAACATATGAAAAATAATGTTTTGTGTGTATAATTATTGTATCACATGTGTGTATTTACAAAAAGTATATATGTATGTATATCAGTTGTCTGGTTGCCATGATACAAGCTATGCTTAGCTTACTTTGGGGCTAGATGGCGCTGTGTGACAATGTCCACCAATATTTATTTATTTATTTACTACCAACTGAGCTGTGAGGCCAATCGTCGAGCTCTTAAACTTAAGTACTCACATGTGGTTCAAACACGGAATGGGGTTCCGTATCGAACGTGCACCGGCGAACGCCGCGCTCGTTCTCGAACACGAGCACGTGTTCGTTCGCGTTCGGCGCCGTCATCACGGGCGCGAACTTAACGCACGTACCGAACGCGAATCTCGACAGTGCCCTCAGAATACCCAATGTCTGCTCGTCGTCTGAGGGATATAATAACGTTTAGCATGATAGAAATGTTTTTATTGATGTGAAACATCTATAGCCGCACGTAAAACCGATTTCTGGCTTGGCAACGCGTCGCCACGGCATGAGCGCTGATTGGTCCGTTCAAGGTTACGACAAATCATAAACATTATTAGTGATGGGGTACTTAGTTACTTACAAAATAATGTCGATGTTTCACATCTGCCAGGCGTCCCGTGACGGCTCACATTTTTTTTTTTTTGTTTCGTAGTAAACTAAAAGATACATACGACTATAAAAATGTTAAACGTTTTTTTAGCATGATAGAAATAATTTGTTTTTTTTTTGTTTTCATTTCGTACGACTATAAAAATGTTAATTTTTTTTTTGTCCGTAACATATTAAGCGTCATACCAAGGAGGTATCAAAAAACTTTCTAAGTCAAAAAATTTCAAAGTCAAAAACTTTATTTCCATAGAATTCATAAATGGCTTGGAAACATCAATAATATTCAATACATAAGGTCACGCGTACTTATCGATAAGTTTGACGCGTGTACAAACCCTATCCGACCCCCATGTGGAACAGTCAAGAAAACCCCTAATGGATGTTTCTATCGCTACTAAGCTTCCAACACAATAATTTAAGTCGCGTCACCCCACTGAACGGACTGAGTTATCTGGTTTATCTGGCAACAAATAATTGAGCAGTACTTACCAAAATGTTCGGGATTCACGTAGAAAGGCACGGTGGCGTTCGGCCAGAACACATAATTCTTGGTTGAAATCACTGTTTTTGTACAAATTAAATAAAAATTAATAATGTTAGGGAACGCAAAATTATTACAAACTTTTACCCTCGACTTCGAATACATCATTTACTGTTCTTATTTACTCTAGCTGTTGCTCGCGACTTCGTCCGCGTGGAATTCGGTTTTATAACACACCCCTTATTTTACCCCTCGGAAAAGTAGCCAAGTTACTCCTTGTTACATCAGCTATCTGCCAGTGAAAGTCCCGTCAAAATCGGTCCAGCCATTTCAGAGATTAGCCGCAATAAAAAATGTTGTTTTGGCATATGTACCGTGTATACATCCATATGATATTACGTTTAGAATAAAGTAAAAACTCACCATTTTGTTGTCGTACGAGATGAATTAAATTATTCTGAATTTTCTGATAAGAAACTGTAAATAATGACGATATAAATATAAATTTCAAATAATATTTCCACATTTTCGTACGCATTGGATATTTGAAAAAATGTAATTGAATTTTATTACTTTTAGAGTTAGGTGTTTGGATAGCATCGAAACATAAACGGCCAATATCGAATCGGCGCAAACCCTAGGTTACGTATAATTTTTTTCTTTCATTCATTTCGGTATCTATTTTGCGAGTTTGATTCGCATTTCACCGGTTTTAATTCGAGAGCGTAGCCCATGTTTTTATCCTGTGTCGCTGGTTCAAATCCCGACGTGCAACAATGAGATTTTTGGCTTGTGAAATTTATGTGCATTAAGTGCATGTATTTAAAGTGACACTAACAAATATTTTTATTCACTGAAATATTATTTATTGTAGTCGGTGTTTACTTTGTTGGTGATAATAAATAAATAATTTATATTTACCATGTATCAAAGCTGTTGGCTCTCCTTCAATCAATCAATCAATCAATCAATCAAATATTTTATTTGCTTAAAATAAGGGTAACAAAGGTCTTCAAGTCTTACTACTAAAATGGTTCCAACTTATTTTCACCACAGGGGCATGCAAAAATTTCCTACACAATGAAAAAATATAATAACAAATAATAATTACATTCAAATAAAAATGTAATAAATAAGTACTCTAATATGACTTGAACTAAACATGAGGAACCCTATGTTTTTAAATCAAGCTCACGCTTAGCCAGTTGCATTTAAACCACTCGCGTTATTGAAGCGCGATAAAACAAGATTATGAAATAATGTATTCGTTTCTTTTACGTATATATTAAACAGGGTGTAGCTACATTTTTAATTCAATTATCGTCATGGAGGTAGCATATACTTCTTCTTCTGTTCGAGTCACTGGTTCTCTCGAACCAGTGTGGTTAAAGGATTTTAAGTGCACCTCAAAGAGGCTCCTTTCGTACACGTGTCTTCGAATTTTTAGTTTAGGACATGCCGGTTTCCTCACGATGTTTTCCTTCACCGTTTTGAGAACGTGGTATTGCGCACATAAATCTTTCAATCGAAAAACTCATAGGTGCACGCACGTAGGGATTTGAACCGGCGACCTCCGGATTGAAACTCGGGGTCAGTACCATTAGACCACCACACTCCACTATAGTATATATTTCGTACATATCATCTCCATGGTTATCATATAACATTGAAAATTCTCTCGTTCTCTCACTCTCACACAGTCTAAAATTCTCGTGTCGCACAGTGTTTGTAACAAAACTCCTCCGAAACGGCTTGACCGATTTTATATATATTCGGTAGGTCTGAGAATAGGACGTAAACTATTTTTCATACCCTAATGATGGTCCAACCCAATTATTTTTTTTATTCACACCATAACACAGTAACGCGAATGCATACTGCTTTGCGGCAGGAATGGTTATGGTGCAGTACTTCCCCTGACGAACTTGGCATTAGTTCTACTGCTCTTAAATGTAGATAAGACTACGGAATAATATAGATAATGTATTTTTTCATAAAATGACCATTCTCATGTTAGAAGTAGACTATTACATGATTCTATAGCAAAAATTCGGAAGCATGTGTTATCTACTGATGCCGATTGGCTGTGTATAAGTATTAAGTATATCATAAATATTTAAGCTAATTGAATGGTTCGACTTGGGCAGAGTAGACATTTGGTACTGTTTTGTATGTAATGTGCTTATTTCGCTATTATATTATTTTAGCCAAAGCTTATTTATTACCAAGGTATAGTAAAGCCAAATCGGTGATAGCCAGCCGGAAAGCAATAGTGATTGTTTTCACTTCCTAGGCTGTCAATGTCATTTTCTATTTTGATCATCTTTGGATGGGTGGTCGTGTTTCGTTGTTTTTACGTTCCTATTCTAAACCTCTTTAAATTGTACATTTTTACAGAGTTCTGATGGTTTTTCCCCCCATTTTAGATATCATTGCCCTGTTCGGTGGACCTCATCAAATCTTAAATAATATACATAACAGGTACCTATTAAAATGCCGCCAACTTCAAAGTTTGCAGGAGATGAGAAGTCTATTTCAGGAAAGTCACGTTGGTGCAGAACGTGCCTCGCGGCCGACGTTAGAATGTTTACTATTAAAGACGAACAACTTGTAGAAATATACGAAAAACTGACTGGCTCAAAGGTATGCAATTGCTAAAAACAACCTGAATTCTTTGAGTCTATCGATTTCATATCCTGGAGTAGTTTCTGCGTGCGTAGCTAAGTCGGTAGTAACGATAATATTGGTGGACAACTCACACAGCGCCATCTAGCCCCAAACTAAGCATAGCTTGTACTATGGGAACCACACAACTGATAGAATTCATATATACTTTTTGTAAATACATACATTTGCATATTAACACCCAGACCCAGAACAAACATCTACATTTGTCACACAAATGTTTGTCCTGGATGGGAATGGAACCCACTACATACAGCACAGAAGGCAGAGTCACTGCCAACTGAGCTGTGAGGCCCGACAATGCATGCAAAGTCTGGAGTTTCATATTTGATTCCTGGCCACGGTAAACAACTAATGAGTATTAAATTTAATGGAAATCCCACTTCACATAATAAGTGTTAATTGAGACTGGCCTCACAGCTCAATTGGTACCAACACTGCACTTTTTGCTGTAGGTCATAGGTTCGATTCCCACCCAGGGCAAAAAATTGTGTGACAAACATAGATATTTCTTCTGTGTCTGGTGTTAATATGTACATACTTACAAAAGTGTTGTTAAGCTGAACACAAGGACTAGATTGCACTGTTTGAAATGCCCATAAATATTTATAATTTATACAAAAACTTGAGAAGTATCATTCTGTAAATTACATTTGAAGTAATTTAAAATTAGGTAAAATTACAGGCACATGAGACAGCCCACCTACACGTCTCAGAGTTATGGGTGCATACAATGCAACTTGGGTCTTGTCTTACCTAAGTAAGGGAGGACCTAGTTTGCATTGCTTGTTATGGGCAGAGGTTACCACATAACACTAAGTGAGTCATCTGCTGGTACTGTAACTTTATGACAAATAAAATATTGATATTTAACCTTGCAGTCTTTAGAGTGTTAAATTATACACATAATATATATATTATTATTTTTAATACTATCATTTATTTATTTTACTTCAATATATATATTTTTTACTCATTTTAGTATATTTCACGAGATGGAAAACCTCACACGATATGCTATATGTGCTATTCCCAGCTGCAAAGATCCTGTGAGTTCTCCATCATGGCTGGCAAATCAAAGAAAGTCCTTGAAAAGCTGCAATGGCTCGGCATAGAGGTATGTTTGATGTACCTACAATAATGGTGTTATTAATATTAACTGATAAATTTATGGGGCGAATGCAGCACCATCTGCTGTGAAGAAGTATACTCTACCTACAACAACGGGTAGGCGATAGGTATTTCCATATTAACAGCAGTAGCTTCTAAGAGCAGTAGAACTCTCGCCAAGTTCGTCCGGGGAAGTACTGCCACCATGCCCATTTCTGCCGCCAAGCAGTGACGCATTCGCGTTACTGTGTTCCGGTTTGAAAGGTGTGGTTGCCGGTGAAATTACAGGCACATGAGACATTCCACCTTCACGTCTCACATTTACGGGCGCATACGATGCGACTTGGGTCTTGTCATACCTACTTTGGGAGGACCCAAGTCGCATCGGCTGTTATGGGCCGAGGTTACCACTTAACACCAGGTGGGCCGTCGGCTCGTTCCGTAAATGTATTACATAAAAAAAAAAAAACCGGACGAACTTGGCGTGAGTGCTAAAAAGTAGCACTCACGCCAAGTTCGTCCGGGGAAATACTGCCACCATGCCCATTTCTGCCGCCAATCAGTGACAGAGATACGGGCAACGTGGGCCCCTAAATGCGTATAAAATATATACGGCACTTATAACAAAAATAATTGTATTGTCTATCTCTGTTTGTTTGTGCCGACTAATCTACGAAACTACTGGACCGATTTTGACGGGTCTTTCACTGGCACATAGCTTATAAGGAGTAACTTAGACTACTTTTATCTATACATATAAAAAAAGAGTAGAAACTGACGGGTAAAATAGGAGTGTGTGATGAAACGAGATCGCGGGCTGACAGCAAACAAAATAATCTGAATTGCTTTCCAATTTCAGGCCCAAAAAGTAATGATTTTGCCAAATGAAGGCATCATAAGGAGACTTTCCATCACCACCCTGGAACCAATATGTATTGACGATGATGATGAGCATCTAGAATTGATAGAAGAAGATGATACCTTTGAGACTGACATAGAAGACAGTGATGGAACAGATATAGTTGAAATTGTACCAATGAAGGCTGCAGAGGTAATATCTATCACGGATGACTTTGAAAATAACGTAGAAGATATATGTACTTCAGAAATAGATATTATTTCGTTTAATCATGATGAGTCAACTATCAGAGGTAATTTAAATGAAACCTCATTTGCTGACCAGCCAAATAAAGAAACTTGTGAAGATGAATTTTTAAACGAAAAAAGTGGTCTTGTTGATGATGCAATTGGCTCAGGAGACAGTGTAGCGAGAACAAAACAATCTATAATTGAAGCCAATAACAAATCAAACATGGTATTAGGCATCCTGCCTTCATTTGCTTGCAAAACATGCCATGAAACATACTCAGATGAAACAAATTTTCAAAACCATTTGAGTTCCCACATTGTTTGCAAGATATGCAATGAAACATTTACTCAAATTTATCACTTGAAAAGGCATATGAAAATTCACACTAAAGAAACCTCATATATATGTGATACGTGCAATAAAGCTTTCAGTAGACTCAGCAGTTTAGAAGCACACATGAAAGTTCACACTACAGAATGCAAAAAGTGTAACAAGAAATTCAGCGATGAAAACAAGTTGAAAATACACATGAGAATACATTCTGATAAACCGTATGCCTGTGACCGGTGCGATGAGGCATTCTATCTACCTATCAGTTTAAGATTGCATGCAAAGAGTCACATCGCTGAAGAAAAGTCATACAATTGTGAAAAGATTACAGAAAAGTTCCACAGTAGGAGTAGCCTCCACAGTGACATGGTAAATCATGGCAAGGAGTCATTTAGTAATCAGCACTCTGAAAAAAAGTCATATGAATGTGATAAATGTAACAAATCCTTCGTTAGCAGTAGAAGTTTGCAATGTCACATGATACATCATAAAAAGGAGCAGTGGAGTAACCCAAGAAACACCAAGCAGAATAAAATATACATCTGTGACTATTGCAATAAGTCATTTCCTGTTAAAAGTCAAGTAGAGAAACACATTAGAGTCCACACCGGAGAAAAACCTTACAGTTGCAACGATTGCAGTAAAAAATTTAAACAAATCAGCCAATTAAATAGGCACAGGTTAAGTCACACCGGTGAAAAACCGTATAAATGTAAAATTTGCTACAAAGCGTACATTCGAAAGTACGAATGGAGGCAACACATGAACAGTCATATTGGGATAAAGCCATATGTATGTGAAATATGCAGTAAAAATTTCATCTCAAGCGGTCAATTGGCAAAACATCACACAAGAAACCATAAGAGAGAGAGCCATACCTGCCTTGTATGTCAACGTACATATAGACTAAAATCACAATTAGACCTGCACATGATAACCCATAACAGTGAAAAATTATACGCATGTAGCAAATGTAATGAAGCTTTCAACACGTGTGAAACGTTGGCGACACACATGAAAATTCACAATGAAACACCATCAGAGATATATTGTTGCACAGTGTGTAACAACACATTCAGTAATATAGGTTCTATGCAATCCCATATGAAATTTCACATGAAGGAAAAGCCATATGCCTGCAAAGTCTGCAAGGAGACGTTCCGTAGAACGGATAAGTTACAAAGACACATGAGTTCCCACACCGGTGTGAAACCATTTCCTTGTGAATACTGCAATAAGTCATTCGAGTGGAACACAGCGCTGCAAAGACATATGATGACCCATACCGGGGAGAAACCTTATATATGTAATATATGCAAAAATGGTTATATCACACTAAACAATTTGAAAAAGCACATTCAAGTCCACACCGGTGTGAAACCGTATGCATGTAAGGTATGCAAGAGAAAATTTAACCGACAGAGACATTTAGACGGCCATATGAGAAGTCACGTTGGAGTAAACTCATTTATTTGCAACACATGCAACTTATCGTTTAAAACATTAAAGACATTTAATGTACATGCAAAGAAGCACGCTAATGAAAGACATATATGCAATATATGTAACAAATCATTCGTTACAACGGTGGATTTGGAAAAACATGTTTATACCGTCCACACTGCTAGGCCATATTCCTGTACCAACTGTTATAAGACATATGTTAGTAAGAAAATGCTGGTGACTCACATGGAGAAGCACTCCGAAGAAAACACACGTTGTAAAATATGTGATAAGACATTATCATCGTTGAAAAGTTTAAATGTACATATGAGATTTCACATTAAGAAACCGCACACTTGCAAGGTATGCAAAAAATCATTCGGTGAACTTGGAATATTGAAAGTGCATATGAAAAGTCACATCAGAGACAAATTGAACTGTCACAAATGTAAGAGTACCTTCGAAACGTACCACAGTTTCCAGAAACATATGAGACATCACACTGGTGAAAACCCAGATGTTAAAATGAAACGATGAAAGAGTATATAATGTAGTCGGAAGGAAGTAAACTTCCTTCCAACGAATCGAACAGAAGCCTTCATTATCTCAAAAATAAAGCTGCCTTTATGATATGGAGTTGATATTTTATTTATTTATTACATGGAGTCACACAAATGTTTTTCCTCGGTGGGAGTTGAACCCACGACCACATACAGTTCAGAAGGCAGTGTTACCAACTGAGCTATGAGGTCAATCAAAAGTCAAAATCATTATTGAATATTAGTTTTCGCTTCAAAAATACATATGCTCAATCGCACATTCTCCAAAAACGGTGATGGAAAACATTGTTTACTAAACGGTGTTACATAGAACCAAACAATGGGAAGGACTCCAATGCACACTTGATTCCTTTCATTTCACTGGTTCGAGAGCCACACGAGTAGAAGTGGGGTCTGTTTATTCATGGCACCTGCAACACAGTGCTTCTAATTCAATAGAGGGGTGTGAGTGATACCGTTATTAATATGATTGACCTCACAGCTGAGGTAGTAATTTTGCCTTCTGCTCTGTAGGTCGTGGGTTCGATTCTCACCCGGGACGAATGTAGATGTTTGTTCTGTCTGGGTGTTAATATTCTATTACTTAATGCTTAGTTAATATTTTATCATTATTTAATTATATGTTATAAAGCATTTATTTATCAATAGTATAAGATAGAGAAAGAGAGTAAGAGAAGAAGAGTAGTGTTTAAGAAAATGAAAGTCCAAATCAATTTAACAAACTTATTTTATCATAACTTACTATGTATTAACAAAAAGTGTTGTAGTACTTGTCCTTGGGGTAAACATAGTAAAATTCCGAACGAAGTAGCCGGCAACGGCTAATATTACAGAAACTGAACAGTTTAATATGACATAACTCAAGATGAAGAGAGAAATGTTCTCAAGAGTACTCGACTCATCTAGGCTAAGTTATGGAATGTGTCGGATCCATAGCCTCCATTAGCTTCATGTGTTTTCTCAAATTTCTGGGGTCGCTGAAAGACTTTCTGCACTTAGCGCAGGCATAAACTGGCTTTTCTCCATGTATTCTCTTAAGGTGCCTGTGCAATTGACCTATGTTTGTAAACGAATGATTGCACTGTTGACAATTATATGAATTGCCTTCGTGCAACAGCATATGTTTCTCCCAAATGGATTTCTTGTTATATGTCCGATAACATATACTGCATGCGTATGGCATTACCTCCGGATGCCTCGATTTGATGTGTTTTTGCAGATTATACTTTGTTCTAAATGCCCCTTCGCACGTTGTACACACAAAAGGCATTTCCTTGGACATTTTGGTGTGTTTTAACATGTGTTTGTGCAAATTGGTAATGGATTTGAATTTCTTATTGCATTTGGTGCAACCGTGTGGTTTCTCCTTACTGTGGATAACGGTGTGTTGTACCAATCTGTGTCTGGACATCAAAACCCTACCGCATATCTCACAAACGAACGGTTTCTCACTGTGACACACCATATGACATTGCAGCGATAGTATATGGGTAAACGATTTGTTACATTGATTGCACTTATATGGCTTTTCTCCGTTGTGTATATCCATATGACTTTCCAGCTCATATTTTTCAGCGAATGAATTATTACACTCCGTACACGAGTAAAGTTTCACTTTGGTGTGGGATATTCGGTGTGTTTTCAAATCCTCATTATTATCGAATATCTTGCTGCATAAATTACAGGTGTGTGGACTTTCTCCTGTGTGCGTTAGCATGTGTTGTTTATATTTGTACGATAGCTCAAATGTTTTGTTGCAAACTTTGCAATAGTTTTCACTGTTGTGTGTTTTAATGTGTTTCTTCAAGTTATATCTGTGTTTAAATGCTTTATCGCATTGGTCACAAGCAAATTTCTTTTCACTACTGTGTATTATTGCATGTTCCTTGAGTTTGCACATTGTAATGAATGGTTTCATGCATTCGTTACATTTATATGGCTTTTCCTCAATGTGGTCAAGCAGTATGTGTTTTGCCAAGGATTCTTTTATTAAGAATATTTTCTCACAAATATCGCATACATATACCTCTTTTCCGTGACTTATCATGTGACTTTTCAAAGATGTTTTGTTGGGGAATGTTTCACTACACTGCTTACAGGCATATGCCTTCTTGTGGGCCCTCTTGTGCGACAGTAAGCCAGTGTATAAACTGAATGTTTTATCACATTTTTCGCAGGCATATGACTCTTCACCATTCTCATTTTGACTTATTTGTGTAGATTCCATATCTGTATCTAAGTTCATATTGTTTTCTGATTCATATTTTACTATTTCTTCTTTAACAACTGGTATCTCAGAGTCCAAAGCTTGATAGAATGATACATTTTCATTGCCTCCCATTACATAATCTTTAAGTTCAACTTCGTAGAAGTTTTCTGTTACCATTTCTTCGTTAGCGGCCAATTCTGGATCCTCATTTCCATATCCATCAATAGACATGGGTGGAAGAGTGCAAACCATCAGTTTCCGTGCAATTCCCTGGTTTGGCCGGATTACTATTTTTTGAACCTAAAACAATTGTGATTAATAACAGTGGAGTGCGAGTTGTTGCTTGGTAATCAATAATGACAATTGCCACTGAACAGTTTTAAGCCCCTACGGGGCAAGTAGGTCCCTAAATTTTGAGCAATGAGGATTTCCACCTATTGAGTGAGTTCGGAATTGTCTATACATATTTTATAGTTTCTCATCAAACATTGCAGTTTTGGGAACCACCTTAGATTCTTTTTATTGGCATACAGGTAATATTCTGCTGCCATGGTGCCTTAAAATCAGCGGATAAATAGATTTTCCACTCATCTTAACAAGTCCTACAACAATGGAATTGAAATATTAAAAAATCCTTCCGATAGGTAAATCATTCTTATTTTAATTGACCACAGAATAAAATCTATACAAATAAATAAAATTGGAGTGTCTGTTTGTAATATTAAAATAACCGCTTTTTACTAAGTGCATATGGATGTATACACGGTACAAATACCAAAACAACAATTTTTGTCTGTCTGTCTGTTTGTTCCGACTAATCTCTGAAACGGCTGGACCGATTTCGAAGGGACTTTCACTGGCAGATAGCTGATGTAACAAGGAGTAACTAAGGCTACTTTTCCGAGGGGTAAAATATACAGCTAGTTAAAAATAAATTAATACCTCAACACCGAGTCGCAGTAGATTGTTAAGGATTTCTTGTGATTTATGCGCCATGGTGGAGAATTTGTAGGATCTCTGCAGCTGTGAATAACAAATGTAGCATATTGTTTGAGGTGATCCATCATCAGTGATGAACTGAAAGAAAAAATATCATTCATAAATAAATAAATGTGGAAATTTTACACAGCGCCATCTAGCTCTAAAGTAAACTAAGCATAGCTTGTCATGGGAACCAGACAACTGATATACATACTTATATACATTTTTGTAAATACATATATATTAATGCCCAGACACAACGAACATCTGTTTCTCACACAAATGTTTGTCATGGGTGGGGATCAAACCCACGACCTACAGCGCAGAAGGTATGGTTACTAACCAACTGAACTATAATAATAAATGTAATAATAATGTAATAAAAGCCTTTATTTCAGACATGTTTCAAGGAACAATAATATATACATTATATCTATGCAATAAACACTGAGTTTCTTTTGTTTTTTGTTTTCCTTTTTATTTATCTATTTTATTTAGTTTAATTCCTCATCTACGCCGTGTCTGTATGCCTTTTATAGGCAAAGGCCTCCCCCAACTTGTTCCACTTTCCTCTATCTTTGGCTATTGTTGTCCACACTCCACCTGCTGCAGTTATAATTTCGTCTACCCATCTTCTGAGTGGCCTGCCTCGATTTCTTTTAATTCTTTAATTTCTTTAACTGAACTATAAGGCCAGTCAATATATAAAACATATTACATATAAATAAATAAATAAACACCCAGACACAGAGCAAACATCTATGTTTCTCACACAAATGTTTGTGCTGGGTGGGAATCGAACCCTCGACCTACAGCGCAGAAGGTAGGGTTACTAACCAACTGAGCTGCGAGGCCAGTCAAATCAAATCATTATAAAATATTATTCTTAATTATAAAATGAGAATTGACAAATAGGTCATGTAGTTCAAATCTATTGGTTTTATTATACCATCATTTGGCCTCTAAATCTATTATTATCGTGTAAAAGGTCAGTCTATTATAAAGTTCATACTTTATCTACCAGCTAAAGTTATAGAGCAAATAATTATGAGTATTCTCCAAACTATCGTATTTAGTATATCATTTTCCATTCAAATCTATACATATTATGTAATCGCAGACATGCACATTAAATATTTTTGCAAATAAGTAACTGGGATATGATAGGAATGTGTCATAAAAAAACTTTTTTGTAAGTTTGTCTTCATTTGAGCACAACACGCTCAAATGCTGAACAGACTTGGATCAAATTTGATACCAGGATAGCTTATATCCTGGGATAACAAAAATGCTTCTTTGATCCCAGAAAGTGCAGTCTTCCCATGGGATGACTTATAACACTATTCTATTTGAGTCGCTGGTTCTCTCGAAACAGTGTGGTGAAAGGATTTTAAGTGTGCCTCAAAGAGGCTCCTTTCGTGCACTCGACACGTGTCTTCGAATTTTAGTTCTAGGACATGTCGGTTTCCTCACGATGTATTCCTTCACAGTTTTGAGAAAATGGTATTGCGCACATAAATCTTTCAATCGAAATACTCATAGGTGCACGGCAGGGTTTGAATCGGCGACCTCCAGATTGAAACTCGGGGTCAGTACCACTACGCCACGCTCTCATATAACACTGCCTAATGAAAAATATATTTCCACTATTTTGCCAATGTCCCATTGTGGGCTGTTTGTAAACATAGCCTCTTTGGAGGCCAAATGACAGGTTGCTAAATAAAATGCAGAATTTTGAAGAACCAATTATGCGCAAGAACCGTTTTATTTATAATGTAATGATACAAATAGCGTTCAAAAACGAAATAACCTCAAAATCTGTATTACTTTTTCGCTTACCTTTGAGCTCGTAAGTTTTTCGTATAATTCTAGAAGTTGCTTGTTTCTGATGATATACATTTTTACATCGGCTGCGAGGCACGTTCTACACCAAGGGTATCGCTTTCGCGAGCAGTAATCCTTACGGACACTTAATTTAACATCGCCCATATCAGGATCGGACATTTTTGGATAAATTTTAGTTTGTACGCGACTTCAGAATTTCGCTAAATGAATCTAAGCAAAGATGTGAAAACTAGGGGCAGTGAACAGGCAGAGCAAGCCGTTTAAATACGTATTAAAAAAATAGTGTAATATTTGTTTTCTTAGTTTGACGTCTTTCGAAGTATTTAGCGGCCTATTTCGATAACAAGTGACAATGATAATGACAGCTATGACGTTCACATTGTAACCGTAGCAAGCAGATGCTGGTTCTGGTTTGTTTCGGAATAATTACTATCAAAATTTTAACATGAACTCCTATGTTGTATATGACACTATCACTAGCGGTCATTGGCAGACTGGTGGGCTCATATAGCCTCTGTAGCCATCAATTAAGAAGAAGAAGAAGAAGCTGCTGGTTGGACCTTGGCAGTGAAAAAGATGCCCGAATATTTAAATAGCAATGAAATATAGATAAACTGGCCTGGTTTCACAGCTCAGTTGAATGAAATCAGTCGTTAACTTTGCCTTTTGCGCTGTAGGTAGGTCGTGAGTTCAATTACCCTACTACCTTAATATATATATACACAAGAAGTATATAGGCATGCTATCAGTTGTTACTTTTTATGTGATACAGTTACGGAACGAGCTGACGGCCCACCTTAGCTAAGTGGTAACCTCTGCCCATAATTACCGATGCGACTTGGGTCCTCCCCTACTAGGTACGACAAAACCCAAGTCGCATCATATGTGCACGTAACTCTATGTGTAGGTGGAATGTATCATGTGCCTGTAATTTCACCGACAACCACACCTCTCAAAGCGGAACACAGTTACGTGAATGCGTTACTGCTCGGCGGCAGAAATGGGCATGGTGGCAGTACTTCCCGGACGAACTCGGCGCGAATTCTACTGCTCCATCACCACTGAATTAAGTACTAGTAGGTAAATACAAGTAAAAGAAAACAATAGAACACACTATAATAATAATCTTATATTTTACATACTATGAAACAATTTTTGTATCTGGCAACCCAAACAGCTTCCTAACAGCTGCACCATAGTTTTTTAATGTAACTTCCGATTCACCATCATTGAAGAGATCGCTGACTGCCTTCTTATACTCATCAGAATTAGGAATCTGACGTTCATCAAACTGAATATATTCATCATCTGTCAATGTCTTGTTGTCATTATTCAATTGCAGATACCAGTTCACCAAAGACTTCTTTGATTTGTTATTTTTCCATTCATAATACTCCATATCATCCTCCATTTTGTCCTTCTCCCACTCCTCTACGTTCCATGCTTCGTGATAACAGGCAGTCAGCAAATAGTTAACGTAATCCTGATTCTGTACTCGTACAGGGCAGCGGTCCGCTGTGATAGTCACCAAGTCCGTTGCTGGATCGTACCTCTCACCGACCAACCTAAGGAACTTATCCCTAGCATGTTTGTCAAAGTTTAATGTTGTAAGTTTCACTCTCAACGTCACGATTCTGGAGAGTGGATTACGAATGGTTGGGCTTCCATGACAGTAGTCTGAAGTTATTATTTCAACCGGGTAATGCTTTTCAATAGCTTCTTCAGAGTTTAAGAGTTTTGGCCACTCTGTGCAGAACTTTTTTAGGGCTTCGCACTGGCTCTTAACCACTGGAGGTGTTAAGTGCAAGAAATTGGGTATTTTCATAAGTTCCGCATTGGCTTTTTTTCCAGGTGGCGCATGTCCTTTGGGCACGTAGCCTTGACGCAGCGGCAATGGTACAGATGAAGGGTGGTAGGTTTTTGGACCAGGCCAAACATTGCCCCAATTCTGTAAAAAATATAAAAATTGTATAGTTACACTGACAAGTTTTTCATTTTTGTGTCTACTAGTGAACCGCCTCAGCTTTGCACAGATAGCAGACCCTATACACCTAAAAAGAAAACGATGGATGGATAATTTTAATAAGGATATAAATTAATTGGTTTACGCAGTGCACACTGGTAAAACTGCCAGTCAGGTTATTTCAGACATCTTCAACTAACATTGTTAAGTTTCAGCTAATTTACAAATAACCTCAATGCATTATACACCCAAACCTTCCTGACGTATCACTACATCCATTGGTGAAAACCATATGAAAGTTAGTTCAGTAGTTTTAGAGTTTATCGCGTTCAGACGGATAGAGACGCGGCTGGGGACTTTGTTTTGTAATATGGAGTGATGATAAACAGAGTTTTATCTGTTTTAATACTAATATTGTAGAGTTGTATTCATATAAAAACATAGTAACACTCGTTTCGCCAGCTTTCTAGAACCAGTGTTGAAATGAACTTTGTACCTGATCAGTAGACATCCTATCAGCTCTGTCATGCTGTACATCAGTCCTGCGAGCCACTCTTCGCTGCTGCCTAGTTCTGGTCTTCCTGATATCTAACACTCTGAATTCTTCATCTTCTTCGATTTTGTTGAGTGCTGTATCAGCGGTGTTAGAACTCCAACGCCAAAGTTTTACGTTGTATGCAGTGGCCAGACCTCCAGGTCGACAGTGTTTGAAAATACTCATTTTGGCGATTTAATTAGAGTACCTATTTAGGTTTTATAAATTTACACCATTTTGAGGTTATTTGTATGCCACAGATTACAAACTAAATTATTGCGATAAATCAAAAGCAAATGACCACAGACAAACAAAAATCAATAGACGGTGTTGCCATTGTCAAGTAATGTACGTTAACTGTCAGTAACTTGGACACTGTCTTAGTAGAGAGTATAAGTGCTCTGTGGGCCATCTCGACAATTCGGGAATTTATGTAGGTATACGTAAAATCAAACCGTATATTGTTTGACATGGCCTGATAAATCTTGTAAATGGCTTTTAAGAAGTAAGCTGTACAGTATCATCCGTAATAATCAGGTCGTACAGTCGTATATTATGTTGTCTTCTACATTTATGCCCCTATTTATATATTATACCTACTATTTAATTATATTTCAGTTAAAGAACGAACGAAAAACTATACGGGAAAGGACGCGCATCACACGGCCTACCCACTGGCTTGTGTAGCTGGGCCAATTTCAATAGCACCCTATTGTTCGAGCTGCCAGTGATACAAACATGGAGCGAAGAAAGAGATAGTCGATAACGGCAACCTTTTTAAATTGGCGTCGTTATCAAAACATAATTCATTCGAATCCTTTTTTTTCAATACCAATGCATATTTCGCATGCAAAATAATATTTTTTGCTATATACCTTCATTTTTTTAATAAATAACGGGAGTGGATTGTTCAGAAATTAACTTTAAAATGTCCGAAGGTCGGAAAAGAAGCAGAAAATGCAAACTGGAAGTTCGCGACTATTGTGGTTATGAGATAATGACCGGTGACGGTGAAACGAAATCTCCGGAGTTGCAGGTAGGTGCAGACTCCATTTTGTGTCAGTTCGCTCATGGCAATATAATGTGATGATTTCGTGATTGTGAACCGCATCATAAATTGTTTTGACGTTAAATTATTATTGCGTGTTTCTCAAAAATGTTTGTTGTTTATTAACTGTCTGGTTCGACATTGTATTTGTGAAGTTCGATAATGATTGCGCACGCACGCTTAGTGCATACCATTTTCAGTGGATATCGTGGGTAGCTTCGCTGGGATCGTATGAAAAAGCAAGGGTAGGTTGACAAATTATTTGAAATACCCAAAACTAATTATATTTGTAACAAAACTAAAAATTTACCTAAACTTACTCTGCAGGTGTCTTCCTTTTATAATGTAAATTTTATGACACCGTTTCAGCTAAGGTTATCAAAAATGGACATGATCAATGAAAATGTATGATGAAATTTCACATTTAAATATACGAGAAGTAAGTAGTATTTAATTTTAATCTTACTTTCAATTGTTTATATCACATTAATCAAATAATGTTATGTTTAACCAAGGTTGTGGCTAATAGAAAATGATGAATTAAAATAACTCTTGAGTTGAATTTTGATTTGTTCTGATAACATCATTCCTTTCAAATAGTGGAAGGAAAACATTGATGAGATCCATCATTTTTAGATAAGGTTTTCTTTTGTCGAGTTGTAAATGAAATGAATAGGTAAACCAGATTAAATTGTGTTCAGTCTTGCCTGCAGTAAGAACATTATCTACACAAAAATATAATTTATTTCTCTGTAATATTAAATTAACACCTTTTTACTAAAGACAAAAGTATATATCGCAGTTAGAATGAATACAATAGGTATGTCTGTCTGGCCTAATCTTGTCCTGACTCACTGGCAGAAAGCTGATGTTATAACGACTAAGGGTACTTTTATTAAGGTCAATACTCAGTGGTGGATCCAGGCTTGTTATATGGGGCTTCATCCCGCTGAGGGTAGGTACTATCAAAGTAAATTATAATACTTATTAACTTAATTGTACTTCATTGTAGTATTTACTTTGATAGTAAACTTTTTAGCAAGACTACGCTTTCTAAAAAGATTAGTTACTTAAATATTTATCATGGATGAACTCGGATACTTTTATATATTCTTATATTACCTTTTGTATCTGCCACTGGTTAAGATTAATTCCCAAAACTGACTAAACCACATAGCTACTTTTAGTAACAAACTTAATTCAACACGGGTGAAGCCGAGGGCCGTAGTCCAGTATTCTCATGTAATCATAATTTTTGTAACACTATTTTCTAACTAAATTGACCTTACTTGGCTTACATGAGTGAAATATCATATCAGTTCTCTTGTTTTGCATAAAGATACAATAAAAATTATATTGGGTGCAATTTACAGCGCCAAATTACCCCTAAGTCCTAACTAACTGTGTATAATACTTATGTATACATTATAAATACATATTAACACCCATACACAGAACAGAACTAATGTCTGTCATCACACAGATGTTTGTCTTGGCTAGGAATTGAACCCATGAGCTACAGCGCAGGCAGAGTACCTACCAAACCACCATACTACCAAGAGATATTATTATTCTAGGCCAGTCAATTTTTAAGTCCAGTTTATAATCCTAATGTCTTATAAATATTACTAATCTATTTTTAATTTACTGTAGTCATAACTGACATTAGCAAAACATATTTTTGTTCAACATTACAAATTATAAATAAATATTGGTGGATGTTTCACACAGTAACATTTATCATATTAATACTTATTAATATATATTGGTGGACATTGTCACAGCTCCATCTAAACCCAAATTAAGCTAATCATAGCTTGTCTGTGCGAACCAGACGAGTCATAAAATACTTATTTGCTTTTTTGTAAACACATCATTTAACATGGTGACACAGCACAAATATCTATGTTCGTCACACAAATGTCTGTCCCGGGTGGGAATCAAACTCATAACCCACACCCGCAGAAGGCCTAGTTACTAACAACTGATTTGGGAGGCCTGTAGCTAGTAATTCATTGTAATACTTTCAATTTTGACTGGCCTCATAGCTCAGTTGGTAGTAACCCTGCCTTCTGCGCTGTAGGTTGTGGGTTCGATTCCTAGACAAGACAAACATCTTTGTGACGACAGACATTAGTTCTGTTCTGTGTATGTATGTCAATATGTATTTACAATAAGCACGTAGATACCCATTCAGGACAAACATTTGTGTGACCAACATAGGTGTTTGTTCTATGTCTGGGTATTGATATGTATTACATGTACCAAAATATATTAAGTATTTACCAAAAAAAGTATATAAGTATGTATATCAGTTGTCTAGTTCCCATGATACAAGCTACGCTTAGCTTACTTTGGGGCTAGATGACGCTGTGTGACAATGTCCACCAATAGTATTATTATTATTAAGTCAACATGAATAATATCGAATTCATACTATGTTTAGGGTAGGGTAGGATAGTGGCGGCATCCATCGGATACAATTATTTTTACTCTATTTAGCGTACAAAATCCTCAAAATTATAAAACGCCCGTCCGAACATTGAGTATAAGTCTTAAAAAAGAAAATATATTCAGTTTCAGACTAACCGCCCTCTTCGCGTTTTGGACCATGACTACTGCTTCCTCGGCAAACGGGGTTACGTCATCAATATTCCATGCAACCGGGACGAGGACCAAATCGGCTACCCTCACACCAACTCCCGATCCGAACCCTCAGTGGAGGTAGACAGCGAGACAGTTAACGCACCACACAAAGTCCGAAAACGGTCAACAAATTCGAAAAAGACAATGGAGACTCGCGAAAGAAGAAACAAAAATCGGACCTCGATCAAAATGTGCAAATACAACCCTGAAACGATTTACAGCGTATCTGACCACATAGCATCAACGTCCCAGAACATAGCGGACAAAATCCTGGATATTGAGATGAGGAATTTGTGGGGCAGCGTCCTCTGCACCCCGCACGAGCTCGATCCCTACGACAAACTGCTGCAGATCGCTCTCGACGCGTGGCTGAGCTGGTTCTCCATCTCGAGGAACGTCCGAGACGGTCCGCTGTTATACCAATGTCACATCTGCTACATGGCCTGGTGGAGATACTACCCATTCCGCCAGCACATCAAAACTCACCCCATAAAAGACTTGAAGGTCACTTTGGAGAAGAATTACCATGAGAGTATGTTGGTGGCCAGTTACGAAGAGGTCACAACTCTAACGTACATAGATATAGAGGAGGATTGCTGGCGTTGTGGCAAGAGTTTGGTGTTCCACATGATGCACTCAGACGGCTACACGTGTAGTCATTGTCACCAAGGCAACTACACGTGTGTGCTGCTCAAAGAGCACGAGCTCCGTTGTCTGCAGCTCAAACTGCCCGAGGACACTCCACCCACAACGGCTTGTTCCATATGCATGCAGCTCATTGAATCTCCAGTGAACGTAGATAAGCACATGATCGAGGCTCATACCCCACGGTCCGACATACCAATGCCAACTATGTCCAAGCTCTGCTCGGTCTGCGGTCAGAAATACTTCATGTTTTCCACTCATAATTGCTGTAGGTCAGCGAGGGGTTCCGCTTGCAAATATTGCTGCAGAAAATTTGCAATGAAGTCGCTCGCGTTGTCACATATGGTTTCACCGTACAACCGTCCGGTGAGCTGTAAGATATGCAAGGTAACGTTGCTGACTAAGTGCATGGAGCTAGAGCATATGCATCAGGTGCATTCTAACAACTATCAGTTAGCTTTCAAGTGCACTATATGTACGAATCAGTATCTGTTGTTCATCGATGAGTTGTCAATCAAACTTCACAAGGAGTTATGGCACAATAAGAAGTCTGATAAGAGGAGGGCGTATTATGAAATGGTGAGTGATTATAAAATATTGTATACTTATTGGAATAGATTCTATATAGACCCCTAAAGAAAGCTCTCCTGTCTTGTCTGTTCTTCCCCATGGTGGGTCGGATAGGGTTTGAACAGGCGTCAAACTTAGTGATAAGTACGCGTGACATTATCTATACAAATAAATAAAATTGGAGTGTCTGTTTCTTATATTAAAATAACCGCTTTTTACTAAGTGCATATGGATGTATACACGGTACATATACCAAAACAACATTTTTTTTAATTTTCGTCTGTCTGTCTGTTTGTTCCTGCTAATCTCTGAAATGGCTGGACCGATTTTGACGGGTCTTTCACTGGCAGATAGCTGATGTAACAAGGAGTAACTTAGGCTACTTTTCCGAGGGGTAAAATAGGGGTGCGTGATAAAACCGGATTCCACGCGGACGAAGTCGCGGGCAAAAACACATTCTGAAAACTGTCTACAACGATCACTTGGTCAATTACAGTTGCTGGTCCCGAGGAACTGCTTACAAGAGAGCAACGAAGAGGCCACACTCCCACCACCGCCATACGGTGAGTAACATCACTGCGCATAATTGAATAACATCACTGCGCATAATTGAGTAACATCACTGCGCATAATTGAGTAACATCACTGCGCATAATTGAGTAACATCACTGCGCATAATTGAGTAACATCACTGCGCATAATTGAATAACATCACTGTGAATAATTGAGTAGCATCAATATCACTGCGTATAATTTAGTAATATCTCTGCGTATAATTAATGAATTTTAATGTTTTTAAAAAATATAGGGAGAAAGCAATTATAGCTGTAGATTTAGGGTCGAAATCGAATTCAGTCCGAATTAGGTTTTTAGGTAAATATGGTAAAATTTTGGTAGCATATTACTTATAGCGCGAGATGGTTTCCGCAACTAGGCTTGGTAGCATATTACAAATAACAATATAAATATCATATAAAATATTATATAAATAATAAAAATAATTAATCTTTATTATTATTTTATGCTTGCGAAGATTCCGATGAGGATTACCATGGTGAGTGTTCTGTATGGTGGCTATACATAAATAAAATAGAAGTCACTGGTGTTAATGTCAAAATAACAAAGTTTTACTATATGTCTGTCTGTTTGTCCTGGCTAATCTCCGAAATTACGGGATCGATTTTTATGATTTAATAAAAATAAATTGCCTTATATAAGACATGAAAATTCAAATTAAAATACCTATTCCACATAAAGCATTCAAATAATAAATATTACGTAGTTAATTCCTTAAAAGTGTATCTAATAATTATATTAATTTGACCCCTATCTGCCCCCCCCCTCCCCCCTAAGTAACAAATTCCTATTTTGCCCATTATTTTTTCAACCCTATACATCAAACTGTGAAATTATATTTCAGAGGAAGTCAGAGACTCTGGTGTAAACGTGGCGACGCTGCCCGAACTGAGAAGGTTGACCGCTGAGATGAGTGAGCCCCAACTAGTCACCAGTTTGGATGTCCACAGAATGGCAGATGTGGACATAACAGTAGACGGAGTGCACATCAAAAAGGAACCACATTACAATGACAACGGTGAAGTTGATTATGAGGAACTGCTTAACGAAATGTTTTGTACAAAAAGTGACAGAGAAGAACCTAAAACACTGCCTGGTGAAGATAAGACTGGTGAAGATGACATGAGTAATTTTGATTACAGTCATGTTAAAATAAAAGCTGAGCCGTTAGATGATATTGAAATCCATGACCACCCCATAGAATTGGTGCAAGTTAAGTTGGAACCCGTAGAAGACATGGATGATGCTGGACAGTATGAACAAGTTAATGAAAATATAGATAACTGTCACAGTAATACTGCAGAAAAGTCAGAGGACAAGCAAATTACCGAAGAGTCGGAGAAAGTCAATGAACATATTACTGGAAAGTCAAAGAAAGATAACAAACATGTTGTAGAAAAGTCAGAGAAAGTCCGTGAGCAGGTTGCTGGAAAGTCAAAGAAAGATAACAAACATAATGTAGAGAAGTCAGAGAAAGTCCGTGAGCAGGTTACTGGAAAGTCAAAGAAAGATAACAAATATACTGTAGAAAACTTAGAGAAAGTCCATCAGCAGATTACTGAAAACGACCACAAGGAATATATTGAAATTGCTGATATCAAAGTTGAACCTGACTTACTGGAGATAAAATCAGAGCCCGTAGAAATACTAAAGGAATTGAGCCCGGATGACAACTTCATATCAGAACTTCTACACGTACCCAAAAAAACACTGAATCCCAATAATGAAAAGATATTAAAAAAGAGGAAATACAAGATACGTAAAAAAGGCACCCGTAAAATGCATATTTGCAAAAAGTGCGGTTACACCAACCGTCTCAAGGAGTACCAGATACACGTTGCACTGAACTGCGCAGTGATACCCGGCTCCTATGTCACTTATGATTGTTCAAAATGTAACAATATGTATTATACGTTCAGAGATTATTTGCAGCATTTGGACCGGCACGGTTTTGATATGACCTGTCCGGTGTGCGGACTGCAGCTTGATAATTTAGCAAAATTTAGTCCGCATCTTCACAGGCATATTAAGAGTTCATTCGTACAGTTTCGAGTTCTCAATGAGAGTGGAGTTATTAATAATGAAGACAGGATATCGAGGCTTAACCGGAAATATAAGTGAGTAATTTATTATTTTAATATTTTTTTTCTATAAATTATTTAATCACCCACTATATGTATAATGTATGTGTGTGTATGGGTCCATTGTCACCTGAAATAAATGATTTAATAATAATAATAAAATTTGTAGTTTTTTAAAGTATTATTGTAAAAATTTTTGGACATAAATGCACTATCACATCCAGTCCATACTATACAAAGGTTAGCTCGAAGAAAATGCTAATTAGCATTAAGTTCGCCTATTTATTTATTTTTCTTGTGCAATAAACAATTCTTCTATCTTCTATCTATATACCCACATGAAATGGGCCTTTTCGTGTCCGGACCGGACCGGAACAAGAGAGATATCAAACTAATGGGAGAATTAGTAATGATGGCGTGATAACATTATAGATGTACGACATGTCACGAGTTGGTGGTGCTACGAGAAATCTTCCCGCATTGGGAGCGCCATCTCTCCCTGGACGGAGAGCCGCGCGCCCTCAAGCGGGAGCGCCCCGAGCTGAGCGTCGACTGCGAGAGAGTCACAATCAACAACAAGACACTAGACCCTGTCGCGCTCAAGCTAGCACTAGGTAATATTTTTATTAAGCTATTGCATAGCTTCTATCGCGGGCCTTGAGCGTGGAGACCGAATCCAGAAATTCCGTAACGAAAAAAACCTAACACCCCCCACTCCGACCGGCACAGCGGTGATACTTTTTAGTATTTCCATCTATCGATAAATACCAGAACTTTTAATGACTTTTTGAAATATCACTCGCAATAGCTTTACCGCGGCAGTCTCCGAGTGCCGCAAGTCTTTTTTTTTATGTTAAGTAGTTACGGAACGAGCCGACGGCCCACCTGATGGTAAGTAACCTCGGCCCATAACAACTGATGCGACTCGGGTCCTCCCCTACTAGGTACGACAAAATCCAAGTCGCATCGTATGCGCCCGTAACTATGAGACGTGTAGGTGGAATGTCTCATGTTCCTGTAATTTCACCGGCAACCACACCTAAATTAATAATAATACTAATAAAATAATACTGTCCTAGGTAAAAACTTTTTTTTTAAATACATATCATGAATATTGACTCCCAGACATAGAAAAAACATCTATATTCGTCATACAAATATTTGTCCTGGGTGGGAATCGACCCCACGACCAACAGTGCGGAAGGCAGGGTTACTACCAACTGAGCTATAATGCCAGTCAATAATAAGTATAACATATATTTATTTTAAAACTGTGTACAAAAAGATCTTATTTTAAAGTATAGTATCAACAGTCTGTTCTCTCGCACATAAATAATATCTATTAGGTATAAATTGAGAACATAGAACAATGTAAAATACTAAATGACGCAAAGTTATTATAAATTTTAAGAAGTAAAGTTTTGGGGGGCCTTTTTGCTCCCGTCCGTAGGTGATTACCCTTTGAATCCCTACACGTGTCCCCCGGGTGGTGCGAAAGCAACCCAAAGTACCAGTAGAACTTGTGCTAAGTCCCCCCGGAGAAGTACTGCCACCACACCTGGTAATCTGCCGCCGAGCAGTGATGCACTTGTGAAATTGAACATTATATATATGTATATCAGGAACGAAGTGTGAGCTAATAAAATATAAATTCAAAAGTAAGTATACATTTATACTCCATTCTTACAACATAGCAAGTGTATGCTATTATTACTTTAACAGCTGATTATAAGAAAACTCAAAACTCAGGTATATAAAATTGATAATAGTTTCAATAAAACATTACATAGGTTTACACTGAACAGTATCAATACTATATCCTTTATATTTGAAACTACACACAACATTGACACAACATAATAACTAGGTACTTAGCTTTATCGTTTCCGTCATTCCGTATTCGTCCGTCGGCGACTGTTTTGGGCAGCAGCTCCGCTCTGTTCGACGGTCGACGGTCAACTAACTTGTTTGGCCGGGCGCCTTGGCTTTTATTGTGAGTTGTAAACAACAATCGGCTTTACGAAGTTGTATCCGACTCACTTCGTGAGTCGGACTTTGAGAACGGCTATTTGGTACATACTACCTTCACATATTTACACATAATGATATCTGTTGCTATATACATAGTAATATAACGAAACAACCTATGTAAAAACACAAATAATAACTTATAACTAGCAACAAGTTTCAACTATACGTATTTTATCATATAAATAATGACTTTCAGACCATGTTGGATATAAATACACACATATTTATGTTATTATTTCAAAATAATATAACACACTCGTGTTGCTGTGTTCCCGTGGAAGGGAGTGGGTGCCGGGAATTGCAGCCGCATGAGACGTAACATCCCCGTCTCGGGGTGATGGACGCGACGCAATGCGACTTGAGTCGCGTACTTTGGTGGAGAGGACTTGAGTGGTATTGCTGTTGTGTATGGGCGGCGGTTACCATTTAACATCAGGTGGGCCGTCAGCTCATTCCGCCACCAGAATCACATAAAAAAAACTTTCTGACGTGTTGTATGTTGGTTGCAGATAGTCTGACAGCTGTGGACACAACGGCTAAGGAGTGCGTCGTGTGTTACCGTATGTTCGCGCGGCGATTGGATTTGAAACGTCACATTGTCGAACACTTATTGATGGACGCGCATATGAACAAAGTCAGGAACGAGTGAGTTTTTAGCCTGTTACCAGAGGAATGTAACGTATATTTCAGTATTCAGATTGTTGCAAGGATCGTGCCCCCGCCCACTTTAGGGGTTATGGGATTAGAACGGGTGGATCGTGCTAGCGAAAAAACTAGGACGCTATCCTTCAGGGGTTCCTTGACTGTTCTCCCATGATGGTTCCGACAGGGTTTGAACAGGTGGGTCGTGCTCGCGAAAAAAATGGAAGCCCTCTTTAGGGGTTTCTCGCCTGTTCTCCCCGTGGAGGGTCGAATAGGGTTTGAACAGGCGGATCGTGCCCGCGAAAAAAAGGAAGTCTCGTTTAGGGGTTTCTTGGCTGTTATACCCGGGATAGGGTTTTAACTAATGGATTGTACTCGCGAAAATACAGCCCTCCTTTAGGGGTTTCTTGTCTTATTATTGGGTTTTATTAATAATATATTTTAATTGACAGATGCTTCAAATGTCAAGTGTGTATGAAAGGATTCGAGCGTCCGGAGAAATATAAATTTCACATGAGGGAGCATGGCAATATGCCCATCTACAAGTGTGAACTATGCAACAAGACCTTCAGGTGAGAGAAACAAACTGATTTACTGTACTAGCTGTTGCCCGCGACTTCGTCCGCGTGGAATTCGGTTTTATCACGCACCCCTATTTTACCCCTCGGAAAAGTAGCCTAAGTTACTCCTTGTTACATCAGCTATCTGCCAGTGAAAGTCCCGTCAAAATCGGCCCAGCCATTTCGGAGATTAGCCGCAACAAACAGACAGACAGACAGACAAAAATTTTAAAAAATGTCGTTTTGGTATATGTACCGTGTATACATCCATATGCACTTAGTAAAAAGCGGTTATTTTTATATTACAAACAGAATCCAGTTTTATTTATTTGTATAGATAATAATAATAAATATCCATCTAGCCATCTAGTCCCAAAGTAAGCTAAGCATAGCTTGTATCATGGGAACCAGACAACTGATATACATACTTATGTACTTTTCTTTTTGGTAATATACTAATTCAGTAGTCACCTTTTAATAGAGTTATGGTATAGTGTTGCTATAAATAAATTTTCTCCTGTTCCAGTGACTCTAGCAACTTCGCAAAACACAAAAAGACCCACAATGTTCGAGTACTGATTTGTGATTTGTGCAACAAGAAGTTCCACGGAAAGTCTACACTCGAGAAACACATAATGGTGGGTTCGAATCTCTTACACACCCTGACAGTCATACACACTCCACACTCACATATGTATCGTAGTAGCCCCTAAACTAATCATGTTCTTTAACACACGGCAAATGTACACTCGAGTAACATAATGGTGGGTTCGAATCTCTTACACACCCTGACAGCCATACACACCCCACGATCACACACATATGAATCATAAAAATGTCTGTGTTTAATTATTATTTTTGTTAATTAACATATACTTTTGTTAGTTATCTATCCACCTTATTTAAAATAATTTTATAATAATATTAATTTTGGTGGACAATTCAAGCGCCATCTATCCCCACACTAAGCATAGCTTGTACTATGGGAACCAGACAACAGAAAGAATACATTTTTTTTTTGTAAATTCTTACATATAATACATATCAACACCCAGACACAGAACAAACATCTATGTTCGTCACAAATGTTTATCCTGGGTGAGAATCGAACCCACGACCTACAGCTCAAAAGGCAGGGTTACTACCAACTGAGCTGTGAGGCCAGTCTGTCTGTCTGTTTGTTAATTAACAAATACGTTTGTTACAGCTACACTCGTCGCTGCCCAAAACTAAATGTATGTATTGCACTAAGACTTTCCACTCCAAGTCTAGCTACAAGAAGCACAGGTACTCCGTACACGAGAGGTCCAAGTTCAAGTGCGTGCTGTGCGACCTCACGTTCACGTCTCTGCAGTCGGTGAGTGTACACACACACCCACCCACTCCCAACCTACACACCCATACACAGACCCACACACAGACCCACACACACACCCACACACACACACCCCAACACAACTCAAACACACACACACACACCCCAACACAACCCAAACACACACACACCCCAACACACACACACACACACACACACACACACACACAAACACACACACAAACACACGCACCCACCCATAGACACACACACACACACACGCCCATACACACTCACACACACGTTTTTTGAATATTAAGTTAAATAAAATAAACTACATTTCTCAAGCAATAAAACTCATTGGTGCACATCTGGATTTGAATCGGTGACCTCCAGATTGAAACTTGGGTTCTGTACCGACTACCATCCAATTTACCCTTGAGGGTTTTTCATGTTCGAGTTGAAACGGAAAAATAATTCCAACTTGATCTTTGTATGTTATTTGGTTAAGGTTCTAAAAAGTAGAAAATTACACTAAAAATAATATATATCATATAAGTAATAAAAATATTTTTTTTCCAATATAAATTCCCCAATCAATGTTTTAATATAGAAATCTCTACCTACCTTACTTAAAAAAAAAGGTAGAGAAAATCACTAAAAATGATATATCATAAGTAATAAAATGTATTTTTTTTTATTCCAATACAAATTTCTCCATCAATATTAAATATAGAAATCACTAACTGTCTCCCCCCTTCTGTTACTCAGTCTTATTAAATGCGGTGTAAGAGCACGCGAGTACTTTACAAACCGTTCAAAAAACGTATAGGATTCGAACCCACGACCTTTAACAGTTCGTGTTGATTGGAACACTTGCTCAAAGCTCCATACAACAATCTTGAAACGCAACGATAGCGCGTGCTAACTTTTCCACTAGCGACATCTAGTTTGGTTTATGGAAACTAACTGTGGTGAGGTAATGGGTTGGCTCGGAAAGCGCTGCCACCTTACATATTTTACTGCCAGGGTTCATTACAGGTACATACGAATTACCACCCTTATATCAAGGGCGCTGCACTGATACTATATATATGTATATCTCTAATATATAAAATTCTCGTGTCACAGTGTTTGTAACAAAACTCCTCCGAAACGGATTGATCGATTTTTATGAATTTTTTTGTGTATATTCGTTAGGTCTGAGAATAGGACGAACTATTCATACCCCTAAGTGATAAGGGTGGTCCAACCCCAAATTTATTTGGACACAATTTTTTTATGGTTCAGCATTAGTTAATACATACAACCCAAAATTTTCAGCCTTCTACCACCAACCCCTATTTTTGATGTGAAACATCTATAGCCGCACGTAAAACCGATTTCTGGCTTGGCGACGCGTCGCCACGGCATGAGCGCTGATTGGTCCGTTCAAGGAACGACAAATCATAAACATTATTAGTGATGGGGTACTTAGTTTCTTACAAAATAATGTCGATGTTTCACATCTGCCAGGCGTCCCGTGACGGCTCACATTTTTTTAATTGCGAATAACTATTATTAATAATTTAAATGCCTATTTTATTTATTTGTATAATATTGTTGTTATATGTTGACAGAAATGGGACCACAACTGGGAGGTTCACAAGGAGCGTAAAGACAACGCGGACTGTCCGATATGTCTCAAGTCGTTCCGCAAGTTCCAAGACGTTCGCCTCCACGCCAAGGTGGAACACAACTCCAAGGTAATTACACGTACACTCACCATACGTTGTGATTAATTTTTAATCAATTTTTTGATTAATTTTTAATCAATTTTTTGAATAATTTTTAATCAATTTTTGATTAATTTTTAATCAATTTTATGATTAATTTTTAATTGATTTTTGATTAATTTTTAATCAAATTTTAATTAAAAAAATATTGATTAATTTTTTGTCTGGCCTTACGGCACAGTTAATAGTAACTTAGTTGTAGTTAATAGTTAATAAAGTAACCCTGCCTTCGGCGCTGTAGGTCGTGGGTTCGATTCCCACCCAGGACAAATATTTGTGTGACGAAATGTTTGTTCTGTGTCTGGGTGTTTATGTGTATTATATGTATGTATTTACAAAAAGTATATAATATCAGTTGTCTGGTTGCCATGATACAAGCTATGCTTAGCTTAGTTTGGGGCTAGATGGCACTGTGTGACAATGTCCACGGATGAATAATGAAAAAGTTCACTTTTGTAGCAGTACTAATTATGCTAAGTTCCTCCGGGGAAGTACTGTCGCCATACCCATTTCTGACGCCTTCCAGTAATGCTTCGTGTTACTGTGTTCCAGTTTGAAAGGTGTGGTTGTCGGTGAAATTACAGGCACATGAGACATTCCATCTACACGTCTCAAGAGTTACGGGCGCATACGATGCAACTTGGATCCTGTCGTATCTAGTAGGGGAGGAGCCAAGTCGCATCGGTTGTTATGGGCCGAGGTTACCACTTAACACCAGGTGGGCCGTCGGCTCGTTCCGTAACTGTATTAAATTTAAAAAAAAATATGTCTTAATTTTTCAGCTGGCTGTCGTAAAGCAGAGAAATCAAAAAGTGTGTTTCTACCAAGTGAAGGATATAAAGGAGCCAACTCTTAAAGAGACTCTAATTTTTAAGAAACAGTGACATATTTATCGGCCGGTTCAATATAGACCGGTGGCCAACACTGCTGTCGGATACATAAAGCCACCGACATGGCTTTATAAGGCTTAATGGCGCGTTCTTGACACGTTTGCAGTTTATAGTGAAGTAAAGCGTGGTCGTCTAGTGGTTGTGACCCCGTGTTTCTGGAGGTCGCCGGTTCAAATCCCGTCGTGTACCTATGTTTTTGATTGAAAGATATGTGTGCGCAATACCACGTTCTCACGGTGAAGGAAAACATAGGAAAACGACATGTCCTAGAACTAGAAATTCGAAGATATGTGTCGAGTGCACGAAAGGAGCCTCTTTGAGGCGCACTTAAATTTTCACCTGGTTCGATAGGAAAAACCTCAAGACCGGACTCAGCATTGTCTGTGGTGTTTTCGTTAAGACCGAAAAGCTCGAGTGACCAACCCTGTAAGTGCTACATGGATTTCCGACATGGACGGACAAGTGCTACAAGTGAAGTGACGGATTTTTTTTAGCACCATCGCTTAAGTGTACTGCAATATCTCTTTGAATGGTGAATTATTTTTACAAATTTTTTTGTTTAGTTATTATTTAAGTGTATTTTTTATTAATTTACTAATTAATATACCAATTTTAAGTTTAGTTGGGTATTTTGTTTCAACGCATTATGACTTAGCCCTATGCATTGCATTCTCTAAATATAATGATAAATTAAAATATTTTCATATCTGCGACACAGTTATTTTTACATCTGCGGAGGGCATTATTACTTAGTTATATTGTAATTACATATATATCTTTTATTTCAGACAAATCAAACGCGTTAATTAAATTGTGCAAAAAAAAATTAAATAAAAAAAAAAATTATGTCTAAGAAAATAGTTCGAGGTCAAAAAAATACAATTAATTTAATTACTAAGGTTTATTCTTTTTTTGATGACATATATGACACATATTATATACATAGAAATATCTGTTAACTCTATACTTAGTAGAAATGGAAGAAATAATAAATTTAATGATTCTCTATTTCTCTTTACTCTTCTCTATTCTCTTCTCTTTTCTCTATTTTCTATCTCTCGGTTGGATATTGTGATTAATTTATAAAATATCTGCTTATCCGTGTTGAATGCTTGAAATGTGGAATGCTAATTTTCATCTAAAAAACTATATAATAATAATATTGGTGGACAATTCACACAGTGCTGTCTAGCCCCAAACTAAGCATAGCTTGTACTTACTGTGGAAACCAGACAACTGATAGAATACATATTTTTTGTAAATACATACTTATAATACATATGAACACCCAGACACAGAAAAAACATTGTATTCGTTTCACAAATGTTTGTCCTAGAATCGAACTGACAACCTTAGATCGGAGAGTTACTAACCAACTGAGCTGCGAGGCCAGTCAGTGTGGCTTGTAATGTGGATAGCAAATTTTTATCTATAAAACAGTATATACAAAGTTAAATAAGAGCTTTATATCGCTGTCTCGAACCAGTGTGGTGAATAAAGTGCGCCTCGAAGAGGCTCCTTTCTCACTACACTGTCTTTGAGATGCAATTAATTATAAAGTATTAATTTTCCATTAGATTTTGTGAATGCAATGCAGAATATGGGGCAATATTTGTATATAATTTTAAAGTATGAATGAAATGTTAACTACATATGCATGTGTACTGTAGGGCTTAGACGTTTGATTTGATGTTAACATTTGACTTTACCGTTAGTATGGTATATATCTTCTAAGTATATTTGGTGTATGTATGTTTAGGACACCTGAACTTTTCTGGACTTTTTTATAATGACATAAAGTATTGACCGATCCACGGTTCAACTTTTATTGCAATGAGATACTAAATATCTTAGATAAATTATCTTAATTGAGATTTTTTTGCTGTATTATCTTTACCTACTAGATAGGTACAGTTTTCACAGTCACTTTTTTTTAATGAAATATTTTGAAACTATGAAAAAGCATCAAAAATTTGGACTTATCTACTCTCTAATGAAATGAATTAATTTGGTTAATAAGGACTTTCAATATGTTGGCTAATTGGTTGTACCAAATAAGTATATATTATTATGTATAGTTGTATATATACTATTATTATAGATATAACCTTCAGTTAAGTATGTTTTAATTAACAAAATAATTGGATATCTCTCTCTCAAAGGCGTTGAAAATTATTGAAAAATAATATGTAAGTTTCACATTCGAAGAGTACTATAGGCTTTTATAGGTTATAAGCCAAGACCTGTTCTACCTATCACCTAGCTATTTAAGTTTATGTATATCTATTTTTGGTCTGTGGTTGGAAAATATATTCAACACTCCTCCGACAATCTTGTATTGAATATCCAATGTATTAATTGTTGGACATTATGAGATAATATTATTGTCTTGTTCTTATGTAATTATAAGTTTAAATAATACATCATGTGCCTGAAGATTGTTTGTTTTATTACATGATTTATTTCGACTGGCCTCATATCTCAGTTGGTTAGTAACCCTGCCTTCTGCGGTCGTGGGTTCGATCCCCCCTCAGGACAAACATATATGTGACATTTGTAACATTGATGTTTGTTCTGTGTCTGGGTGTTAATATGTATTATATGTATGTATTTACAAAAGAAAGGTATATAAGTATGTATATCGGTTGTCTGGTTCCCATGATACAAGCTATGGTTAGCTTACTTTAGGGCTAGATGGTCCTGTGTGAATTGTCCATCAATATTATTATTTACTATCGGAATAGGAAGAATAAAAAAATGCAATTACTACCTAACACGAGATGGGCTGTTAGCTGACTGTCACTTATCAATAAAAAAAGTAAGCTGTCACTTTAATTCAATTGTCAACTTCACTCTGTGATTTGTTGTTATTATATTATCCATCCCTCTATAGTTTGTGGTTACTTGGTTAGTGTTATGAAGAGCGATATTTGTTTTTTGAATGTTTTAGATCTATTTCTGATTTGTAGACCTTTTGTTGTGACTTAGAAAGGAGATAATGTCATCGTTTCTATGTTTCGTCTGCCATAGCACAGTCAATGCCGATACAAATGAAGATACAAGGGACAAATACAGAGAAGTAATAGGGATGAATGTAAGTATATTTAATACCGTGGAATAAGACGGGGAGTTTGGTTCGTCTGCAAATATTTAACTCATAAATTAGGGATATCTATCAAATGTTCAATCAAGTGTCTAAAAATATCTGCAGTAAAATTTGTGTTTATAAAAACTTAACAGTTTTCTAAACATAACTTTTCTATTAGTTGTGACGTAAATCAGCTGTTTTTGACTATTTTAAAGTGTAGCCACACGCACCATTGATACTGGGATCCTTGTGTCGCAGATGGCATGGTCACACACAATCCTAACATCCAAGACCCAAGAACATACTGGCTGGATAGAACTAGCCCTGATTTGGGATTGACGAAGGTTGCTACCTGATAAATATTACTATCTACTCACTCAAATTGAACAAGTAATATGTGGATAATTTTGTTTTAATGTATTGCTTATCCAAATAATTAACAGCTTACTTAGATACAATTATTAGATATTTATATATATATATATATTTATAGATACTAGCTGCGCCCCACGGTGTTACCTGCGGTGAATAAGTAATCCCACGGGAACAGCACTTTTCCGGGATCAAAGTAGGCTATGTGTTAATCCAGGATATAAGCTATCTTTGTACCAAATTTCATCCAAATCCATTCAGTCGTTTGAGCGTGAAAGAGTAACAAACTTTCACGTTTATAATATTGGTAGGATAATTATTCCACCCTCAGGTGGAATGTAAACACACCTTGTAAACCGGACACAGTAATGTGTTTGCATTACTCTTTGACGGCAGAAGTAGGTATGGTGGCAGTACTTCCCCTGATGAACAAGCCACAACTGGCATTAGTTTGACTGCCATAAGAAATATGCCATGTAAAAGATTGTTACAAAAATGTTATATTGTGTGTGTAAATGTTATATTTTAAATTTTTAATTCAAGTACAAATTCAAAGCATTAAAGCTTAATATAGAATACCAACATAAACCCTGTTTGGCATTTATTTTATTTCAGTTATGCCCCGACTCACATCTGTGCTTCATCTGCTGCCATTTCTTGAACAAGATGTGGCTTTTTAAGTCAATTTGCTTAAAGAGGAGCTTGGAATACCCCGTGTTGTTCAGGTAATGTACTGTATATCCCTCCCATTTAGTTAATATTACTTACAACCTTTGAAGCCCAATGGATAGACCTTCAAAGGAAGCTCATTCCACATCCTACAGGCATGGGCGGAACGATCGGGTAAAGATTTCCATGCATCTACAACATTGCAGGTGCATGAGACATAACATCCCCGTCTTGGGGTGATGGACACAACGCAATGTGACTTAGGTCATATCATACTTTGGTGGTGAGGACTCAAGTCGTATGACTAAGGGTGGTAACCACCACTTAACATCAGGTGGGCCGTCAGCTCGTTCCGCCACCAGAATCACAAAAAAACATGAAGGTGAGCTTTTTTGGCGATGGCGAGAGGTTTGGTAGGTAATCTCCGAAACGGCTGGACCGGTTTTGGTGGGACTTTCACTGGCAGCTGAAAGCAAAATAGAATGTCCCAGCTGACACACACCATATTCTAATATTCTTATAAGATTTTCTGCATTTAATTACTAGTTTACTTAAAATATTAGAATATTAAATAATATATTGGCTAAAATAAACAACAAATATAACACAATTATGTAAAAATGATTAATGCCAGTAACGTATATATTTTGCAGTGAAAAAGGCACAATAAACCTGCAAAGAAGCGACACACAAGTTGGTATCCTGTGCCCGGAAGACATCTGCCTGCAACATCTCAACTCCAACTACCATTTCTATAACAACACAGACAATTCGCAGCCCGAATCTGAACACAACAAATATGTACAATTACATGAAGAAATGCATTTCGGATTACTTCCAAATAATGTTGAATCGCAGACAGACGATATATTTGATCATTTTAATGTAAATTTACTGAAATCGGATGCTGTTGATAACTACAATGAAGAATTGCTTGGAATGAGAGAGAATAATGAGACTAATACGAGGAAAGAAGTGGATGAATTTATATTTGGTAACGATAGCATCGAATCGCCTTTAGAAACCATCAATAAAATTGAATTGACTAATCTAGACGAAATGTCTGAAGTGAATATAACTCTTACCGACTTGAATGTAAGAAGCTTTGTTGAGAAAACACAACATATTGAAACAAATGTTTATATGGAGAAGCAAGCTTGTGAAAATAATGATTTTGTTGAGAACCAAGAGACTGATGGGAGAAATAAAGATTTAACCAACAAATCACCAGAACTTGTTAGAAATGATAGTTACACGGAAAACACACAAAAGCTTTGTGTCAAAAATATAGAGTGCGTTGAAAAATCTGTAGCGTGTACTAAATATAATGATTTAATTGAAAATTCTCAGGAGTTCAATACTTTTGAAGAGAAACAATATCCACATAAGGATTTAGAAGAAACTGACATGAAGACTGATGAAACAAATAAAACTTATGATTTGAACGATGAAAGTAAACATGACGACCAAAACAATTCTACAAATGATGAATTCAACGACCCCAACGATTCAGACTCGACCCAAAATTCAGACGATGAATCAAAATGTAAAAGCAACGTTATTAACTATACTAAAATAACTTACAGTCTAGATGAACAGAAGATGCATTTAGAAGCAAATAGAAGGAGTAAGAAGTACATGGATGCAGTTTTCAAATGTTACAATTGCGCTATGGGGTTTCTCTTCAAGGATTCATATCAGGCACATATGATGCGACATGAAGAGGTAATGTTGAAGCTACAAGTCATACTCATTTTTGACCGGCCCCACAGCTCAGTTGGTAGTAACCCTGCCTTCTGTGCTGTAGGTCGTGGGTTCGATTCCCACCCAGGACAAACATTTGTGTGATGAACATAGATGTTTGTTTTGTGTCTGGGTGTTATCTATAATATGTATTATATGTATGTATTTACAAAAATGTATATAAGTATGTATATCAGTTGTCTGGTTCCCATGATACAAGCTATGTTTACCTTACTTTGGGGCTACATGGCGCTGTGTGACAATGTCGACCAATATTATTCATACACATCTAGCCCCAAAGTAAGCTAAGCATAGCTTGTATCATGGGAACCAGACAACTGATATACATACTTACATACTTATTTTAAATACATACATATAATACATTTTAACATCCAGACACAGAACAAACATCTATGTTCGTCACACAAATGTTTGTCCTGGGTGGGAGTCGAACCTACGATCTACAGCGCAGAAGGCAGGGTTACTACCAACTGAGCTGTAAGAACAATCTAATTAATATATATAAATAATTATATAAACGTTATGTATGTTTCAGTCAAACGGGGAACACCAGTGTGGTATATGTACCCTTCGTTTCGCGAATCCAGCGCTTCTTCGCTCTCACACGGCTAATCATGCCGTGAGGTATGTACTACACTTATATACTACTTATGTACTAAAGTAGAAAATTCTAATGTGGCAGACTATATGTAATGGATTTAAAGGATATATCTATACAAATAAATAAAATTAGAGTGTCTGTTTGTAATATTAAAATAACCGCTTTTTACTAAGTGCATATGGATGTATACACGGTACATATACCAAAACAACATTTACAATTTTTGTCTGTCTGTTTGTTCCGGCTAATCTCTGAAATGGCTGGACAGATTTTGACGGGACTCACTGGCAGATAGCTGATGTAACAAGGAGTAACTTAGGCTACTTTTCCGAGGGGTACAATAGGGGTGCGCGATAAAACCGAATTCCACGCGGACAAAGTCGCGGCCAACAGCTAGTAACATATAGAAGTTTAAAAAGCATAGTTGCCACAAAGTGGTCTCTGTTTACTGGAAGAGCCGATGGCCCACCTGGTGTTAAGTGACCAAGATGGTTGTTCAACAGGTATGAGTGCGGTGTATGCTCGCGGGCAGTGCCCGGCGGGCGCCGGCGCGCGCACGCCGCCCTCTGCCGCGGGGGGTGGCCCACCCCCGTGGCGTGCCACCTGTGCGGGAACCTGTACCGGTAAGTGCGGGGTGGGGGGGGGGGGGGGGGCAGGGTACGTGATCCTTATTTGGATCTGTGTGTAAATCTGGAAGAAATCGCTTTAAGCGATAAGACCGCCCATTGTGCATTTCTGTTTTTATATATTAGATTAATAATAATAATAAATTTATTTATTTCTGAATAAGATAATAATAATAATAATAATATAATAATAATGGTGGACATTTCACACAGCGCCATCTAGCCCCAAAGTAAGCTAAGCATAGCTTGTGTCACGGGAACCAGACAACTGATATAATACTTATATACTTTTCTTTTGTAAATACATACATATAATACATATTAACACCCAGACACAGAACAAACATCAATGTTACAAATGTCACATAAATATTTGTCCTGAGTGGGGATCGAACCCACGACCTACAGCGCAGAAGGTAGGGTTACTAACCAACTGAGATATGAGGCCAGTCCAGATAAGATACAGAGGTGCACAGTATACAAAAAATGAACACTGGAAAATACTAAAGTAAAAACTGTGTCGCAGTTTCCAGTGCCCGACCTTAAGACTACAAAAGATTCTAATCTTCCTCCAGGGTGTTTTACAAAAAAAAATTTTAGATTAATTTAGTTTAAAAATTTAATTGTTTAGTTAAGATGCTCAATAAAGAGTTTATCTATATATCTAATATATATTAACACCCAGACACTTACCAAACATCTATATTCATCATACAAACGTTTGTCCTGGGTGGGAATCGAATCCACGACCTACAGCGCAGAAGGCAGGGTTACCACCAACTGTTATATGTTTCAGGGGCTCTAGTCATTTAAGACAACACATGATACGGGTACACGGCAAGAAAACCAATCGGAGCTATCTGTGCAGCGTTTGCGGGAAGAGCTTCAATAATCAGGCGGCGGTCAGAACTCACATGATGTATGTATCTATGGTTCTCGCCAGTTATTCCCCGTGGAGGATCGGATACATAGTAAAAAGATGTTATTTTAATATTACAAACAGACACTTCCAATTTTATTTATTTGTATAGATTAACACTTAATAAAATGAAAAATTTGATTTCCAGAACACACATAAATAAAAAGTTTCCATGCGACGTTTGTTCGTCTGTATTCAGCAGTCCGTACACTCTCAACGGACACAAGAAGAGGCATGTCAGTCACGCGGCGGAGTTGTACCGCTGTGTCGCATGTGACATCTGCTACGACACCAGGAAGAGTCTGTTGGCGCACCAGAGGAATGCGCTTGCGCATAAACAAAAGGTGTATGTATGATTGGCCTCACAGCTCGGTTGTGACTATGCGATAAAGGTCGCGGGTTTGGTTCCCAGCCAGGGCAAATATGTGTGATGAGCGTAGGTGTTTGTTCTGTCTGGGTGTTGATATGTAATATATATTATATGTATGTATTTACAAAAAAGTATGTATGTATATCAGTTGTCTGGTTTCTATGATACAAGCTATGCTTAGCTTACTTTGGGGCTAGATGGCGCTGTGTGACAATGTCCACCAATCCTATTTAATACTAGCTGTGCCCGCGACTTCGTTCGCGTGGAATAGTGACTTTTCGGGCAGCATGTTTTGAATAACTGAATCGTTATGGCAGCGCAGCGGCGCGGCTCTCAGCGCGCTTTATATAGCCACGGACGCTCAGGCGCGAGGCGTGTAGTACGTACTCTGTACGTTAAAAATGTTCGCCGTGATTCTTTAAATTGACATAACTTTTTTATTTATGAACCGATTGACATGAAATAAACACTAAATGTTAAGTGAAGCTTACTACAATATATTAGTGAAAACCGTATCTAAATCGAATAAGCCGTTTCTGATATTAGCGTGCACAAACACACAGACAAACAGACAAAAAAAATAATTAATTACAATTTCGGGTTCGGCATCGATATAATAACAACCCTGCTACTTTTTTTTTATATATTTCTATTGTACAGACACCACTTTTCTACAATTTTATTATATGTATAGATTATAAACGTGAAAGTTTGTATGGATGTTTGTTACTCTTTAACGCACAAACGGCTGAATGGATTTGGATGTAATTTGGTATCAAGATAGCTTATATCCTGGATTAACACATAGGCTACTTTGATCCGGGAAAAAGTGCAGTGTTCCCGTGGGATTACTTATTCACCGCGGGCAACACCGCGGGGTGCAACTAGAGAAATATATAGTAGTAGAAGAAATATGTAGAGTTTGTCTGTGCGTGTGTGTGTGTGTGTGTGTGTGTGTGTGTGTGTGTGTGTGTGTGTGTGTGTGTGTGTGTGTGTGTGTGTGTGTGTGTGTGTGTGTGTGTGTGTGTGTGTGTGTGTGTGTGTGTGTGTGTGTGTGAATCAACAAACGTACACACAAGTACAAATTTTCGCCTTCATAATATTAGTGTGTTTCTAATGGAAATTAAAGAAAGAAAGAAAGAAAAATCTTTATTTGTAGCTAATTAATATACAATAACACAACACTGTAGCACAAAAACTTAAATTTATAACATAACATTAATACATTGATTAAACTATTAGCTACATAATGGCGTCCGACTCAGCAATTAAGTTCTTTCACAGTGTTGTCGTCTCTTTCAGGTATAAATGTCCGGTTTGCGACAAGACGTGCCCAACCCTGCGGTCGTTGCACAACCACACGACGGCCGTCCACTCACGGACGAAGGACTTGGCATGCGCGCTGTGCCCCGCTAGATATTCCACCAGAAAAGTGAGTTGTGGAGTCATTACGTTTGGGCACGTTTCGTTACACGAGAGAGAGAGAAGATATTTTTTATGTTATTCTGGTGGCGGAACGATCTGACGGCCCACCTGATGTTAAGGGGTAACCGCCGCCCATACACAACAGTGCGACTCAAGTCCTCTCCACCATAATACGAGATGACTCAAGTCGCGTTGCTTTGCATCCATCACCCCGAGACGGGGATGTTACGTCTCATGCGACCCAAGTCGTATAGTCTGTTATGGGCAGAGGTTACCACTTAGAGGTTAGACACTTCACGTCTCAGAGTTACGGGTGCATACGATACGAATTGGGTCCTGGTCTACCTAAGTAAGGCAGGAACCAAGGCGTTTTGCATTTTTTGCGGAGGTTACCACTAGTCATCTGTTCAATACGGAACTTTATGAGACCTAAATATTATCAGATCCTGGGATTCGAACCCACGACATATATAAGGCAGAGTTACTATGGACTGAGCTGTGAGGCCTTTCATGCGATGAAAGGAGTCTCATTTTGGTTCCAGGGTCTGGTGAGACATATGAGAAGTCACAGCGACGCTTCGCCGAAGCAGTTGCCTCTCTGTCACTCGTGCGGAGAAACATTCAAGGTATACATCCTACTAATATTATATTATAAACGTGAAAGTTTGTATGTATGTTTGTTACTCTTTCACGCTCAAACGGCTGAATGGATTTGGGTGAAATTTGGTACCAAGATAGCTTATATCCTGGATTAACACATAGGCTACTTTGATCCGGGAAAAGTGCAGTGTTCCCGTGGGATTACTTATTCACCGCGGGTAACACCGCGGGGTGCAGCTAGTAAATAAATATTGGTGGACATTGTCTATTAGTCTATTGAGTATTTGGTTCGAAATAAATGATTATTATTAATAATAATAATTCTAATTGTCACACAGCGCCATCAATCCTCAAAGTAAGCTAAGCATAGCTTGTATCATGGGAACCAGACAACTGATATACACACTTATATACTTTTTGTAAATACATACATATATTTAATACATACTAACACCCAGACACAGAACAAACATCAATCTTCGTACAATCGTTCAGAACCTCCTCCTTTTTCGAAGTCGGTTTAAAAGCAATTCTTTGATTTTAATAACAATAATTGTTGTTTAATTTCAGAGTTCCAGTATACTGAAGCGACATTTGAAGAATGTTTGCGAAAAGGACAAATTGGAAGAACAATTGACCGTTTATTACGAGCAATAACATTGGAATAATCTTAGTCTTGTTTTATTAGTCCTTTTTTCCCGAGGGGGGGGGGGCAGTCTTGATATTTCACATCTGGTCACGAGGACCAAAGTGGACTAATTAACAAAGTTTATAATCGACTGGCCTGACTGCGCAGTTGGTAGTAACCCTTCTGAGCTGTAGGTCGTGGGTTCGATTCCCACCCCGGACAAACATTTGCGTGACGAATATAAACTACTAAAATAATGAGCAGTAGAACTCACTCAGGGAAGTACTGCCACCATGCCCATTTCTGCGGCCAAGCAGTAACGCATTCGCGTTACTGTGTTCCGGTTTGAAAGGTGTGGTTGCCGGTGAAATTACAGGCACATGAGACATTCCACCTTCACGTCTCAGAGTTACGGGCGCATACAATGCGACTTGTTGTCTTACCCAAGTAGGGGAGGGCCCAATTCGTTGTGGGTCTTCCTCATTTATTTATTTCGCTATAAAGAGTTTACATTGTATCATATAAAAGGAAATAAAAATCTTGCAAGAGCTTAGTAAATGGTCAATGTAAATGAATATTTATTACAAAAAACATATATTGACTTATAATTTATAAAAGTTACAAATTTTATTCTTAAATTCTATACCTAACTAAATTTATAAATTATAGACAATAATGCATAAATTACATTTTACATTTACGGTCCCATAACTAAGTGTTACTTAAGTAAATATTAAAAAACCATTTAAGTCATTAATATAATAATGAACATTTTAATTAAGTTACAAATTTTATTGTCTATACTTAACTAAATATATAAGTGATAGATAAGTATAATACATTAATAACATTTTGCAATTAGTGTCCCGTAACCAAGGGATACTTAGGGAGCCAAAATCAACAGTGAAATTTATGAGTCATTAATACCTCTATAAGACTACTAAACTTCACTGATGTTTCCTTCTTAAGTGTCACTTAGTTACGGGACTCTAAGTTACTATCTCACATCCGATGAAAAGTTAATGTCTCATGCGTGCCTTCCTAATAAGTACCAAAAAAACCCTTTTAATCTGATAATTTCAGTTTTGCATAATATTAAAACATTTTAGCGCAAAATAAGCAATGAGACTGTACCCATCCATAAAAGTAACGATAATTCTATTCAAAATGGCGCTGCATTCCTTTAAAACGCATTTGTTTTGCGGACTACCCGCAATTTCGACTTCTTTTTCTTCTTTGAAATTCGTCATCCATTTCTTTCGCCACAAGTCAGTTATGTCTCTCTTACGTAAAGCTTTCTCTTGGGAACTTTCACTTTGCTGCGAATTGGAATTTTGGACGTATTTTTCCAAAAATATTTGCAATACGTGAAACGTGTAGCAAAGATTCTCCATTTTGGAGATGTTTTTTATATCCCACGTGGCGTCGTCTGTGAATTCTTCGAGTAGCTTTTCTAGTGACTCGTTTATTTTCTTTATTGTATATTCCTGTAGATGCGGCGATTTGGTTAGTAGTAACAGTCTCTGGATTTGGTCGTCTTTTATGAGGGCCTGGAAAATAGTCATTATACAGAAAGAGATGAGAGCCTATAGCAATTAAAAAAATAAATAAGAAAAGTATTTATGTTGTGTTACATTAGAAATAAAATTAGGTACAAATAAAAGAAAACGTGGCTTGTAACAGCAAGAAAAAATAATCCCGATATAAATTAGATATATTTTTACCACTTCCTCGTCATAGGCCTTCCCTACGTAAATAAGTGTTACCAGGTTCTTGACAGTTTCCAATAGTTCTTCGATGAACGATGGGTAATTCTCTTCGTCATGCAGTCTGTCTATAAGTTGACCCAGAACCTAGAAATTATCTATACAAATAAATAAAATTGGAGTGTCTGTTTGTAATATTAAAATAACCGCTTTTTACTAAGTGCATATGGATGTATACGCGGTACATATACCAAAACAACATATTTTTTAAAATTTTTGTATGTCTGTCTGTCTGTTTGTTGCGGCTAATCTCTGAAATGGCTGGATCGATTTTCAGATCAAGTTCTTTCAAGAAAGTACTGCCACCATACGTATTTCTGCCAAGCAGTAATGAATTCGCGTTACTGTGTTCCGATTTGAAAGGTGTGGGTACCGGTGAAATTACAAGCACCTGAGACGTTACGTTACACGTCTTAAAGTTACGGGCATGCATTGTCACTTGGATCTTGTCCTAAGTAGGAGAGGATCCAAGTCGCGTTACGTGGCAGGGGTTACCACAATAGCAAGTGGGTCGTCTGCTCGTTCCATAACAGTGTAAAAGAAGAGATATTTATCTTTGTACGTAATCAGCATAATAATGTGCATACTTTAGGTTTGCCTACTTAATTATATTAACTCCTAGTTATTTACTTAAGTTTATTTTATTATTCTTTAAGTTATTGTGGTGCAAATAAATATTTTCATTTTATAAATAACTCAAAAAAACGTTACATCTGATATGCGGGTAGTTATGTCGTGAGATGCGATATTTAAATCACAATTTGTAATGTATTCACACAGAGAGGTCGCCGCTCGGTTTAAAACTTGAGTAGAGGATTGAGAAACTGAAAAAACAAATACATATTAGTGGACATTGTCACACAGCGCCATCTAGCCCCAAAGTAAGCTAAGCATAGCTTGTGTTATGGGAACCAGACAACTAATATACATACTAACTTATATATTCTTTTTGTAAATACATACATATAATATTGTACTTAACACCCAGACACAGAATAAATATCTATATTCGTCATACAAACATTTGCCCTGGGTGGGAATCGAACCGACGACCTACAGCGAGACAGAAGACATGTTACTACCAACTGAGCTGCGAGGCCAAAGAAAAGATTGCATTACTGCTTGGCAGCACAAATGGGTGTCTCGTGAAATTACAGGCACATGAGACTTTCCAACTATACGTCTCAGAGTTACGGGCGCACGTAGCGACTTGGGTCTTGTACCTAGTAGGGGACCTAAGCGCAACGGTTGTCGGCTCGAGGTTACCACAACACCTGGTGGGCCGTCCGCTCGTTCCGTTACTATAACACATAAAAAAAACATAAATATATGCCTAGACTTACCGCCATACGAACATTTCGGTTGGGACCCGCTCCTAAATCCAGTTTCGTGAGAGTATTCAACAGATCTTTTGCTCAAATACATCTTAACCTTATTCATGTCTTCTATCACCTTAAAAGGTATTCCTTCACTTTGTTCATCACTTAATTCACCTTCCATTTCTTTATCGTCAAATACGTTATCTCCGCCATTTTGGTTATTTGAACCGGTTTCGTTATTTTCGTTAATAACGGTCGCGTCTCCGTTAATAGCTGCTATTTTATTGATTACTTTAGGTGTGTCGTTGAATACGTTATTTTCGTTAGTTATAATTGTATTATCTGTTTCGTTATCGTGATAGCATGATAAATAATTTATTAGGTTATAGGAATTATAGCTCATGGTTTGCGTGTCTTGGCTAAATACGTTATCGAGAAGACTTTCGGATTCATTTGCGTTTGCATTTTCCTGTTTCCTGTCAGTAACGTCGATATTGAGTGCGTCCTGAGAAAATATATCGCCGCTGTCTCCGACGCACTGACTGAAGGCTTGTTTGTAGATGTTTTGTGAATTTTGCGAGACAACATTCATTTCTACATCTTGTGTTTCGTTAACATTTGTTGGACCGTCTATGGTTTTTTGATTGTTGGTTTTGATGCCATGAATGGGTTCGTTGTGAATTATCACATTAACTTGGCTTTCACTGTAGTGTGTATTCTGCTGTATATTATCTGAAGCTGCGTTATGTGTATATTGATGTGTATTATTAGGAGCTGCATTATGTATATATTGGTGTGTATTAACTAGAACGTCTTTATATATATATTGTGTGTTATCTGAAGCTGTGTTATGTATGTATTGCTGTGTGTTATCTGAAGCTGTGTTATGTACGTATTGCTGTGCATTATCTGGAGTTGCACTAGCACTATATTGGAATGCATCTTTATTTTGATCGCTCGGATGTGCTGCGTCAAGATTACTGTTACCAGCACCAAAGTTATTAACATATTTGTTCGTTACACTTTGGATAATGTGTGTTTGAGGATTAATATTTGTATTATTATTTACGTTTGTAGTATTGTCTTCAAAGATAAGTGTAGGTTTTGTAAAAGCGTTCTTGTTTGAGTCTTTGTATATTCCGGCGGCGTATTTACTAACATTTGCTTTCAAATCTTCTACTGTGTGTATCTTTTTTGCTATTTTCGCTCTATGTACGTACATTTCTTCAGTTGTATGTTTCGTGTTATTATTTACTATTTCTTGGCTTGTATTCTTAAAAGGTACATTGTAATTTTGTATGGCATTTGGTATATTATTTGTTGAATCTGCTCTAAGCGATAAATCTAGTATGCTTTGACTATTTCCGGTTATGTCTTGACTTAGGTCACTCGCCATATCTGCTTTTGATGTCTCTGTATTGGGACAACTAGTATTATTATGTGGTTGTGAGCACTGAGTCCAATCCATATCTACGCTTGAATCTTGATTCTGTGATTGAGACTGAGTTAATGGATGTTTCATATGTTCCTGAAAATAATTTGTGTACTAATATTAATATTACTAATATATTATTAGGTGTAGACGGAAACCTGTTATCAGTTGTTTTCTACCTTGATGTGAATACTAGCTTAATAGTTTTTTTATGCGAATAAGTAATGGATGTTAAGCGGTAACTTTTGCCCAAAATAAACCGTCTTCAGTCTTTCCCTAGTTAGGTATGGGAAGACGCAATTCGTATCGTATTGCGCCCGTGACTTTGAGATGGGACGTATAATGTCTCACGTGCCTGTAACTTCACCAGCAACCTTTCAAACTGGAACACAGTAACGCGAAAGCATCACTGCTTGGCAGCAGAAAGGCTTATGGTAGCAGGACTTCCCTTCTTTGAGGGTGACATTTATTCAAAAATTTAAAGATGATTCGAAATATTTAGAGATTTAGAAGCGTTTTTCGATATAAACGCAGGTTTAAAAAAACTATTTCTTGCTAATGCCACTAAAACTAAACGTGTGTGAAAGGTGCGCCTCATATAGGCTCCTTTCAAGCATTAATAGCATTAAACTTTCCCTACAGTAAGATAAAAAGTTTTGCTAGGTGCATACCTTGTTTCCTCTTAGTTCTGGCAAATATCTGAACTTCACTATTCTCAAGTCTTCTTTCTCATCATATCTTTCATCATTCCGTACGTTATCTTTGATCATGAGGTGTGGTGAATCATTGTGATTGATCAGATTATGACTGCTCATAAAAATTTGATCATTATGATCATTAGAAACAAACTTTGGATCACTATTACAATCATTGTTTTCAAAGTCTTCAGTCTGTACGTTAAAATCATTACTATCGTCGTTAAAGTCTTCGCTACATACGCTTATGTTGAAATCATCTATTTCCTCACTGAGGTTGTTTTTAATTTGATCTATGTACTGATCTATAGTCAAATCATTGGGTTTGCTGTTGATAACAGCTAATGCAGTGGCCAACCGCCATTTTTGAGCCATTTGTTGAGCTGAAAACAATTTTTTTATGGGGTGAGCTTGATTGTGGAGATGGGGGGCCATGTTGCTTATGTGATAAATCTATACAAATAAATAAAATTAGAGTGTCTGTTTGTAATTTTAAAATAACCGCTTTTTACTGAGTGCATATGGATGTATACACGGTACATATACCAAAACAACATATTTTACAATTTTTGTCTGTCTGTCTGTCTGTCTGTTTGTTCCGGCTAATCTCTGAAATGGCTGGACCAATTTTGACGGGACTTTCACTGGCAGATAGCTGATGTGACAAGGAGTAACTTAGGCTACTTTTCCGAGGGGTAAAATAGGGGTGCGTGATAAAACCGAATTCCACGCGGATGAAGTCGCGGGCAACAGCTAGTAGTTAAATAAAATTACACTTAAAAGCAAATCAATCCATTACATGCACATAGAAAGGTTTTAATCTATTCGAGTCAAAGTTCAAATTCTGGTGAAAGGATTTTAAGTGCGCCTCAAAGAGGGTCCTTTCTTGCACTTGACACATGTCTTCGAATTTTTCTAGGACATATCGGTTTCCTCACGATGTTTTCCTTTACCGTTTTGAGAACTTGGTATTGCGCACATAAATCATTCAAGCTAAAAACTCAGGTGCACGTCGGCATTTGAACCGGCGACCTCCAGATTGAAATTTGGGGTCAGTACCACTAGGCCACCACGCTCTCATAGTAGAATAGATAATAGAAAGTCAACTTAAACCCTTTTTCAATGATCATTCGATCCTTTGTTATGATTGCGCCATTCGCGCCAATTCTATATTTAAACTTTGCACTTAATAGCATCAAAAATAAAATCTTACTTCAACCGTATAAATTCATTCAATATATCAAAAGTCCGAGGTCAAAACTCCAAAACGCAGTGCCATTAATCATTTCAAACCGTTGTACCAATTCAATAGAATTAAAACAATGAAAAGCCTAAATATTTTGTAACGTTAGGTATAAACATTTAAAACAACAAACTGAACTTCGAAGTAAACTGAATTTTAACATAATACTCACCGTAGTTTTCGAAACTCATGGTTTAATTTCATAAAAATACCATATCCACAATATATGTATACTGATGAAAATTCAAATCTAAAATATAGTAAACACTGGAATAGAAAATGAAACAAATTTTTTGATACTTGTATGCGGGCGGAAGTGCTAACTGGGGCTGCCATTAATAAAAAAAAACCGATAAAAAAAATGCCTATGAAACAAAAAAATGATTTTAAGCTTATGAAAATGTAACCTGATGTTTTGATTAATTTACATTAATTCTGTAGTTGAATTTTACAACTGAGAAAGTTGTCACACAACGTAATATGGATATTTTGGTGTTCATAAATAGTAAAATGATGCGTTAAAAAACCGTTACTCACAACTTGCCTTCAAAATAGACATGATTTTTAAAGAATAGGACTTATTAGTAAATTGGTACATATCAATATTGTTTTTTAATAATCTGGGCCCATGAATAATTAATCGAAATCATGTTTGTAATTTTTTTTTATCACTTACCTATTTGTTTTGAACGGAGCGCACTGCGCATTATTTGACAGTGTCATTTCAGTAAGAGACTAGTGTGGCGACGTACTAGATGGTCGATGTCGATTAAATCTAAGAGCAAATTTTATAACATTATGTGAAAATTTTGTGACAGTAGTTTTGCAGTAGATCCACTATATTTATTAAACTGCAAGAGGTTTTAGCTGACTCAGTGTAGACAGCTAGCTGTATGCGAAAGTCTCGAATGAAAAGGTTATGAAAGAAAGTGATGAGAATGAAGAAGAGTGGAAAAGAAACGCTCAAATAGGATTCTGAAGGTTGATAGGATGTACGGTTCAGACTTTTAGATACGTTGTATAGTCAACAAATATTTGACCAAGGATCAAAAGGGTTATTGTACGGAATCGGTTGTTTTAAAAAAAGGCCAGTTAAAGTATTTTGGCTGACGAGCATGTTTGAAGAAGCTTATGAGAGTGAGTGAAGCTGAAGATGTATGTCAGGATCCTAGTAATTAGTAAGCTGAGGTCTTGACCAATTCCTCTGGGAAATAGACCTAACTTAAAGTAATTTTTTGTATCAACGGTACCTACTAAAAAACTGATTCAGTTTTTTAGTTTCCACTGCTACAAAACAGGAGCAAACACAACATGAAATACCCTCCATGTTGAAGTGTTCATCTTGGACTTACTGCACTTGTACTAATATGCATAAACAAGGGTTTCAAGAGTATGGTGCCGTTTAAATTACGTCAATACCATTTTTAGTGCCAAGTTGGCAAGGTTGCTATAAATTTACTTAACTAAATATAAGCACGTAACCTACACCCATAACAACGAATACAAATAATATGTACCTTCCACAAGTGAAACATCAGTGTCAAAATAAATTTACTAGTAAATTTTAATTTTACAGTATTTTAAATAATTTATATTATGAACGATTCATCGATATTTTCAAGTCATCGATATATCGATTGCATCTCTCTAACAGCATCACTACACGTCACGTCAGATTCGGGAAAAGGATAATTTTCGTGCCTTGAAGAATTAAATTCCAATTAATACATTGTTACAAAACCCACATACATACAAACGGAATTACTTCATCAGTTAGGGCCAAAAGTGTGCATTCTAGACGAGACTTATCAGTGCCAGTGTGGGTCTAACATAATTTGGTTAGGACTTTGTTATGCGGCGGAGTAATTTTAATTAGACTTTGCGTATGTCGCGTTGTTTTCACGACAATCGCCGGATCTTACGCCGTATTGTAACGTTATGGCCTAGAGCGGTGTAAAGCTGTTTTTACACAACTTTCGTCGTATTTACTTTCATGACCGAAATCGTTCAGAACTGTGAGTATTCCCGTGCTTATTTACTTTATCATGACATTTTTACACATGCCGCATTTGAAAAAAGAACATTTTTTTTTATTATCAACTAAGCTATGTCAATTTATTCAACCTTTGAGAGACTTTAATATATTTTATTAAAAATACATCAGTTCAGATCATAAATATCAAGAAAATTGATCTGTAACTACATATTATTTCATTATAATTGTGACCAAGAAGTTATAAGGGTGTTTCTTGACCATAATTGAATTATCTAGTTCTAATAGGTCACACAGGAAATGCATGCATAATGTATTCAGAAATCACAATCATTTAAAATGTCATAGTATTTGAGTATATTTAGAAATCTGAAGGTAGAGTTGTCTGATTAAACACATGGATACATTTATGCATTCTAAAGTTGAATATTTTGTATTTGGAATAAATATATTGAACTTAAGTATATGAATCAGATTTTTTCCCAAAAGTTCTTGCACTAACTAATTTATGGTTTATGTTTATGATCAGCTACCATTTCTCCCGACTTCTCGGTGTCTTGATAATGCAAATCTACATACTATTGGTTATCCTGGCCTCCCAGCTCAAGTAGTAATTTTGCCTTAGATATTAAGACCCAGACACAGATCAAACATACATGTTAGTCACACAATTGTGTCCCGGGTGGGAATCAAACCCAAACCTACAGCGCAGAAGACAGAGTCACTACCCACTGAGCTGTGCAGCCACAAATCCTTACTTATGGCATAAAGTTGGTTTATGGGTGACTGACAATATGTTTTGTCTGAGATAAATTCCACAGCTTCTGTGGAATTGGGGAAGTACTGCCACCATGCCCATTTTTGCCGCCAATCACTAACACATTCGCATTACTGTTCCGGTTTGAAAGGTGTGGTTGCCGGTGAAATTACAGGCACATGAGACATACCACCTTCACGTCTCAGAGTTACGGGTCCAAACTACTTGGGTCTTATTGTACCTAGTAGGGGAGGACTTAAGTCACATCGGTTGTTATGGGCCGAGGTTACCACTTAACACCAGGTGGGCCGTCGGCTCGTTCCATTACTGTATTACATTAAAAAGAAAAATAAATAAGTATGTATGTTTTTACAAAATAATATAAATACTTAATAAAAATTGAAGAGAGCTATGGGAGCCGTGGGCAACAGCTAGGTAGTGGCACATTAGGCCATCTAATGACCCGCTGAGCTTAGTGTAGCTAACCTTAGTTTATCCTTGTTAAAGCGGAAACAGAACCACAAATCCTTATATATAGCATTGACTGGCCTCACAGCGCAGTTGGTAGTAACCCTGCCTTCTACGCTGTAGGTCATGGGTTCGATTCCCACCCAGGGCAAACGTTTGTGTGATGAACTTAGATGTTTGTTTGGCTGGGTGTTTAATATGAATTATATGTATGTATTTACAGAAAAGTATGTAAGTATGTATATCAGTTGTCTGGTTCCCATGATACAAGCTATGCTTAGCTTACTATGGAGTTAGATGGTGCTGTGTGACAATGTCCACCAATATTACTATAGTTTATTTGCGGGTTGGTGACTGACACTTTATACTTGTCAGGATCCTAGCAGGTGTCAAGCCATGCTCTCTGCCTACCCCTCCGGGTAACAATGATGTGTTTGTATAATGTACTTGATATGTTTTGTCTGGCATAAATGTATCTGAAGTAAAACGTGAGCACCGAAACATTATGTTATAAAAGTTTAATAGGCAAACATACTTTGATATTCTTAATTTCATTGGACTATTAATTTGTAGCCTAGATTCGAGTCTGCAAACAGAACATCCTTTGATGTGTTTGATGTTATTTTAACATCGCTGTCGTTTGGCAAAAAATTTTAACCTATTTACCATTACTTATAAATATAGTTATTATTTTTCCTGTTTTCACTGTTTCCCATATAGTATATTAATGGAATTTCACTACTTATAAATGTGTATGTTTGTATGGATGTGTGTTGGTTACTCAATCATGTCAGAACGGCTGAATGAATCTGTATGAAATTTGGTACAAAGATTGTAGTCTGGAATAGTACATAGGCTTTTTATCCTTGAAAATGCAGTGTTCGTGGCGTGACTTATTCACCGAAAGATGAAAGAATAACTTATTTGGACAAATATGGTGGCAGTACTTCCCGGGACGTACTTAGCACAATTCCACTGCTGCTAAATTAAAGCGGTCACACCCACACACACATAAAGTAGCGTCACTTAGCACCCATAACACAATTATCGTATTATCAGCGCCATGTTTACTGATCCAGTTTCCTTGACCCGACTAGGGAAATTAACATTGCCTAATTTTATCAGAATTATTCATAACATAATCGTGTTGGGGCGTAGCTAACGTCGTAGCAATACGGGGCCCCCGGGCGAGAGGGGCCCTGAATATTTTCCAACAGGTTCGGGGCCCCTTTAACCCGGGGGCCCCAAAATTATAAATAAATATAAATAAATAAATATTGGTGGACATTGTCACACATTGCCATCTAGTCCCAAAGTAAGCTAAGCATAGCTTGTGTCATAGAAACCAGACAACTGATATACATACTTATATACTTTTATTTTGTGAATACATACATATAATACTATATCAACACCCAGACAGAACAAACATCGATGTTCGTCACACAAATGTTTGTTCTGGGTGGGGATCGAACCCACGACCTACATCGCAGAAAACAGGGTCGCTACCAACTGAGCTGTACGATTATCTTTACATATTCGTAATGTTACCGAATAGTAATAATTGTTTCGTTTGTTCAGTATTTTCACCCAAATACATTATGTCTCTGGGTCAAGGTCTAGCTAAAATGTCTGGGTAGAGCGAGGACGGGTAAGGGCGCCTGTGCCCTGGGCGATTAGTACAGCTAATAGCTTCCGCCCAGGGCTAGGTAGCCTATTTATGAAAGAAAGAAAGAAATGTTTTCTCAAACTGTATTTTTTTTTGGTGGACAATTCAAACTAAGCATAGCTTGTACTATGGGAACCAGACAACTGATAGAATACATATATACTTTTATGTATTTACTAAAAGTATATATGTGTACATTGTCACACAGCGCCATCTAGCCCCAAAGTAAACGTAGCTTGGACTATGGGAACCAGACAACTGATATACATACTTTTTCTGTAAATACACACATATACATATTAACATCCAGACACGGAACAAAACTATGTTCGTCACACAAATATTTGTAAGTGGGAATCGAACCCACGACCTACAGCGCAGAAGGCAGGATTACTACCAACTGAGCTGTGAAATCAAATTGCAAATCATTTTCCTATGATCGAAATATCAGCGAAGTCTCAAAGTTATGGAACGACCAGATGGCCCACCAGTTGTTAGTGGTAACCTATCCCTAACAAGCAATGCGACTTGGGTCGATGTTTGAATACCCTGGAACGTACATCGATCAGAGAAATCTACATACGACCTTCCCCTCTAGTTTCCAGCATTCGCTTATATGTTATCCGAATTCTAATTTATTCTACTATTTTATTTATTTGACTAGCCTCACAGCTTAGTCGGTAGTAACTCTGCATTCTGAGCTTATTTCGTGGGTTCGAATCCCAACCAGGACAGACATTTGTGCGTAGAACGTATGTTTGTTTTGTGTCTGGGTGTTAATTTGGATATATTACAAAAAAAATGTTGCGCTGTGTGAAATGTCCACCAGTATTTATTTATTATATGGTATTTACTTTTAATTTTAAGTATTCAATCGTTATCTAGTTTCCATATTACGAGCTTCGCTTAGTTTGGGGCTAGATGGCGCTGTGTGAAATGTCCATCAAAATATATGTATTACTAGCTGTTGCCCGCGACTTCGTCCGCGTGGAATTCGGTTTTATCACGCACCCCTATTGTACCCCTCGGAAAAGTAGCCTAAGTTACTCCTTGTTACATCAGCTATCTGCCAGTGAAAGTCCCGTCAAAATAGTTCCAGCCATTTTAGAGATTAGCCGGAACAAACAGACATCAGACAAAAATTGTAAAAAATGTTGTTTTGATATATGTACCGTGTATACATCCATATGCAATTAGTAATAAGCGGTTATTTTAATATTACAAACAGACACTCCAATTTTATTTATTTGTATAGATTTTTTCTATAATGTCTGATGTAGAATTGATAGAACTTTCTAACATCATAGTTTTTTTTAATAATATTCTTGGACATTTCACACAGCGCTGCCTACCCCCAAATTAAGCATAGCTTGTACTGTGGGTAAATAAGATAGCAGATAGCACGAACAAACAATTAGCGGATACATTACAAGTATATATATTTTATCGGACCACATTATCACTTTGAAAAAATAAACATCTTGATTTCGTCGATATTTTTAGATTGATTCAAGGTCGCCTAATGGTTTCCATAGAATTTGACCGGCCTCAGCTCAGTTGGTAACCCTGCCTTCTCTGTAGGTCGTGGGTTCGATTCCAACCCAGGACAAATATTTGTGTGACGATGGTTTGTTTAACCTAACCCCGCGCCAGACTCAGCAACAACATTTGAACACTTGTTTGGTCCAGCACCAGATTTATTACAAACAGACACTACAGTTTTATTTATTTGTATAGATTGCATCACCTTGTTAGATGTCTGGCTGGTACATCGAACATGTGTTCAAATATGTGTACAGTCTTACAAAGTATTTGTTCAAATATTTGTCTGGTCAACACCACTGAATTTTTAAAAAATTGTTTGTCTATACGTAAGATTGTCTTTGGTATTTCAAATCGAAAAATGTATGTAATCGATCATAATATGTCTTTATCAGAAATCTTATCATTAGATACTTACTTAGGTACTGTAAAATGTATTTTTAACCCGAATATATAATGTGACATATTATTTTATCTCTCTTCTATTCTTCAAAGATTCTCACATCATTCGTTCAATATGTTTTATTTACGTCATGTACGTGATAGAACGAGCTGACGGCCCACCTGATGTTAAGTGGTAACCGCCGCCCATACACAACAGCAATGCGACTCAAGTCCTCTCCACCAGAGTACGAGATGACTCAAGTCGCATAGCGTCGCGTCCATCAGTATTAAATAGTAATTCTTTCTTAAAAATCATTGATTTATTGAATGTGTAATTTGCAAGAATTTATTTTGTATATAGATACATATAAATACTTAGCATTCAGACACAGAACAAAAATATGTGTTCGTCGTACAAATCTTTCTGCTGGGTGGGAATCGAACCCACACTACCTACCGATCTATATTGAATGAGTAATTTGCAACTTATTTTCATTTTTGCATAATTACATACATATAAATACTTAATAACATACACAAAAACGTCTGTGGTCGTCGCACAAATGTTTCCCCTGGGTGGGAATCGAACCCACGACCTGTAGCGCAGAAGACAGTCAAATGTAATATAGTATTTCCTGCTACTGTAGCGGTATTTTTATCACCCTCCAATCATTGATTGTTGCTGCTTTTTAAATTAACATTTATTACTTTTCAGGAGGAACCTAAAATATTCCCAATATCCTTATGCGACCTAATTTCCAATATCATTCCAATGAATCCAGTGTTATGTATGTAATATTATTATACGATAAATAAATAAATATATTTACTTGAAATCATTCCAATAATATAATTAAATGACATATTTTTCCAATATTAATGCGAATTTGATAATCTCATTAATTCGTAAATAAATACATATGTATATTTTTATGACTAATGCACCAATTTCACCAATACAATTGAATTTATAAATATATATTTTTATTATTCAATTGTTGCAAATTTAAAGCAATAACTCTCAGCCTTCAATTGGATTATATTTACACTTTAATATTATAAGGTTACATCAGAAACGGTTGTAAACGGAAAAGGATATAAGGTTTTTTTTTTGTGGCAACGCACTACTTTCGCATTCAGCATTTCCATATTTGGCTTTCGTGTCTTAGCCACACAAACTGTGCCAGTGTCCGAGTTAGGTTACATTCACAAGTTGTTCTGTTGCTGGGTTTATTTAAAAGAGAATAAACCCTTAGAAGAGTATACTCTTCCGTTTTGACAAGTGACAGTGACATAAGACGTCAAGCTGTCATCACCGGTTAAATGTACTAGCACCTGTTTCCCTTTCCCACCCCAGCCATGTGGTGACTCCCCTGATGCCAATATGAGTTCCTCCCCAGCACTGGAACCGTCTTCTCCCTCCACCACCCCCTCATCCCCGGCGCTGCGGGCTGACTTCGTCCAGGTCTACACGTCTACCCCCAACTCTGTTGGACGGGTAAGTTTTTTGATGTGAAACATCTATAGCCGCACGTAAAACAGATTTCTGGCTTGGCGACGCGTCGCCACGGCATGAGCGCTGATTGGTCCGTTCAAGGTTACGACAAATCATAAACATTATTAGTGATGGGGGTACTTAGTTTCTTACAAAATAATGTCGATGTTTCACATCTGCCAGGCGTCCCGTGACGGCTCACATTTTTTTTTTATACAAGCATTTATTTAACTACCCCCTATTTAAGTATCTTAATAACTCTATTGGATAGGTAAGTTTTTTATTCGATTCGATTTACTGAACGATCCGACGGCCCACCTGAGTTCTACTGCTCTTGTTTTTTTACAAGCTTTTATTTAATGTTTGTGTATATGTGTTATTGACTGGCTTCGTAGCTCAGTTGGTTTGCTGCCTTTTTCTCTGTAGGTCATGGGTTCGATTCCCACCCAGGACAAACGTTTGTGTGACGAATATAGATGTTTGTTCTGTGTCTGGGTGTTAATATGTAATAACTAGCTGTTGTCATTGACTTCATCCGTGTGGAATTAGGTTATATCACGCACCCCTATTTTACCCCTCGGAAAAGTAGCCTAAGCTACTCCTTGTTACATCAGCTATCTGCCAGTGAAAGTCCCGTCAAAATCGGTCCAGTCATTTTAGAGATTAGCCGGAACAAACAGACAGACAGATAAAAATTGTAAAAAGGTGTTGTTTTGGTATATGTACCGTGTATACATCCATATGCACTCAGTAAAAAGCGGTTATTTTAATATTACAAACAGATACTCCAATATTATTTATTTGTATAGATTTTACACCAACAATTAAAAAGCTTTTACGATACATATATTTGTTTTAATAATAAATAGTAATAAAAATTTAAGTGAAGACAATGGTATTTCCAGAAGCAACATCAACCACCTTTGAACGTCGTTCTGCCATCGACCGCGCCAGCCACACCTCCAAATTACACATACAGTGAGTATCGTACTTCTTAGGGTTCCGTACTCAAAGGATAAAAAAGGAAACATAAAGATAAAGATTAATTTATTTGCGTCAATATAATGTGGGTTACAGTAGATCTTAATTATATGTATCAATTATGTCCTACCTTAAAATTAGGCATGCAAATATTTAAAGCTATATTTGAGTATATTACTTCAATTAGAAAGATAGGGAAAGAATAAAAAAAAATTCAACCTCAGCAATGCTGACGTCTAAATTACAAAACAACCCCCCTTCTTCTCTTCCCCCTCTTCATATATATATATATATAATATATAGTATACTAACTGTACCCGGCATGCGTTGCAATGCAACGTTAAGGTAAAAGTGTCATTAAAAACGAAAAACTAAAACATTTTATCAGTAATCGACCACCGAAGGTTGAAAATTATTAAAAGTACTAATATCGTAATAAAAAAATAGGGGTTGGTGGTAGAATGGTGACAATTTAGGGTCAGATGTATTTTTTAATGCTGAATCATAAAAAGTGTTGTCGAAAAATGTTTATTTTTTTGGTTTGGACTACTATCCTAGGGGTATGAAAAATAGTTTACGTCCTATTGTCAGACCTACCAAAAAAATATTTTTTTTGTTTTTTTTTCGTTTTTAATAATACACAAAAAATTCATAAAAATCGGTCAAGCCGTTTCGTAGGAGTTCTGTTACAATCACAGCGACACGAGAACTTTATTTATTAGAAAAAAAAAACTATAAAAAAAATTTTTGATTAATTTCAGACGACGCGGCAACCACCCCTCCCCCGCGCTCCCCCGGCGCAGCGGTAACCCCCGCATCGGGCGACGCGCGTTCGCATCCGCCGGACGGGACATCATCTGATAAAGTGCGTATCTATTATCAACACGCGGCCTATCGCTGGGACTTTTTATTATTGAAAAGTCGTTAGTCATTTTTGATTAGATACATTTTTTATCTATTTATTTGAGGAAGAGCTACAAGCACATAAAAGCAAATCCAAACTTAATGAAAAACATAAGGCTAGTAATAGGTCTTCACAACTAGAATTAGTTTATATAAACAAGCAAGAGTACAAGCATACACAATATTAACAGATAGACAGTGTAAAGACATATTTAAGATAGTTACAGCACTTTGTAAAGTCTACACTATCAAAGAAATCACATTTAGCATACGTCTCATCACTAGTATACTACAATTACATAGATCAATTGAGTTGGAATATATTTTGGTATATTTGTCGCATGCACGCTATGGCGTGGGTTTTCACGTCGTCAGCAAAAATAAACTTTATGAGTTGATAAAACATTTATTTATATCAGATACGAAGATAATAAAAAGCAAGGGGCCTAAAAGGGATCCTTGGGGAACTCCGCTAGCGATAGCAATTACTGCGATAATTTGTTGAGGCAAAATCAAGACTGAATGTGGATGTGGCTCGCCGAGATCTGCTAGGAACATAAATTTGCAATTTACCCAACAACTCTGAGCAGTCAATTTTACCTGAAACCAGCTTACCTAGGAAAATAGTATCCGCGATATCACGACGATTAGTTAAAGGTACTTAATATAGTCATCGATACCTGATTTAAACTTAAAGTTCAAAAATCGTATCAATTTATTTTGTTCAATATGATTTTTATAGACATTATAGTTAGGGTTCCAAATTTGTGAAGCATATTCTAAGATACTTCTTACAAACGAACAATATACAATTTTTAATGTTTTCATGTTATTAAAGTCTTTTGAAATTCTTAACATGTAGCCTAATGCCCTATATGTTTTCGAAAGCATAGATTCCACATGCTTATCAAACAACAACTTAGGTCTCTTACAAAGGATTCCCTTGACAGCAAATGACTCTTCAGTGTATAATTAAAATCGTAATTTTCTTCCTAGAGAAGGTTATACATGAACATTTTAGCGTGTTTAAATCTAACTTATTGATAAAACAGTAGTTATCCAGACGGTAAAGATCATCTTGTTACAAAATAGCAATACATTGCGTAAAGATTTAATAATCTTCATGTCGTCAGCCAGAATAAACTTTGTTGATAAAACATTTATTTATATCAGATACGAAGATAATAAAAAGCAAGGGGGCAAGGCGAAACCATCGTGTGGAAACCGACATGTCCTAGAACCAACATTCGAAGACATGTGCACGAAAGGATCCTCCTTGAGGCGCACTTAATCCTATCACCACACCGGTTTGAGTGAACAAGTGACTCGAATAGAATAAATAATAAAGCGTTTATTTAATAACAATACAATACAAGACGAAAACAATAGAAGAAGAGAAGAGAAGAAAGAATAAGAATAGAAGAGTAGTAGCATAACGAGCTGTATGTTCCCAGTCGTCGGAGACAGCCGTGGGCAACATCTCCCGGCCGGCGAGCACCGCGCTATCCCGCAAGGAGAGTTACAAGGCGCAGCGGCAACACTACAGCAGGGAGAAGAAGCGCGCCGCAACAGCGCTGCTGCACTCCATAGAGGACCCCTCCGTTGTAGTACTGCACGACTGGCTCAAGGTAACACTCGTCCGAGACAGTTATATGTATGTACTAGCTGTGCCCGCGACTTCGTTCGCGTGGAATAGTGACTTTTCGGACAGCATATTTTGAATAACTGAATCCTTATGGCAGCGGCGCGCCGGCTCTCAGCGCGCTTTATATAGCCACGGACGCTCAGGCGCGAGGCGTGTAGTACGTACTCTGTACGTTAAAAATGTTCGCCGTGATTCTTTAAATTGACATAACTTTTTTATTTATGAACCGATTGATATGAAATAAACACTAAATGTTAAGTGAAGCTTACTACAATATATTAGTGAAAACCGTATCTAAATCGAATAAGCCGTTTCTGATATTAGCGTGCTAAAAACACACAGCCATACAGACAAAAAAAAAATTATTACAATTTCGGGTTCGGCATCGATATAATAACAACCCCTAACTACTTTTTTTTTATATATTTCCATTGTACAGACACCACTTTTCTACAATTTTATTATATGTATAGATTTACAAAAAAAAAGTATAAAGTCAAAATCTTTGTTTCCATAGAATTCATAAAGAAATGTCTTGGAAACGTCAATAATATTCAATACATAAGGTCACGCGTACTTATCGATAAGTTTGATGTATATAAGTATGAATATCTGTTATATGGTTCCCACAGTACAAGTTATGTTTAGTTTGGGGCTAGATGGCGCTGTGTGAATTGTCCACCAATATTAATATTAAAAAATATTTGTTTCAGGTCCGTGGCTCGCTTAAGTCTTGGACCAAATTGTGGTGCGTTTTGAAACCTGGACTCCTTTTGCTGTACAAAACTCCCAAAGCGAAGGTTAGTTAATACCGAGCGAGGTTCCCGATGTGGCAGAATAAAACCATACTTTTAATTAATACTAGCTGTTGCCCGCGACTTCGTCCGCGTGGAATTCACCATTAAGTAAGTAAGTAAGCCATCTAAACGTTCCTTAACGAATTCATCTATACAAATAAATAAAATTGGAGTGTCTGTTTGTAATATTTAAATAACCACTTTTTACTAAGTGCATATGGATGTATACACGGTACATATATCAAAACAACATTTTTTACAATTTTGTCTGTCTGTTTGTTCCGGCTAATCTCTGAAATGGGTGGACCGATTTTGACGGGACTTTCACTGGCAGATAGCTGATGTAACAAGGAGTAACTTAGGCCACTTTACCTAGGGATAAAATAGGGGTGCGTGATAAAATCGAATTCCACGCGGACGAAGTCTCGGGCAACAGCTAGTTATTCATATAATTTTTGATTGATTTATAAAGGTTGACTTCTCTTGTTGCAGAGCAGCCATTGGGTTGGCACAGTCCTGTTGACTTCCTGTCAAGTTATAGAACGACCTTCGAAGAAGGACGGATTCTGTTTCAAGATATATCATCCGTTGGAGCAGAGCATATGGGCGCCAAGGGGGCCGCATAACGAGTCTATTGGTAAGCTAACTTTGACTGGTCTGATAACTCATTTGGTAGTAACCCTGGGTCGTGGGTTCGATTCCCACCCAGGATAAATGTTTGTGTGACGGACATAGTTGTTTGTTCTTTGTCTGGGTGTTAATATAATAATAATATTTGTTTACTACAAACGTCACTTATTACATTTACAGAGTTGTCACTTATTGTATCAAAAAAATATAATAAAATATGAAACCGTAATAAAAAACTCTAACCATAATAATAAAAATTGACAATAATTCATAATTCGTAACAAAATATTAAAAGAGAAAAAAAAAAAAAGAGTTTAATATGACTTGCCTAGTTATAGCATCCACTGTTATTTGGCTAAACAATAAAAATCAGAAATCTGAAATCTAAAGAAATAAATTACACTATGGTAATAGAAATTCCTCAAAACTATAGAGGGTCTGCTATAAAAGCCAGTGCTTTAGTATTTTTTGAACACCATATATTTTCTGCCTACATGTGAGGCCTTCGTACAGTGTGTACAATGTGTGTACAGGTGCGGTTGTTCAGCCGTTGCCGACGGCGCACCTCATATTCCGCGCTCCCTCCCAGTCCGCGGGGCACTGTTGGCTGGACGCGCTCGAACTTGCGCTAACATGCAGCAATGCCATGCTCAGGTACTGTGCACACACGCACACACACACACACACACACACACACACACACACACACACACACACACACACACACACACACATACACACGCACGCGCACACACGCGCACGCACGCACGCACACATGCGCACTCCCTTACACATATCCACCCCCCACTCTCTTGCACACCCCCTACACTAACTCTCTTACAAACACCCACCCCCCCACTCCGTTATATACACACACACACACACACACACACACACACACACACACACACACAGTAACTCATACACACCCACCGCCCTACTCTCTTACACCCCCCCACTCTCTTACTCACACCCACCCTCATACACACACCCACCCTCATACACACACCCACCCTCATACACACACCCACCCTCATACACACACCCACCCTCATACACACACTCACTCTCTTACACACACCCACCCGCACTCTCTTACACACACCCAACACCATTCGCCACCTTTCTCTACATACACACACCCACACACGCGGCGCCACTCCCCCCCCTTACACACTATACTACATATACTATTTATTATGGTTGTGTGTGTGTGTGTGTGTGTCAGGTGTTCCCGGTCGCGGCCGAAGCAGACTGTCGCTGCGGAGGCGCCGATCACTCAGACGAACATATCCCACGAGGAGTTGGAGAAACACTTCAATGAACACGGTCAGTCGTACTATAATAATTATATTCTATTCGAGTCGCTGGTTCTCTCGAACCGGTGTGAAAGGATTTTAAGTGCGCCTCGAAGAGGCTCCTTTCGTGCACACGACACGTGTCTTCGAGTTTTCAGTTTTAGGACATGTCGGTTTCCTCACGATGTTTTCCTTCACCGTTTTTAGAACGTGGTATTGCACATAAATCTTTCAAGCTAAAAACTCAATAATAGTCTCAAGAGCGGAAGCTATGCTCCAAGGGTGTAGATGTTGTGCATAAGAAATACAATAAATAAATAAAATAAAATAAATTTATTATTATTATTATGATAACGCCGGGTGCAGTGTTCAATGTAATCCCACCACACCCTTGTTTACTACACACCCGTACACTACCCGTGCTTCCCTAGTTACCGCTATAGGAACTATTTGGGAGGAAATAATAATAATAGATAATAATAATAATAATATTGGTAGACATTGTCACACAGTGCCATCTAGCCCCAAAGTAAGCTAAGCATAGCTTGTATCATGGCAACCAGACAACTGATATACATACTTATATACTTTTTTGTAAATACATACTAATAGTACATGTTAACACCCAGACACAGAACAAACATCTATGTTCATCACACAAATGTTTGTCATCGAACCCACAACCTACAGCGCAGAAGGCAGCGTTACTGTCACTGAGCTGTGAGGACAGTAAAAAAAGTGTGAATTATCCACCAATATTATATTATTATTATTATTATTATTAGTATCCAAATATGAATCTACATTTTAACTTTTAATTTTAAGATCGTCTGTTCAATTTATATTATGATTATTGATTGAGTAAATAGTTGACAGAACATTTATCAATATTATGATGACCATTCCAGAATATTCTAGCGTTTTCTAAAATTCTTATATAAGGTAAAACTAATGTTTTTATACTTATTCTCTTTTACTGCACATGTTTTGCTAAAACCGTCTTGTATTGCATTCTTCATTAAAAATATGCTAAATGATCATTTTTTTACTACATGTCAAACATAAATTTAAAAAAAATTACGTTCATGATCCGTTAAATAAAAAAAAAACTAACAATTATCAATATTTCTATACTAACTCTTCCATAATCGTGATGTTCACCAATCATTTACTCAAACACGTAATAATAAATGGTGATCACCAATCAATTACTCAAACACATAATAATAATAAATGATGTTCACCAATCAATTACTCAAATAATATTTAATGGTGTTCACCAATCAATTACACAAACACGTAATAATAATAAATGATGTTCACCAATCAATTACCCAAACACACAATAATAAATGATGTTCACCAATCAATTACTCAAACACGTAACAATAATAAATGATGTTCGCCAATCAATTACTCAAACACGTAACAATAATAAATGATGTTCACCAATCAATTACCCAAACACACAATAATAAATGATGTTCACCAATCAATTACTCAAACACGTAACAATAATAAATGATGTTCACCAATCAATTACCCAAACACACAATAATAAATGATGTTCACCAATCAATTACTCAAACACGTAACAATAATAAATGATGTTCGCCAATCAATTACTCAAACACACAATAATAAATGATGTTCACCAATCAATTACTCAAACACACAATAATAAATGATGTTCGCCAATCAATTACTCAAACACACAATAATAAATGATGTTCACCAATCAATTCTCAAACAATAAATCGTCCAAATATCGTTAAAACTAACAGTCAATTCGTCAGCGTCCAAAGAGCATTCCGCCCACAGCTCGGCCCTTATGTCAGTTTCCGACTACACACCAAAACATGGGAACACCAAACGGAAACCGTCAAAATGGGCCGCATTCGTCGAATCCATAGACATTATGTCCAAAAACTCATCCAGCGACTCGGACAGCGAAAAGGGGGGGTTACTGGACTTCCTCTGGAAGAGAGATCTTCACAGAAACACAGCTTCCACCTGCTGTATGAGAGTGACAGGAGAGACTAATGTCAAGAAACCTATCAGCAAGAGTCTGGCTTCGAGTCCTATGCTGGACATAGCCAGGCAACCCATCACCAAATGCTTACTACCATTTTGGAGCGACCAAAGTGGAAAGTTTACCCCATCTATCGAAGATAACTTGGTCAAAAAGCCCTCAACCAAGAGACGTAGTTCCACTCCATCAACGAAGGTATTCCCCCAGAAACGCATCAGCGAACTGAGGGTGTCCGGAGTGAAGACTGATTCGGAAAACGACGAAGTGTTTTCGAAGGATTTGCCTGAAAGGCGTATTGAAACGCGGGTAGTTTGCAGCGCGCCGGATAATTTCGTTATAACGGAAACAGCGCCATCTCTTGACCGTTTCCGGAGGTATACGTCGTCGTCTGATGACGTTTTTGATGTGCAGTATAGGTTCGTATTATTTATTACTAGCTGTTGCCCACGACTTCGTCCGCGTGGAATTCGGTTTTATCACGCACCCCTATTTTACCCCTCGGAAAAGTAGACTAAGTTACTCCTTGTTATATCAGCTATCTGCCAGTGAAAGTCCCGTCAAAATCGGTTCAGCCATTTCAGAGATTAGCCGGAACAAACAGACAGACAGACAAATTCTTTTAAAAATTGTTGTTTTGGTATATGTGCCGTGTATACATTCATATGCACTTAGTAAAAAGCGCTTATTTTAGATACAAACAGACACTCCAATTTTATTTAGTTGTATAGATTGTTAATATAACAATAAGGTATATTTAGAAATAAATTTCTTTAGTCTAAACTCGCTTGACAGTTCGGACCAATTCCTTTTTAGTCTTATTATACCTTTTAACATTATACAGATTAATTATTCACACATTAATTAAGTCCTTGAAGATAATATTAACAAGCGATCATATTACGAAAAAATACAATGTATAATCTAATTCAAAATAATCATCAAATTATGCAAATATACTGCTAAAATGTAAAATATACTACTACTTTACATTTACATTACGATATAAAATAGGATTTTAATATAGCATCGCTTATTTCGATTCTAAGAGCAGTAGAACTCACGCCAATTTCGTCCGGGGAAGTACTGCCACCATGCCCCGTTCTGCCGCCAAGCAGTGACGCATTCGCATTACTGTGTTCCGGTTTGAAAGGTGTGGCCGGTGAAATTACAGGCACATGAGACATTCCACCTACACGTCTCAGTTACGGGCGCATAGAATGCGACTTGGGTCTTGTACCTAGTAGGGGAGGACCCGGGTCCTCCTCGCATCGGTTATGGGCAGAGGTTACCACTTAACACCAGGTGGGACGTCAGCTCGTTACTGCATCACATAAAAAAAAGCACGAGATAGTACGAGATGACTCAAGTCGCACTGCGTTGCGTCCATCACCCCGAGACGGGGATGTTACGTCTCATGCGGCTGCAATTTCACCGGCACCCACTCCCTTCCACGGGAACACAGCAACACGAGTGCATCACTCGGCGGCAGATTACCAGGTGTGGTGGCAGTACTTCCCCGGGCGAACTTAGCAAAAGTTCTACTGTTACACGTTGATAATAATTGATAACATCCCCGTCTCGGGGTGATGGACGCAAGCAATGCGACTTGAGTCATCTCATACTTTGGTGGAGAGGACTTGAGTCGTATTGCTGTTGTGTATGGGTAGCGGTTACCACTTAACATCAGGTGGGGCGTCAGCTCGTTAAAGAAATAATAAAAATCTTTTCGTTATTGAAGGAAATCACCTACAACGCCCCAAGAGACAAAGCCTGGGCTAAATAAATACTCTCTCATTGACTACGGTAGACTACCCTCAGAGGCTTTCGAGGCAGATAAATCTGAGAGGAGGGTAGAGAGGTTCAGTTTGCAGAGCTTGCATGTGGCGGGGGAGATTGTGCGCGGCGGTGAGAACGTGGCTTGTGTGGTAGATTGAAGCTATTGCTACTTTCATTGTGTTTAGAATGGCTACATTTATCAAACTACCTTTTTTACCCGTATAATATTAACACATTAACAACCTACATACGAGCTTTACAACACACTCGGTTCAAATCCTTATGTGCAACCAAGAGATTGAAAAAATTATGCACGCAATACTAAGTTCTCAAAATGAAGGAAATGGAAGGAGCCTCTGAAAATCCTTTCACCACACTGGTTCGGGAGAGAGTGACTCGAGTAGTACTAGATAAGGAAAGGGTATTGACCAAATTCTAGTTTTGTGCGTTTAAACTTGACTGGCCTAAGCTCAGTTGGTAGTAACCCTGCCTTCTGTACTGTAGGTCGTATGTTCGATTCCCACCCAGGACAAGCATTTGTGTGACGAACATAGACGTTTGTTGTGTCTGGATGTTAATATGTATTTACAAAAAATATTATATCAGTTGTCTGGTTCCCATGATACAAGCTATGCTTAGCTTACTTTGGGGCTAGATGGCGCTGTGTGACAATGTCCACCAATATTTATATTATTATTTATTTTCCCCTGTTCTTGCTTCATAGTCGATATATACATAGTCGATTTACATTAAAACTGTGATCAAAAGGTTACTTTTAGTTAACACAATACCCGCTAAAACATTCAAAATAGTTGTTAATAAATTGAACAACTTGATCTATACAAATAAATAAAATTGGAGTGTCTGTTTGTAATATTAAAATAACCGCTTTTTACTGAGTGCATATGCATGTTTACACGGTACATATACCAAAACAATTTTTTTACAATTTTGATGTGAAACATCTATAGCCGCACGTAAAACCGATTTCTGGCGTGGCGACGCGTCGCCACGGCATGCGTTGCATATTACTTTTACAAAATGATGTCGATGTTTCACATCTGCCAGGCGTCCCGTGACGGCTCACATTTTTTTTTGTCTGTCTGTTTGTTCCGGCTAATCTCTGAAATGGCTGGACCGATTTTGACGGCACTTTCACTGGCAGATAGCTGATGTAACAAGGAGTAACTTGGGCTACTTTTCCGAGGGGTAAAATAGGGGTGCGTGATAAAACCTAATTCCACGCGTTCGAAGTTGCGGGCAACAGCTAGTGTTTTATACTATTGTATTTAAAAAACACTTGCTTGTTTCGCATTATACAAGCTATGCATAGCCTACTTTGGGGCTAGATGGCGCTTTGTGACAATATTAATATTATTAAGCTATTGCATAGCTTCTATCGCGGGCCTTGAGCGTGGAGACCGAATCCAGAAATTCCGTAACGAAAAAAACCTAACACCCCCCACTCCGACCGGCACAGCGGTGATACTTTTTAGTTTTTCCATCTATCGATAAATACCAGAACTTTTAATGACTTTTTGAAATATCACGCGCAATAGCTTTACCGCGGCAGTCTCCGAGTGCCACACGTCTTTTTATTTATCATGCTTCATAGTCGATATAGACAATAGTCGCCTTTTTTAGCTGTTAATAAGTTGAATAGCTCGATATAAAATATAATGGTTCACAGTATTCTGTGCGGACGCAACGGCGTCGTTAGCTTAGTGTGATATCGCGCGCGATACATAACGCACGTCGCTACTCTAATACAAAAGATAACGTATTTTTCGTTCGTTAATTGATGTCGTTAGTGCAACTGTGTGTCGTTAATGGTGTCACGAGATATATTTACGATATAGCTGGAGTGTTTGTGTGATAATATCCTATTACAAACGTGAAAGTTTGTATGTATGTTTGTTACTCTTTCACGCTCAAACGGCTGAATGGATTTGGATGAAATTTGGTATCAAGATAGCTTATATCCTGGATTAACACATAGGCTACTTTGATCCGGGAAGTGCAGTGTTCCCGTGGGATTACTTATTCACCGCGGGGCGCAACTAGTAAATAAATGATAATGAAAATGGATGAGATGGTAGGCTTGTGGCGAGTGCTGACTATCCACGGTGGCTAAATAAAATTGGAGTGTCTGTTTGTAATATTAAAATAACCGCTTTTTACTAAGTGCATATGGATGTATACACGGTACATATACCAAAACTACATTTTTTACAAGTTTTGTCTGTCTGTTTGTTCCGGCTAATCTCTGAAATGGCTGGACCGATTTTGACGAGACTTTCACTGGCAGATAGCTGATGTAACAAGGAGTAACATAGGCTACTTTTCCGAGGGATAAAATAGGGGTGCGCGATAAAACCGAATTCCAAGCGGACGAAGTCGCGGCCACCAGTTAGTATAGAAATAAAAACATAGTTATTATTTTTAATATTAGTAAGATGATAAATATGAATGTATATTGTTGATTTTACGAGGAAAATATATCAAGGAAAAATATAAGTAGTCCGTAGAATTCCCTATAGGAAGATTTAAGGTCAAACATACATCAAATGTTAACTATATTATTAACTAGCTGTTGCCCGCGACTTCGTCCGCGTGGAATTAGGTTTTATCGCGCACCCCTACTTTACCCCTCGGAAAAGTAGCCTAAGTTACTCCTTGTTACATCAGCTATCTGCCAGTGAAAGTCCCGTTAAAATCGGTTCGGCCGTTTCATAGATTATCATGTTGAGATGTATCATGTTGTGGAGATTATCCGTGGTTTTTCCACCATGAAAACCATGGGAGGCAGGGTTACTACCAACTGAGCTACTGTTTGTACTATAGAACCAGAGAAATGAATTAATTTTAAAGCATTGATATTTTTGGTTCTAAAACATGCCAGTTTCTTTCACCGCTTCATACTAGAGTCTAATATTTTCAAGGAAACAAAGACATCCACGTCATTATGAACCAGCGACCTCCAGGTTGCATCCCGGGGTCTGCCACTGTGCCACCTCTGACCGCTAAGCTAAACTTAATTCAAACATTTCTTGTAGCATGACGTCACATATTACCTCACTACTCCTTAACAGCCTCATGTGTTTGGTTTAAGTTGCGGGTAAAGTTGGAAAAATAGACAATAAAAATTTACTTATTTTTTATGTGAAAAAGTTACGGAAAGAGCAATACAATCAATTTCATTTATTCGACTAAAAAAGATCATTAAATAAACACAAAAATAAAAAAATTTAAAAAACCTTTAGAAAATTTAATAAATATTGAAATTAATTTTTTTAGTAACTTTAGTTAATTCTTATCTGTGGAATCTTTTAATTAGCCTTAAGCCTTTAACTTATTAACCTATCCATTAAGCTAGCTGTAAGATTTCCTAAAAATGTAAAAATAAAATAAAATAAATAAATTAAATTGAAGAAATATTAATAATAATAATAATACAAAATAATTGATTTGAAGCATGTCAAAAAATGCATGTGAAATCAATTTGGTCAATGAAATCCCTATTTCAAAAGAAACATTGCACAGTGGTTCAAATACTTTGGACTAAGAACTAAGTTACGACTTAAAACTTGTATGATGTTAAAGTCTCAAGTGCATACTCTGCAAGCAGGTGTAATGTCTCACGTGCCTGTAATTTCACCGGCAACCACACCTTTCAAACCGCAACACGCGAATGCTACTTCACTTCCTCCCCGGACGAACTTGGCACAGGTATCACTGATACGAATTTTACAATGGTTTGGCGCAATAAAAGGACTCCTTTAGGGGTTTCGTGCCTGTTCTTGTATTATCTTATTTCAGTATTTTATGTAGGCATAAATGTAACATAGATCTAAGTACTCAGATTGCTACAAGGATCGTGCTCGTGGAAAAAAGGAAGTCCTCATGTAGGGGTTTCTTGGCTGTTCTTCCCCATGGTGGGTCGCATAGGGTTTGAACACGCGTCAAACTTAGCGATAGTACGCGTGACCTTATGTTTTGAATATTGACGTTTCCAAGACATTTCTTTGTGTATTCTATGGAAATAAAGTTTTTGACTTTGCCACATTGTCCACCGCCCGTTTTTCTTAAGTGACTGTGACGTCGCTCGCGTTAAGGTCATTTGTAATATAAATAAACGAAACCGATGTATTACCTTGTATACCTGCGTCTGCGACATGAATAAAATTAAAAATAATAAATAAATAATAAGATTCTGTTTATTGAATTGCTTTTTTTATAAAATAAGTGCAAAAAAGTTTCATTAAAAACAAAAAACAAAATTTTATGTGTTATAGTAACGGAACGAGCCGACGGCCCACCTGGTGTTAAGTGGTAACCTCTGCCCATAACAACCGATGTGTTTTCAACAACTGTGATTGCCTGTGAAAAAAAAAAAAAAAAGACGTGTGGCACTCGGAGACTGCCGCGGTAAAGCTATTGCGCGTGATATTTCAAAAAGTCATTAAAAGTTCTGGTATTTATCGATAGAAGGAAAAACTAAAAAGTATCACCGCTGTGCCGGTCGGAGTGGGGGGTGTTAGCTTTTTTCGTTACGGAATTTCTGGATTCGGTCTCCACGCTCAAGGCCCGCGATAGAAGCTATGCAATAGCTTAATATTTGATTTATGAATATTTGAAAGGTGTGCCTTTTAAACGGGATTACAGTAACGCGAATGCGAAACTGCTTGGCGGCAGAAATGGGTATGGTGGCAGTACTTCCCCGGACGAACTTGGCATAAGTTCTACTGCTACTAAGACTAATAATCTACGAGATTGGATCTCAACAAATCGCTATATCAACTAAGGTTGTGAGTAAAATTAATCGCTTGTATTGATCTGGGTTTAGGTCACAATTATATATGAGGTCTTAGCATTTATCTAAGACCTAGGAACCGGTAATGATAGACAGAACACTATATTAAAAGTGTAGTTAGAATAACTAATAATATAAAGAGGTATGTAAGTATGTATGTAGGACTAGCTGTTGCCCGCGACTTCATCCGCGTGGAATTCGGTTTTATCGCGCACCCCTATTTTACCCCTCGGAAAAGTAGCCTAAGTTACTCTTTGTTACATCAGCTATCTGCCATTGAAAGGCCTGTCAAAGTCGGTCCAGCCATTTCAGAGATTAGCCGGAACAGACAGACAGACAAAAATTGAAAAAAATGTTGTTTTGGTATATGTACCATATACATCCATATGCACTTAGTAAAAACCGATTATTTTAATATTACAAACAGACACTCCAATTTTATTTATTTGTATAGATGTAACCTCTTAAACTACTGAAACGCCTCATATTAAGAATAGCTTGTACTATGAAAATAACCTCCTTACACTCCAAGTCAGTTAAAAATGTTAAAAACTTTTAATGTAAGTATAAAAAGGTGATATTATCTATGATAAGATAAGATACCGTGTAGTAACGCATAATTGCATGTTAAACATTGTTATCTTTATCGTAATCGAGTTTTATCTGTGGGTGCTATTCCCACGAGGTAGAATAGACTTTCCTTGTTATTTCTTTTAATAGTATTAGAACTTAGGCTATGTTCGTCTGGAGAAGTACTGCCGCCATATATTCTATATAGATAAATAAATAAATGAATATTGGTGGATATTTCACATAATGTCATCTAGCCCCAAAGTAAACATAGCTTTTAGAATGGGAACCAGACAACTGATATAAATAAATAAATAAATATTGGTGGACATTTCACACAGCGCCGTCTAGCCCCAAAGTAAGCTAAGCATAGCTTGTATCATGGGAACCAGACAACTGATATACATACTTATATACTTTTATTTTGTATATACATACAAATAATACATATTAACATCCAGACACAGAGCAAACATCAATGTTACAAATTTCACATAAATGTTTGTCCTAGGTGGGGATCGAACCCACGACCTACAGCGCAGAAGGCAGGGTTACTACCAACTGAGCCATGAGGCCAGTCAACTCTATATAGATAAATAAATAAATGAATATTGGTGGATATTTCACAAAACGCCATCTAGCCCCAAAGTAAGCATAGCTTTTAGAATGGGAACCAGACAACTGATATAATACTTATATATATTTTTGTCAATAATAATAATAAATATTGGTGAACATTGTCACACAGCGCCATTTAGCCCCAAAGTAAGCTAAGCATTTATTGTATCATATAGATAAATACCTTTACATAATTCTTAAATATTTTTTTCTGGTAAATACATACATATTAACACCCTGACACAATACAAACATTTTTTCGTCGCACAAAAGTTTGTCCAGGATGCGAATCGAAGCCACGACCTACAGCGCAGGAGGCAGTACCAACTGAGCTGTGAGGCCGGTCACGATTACAAACATTGAAATTTAGACGGGACGTCTGTTTCAGCTAGTTTCATTACATTGGATCTGTTTGTATGTACGTCAGAGTTTCAGTTGCAGACGTCTGTGGTTGACAACTGTGATGTATTTCATATTATTTTCATCATCTATACAAATAAATAAAATTGGAGTGTCTGTTTGTAATATTAAAATAACCACTTTTTACTAAGTGCATATGGATGTATACACGGTACATATACCAAAACATTTTTTTTTTAATTTTTGTCTGTCTGTTTGTTCCGGCTAATCTCCGAAACGGCTTTACCGATTTTGACGGGACTTTCACTGGCAGATATCTGATGTAACAAGGAGTAACTTAGGCTACTTTTCCAAGGGATAAAATAGGGGTGCGTGGTAAAACCGAATTCCACGCGGACGAAGTCGCGGGCAACAGCTAGTTTCGTTATATAACATAACTGAGGCGAGTCAAATCCTACTAATATTATAAACGTGAAAGTTTGTATGGATGTTTGTTACTCTTCAACGCTTGTTATATATTGCTTGTATAATATTTAACTAGCTGTTGCTTGCGACTTCGCGAATTCGGTTTTATCGCGCACCGCTATTTTAGACCTCGGAAAAGTAGCCTAAGTTACTCCTTGTAACATCAGCTATCTGTCAGTGAAAGTCCCGTCAAAATAGGTCCAGCCGTTTCAGAGATTAGCCGGAACAAACAGACAGACAAAAATTGTAACAATGTTGTTTTGCTATATGTACCGTGTGTACATCCATATGCACTTAGTAAATGCGATTATTTTAATATTACAAACAGACACTCCAATTTTATTTATTTGTATAGACGATGTGTTTAGTTTGGAAATTATAATTTACCAACAGTCAGACCTTTTTATCTGATACCAAATGTTATTCATAAGAATGATGAATTTCCTACCAATGATAAGGAGTCATTGACCGTCCTTCAGGCATTATGTATTGTATTTCGGTATAAATATTTTCAAGTCACATATACTGTTACCTTTTTATACCTTATTACCTTTAACAAAGTTTGTTACTTGATTTGTAAGGTCTTCTTCAAGTTCATATTATGTCGTTTTGCAAACATTTTTAAGGTTAGTGAGTCATCTAACTAAATGTCTGTTTATGACTAACTTGACTGGCTCCGTTGGTAGTAACGCTGCCTTCTGCGCTGTAGGTCGTGGGTACGATTCCCACCCATAGGTGTTTGTTCTATGTATGGGTGTTCATATGTATTTACAAAAAAAAGTATTTGAGTATGTATATCAGTTGTCTGGTTCCCATGTTACAAGCTATGCTTAGCTAACTTTGGGGCTAGATGGCGCTGTGTGACAATGTCCACCAATATTATTATTAAACACTGCTTGCACTTTTGATTAAACTAAATATCAAGAGTTTAAAACATAAAACCAAATAAAAGAAAGCCATCTACCCAATCAAAAACATACAATTCTACAAATATTATAACAATAAAACAGTTTATATTATTAAAAATAGAGGGAAAACTAATACACGACTTAAAACTGGATCCTTACGACTTATAAATCGTGACACTTATTAACGAGCGATTAGTTTCAATGACATCAGTTGTTAGGGCACACTAAAAGTACGCTTCCACACAGAAATTTGTAAAATTTTATTGAAATCAGAATGAGAATTCAACTCTGATAAAAAGGAAGAAGACTTGGAATGATTTCGATTATTTTTCACTTCAACACTGACACCAGAAACTGTATAGATGATATGACATAGTGAAATGATGAGGACGTAAAAGTCATTTATGTTTATAATGAATTTGAGAAGATGATTAAAATGAAACATTAAAATGGGACTCCAGTCGGATGTAATGATCTCCGCTAAAATGAACGAGAAGCCACAGAGACGGCGATCCAGTATATTCTCTCTACTGAGAAGACAGAAGAAGTTTACCAGGCAATTTTCGGAGCCAGCTCCGTTCAGCTCGCTCTCGCTAGATAGGAAATATTCCGTGGACTCTGCGATTTTGGCGGATTTCACCAAAGTGGACAATGGCGGATTCAAAGCGATTTTGGACGGCTGTTGTAAAAATGAAGTGTTTTTGAGTAATGGAGGTTGGTATTAATAATAATAATAAAAAAGATTTATTCATAAAATCGACACAGGATCATCAGTAAATTAAATCAAAATATTAAATACATAAAAAATGGCACAACACATACACTAAAATACTATCTATACGAATCTAATTTAATGTTACACACTTATTAAAACAATTTACGTAAGGTAAGGTATTGTTTTATCCACAAACTTAAATAATCTGTAAGGTAAAATAAAGTAATATCTTTGAAAAGAAAGACAATGAAAATGATAGTACACATTCAATATCACGGCATACCACAATCATATCATTAGGCTCTGATTTGCAAGAATTAAAATTACTATTAGGTACATTCACTATCTAAATCTTGTGCTATTTTCTTACTAACTGCAACTGTAAAATGTAAAATGTCAGGTCCTCTAGATATTCACCTAGCATTGATATGGTACACCATTCATTATTGAGCTATGTAATAGCGTAGTCAAACAACAATATTACCAGACGTCGTTTGCTTATGAAATTTGCTTGTATGATACGAGTTACTCCTGGTGTCACCCAGGGGTCGATGTTTGGGTCGCTATTGTTCATTATGTATTAAGCTAGTCATTTCGTAGCTAGACACTAGGCTAACGTGTGACTGCACACAGAACTGGCCGGCGCGGCCTCCGACACGGACAGCGAAGGCTCTCGCGGCAGGATGACGCCGCGTCACGTAGCGCCCGGCAAACAAGACGTGCTGGCGAGAATCGAAGCTACGTACGTTGAAGATCCGGACCGGGATGTTGGGGCGGTGAGTTTAATATCCAGTAAACAACTGAAATGGAAGAAACTTAGTGCAAAACTGTAGAGTTTAAAATAGAATAGTTGTATGTTGTTTTTTTTTTATTTGATACAGTTACGGAACGAGGCAACGGTCCACCTGGTGTTAAGTGGTAACCTCTGCCCATAACAACCGATGCTACTTGGATCCTCCCCTACTAGGTACGACAAGACCCAAGTCGCATCGTATGCGCCCGTAACTCTGAGACGTATAGCTAGAATGTCTCATGTGCCTGTAATTTCACCGGAAACTATACCTTTCAAATTGGAACACAGTAACGCGAATGTGTCACTGCTTGGCAGCAGAAATGGGCATGGTGCATTACTTCCCCGGACGAACTTGGCGAGAGTTCTACTGCTCTTAATAAAATCGGAAATCGTTTATTAGTAGGAAAGAAATCGGTTCAGTACATGTTTTGGACAGACTCATGAACAAACAGCCAAAAAACAACACGATTTAATTCCTCACTTAATAACTTAATGAACAATTTGATTTAACACGTCTTTAAATCTCACCATACCACTTTGTTTCCAGGCCGGAGAGTTAGTAGAGGAAGTGGCGGAAGAGAACAAATCCCTTTTGTGGTTCCTACTGAAGCAAGTCCGCCCGGGGATGGACCTCAGCAAGGTAGTGCTTCCGACCTTCATACTGGAGTCGCGGTCGTTCCTAGACAAGCTGGCCGATAGCTACTACCACGCCGATATACTTTCACAGTGAGTGTTCAAAGTCAAAAAACTTTATTGCCATAGAATTCCTAAATCTTTCACAGTGAGTGTGCAAAGTCAAGAAACTTTATTGCCATAGAATTCCTAAATCTTTCACAGTGAGTGTGCAAAGTCAAAAAACTTTATTGCCATAGAATTCCTAAATCTTTCACAGTGAGTGTGCAAAGTCAAGAAACTTTATTGCCATAGAATTCCTAAATCTTTCACAGTGAGTGTGCAAAGTCAAGAAACTTTATTGCCATAGAATTCCTAAATCTTTCACAGTGAGTGTGCAAAGTCAAAAAACTTTATTGCCATAGAATTCCTAAATTTTTCACAGTGAGTGTGCAAAGTCAAAAAACTTTATTGCCATAGAATTCCTAAAAAATGGCTTGGGAACGTCAATAAGTCGCATCACTTTACCCTTTCTTGGTCCAATTACCTCACATCCGTACGAAGCGTTTTGCTTTCACTGTCATAATGCGGACAGCCCAAGAGTGGAACTCCTCGCCTGCGTGTGTATTACCCGAGAACTATAATCTGGAGGTCATCAAGAGGAGAGTGAATAGATAAAAAATAAAATAAAATAAATAAATATTGGTGGACATTTCACTGTCTAGCCCCAAACTAAGCATAGCTTGTGCTATGGAAACCAGATGACTGATAGAATACATATAATACTTTTTTTTGTAAATACATATAAATACGTATTAACACGCAGACACAGAACAAACATCGATGCTCGTCACACAAATGTTTGTCCTGGTTGGGAATCGAACCCACGACCTACAGCTCAGAAGGCAGAGTTACTACCAACTCAGCTATGAGGCCAATCAACTTAGTCAACTTATCGCTAAGTTTGACGCCTGTTTGAACCCTATCCGACCCCCCATGGGGAAGAAACCCCTGACGGAGGGCTACCTTTTTCCTCTCCTACTTTTTTGTATATGCCCATTGTATGTTACAGGGCTCAAACCCTGGACGACCCGTATCAAAGGTTCAAATGCGTACTGAGATGGTACTTGTCCGGCCTGTACCGGAAGCCGCGGGGGTTGAAGAAACCGTACAACCCCGTGCTCGGGGAGACATTCCGCTGTTGCTGGAAACACAACAACCCCGATACGTACACTTACTATGTCGCCGAACAAGTGAGTATTTGGAAACTAAGTTTTGTTGACTTCACAGCTCAGTTGGTAGTGACGCCTTCTGCTATATCCGTGGGTTCGATTCCCGCCCGGGGCAAATATTTGTGTGACGAAGATGTTTGTTCTGTGTCTGGGTGTTAATATGTATTATATGTATGTTGTTACAAAAAGTATATAAGTATGGGCTAGATGGCGCTGTGTGACAATGTCCACCAATATTTATCTATTGAAACAAATAAAATTGGTGTCTGTTTGTAATATTAAAATAACCGCTTTTTACTAAGTGCATTTGAATGTATACACGGTACAAATACCAAAACAACATTTTTTTAAATTTTTGTCTGTCTGTCTGTTTGTTACGGCTAATCTCTGAAATGGCTGGAACGATTTTGACGGCACTTTCACTGGCAGATACCTGATGTAACAAGGAGTAACTTAGGCTACTTTTCCGAGGGGTAAAATAGGGGTGCGTGATAAAACCGAACTCCACGCGGACGAAGTCGCGGGCAACAGCTAGTTACTAATATTATTATTTCCAGGTATCACACCACCCACCTGTCTCTGCCTTCTACGTGTCGAACAGAAAGGATGGATACATTATAGAGGGCAGTCTGTTGGCGAGATCTAAGTTTTACGGTAAGTCTAGATCTACGGAAGAAACCTAGAACTAGGTTTCATTCTTTTTTAAAGAAAATTGAGTTATAAATTTTAAGGTCGCGTCACGTTTAAGCACGCTTCGTTACACGAGAGAGGAAAGATATGACGTAGAGAGAAATAGATAGAGCTTTTGCGTTGTAGGTCGTGGGTTCGATTCCCACCCAGGACAAACATTTGTGTGACGAATATAAATAAATAAAAAATAAAAACTTTATAATATAGATGTTTGTTCTGTGTGTGGGTGTCGATATGTACGTATTTACAAAACGAGTATATATGTATGTATATCAGTTGTCTGGTTCACATGATACAAGCTATGCTTAGCTTACTTTGAGGCTAGATGGCGCTGTGTGACAATGCCCACCAATATTTATTTATTGACCGTGTAAATTACACACTTCCAGGTAATTCAACGTCTGCTATACTAGAAGGATGCGCCCGGGTTCACTTGCTGCAATTCGGCGAGACTTACGTAACTACGGCACCGTATGCGCATTGCAAGGGGATCGTTATCGGCACTCTGAGCATGGAACTCGGTGGGAAGGTTAGCGAAGAAAAGGAAGCCCTCCTTTAGGGGTTTCTTGGCCGTTCTCCCATAAAGGGTCGGATAGGGTTTGAACAGGCGTCAAACTGCGTGATCTTATGTATTGAATGTTATTGACGTTTCCAAGCAATTTCTTTATTCTTCTATTCGAGTCACTGAAAAGTGTAGTGAAAGGATTTTAAGTGCGCCTCAAAGAGGGTCTTTTCGTGCACTTGACACATGTCTTCGAATTTTCAGTTCTAGGAGATATAGATGTTCTATAGATTATATATAGTAATGTTGATGTTTGTTCTGTGTCTGGGTGTTAATATGTATTATATGTATGTATTTACAAAAGAAAAGTATATAAGTATGTATATTAGTTGTCTGGTTGCCATGATACAAGCTATGCTTAGCTTACTTTGGGGCTAGATGGCGCTGTGTGACAATGTCCACCAATGTTTATATTTATTTATATAAGAATAAAATATATATAAATAATAATATATTTTTTACAGGTACACATTATGTGCGAATCATCCGGATATCACGCGGACATAGAATTCAAATTGAGGGTAGGTATATTTTTAAATTAGTTTAAATGTATTTAATTAAAAACATTAATGTATTCCCATTCCTAATAAGACGAGGACCAAAGTAGCTTTTTAAATTATCATACAAAATAAATAGCGGGCATTCTGTATTTTTTTAATGTGAAGAATTTACTGATCTATCAATATGGTCGAACTGATTTTAACCGGCAACTTCTACCCTTGGCGATTGTATGAATAACTAGCTGTTGCCCGCGACTTCGTCCGCGTGGAATTCGGTTTTATCACGCACCTCTATTTTACCCCCTCGGAAAAGTAGCCTAAGTTACTGCTTGTTACATCAGCTATCTGCCGGTGAAAGTCCCGTCAAAATCGGTCCAGCCATTTCAGAGATTAGCCGGAACTAACAGACAGACAGTCAAAAATTGTAGAAAATGTTGTTTTGGTATATATATGTACCGTGTACACATCCATATGGACTTAATAAAAAGCGGTTATTTTAATATTAGAAACAGACACTCCAATTTAATATATTTGTATAGATGTAAACTTCTAAAGTCAACTTCTCTAAATGCAGGTCATTCCAGAGTAATAATTGTTTATATTCCTCTTTCCCAGTCGTTCCTTAGCAGTTCAGACCAGACTAATGCAATATCCGGCCGAATCAAGAAGGGGAAAGACACGATAGCGACAGTGGAAGGCTACTGGGACGGTAGGATCGACATTAAAGATAAGAAAACTGGGGTAAGTCTATATATTTTATAGAAAATTACTTTCCTTTTTCTACTTCTTCCGACCGAAGGGAAGATTCCTCAAAGTCAGAAACTTTATTTCCATAGAATTCATAAAGAAATGACTTGGAGACTGCAATAATATTCAAAACATAAGGTCACGCTAAGTTTGACGCCTGTTCGTACCTCCATGGAGAAGGCAAGTCAAGAAAACCCTAAAGGTGGGGGTTTCCTTTTTATTCGCGAGCACGTTCCTTGTAACAACCTGAGTACTTTGATCTATGTTTCATATTGACGCATGTGAAGCGTTACTCGTAAATAACGTAATTTATTAATTTATTTATATCACACACATAAGGGCTTACAGCATACACCAAAGCGCCCAAATGCTAAAACTAGAGCAACATTATTAAAATTATCATATAAAAATAAAAACATATGAGGTTCTTAATGTCAAAATATAGTAATCTATATATCTTAATGTGAAAAAGTAATAAGGTAGGCGTTAACACTAATCGTTATATCCAGGAGGAAACCAACCTCTTGGACGTGGCGCTGCTGAAGGAACAGCGGCTGCCGCGCTACCTGATGAAGCTGGAGAACCAGACGGAGTACGAGTCGCAGCGGCTGTGGCTTAAAGTCTCCGAGGCCATCGCCAACGACGACCAGGTGAGGCCGGTGACAGCTTGCGCGATCTAGGACTTTGGAAAACTATGTAACAGCGCCATCTCTTGACGGTTAGGAAAACTGTGTAACAGCGCCATCTCTTGACGGGTTCGTGTAACTGTCAATGATTAACAGTTGAAAAATACAAATGTTGCGTGTTGTAGTTACCTCTTACTTTGGCTCTGTCGGAAGATCAGCGTTAGTTGCCAACCAACTAACAATAAGCTGAGCTAACGACCATTTTGTGGCAACTAGGCTTTTTAAAGTTCTATATAATATATATTTTGATGAATTATATTTAGTTACGTACTTGTGTCTTGTGTCTTTTGTTCTTTATAAACTTAGTGTCGCAAATAAAATATTTTTCTTTCATTCTTTCAACACGTATTCAGTATTAATTTTTTACAACTTTTGTCTGGCTGTCTGTTTGTTCCGGCTAATCTCTGAAACGGCTGGACCGATTCTGACGGGACTTTCACTGGCAGATAGCTGATGTAACAAAAAGTAACTTAGGCTACTTTGCCGAGATGTAAAATAGGGGTGCGTGATAAAACCGAATTCCACGCGGACGAAGTAGCGGGCAACAGCTAGCACCAACTAAAACCTGTAAACGTTATCAATTTCAGATAGCAGCGACGGAACAGAAGACGTTAGTGGAAGAGGCTCAACGCGCACGCGCTAGGAACTTAGTTGCCACCTGGGCGCCGAGATTCTTCTACAGGGGTGCCAATGTAACTGTACCGGAGGGTAGGTTACTAAAAGTTACCAATTAGGTTTTAATAATAAATTTTCTTTCATAACTACCTACCTAACTTCTGCGGTGTGGGTCATGGGTTCGATTCCCACCCAGGACAAACAATTGTGTGACGAACATAAATGTTTGTTCTGTGTCCGGGTGTTAATATGTATTATGTGTTTTACAAAATAAAAGTATATAAGTATGTATATCAGTTGTCTGGTTCCCATGATACAAGCTATGCTTAGCTTACTTTGGGGCTAGATGGCGCTGTGTGACAATGTCCACCAATAATATAGAGTAATTTTAAGTAAGTACCTAAGTAATTTTAAGAGCTGTAGATTCTGTTGAAAAATAATATAAAATATTAACTATTTATTATTAATCAATGTTATCCATTTCAGGTGTGGTGGACCAGGGTTGGAAGTACAATCACATAAACACGAGGTTAGCTTTACATTTGTCATCAGAGGTATTGTGTTATTTAACCGACTTCAGGAAAAGGAGGTTGTTAATACATCTATCTATAGCTATCTGCCAGTGAAAGCCCCGTCAAAATCTGTCCAGCTATTTCAGAGATTAGCCGGAACAAACAGACAAAAATTTAAAAAAAAATTGTTTTGGTATATTTATCATGTATACATCCATATGCACTTAGTAAAATGCGGTTATTTTAATATTACAAACAGACACTTCAATTTTATTTATTTATATAGATAAGCTACAGGCTTTCAATAGTGTTACAAAAATAATTATAATACGACAAAATTTATTTATTTCAGCCCGTGGCAAACTGAAGAGATAATAGAGTATGAGGAGGACTTCGTTATCCAGAGTCTCCGCTCGGGCTGCGTCCCGGGCGGCGCCCTGGGCGGGGTGGGGGGCGCGCGGGCGCCCTCCGAGCCGCGGCTTCAGTCGCGCCCCTCAGACTCGGACACGCACGACGACGCGCCCAGGGCGAAGGTTTCCACGTGAGTCCACTCACTTAGCAGTAGCTGTTGCTAAGTTAACGAGCAACTTCACCCAAAAGTTACAATACAATAAATAAAATTAATAAATATTGGTGGACATTTCACACACAGAAAGAAAGAAAAAAACATTTATTCGGCACAAGACACTTACAAACGAAAATAATGCAGAAAAAAATAAGATTTTTTTTCACAGCGCCTCTCTCTATCCCCAAAGTTAGCTAAGCATAGCTTGTCATGGGGACCAGACAACTGGTATACCGTACTTATATACTTTTTTGTAAATACATATTAACAACACCCAGACCCAGAACAAACATATTCGTCATATAAATATTTGTCCTGGGTGGGAATTGAACCCACAATCTACAGCGCAGAAGGCAGGGTTACCAACTGAGCTGTGAAGCCAGTCAGTCACTATACAATGTAATAAGTGTTTATTGTAATCCACAATACGTTAAAATACTTGTGGTATGACAATGGGCGGTCTTATTACAATGAGCAATCTCTTCCAGACAACTTTTCGATGTTCCGGAATTATGGGCACAATTACACATCTAATATTGGGATATAAATGTATTTATATAAAAGTTACATCTACACGACCAGAGATGGCGCTGATAAGTTTCAAGTGATCAGAGTCCTAGATCGCGCTGGCGACGTTTCCTGTTTCTTTTTTATACAGTTAAGGAACGAGCCGACGGCCCACCTGGTAACCTCGGCCCATAACAAGCGATGCGACTCGGGTCCTCCCCTACTAGGTACGACAAGACTCAAGTCGCATCGTATGCGCCCGTTACTCTGAGACGTGTAGGTGGAATGTCTCACGGGTCTGTAATTTCACCGGCAACCACAACTTTCGCGCGTTACTGCTTGGCGGCAGAAATGGGCATGGTGGCAGTACTTCCCCGGACGAACGCCCTTTTCTGTGGGATGGACAATGTCAGAATGGCTAATTATAATATGTTTCTCTTTACAGGCGCACTCTTAAACAGACTCTGCTATCCATCGACTCGGCGATTCGCGACCAAACTCTCGCCATAGAGAAGCTTAATAGGAACGTTGAGTCTCTACACGCGACACACAGGCCGCAGGTACGTTACCTTAACTAGGTAAGGGACTGTTTGGAAACGGGGTGGAACTCACGCCAAGTTCGTCCACCATGCCCGTTTCTGCCCATTTCTAACCCTATCTTACCCTCCAGGTTATAACACAATTTAATTCCGACGATGATGAATAATAATAATAATAATATTGGTGGACAATTCACACAGCGCCATCTAGCCCCAAACTAAGCTTAGTTTGTACTATGAGAACCATTTTGTAAATACATACATATAATACATATTTTCCCACCCAGGACAAATATTTGTGTGGTCTGTGTCTGGGTGTCAGTATGTATTTGCAAAAAAGTATTATATGAATGTATATCAGTTGTCTGGTTCCCATGATACAAGCTATGGTTAGCTTACTTTAGGGCTAGATGGCGCTGTGTGACAATGTCCCCCAATATTATTATCATACTTTTTTTAATACATATATATAATATTAACACCGAGACACAGAACAAACAGGTTCGCCACACAAATGTTTGTCCTGAGTGGGAATCGAACCCGCGCAGAAGGCCGATTACCAACTGAGCTGTGAGACCTGTCAAACTTAAATAAAATCAAAATCTTCTTACAGAACGTCGGGCGCGTTCCCAACACAACCCACAGTTGGGATCTATTCGGTGGGTTCATACTCGCTATAGTACTGCAAGCCGTGCTCAATTGGCTGTTCTATAAAGACTGAATGTCGTATGCTGGGACTGAGTTATGTGGTGAACTCTGAAATGTTTTTGGTGAGTTGTTAACACTTTTTTGTGACATAATATTATATAAAGACACCCTGTAGATTGTATTTTCAACGAAAATAAATAGTAATTATACAGTGTTTAATTTTTAATTTTATTTTTCAAGTCAATTTCTATTATTTAATCAATATCGGATTATCAATGTGGCAATAATTAATAAATAAATTATTAAATAATATACACTAATTTCAATCAGTAAATATATATATAAAATTCATAGTAGACGATCTCATTGTCTATCATCCATCTCTGTCATCCAGAGGTTGCCTGGAAGAGATCGCTTTTAGCCCTTTTGTCACATGTAGCTTTCAGCAGTATTTTTGTATGTATCTTACTTATGGGTGCATACATTAAATACATTCTATTTCATCTAAATATAATAATGTTGTCTGTGGGCGGTGATTACACATGGTGGGCCGTCAGCTCGTTCTAACACATCACATAAAAAAAACACTGCATCAGTATGTAATGATCAATAATTGAATTATAATAAAATAATTCAATTATTGATAAAAAATACAAAGGCAGAAACAAGAACTCGCCTTGTTTACACAAATTAATATATTAAAGAATTTATTTGTTAATTAGTTTATTTATTTGTTTTTTATTTCAAAACATTTTCAGAGTTCGCCAATATGTAATTGTCACCGTTATATACAGCACTTTACATAAGACAAGAGTTTACATAACATCCACATCCAGACATCCAGACGCCTAATTGGTTAATCTAGACGCCTGATTGGTTAATTTTAAATATATCTCCATTGGTTAAATTGCATATAAAATCAATTGATTAGTTAAATTGCATATAAAATCAATTGATTAGTTAAATTGCATATAAAATCAATTGATTAGTTAAATTGCATATAAAATCAATTGATTAGTTAAATTGCGTATAAAATCAATTGATTAGTTAAATTGCGTATAAAATCAATTGTGATTGGTTAAATTGCGTATAAAATCAATTCCAAAATGGTATTGCCAGAGTATGCCTTAAATACGATATGGTGTGAAATAGGTCATTGCAAGAATTATTTAAAAAATAATGAGTTTACTCAAAATTTGTTGAATTTTTATAATCTTAATTTAATCGCATCTCTTGTCCTGGTCACACATGACTACACAGACACGTAAAAAACATCTATGTCACACAGATGTCTGTCCTGGTTGGGAATCGAATCCGCGGCTTACAGCTCAGAAGGCAGCACGAGATATTTTCAAATGACAGTTTTATCGAATCGAGCTTAAGTTGTGGAAAATTGATTGATTTATTGCTTTACAATATCGTGTTTCATTGGGTCTTGATAAACGTAATTTGTAATGGGTATATATTATTTCTTATCTTATCGTATTTTCATTCATATAATTAACAGTTTTTAAGGCATTTTAACATTATACATAAATTTGAATGTAAAACAGTTTATTCTACCACCAAAATTGATAAATTCATTATTTTGGTAATGTTTTAAAATGTCTTAATAACAATGAATTATTTATAATTAAAATACTTTATATGAAAATGGCTTATCTGATGAGCATTTACGATTTATAATATTATATAAAGTCTTCAAAATTATCTGTGCTCTAATTAAAACTATTTTTAAATCTTTTTTTAAGAATGTGTAATTAAAATTTGTAAAATTGAATCGTTCGTTCTAGATTTAAACGCGATACGAATGCTTAAATAATGATTATATTTTTAAATAATTAATATAAAATTAATTAAATCAAATTATTGTAGTTTAAGTGACGGTGTCAAAGACAGTGATCATATTCTCTTGTTAGAATCAACGACGTTCTGTATTAAATGGACTGTGTTGCCATTACTATAAATATTATAATTTAATTTAGTGCGAAAGTGCATCGACCAAAATTAGTTTGTTAATTGTTTGTGGGTTCAGTGTAGCTTACCTTGTATAAAGCAAATATTTATTAAAGTATTTTTTTATGTTCTTTCCTACATAAAAAAAAAATACATTTGGTGTCATGTTATTATTAAATTTTGCAATTATTTAATGATACTTAAGATGAGATAATGCATGAACCCCGAAATTTATGAAGACACTAATGTAAATTAGTTTTTTTTTAGTTTTTGGGCGTAAGATTAAATCGTCCATAAGCATGGAGAATGTATAAACCTTTGAGGCTTGATAAGAGGAAATTATATCAAGAAATTTGCCAATTTTTTTATAGGAAAAGTTGACTTTTTTAATCTTGCGCTTCGTGTTTGCCTTAACTTTCCATTAAATTAAATGAATTATAAAATTAATGTAAGTGAATTGTTACAATTTTCTAAAAAAAAATTGCTTAACATTTCCAGTTTCGCAATTTTTCGAAATGGTAATTTATATTTTATTTTCTAGGTAATTTGGCACATATTATTATTTCAATACATAACTTTTAAAATGTGTATAGATAAGTGTTTAAGAATTTCCGAGTGGAAATTGATGAAAATATATTTTTAAATGTTGCCAGTGGAATTAGAATTGAAACACATAAAAACTGCAGAATCTCGAAAGTATTTTCGAAAACTTGTCGTGTGAATTCTGATATGTTTTATTTACTTTGTAATATATTATAAAAACAATAATTGATTAAATGTTGCTTGAAAGAATATAAGCACGCGTAATTTAAATTTGAATAACTATTTTATATAAAATGCGTGGATTGCCAGTGTAAAAAATTAAAGGTCTGGGTTGCCATTCTTTAAGTATTATTCCCATTAATTATAGGTATTTTAAATTAAATACGTGATTGTATTTTGTCCTAATAATTGCTAAATTTTGGATATCATTATAATTTTTATTTGATTATATGGATTAATGTGGCGTAGGTTATTTAAATTGTTGATATTTTGTTGTTTTATCCAGTGAATTATATATAATTTTTTGATTCTCACAGTTTTTCATTTGCATAGACTTATTGGACTGGTAGGTGATTTGGTTTGGCTACTGTTCTCTTTACATTTGCCTCAGCACATTTGGTTGTAACGCTGCCTTCTTCGCTGTAGGTCGTGGGTTCGATTCCCACCCAGGACAAACATTTATGTGACGAACATAGATGTTTGTTCTGTCTGGGTGTTAATATGTATGTTTTAAAAAGTATATAATTATGTATATCAGTTGTCTGGTTCCCATGATACAAGCTGTGCTTAGCTTACTTTGAGGCTAGATGGCGCTGTGCGAGAAGTCCATATTTTTTTTTTATTTGAATACTTTATTGCCCATGTACACAGTTATCAGTATAAATTAAGTCGTGTTTAATATTTTAAAATAATTGAAACGTCATGTATGCAATCGCACGCGACATTTTACGACCGTAAAATCAATTATTTCCCTCGTACTGTACACATTTCATTTAAGAGAACCAACAGCGCTTTGCTGAAATGTATTCATATATTTTGAATTATCCATTTTTAATATGACTTGGTTGTCTGGTTTGGAATTTTCTATAGTTTTCATATTGATATGCGGTAAATATTATGTTATTAGTAAATTCGGTTAAGTTATTTAATACTAGCTGCGCCCCACGGTGAGTAAGTAATCCCACGGGAACACGGCACTTTTCCGGGATCAAAGTAGCCTATGTGTTAATCCAGGATATAAGCTATCTTGATACCAAATTTCATCCAAATCCATTCAGCCGTTTGAGCGTGAAAGAGTAACAAACATCCGTACAAACTTTCACGTTAATAATATTAGTAGGGTACAACTCATAATTGTACCAACTTTGTTTGGCCTACAAGACTCCTTCTCTCGTCTTCTTCTTCGGATAGAGTCCTCTAGAATTCCCTGGAAAACCTTCTATTCTGTTTCTATACCATCTTTCCGTGCGTTAGTCCGTGGCCAGTAAAAAGAGTCCACGAAACACTTGTAGTAGCAGTAGAACACGCCAAAATCGTCCGGGGAAGTACTGCCACCACTGAGAGCGTGGTGGTCTAGTGGTACTGACCCCGACAGAAGCGGCAGCTTGGCACAAATGGTTAATGACCCTATTTCCCCTGATTTTGGCACAATTTATAATTAACATTCTGTCGTTACAGCACAAATTGCCAAATCCAAACTCTACGTATCAGATTTAGGATTAGAATCTGAAGAAATTGCAAAATTTGATGAAAGAAGTAACCTTAATAACGTAATCCAGATCCCTGTTAGCGAAAGTAACGAATTAGTAAAATCTGACGATGTGATAAATTGTGAAGAAAGATGTCCTGACAAAATATTGAATAAAAATGTAAAATCACATATCTCAATGTCTTTAAATAAAGAAATAAAACCGAACGAATTAAATAAAATTATAGAATACATTTTGTACTCTCTTGCTAGATCAGATAAGACTAAATTTTCCTTGTATCATGATCCAGTTAAGCCTTTCGCAGATTTCACCACAGAGTTTTCACAAGACTATGTGGATCCGAATGATCTGAGCCGATCCAAATGCCACAGATGTCATAATGTAAATGAACCTTCCACTCCACTGTACAGAAGGAAACAAAATTTGGCGCAAGACTATTCTGAGAGTGATGAATCAGAAAGTGAAGAGAGTGACCCAAAACGAGTCAGAGAAAGTGAGAATGCAGAATCAGACGCGGAAGATAGCAAACGTGATAAGGTTAGTATTGAAGATAGCAACGTTAGCAAACCTGATGTTAGTAATGAAGATAGCAACAGCAAACATGATAAGGTAAGAGCTGAAGATAGCAACTCACAAGACAAACATAGAAAAAAGAAAAGACCCAATCGTTTTCAAGTTATCTCCAACGAAGATTCATCCCTTGAATCTAAAACAGAGAAAAATAAACCAAAATTGAACATAGAAAAATATCTAGAGTCAGATGCATTGAGTGATGAATTAGTGAAGTCGAACGAACAGATTTCCGATTGGGATTCTTCATCAGAAACGACAGAGACACCGGGATTTAAGGAAAAATATGCTTATTTACAAGGGAATAAGTATTACGATGATTTTAGAAGGCGGTTACAGCATTTTCTACCAAAACGATACCATTGGGACGAAGCTGATATCCATAAGTTGGGATATTACTGGTTTGATGGGCCAAGAGGGAAGTATAATTGAAATATTCAAAAAAATCGGCAAAAAATATGAGTATAATTAAATAAGTAATCGGTATTGTGTACAGTTTGGGAAAATAAAATCTTTCGTTCTTTTTTAAATTGAACTTTTACACATATCTGTAGTTATCCCTGTGTTTCAGATGACATCTTTTTTTTATGTTAATAGTTGTGGAACGAGCCGACGGCCCACCTGGTTTTAAGTGGTAACCTCTACCCATAACAACCGATGCGGCTTGGGTACTAGGTTGGGCTACTAGGTTCGATAAGACCCAAGTCGCATCGTATGCGCCCGTAACGGAGACGTGTAGGTGGAATGTCTCATGTGCCTGTAATTTCTCCGGCAACCACACCTTTCAAACCGGAACCGGAATGTGTCACTGCTTGGCGGCAGAAATGGGCATGGTGGCAGTACTTCCCCGGACGAACTGGGCGTGAGTTCTATTGCTCTTAAAATATTCGCAACACAAACATCATGAGACTCCAGAACAATCTACTTACTTTACTTCCAATCTACTATTTTTTTTTTACATTCACACAGCGCTATCTATCCCCAAAGTAAGCTAACATAGGTTGTATCATGGGATCCAGACAACTGATATAATACGTATATACTTTATAAATAGATAAATAAGTAATAAAAAACGAAATACATTCGGAAAATTTATTACAAAAGCTGATATAAAAAATTTTACATACGAGCAATACTTAGAAATAATTTACAAACTCCGTGTAACACATAATGGGAGAAAGAATACCTGAATAATTACTATATGATACCTGACAATACCTGGATATATTAAGGAAATTTTTAATTTATTTTTATAAACAAACATCCTAAAAAAGAACGAATTAAAATAACTTTCCTCCTTCTGAGTCTGTTAAAATGTTGCTATAATAGCGACAAAATTGGTCGTCACACAGCTGTATGGTGCTTTAGAGCTTTGCAACTCTGCCGCGCTGGTTTTCAGTGACTACTACGAACTATAATAATAAGTCATCACCTGCCTTAAATATTTTTCATGGGACAGAATTGGCTGGTGACTCTCATTGCAATAGCCTAATAACCAGACAATTTAGTGAACAACAGCAATGGAATTCTCCATAATACCCTATGGTAGCCTTACCTTATACCTTTATTCCACCTTTCCATAATAAATATCCATACAAAGAGCTTCTTAGTAGTGGCTTTGGCTCCATTAACGCCTTCTAAAGGACCGGGCTACCACAGATAAAAAATTAATGGGAGAAATAATAATATATATATCTACTAATCCAGGTAATATCAAAAATACAAACCCTATAGACGGTCGAAGAATCTAGATTTCTACATTTAAGTAAAAACGTTTAATATAATGAGCGATATGAAATTTTAACATTAATGAGTGACAAATTTTTCCCTAATTTGCGGGTAGATGCCGTAAATGGCAACACTGATTATTACACAACCAATTCGTGTATTTTTCTACTGGTCGGATCAATTTTGTCGAATGTAAAGTTGAAAATTTCTCAAAAGTTTTACAATTTCTACAAAAATACACCAAAATTGTTTTTTTTTTATCTTTTTGGTCTTTCGAGACGGCATCTTATTTGATACTTTTATATTCAATTAAGACTTATACAAATACAAAAAAATTCGACTAGATATAAAACTACTAGTACTAATTTACACGTTTTTTTCCTACTAAATTACTAAGTATTTATATGTGCCTTGATTGCAATTAGGTTTTAATTTCGCGAATTAAAGCCCGACTAGTAGGTACATCTTGATCTGAAAATTGACTGAAATTTAATCTAAATGGAATTTCGTTCAAAATAAATCTATTTGCAAAATTATCCACACACAATTCCCGCGATGTGAAGAATTACGCCATCTCTGCAGATGAACTAAGAGATACAGCCTCACAACAAATGATGCAAGTATTAAATATTTACTTAAGAACTATTTATACAGGATTAATCAGAGAACAATGGAAGTTTAAATAAATATTTTACTTAAAATATGTATTTAATTAAGAATAAAAATTTAATTCCCCTGAAGAATAAAACTCAAGACTCCAGTCTCACAAAAGATTATGAAAGAATAAAATATTTTCCTTAGAACTATTTACACAGGATTAATTAGAAAACTAATTGATTAGTTGGAAGGTTAAAACAATATTGCATTACGAAATAAAAGTATATAAATATTAATTTGAAAGTGGAAAGAATCGATAACCAATTCAGAATTCAATAGTAAATGTTTTAACAGCTTTTATCCAAGAATGATGGCGTCAATTGTTTGATGAAAAAATCGGTCAATTTGTTCCGTGTTGTGTGTAGACAAATAAAAATTCTTTCTTTCTTTCAATTCTTTTGAATCCAAACAAAAAAATCAAATCGACTTTTATATCTCTACAGCGAACAATTGCAATTTTTTTACAATATCGTGTAGTTACAAAAATGCAGAAATCGTTTTGAAATCGAATATACTATACGTTACACTTTCACAAGTACACGATCATTTCTCTACATATATACTAATATTTACGACGAATAATTATTTACGATTTGTAAGCAATAAATAGTTTTCTGTGCGCAAATTAACTGTGTATATCTTACTGCAATTAGACTAAATAATCTGATCTAGTTTGAGGATATACATTATATAAAACATCTATATATAAATAGGTAAAGACAATAGTTATGTACCATTTACTCATCGGCTTGTGAATCGTTTTTTGTACAGTAGCTACTGACGAGTGTAAGTGTTACCAACAAAAAAAACGTTTTTTTATTAATTAAATACAATTCCCATGTTTATGAATGAATTCCTCAAATTTTCAATAATATTATAGTCGTATTTCGTTCGTTCGTTTTTTATTGGTAACACTGTACCAATACAAATAAAAACAGGTTTTTTTTCATAGACGAAATCATTAAGTACAATTCTCTCGTTTATGAATGAATTCCTCAAATTTTCAATAACGATTATAGTCGAATTTCGTTCCACTGGGACGAGTTAATAATATAGCTTTCTTTATTTTCATCGATAATTAAACCCCCGAGCCGCTCGTCCAACATGCTCCAGTATAAATACGCGAGCACGTTCGCGAGCAGTCCGTAGAGTGCGCGCAAGGTACGCGTTTTGCCCGAGTTAGAGAGAGCGAGAGAAGATCGGGCGAGTTCGTTCGCAATTTATATAAATAACGTTCGAAACAAGGTGAAAAGTGGCCAACTGAGCCTCTGTCTACTCCTGATAAAGGCGTCAATCTGTGTGTATATATATTCTGTGCTACCAATTCTTAGTCTATGCCTTGAAGTCTACAATTCCGTCAGTTTGTCTATGGCCGCGAAGTATCGTTGTAAGTCCGCGTCGGCGCGCGTCACCCAAGCGACGTTCAACGCTATCGTATCAAGTGCCGCCGCAGCGCCCTTCAGCTCACCGAACATCTCTTTGAACTGTAATTCAAAACATAATAATAATAATTATTTATTAGTAGGTTCGATTCCCATCCAAACCATTTGTGTGACGAACATAGATGTTTGTTGTGTCTGGGTGTTGATATTTATTGTATGTATGTATTTACAAAAAACTATTTAAGTATGTATATCAGTTGTCTGATTCCCATGATATAAGCTATGCTTAGCTTACCTTGGGCCTAGATGGCGTTGTGTGATATATCCACCAATATTTATTTATTTTATGAGCTGATTCTGATTGAAAAATAAAATAACCATTATAGATTACCGTGTAATAGTCTTGCGGCTGATGCAGGCACTTGGCAGCGGCGAGCAGCGCTGAAGGAGGAAGCGCCGGCTTCGGCCGCAGTATGCGCCAGACGCCGGCCGCCCCGCGCCATCTAGCGGACACAACAGACATTAATTATATTGGTGGACACTTCACACAGCTACATCTAGCGGACAAAACAGATATAAATATTATTAGTGGAAAATTCACACAGCGCCATTTAGCCCCAAGCTAAGTATAGCATGACTACGGGAACCAGACAGCTGATAGAATATTTTTTTTTCGGTTTATTGAACCTAAAAAAAACGACTGGCCTCAGCTCAGTTGTTCTATGTCTGGGTGTTGATATGTATTATATGTATGTATTTACAAAAAAGTTAAGAAGTATGTATATGACTTATATGTGGTTCCCATGACACAAGCTATACTTAGTTACTTTAGGGCTAGATGGCGCTGTGTGATAATGTCCAAGAATAGTTATTATTTACTATACACACACACCCACACACTACAGCACAAGTGTGTTGCTGTAAGTGTTACATTTGTTTCACGCTAGCTGCCACTCACAAAGTGTCCCGAGTATAAAGTGCGAAAAAGGCACTACGCTCCAAAAATTGTTTATCAATGAGGTTACTTACTTGCAAGCGCTCGAGCAAAGCGTCGTCACCCAGAGTTTCCATTCTCTGTTCCTCTGAGCTTCCGTCGACAACGTTGTGAAGGCAAACCTGAAAATAATAATATTGGTGGACATTAACACAGCGCCATGTAGCCTCAAACTAAGCTAAACATAGCTTGTATCATGGGAACCAGACAACTGATATACATACTTATATAGTTTTTTGCTAAATACATTAACACCCAGACACAAACAAACATTCGTTTGTCACACAAATGTTTGTCCTGGGTGGGAATCGAACCCACGAATTACGCGCAGAAAGCAGGGTTACTACCGAGCTGTGAGGCCAGTCAGTATATTATAGAACTACTGTCCACAGTCAAACAAACAATCGTTATTTACTTAAATTACAATGTTGTCGCTATGATGAATTGGGAACTCCTCTGTTAAGTTTAAAGAAACCTGTATTAGAAGAGACCCCTCATTTCTGTACTCTAGTTATACATGGTTATACTTGTAGATTTTATAATATATATCATCATTTCCTTGCCCTTGTCCCAGTTAGGTAAGGGTCAACATAACATGTACTTTCCTTCCATTTCTCTGTGAGACGTCATCTCAGCACTCCTTTCTTACTCATATCGTCTTTCACGCAATCCATCTTTTCTTTGGCCTACCTTTACTCTTACATCCATCCACATCTATATTTAAGACTTATTTACGAAAGCATCCTCATTGAGGCGTACTTAAAATCCTTTCACCACACTGGTTCGAGATAACCAGTAACTCGAACAGAAGTAGAAGATTCAATATTTACTTTTATAATGTTTTTTTAAGCTATTGCATAGCTTCTATCGCGGGCCTTGAGCGTGGAGACCGAATCCAGAAATTCAGTAACGAAAAAAACCTAACTCCCCCCACTCCGACCGGCACAGCGGTGATACTTTTTAGTTTTTCCATCTATCGATAAATACCAGAACTTTTAATGACTTTTTGAAATATCACGCGCAATAGCTTTACCGCGGCAGTCTCCGAGTGCCACACGTCTTTTTTTCTTTTAATTACGATATGCTTACATTTGACCGCAATCTCACCTGATGTTAAGTGACGATGCGGTCTACGATGTAGCATCGCGCCTAGAAGTAACCTATTCACTCTCCTCTTGTACATTATTGTACTCTTGTCTTATATGTACATTGAATTAGTCAGAAACAGTGTACACACTTGTAGAAAAGCCAGTCGTCAGCGGGCGACGCTAGCGCCGCCAGCAACGCGCGGTGGGAGTAGAGCGGGCGCGGCGCGGCGGCCGAGCGGCTGAGCGCGCGCCAACATGCTCGCCACGCTCGCTCGCCGTGTACCCTCACACCGCTCGTGAACGCCGCCTTTGAACCACACACAACGATACACAATGAAAGAGAGAAAAGAGCAGTAGAACTCACGCCAAGTTCATCCGGGGAAGTACTGCCACCATGCCCATTTCTGCCGTCAAGCAGTAACGCGTGAACGTTGTGGTTGACGGTGAAATTACAGGCACACGAGACATTCCACCTACACGTCTCAGAGTTGCGGGCGCATACGATGAGACTTGTGTTTTGTCGTACCTAGTAGGGGAGGACACAAGTCGCATTGGTTGATATGGGCCGAGGTTATCACTTATCCGTCGGCTCGTTCCGTGACTGTATCACATAAAAAAATAAAAAAAAACCCTCGGTGGTCGATTACTGATAAAATGTTTTTTTTTAATCATTTTTAATGACAATTAACGTGGCATTGCAACGCATGCAGCAGTACATTATATGTGCTAAAGATTAAAACAGATTCTGTAAGTCTCTGTACCTCTTGATAAATCTCTTGTATAGTTTCATTCCTCTCGAACCATAAGTCGAATAGCTCCAGCGCTTGCTTGGTCACATTCTGGTTGTTCCACTCGACGCCTGCCGTCAGTAGAGCGCCGCTGAGCCATCTATAAATAAATAAATATTGTCGGACATTGTCACACAGCGCCATCTAGCCCCAAAGTAAGCTAAGCATAGCTTGTATCATGAGAACCAGACAACTAATATACATACTTATATACTTCTTTTTTGTACATACATACATATTAACACACAGACACAGAACAAACATCAATGTTCGTCACACAAATGTTTGTAGTGGGTGGGAATCGAACCCACGACCTACAGCGCAGAAGGCAGGGTTACTTGGGCAGTTTGTTCCGGCTAATCTCTGAAACGGCTGGACCGATTTCGACGAGACTCTCACCGGCAGATAGCTGATGTAACAAGGAGTAACTTAACTTTTCCGAGGGGTAAAATAGGGGTGCCCGATAAAACCGAATTCCACGCGGACGTAGTTGCGGGCACCAGCTAGTATAAAATAAAAGGCATCTAACTCACAGCTGGTCAGGTGGTAATCTGGGCCCAGTATTGGTAGCGGCGTGGAGCGAGGCTAATAGTTTGTTCAATCTAGGTCCAGACGCGCTCAACGCTAAGAGCTGCTTCCACCAGGACAGCTGGGAGACAACGACACGCCATGGAGCCCAGTGTCTCTCCGCTCTCAGTCGTGCTGGGGACATAGAGACAGATAGATAAATATTGGTGGACATTGTCACACAGCGCCATCTAGCCCCAAACTAAGCTAAGCATAGCGTGTATCATGGGAACCAAAGAAATGAAAAAAACAAAAAAAAAAAACGACAACATAAATAAAAAAAAAGCACTTAAAATCCTTTCAGCACACTGGTTCGAGAGAACCAGTGACTCGAATAGAATAGATAGATCGATGGGAACCAGACAACTGATATACATACTTATATACTTTTTTTGTAAATATATACATATTAACAACCAGGCACAGACAAACATCTATGTTCATCACACAAATGTTGGCCTGGGTTGGAATCGAACCGACGACCTACAGCGCAGAAGGCAGGGTTACTGCCAACCTAGCTGTGAGACCAGTCAAAACATGAATGTTATACAGGTTGATGTAACTGAATTATAATAACAGTTACTTACTTGCAGCGGCAATGGCTCTGCTCGCAGGCAGTCTGCCCGCTCTGCTCAGCACGAACGCATCGTCCAGCATCAGTGCTCTTTCGGCTGGAGCCCCGTTATCATACATTTCTGCCGCCCGAAGCGCTAGGGACTCCGCTGTCTGTCGAATAGAAGTATTTTGATCAGTAATTTCCCGACCAATGTAAAACAGTCTTAAGGCTTCAACCAGATCAGGTTCATATGCGCAATATGATGCAACTTGGGTCTCCCCATACATAGGGGAGGTAGGCGAGGTCTCGAGTCTTGCTTTGGGCAGAGGTTACTTGGCTGGTTTCGTGATTGGCCTCACAACTCAGTTGTTAGTGGCTACCTGGGCTACCAGGGTGGGAATTGAACCCACGACCTACAGCGCAGAAAGAGTTACTACCAACTGAGCTGTGAGGCCAGTCATATGTCGAAATACTCACATCTCCCGATGTAATGTCCTGTGGAGCGACTCTGTAGAGGCCCCTAGCTCCAACGTTATACCTGACCCATTTATGCTTACCAAGATCGGGTATAGTCACTGAAAAATAATTCCACAATTAATATTAGTACTGTGGCAATTTAGTGCTGTCGATGATAAATTAGTCTTCTTTCTTTATTCTTTATTGTACACAGTAAAAATAAACATAAATTAACATATATAAAAAATATGTACAAAGGTGAGCTTAACCCTAAAAAGAGTTTTCTTCCAGCAAACCTTTGAGGCTAGAAAACGTTTGTTAATGAAAGGTGGGTATGATGTGTTACACAAAATAATATATATTTTATATACAAATAAGTACATCAATTAGTTGAAATACTTACTCTCAGTGTCGTTCATCCAAATCAAATGAGTTATGTTTTCTGTCCATCGTGACACTTTGGCTTTCGTGTCGTTTCCTACGTCATACCTGAACAAAATTGAACAAAATCAAAGTCAAAAAAAGTATATATCCGTAGAATTCGTAAAGAAATGTCTTGGAAACGTCAATAAGAATATATATTTTTGTCAACGATATAAACTTAACTGATGTTTCTAAAAACGTATTAAAACGAAGCTTATTTGATGGACTTCCGCGTAATATCAAGGAGGCGATCTTGCCAAAGGGTAAATAATTCACATTCTCTATGTCTTGTCTTGTACTGTGTTCCGGTTTGAAAGGTTGTGGTTGCCGGTGAAATTACAGGCACATGAGACTTCCCACCTACACGTCTCAGAGTTACTTTTTTTTTTTTTTATTTTATTTAATATCACAAAATCCACAGATCTTAAACATATACATAAAATATCTTAAATATTAATACTTACATCTAATAAAGGATTTATTTTATATTCATTTTAATCTTTTAGAGAGAGCAATCGGATATAAACATAAATTATTATCTACGCAATTTTATGTTGACAATTCATCAAGACACAATTACATAGCTAATATAAACGCATAACAATAAATGCACTTACAGTGGGTATGAGTGCGTGAGTGTATGGGTGTGTATGTGTGTGTGTGTGTGTGTGCGTGTGTGTGCGTGTGTGTGTGAGTGTGTGTGTGTGTGTGTGTGTGTGTGTGTGCTATGTGTATGTGTGTGTGTGTTTTTGTTAATATTCCACCTACTTATATTATTACTTATGTAACAAGTTTAAAATTAAATGCTTGAACTTTGATTTATTACAGTGAAAAAGATCAACCGTACTAAAACATTTATTATAAGAATTTTGAGTTCGATAGATAACGGAATTCTGGAAGTAATTGGTATGAGCGCGAGGGAGTGCGAACAAAGTAATATGTCTTGTGCGGAGCGCGGGAGCCCGGAGTCGCACCAACTGTTCAGTGAGCTCAGAGCAGTCGATTGTACTATGACAAACGTTATGTAAGAACAACACATCAAGCAGCATTCGTCTGTCTTTTAGTGATAATATTTTATGATATTGATACGATTCCTCATAATCTGTATACTCATGTCGACAGCGGTAGTTTAAGTGTTTTACAAATTTTGACTGAATTTTTTCGATGTCTTGTATGTGCGAGATATACTGGGGATTCCAAACGCTGCTGCAGTATTCGAGTATACTTCTTACAAAGGCATAAAAAAGTATTTTCAGGCATTTAATATCTGAAAATGGCTTGCTAACCCTGAGTATGAATCCTAAATTCTTGTATGACCTACTTACAATATCATCTACGTGTGCTCTAAAAGTTAATTTGTGATCTAAAATAACTCCCAAGTCCTTGACTTGCTGAGTTTTTATAATTGATATGTCACATATTTTATAGTCAAAATTAATGGGTTTTTTCTTTCTTGTAAAAGTCATACTCATGCATTTACCAATATTAATGTCAATTTTGTTGTCTTTGTAGTACTGATTCAAACGGTCAAGGTCACGCTGGAGATTTAAACAATCCGATAATGTCGTAATTTCACTATATATTTTTGTGTCATCTGCATACATAAGGTATTTAGAAAAATGAAAACAATTTCCAACGTCGTATAAATACGCCGCGTAGAGTAGTGGGGACAGGACTGAGCCTTGTGGTACACCTGACGAAACGTCCATGTAATCAGAACGATGCCCACCAACAACAACAGCTTGACAACGATTACGGAGATAGGATTCCATCCATCGTAACAGGTCGCCACATATGCCAAGATCTTGCAACTTGCGGAGCAGGATGATATGGTCAACACGATCAAAGGCTTTTTCAAAGTCCGTGTAGACCACATCAACCTGCGAGCCCCTATCCATGCCGCTCAGTACATCATTAGTAAATATTGCAAGATTAGTATTAGTAGAACGCCCTTTGATAAAGCCATGTTGATTCGTAGGAATTCGTTACGGGCGTATACGTTCTGACTTGGTTCTTGTCGGACATAGTAGGGGAGGACCCAAGCCGCATCGGTTGTTATGGGTCGAGGTTACCACTTACCAGGTGGGCCATCAGCTCGTCCTGTAACTGTATCACATAAAAATCTTCGTCTTTGTTCACTCACCAAGTGCCATTTTGGACTTGTTCAGTGGAATTCTTCCACACTTTAGTTTCGACCTGCTCATCTATGGGTCCCACAACAAAGGTGACGGGTATCACCCACTTAGCCGGTGGCTGCTTCTGCTTAGTGGTGGAGCGGCGAGTAGTCGTCGAAGTGGTCGGGGGTACCGTGGTCGCGTTGAAATCCTCATCAATTATTTCAGTAAAGTTTTCTGTACAGAGGAATAAGAAAAAAAAAATATCATTATTATAAAATACTGTTCTGTTACCACTTAGTATAGCGTGGTACTGACCCCGAGTTTCAATCCGGAGGTCGGCGGTTCAAATCCCGACGTGCACTTAAGAGTTTTTCGATTGCAAGATGTGCGCAATACCACGTTCTCAAAACGGTAAAGGAAAACATCGTGAGGAAACCGACATGTCCTAGAATGAAAAATTCGTAGACATGTGTCGAGTGCACGAAAGGAGCTTCTTTGAGGCGCACTTAAAAATTATTTCACCACACTGGTCGAGAGAACCAGTGACTCGAATATAATAAAATACTTAGTATAGCAGACTTTTTTATGTGATTGTTGGCATACAAGCATACGACCCACCTGATGTTAAGCGGTTACCGTTGCCTATTGACTAGAAAGAAAGAAAGAAATAAGGAAAGTAACAATGAAACAAAATTCCGGAGATATAAAAAAAAATTGTAGGCCGTTAAGTGACGGATTTAAAAGGAATTAAAATGAGTTCTCTGAACATAGCTCAAAAATAACAATATGGGATTAACGGCCTTTTAGTTAAAGGACGGCAGAATTGATTGAAGCTCACGTCATACCTGGTTCGTAGAACAGTTCGTCCAAATCTGCCCTCAAGTCCAGAGTCAGGAGATTATTTAGTATCGGCGGGTCTGGCTCCGGGGGGTCGGCTGACATCACGAATCTGAAATTGAAATAAATTATTGGAGAACATTTCACAGCGCCATCTAGTCCCAAGCTAAGCATAGCTTGTACTATGTAAAGTATAGAATGATAGGGTAAATATGTATTAGCGAACATTTCACAGCGCCATCTAGCCCCAAGCTAAGCATAGCTTGTACTATGTAAAGTATAGAATGATAGGGTAAATATGTATTAGCGAACATTTCACAGCGCCATCTAGCCCCAAGCTAAGTATAGCTTGTACTATGTGAAGTATAGAATGATAGGGTAAATAAATATTAGCGAACATTTCACAGCGCCATCTAGTCCCAAGCTAAGTATAACTTGTACTATGTGAAGTATAGAATGATAGGGTAAATAAATATTAGCGAACATTTCACAGCGCCATCTAGTCCCAAGCTAAGTATAGCTTGTACTATGTGAAGTATAGAATGATAGGGTGAATAAATATTGGTCGAAATCGAAAAACCCATAAATACACGTCGGGATTTGAACCGGAGACCTCCGGATTGAATTTTTTACTTTTACTTATGGATGTCTGTAACTCTTTCACGCAAAAACGGCTGAATGGATTTGGATGAAATTTGGTACCAAGATAGCTTAATCCTGAATTAACACAGATTACTTTGATTCCGGAAAAGTGCAAAGTTGCATTTTGACATAAATCTTTCAATCGAAAAACTGTGTGCACGTCGGGATTTGAACGGGCGACCTCCGGATTGAAACTTGGGGTCAGTACCATAACATGTGCTACAATTCAGTTTCCAAACAAAAATAAAAGTTTTTTGATTTAATTTTGTTTTTAATTCTAATTTAATTACTTTTTAAACCTAGTTTTGGTGCCCGATTTAATTTAACTTTTTTTTTCTTTAATTTGTATGTTGTACTAAAATCTCTAATGCATGCTATGACTACCTGTAAGTGAAATTATGTGTTTTCAAAAACTTTAAACTTGCTATTGGCTTCGTATTTACATGTAATTTTGTTGGTGATCTTAAATAAATAAATAAAATAAACAGTGCTTACCGTTCTTGCTTGAGGACCACGTCTGATCCGACGACGGTGGCGTACAGCAGCGGGTACCCTGGCTTCTCGCACCATCCGTCCCACGCGTGGGCGTGGGACGGGTCGCCTGTGCCGTCTCGCTCCAAAGCACGCCACAGATCCCTGAAGTAAGGTAACATTAAGTATCGAGCCTTGACCGCCGACTTATCTGAAGCGACAATTTTACCCAAATAGCATTCTTAGTCGCTAGTGATATTTCAACTATAACGGACAAGGTGTTGTCGAGATGGTCACCATATGGTCGACCATAATAGTTATTTATTTTTAAGGATCGTGCTCGCGAATAAAAAAGAAAGCACTCCTTTAGGGGTTTCTGTGTGTCATTCCCATGGAGGGTTGGATAGGGTTTGAACAGGCGTCAAACTCTCTTTATGAATTCTATGGAAATAAAGTTTTTGACTTTGACTTATTTATTTATATCAACGTCTATCACTACAAGACATATCTAACGATAAAGTATTATAAGCTTGTCAATTACAAAATTAAATATAAAACAAAAATATTTACAAACATTCCAACAAACTCATCAGTACAATTTAAAATTAACAATACGAAAAATAAAAATAATATTGAAAATATGAATATCAAAAAACAGAAGAGAAAATTGTACTTCACTATCTGCTTATATACAGGGTGTCCGGTAATGAATGCATAACCTTGAAATGGGATTTAGTAGAACTATTGGGCATTCGGAAAAAAAAATCAAATAAAAAAAAACCAAGTAGTATCAAAGATATGTATTTTTTAAATAATATCGATGTTTTTTTTTTTGTTTTTTTTTTTTTTTTTTTTTTTTGGATACTACTTGGTTTTTTTAATTTGATATTTTTTCCGAATGCCCAATAGTTCTACTAAGACCCATTTCAAGGTTATCCATTCATTACCGGACACCCTGTGTATAATAATAATAGAATTACGTTATTATACACCAGAGAACATTATACATAACAATTAATAACACATAGAACTTAGACGTACAATGGGCGGTCTTATCATTATGAAGCGATCACTTCCAGACAACCTTGAAAAAATATATTATATACTGAACTATATAAGATAAGGGTCACCTAGCATCAGCGCTGGCGGCGCGATGATCCCGCAACAGTCTCGCGAGCGCCGCCCGCCCGGCCGCCTCGCCCGCCGCTTCTATAGCCATACTCACTATAGCAGCACCCTGAAACAACAAGGAATAGATCGGTATAGTTTTTTATTTAACACGCACATACAATACAAAAAGTAAAAAAAACGCAACACCACGTTCCCAAAACGGTGAAGGAAAACATCGTGAGGTAACCGACATGTCCGAGAAATAAAAACTAGAAGACATGTGTTGAGTGCACGAAAGGAGCCTCTTTGAGGCGCACTTAAAATCTACAATACACTGGCTTGAGAGAACCATTGACTCGAATAGAATAGTAAAAAAAAATCTTTTTAATTATTTTGATGTCCACAGTAGCTAAGTCGATCGCAATCAAGAAATATTAAAATCATTTGTTCTGTGTCTGGGTGTTGATATTTATTATAATGTATGTATTTAAAAAAAAATATAAGTTGTCTGGTTCCCATGATACAAGCTATGCTTAGCTTACTTTGGGGCTAGATAGCCCTGTGTGAAATGTCCACCAATATTTATTTATTTAACAATTAATCATTTGAAAAGAGCTGTACAGAAAAGTTTCTACCCGTATATGTAACATTTGATATTCTCTTTAACCGTGGTAATTGTTACTACAGTAAAATGTCTGACCTTATGTAGAGACAGCTCATCAGTAGCGGATTCTATGTCAGCCCTCTCGAGTCTCGGTGACGCGACTGCGCGCACAGAATTACTAGAATCCAGTCTGGAAGGAAAACACATGCGATATTGCAAGAGATTTTTGCTAAATTCTAGTTGAAAGCGTCGTGGCCTAGTACTGATCCTGAGTTTCAATCTGGAGGTCATATTATGTATTCATACAAACATAAACCCCCACAGCAACACTGATGAATTCCGTGACATACTCAAATAAAAAAGCTCACCTTAGCGCTGGAAGCACATGTTCTAGCAGCAAGGCATCTTCTTGCTTCTCAGCAGGATCGGACAGTGGAGGAGCGCGTTCAGCCAGAACGGAGGTCAATGCTTCCAGCAGCCACTGGGACGACCACCAACGCGGAGATACTAAGCCGGAGAACCACTGTCAAACACATTCACTGATCAATCATTTCTTCTCTTTAATGTTCTCAATTGAAATAATAATCATAACGTTAATATACGCGTCTCTCTCAGATTCTTAATGTCGTAAGTGGTATAGACACAGATACATAATGAAAATACATAAGGATTAATAAAAGAGGACCTAAAGTGGTTCCCTGCAGGAATCATCTTTTAAATCAATTTACTGCACATTTATAACACAGTCTAACTGACGGTGTCTATTAAACTAGAAGGGTATCTGTCACGACCCCTTCCCAAAATAAGACTCCTACTGAAAAAGGTGCGTTAGACGGTGAAATGATAATCTACTTTGTCAAAGCCCTTCGCAAAATCTAAAGAAACTATACATATATAAAGTTTACCTGTTGGGCCAAAAGTCTCGCAATGGTCTTCGTGTCTGAGAGAGTAGATGGTGATAGTGTAATGAGGCCCCAACCTTCTGAGTAAGGGTTCCCGCTTTCAACCACCACTATGTCTGAAAATTTAAATTAAGATTATAGAAATTTCGTGAACAAGTTTTTTGACCAACGTGCTCAAAATTATGAAAATTGTGCTAGAGATAAACGATTTTATGATGCATGAGCTTTTTATACAATATTATATTTCTTTTCAATTATTGCATAATATTGACAGCATTTTCATAAAGTGAAAAGAAATATTGAGATTTTTCGAGAGATATTTATATTATGTGGAGATTATTTTTAGAGATACAGGACTTACCAAATTTCGGTAGAGGATAAGAAGTGTTCAACTCAAACGCGAAAATTTGTATGGTTTTTTGCACCCATTCCAGCAGCGGCCTGAAACAATGAAACGTTGTCTTATTGAGATAGTGATTATTACATAAATAAAATATTTAAAATACATATTTTTTGGTTGAATATGTTAAATAAATATGATTCATAACATGTCGTGGCTTTCATACTGGACGTAATAAGACTTTAATGGTGAGATTTCCTTGTATGGCGAATGATGACATTAGACGTAGACAGAACATTTACAGCAAAACCTCTTCATTCTAAATTAAATTACATCAATCATTTAAATAAACTTTTTTTACTTTAGCTACTTTTAATACTCACGCAGCTACATGAGTGTTGGAAACAGGTTAGTGGCCATCATTATTTACTTACGATTCATCCAGTGTGATTCAGTTACAAAATACTGACAATAAATCCTTTTCCCTTTAATTCAATATATTTATTTGCCACAAATGTTTTTTAGCATTTTCTATACAAGCTATTTTTTTATGTGATCTATGTGATAGACCGAGCTGACGGCCCACCTGATGTTATGTGGTAACCGCCGCCCATGGACAACAACAATACCACTCAAGTCCTCTCCACCAGAGTATGAGATGACTCAAGTCGCATTGCGTTGCGTCCATCACCCCGAGACGGGGATGTTACGTCTCATGCGGCTGCAATTTCACCGGCACCCACTCCCTTCCACCGGAACACAGCAACACGAGTGCATCACAACTCGGCGGCAGATTACCAGGTGTGGTAGCAGTACTTCTCCGGGTGAACTTAGCATAAGTTCTACTGCTATCTCGTCAGTAGCATTTATATGATCTTTGTCATCAACTACTTACTGAGATTCATCAAGTATCACTTGCTTGTCACTGTACAAGCTGATCTCGGGCGGCGGTAGCGCCTCCTCGTCTGGTGAGGTTGTAGTGACGTCACTGACGTCAGTGGCGTTACTGACGTCAGCGGGTAACTGCGGCGCGGCGCGGCGTTGTAACCTACAAACGGCCACCGACATCATGTGGGGGGGCATCGGAGGGGAAGTGGAGAATTCGTCTTGCAGCTGAAAAAACATATATTTAACGATTTTAGCGATAACGCCACCCATTGTGCCGCTCATATGTCTAAAGCAGTACTTTTGCATATGTTTAAAATAAATAAAAATAAAATAATGATATCTAAAGACTTCACTATTATCAATAGCACCTGTACACACTTTAGTGGTTTTTAGATGCTGAGTTCATAAAAAATGGCATAATTGATAAATAAAAAAAAGGTAAATTAAAATATAACTTACAGACTCCAACGATAATTAATTATAAAGTACATATATATTATAAACATAACGCTTAGAGTGGCTTAATATCGTAAACATTTTGATGGAAATGCATTTTGATGCCATTACTGTATCACTTAATATAAATAAATAAATAAAGTAAATAAATAAGTTTTGGAAGAGCGAGGCCTCTGTGTTACACAGGTATTTTATACATAAAAAGATGTCTCAAATACATTAAATAATTATAAAAATAAAAATTTTATTTATTTATTAATGCAATGATGTTTATAAGATCACATTTAATTACTGTGTAGTTTTTAGACGTATCATGACATATTAGGAGCTGGGAATGGGGTATTACATACCAGTCTATGTCCTAAATAGAATCCAGCTTCTTCAGTGGCCACTATTGGCATATTCGTCAGCGAAACGTGAAATCTGAAATCATATAATTGAACCAGAATTAAGACTGGGAAGGACATGACAGTAAATCACAATAACTTATTTCTATCTATCTATTAGTCACTGGTTCTCTCGAACCAGTGTGCTGAACGATTTTAAGTGCGCCTCAAAGAGGCTCCTTTCGTGCACTAACATATTAAAAAGGATAGATGGTCATTAATTCGAAATCAAGTATCAGGTCAGTCCGAAACCACAGTATATACGGGATGTTTGTCTGGTAAGTTTTTGATGAAATACATATATCTAAAATCATAAATTATTGAATACTAGCTGTGCCCCGCGTGTTACCCGTAGTGAATAAGTCATCCGGTAACACTGAAAGTAGCCAATGTGTCAATCCAGGTCTTAGTCTCCAGGTTAAGCTGTCTTGGTACCAAACTTCATCCAAATCCATTCAGCCGTCTGAGCGTGAAGGAGTAACAAACATACATACAAACTTTCACGTTTATAATATTAGTAGGATTTGGATTACCGGTCCCTCACAACGGTGAGTTTGAAGGTGGCACGGAAATGTGGCTCATCGAGGCAAGGGAACGCAGACCGCGCGTGCGTCAACCAGAACCTGGATACTGCACAACGCCTGAAATGAAAGCCATGTATCATTATATGTTATGAATAGATATAGTGTCTGTACTTTTACAGGACATAACAGGTACCGTAGTATATGATATACATTACATATATTATATAATCGTGTAACTGGTTCTCTAAATCCAGTGTGGTACTTTGTACTTTTTATTTTATTTTGTTTATTAGGGAAAACAAACAGCTACATAATATATTAACACTAGAATGATTACATAAACTAAGGAAAACTATTAATTACATAGCCCACTACGTTATCCACATGATGTTAAAGGTATACAAGTTATAAGATAGTGTCACAACTAGAGCGAATAAAAACATTAAGTATTAAGAGTAAAGTGTCTAAAGAAATAATTTGTTTTTGGTTTTTATAATATAAATATTATAATTGTTGTGGTACTTAGAGTTGGAATGTAATCTTGCCGGATTAATGTATAACTCAAAGAATCATTTCATGCACTAATTAAATCTTTGGTACGACATTGGGGTAGCCTTGTCTACGTCAAGCAAAAAAAATTTGTGACATAACTCTAGACAAAATATTTAAAAAATAAGAGAGTTTTAACTAACAATAAAACTTACCTATTATTTTTCCAACGATATCCGGAATCCATCTTGAGTCAAGCCTCTGTCTTTTAGCATTCGTAGGTCCTAGCTACTTCCTCCCTTCTACTTCCGGCGCCACCGTCATCCGGTTTTGACGGGTAAGATGGCGGCGTCCGGTATGGCGTACAGATTTTACTTCATTATACTCACGATGTACCAGGTAGGTATTACCTGGATTCCGGATATCGTTGGAAAAATAATAGGTAAGTTTTATTGTTAGTTAAAACTCTCTTATTATTTGTTCCGAGACGATATCCGGAATCCATCTTGAGTGATGTGTTTGTTATCTCCTGGTAGCCTTAATTTATTTTACAGAATGTTGACGCTATAATGTGTTACGCTAAGAATAATAAAATTATATGGAAAGAACTTTTATTAGACACTGAAAATGAAAAAATAAAACTTAACCAGTTAATTAACCCACTGGTTCAAAGAATCTTGATAATTAAACAGGATTGGAAGGGTCCATGGATTGATTCGCTACTTCCTTCTGATAATATGTTCTGAAAGTATGCTTCTGTTTCTAAATTCCTGTGTCGAGAATTTGATCAATAGGAAACTTTTTCAACCAATTTAGCGATGCTACAGCTGAGCGCGCACAGAGCCCGGTGAGGCTTCTACACCAGCGTCTTTCAAAACAGACTTGACCCAGCCGCCGATTACGGTTTTGGAAGGACTCAGCAGAGTCAGGTCATGGCCTCGTCGCCGCGAAGCTAGTAACAGTAAGATGGCGCAGCGACGGGATACTTTGTACAAGTTATTCTCGTCTAGTGCATTGTTTACAAAGTTTTTTTTTTTTTTTTTTGCATTCCAAATAGGTGGCTTTAATTTCTTGGTCTTTGCGACTGAAATACCTTTAAGAATATGTTTTACAAAAAAAAAAATTCGTCGATAAAACATTAGTCGATAAATTGCTAAAGGTGGCAATTACGGCTTTGTGTACCAGTATAGTCCGATAAGCCAAACCTTCATTGTTATGTAGATGCGTTAGGTAACGAGCAACTTGTTCTGGAATTAGACTCTTGTACGAAAAGTTATTACCGACGCACCATGTCTTCCATTTATTCCATGCAGGGCGGTATGTTTTTAGGGTGGATGTCCGCCAGCTCGATATTAATAAAGATTTTTCTTCTACTGACCAATTTTTTATTTTATCTGTCCACCCAAAATCAACCATGCTCCCAAAAGAATATCTTGAATTTCCGGGTGATGTATCCAGATTCTCGTGCCGATCAAAACTTGTGGAAGGTTAGGGATTCTGTAAGGATCTTGAATTGCTTGGACTTGAAGGTATGGTCGCCAAAAAACCCTGTTCCACTTGGGAGCTATCAGAATGTATCGACCTCTGGATGTGTTCAGGTGAGATAGTACCAGAGGTATCAGGTTTGGCGGTGGAAACACATGGGTGTTTCCACCGCTAGCTCGCAGTCCCAACGGTGAAGAAACTCATTGTGAAATAAGGCTTCTTGGTCCTGGACATCCGACGATACATACCTTATTGTCACGTGTGCTGTCCGTGATGCAAACAGGTCCACTTCCGGTTTCCCCCACAATTTGAATATTATCTCCGTTGCCGCTGGCATCAGGTGCCATTCCGGACATATCTTACCTCGTGATAGAGCATCTACTTCGTAATTGAATCGGCCGGGGAATTATTGTGCTGTGAGAGATATACTCTTATTTAACTGGTCCATTACCAGTAATAGCCTCAGAGACAGATCTAGAAGTTTCGTCGATTTGGTCCCACCTTCCTTGTTGATATACGTCACCACAGTGCGGTTGTCCGTTTGCAATAAAATGTGAGCATTGTGCAAATGGGTGCTTTCTTGCTGGAGAGCTGCATAGACGGTAAACAGTTTTTTGAGGTTGACATGCCATGATTGTTGTTGTGCTGTCCACTGACCGGACATCTTAGAGTCTCCCAATTGAGCACCCCAGCTGAAGTCGGACGCATCCGTGGTGAGCAGGTGAGGGATTGAGCTTGTATGTATTGGTAGTGAGCTCCGAACTGCTTCGGACCACCATCTCATCTCGGCAAGGACAGTGTCTGGCAGTGCCACCTGCTGGTAAGGATGTTCTTTGGGTAGATATCTTGAGTGAGATCTTCCCCATGGAGGGTCGGATAGGGTTTGAACAGGCATCAAACTTATCGATAAGTACGCGTGACCTTATGTTTTGAATATTGGCGTTTCCAAGCCATTTCTTTATGAATTCTATGGAAATAAAGTTTTTGACTTTGACTTTGATATAGAGTTGCATGGTTCGACAGTGCAATCTTCCTCTGCGCACTACAAACGAAGCGAAGTTGAGTCTCCCCAGGAGGGACTGGGCCTGCCTGAGGGACCAACGACCCTTGGACATCTGACTGAGAAGTGCGCTTTGTAGGTGCGATATTGCCCTCCTCTGCACACTACAAACGAAGCGAAGTCGAGTCTCCTCAGGAGGGACTGGGCCTGCCTGAGGGACCAACGACCTTTGGACATCTCACTGAGAAGTGCCCTGCGTAGGTGTGATATTGCATGGCTCGACAGTGCAATCCTCCCCTGCGCACTACAAACGAAGCGAAGTTGAGTCTCCCCAGGAGGGACTGGGCCTGCCTGAGGGACCAACGACTTTTGGACATCTGACTGAGAAGTGCCCTGCGTAGCGTTGAGCACTTCGGTTCAGACAGAGACTTCGTGTTGAGTTTGGTGTCCCATGTAATGCCCAGAAATTCTAGGCGTTGGCTCGGAACTAGAACAGACTTGTCCGTATTGATAGTCCACCCTAGTTGCCTCATTAGGTTTACCATGTAAGCGATGTGTTGTTTCAAAAGCCTGTGGGATTGGTCCATTAGTAGAAAATAGTCTAAATATACTACGCACCGTATATTGTGGCTTCTTAGGTATTTGGCTATCCAGTTTGTCAGAGAGGAGAACTTCCGTGGTGCTGACGAGAGGTCAAACGGTAGGCAGCGCATCTGGAGTAGTTTACAACCGTAACTGAGCCTCAGGAACCTTCGATGCTCCTTGGCTATGAGCAGATGGAAATATGCTGGCTGACGTCTACCTTAACCATCCAATCCTCGATCTGCAAAAAAAAAACTTGGCATCCGAAAGTAACTGAAAAGCTGAAAGCCTTTTAGATTGATGAAATGGTTCAATCGCTTCAAATTGAATATAGGGCGAAACGAACCATCTCTTTTCGGAACAAGAAAGAATTTCGATAGGTAACAGAGACCCATCTTTGTTCTTTAGAGTACTTGAGTGTCCAGCATATTGTGTATTAGCAGAGTCATATGGAATTTCTTATTTGTTTCGTATTTTTTCATTAGAGTTCGATTTGAATATACTAGGGGCGGCTTCATCACGAATTGAATTAGTGCTCCTATCAGAAGTTTGCATACGTGTTTGGGAGCACCTAGATTTTCCCGTACATGCGTATACTGACTTAGACAACCGACCCAAAATGCAGTCGAGGCATGCACGATTATATCTTTGTGGTGAATGAGATCTGTATTTCTTACCCCGTGTATCCATTCGTTGCTTGTTTTTGGCATCTGCATTGGCAGACTTATTATTTCTCGATGACTTCGCGTGACCTTTGGACATGTTCTTGGTAGTATTTGATCGAAAAAAATTATTAGGTACCTTGTTTACTCGTCGATGGCTTTGGTTTATCATACGCCCGCCTTTGGGTGGTGGATGCGGCAACTGTAGTCTAATGTGTCATCGGCTGAAAGTAAGCGTCTAGTTTCCGTGCCCCTCCCCCCCAATTTTTCGCAAATACCCTGCAGCATGTCGCTATCAAGTAAATCTTTTCTGATTCAGAATAGCATTTGATAATGCCGCGTATGTTCTCTCTAGCAGTTGTAAACGATCATCGTTAGAGTTGTGCGCACAAAAAACGCCTCATTTCACAAAACCAGGGGTAGTTAAATATTTTTTCTGTGCTTCGGAAAAACGAATCGATTGCTAATCATTGCATTTAAATCTTTGTAGTTGAGATATTTTTTCCAAATGCTTACTATCGGTTTTAGGAAACGGCGGATCTTTTAATGTAGTCGATAGATTTTTTCTTTTACACCTTGCGGGGCACGCAACCCTAAATCATCTATTGTACAGTATGTAAGTTTGCTCACCGTTACGATCACTTGTGAAGGCCCCGCCTCGGTCTGTTTGCTCATATTGTTGAGAAATCAAATCCGTCAGAAAAGCCACTTGCTGCGATAAGAATTCGTAATGGACATCACTTACTTGCTTCGAACGTTTTGATTTCCCTCGCTCTGAGCAACAGTCTTCTGATGATGAACTACTCGTACTTTGAGAACGAGTCCTTTTTCGAGATCCATGCTCTTTAGAAGTATCACTTTGTTCACTGTGTTGCACATAATTTTCGTTCTCCATAACGAAGGGAGGATTTATACTTTTGTTTGAATTTCCAATTTAAAAATTAAATTCAAATATATTTGCTAAGACGTCTGAACTGTAGGAAAGACGACGCTATAATAAAGTAAAATCTGTACGCCATACCGGACGCCGCCATCTTACCCGTCAAAACCGGATGACGGTGGCGCCGGAAGTAGAAGGGAGGAAGTAGCTAGGACCTACGAATGCTAAAAGACAGAGGCTTGACTCAAGATGGATTCCGGATATCGTCTCGGAACAAATAATAATTATTTTCAAGGATCTACCTTTATTTTTATTGCCTTATTTTCATTTATTTTATTTAATAATTTTTTAGGCCTTTTCCCCTATATTTTTAACATCACTTACTGTCTGTGAGTCCCGGTCAGGAAGAAGCCGCGTTGTTTGTCGTTCCTCTCCAACTTAGTGATGAATCGCAGACTTAGGGTATAGTTGTATTTCCGTCGAAGTTTCTCCTGCCAAATAAAATTTCTTTGTATCACGACTTCCTTATAGGCTTTCCGTTTAAAATTATTATAAAGTGTGGCTTATTCAAAGTTGAAGTAAGCTGTAGTAAGTAATTTATCAATCTTTATCTTCTCTTAAATAATTTTAATCTTTAAATATTTTGATGCTAGAGATGAGAGGGGTACTCTCAATAAAACTATATACCTTGAACCTAACTATATATCTTGAACTCTTAACAGAATTTCTCACAAGTAGCTACAGAGCACAAATAATAAAACTATATATTCTGGCGTACCGCAGGGAAACATGCTCGGCCCCACACTCTTCGTCGTTTAGGTCAACGGTCTCTATAGACTCTAGACTGATGGTAGGAATAATGAAATTTGCTGATGATACTTCATCCCCTTTTTACCTAAGTCTAGTTACTAGTATATTGGTACGAACCTTGAACTCAATATAAGTCTGGTCAGCCTGAGGGTAGTCCAAAACTTTCAGAACCTTCGGACCAACGGTGCCACCCGACTTGAACAGCGCACGTTCAGTCACATTCATGTCTCGCACATTCAACACAACGAACGTCGTATCCCGGTCCACCTTCAGGTCTATAGATACCTCGCCTACGAACAAAATGCGAATAATTTTTTTTTTGTTTTTTAATTTTTTTTTATTTATATCTATTTATTAAGGCACACAATACACATTACAAGCAAACAATATAAATATTAATCTAGAATACAGTTTTGATCGGCTTGGAAGATAACTGATGTGCGCACTGCAAAAACCTTAAGTAACGTTAAGCTAATGAAAGAAATGAAATGTTCGGGAACTTAATACTAAATAAAATGAAGTACTTCCCAAGAATACAAATACAAAAACAGGAAATAGGTCAAATAAAAACTCAATATAAATAAAAATCATTTTCTTCATCAGTTACGGAACGAGCAAATGTGGTGTGTATATGTATGTGTGCGTGTCGTTAGACTCTACCTCTCAACTCTCCGGTAGTTAGATTGGGATGCAACCAGAGGTTGTAATGCTTTGGTATAACGAAAGTTGGCAGTCTGGCGCCTCTCCAAGGGAACACAGCGCCGTTACTTGCTATTCGCTCCCTGGAAATAAAATAATAATTCATAGTACTTAATGTCACTAGAACCGAAACCATTGTACATAATTAAAGTGCACCAAAGAGGCTGCATTCTGGCATTCTGCATGTTGGTAGTAACTCTGCCTTCTGCGCTGTGGGTCGAGGGTTCGATTCCCACCCAGGACAAAAATTTGCGTGACGAATTAGGATGTTCGTTCTGTGTCTTGGTGTTAATATGTGTTATACTTATATGAAGGTATTTTGTCCACCAATATTATTATTTTATTATTATTATTTTACTTGTACCTAATGCGGTGACCGTAACGTAGAATTCAGCTAAGCCAATCTGGTTTATCAGTACATTGGTATGCCTTTGTGAGTACAATAAGAATATTAAAATAACTACAGCATACTTGTTAGCAGCCGCTTCGCTTGAAATAGCATCGGTGGGGGCCTGTCCTGGGATGAGAGTAGTTTCCGAAGAGCATGGACAGTCTGAAATAAATGAAAACTCAAAATAGAGAAAAGTCAGAAAATATTTTATGAGTACACTCGAAGCAAAAACGTCGTAGCACTCGCAATGCGAAGTACATCTCCTAACCTTAATTATGAGTGCGGCGTAGCGCTTTGGCTACGCCGCGGAACGTGCTACGAATGAGGTCTACAGAAGTGCTACACCTACGACGTAGAGAATCTACGACAAAACATCAGGTCGTATAAAACTGACTATTATAATAATAAGTATACCAAATTATGATACCCATGGAGCGTCTTAGTGGTACATTGCCATTTTTCAAGCGAATAATGGTTATTATTGTTAAACATTACATACGCGTTTATAATATTAGCAGGTTTCTTTCTAAGTCAAAAACTTTATTTCCATAGAATTCATAAAGAAATGGCTTGGAAATGTCAATAATATTCAAAACGAGTTATCAGCGAGTTTGACGCCAGTTCAAACCCTATCCGACCCTCTATGGGGAAGAACAAACACGAAACCCCTAAAGAAGGGCTTCCTTTTCGCGAGCACGATCCTTGTAACTGAGTACTTAGATATATGTTACATTTAGTGACTACATAAAATACTGAAATAAGATATTACAGGATGTTTTGTATGTCGTTGAGCAGAGCGACATAAGACCATGTAGATTTATCATTGACAGGGTATCAAAGAGCGTGGTGGTTGGAACTGACCCCGAGTTTCAATCCGGAGGTTGCCGGTTCAAATCCCGACGTGCACCTATGGTTTTTTCCATGGAAAGATTTATGTGCGCAATACCACGTTCTCAAAACGGTGAAGGAAAACATTGTGAGGAAACCGACATGTCGTAGAACTAAAAATTCGAAGACATGTGTCGAGTGCACGAAAGGAGCCTCTTTGAGGCGCACTTAAAATCCTTTCACTACTGGTGTGTGAGAACCAGCGACTGGAATAGATAGAGAGATTGACAGGGTACACTTACAGGGCTGTGGCGTAGCGTACACGACGAGCAGAGCGCTCGCGAATATGACAGCGAACACGAGCGCCGTTAGACAGATGGCGCGCCGTTGCGAGCACACAGCGACCGGTGTCTCGCGTAGATCACGCGCCTCGCGCGCCTTGTCCGTGTCTGTACAACATAAGGTATCATAATAACAATAATAATAATAATAATAATAATCTTTATTTCGGATATACTAATAATTATAATTATAATAATTAACATTAATAATTAAACTTTATGGCAATTTGACACAGCGCTATTTAGTCCCAAAGTAAGCTAATTACACCTTGTATCATGGGAACCAGATGACTGATAGAATACATATATACTTTTTATTTCGTAAACACATACATATAATACATATTAACACCCAGACACAGAACAAACATCGTTCGTCAGACAAATGTTTGTCCTGGGTGGGAAACGAACTCACCACCTACAGCGCAGAACCTTGCCTTCTTTTATTACCAACTAAGCTATGACGCCTATCATACATAAGAAGGATAACTTTGAATTCTAACTAATGTTTCTTTTCCTCTAAAACTATTGTTATTTTAATGTTTTATATCAATAAATAATTAAAAAATATATAAGTATGTATATCAGTTGTCTGGTTCCCATGATAGAAGCTATGTTTAGCTTACTTTAGGGCTAGATGGCGCTGTGTGACAATGTCCACCAATATTTATATCACCAATAAAAAATAGGGGAAATTCTCGTCACATAAATATTTGTCCCGGGTGGGCAACTAAGATGGGAGCTCAGTTAAGTAGCAAGATATGTACACAAGTGTACTTAACATTATTAACCTTACCCATCCAAACATACTAGACTGAAGATCCACTCGAATGTTTAGGGGAATTGACGGTGTCAATAATTAGGGGGACTAGTACGTACTTCTATTCGAGTCACTGGTTCTCTCGAACTGGTGGTGAAAGGATTTTAAGTGCGCCTCAAAGAGGCTCCTTTCGTGCACTCGACACGTGTCTTCGAATTTTCAGTTATAAGACATGTCGGTTTCCTCACGATGTTTTCCTTCAGTTTTGAGAACGTGGTATTGCGGTCTTTCAATCGAAAAACTCATAGGTGCACGGCGGGATTTGAACCGGCGGCCTCCGGATTTAAACTTTGACTTGTACGTCTTTCACGAAAAACGGTTGGTACCAGGATAGTTTATATCCTGGATTAACACATAGGCTACTTTGATCCCGGAAAAGTGCAGTGTTCCCGTGGGATTACTTATTCTACGCGGGGCACAGCTAGTTAATAATAAAATCATACAGACAACAGCACTAGAGAAATATAAAATATATTAAAAAAAAAATACGGACGCGAGCAATTTGGCCCCCCAACATTTTCTATTCCCCTCTCCGGCTGAGCGTAGGAAGCAATGCCTCTCTAAATAGAGCTGCTTTGTCACAGCACAGTGCTTATGAATTCGCAATGTTAAAGCTATCAATACTCACCGGCCAAGAAAGCGACGTCATCTAAATCTTGATCCACCATATTACGCCACGCTGCTGCTGAAAGAAGAAAGTAATTTAATGTTGTTAAATTATTGTAATAGTTAATATATACAAATAAATAAAATTGGAGTGTCTGTTTGTAATATTAAAATAACCGCTTTTTACTAAGTGTATGTATACACGGTACATATACCCAAACATCATTTTTTCAATTTTAATGTGAAACATCTATAGCCGCACGTAAAACCGATTTCTGGCGTGGCGACGGGTCGCCACGGCATGCGTTGTATATTACTTTTACAAAACAATGTCGATGTTTCACATCTGCCAAGCGTCCCGTGACGGCTCACATTTTTTTTGTCTTTCTATCTGTTATCTGTCTGTCTGTTGTCTGTCTGTCTGTTGTCTGTCTGTCTGTCTGTCTGTTGTCTGTCTGTTCCGGCTAATCTCTGAAACAGCTGGACCGATTTTGACGGGACTTTCACTGGCAGATAGGTGATGTAACAAGGAGTAACTTAGGCTACTTTTCCGAGGGGTAAAATAGGGGTGCGTGATAAAACCGAATTCCACGTATACGAAGTCGCGGGCAACAGCTAGTTTAAATTAAAATGAGTAAAAATTACTCGGCATATGCTGAGATGTGTTCCGCCTCGAAATGTGTGATTACCGGGAAATTACAGGCACATGAGACATTCCACCTACATGTCTCTGAGTTACGGGTGCATACGATGCGACTTGGGTCTTGTACCTAGTAGGGGAGGACCCAAGTCACATCAGTTGTTATGGTCAGAGGTTACCACTTAACACCAGGTGGGCCGTCAGCACGTTCCGTAACTACATCACATAAAAAAAAGCCAACCCCAACAAGAATTTATAAAAACCAATCTATTTGAAATAACTCAAAACGACCACAGGTGATAGGTACTTATTACGTATGGACTCACCTTTGGCAGAACCGTTTCTGTCGGCTTTGTACTTTCCGATCGGTTCCATCTGAATGCCGTCCATCACTCTTCACACCGCATGCCGAAGATTACCTACGCAACCAATACTACGTCAATAAATGAAACAGGCCAGAAACCCCTAAAGGAGGCCTGATCAACATCTTGATGCTTGCGACACAGTAATATACTCCTGCTAGCATCATCGTGTGTTTATTAAAATGTATATTAACCGTTCTAAATAAATAAACATTATTATTATTATTATATTATCCTTTAGGGGTTTCTTGGGGAATCCCTTCCTTTCTTTTCGAGCAAGACGAATCCAATGGAACCTCAACCATCAAAACAGTCTAATAGTCCATTGTAAATTTTAATAAGTTAGCATCAATCCAATGTCTAAACCATCAATATTGTGTACTGTAAGTTTGTGCAGTAAAACTAGATGGCGTTATCTCTGCGTAAGCTAGATCGCGCAAACGTTGCGTTTTGGTGAAATGGTCAGACTAACTTGGATGTGTTATAGGACTATTGAAAAAAATGAAAAATAACATTAATAAATTAAAATAAATATTCGAACCAAAGGTTGCCTCAAAGGAACATAAACACACAGCTCATAGTCGGCGAGGTTCGCTCCCAACGTGTGAATGGCCCTTAAAGAGTACCCTCCGTCTTAATGGGGCAACGGGGAAGCGTGCTAACTCGAACCGCACGAGGGAACGCATTATAGGACCACATTAGGGTTGCCATTCTTACAGATTTTTTATTTATTTAGGCATTGCCAGCGTTAATATAAATATTCATCCAGAATATAGTTTTGATCTGCCTAGGACCATAACCTATGTATATGTATACCCATATTCAATAGCGTTAAGGACCCATCAAAACCTAATCTTACGTTTACGTATTTCTTTCTTACCTTGGCGAAACTAAAGCGAGAGCCAAATGTCAAACTATGAAAATGTCAAAAACAATAATGTCAAACTAAAAGCTGGACAAACATGGCAACCATATTCCATAGACAATTAAGAAAATATTTGATTAAAATCATGTTAAATCATCACGATTATAACATAATAAGAAACAAGACAGAAAATATTTATATTTAGTTCGCAATAGTAAAGTTACTCCGACTTTTTATTCTCCAGGGAGAGAGATGCACTAATCCAAAGTTAGTTTGTTGCCATCAACATCAGCGCAATTTTGGACAAAAATGTTTAAATATTTTTGCAACGGCAACCCTAACGTAATGCACAAACATTGACGCACTCGCTGCACCCCTTTCCCGCTCCTTTGAACTTTAATGGTGCATCCTTTGAATGTTTTGTTTTACCGTTTAAAAAGACTCAGGGGAAACCCCTGGAAACTAGGGGAAATTTCTGAACAAAAACACTTAAAAAAAGGTTCTAAGTATGCGCTGTTTTGCCATTTAGGAAATACTTGCACAACCCGGACAGACTGTTCTGCTATAACTAGCTGTTGCCCGCGACATTTCAGAGATTAGCCGGAAAAAACAGACTGACAGACAAAAATTTTAAAAAATGTTGCTGGTATTTTTACCGTGTATACATCCATATGCACTTAGTATAAAGTGGTTATTTTAATATTACAAACAGACACTCCATCAAAAAAAAGGGGTGCGTGATAATACCGAATTCCACGCGGACGAAGTCGCAGGCAACAGCTAGTCGGATATAAACAAACCAACTAAACGTTTCGACGAGCAATTTCCGCGCGTGTCTGGCCGGATATTGGTAATTTTTCCCTTCGTTTCGCAACCCATTAACGTCAGAGCCATAAACTCACTGCACATTTCGAACTGAGAACTGACGACGAGTAGCATTCGAATAATCTCTGGCAAAGGAGGTTCTAATTCAAAGATTCAATTCACTGGTAAAACAAAAAAGTTTTTAATCAATTTTTTGAGAGAAAGGAGGATAGAGGCTTTTTTGGAGAAATATGTACGCCGTTATAGTAGTTTTTTATGTAAAAAAGAATAAGAAAAAAATGCCCTTTGAGTTCGGAGCCCTAAAAAGATAGACTTGAATAAACCTATATTTTTATTATGATTACTTTATTGACTGTAATAACGTAATTATGTAATATTTTAATAACATTTTACACTACTATGTAATAATTTATTTCACCTATATTTAAAATAAATAAGTAGTAATTTGCATCATTGCACATCCTTCAGAGGGACAATATAGGATACAACTTATTTATTTATCATCTGACAATCTGTATTCCGGAAATTTAAATGATTTTTATTATTATTATTATTATAATGATTTTTTATTATATTAATTAACTTAGTTTTCATTACTACTAAATAAATTTCGAGATTCGAGATGTTTCGAGAACATATCTCTAGATGCGTTAATGTATTCGATGCGGGGGTGGAATGCACCCTCCCATCACCCTATTTGTATTTTATGTAAGTATTCATAATCTGTGGTTCAATATTATTAGAGGGGGTTCTATTGTGCGACATTGTAAGAATTTGATCTTGTGTGAATGTTTGAAACGTAAACAGTAAGGAAAGTTACAATTAGAAATACTATTTATTATTCACGATGTTTTTCTTCACCGTTTCGAGAACGTGGTATATGGTGTCTATATAATAGTAAATATGTTAAGATAGATGCAAGAGTCAGTGGCTTGAACGACGTAGAAGCCATTTACGAATTTAGCGCGGACGAATTCGCCCCTTGGTCATAACAAGAGAAACCAGATCTGTAAATCTAGCAATTACCTCAATGTAGAAAATAGAAAAGAATAGAAAATAGATTCAATATAGAACTCAGAGTAGAAAAGAAATTCCAGGGCATAGGCTCTGTTAATTTAAATTCAAATCTGTCTAATTTCAAGTTTTTATTTTATTAGTAGTAAGCAACTGACCTGTGTTCGCTTCACAAATTGTCACTGACGACACTTATTAAAACATGTGATCAACAGGAAACGCGAATATCAAAATATCCCGACATTACCTCGCGGAGTGCGCGAAGCAAATGAGGAAAATCGATTTCCTCCCCTACACGCCACCCCCCACCCCATCGCACAGAATAAGCGAGTTTTCGTTACTACCCTCACTGGTTGGCTACTACGATCGAAACTCCTCAACTTTACAGGGGATATTGATCCTTAATACCTCTACTGATGGTTGAAAATATTTTTCGCTGAAATCGACTTGTAAGTTTATCAATGCGATATAAAATATATTATTTTGAATCTTAAGATAAAAGACATTAAGTGGAATTTTCTATGGTCGGTATTGGGGTTGAATTCGTGTCTGTGCGAGGGAGAGGTTTTAATACAGACAGGGCGGGTGGGACAGAGAAGGGTTGTATTAGGGGATGGGAATTGGCGAGATCTGGCGTTTGTGGGGTTGCTCTGTTACCCCCTACTATCGGTTTTTTGTTATTCTTTTTGGGAATATATTTTCGATCGACTTTCCTTTGAGTCTGGCATGTAAATTTTCTTAGTCATAGAATAAATATTGGTGGACATATCACACAGCGCTATCTAGCCCCAAAGTAAGCTAAGTAAGCTTGTATTATAGGAACCAGACAACTGATACAATGCTTAAATACTTTTTTTTGTAAAGACATACATATCAACACTCAGACACAGAACAAACGCATATATTTGTCACACAAATCATTGTCCTGTGGGAATGGAACCCACGACCTACAGCGCCGAAGGCAGGGTTGCTACCAACTGAGCTACTTAGCCAAAATTTGGTAAATCGTAGAAATAGTTGTTGTGTCAGTCTCGCCAGTCGTCTCCCGCCCGACAACATGTAATGTTATATATTGTAAATTATTAGAAAGGTTCAAATTACAGGCACATGAGACATTCCACCTAAACATCTCAGTTACGGGCGCATACGATGCGACTTGGGCCTTGTTGTACCTAGTAGGGGAGGACCCAAGTCGCATCGGTTGTTATGGGCAGAGGTTACCACTTAACACCAGGTGGGCCGTCGGCTCATTCCGTAACTGTAAACAACTTCCGTAGTAGTGGACCCAAGTATACAGCCCAGTGAGTGCATCAGTTCGAAACTGGAGCACTCGGGAGCGCACCTAAACATATACGTACATACAACTGAAACGTAGCAGCCAAACTGTAAACATACAGCAAACCAAATAATAATTAATTAAATTTGTTGTAATTATTACATCAAGTTTATTTGATAATAGCTGTTGCCCGCGACTTAGTCCGCGTGGAATTCGGTTTTATCACGCACCCCTATTTTACCCCTCGGAAAAGTAGCCTAAGTTACTCCTTGTTACATCAGCTATCTGCCAGTGATAGTCCCGTCAAAATCAATCCAGCCATTTCAGAGATTAGCCGGAACAACAGACAGACAACAAAATTGTAAAAAAATATTGTTTTGGTATATGTACCGTGTTTACATCCATATTATGCACTTAGTAAAAGGCGGTTATTTTAATATTATAAACAGACACTCCAATTACAATTACAAGTACATATACCAAAACAACACTTTTTAGAATTTATGTTTGTTTGTTTGTTAAAACATGTCACACCAAAGCGAAAAAAGTAAAACAAATCTCATTTGCCACCATCGCAACGGAGTCAAATTGATAACAACAGATAATAAATCTAATTCGTTCTCTTCTAAATATCTCAAATTTTTTTTAGTATCACACTGGCAACACTGGCCCTTAAAAATTTGCATTTAAATTTGTACCTACCAGTTTCCCGATGCAGAAACGTACATTTACTGAAAATAAATCGTACTGCCAGTCACTTTACATTTTCCCCACTTTAGCGGTTTGACTGCAGCACACTCCTTGCATCCTGGGGCGGAAATCTCTTGACCTGGTAAACGAAGTTTTGAATAAGCCGACACTTTTTACCCTGCTTACCTAAAAATCATTTGTCTCGCCTCACAGCTCAGTTGGTAGCAACCCTGCCTTTTGCGCTGTAGGTCGTGGGTTCGATTCCAGGACAAACTTTTGTGTGACGAATATAGATGTTTGTTCTGTGTCTGGGTGTTGATATGTTTTATACGTATGTACAAAAAAGTATATAAGTATGTATATCTGTTATCTGGTCCCATAGTACAAGCTTTGCTAGTTTGGGGCTAGATGGCGCTGCGTGAAATGTCCACCAATATTATTATTGTTATTATTACATATAGATACTATTAACTCCGAGTGTGTGCAGAATATGGTGGCCTAGTGGTAAAGACCAAGAGCATCAAACTGGAGGACATTGGTTCAATAGTTAGGTAAGATTCAAAATAAAACAATGAAGTATTGTAGTATCATTTATATAATCCTAAAGTAACTTAACATTAGTCATGGACAAACCAAAACGAAACCTCATCTTATCCAAAATTAAAGCATTTCTACAGAAAAATCGCCTTTTCACTCACAGATCAAAACAAGAAATACCAAGTGACCAGTATTGCCAGTAACAAATAATTTTTATATTTTTAAAATGGCAACTTATGGCTGAATACATAATTACTTCCACACTTAACAAAATGACTACCTGACTGTATAACATATTATTCAAAGTATTAATGTACTAAATATATATATAGACAGGAATGTGAGTGATCTTTGAGTGTAAATACATATTACTGCGTCACTTCCATTAGTTGAGATGCATCTGAAACAATATAAATTAAAATTAAAAATCTTTTTTTAAAAACAGCCTTTTATATATTGGACTAGCTGTTGCCCGCGACTTCGTCTGCGTGGAATTCGGTTTTATCACGCACCCCTATTTTACCCCTCGGAAAAGTAACCTAAGTTACTCCTTGTTACATCAGCTATCCGCCAGTGAAAGTCCCGCCAAAATAGATCCAGCCACTTCAGAGATTAGCCGGAACAAATAGAAAGACAGAGAGACAATTTTTTTTAAAAATGATGTTTTGGTAATTGTTTCGTGTATAAATCCAATATGCACTTGGTAAAAAGCGGTTATTTTAATATTACAAACAGACACTTCAATTTTATTTATTTGTATAGATTTAGAGTGACGTCACTTTATTTTTCGTGTTATCTTCAGCAAGCTCTTTCATTTGATTCCCATATTGTAAAAGTGCATTGAAAATAACTAGTCCGCCATCTTGGGTATTCCGCCATGTTGGATTTAGAATGACGTCACACAGCTAACCATGCATTGTCATCCGAATCGAACGTGTATATAACGTGTCCTAAAGGAGCCTCTCTAAGGCGCACTTTATACCCTTTATACGTGACTCGAGTAGAGTATTATCACCCAAAATGTTATCCCCGGATACTAACCACCAGTTCCATCGCTGAACATAAACTCATCTTGATACTCCTTGAGGAACTGCTCAGAGCGATGCTCGTCCAGAAACAGAGAGTACACCTTTTTCACGTCTTCCATGCTCACCTGACGACAAAAACATAATACGGTGAACCAAGTTTTTATTTATGTGATATCAGTGACGGACCGAGCTGACGGCCCACCTGATAGAAGAACGAAGATGAAGTGTTCAGAATTAACTGTCGAAAACAATTGATTTACTTTAGACTGTACTTTAAATGTGTCATCTCAACTCGCGGAACGCTCGTCCAACCACAAACACACACACATACACACACACACACACACACACACACACACACACACACACAAACACACCCACACACACCCACACACACGCACACACACCCGCGCGCGCACACACACGCGCACACACACACGCACGCACACACATAACACACACGCACACACACAATAATATTTCGAAAATTTTATCAATTTTTTAAAAAATATTTCTATTGTAACTAAGCTTTCCTTCAATTTTCTTGTACGGAACTAAAAACCGCTGTAACAGAGGCGGGCGTTGATGTCTGCGACACAGTGTTACTCATTCTGCAGACAACATCGTCTCTCAATTATATTGTAATCTATGTCTATATGTAATCTATGTATTTATTTGGAGCTGTGGATTTTGTTATAAATAAATAAATAAAATAAAATAAATATTGTTTTGTTCTGATAAATAATCTCCTAATAAATATTTTAATTTTTGATTTGTTCATAATTCATAATTCATTTATTTGCGGAACATAGGTAAACAAAAGATGACAGCAAAGTTCAATATTCAAAGTGATGGTTATTTTATTAAGACTCCCAAATCACCACGTGATTTCCATCAAACTTCACCAACGGAACGTCCACTCGGTGGTGTAATCACCCCCGTCACGTGGACAGCGGTGTTGTTACCTCGCCGGCCTTCCGCCTCTTGGCGACGAGCGACGCTGTCGTGATGAGCTGTATCGCGTACCGCAGCGACGTTTCCGTTGCGACTCGGGTCAGCACCGTCAGCGCGTCGTTAGACATCTGACAATCTTCCTCTTCACACCTGAGGGGGGAGGGGAATTGATTATTTGAGGGGGGAATGGATAATTTTGAAACTTAACACCTGAAGGGGGGTTGATTTTCTGAGGAGAATGGGGGGGGGGGGTGTGGATTATTTTCAAACCTAATAGAGTCTATATGCCTAGATGACTGGCCTCATAGCTCAGTTGGTAGTAGGTACCTTCTGCGCTGTAGGTCGTGGGTTCGATACTCAGCCAGGACAAATATTTGTGTGATGATAGATATTTGCTGTGTCTTGGTGTTAATGTATGTATTAACAAAAATAAGTACATATGTATGTATATCAGTTGTCTGGTTCCCATGATACAAGCTATGCTTAGCTTAGTTTGGGGCTAGATGGCGCTGTGTGACAATAAAGTGAAAACCTATTTTTTTTTTTATGTAATACATTTACGGAACGAGCCGACGGCCCACCCGGTGTTAAGTGGTAACCTCGGCCAATAACAGCCGATGCGACTTGGGTCCTCCCATACTAGGTACGACAAGACCCAACTCGCATCGTATGCGCCCGTAAATGTGAGACGTGTAGGTGGAATGTCTCATGCGCCTGTAATTTCACCGGCAACCACACCTTTCAAACCTAATATTATTTACCTAATATTGAGTATCTCCCTGAGGTCCTGGTGGGAGTACGGCGCGGTCGGTACAATGATCATCCTGTCGAGGAGGTCGAGCGGGATCCCGTGCGGGCTGCGGTAGTCGGTGCCGCGGATGCGAGTAATCCCGCGGTTGGTAGCCATCATCACTACCGGCGCAGTCTCCGACTCGAGCGCGCGGTTCAGGAACGAGAAGCACTCTATGTCGAGCATGTGTGCCTGGAGACATTACACCACATATAATACTGTACAGTCAAACGTTGGCTGGAATAAATTACAGTTACAGCACAATAAGTCGGAAAACCGCTACGTTACGGCACAATGTGCTACGATACAGCACAACACGCTACGGTATGCCACAGTAGCTATGGTACGCCACAGTACGGTAAGGTATGGTACGCCACAGTAGCTATGGTATGCCACAGTAGCTATGGTACGGCACTATATGCTACGATACAGCACAACCCGCTACGGTACATCACAGTAAGGTACGAAACCCCACAATACGCTACGGTACGGCACAATATGCTACGATATAACACAATATACTACGATACAGCACAACACGCTACGACACCGCACAATATGCTACGACACCGCACAACACGCTACGGTACGGCACAGTACGCTACAATACGTCACAATATGCTACCTTACAGCACAATATGCTACGATACAGCTTAACATGCTACGGTACAACACAATGCGCTACGATACGCCACAGTACGCTACGCCACGGTACGGCACAGTACGCTACGGTACACCACAGTACGCTACTGTACGGCACAGTACGGTGTGTTAGCGTTACCTCGTCAATGAAAAGCACCCCCGGTATCATCTCCGCCTTCCCCTCCTCCCTCCACTCGGCCACCTTACTGTTGATCTGTTCGCGTATTTCAGACTTAATTTCACCGGTGTCACCTGAAACACAACAGCTCATTATAGTATTTAGTACTACAACTTGTGCTAAACTAAATAAATAAATAAATATTGATGGACATTGTCACACAGCGCCATCTAGCCCCAAACTAAGCTAAGCATAGCTTGTATCATGAAAATGAAAAAAGAAATATGAAAATTATTTTATTTGCAGCACAATAATAACTTAAACTAGCTTAAAGAATAAACAATTATAACTGAATTAAACAACCTGGAGTTAACAATAATTAAGTAGTTATACCTAAAGCATGCACATTATTGTGCTGATTGCGTTCATACAAAGTATTATTTATTCTGCGGTCTTCACACTAGGCAAAGCCTGTATCGTTTTGGAACTTTTGGATTTACTTTACCTAGGAATATTTAAGGATTGCCACGGTCAACATAAAATTTAAATTTAAAAAGAAGGGAAGAGCTATCCAACTACATAATATATATATTATACAAAACAAAGGAAAAAAAAACATATAAGATAACAGAATATTTTCATACATTAACTAGATTTGCATTTTACATCTTGAGTACAATCACTACCACCAAATATCACAAATAACAACCAGACAACTGATATACTTATATACTTTTTGTAAATATGTAGAAAGTATTATATGTATGTAAATATAATACACATTAACGCCCAGACACAGAACAAACATCTATATTCGTCACACAAATATTTGTCCCGGGTGGGAATCGAACCCACAACCTACGCTGAAGGCCGAGCTACTACCAACTGAGCTGTGAGGCCAGTCGAACAACAACCAATGACTTGGCCAGCAAACTGTCTACAGAACCACTCACCGGAGAACAGTGCCAGGAACCCGTGACTCCTCGAGTTGATAACATCCACTTCGTGGAGGGTCACAGTGTGTACAACCTCCTTGCGCTTCTGCAGCTCACCCTCGGGGCACTGCACGAAGCGGGCCTGTTGACCTGAACAACATAACCATTATATTGGTGAACATTGTCACATAGCGCCATCTAGCCCCAAACCAAGCAAAGCTTGTATCATGGGAACCGTAATCATATTAATTACATTGGTGGACATTGTCACAAAGCGCCATCTAGGCCCAAAGTAGCTGAGCATTGCTTGTATCATGGGAACAATAATAATATAATCATATTGGTGGACATTGTCACACAGAGCCATCTAGGCCATCTAGCCCCAAAGTAAGCTAAGCATAGCTTGTATCATGGGAACCAGACAACTGATAGAATACATGTACACATTTTTTTTGTAAATACATATAATACATATTAAACACCCAAACACAGAACATTTATGTTCGTCACACAATCGTTTGTCCTGGGTGGGATTCGCACCCACGACATACGCATAAGGCAGAGTTACTACCAGCTGAGCTGTGAGTCGAGTTGTATTTTTCCAATGTACCCAAAAAATCAAAACAAATGGTATTCAGCCGCATGAGACGTAACATCCCCGTCTCGGGGTGATGGACGCAACGCAATGCGACTTGAGTCATCTCGTACTTTGGTGGAGAGGACTTGAGTCGTATTGCCTGGGCGGCGGTTACCACTTAACACCAGGTGGGCCGTCAGCTCGTTCTGTAACTTAGACCACACCCGTCCCCCCTGCCTACCACTTCGCGTAAACAGCGTGAGCCCTGTACCTGTGGCGTCATAGTCGCGTGCGCGCGAGAAGCTTCTGCCCAATTTGTTGATTTTGCCCGTTGCCTTGTCTATAGTGATGACGTCACCGGCTTGCACCTGTGCAATACAATACAATTACAATACAGTTACAATACAACTACAATACAGTTACAATACAATTACAATACAATTACAATACACAATACACAGTGCAGTGTTCCCGTGGGTTGACTTAATCAACGCGGGGAATACCGCGGGGCGCAGCTAGTAAAGTTGGTACTCATAATTACTTCTTAGCTGCTATTATTATTATTACAACAGTACCTATGTATGTTTTTCTTGTTTCAAGTGTTTTGTTAAATGTTTCTTTTCTTATTGGTGTGTCAAATAAATGTTTTTCTTTCTTCTTCTTTCTTTCTAAAGTTATAATTTATCAGTAAACTAGCTGTTGCCCGCGACTTAGTCCGCGTGGAATTCGGTTTTATCACGCACCCCTATTTTACCCCTCGGAAAAGTAGCCTAAGTTACTCCTTGTTACATCAGCTATCTGCCAGTGAAAGTCCCGTCAAAACCGGTCCAGCCATTTCAGAGATTAGCCGGAACAAACAGACAGACAAAAATTGTAAAAAATGTCGTTTTGGTATATGTACCGTGTCCGTATGCACTTAGTAAAAAGCGGTTATTTTAATATTACAAACAGACATTACAATTTTATTTATTTGTATATACATATGGTACCTTTTCCTTGAGCAGAGCGTCCGCCATCTTGGCCCCCATATCGTAATTAGTCTCCATGTCGCTGGTCTTGAGTGTGAGCCGGCCGACGCGCGCGCCGCCGCCCCCCACACGCTCTATCACCACTTCCACCACTTCACCCTCTATTATCTCGGACTCTTCTCTGTTGGAGAGACATTTAACTGTTAGAGGTAGGAAGAGAGAGGGGGGGGGGAGGAGAGGTAGAGAGGGGGAGGAGAGGTAGAGAGGGGGAGGAGAGGTAGGGGGAGGGGTGAGGGGGTGAGGTAGAGAACATAGAGAGAGAACAAAGAGAGAGAGAACAGTAATTCAAGAAAGCATTAATTCTATCTACAAAGAGGTTATGTAAAATGAGGGTAGATACCACCAAAACTAATGTAACATAAACTTACTTGATTCTAATGCCAATAGACTTCCTGATTGCCTGCGTCAGCGCTTCAGTTTTGCTCATCTCCAGCGAGTAGATTTCAGAACCTGGAAAAATATGTGATTATCTTCAGTTTAACCCATCACACCGCACCCACATTTATGAGATTTGTTATACATATTTAATGGATGGAATGTCTCATATGCCTTTCATTCCATTGAGCTCTTTAATAGCAACTGATATATTTATTTACTTAAAACTAAGTGACCCGACAGACACTGTCAAATATGTCACAGAAAAAAAAGCAGATTACTTATATTTTTTAAAAAATTTCTCACCCCGTGCGTTATATATACAACAAGCTGTGACCCGCGACTTCGCGTCTGTCTGTTTGTTCCGGGTAATCTCTGAAATGGCTGGACCGATTTTGACGGGACTATCACTGGCAGATAGCTGATGTAACAAGGAGTAATTCAGGCTACTTTTCCAAGGGATAAAATAGGGGTGCGTGATAAAACCGAATTCCACGCGGACGAAGTCGCGGGCAACAGCTAGTTTCACAATAATTTAGACTCTGCACACATCAGACCATCAGTCACAATACATATTGCACTGTGGAGCTGATGAGAGAAGAGTATTGAGTATTGTTAACGCTGCTATCCTTTAATTAAAATTAATTAAATTTAATTAATTTATTTTATTAAATTAAATTCCTTTATTTAACTGTATTCTAGATTAATATTTATATTGTTTGCTTGTAATGTGTATTGTGTGCCTTAAATAAATAAATAAATAAATAAATTAATTAAAAGGCCGTTAATCCCAAATTGTTGTTTTCAGATATGTTCAGAGAACTCTTTTTAATTCCTTTTAAATCCATCACTTAACGGCCTACAATTTTTTTATATCTCTGGAACTAATTATAATTTACAAACGTTTCTTAGACAGAAAGATAGAGAATTTTGAACTGTATCACATCCTATTAAAAAATCAAAATTTACCTTTTGAGGGTTAACGGCTTTCTAGTTAAAGTCCTTTAAAGCAGAATCCTTTAAGGCAGAATGCTCAAACAAAAGGTGAGTTTGTGAATGCCACCATGCACATCTGCAGCAGAAATGAGAAGACTTACCAGCCATGCTTGTAAAAGGTGTGTCGGGTCCTAGAGCCTGAGCGAGGCCCATGGCTATAGCTGTCTTGCCAGTCCCCGGCTGTCCTGCCAGTAACACTGCTCGTCCGGCAATCTTGCCTGAAAATAAGGGCAAAGCTTACTAGTATCAAACATGAATTCATGTAATAAATAAATAAATAAACAATGAAGAAGGCAGAGTTACTACATACTGAGCAGTAAGGTAGTCCTGTGAATATGATTTGTAACAGTATTGAGTCAACTGATTGTAATCCTTTACAACTCAATTTTTTTATGTTCGTCCAGGTTAGTACTGCCACCAAGCCCATTTCTGACGCCAAGCAGTAACACATTCAACCCATTCGTGTTCCGGTTTGAAGGATGTGGTTGCCGGTGAAATTACAGGCACATGAGACATTCCACCTACACATTTCAGAGTTACAGGCACATACGATGCGGCTTGGGTCTCGTCGTACCTAGTAAGGGAGGATCCATGTTGCATCGGTTGTTATGGGCAGAGGTTACCACTTAACACCGGGTGGACCATCGACTCGTTCCGTAACTATATAACATAAATAAAACATGTACATATATATATAGGTATTGATTTTTAATACAAGAGAATTAATTATTGCCAATTCACAATTGATTTTTGTTATTTCAAAGGTTTAATATAACCCATTTTATCCTGTGTTTATTTACTTTATAATACTTTCGTTTCCTATATTATCTACTTACCAAATCTAATTTTTTCCTGAATTATTTTCTTTTAAATATATATGACTTGAACCATATAAGTCTTAATACATAAAAAAGATTACACAGCATTATTATTAGTTGGTTTTAAAGAATTATAAGAAATTTCTAGTAACAAACCTTCTTTGATCATCTGTAAGATGATCCCGGCAGCTTTCCGGGCCATCTTCTGGCCGACCATGCCCTGAGACACTGCTCTCGGCTCCAGCGAGTCATCGAGCCCCAGTCCTCTGATGTGAGAGTGAGCGCCTATCCTTTCTATACGCATAATTGAACGCACCTCCTGAACTTGGGCGGCTGCTATTGACTATAAGAAAATAGAATAACTTGATACTGGTGGACAATTCACACAGCACCATCTAGTCCCAAAGTAAGCTAAGCATAGCTTGTATCATATGAACCAGACAACTGATATACATACTTAAATACTTTTTTGTAAATACATACATAATACATATCAATACCCAGAAACAAGCACCTATGTTCGTCACACCAATGTTTGTCCTGGCGAGAATCGAACCCACGACCTAGAGCACAGAAGGCAGGATTACTACCAACTGAGCTGAGGCCATCCAAATGATAAATAACGAATAATTTTTTAGACCATAATTTTATTTCCAAAAAGTATGCTTTTTTATTATCGTAGCATCGCCAGAATATCGTAAAGTTAGCTAAAATCATGAAAGATCCCTGTAGGGAAAGTAAGGTTATGGTGGAGTTGCCGACAGTATTATCTCATTTGTTACGATTATATCAGGTTTAAATAAAGGTTAGATAACTTACAGCCATTTTAAATGAAAATTCAGTGTTAATTCCAAGTGAAAATCCAGAATATTCGAAGCGTGTTTGTGGTCGCTTCGCAACACCAAACAAAATTTGCAATTTTAGACAGTTTCGTTTCGTTCTGAAACCGACATGAATGTTTTGACTTTGACAGTATGAAATTCATACCTTGGATTAGATTCAATGGATACCTTGGATTAGATTCAATGGATACTAACGGTCATTGGCAGACTGGTGGGCTCATATAGCCTCTGTAGCCATCAATTAAGAAGAAGAAGAAGAAGAAGATTCAATGGATGAAGAATATATATGGCATTACCTCATCATTTTTGTCACACCTAATACATATTTATTTGCGTTACTTTCCTGTTTTTTGTATAATAACCACATATATTAAAAATACTTCACTATGGTGAATAGAAAAATAAGCAACAGTCCCAGAAAAAAAAGTACCTAACTGGCAACACTGTCATATCGATTTTTCAGGATAAGGGCTTGTGCGATCTTGTGTAAGTTGTTAAATTTACAAGTGAAATTCCCAAATAAATCATCATGCTGGCTGTGAGAAACCTTTTCAGGGCTAACGCCCAGATATTGAAGAATGTTGCACAGAAGAGGAACATGAGTGTGATAGCTGTCCCACCAAGAAACAAAGTTTCCAAGGCAGTGAGTACATCTTCGGTTTTCACTAATTCTTTGAATTTTTAACTACTTCCAAGTTATTTATTAGTGTTATAGGGTGTGATATAATGTGATGTTTAAAAATGAAAATGTTTCGCTACGATTCTAGGGTCAAGTCGCAAACAAAAACATTACGTAATTTATACGCAAAAAGTTAGGTTACCTAATTATCAGTTTTCATAGCACAGCAGAGATTATGAAATATTTAGAGTGCTATCTAAATATGTTTTCCTCGATGGTGTAGCTTGCACTTTTACTTTGTAATTAACTTTATTGTGGGAATCTAGACATGAAAAGTGGTGAACTCTTCACAGCCACTATTTACCAACTCGTAACTCAACTAATTTGGTGTCTAATAGGTTTTTTTTGTGACTGAAATCTGTAAGTCTAATACACAGATAAAAAACCCTTTCTAGTGCTTTTAGCCTCTGTGTGGTGTCCCAGACTTCCGAGTTTCAATCTGGAGGTTATTGGTTCAAATCCTGACATGCACCAATAAGTTTTGCACTTCAAACATTTATGTGCACAATACCACATTCTCAAAACAGTGAAGGAAAACATTATGAGATAACCCAAATGTTCTAGAACCAAGGAGGCTCTTAGAGTCGCACTTTAATCCTTTGTGGTTTGAGTAAACCCCTAGAAGCCCCCCAATATAGATAATCATTCACAGCAGGCAATATTAGTATACTGCTGGACATAAACCTCTTTAAGTTAGGGCCACCGAGTCCCATCTTTCTCTATAGGCCCTCAGTGTCCTATTCTTTTTTTTAATGTGTTACAGTTACAGAACGAGCCGACGGCCCACCTGGTGTTAAGTGGTAACCTCTGCCTATAACAACCGAATGCAACTTGAGTCCTCCCTTACTAGGTACAACAAGACCCAAGTCGCATCGTATGCGCCCATAACTCTGAGACATGCAGGTGGAATGTCTGTTGTGCCTGTAATTTCACCGGCAACCACACCTTTCAAACCGGAACACAGTAGCACGAACGCTTTACTGCTTGGTGGCAATGGGCACGGAGGTAATACTTCCCCGGATGAACTTGGCGAGAGTTCTACTGCTCTTAAAATATATCCTAATACAAAGTATCTGGTCTGTTTACCAAACTTCAATTTTTCTTTCCATACAGGAACAAGTAGCCCTCGCTGCCCTGATGGTGATTGGATGGAGCGCGGTGCCCGCCTGGGTCCTCGTTAACATCAAGCACTACCGTGACCATGATGAATAAACTAGCCCGTATTGCAATGTAGTGTATTATGTCAGATAAAATATTTATTTAAGCCATTTGGTGTTTCATTAACTTGTCTCCTATAGAATAAGTGTTATTTATTTTTGTTTACTACCAGATTAATGCAGTACCAGTACCAAGGATGGGGAATATATTTGCATTTTTTTAAGGCCATAGTTATACCAACCACACTTAGAGACCAGGTTCTTGAGATGCCGTTACTGCTCAAGCTGACTATGTCAAATTGACATTGACATACATGAAGTCTACCAGATTAATGACTTTGACTTTGACCATGTAAAATTGACATTGACATACATGAAGTCTACCAGATTAGTGACTTTGACTTTGACCATGTAAAATTGACATTGACATACATGAAGTCTACCAGATTAGTGACACCTCTATAGTTCAGTATAATTAATTCTTCTCAGGGGAATCTACAAGAAACCAAGTCTAATAATGAGCAACTAGAACACACTATAACTTCAAACCAAATGACAAAAAAAAATAACATGTAATAAGAACGAGTGGAGAGATAAAAAATAAATGACTGAAAAATCTTAATAAGTTTTTTTTTTTTTTTGGCTTTTGGTGAGAGCAGACGGCTCTCAACCGGTAAAACTTAGTATTATACACAACGTCACCAAGGGCACCACTTAGGTTCGGACCTCGGCTTGGGGCGTTGCGAGTCGGGAGGAATTGGAGAAAATGCGCCCCGCGCGGGCATTTACGGAGATACTTCGACCCCGCCGGCGGGGTCGGTGCGAAGGTTGAGTGTTTTCTCTGTGGGGGGCTGACGATAGGAATAACTCCGGATAGGCGGCCGTTATCTCGTCAGGGGGGTCACCAAGTACGTGTCTTGGTCTACGGAGAGAGCGCCTAGCAGGGGGGACAACCGAGTAGTCGGGTATGGTGCGAACCAGGTGGTTCGGGTGGGACTCGACCGAATCATAATATCGCTGGGAGGCGAGTTTCATGAAGCGGGCAATAGACTCGAGACGCGCGTCTCGGTGGAGGGATATCTTACTAAGTAGTAACTATATTTGTAAATTTAAGTCCTATTATCAACTCGGGAATTATAAACATCATTCGGCACCCTGTGTGCTGTGTGCTGTACACAGCACGTAACTGCAACCTTACTAGATACAAAATAGGTCCATCCATTCCAGAGATTAGCCGGAACAAACAGTCAGACAGACAAAAATTGTAAAAAATTCTTACGGATCCCTAATTTTTTGAAAATAAATTATAGCCTATGTTACTCCTCGATAATGTAGCTTTCTATTGGTGAAAGAATTTTTGAAATCGGTTCAGTAGTTTCTGAGTTTACTTCGGACATACATACAACATACATACACCTTACCACCATTCTATCTCTTTATAATATTAGTATAGATATAAGCGTTTCAATTTTGGTTTTGATTTTTGAAAAATCCTAAATCACATTATTTAGAGACCTTTCCAATAAAAATTATATGAATAGAAAGGGATTCATTTTGTTCTTCAGTTTCTTTCTTGGAATGTTAATGCAAGACATCGTTAGTCTTTATCCGACTGATAGATTTTATGTTATGTAGCTTAATAAACCAACAAGGCGCCAGTACAACTATTGCAGCTTGTAAAAGACTACCTCCTGAACTAAAATGTGCGATGAAAATAAAAATAGCTAGTTACCATGAGATAATATAATTACATTTACACTAACCATATTTAATTACACAATTAAAACTCTCAAAACGCTAATTGCCGCCAAAATTGGTGACAGTTTAAACAAGATGGCCGCCCCTCGTTGTATCGGCGCACATTCCTTCTCCAACCACTCGTACTCGTCGGAGTAGCCGCGCTCTTGCAATATCGGCCCGATGGTAGACATAACTCTTGCGTGGTAATCGTTTATGTATTTAATCTGAAAAAAATGGGAAAAATTGAGGGTACTTCGATGGAGCCTTTACATATTAAGGTTGGATAACATCTAACTTCTTACATAACCTTAAATCATCTAATTGTGAAATTATAGGCACATGAGACATTCCACCTTCACGTCTCACAGTTACGGGCGCATACGATGCGACTTGGGTCTATGACCCAAGCCAAGCCGCATCGGTTGTTATAGGCAGAGGTTACCACTTAACACCAGGTGGGCCGTCGGCTCGTTCCGCAACTATATAAATAAAAAAAAAACTCACTTCAAAGTCAGTCAGCAAGTCCAAATCTAAGCAGGCAGTCTGATGCGGCGCAAGGGAGATTGTGTGAAAGCCAACCGCGCCGCGACCTTCGAAATCTGCGATCACCCCTTCGCCCTGGAATGAAAATCAAAAAAAAATTAATTTACAGAATAAAATTAAAATACAGGTCACTTAAAGTACGATAACATTATTATGCTGGGCTGCACACTATTAACAAGATTGTATCCTGTAGTTTTCACACTAGGCAAGCCTGTATCGTGAAAACCACACATTTGAATTAACATTACACATATTCAAAGCTCAAAGTCAAAAGTTTTTACTGTTAATACTATATAAACTATAAATATTCAACAAATATCGCGCATAAATACAGTGCGGACTTGATTCCACACATTTGTAACCACACCATTTCGCCACAATATTGATTCTAACCAGAATGTGGTCAGCATCTCTATCTATCAGTATTGTCTCGACGACATCTTCGTGGCGAATACCATACTCCCCGACCTCGTAGTAGCCTGGCTCTGAAAATAAACGACAAATTAAAAAATAAAATGTCAATTTAAAATGTAATAGTGCTCGGCGGCAGATTATCACACCTGGTAATCTGCCGCCGAGCAGTGATACACTCGTGTTGCTGTGTTCCGGTGGAAGGGAGTGGGTGCCGGTGAAATTGCAGCCGCATGAGACGTAACATCCCCGTCTCGGGGTGATGGACGCAACGCAATGCGACTTGAGTAATCTCGTACTTTGGTGGAGAGGATTTGAGTCGTATTGCTGTTGTCTATGGGCGGCGGCTAACATTTAACATCAGGTGGGCCGTCTGCTCGTTCTATCACTAATATGAAAAAAAATGTGTTAAGTCAGGATATAAGCTATCTTGATACCAAATGTCATCCAAATCCATTCAGCCGTTTGGGCGTGAAAGAGTAACATACATACAAACATTCACGTTTATAATATTAGTAGGATAGTAGTAATAGTAATGTATATTACCGTTACTGTATACCATGTGGGGCCTAATCCCGGGGTCATTGACCGCGGGGCCACTCAGTATCCAGGCGGGGCCCTCGTGCACGTTCAAGAAGTGCCCCAAACCGTGCCCAGTGCCGTGCCCGTAGTTCAAACCCACGTCCCACAGCGCCTTACGTGCTAATACTTCTATGACGTGGCCCTGCAACAAATTGTTACTCTCTGATCGGGAATGAAGCGTTTTGCTTCCACTTTCATTAAAATATTATTGGTGGACAATTCACCCAGCGCCATCTAGCCCCAAACTAGGCATAGCATAGCTTGTACTATGGGAATCAGATGACTGATAGAATAATTATACATTTTTTGCAAATCCATACATATAATACATATACCTATATATATACCCTGACACAGAACAAACATCAACGCTCGTCACACAAATGTTTGTCTTGGATGGGAATCGAACCCGCGACCTACAGCGCAGAAGGCAGACTACCAACTGAGCTGTGAGGTTTCATACCTGTGTGCCAGCAGGGAACACAGCAGTGCCCAAATTAATCTGCCCTTTGAGCACTCGTGTGAATGCGCGTCTCTGGGCCGCTGTGGGAGATGCGCTCATATGCCGTGTACGGGTAATGTCTGTAGTGCCGTCTCTGAAATCAATAAAGTCAAGTTAAAGTCAAAAACTTTATTTCCATAGAATTAAAAAAGAAGAAATAAATATTGGTGGGCATTGTCACACAGCGCCATCTAGCCCCAAAGTAAGATAAGCATAGCTTGTATCATGGGAACCAGACAACTGATACAATATTTATGTACCTTTTTTGTAAATACATACATATAATACATATCAACACCCAGGCACAGAACAAATATCAATGTTCGTCACACAAATGTTTGTACTGCGTGGGAATCGTTACTATTATATGTATGTATTTACAAAAAGTATAGGTATGAAATCAGTTGTCTGGTTCCCATAATATGTACAAGCTATGCTTAGCTCAGTTTGGGGCTAGATGGCGCTGTGTGACAATCTCCACCGATACTTACTTGTATTGTCCCCCAGAGTCGACTAGTAGGACATCGTCTCTCTGGATGACTCTCAAGTCATCTTCACTCGGCCTGTAGTGGATGATAGCGCCGTTAGATCCCGTTCCAGCGATCGTTGCGAAAGACGGACCCATAAAGTCATCTTCATCACTGTAAATTAAAACTTTTTGTGGTTAATTTTTTTTTATTTGTATAACGCGTGATGGTGTCAAATTTTATTTATTAATTATTCAATTTAATTTGTGTGTTTATGAAAATCGCTTTCTAAGTAGCAAATTCAAAAAAGAAGTCGTTTTTCATGTTAGAGATAACTGCGGAAAACAGAATATTGACTGGCCTCACAGCTGTTGGTAGTAACCCTGCCTTCTGCATCGTAGGTCGTGTGTTCGATTCCCACCCAAGACAAATATTTGTGTGACGAACATAGATGTTTGTTCTGTGTCTGGGTGTTAATATGCATTGTAGTTCATAGTTTTTTATTTATAATAATAATTACAGGTCAATATAATACAGGCAACATAACATCATATATGTATGTAATTACAAAAAAAGTATAGAAGTATTATATCGGTTGTCTGGTTCGCACAGTACAAGCTATGCTTAGTTTGGGGCTAGATGGCGTTGTATCAAAAAGTATCAGTTGTCATGATACAAACAATGCTTAGCTACTTTGGGGCTAGATGGCGCTGTGTGAAAAAGTATCAGTTGTCATGATACAAACAATGCTTAGCTACTTTGGGGCTAGATGGCGCTGTGTGAAAAAGTATCAGTTGTCATGATACAAACAATGCTTAGCTACTTTGGGGCTAGATGGCGCTGTGTGAAAAAGTATCAGTTGTCATGATACAAACAATGCTTAGCTACTTTGGGGCTAGATGGCGCTGTGTGAAAAAGTATCAGTTGTCATGATACAAACAATGCTTAGCTACTTTGGGGCTAGATGGCGCTGTGTGAAAAAGTATCAGTTGTCATCATACAAACAATGCTTAGCTACTTTGGGGCTAGATGGCGCTGTGTGAAAAAGTATCAGTTGTCATGATACAAGCTATACTTAGGTTACTTTGGGGCTAGATGGCGCTGTGTGAAAAAGTATCAGTTGTCATGATACAAACAATGCTTAGCTACTTTGGGGCTAGATGGCGCTGTGTGAAAAAGTATCAGTTGTCATCATACAAACAATGCTTAGCTACTTTGGGGCTAGATGGCGCTGTGTGAAAAAGTATCAGTTGTCATGATACAAGCTATACTTAGGTTACTTTGGGGCTAGATGGCGCTGTGTGAAAAAGTATCAGTTGTCATGATACAAACAATGCTTAGCTACTTTGGGGCTAGATGGCGCTGTGTGAAAAAGTATCAGTTGTCATCATACAAACAATGCTTAGCTACTTTGGGGCTAGATGGCGCTGTGTGAAAAAGTATCAGTTGTCATGATACAAGCTATACTTAGGTTACTTTGGGGCTAGATGGCGCTGTGTGACAATGTCCGAATAACTTACCCGCGCAGTTCTTCCATCTTATCAGAGAGATCGACCTCAGTGACATTTACCCCTGCGTCCACTTTCTGATGCACCCAGTACAGGGAGCGAACAACCGCCACACCGTCCTTGATATGCGCATTGCGGAAACCCTGAATATAATAAAATTGGTGGTAATGGTACTGACTTAGCGGTTTCTTGGCTGTTCTTCCCCATGGAAGGTCTGACATGGTTTGAACTGGCGTCAAACTTAGCGATAAGTACGCGTGACCTTATGTTTTGAATATTATTGACGTTTCCAATACATTCTTTGTAAATTCTATGGAAATAAAGTTTTTGACTTAGACCCGGCGGTCGCTGGTTCAAATCCCTACGTGCACCTATGAGTTTTTTCTTTAAAGAAAGTGCGCAATACCACGTTCTCAAAACGGTGACAGAGAACCAGTGTAGTGAAAGGAAAAAGAAGAAGAAAAGAAGAACAAGTTGAACTCAATTTGTTTTCTATGTGACGAGAACAAATAATAATTATTATATTCTATTCGAGTGACTGGTTTTCTCGAACTAGTGTGGTGAAAGGATTTCAAGTGCGCCTCAAAGAGGCTCCTTTCGTGCACTCGACACGTATCTTCGAATTTTTATTTCTAAGACATGTCGGTTTCCTCACGATGTTTTCCTTCACCGTTTTGAGAACGTGGCATTGCGAACATAAATCAATCGAAAAAGTCAATAGGTGCGTGTCGGGATTTGAACCGGCGACCTCCGGATTGAAACTCGGGGTCAGTACCACTAGACCACACGCTCTCAGATGATGATTATATACTGCACTTACCGCTAACTCAACTTGGTTTTTCACAACTTTAATGAGAGCCACGGGCGACACTGTAGACAATATGTTGACGCCATCATATAGTCCATCCTGCAAACATATTACATTATATAAATTACTAGCTGCGTCCCGAGGTGTTACCTGCGGTGACCCCCTATTTTACCCCTCAAAATAGTAGCCTAAGTTACTCCTTGTTACATCAGCTATCTGCCAGTGAAAGTCCCGTTAAAATCGGTCCAGCCGTTTCAGAGATTAGCCAGAACAAACATACAGAGAGAGAGACAGACAATAATTAAAAAAAATGTTGTTTTGGTATATGTACCGTGTATACATCCATATGCACTTAGTAAAAAGCGGTTATTTTAATATTACAAACAGACGTTCCAATGTTATTTATTTAGTAACTCTTCCTACTGCGCTGTAGGTTGTGGATTCGATTCCCACCCAGGACAAACATTTGTGTGACGAACATAGATGTTTTTTCTGTGTCTGGATGTTAATATGTATTATGTGTATTTACAAAAAAGTATATATGTATTCTATCAGTTGTCGGGTTCTTATAATACAAGCTGTGCTATGTTTGGGGCTAGATGACGCTGTGTGACAATGTCCACCAATATTTATTAATATTATTATTAAAAAAGGGCCTTTCTTACATGGTAACATTAAAATACATACGTTCTCAACAGCCGAGTACACGGCGTGACTTCCATCCTCTGATAGCCACACAGTACTGCCGTATGGTAGCTGAGACTGAAATTAGTGCAAAAACATTCTTCAAGCAAATTGGCATCTGCATTTAGATTTTTAGGCGATCTTCTTCTTCGAGTAACCGGTTCTGTCGAACCAGTGTGGTGAAAGGATTGTAAGTGCGCCTCAAAGAGGCTCCTTTCGTGCACTCGACACATGTCTTCGAATTTTTTAGTTCTAGGACATGTCGGTTTCCTCACGATGTTTTCCTTCACCGTTTTGAGAACGTGGTATTGCGCACATAAATCTTTCAATCTAAAAACTCATAGGTGCACATCGGGATTTGAACCGGTGACATCCGGATTGAAACTCGGGGGTCAGTACCGCTGGACCACCACGCTCTCTTTTAGGCGATAGAACGAGCTGACGGCCCACCTGATATTAAGTAGTAACCGCCCACAACAGCAATACGACTCAAGTTCTCTCCACCAAAGTACGAGATGACTCAAGTCGCGTTGCGTTGCGTCCATCACCCCGAGACACGATGTTACGTCTCATGCGCCTGATAATAATTAATTACCTCCATTACGGATTGAATTTATAAGAATTCACAGAGGCGGATCTATATAAGGGCTTTTTGGGCTGCAGCCTAGGGCCCTGTAGATACAAAGGGCCCCCAGCCCTTGGCGAAGACGTAATTCAGAATAGTGTGAATAAAATATCTGATCCTTATTGCAACCCTGGGGTCAGTTAAATTATTTGCGCGCCTATAGAACCAGGGTCCCACAAACACACGATCCGCCCCTAAAATCATTTTCTATGGCGATAAATGAGTCTACCTAATGTTTGTAGTAAAATAGTTATATGTCAAATCATATCAAATATCTTTATTTACTACATATATTTTATAGTATAGATTACTTGTGGTCCCCGCACTAGAGCAAGCCTGTGACGCGGGAAACCGGAACACAAAAAGAAGATTACCATATTTTTTTGTGTGTTATTAATCTTTTTATTAAGATGCCAAAGTATATGTTGACCGCTAAGTCAGTCCACCACTTTGGCGTTACAGGGCATGGGAACTTAAGATGGTCGCTACATACAAGAGTGGACCGAGTTAAGTGGTCGAGTTATAGTCACCTTGAGTGTCCTCAAATATTCAAATATGTCCGCGTAAGGCCTGGCCGTGATCTGGACTCCCTCTGAAGCTAGGTGCTGGACTGTGCCTGTCGACAGCTGGCCGTCACTCCAAAACAGAATAACGTTATTGGGCGAGCTCTGAAAAAGAGTCGTTGATCGTTATTTTTATCGGACTCCAATAAAAAGGGAATGTTCTCAATTCGTGTTGTTTGTTACCGCATAACTACGTCATTTGTGAAAAGTGTGAAAGGATATACTTTGCGATTTGTCCCATAGAATTTTCATCAAAATAGTTTTTTTTATGTCCTTGAAGAGACGGTACGAGCTGACGGCCCACCTGATGTTAAGTGGTAACCGCCGCCCATAGACAACAGTGCGACTTAAGTCCTCTCTACCAAAGTACGAGATGATAGTTCAGTTTACCCGACTACTTAAGCTTGTAAAAATGATGTTAAGTTCAGTTTACCCGACTACTTAAGCTTGTAAAAATGATGTTAAGTTCAGGTTACCCGGCTACTTAAGCTTGTAAAAATGGTGTTAAGTTCAGGTTACCCGGCACCTTAAGCTTGTAAAAATGATGTTTATCTCACCATATTGGCTCTGATCACGAGGTAGGAGAAAAACACCGGATTGTACGGGATGTCTGAGCCGCGGAGGTTCAGTGTGTCTGAAGAAAACAAAAATAATAATAATATTGGTGAACATTGTCACACAGCGCCATCTAGCCCCAAAGTAAGCTAAGCATAGCTTGTATCATGGGAACCAGACAACTGATATACCAGATAACTGATATATATATGTATGCGCTTAAATATATACTCACATGCTACCTCGTCCAAAGCTGTCAGGACCAAAGCGCTTGCGCCTCGACTTTGCATTTGAGCGAGCAGTTCCGATATCTTCTCACTGGCTGTTCGTCCTATAAAAATAATTACAAAATTACGAAAAGCAATTTCAGGAGCAGTAGAACTCACGCCAATTTCGACCGGGGAAGTACTGCCACCATGCCCACTTAACACCAGGTGGGCCGTCGGCTCGTTCGATAACCGAATGAAATAATAAAAAAATGTGTAATGTGTTACAAAGTAATGGTCTGATATAGTGTAATGTCTGGTAATGAGTAATGGTCCGGTAAAGAGCAATGGTCTAGTAAAGAGCAATGGTCTGGTAAAGAGCAATGGTCTGGTAAAGAGCAATGGTCTGGTAAAGAGTAATGGTCTGGTAAAGAGCAATGGTCTGGTAAAGAGTAATGGTCTGGTAAAGAGCAATGGTCTGGTAAAGAGTAATGGTCTGGTAAAGAGCAATGGTCTGGTAAAGAGTAATGTTCTGGTAAAGAGCAATGGTCTGGTAAAGAGTACTGGTCTGGTAAAGAGCAATGGTCTGGTAAAGAGTAATGGTCTGGTAAAGAGCAATGGTCTGGTAAAGAGTAATGGTCTGGTAAAGAGTATTGGTCTGGTAAAGAGGAATAGTCTGGTAAAGAGCAATGGTCTGGTAAAGAGTAATGGTCTGGTAAAGAGTTTTACCTGTGAAATCGACCGTCAACGGTAGCAGCGCGTTGGTAGGTCGGCTCGGGGGTCCCTCGTTGATGATGGCGCGAGCGAGGTCTATCAAGTTCTCAGGGGTCGCCAGTAGAGTGATGTTGGTTTGGGCCAGAGCCGTCTGTTATGAGATCGTGGTAAAGAAATATAAATAAATATTGGTAGATATTACACAGCGCCATCTAGTTTCAAAGTAAGCTAAGCGTAGCTTGTATCATGGGAACCAGACAACTGATATATATACTTCCATACGTTTTGTAAATAAATACACATAATAAATAGATTTCTGTTCTGTGTCTGGTTGTTATTTTTTTTACATTACTAACTGACACGGCAAACGTAAAAAGTATACAAGTATGTATATCAGTTGTCTAGTTCCCATAATACAAGTTATAATTAACTTTCTTTGGGGCTAGATGGCGCTGTGTGAAACGTCCACCAAAAATAAATAATTTATAATCATTTCTGCTTCTGCTGCATATATACTATGTTTGCCATTTATACTTAATAATATATTATATATACTATATATATACTTTTTTTGATTGCAGAGGCGAGGGTGGAAGGGTTTCATGCAATAATCCACAACTAAACTAGGTAGCATATACCATCTTATAAGTATTATATGGTTAGCATGATTCGCCAATTTTTAAGAGCAGTAGAACTCTCGCCAAGTTCGTCCGGGGAAGTACTGCCACCATGCCCATTTCTGCCGCCAAGCAGTGAAGTATTCGCGTTACTGTGTTCCGTTTAAGGTGTGGTTTCCGGTGAAATTACAGGCACATGAGACATTCCACCTTCACGTCTCAGAGTTACGGGCGCACACGATGCGACTTGGGTCTTGTACCTAGTAGGGGAGGACCGAAGTCGCATCAGTTGTTATGGGCCGAGGTTACCACTTAACACCAGGTGGGCCGTCGGCTCGTTCCGTAACTGTATTAAATAAAAAAAGATGTGTGGCACTCGGAGACTGCCGCGGTAAAGCTATTGCGCGTGATATTTCAAAAAGTCATTAATAGTTCTGGTATTTATCGATAGATGGAAAAACTAAAAAGTATCACCGCTGTGCCGGTCGGAGTGGGGCGGTGTTAGGTTTTTTTCGTTACGGAATTTCTGGATTCGGTCTCCACGCTCAAGGCCCGCGATAGAAGCTATGCAATATTTATTTATTTAAGGCACACAATACACATTACAAGCAAACAATATAAATATTAATCTAGAATACAGTTTTGATCTGGCTTGGAACATAACAGATGTGCGCACTGCAAAAACCACATTTAACAGTGTTAAGCTAATACAAAAAAATTAAATGTTCGGGAACTTAATACTAAAAAGAATGAAGTACTTCCCAAGAATAAAAATACAAACAAAAGGAAAAAGGTCAAATAAAAACTAGACAAGAATAAAATAAAATTAAATTAAATAAAAACAAATAATATAATAGCTTAAAAACATAAAGTCCATACGGGTTCTAATAGAGTAATCAAGCGACATAATAATTGAAATGACTTGTATGAAATTTACATTTTATAATTACTATTGTAGAATCCGTTGCCTGCCGCAATTCGGAATCAAACCTGTGAACTCACTTGCAAAGATGTCCAAGCGCTCCTAGTGTAGGTAGCGGGATCGACTCCTACAACCGCGTTAGCGGGCAGATTATCTACCAACCATTGCGTCAATGAAGGGTCTGTGGATGCTGTGGAGAAAAGAAAACAGTGAATAAGAATATGAATAAATTTATTTGCCAACTAACTGTTGCCCGCGACTTCGCGTGGAATTCGGTTTTATCACACACCCCTAGTTTACCCCTCGGAAAAGTAGCCTAAGTTACTCCTTTTTACATCAGCTATCAGCCAGTATACACACATCATACATAGTACATACACGGTACTTATACCAAAACAACATTTTTTTAAATATTTGTTGCCTGTTTTTTCCGGCTAATCTCTGATACGGCTGGACCGATTTTGACGGGACTTTCACTGGCAGATAGCTGATGTAACAAGGAGTAACTTAGCCTACTTTTCCGAGGGGTAAAATAGGGGTGATGTAACCGAATTCCACGCGGACGAAGTCGCGGGTTACAGCTAGTTATTTCTAAGTCCTGCTGCTTCTTACCTTGCCCCATTAGCTCCCACAGCGTAGTGTCCACTTGTACGTAGAACTGGGTGAAGTAACGGGCGTCAGTCCAGAGAAGCGCGCGCGATGACGTCACTAACGCCGTGCCAGAGGAGCCCTGCAGACCGGAGACCCACTCGCGACGTGCATCCGCCGGCGCTATGTACTGGTTCTGTATATATATATATATTTATATATATATATATTGTAATGTATTGTCTGTGTATGACTGGCCTCATAGTTCTTGCATTAGTATTAAGTTACTTTTAGTTTAGGTTTTGTTCAAGGTAGTCTGGAAGAGATCGTATTACAACGATAAAACCGCCTATTGGATCCACATCAAAAGTAGTATTAGTATTAAATATCGTCTGTCTTTCCAATAATTAATCATGACTACTAGCTGTTCCCCGTGACTTCGTCCGCGTGGAATTCGGTTTTATCACACACCCCTATTTTACCCCTCGGACAAGTAGCCTAAGTTACTCCTTGTTACATCAGCTATCTGCCAGTGAAAGTCCCGTCAAAATCGGTCCAGCCATTTCGGAGATTAGCTGGAACAGACAGACAGACAGACAGAAATTATAAATAATGTGTTTTGGTATATGTACCGTGTATACATCCATATGCACTTAGTAAAAATCGGTTATTTTAATATTATAAACCGACACCAATTTTATTTATTTGTATAGTTATCACATAAAAAAAAAGTTACATACGTTGTGTGCATCAGCAGTAGGGACTATGTAGGCGTCGACTGCTCTCTCCGCCAGCACACCTCGCACAGCTGTCAGTCGAGCTGAGCTGGTCTGCCGACTGAGCTTGCTGATCGAGGAGTCCGCCACTGGGGGATATAATACATAAATATTGGTGGACATTGTCCAGCGCCATCTAGCCTCAAAGTAAGCATAGCTTGTGGCATGGGAACCAGACAACTGATATACATACTTATATACTTTTTATTGTAAATACATACATGATATAATATTTATATACTTTTATGTGAATACATACATTTAATACATATTGACTGGTCTCACAGCTCAGTTGGTGGTAAATATGACTTCTGCGTGGGTTTCATTCCCACCCAGGACAAATATTTGGACAAAAGGACAAATGAGCTGTGATTCAAAAGAGCCAGTGGCAGTAGCTCACCATGAATAGGCGTGTCAGGCTCGGCTGAGTTGAAGAACCGCATGGGGACGTTACCCTGGACCACATTTATGTACCTGGAAAATTTGTAAACAATTTTAACTTGATGATTTTCTAACAAAAACCAAAAAATGAAAAGTTTTGAGTTTCCATATAAAAAGCAAGTTTTTTTATGTTCGAATCGCTTAGTTTATTTCATATTTTTATTCCATTTTAGAAACGAGTGAAAAGTTTCAGTTACGGAACCCTCGGTGCGCTAGTCTGACTCGCACGTAGTCTGTCTACCTGTAATCCTACCTCGTAAATTAGGATATATATATTTAGAATCTCTATAGAGTAACTATATCCTATTATTATCTTAAATTACCACATTAAGATCAATACAATTAAATATAAAATAAATATTAACATATTGTTCAGAACTAGGTGACATTATGTTATGCACTCATCAATACAAAGGTCGCTGGTTCAAATCCAAGCGTGGACTATGAGTATTTTATTTTAAAATGAACGTGTGCAAAATCACGCCCTCCAAAATGGTGAAGAATTTGTGGAGAAACCGACATGTTTTAGAACCAAAAAAGTGAAGACTGGTGGAGAGGACTTGAGTGGTATTGATGTTGTGTATGGGCGGCGGTTACCATTTAACATCAGGTGGGCCGTCAGCTCGTTCTAACACCTAAATAAAATTTAAAAAATAGGACTGTTGGAAGAAGCCCGTATGTACTTAGATCGAATCAGTCACGTTTTGAAAACGTCCAGGTCATATGACAAGACTGGATGAAGCAAAACAGGTATGTCAGGAAAGTATCAGGTGGAAACCGTCTCTGCCTACCCCTCCAACAAACAGGCGTGATTTTGTCTACGTTTTATTACTACATAGAATCCATAGACAGTGAACAATAATAAGTCAATTAAAATATATACTTACACAAAACATAGTATCAGCCACCCGCACTTTAAAGACATTTTGTTTAAAATGACAGTGTGAAATTAAATTAATTGAAATATCCACATTATCAATATTATTGAAGGTATCTATAGATAACATTGATAATTGAGGATTAGATATGATCGAAGTGTAGCATTTAAGTGATTAAAATTGGGACCAATGTTATCTCGTTATTATTATATGCCCGATAATAAAAATCTGTCGGGCGTGGGTTCATTCCCGCTGTCTAACACAGTGGTGCCCCAACTGTATGCCCCAAATTTTGGCCTATTAAAGCTTATTCAGGTATTTCATTAGAATTATATATATTCACTAACTATTTATATCTCTTTTAAGTATTTTTTGTTTCGGGCTTAGGTTATAAGACAGGTGGAAGTTACGGCGTAGAACTTCTACAATATGGTATTCGAAGTAGGGTCACCGGTGGCATATTAATTATGCAAAAACTCGTCCATAATGCTGTACTGCATTGCATGCCTACACCGAAAGTCTACTCAAAGTATCAGCTACGGCGTAGATTACACAGCGTAGAACATCTGTTGAAGATAGAATGACTAGGCAGAGATCACTTTTCAAGGAAATCTTTCAACTCTAGTGATTCGTGTCTACGGCGTAGAGTATCTACGGCGTAGCGTCATCCAAGCTTTATTCTGGTAGATCATCTACGCCGTAGTACCCCAGTAGTATATACCTCGTAGTAGATCATCTACGTGTATGGATAGGGTTAAATTAAAAAATAGATTTTTCAAATTTTGTAGCTTTATTTCCATGAAAATATAAATTTAATAATACCATTTATACTGTAATTATTTACTAAGCATAATTTTTACTTTTAATGCGAATAAAATGCTATCAAAGTCTTGAGCAGTAGTAGTCATCTGAAACAATAAAAAACAAGTTTGTTTATTACCCTTTCACGCTTAAACTGCTGCATCGAATATGATGAATTTTGATATATTTACTCGTTAATGATTGATCGACAATCAAAAATGGCTGTCAAAAGCAACATTCACGCGAGCGAAACCGCAGGTAAAACCCAGTATTGTTATAATTGACTGGCCTCACAGCTCAGTTGGTAGTAACTCTACCTTCTGCTCTGTAGGTCGTGGGTTCGATTCCCACCCAGGAAAACCATCTGATTACAGTCAAACATACCTTACGCCCTTGTAATAGGTGCGCATTCAGCCTGCAACCAGTGGTGGTCGTCGGTGAGACCGCGCGCTTCCAGAATAGGCCCCAAAGTGTTCAACACCCTCTGGTGGTAAGCGTTGATGTATGACAACTGAAAACATAATAAACAAAGCTATTGTAGACATGTCGAATAGAATAGACTGAAACGGAATTAAATGGAATGGAATGGAGTGAAACAGAATTAAATGGAACGGAATGTAATAGAATAGAATAGACTGAAACGGAACTTAATGGAATGGAATGGAGTCAAACAGAATTAAATGGAACGGAATGGAATAGAATAGAATAGAGTGAAACGGAATTTAATGGAATGGAATGGAGTGAAACAGAATTAAATGGAACGGAATGGAATAGAATAGAATAGAGTGAAACGGAATTTAATGGCATGGAATGGAATAGAGTGAAACGGAATTTAATGGCATGGAATGGAATAGAATAGAATAGAGTGAAACGGAATTAAATGGAATGGAATAGAATAGAGTAAAACTGAATTTAATGGACGGAATGGAATAGAATAGAAAAGAGTGGAATGGAATGGAATAGAATAGAATAGAACCGAACGGAGCTGTGAGGCCGGTCAATTAGAAGATTGACCCTGACAAACATACGTTGATACTTCCACTAGCAAAATATGGATCATTGGTATGAATTAAATGCTTTATTATTATTGTAAGTTAAATAAAAGTATGAAAAATTTATTTACCTCAAAATCATCCAGCAACGCTACGTCGATACACTGCCGCTGGTTGGGTACAAGTGTGATCGTGCTGAAGCCCAGCACGCCGCGACCCTCGAAGTCACCGGTGAGGTTTCTAGCCTGTTACATAACAATACATGTTTTTATCTATCTAATCTATCTATCATAAAGCTTGCATTGATAATATAACACTTAAACACTAATTAACTTGCACCATAATTCCAAATATCTATATAATTATTTAAGTTAATATGTATTTCGAAGTCATTTCTTTATGAATTCGAAGGAAATAAACTTTTTGACTTTCACTTTGAATTTTGTCAGTTGTCTGGTTCCCATAGCGCCCATCTAGTTTCAAACTGGGCAAAACTCCACTGACCTTGGGGTGATCAGTATCCCTGGTGACGTCGATCGTCTCCACCAGGTCTTCATGCCGGATGCCGTATTCCCCCACCTTATAGTATCCCGGCTCTGGTGATGAAAAACATCACTTTTAAATCTTCCACATCACACTTTACCAGTACCTTAAGAAAACAAATTATTACTTTTATAAATACCAAATTTTTGTTTTATACATATCAGATACCCACCGTTGCTTAGTATCTGATGGGCCGCTAACCCGGGGTCCCGCGGGTAGGGGCGCCAGGAGACCCCCGAGGGCCCCTCATGCACGTTCAGGTAGTGCCCCACGCCGTGTCCCGTGCCGTGCGCGTAATCCAAACCCACGTCCCACAGCGACTTGCGGGCAAAACTGTCCAACACGTTACCCTGTAAATGTTTTAAACAAGATTTCGTCTAACTCGCTTTGTTCGGACGTCTATTTAAAACAAAATTACCAAATTCTTTTTTACATATTTATAATTATGATCATATTATATACTTATATACTATTGACAGCCTCACAGCTCAGTAACCCTGCCTTCGGCGCTGTCGTGGGTTCGATTCCCACCCAGGACAAACATTTATGTGACTGACATAGTTGTTTGTTCTATGTCTTATATGTATGTATTTACAAAAAGTATATAAGTATGTATATCAGTTGTCTGGTTTCCATGATACAAGCTATGCTTAGCTTACTTTGGGGCTAGATGGCGCTGTGTGTAATGCCCACCAATATTTATTTATTTATAGCTCAGTTGGTAGTAACTCTACTTTCTGCGCTGTAGGTCATGTTCGATTCCCATCCCATCCCATCGATCCCATCATGGTTCGATTCCCACCCAGGACAAACATTTGTGCGACTAACATAGACAAACCAATTCGTAAAGAGTCAACCCAGTCGCGCATGCCAACATCCCTCATCCCCTCTCTATAACGTAATTACCTTGACTCCCTTAGGGAAGAGCGCGGTGCCGAGCATAATCTGCCCCTTGAGCACGCGTGTGAATGCGTCCCTCTGCTCCGCGCTGGGTACTGACATGTGGCGGGTGCGCGTTATGTCTGTGGTGCCGTCCCTGTACAGACATATCATTCATTTGCTACTCATTCATTCATTCTCTTACTACTTATTCATTCGGTTACTCATTCATTCGGTTACTCATTATTCACTTACTACTTATTCATTCGGTTACTCATTATTCACTTACTACTTATTCATTCGGTTACTCATTCATTCGGTTACTCATTATTCACTTACTACTTATTCATTCGGTTACTCATTCATTCGGTTACTCATTATTCACTTACTACTCATTCGTTTGCTTATTCTATATCTCACCATTCTCATACTACTCTCATTCATTCATTACTAATTATTCATTCTAGTACTACTCATTCTATCAACGCTTACTCATTCGCTTACTACACTACCATTCATTCAACAATTACTAGTCATTCGTTCTCTTAGTCATTCGCTCATTCATTCAAACACAAAAAATTTCATCCAAATTCATTCAACAGTTCGAGCGTGAAAGAGTAACATACATACAAACTTTCACCTTTATAATATTGGTAGGATAATACCTGTATTGTCCGCCGGAATCTAGCAGGAACATATCAGCCGCGGTGACTGCCCTCTGGTCGCCGTCTCTGCGCGGGCTGTAGTGTATAACGGCGGCGTTCTCGCCAGCGCCCGCTATCGTGCCGAACGACGGACCAACGAATTCCGCTTCGTCTCTGTTTTAACGGATTTATTATAAGAAAGAAAAACATTTATTTTTGCCACTCACAAATACACACTAGTATGAGGAAACAAAATACATAAACATGAAAGATAGAACAAAAAGGATACAAGTAGGTACAAATTATTATAAACTTAGTATTTAGTGGGGGTTATTATTGTTTATAACATAAATATATAATAAAAAAATATAAAGTGAACAATACACATACTAGCTAAGCAGACCTTGTATCATGGGACCCAGACAACTGATATACATACATATATATACTTTGTGTAAATACATACAAATACATACATAAACATACATAATACATAGTACATAATACGTAAAGGTTGTTGATATGTATTATATGTATGTATTCACAAAAAGTAAAGCATGTATATCAGCTGTCTGGTTTCCATGATACAAGCTGTGCTGAGCCTAGTCTATTCTATTCGAGTCACTGGTTCTCTCGAACCAGTGTGGTGAAAGGATTTTAAGTGTGCCTCAAATAGGCTCCGTGCACTAGTTTTTTTTTAGCGTAGTTTGAAACTAGATGGCGCTGTGTGACAACCACCAATATTGATTAAACACAGAACTAAATAGACACCAACTTACTTCCTGAACTCGAGCAGTTTATCAGCGACCTGTATCTCTGTGACTTTCCTCCCCGAGTCTACCTGCTGATGCAGCCAGCGCAGCGCGCGCACCACCGCTACCCCATCCCTTATGTGACACTTGCGGAAACCCTACAATACAATACAAATAAAATTGGAGTGTCCGTTTGTAATATTAAAATAACCGCTTTTTACTAAGTGCATATGGATGTATACACGGTACATATACCAAAACAACATTTTTAAGCTATTGCATAGCTTCTATCGCGGGCCTTGAGCGTGGAGACCGAATCCAGAAATTCCGTAACGAAAAAACCTAACACCCCCCACTCCGACCGGCACAGCGGTGATACTTTTTAGTTCCATCTATCGATAAATACCAGAACGTTTAATGACTTTTTGAAATATCACGCGCAATAGCTTTACCGCGGCAGTCACCGAGTGCCACACGTCTTTTTTACAATTTTTGTCTGTCTGTCTGTTTGTTCCGGCTAATCTCTGAAATGGTTAGGCCGATTTTGACGGGACTTTCACTGGCAGATAGCTGATGTAACAAGGAGTAACTTAGGCTACTTTTCCAAGGGGTAAATTAGGGGTGCGCGATAAAACCGAATTCCACGCGGACGAAGTCGCGGGCAACAGCTAGTCGTTAATAAAAAAAATAGACTTTGAATACAGGTGTCTTCTAGGATATTATGGATTGATTACCTCAAGTTCAACTTGGTTTTTGATCAGCTTGGCGAGCGCCACGGGGGACACCTCCGATATCAGACTCAAAGGTTTCTTGAGGACGTCGCTCTGTTAGAAATAAAAAACAAATATTGGTGGACATTGTCACACAGCGCCATCTAGTTTCAAACTAGGCTAAACACAGTTTGTATCATGGGAACCAGACAACTGATATACATACTTATATACTTTTTGTAAACACATACAAATAATATATTTATTATGTATTTATCCAAAAAAAAATAATCTAATCGTGGTTTTAAACCTATGTAGGGTTTGAGTAAACAATAGGTTCTCAATACGTTACATAAATTCAAATTTGCGAGCATAGAAACAGAGAAAATCATAAATATTCATAAATACCAAAAAAATAACAACACATAACAACACCCAGACACATAATCTATGTTCGTCACACAAATGTTTGTCCTGAGTGGGAATCGAACCCACGACCTATAGCGCAGAAGGCAGGGTTACTACCAACTGAACTGTGAGACTTTTCAATAAATATATTGTATCAGATACAATTTAAACGAAGCGTCAAAAAGAGGAAGCATTGAGGGTTTTCTCGCTGTTCTTCCCATGGAGGGTCGGATAGGGTAACATAGCGATAAGTACGCATGACCTTAATTTAACCTTTTTGAATATTATTGACGTTTCCAAGTTTTTTTTTTAGGAATTCTATGGAAATATAATTTCGACTTTGATTGGTGCACGTCAGGATTTGAACCAGCGACATAATATGATCTTACCCCAGAAGCAGCTCTATGTACAGCTTCGCTGGCCTCACTCGAGAGCCACACGGAATGCTGACCGTCTCCGGTTTCCGAAAGCATTTTCTGGAAATCAAAATGACCAATTCAAAGGTAATATATTCACAAATAAACATAATTTATAATAAGAAAATAATATATTTCAGCTGCAATATTAACTTATGAAATGTAAATATTGTAACGACTTTGTTCATCAATTACGAAACGAGCGGAAGGCCCACCAGTGTGGTGAAATGATTAAGGAGCGCCTCAAAGAGGCTCCTTTCGTGCCTTAGTATTACAAAATGATACGCCAATCGTATTAATAATCATAAACATACAATTGCCGCTGTTCAATGTGACGCAAACAAATATTATTTATTTATTTCTTTTTAAATATAAAATAAATAAATATCGGTGGACATTGTCACACAGCGCCATCTAGCCCCAAAGTAAGCTAAGCATAGCTTGTATCATGGGAACCAGACAACTGATATACATATTTATATACTTTTCTTTTGTAAGCACATACATATAATACATACCACCCATACACAGAACAAACAGTTACGTTGATCACACAAATGTTTGTCCTGGGTGGGAATCGAACCCACGACCTACAGCGCAAAGGCAGGTCACTGAACTACAAGTCAGATTACATAGCCCATAAGAGCATTACACACTAAAATATATATTCAAATTACCGCTTGACTCTCCAAGTACGGGACCACGCTACTGTAAGACACCCCGGCGTAATCTGCCACGGCTTCACCGAGGAGATGCGACCGGACGCCCTCCGGTAGACTTCCGTCACCCCAGAATAATTTAACGGCGGTCGGGGTGATTACCAGGTACGAGAAGAACACAGGGTTGTAATCTATGTCACTTCCGCGTAAGTTCAGGGTGTCTGAGGAGATTGAGAGATAGATTTTTTATTTTACGGAACGAGCAGATGCCCCACCTGGTGTTAAGTGGTAAATTCCGCTAATACCACTTGGATCGTCCCCTACTTAGGTGCGACACCAAGTCGCATCGTACGCGCCCGTAACTCTAAGACGTGAAGGTGGAATCTCTCATGTACCTGTAATTTCACCGGCAACCACACCTTCCAAACCGGAACACAGTAACGCAAATGCGTCACAGCTTGGCGGCAGAAACGGGTATGGTGGCAGTACTTCCCCGGGGTTTCGGTGAGGACGGACGGACAGCTGTCGTATAATTATTTGTATATATACTTACACGCCACTTCATCCAGAGCTGTGATGACCAAGCACGAAGCCTTTTTCTCAACCATCTTCTTCCTCAACTCCTCAATTTTGGCTCCCGCTGTTTTACCTTCAGTGAAACATGAATCAGACAGGAGTCAAATGTCAACCAATATTAATTAATTAATTAATTAATATTGGTAGACATTGTCACACAGCGCCATCTAGCCCCAAAGTAAGCGTAGCTTGTACTATGGGAACCATATAAAGTAATCAAAAATAACAAATTAACAATGTGAAAAGAAATAAATATACATGTGACATACAAAGGGCGGCCTTATTGCTAAAAGCAGTCTCTTCCAGGCAACACACCAAATATATCTTGTAATATCTTAAGAATCCAGTATATATATATAGTGGTCAAAGGTATAAACTTAATGTTACATAGATTTAAATACTTAAATTGTTATAGGGATCGTGCTCGCGAATAATAGGCATCCCCCCTTTAGGGGTTTCTCGACTGTTCCTCTCTACGGGGGGGGGTCAATAGTCTATCGCCTATAGTCTAGTCTATAGTCTAAAGTCTATAGTCTATGGTCTATGGTCTATAGTCTATGGTCTATAGTCTATGGTCTATAGTCTATGGTCTATAGTCTATAGTCTATATATATATTTTTTCAATTATTTGTTTAATTTAATTTATATGAAGCCAGGATGTAATTTTTACTGTATTTTTATGTATTTTAGTTTTAAGACGTTCTTCTATGGACCTATTTTGTAAATTTATGTTGTACGAAATAAAGTTATTACTATTATATAATCTATAGTCTATAGACTAGTCTATAGTCTAATCTATAGTCTAAACTCTATAGTATAGTCTAAAGTCTATACTCTATAGTATAGTCTAAAGTCTATAGTCTAATCTATAGTCTAAAGTCTATAGTATAGTCTAGTCTATAGTCTAATCTATAGTCTAAAGTGTATATTCTATAATCTATCGTCTATAATCTATAGTATATAGTATATGGTGTACCTGTATATTTAAGGGGTAGTGGTGTGATGTCGTTGTGCGGTCTCGCCGGGGGCGGGTCGTTCACTTGAAGCCTCGCCTCGTCAACCAAGTTTTTGGACACGGCCGACAGTTTCATATTCACTTTTGAAAGCGCCGACTGAAATTTTATAATTTTATAATTTTTTTAAAATTTTAAAATTTTATAATTATATAATTTTTTTTTATTATTATTAATAAATAAATAATGGTGGAGATTGTCACACAGCGCCATCTATCTCCTAAGTAAGCTAAGCATAGGAATATCTATAGATATATAATCTATAGATATCTATAGATAATATATATAGATAGAATATATATATCATGGGAACCAGACAACTGATAAAATATTTATATTACTTTTATAGTAAATACATACATATAATACATATCAACACCCAGACACAGAACAAAACAACTTGTTCATGTTGAATGGAACCTCTCCCCATAACAAGCGATGCGACTTGGGCCCTCCCCTACTAGGTACGAGACCTAAGTCACGTACGCGCTCGTAACTCTGAGACGTGTAGGTGGAATGTCTCATGTGCCTAACTTATGTGAAATACTTTCAGGTCCTGGATTACTCAATACTCATTATATTTATTGCTGTTTTTGATGTGAAACATCTATAGCCGCACGTAAAACAGATTTCTGGCTTGGCGACGCGTCGCCACGGCATGAGCGCTGATTGGTCCGTTCAAGGTTACGACAAATCATAAACATTATTAGTGATGGGGTACTTAGTTTCTTACAAAATAATGTCGATGTTTCACATCTGCCAGGCGTCCCGTGACGGCTCACATTTTTTTTTATATTTATTGCTGATTAGACTGGTAATAGCCAGCGGATACCTGTAACGGAGTCCATTCCTCTCTTGTGATGACGTTAGGGTCAACGCCTACCACAGCGCCGGCGGACAGATTGGTCGACAGCCATTTGTCCATTGAAGGTGTGTCGGGAAGTGCTGAAACATACATACATACACACATACATACAAATGAAAAAAATGAAGTATCTGCAACTTGTTCGACTGGCCTCACAGCTCAGTTGGTAACCCTGCCTTCTGCGCAGTAGGTCGTGGGTTCGATTCCCAACCAGGACAAACATTTGTGTCACGAACATAAGTTCTGTGTTTCGGTGTTGATATATATTATAAGTATGTATATCAGTTGTCTGGTTGCCATGATACAAGCTATGCTTAGCTTACTTTGGGACTAGATGGCGCTGTGTGACAATGTCCACCAATATTTAAATATTTATTATTTATTTAATGTCATTTTTTTATGTGATGTTGGTGTTAGAACGAGCTGACGGCCCACCTGATGTTAAGTGGTAACCCATACACAACAGCAATACGACAGAATAAAAAAACTATAGAAAATAAGCTTTTTACTAAATGCATGTGACAATAATGCTTAAATGCTTAAAATTAATAACAAAAAAAAACTCTGTCTGTGTGTATGTCTGTTTGTTTCGGCTAATATTAATATTAATAAAAGAAAAAAAAACTTTTTTGATGTGAAACATCTATAGCCGCACGTAAAACCGATTTCTGCCGTGGCGACGCGTCGCCACGGCATGCGTTGCATATTACTTTTACAAAATAATGTCGATGTTTCACATCTGCCAGGCGTCCCGTGACAGCTCACATTTTTTACAAAATAATGTCAATGTTTCACATCTGCAAGGCGTCCCGTGACGGCTCACTTTTTTTTTTATTAATTAATATTAAATTAAAATAAAACTTTATTGAAATACTTACACTGTTTCATCAACGTCCAAAGGGTCATATCAGCCTCCTTCTCAAACTGCGTATAATATCTAAAATAATAAAAATTATCCAATAATCCAACAAAGATCTCACATAATTAGAAATAATCAAACTTGGGGGGCCCACGTTGTGATAACCCTTTGAACCCCTACACGTGTCCCCCGGGTGGTGCGAAAGGAGCAACCCAAAGTACCAGTAGAACTTGTGCTAAGTTCCCCCGGAGAAGTACTGCCACCACACCTGGTAATCTGCCGCCGAGCAGTGATGCACTCGTGTTGCTGTGTTCCGGTGGAAGGGAGTGGGTGCCGGTGAAATTGCAGCCGCATGAGACGTAACATCCCCGTCTCGGGGTGATGGACGCAACGCAATGCGACTTGAGTCATCTCATACTATGGAGAGGACTCGAGTCGTATTGCTGTTGTGTATGGGCGGCGGTTACCACTTAACATCAGGTGGGCCGTCAGCGCGTTCATCACTTAAATGAAATAAAAAAAATTGAACCAGTTTGTAAGTATTTCCTAAATTGTATATATTAGATTTCAACTGGTTAAAAACTCCGTGGGTAGTAGGAAGGCTAACAGCGTACAACGTGATGTCTCTAGAAAGACTCGGGGAAGACTTTGGCTCAGCAATGGGACAGTTTAAGTTGAGGGAACAAATGTTTTTTATGTGATACAGTTACGGAACGAGCCGACGGCCCACCTGGTGTTAAGTGGTAACCTCTGCCCATAACAACCGATGCGGCTTGGGTCCTCCCTACTAGGTAAGACAAGCCCAAGTCACATCGTATGCGCCCGTAACTCTAGAGACGTGTAGGTGGAGTCTCATGTGCCTGTAATTTCACCGGCGACCACACCTTTCAAACCGAAACAGTACGAATGCGTCACTGCTCGGCGGCAGAAATGGGCACGGTGGCAGAACTTCCCCGGGAGTTCTACTGGTGTTGTGGCGCGTACCTACCTGCCGTCTGTCCAGACGAGGGCTCTGGATGACGTCACCACAGCAGTCCCGGCCGAGCCCGTGAAGCCGGACACCCACTCTCGCCTCGCGTCCACAGCTGCTATGTACTCCGACTGGAGAACATGTTTTTAATAAGAAAGAAAGAAAGAAACAATTATTCAGCACAAGACACAAGTTACAAACGAAAATAATGCAGAAAAAAATAAGAAATTAAGATACAACAAAAAGAATAAACATACGCGAAAAAAAACAAATTAAAACCACAGTAAAAAATATATACATTTCCAAAAAATACGTAACATGTTGTAAATTAGTTAAGAAGCAATGTTCATACACAGCCCAAGTACGCAGATTAGATAAATAAATATTGTTGACATTATTAGACTACCCTCACAGCACAGCTCAGTTGGTAACCCTGCCTTCTGCACTGTAGGTCGTGGGTTCGATGTGACAATAAATATAAATAAATGTTGGTGGACATTGTCACACAGCGCCATCTAGCCTCAATGTAAGCTAAGCATAGCCTATATCATGGGAACTAGACAACTGATATAAGTTAAAGTTAAAGTCAAAAACTTTATTTCCATAGAATTCATAAAGAAATGGCTTGGAAACGTACATACTTTTCGTAAATACATACATATATAACAACACCCAGATACAGTACAAACATGTATGTTCGCCACCCAAATATTTATCCTGTGCGGGAATCGAACCCACGATCTACAGCGCACTGTTACTATCAGCTGTGAGGCCGGTCAACTCTTACGGATTGATACTTACATTTTTAATATAGTGGTAATATCTTGTAATGTTATTTGTTTTTGTGTGTACAATAAAGAGTTTATCTGTCTTACGTTGTGAGCGTCGGCTGTGGGCACGATGTATGCCGCCAGCGGTGTCGGCTGGGCGGCCATCAGCGCTCGGAGCGCCGACAATCTCTGCAGCGACATTTCGCCTGAAACATATCCGCTCATGTGGAAATGCTTTTTACCCAGCACTGGAGCAAATCAGTCGAACAGCGCCATCTAGCCCCAACAGACTGCTCATGTGGAAATTTCTACACAGCACTGGTGCTAATTGAGGGACATTTCAAACAGCGCCATCTAGCCCCAAACTAATTGAGGTAGTACCTACCTGAAATTTATATTTATTTAATCCGACATAATTATTAAAAAAATTCGGTCTACCTACCAATTGCTATACCTTATACAAAAGGTTCACATGTGAAACTACCTACTGTTATAAATATCCAAATTACCATGTGACAGCAATAAATGTATTGAATCGAATTGAATTGACTAAGTAAACCCTATTATATGGGATATAGGGAACTTGATAAATTATAGTTTCTATCCTAACAATAGGACAGTTAGGATAGAAACTCTTACGTTACTTGTGTCAATCTTTATCTATCCTACTAATATTATAAACGTGAAAGTTTGTATGTATGTTTGTTACTCTTTCACGCTCAAACGGCTGAATGGATTTGGATGAACTTTGGTATCAAGATAGCTTATATCCTGGATTAACACATAGGCTACTTTGATCCGGGAAAAGTGCAGTGTTCCCGTGGGATTACTTATTCACGCGGGGCGCAGCTAGTCATCAATAAATGTACGATACTATCAGACAAGTCAATTTAAAATAAATATTATGTTAGCAATCAGCAAAATTATTTATCTTCTTCTATTTCTCAGTATCAGCATCGCATCAGGTCGACAGCGATTCGAATTGCATTGCAAATAAATCACAATAATTAAATATTATTTTGATATTTATTGATTCTACCCCTAAATACTTGTTTCTTTCATAAAGCTAGTAAAAGTAGGTTTTTTTTTTATAAAAAAATATTGGTGGACAATTCATCCAGCGCCATCTAGCCCCAAACTAAGCATAGCTTGTATCATGGGAACCAGACAACTGATACATACTTAATTATAAGTAATTTATGTAAATACATACCTACATATCAACATCCAGACACAGAACAAACATCTATATTGGGCACACAAAAGTTTGTCTTGGGTGGGAATCGAACCCACGACCTACAGCGCAGAAGGCAGGGTTACCAACTGAGCTGTGAGGATAGGTCAAGTATTTCAGTAGACAGTTTCCATCTCGTTTCCTGCAAACGTGAGCTCTCACGCGGAAGGGTCTGACCGTTGACCTTATGATAATGTCATGGTTCACTAATGAATATCCAAAAAGAGATACGTGGTGGCCCAGGGTCGCCGGTTCAACTCCTGACGAGCACCAGTTGTAAGAGCAGTCAACTCACGCCAAATTCGTCCGGAGAAGTACTGCCACCATGCCCATTTGTGCCGCCAAGCAGTGACGCATTCGCGTTACTGTGTTCCGGTTTGAAAGGTGTGGTTGCCGGTGAAATTACAGGCACATGAGACATTTCACCTACAAGTCTCAGAGTTACGGGCGCTATGCTATGCTTAGTCTACTTTGGAGGTTTAAAGCGCTGTGTGACAATGTCTACTAATAAAAAAAATTAAAAAAGGAATCCCTCCATTAGTGGTTTCTTGACCGTTCTTCCCCACGGAGGATCGGGTAGGGTTTGAACTTAGCGATAAGTACGCGTGACCTTAAGTATTGAATATTATTGACGTTTCCAAGCCATTTCTTAATGAATTCTATAGAAATAAAGTTTTTGACTTTGATTTTGAATATTTATTTATATTTAATTGAATTTTGGTGTTAATATGTATATTTATACACAAAAACTAGTATCTATGTATTATATATCAGTTGTCTGGTTCCCATAGTACAAGCTATGCTTAGTTTGGAGCTAGATGGCGCTGTGTAAAATGACCATCAATATTTATTTATTTACTTGTAATCTTAGTTCCACAAATAAAATATTTTTCTTTCTTTCTTTACTATCCAATCTATATAATGTCGAAGATAGTACAATTTTTAATAAAGCCATAGCTCTAAGAATATATAAATAAAATTCTCTTATCTTACAAAATTAGTGTTTTATTTAATATTATTTTTTACACACAACACTACAATTAAGTAATTATTTGTACAAAATATCATTACTTAAACTAATTTTCAAGTAATTACATACAAAAATATATGAGGTACAATCTACTTTGATGAAAAATATTGTTATGGTCGAAACAAGAAGGGTCATTCGCGTTTTATGTTTCCATTATACCTTTTTTATTCTATTGGGATGCAATACAAATAAATATATATATTTTTTGGAACATCTTTATATATAAACAATAGAATGAAATAAAGCTACTTTAACTGGATTTCTGAAATATGTTTATGTGAGTAAGTCAACCCATGGGAACACTGCACTTTTCCCGGATCAAAGTAGCCTATGTGTTAATCCAGGATATAAGCTATCTTGATACCAAATTACATCCAAATCCATTCAGCCGTTTGAGCGTGAAAGAGTAAACGATGAAAGTTCATGTATACAATTGCAAAATATTTAAATCTAAACAGCTAAACTATGACCTTGTTTGTCAAAAAACTATTCTTACTAAACGCAATCATTTTATTCATTAGTAAATTGAACTCATCCGAAGCCGGGCCGGTCGCTAGTCAAATCAGGACGGGTGGTAACCCTACTGTTGCTCCTTTGTTTATCAGGATGGGTGGTAACCCTACTGACATGCTACTTTGCTTACAGATATTTTATACAAATTAAAAATCATTAGTAACATTTATGAATTTGGTCATCAGGTCTTCATCATCTCTTCAAGTCCGCACTATACTACATATTGCAAGATTCTGGGTAAAAACAAGATTTAAATATTGTAGAAGGCACTGACATGTATAAAAGAAACCAACGTCACAAAAAATATTTTTAAAAGAAAATGAATTTGAAACTGTTAAGAAAAACTAAAATAGACTCAAACATAATATTTTTTTATTACATCCACAAATGCATTCTTGACTCCCTGCATAGTCCCATACAGGCATCGAACCCCCGAACCTCGAATCCCATGCATTTGAACTATCTAGGGCTATCAAGTTTGCACACACATCAGTCATTCAATACACTATCTATCTACACAGTTATTTGTTTTCAGAGCAAAATCCACATTCTCTGTGTCATCTTCCATTCTCAATTTTCAGAGTGAGACGTCATCCTTCATTATTCTTCACTCTGGCTTTGGATTTCATATTTATATTTAATTCTACCCTGAAAAGAAATAAAAAACATTTAAGCATGTATATTTATTCTAATTAGTAATCCTTCCTGTCAAAACTGAACTGATTTTAGTAAGGAATTGTTTATTGCATAAATTTTCAGACTTTGTGCAATTTTAGAGATATTTAGAGTTATGATTATGTATGTTCCTATATTTGGGAAGACATTACTTCCTGTGACACAGTTTCTGCAAACAAACAAGAAGAGCTTCCACAGTTATTTGTACCCTGTATTAATAAATATTTTTGCATTTTTTTATGCAATATTTATTGTTTTTTTTTTTCTTATTTATCATATGCCATAAAAAATGTAAGAAAAATTTTAATAGTATATTTTTAAAAATGACTTCAGAACAAGTCGCAGAAGTAGTAATACAACAGTAATACATATTACTCACCTCAGCATTCCATAGGAGCTATTGAATTTGAATTGTCACCGTATCCGCTCAAGCTACCGTGGAACATGTCACTTATTTGACTGTCCGCGTTGAAAGCGTACGAGTCATTGCTCGGAGCGTGTGTTTCCAAATTGACATCCGTATCAGCGGTCGCAGCGTCAGGTTCCGCCCAGTTGATTTTGAATCTAAAATACAAATGTTAAGGTACAATCTAAAATAGATAACGGTGCCCACTGAAATAAAACTTAACGTATCTCTTTCATATCCACTATAAGGGATAACGATTAATTGTTTCATATCCACAAGAGATAGAAATTATGTTCCTTAAAAATCTTCAGAATGTACACCAATAATGATAATCATTAAATAACAAGACTAGAGCAAAAGCTTACTTAGATTAATAAAGGGCAGTATTAAGGTACGCACTTATAACTATTCCCTTAAGAGCAGTCTTGAGACCTTTTTGATAAATCGAAAGTACACTTTCATCTATTTTAGTAGTAGCTATATCAATCTCAGTGTATAGTGTATGAAATGTGGAAATTTACTGAGCTCTATAATTTTACCTGGTCTGTCATAAGAATATATAAAGAATAATAATCACCTGGTAACTCTAGGTTCTGACGCCAAGATGTTCCTAACAACTTTGTCAAATTGGGGCTTCGCTGGGGGATTTTCCCTCAGCTCCGGTTCACTCTCACTGTATTCGTTGTTTATGAAGTAACCGACGCGCACGAACTCCTGACCCCTGTACGAACACGTCAGCAATACCACGGTGACCCCTAGTGCATCATTCTCCGGGATCCTGGTAACGTCGGGCGGCGGCGCTTGAAAGACGAACATGTGACGGCCCTCAGGTATCGGCCCTACGTAAATGGTGTCCAAAATCTGGTCATGCTCCTCTGTCTCCGCCGATCCAACGTATATCATCTTCCATTCGAGGTCCTCCTTCAGTTCTTCGATGCATTCGAATGTCAACTCGAATTGAAATGGGTTCAGGAATGGACTCGGATTGTCGAGAACGACTACGTTGGTTATGTGAACTTTTGCCATGTTTTGTGGCGGGTATTGATATATCTTGCCGCGGATGCGACGTTAAAGACTATATTCCGCGGCCCACACGATGAATCACAGTGGAAAATAACAATTTCGCTTTATTTTTTGACGAGAAAACCGAATGGTCGGCGAAGTGACAACAGTTTTGGCGGTTGAAATGGTCACGTGATCAAAATAACTGTCGACTTAAATGCCACCAGTGACAGTTTGCGGTACTAAATAAAAAAAAATGTTCGAGCGAGATAGATAAACAGAAGTGTGTTTTGACGTGACTAATGAAAAACTGTGTAGTTTGAGACGATAAGTTGGTTTTTTGTTTACATTCAGCTCATTTTTGTTACAAGATCAATTGTTATTGCGGTAATCGTAAATTGTACTTACAGTTATAGCAGTAATCTCGCTATTTCCATGAAATTCCAGTCGAATACAACGACGTTTATCACGTATATGGATGACAGTTATCAACACAAAGTAGGGAGAGATGACATGCTAGGCATGCTATCAATATCAGCTGACTGTTTACTTACTACTCGGCGCTAGATGGCGTTACATGCTGCAAATCGAGTGCCTGATACACGGTTCGAAATTGGCTCGTGTAAACTCAGCTTACAACGAATATAATATTACATGATTTCTTAACAACCTTAGAGAGCACATCTAATCCCCGAGCGCTAAAAAGAGGACGTCGGTCGGTTCGGGGGCAGACCGTGTAGACTGTAGATGGTGGTGACTACAAGACCACCCATCACCCAACATCCGTGCATGCTTGCGGGGACTTAAATATTCCTAACAAGTTTTTTACATAAATTCTATGAAAGTTATTCAAATTCTCATTTTACACTTATCTTGATACATTTCATAACTTGATAAACTTCCATCCAGAACTCCATAGTTTTATTAACTTGATTAATGTTGATAAAATGATAATATTCTTGTAGCTAATATTCCTGATAGACTGACAAACTTAACACGGCGGCATGATAATACGTCTTTATTCCTTGAATGTTCAGACGGAATATTTTATTTAGAAACCGTGTAGTTGAAAAGAATCTACCGTTAGCGGCACAAGGTTACCTTACCATACCATACCATAGCAAATCTGAATAAGTTATTTCGATAAAAGGGGTATTATTAGGGGCATAAGGGGCAATAAATAGAACATTCAGTCTTCAATATGGATAACTAATTCAGAGTAATAGAATCAAAATTAAAATACGGTCTAAACATTCATTCTGCACTTAAAGCTGAGTAGGTTTGCATAAAGACTCATTTCATACAATATTTAATGCAGATTGAACGTGATAACTGAAATGAATATGTTAAAAAAATAGAAATATGTGCTACTTTAATAAAAATGTGGTCTAAGAGCCCCATTTTCAAATTCTCAACTGGTAACACCGACAGGCATTGACGTACAACATGTATTGAAGTTCATGACATGACAGGTATGGCGTCGGAAACGTCGCCTGTCGATCGGTGTTTTCGTTCCGCTTTTGTGTTTTGTGTTGTCTATTCGGAATATTCGGCATATCCTTGCGTTGATTAATTTTAATAATTTTCTACACAACGCCGACACTATTTTGCAATGCGTTGAAAATGCACGGGCTTATAAACAAGGAAACTATGAAGGCCATTCGCTGAAAGTTGTTTACAATTGGCAAAAAGTTTTACCCAAGGTAATAAACATTTCGTTATATCGCAGTTTTGTAAATAAAAAGATAACGAACCTCCGAAGTTATTGAACTGTGAATTAATGTGTGTATAATTGCTTGGAACTTGTAACAATGCTTCGAGGAACTTTCGAAAATGTTGCCAAACTCGTCGAATGAAGGATGTATTCGCATATTTTACGATTGAGTCACGGTAGCCCCGATGTCCATACTAATTAATTGTTGCTTCAATTGTCTACAATTCATTGCGTTATGATTGTCATTTACAAAACGCTTGGGTTTTGTTCATGTTAGTGAGCAAGTCTTGTCCTAGGAAGTACTTAGTTAAGGAAGTAGTTTTCATATGTAGGAAGCTGATTTATTCATTTAGTGATGGTAAGAAATTATGCTAAGAATTATATTGTTTTCAACTTGCGTCTGTTGGAATAACAATGGTAGGGTTTTTTTGAGTATTTAGTACTGTTTGAGCTCTAGCCAAATTAGCAGCAAACTAAACGCTTGAAAAATTTCGGATTTTGATTTACATCTTGTAATATCAGAACAAATGATCCAATATAAATACAAAAAAAAAACAAAAAAAATTCGTCATCATTTTATTTCATAGGATATATTCATCTATACATATAATAAAATTGTAGAAAAGTGGTGTCTGTACAATGGAAATATATAAAAAAAAAGTAGCAGGGGTTGTTATTATATCGATGCCGAACCCGAAATTGTAATTAATTTTTTTTTTGTCTGTTTGTCTGGGTGTCTGTTTGTCTGTTTGTCTGTGTGTTTGTGCACGCTAATATCAGAAACGGCTTATTCGATTTAGATACGGTTTTCACTAATATATTGTAGTAAGCTTCACTTAACATTTAGTGTTTATTTCATGTCAATCGGTTCATAAATAAAAAAGTTATGTCAATTTAAAGAATCACGGGGAACATTTTTAACGTACAGAGTACGTACTACACGCCTCGCGCCTGAGCGTCCGTGGCTATATAAAGCGCGCTGAGAGCCGCGCCGCTGCCATAAGGATTCAGTTATTCCACGCGAACGAAGTCGCAGGCACAGCTAGTATATCATATATTCATATATCTTGAGCTGAATCATCCGCTTTTATATTCTCCTGTAACCTAGAACCAAATGATCGATTTAGCTCCAAAATCACCACCCTAATTGTGCCAACGTTACCTAGCCAAGATAACCTATTCTAAAATATGCAAAATTCATTTCTCTATTCTACTAAAATTTTCTTGTCTATCTAGTGCGCAGACACAAAATGGCACAAAGTAGAGACTCAAGCCCGGTGTACTATAGAGAGATACAGAAGAATGCTTATCTGAAGAGAGTGCCGGATGAGACCAGCGGCGGTAAACTCAGGCCTCTAGCTCTCAAGGTCAGTATTTGTTCAGCTTCACTTAATAACAACTACTTATTAGTATAAAAAACTTCACTGTACTAAAAATGAAAATTTTATGGAACCACATTCTTTTTACATTTACATTCTGTAAATAAATATTTGTTAGTCATTTCAAGCAGGGTCATCTAGCCCCAAAGTAGGCTAAGCATAGCTTGTATAATGGGAACCAGACAACTGATATAATAATACTTAAATGACTGATTGACTGGCCTCACACCTCAGTTGGTAGTAACCCTGCCTTCTGCGCTTTAGGTCGTGGGTTAGATTCCCAACCAGGACAAACATTCGTGTGACATTTGTAACATTGATGCTTGTTCTGTGTCTGGGTGTTAATATGTATGTATTTACAAAAGAAAAGTATATCAGTTGTCTGGTTCCCATGATACAAGCTATGCTTAGCTTACTTTTTTACTTTTAATAATGATAAATCAATAATCATAATAATCAAATCAATAATCCTAATTGTTTTTAATTTTGCATGCTATTTGTACATAATGTAGCGGAATACGGCTCGATCCAAATATATCTATACTAATATTATAGAGATAATGTTGGTAAGGTGTATGTTGTATGTATGTCCGAAGTAAACTCAGAAACTACTGAACCGATTTCAAAAATTCTTTCACCAATAGAAAGCTACATTATCGAGGAGTAACATAGGCTATAATTTATTTTCAAAAAATTAGGGATCCGTAAGAATTTTTATAATTTTTGTCTGTTTGTTCCGGCTAATCTCTGGAATGGATGGACCTATTTTGACGGGACTTTCACTGGCAGATAGCTGATGGAATAAGGAGTAATTTAAGCTACTTTTCCGAGGGGTAAAATAGGTGTGCGTGATAAAACCGAATTCCACGCGGACGAAGTCGCGGGCAACAGCTAGTCAATAATATAATGACACCAAATGTACCTATTCTAAGCAATTAAAAATATTTCATTTCATTTCATTTGGCCTAGATGGTGCTGTGTGACAATGTACACCAATATTTATTTATTAATTCTATGGAAACAGAGTTTTTGACTTTAATATTGTTAATTGCAGAAGAGTCAGCTGAAACCGTTGTGGACTCAGCTATGCGTGCACAACGGTCGCACGCCGTACATTGAGCAGTACCGCGACCCGGCGAGCGCGCGCGCGCACCGGCCCGCGTGGCGCGCCTCCCTCGCCGCCGCCCGCCACGTCACCGCCGGTGTCACCGAGTGCCACTTCCTGATAGACACGCGGGACGGACCCGTGAGGATGCTCGCACCCGACTGGTACGCTACCTTAACTTACCTTGAGTGACCTCATAGCTCGTTTAGTAGTAACCCTGAACTCAATGCTGTAGGAATATGTATGTAGTAGTAGTAGTACTGTTTCATGTGATGCTTCGCTGCTTACTCAGAAATAAAGACTGAGAAAAGTCCAAGTCACAAATATCAACAATTTTCACCATACAATATAATAGAATACGCTGATAAGGAATAGAATAGGCCGTCGAGTACCTACACAATAAATAAACAGTCTAAACACTTACTCTAATCAAATAAAACTCCGTTTAGCACCAGAGATATTCAGGATGAAAGTTATGAGTCGATGTCACCGATTTGTTACATTACGCACTTACAAAATATTTAGACGTGACCAAATACGCAAATCATTATTTTAATAAAAAAGCTAGGTTCGAGCCGAGTCGAAGTATTAATATTAATTTGTCTCCGTCGAGGCATCGTTACACTAATTACGACTCGTTAACAAACTTCCCATAATCCATTTTAAGTAAATATTTATCTATAAGTAAGGGCACTGCCCGACGCAACCCAGTCACGAGAACGCATCGCCCACCTCGCTCCGATATCAAATAAAGTCAATTAAATATAGTAATTCTTTTACATAATAAATAACCGTTAGGTTAACATAACATCGTAACACACGCACAAATATATACAGACGACACTGCGAATATACACCGCGCTCTCAACAGTCGAACTGAATAAAGTGAGCTTCCACTATCCAACTGCAGTCAACTAAGTTTTCATGTGCATATACTAAATATACTTTTGTAGGTAGTGAGTTCTATTTCCACTCAGGATGGACCTGTTATGATGCTCGCACCTGGCTGGTATGCTACCTTAACTTACCTTAACCTTGTGTGACTGCATGGCTCGGTTAGTAAGTAACCCAGGCTTGAATGCTGTAGGTGGTGGGTTCTATTTCCACTCAGGACGGACCCGTCAGGATGCTCACACCAGACTGGTATGCTACCTTAACCTTGAGTGACCTCATAGGTCAGTTGGTAGTAACCCTGGCTTCAATGCTGTAGGTAGTGGGTTCTATTACCACCCAGAACGAACCCATGGCTTCTGCGCTGTAGGTAGTGGGTTCTATTTCCACCCAGGACGGACCCATCGGGACTTTCACTAGCAGATAGCTGATGTAACAAGTAGTAACTTGGGCTACTTTTCCGAGGGGTGAAATAGGGGTGCGTGATAAAACCGTATTCCACGCGAACGTAGTCGCGGGCAACAGCTAGTTAAATAACAAAATTGCCATCATGTTTCAGGGAATCGATGCAGGACTGGGTGGCGACGCTCCGGAACAAACTGCACGAGTTGAAAATCGTGTCCCTGTGTGAGAACGTGTACGTGGCTGCGGCGCCCGCCCCGCCCGCGCCCCGCGCCGCCGCCCGCGACCCCACCTCCCCGCTGCCGCCCACCCCGCCCCTGCCCCCGCAGAGGTCAGTCAACACAGCTGACACTAGCTGTTGCCGGTGACTTCGTCCGCGTGGAATTCGGTTTTATCACGCATCTCTATTTTACCCCTCGGTAAAGTAGCCTAAGTTACTCCTTGTAACATCAGCTATCTGCCAGTGAAAGTCCCGTCAAAATCGGTCCAGCCATTTCAGAGATTAGCCGGAACAAACAGGCAGACAAAAATTGTAAAAAATATTGTTGGTATATGTACCGTGTATACATCCATATGCACTTAGTATAAAGCGATTATTTTAATATTACAAACAGACACTCAATTTTATTTATTTGTATAGATATATATATATACATATTGTCATCTGCTTCCCACAGTACAAGCTGTGCTTAGTTTGGGGCTAGATGGCGCTGTGTGAAATGTCCACCAGTATTTAATAATAATAATAATAATAATGGTGGACATTTCACACAGCGCCATCTAGCCCCAAAGTAAGCTAAGCATAGCTTGTATCATGGGAACCAGACAACTGATATAATACATAAATACTTTTCTTTTGTAAATACATACATATAATACATATTAACACCCAGACACAGAACAAACATCAATGTTACAAATGTCACATAAATGTTTGTCCTGAGTGGGGATCGACCCCACGACCTACAGCGCAGAAGGTAGGGTACTAACCAACTGAGCTATGAAGCCAGTCAAATTTATTTATTGTATACATTTATCTCCTTGCAGAGTTCCCGGTATAGACCTGAGCTCAGTCACCCGGGGTCCGGCCATCCCGGAAGAGAGACCGGATGCTGACACTGAAGTAACACCGGAACCGGAAATAGACATATCGCCCTGGGACGACCTCACGTTGCCAAGCACGAGTCAAGCGCCGACCAGTGTTGCCAAGATATGCGGACAAAATATATGTTTGGATGATTCGTTGTTCAAACGCGGTGATAGTGATGATGAGAATAATGATGATTACAGACAGACTGTGGTCGTTGCGGCGACTGGTGAAGATGTTATGCCTGAGTAAGTAATGATAATAATATTGGTGAACATTGTCACACAGCGCCATCTAGCCCCAAAGTAAGCTAAGAATAGCTTGTGTCGTGGGAGCCAGACAATTGATATATATACTTTAAATAGTTTATTTTTGTAAATACATACATATAATATTATATACAACACCCAGATACATAGATATATATAGATATATAGATGTTTGTTCTGTGTCTGGGTGTGAATATGTACGATATTTACAAAAAATGAAATTATATAGTCGTTATACTTCACAATGTTACTTTATTGCTATTTCTTGTTTCTGTTACGCCACCGGAGCTTTGGGCTGAAAATCAGCGCTGTAACCTGTTGCAGCGCGCGCTGAGCTCATAGCTTTGCGACAACGTTGCACATACGTTCACTGTGTTTCATTTTGTTTATTTTTGCTTTGGCATTTTTGTTTATTGTGAAGTTTTTCATTGTTGTATGCAGTTTGTATAAGTGTTTTGTGCTTGACAGTTTAATTTGTTACAGCGATCGACCATCAAACGTGACTGTCATTCAAGTGTCAAACAAAGACCCGCCGCACACCGCAATACCGGTCATCGGCAGCGAAACTGACGTCTTCAATTTCGACTTCAAAACCACAGATACGCAAAACCCCACGTTCGTCAACATTGTCAACACCGAAACGGACCGTAACGACTACGGAACGGACGCACGTAACGACTACGGAACGGACGCACGTAACGACTACGGAACGGTGTTCAACGGCGACTCAGACTACGGGCACCTGAGCTTGACAACAACTGTCAGTTTGACAGGAGACGTCACCAAAGAGGATTTATACGAAAGACTTTGCATGGCGTCGACGAAACCATCCCCGTTGCCCGTTAGAAAGCTGAAGTCCCAAGAGAAACTTCGTAAATCGTCCTTACCCAACTTAGACACAGTTAATTCAACATACGAGTATCTATTCTTGAGCCAAAATACTAATAATAGTTACGATAACGTTACGTCAGTATCAAGCAGTACGTCAGTCTCAACCAATAGTACGTCAGTCTCAACCAACAGTACGTCAGTCTCAACCAGTAACACGGCACTTTCAACCAGTACAATAAACGCGAATATCAAATCGATATCAACCCATAGTACCTCCGTATCAAATCATAGTACAGCTATATCAACCCATAGTACATCCGTATCAAATCATAGTGCACCCATACCAACACACAGTACAGCTATATCAACCCATAGTGCACCCGTACCAACACACAGTACAGCTATATCAACCCATAGTACACCCGTACCAACACATAGTACAGCTATATCAACCCATAGTACATCCGTATCAACCCATAGTGCACCCGTACCAACACACAGCACATCTGTATCAACCCATAGTACATCCGTATCAACCCATAGTACACCTATACCAACACATAGTACGTCGAACACGTCTACCCATAGTATACCTGTAACAAGTACACAGATCAGTAACACGTCGATCGTTACTATGGATGCAGTTAACGGAAGGAATTTAGTAGCTATTGTGGACTCTAATACAAGGGGCCTAAGGTCTAACATAGAAAGGACGCAGAGTCAGAATTCGTACGACACTTCGCCTAGAAGGGAAAGGAGACAGAATGATGGACAAAAAGTTAACGGAAAAGGTAATTGTAATTCATAATTCGTTTATTTAGCGGAAAATAGGTAAAAAAAAAAGAACACAGCAAAGGATGCAATGTAGCTATATGTGTCCACCATTATTTATTTATTTATTTTATTTTACAGCATGAAAATTGATAAGATAGGTAATACTTAGTAATTTTACTTAATAATAATTAGTCTGTTAAAAATTTAACTGTGAAATAGAAATTGTATAATTACCCTGAATAATTAGATTATGACTAGCTTCACAGCTCAGTTGGTAGTAACTCTGACTTCTGCGCTGTAGGTCGTGGGTTCGATTCCCACCCAGCACAAACATTTGTGTGACGAACATGTGTGTTTATTCTGTGTCTGGATGGTAATATGTATTATACTTTTATTATTTACAAAAAAAAACTATCAGTTGTCTGGTTCCCATAGTATAAGCTGAGCTTGGCTGTTAATATGTACATCCAGACACAGAACAAACATCTATGTACCTTACACAAATGTTTGTGGGTGGGAATCGAACCCACTACCGGCGAAGGCAGGGTTACCAACTGAGCTGTGAGGCCAGTCGATTAGAATTAAGGATTATTAGAATTAACATTTCGCATTGTTGTAGTTTTGATACTTATAAAACTTTTTCTTCAATAGATAAGTCTGAACCGCAACACAAGCCGATATGGAAGCGAGGTCTCACAGAACTATCTCTACTGAGCAGATTGCGCGGCATCGGTCAGGGCAAACGGTCAGACAGTCCGCACAGACAGACTGACAACGACAGGTAATATATAACGCAGTACATAAAGTCAAAAACTTTATTTCCAATAGAATTCATAAAGAAATCGCTTGGAAACGTCAATTCAAAACATAAGGTCACGCGTACTTATCGATAAGTTGCCTGTTCAAACCCTATTCGACTCTCCATGGGGAAGAACGGATAAGAAACCCCTAATGAAGGGATTCCTTTTTTTTCGCGAGCACGATCCATGTAACAATCTGAGTACTTAGATCTATGCGACATACATACATATATACATATCATAGCTTGTACTACGGAAACCAGACAACTGATGGAATACATAACAGTTTTTATTTGTAAATACATACATATAATACACATTAACAACCAGACACAGAACAAACATCTATATTCGTCACACAAATGCTTGTCCAGGGTGGGGAATCAAACCTACGATCTTCAGCGTACAAGGCAGAGTTACTACGAAGTAGGCTGTGAGGCCAATGAACCTAAATAAATAAAAATAAATAAATAATTAATAAATTATTATGTATTTCAGGAGTGGTTTGAATTCGCCTGCTAAGGTGGTACACCGGTCTCGACCTGAAGCCAGGGTCGACAGGAATACAAGAAGAAGCAGCTCTCTAAGCAACGGTGAATATATATATTTTATGTGATTATGGTGGGGGAACGAGCTGACGGCCCACCTGATGTTAAGTGGTAACCGCCGCCGAGTGCTGCACTCGTGTTGCTGTGTTCCAGTGGAAGGGAGTGGGTGCCGGTGTAATTGCTGGCGCATGAGACGTAACATCCCCGTCTCGGGGTGATGGACGCGACGCAATGCGACTTGAATCTTGCTGTTGTGTGTGGGCAGCGGTTACTACTTAACATCAGGTGGGCCGTCAGCTCGGGGAAGGCACCATGCCCTTTTCTGCCGCCAAGCAGTGACGCATTCGCGTTACTGTGTTCCGGTTTGAAAGGTGTGGTTGCCGGTGAAATTACAGGCACATGAGACATTCCACCTACACGTCTCAGAGTTACGGACGCATACGATGCGACTTGGGTCTTGTCATACCTACTTTGGGAGGACCCAAGTCGCATCGGTTGTTATGGGCCGAGGTTACCACTTAACACCGGGTGGGCCGTCGGCTCGTTCCGTAAATGTATTACATAAAAAAAGTGTCTTCAAATATTTATTATTATGACTTCAGGTCAGTCCCCGCCGTGCACGTCTTCGCAAGCGTTGCAGCCGTTGCGCGCGCGACAGGTAATTCTAGAATCCAGGATATAAGCTATCTTGATGCCAAATTTCATCCAAATCCATTCAGCCGTTTGAGCGTGAAAGAGTAACAAACATACATACAAACTTTCACCTATATTACAATTGTCAGGCGGCGGCGTTGGTTGCGGCTCAGCGCCGCGGCGCGGCGCTAGTAGGCTGTGTCTCCACAGCGGACCCACCCGTATTCGCAGACTACAACAAGCAAGTGTGGTGAGTGTGACGAACGTACATAATATATAAATGTATACAAATAAATAAAATTGGAGTGTCTGTTTGTTAAAATAACCGCTAAGTGCATATAGATGTATACACGGTACATATACCAAAATAACATTTTTTTTCTAATTTTTGTCTGTCTGTTTGTTCCGGCTAATCTCTGAAATGGCTGGACCGATTTTGACGGGACTTTCACTGGCAGATAGCTGATGTAACAAGGAGTGACTTAGGCTACTTTACCGAGTACTTATCGCTAAGTTTGACGCCCGTTCAAACCCTATCCGACCCACCATGGGGAACAACCAAGAAACCTCTAAAGGGCTTCCTTTTTTTTCTAAGATCTCTGGGCTTAAGTACGTATATTAATGTGTGCAGGGTGGCGTGGTGGGGTGCGGGGGGTGCGCGTCACGCTGGCCGCGCCGGCGACCGTGTCTGCGGCCTTCGTGCGGCCGCCCCTATTGACGCACACCACGCGAGGCAGCTGCTGCATTCCACTAGAGCGCACGCGGTAACCTCACAACCTTACTCAATAGTTATAATAATAGTAATAGTAGGTTAAGGTTGTCTGGAAGAGATTGCTCATTGCAACAAGACCGCCCATTGTCATCCACATTTAGTGTACGAAACGAAAATGTTCTTTTTAATAAGTTTCTTTGTATTGTGGTTTACAATAAAGAGTTATTGTATTGTATTGTTCTGTAGTATAATTATTATTATCGTATTGCTGTTGTCTATGGGTGGCGGTTACCACTTAACATCAGATGGGCCGTCAGATAGTACCATGATATAAAAAAAATTACCTTACTAAATAACCCTCGGGAAATATCACTTGCGCGATCTAGGATTTGTCACTGGTGTTTGCAGCGCCATCTCTTGTTGAGTAGTAAAATCGAAATACTGGTAAAATCTCATTTTATTTGATTCTATACTCAGATAGACAATCGCATACAACCATTAACGAAGGAATACATTATTTCGCTATTATCTCTAAATTTGTTTTGGCCTAAATAGTGCCTGTTGCAAAACTCATTTCATTTTTAAATCTTTATATGTGACTTGTTTAGTGGAAATCGAACCTACGATCTACAGCGCAGGATTACCAACTGAGCTGTGAAGCTAGACGAATATATAAATAATGTTATTTCGTTACAGGTGGACATATTATACCATCGGGTTCCGTTGGGGAAAATGTACGTAGTCAACAAAAGGGACCAGGAGACCATTGGTTTGTATATATATATCGCAAGATACATTTTAATATGCTATGCTAAATCAAGATAAAGTTTTATTTATTTTTATTTACAAAAAAGTATATATATCAGTTGTCTGGTTCCCATGAACAAGCTATGCTTAGCTTTGGGGCTAGATGGCGCTGTGTGACAATGTCCACCAATATTAATTATTATAATTTTTTATCAAGTGCACGAAAGGAGCCTGATTAAGGCGCATTTTAATCACCACACCGGCTCGAGAGAACCAGTGACTCGAATAGATAGACTATCAATTAAAAATGTTTTCAGGTATAAAGTTGGATAACGAGTGCAACATAACGTGGGTTGAACCCGAGTCCCCGGCGGCGCGAGCCGGCATCCCACCGCCGGGTAGGTGGGCCGTCACAGAGGTCAACAATAGACCTCTCCATCTAATCAAGGTATACCATTATTTGTGGTCAATAAATATTATTATATTATTATTATAATGAATAATCGGCTTCACAGCTCAGGTGGCGGTGTGGTGGTAGCCCTGCCCTCTGCGCTGTAGGTCGTGGGTTCGATTCCCACAGGAGAAACATGTATAAAGTACTCTATTCGTTTTTATTATCATTGACTGGCCTCACAGCTCAGTTGGTATTAACTCTGCCTTCTGTGCTGTAGGTAGTCGGATAGATTCCCACACATGACAAATATTTGTATGACAAACATGTTAAATATATATGTATTTATATTCGATAAACCGTGAGGCAGAAGGCAGAGTTACCAACTGAGCTGTGAAGCTCACTTGGTAGTAACTCTGCCTTCTGCGCTGTAGGTCGTGGATCCGATTCCCACTCAGGACAAACATTTGTGTAGTGAATATAGATGTTCGTTCTGTGTCTGGGTGTTAATTAGTATTTACAAAAAATATATAAGTATGTATATCAGTTGTCTGGTTTCCATGATACAAGCTATGCTTAGCTTAGTTTGGGGCTAGATGGCGCTGTGTGACAATGTCCACCATAGTTATTTAGTTCACACAGTACAAGCTAAGCTTAGTTTGGGGCTAGATGGCGCTGTGTGACAATGTCCACCATAGTTATTTAGTTCACACAGTACAAGCTAAGCTTAGTTTGGGGCTAGATGGCGCTGTGTGACAATGTCCACCAATATATATGTTTTGTATACTCAGGGCGGTGATGAGGATATGAATCGGTTGAGCCTGCACGGCAGTGAGGCATCAGTTCTCATACAGCCGTCCGCTCTCGTCAAGAAACTTCGCGCCGCACTCAAGGGGAACAAGACTCTATTGGGACTGAGATAAGTTGACTGGCCTCAAAGCTCGGGAGACCCTGCCTTCTGCGCTGTAGCTCGTCGGTTCGATTCCCACCCAGGACACATCTGTATGACGAACATGATATTTTTTGTCTGGGTGTTGATATATATATATATATTATATGTATGTATTTACACAAAAGTATTTATGTATATATGTATTCTATCAGTTGTCTGGTTCCCATAGTCTGCTTAGTTTGGGGCTAGATGGCGCTGTGTGAATTGTCCACCAATATCATTATTATTATTATTATTATTAAATTAATTTAGATATAAATACTGTGTACGTGATATTATGTAAATTTAACATTTGTGAATTTATGACCAAAATTAAACATTATCGATTTAGTACATTTTTTACAACATACTCTAGATATTAGAGTATTGAAATTTAGGATGAATTTTCTTAATTATCTACAAAAATTAGGTTTATTGATAGCACTATTTTCACGTCTTCGTAAAGGCAGCGGGTTCAAATCCCGAGACAAAGCGATGACATAAAAGAGTCGTAAAAATCGTGTGTGAGATACCACGGAACACGTAGTTTTAAAACTAAGTATAAAAAATTTACATCAAGATTTTTAAAAGCATATCTTAAGGGTAATTATTTAAGTCAAATAAAGATATTATTCTCGAAATATTTACTAATCAATTTTAACATTAGTCAAATGTCTAGTTTTGTATTACACCCGGCCTAATTTATAGCAACGCTGGCGGTGCTTCCAGCTAAAAAAAATATTAAAATTAGGTTCTGTGTTGCCAACTGTTTCCATCAGTTTTTTTATCTTAAAGTTGTGCAAACATACATACCTTCAGACCTTACAGATTATTGAAAAATTCTAACTGCTCCAATGCGCAGACCATTAAAGACTGTTTCAAAAATTTGGGCCCAATATTCAGTTAAATGTTATTAAATATGCTTTTAAACCGACTTCAAATAAAAGAGGAGGTTCTCAATTCTTTTTTTTTTTAAATGTTTATTACCTCATAACACCGTCATTTATGAATCGATTTGAAAAATTCATTTTTTTTGTGTTTCAATGATATACTTTCCGATCGGTCACATAGAAATATCATAACAGTTTCAATGGTTTTAAAATCAAAATAACTTGAATAAATATATCATCCAAATGCGTGATAACAAGGAATCGAATTCTCGTTCACTGGCGATGAAGTCGGTATTTTCGTTTTGCTGTGTTAATTATTTTTGTATAATAATAATATTTTTATTAATATTATTACTATTCTATCTATACATTCATATTGTAAGGTTAGTGCTAAGAATAACCTTAAACTGACCCCATTTTTTGATGTGAAACATTTATAGCCGCACGTAAAACCGATTACTGGCGTGGCGACGCGTCGCCACGGCATGCGTTGCATATTACTTGTACAAAATAATGTCGATGTTTCACATCTGCCAGGCGTCCCGTGACGGCTCACATTTTTTTAACTAACATTTAGATGTAATTCTTAATTTTATATTATTTTAATCACGTGATCTCTTAAAATTCTTCTATTTGTAAAAAAAAGTTTATTTACATGTAAATTATGGTTATATTTATTCATTTAAATTAATGTCACTTAGTTTCCACTATAGTTTAACTCACAAGGTGAAAAGGACAGTCTCAGTCTACCCTTTCGGGGGGAAAGAGAGAAGCACTTTGAGTGTACAGGGTCGTTATTTTCAACCCGATGTGAGATATTTTACTGATTTTCCGCTAATAGAGAAACACTTTTGATACAAAGAAATAAAAACTTCAAATTTTTGGAATTGTAATATATTTTGTTATTTTCCGTGACTCTCTTTGGTTTGACATAAACTATTATAAGATTTTACATCTCACATCGGGCCGGTAATAGGCCCCAACTCAAAATATTCCTGAAAAAAGATTCCATCTTTCATATATTATATTTCACGCTACTGAAACAATTATTTGCACCTCAATGCTAGATTTGTATAAATAAGAATAGTTAAAAACATATTGCTGTAACTATAACAACGTTGAGAGGGCGATGGCATGGTGGTACATACCCCTAACTGCAATCTGGAGGTCGCTGGTTCAAATCTCGAAGAGAACCAGTGTTTTTTCACCTCAAAATGTTTCTGCAATACCACGTTCTCAAAACGGTGACGGAAAAAAGTGTATAACCGATATTTCGAAGAAATGCGTCAAGTGCGCAAAAGGAGTCTCTTTCAGGCGCACTTTACGCTAATAGCATAATGTTTGAATTCAATTTATATATATTATTTATTATTGTAACCCAGTTTACGGACTTAATCGTGATTATATTTTCTAAATCATACATATCTCATATCTTGTGATTATATTTTAAGAAAATAAAGAATAAATTTGTACACATAATATGTTGTTTTTGTTAGGGTTCCTTAATATAGGATGGGACCCTTACACTTATAATATCTAAATTGTTTAAAACTAGAAACCATCAGCATTCAAATCAGTTGCATATTGAACATTATGAACTGCGCTATCTAGTGGCAATTAAATGAAGTGGTTGCATATAATTCAAAGTAGCGCCATCTAGTGGTAAATAAAATAAAATGATACACACATATTCAATACAGCGCCATGTAGTGGCAAGTAATAAAATGTGGTAAGTAAAGATGGTTGCATATAATTCAAAATAGCGTTATCTAGTGGTAAGAAAAAGATTGCATATTTTCAGTACAGTGCCATCTAGTGGCAATTAAATAAATAGATTGCATATGATTCAAAATAGCGCCGTCTAGTGGTCAGTAATAAAATGGTTGCACATATTCAATACAGCGTCATCTATTGACAATTAAATAAAATAGCTTTTCATATTCAAAACAGCGCTATCTAGTGGCAGGCGTTTATTTGGCGCGCTTATAATGTACCACGTGGTCGCACTCCCTCAATTTCTCGGCTGCCTGCTCCGGCGTGAGGTCTCTCATTGGCTGGGCAAGGAGTTCGAATCCCACCATGAACTTTTTGACGGTGGAGGAGCGAAGTAGGGGGGGAAGGTAGATGGCGTGGAGGAGCCAGTGCGGGGAGGCCTCGGCGTTTGGACCAGTAGGGGCACCTGTGAACGAAATAATAAATTGAAGAATAAGCATCTTTCTAAAGGTAACTGAAGTCACAGCTCGGTAGATAACCCTGACTTCTGCGCTGTAGATCGTGGGTTCGAATCTACCCAGGACAAACTTTTGTGTGACGAATATAGATGTTTATTATTAAATGAATATATTTATAAATATATATGTGTACGTCTGTTTAACAGTGGATTCTCACCCAGGACATACTTATTATGATTATAAAGTATGTTTATCATAAAAAGTAATTGCATCAGTCATCAGGTTCTAGTACAGTACAAACTATGCTTAGCTTACTTTGGGGCCAGATGGCGCTGTGTGACAGTGTCTACCAATATTTATTTATTTATTTACCAATACCAATATTTAGATTGGCTTAACAGCCCAGTTGGTTAGTAACCCTACCTTCTGCGCTGTAGGTCGTGGGTTCGATTCCCATCCAGGACAAACATTTGTGTGACGTACATAGATGTTTGTCCTGGGTCAGGGTGTTAATATATGTATTATAATGCATTTACAAAAGTATGTATATCAGTTGTCTGGTTGCCATGATACAAGCTATGCTTAGCTACTTTGGGGCTAGATGGCGCTGTGTGACAATGTCCACCAATATTTATACTCTCACCATGAAATCCCATGCTGTAAGGGAAGCTGCACTTAAACAAATTATCGTATTTAGTGTTGAGTGACTTCATGATGTCAGCCAGGCCGGTCTTCTGGTCGTCAGTGAGATCTGTCAGCCGTGTCGGAGGCCCCCGGAGCGGGAGCAACATCGATTCGAACGGCCACATCGCCCAGAACGGGACGAGGGCCACCCACTCGGAGTTTTGAATGATTATACGTTCCTAATAAATAATACTATATTATTAATAAATAAAAATGTGAGCCGTCACGGGACGCCTGGCAGATGTCAAACATAGACATTATTTTGTAAAAGTAATATGCAACGCATGCCGTGGCGACGCGTCGCCACGCCAGAAATCGGTTTTACGTGCGGCTATAGATGTTTCACATCAAAATACATCAATAAATTAGGTTATGGTTGACTGGCCTTATAGCTCAGTTGGTGGTCACCCTGCATTCGCAGTAGGTCGTGGGTTCGATTCTCACCCGGGACAAACATTTGTGTGACGACGTTTGCATAAACTCTGTTTGCGAAACGAAGTACCCAAAGATGGATCAAATTCACATAATTATTTCATCTATACGTTCCTCGACTTGCCTCACAGTTCAGTTAGTAGTAACCCTGCCTTCGCAGTAGGTCGTGGGTTCGATTCCCACCCGGGACATATTTGTGTGGAGAACATAGGTGTTTGTTCTGTGTCTGGGTGTTAATATGTATTTATGAAAAAATGTATATCAGTTGTCTGGTTCTCATGATACAAGCTATGCTTAGCTTACTTTGGGGCTAGATGGCGCTGTGTGACAATGTCCACCAATATTTATTTATTATCACAGACAATCTAATTAAACTTTAACTAACCTTTTTCTCTAGTTCGTTCTCCAAATAGTCAACCAACATATTCTTTCCGTATTTTTCATAATATTCTCTTTGGGTCCTGAAAACGAAACTTCTCATTAAAATGGTGCACTGAGACTAATGGTGAGAAGTAGAACTTGTGCCAAGTCCGTTTGGGGAAGTACCACCACCATACATAGATAGATAGATGACACTTTATTCCTCACCAAATCAAAATAACAACAATCAATATAAAACAGTGAAACAATGGGCGGTCTTATCGCTATAAAGCGATCTTTTACAGACAACTTTTTTTTTTATGTGATGCAGTTACGGAACGATCCGACGGCCCACTTGGTGTTAAGTGATAACCTCGGCCCATAACAACCGATGCGACTCGAGTCCTCCCCTACTAGGTACGGCACCCAAATCGCATCGTATGCGCCCGTAACTCTGAGACGTGTAGGAATGTCTCATGTGCCTGTAATCTCACCGGCAACCACACCTTTCAAACCGGAACACAGAAACGCTAATGCGTCACTGCTTGGCCGCGGAAACATTTACAGAAATTATTTTGGTATATGTACCGTGTATACATCCATATGCACTTAGTAAAAAGCGGTTATTTTAATATTACAAACAGACACTCCAATTTTATTTATTTGTATAGATAAAATACATACCTGTCCTTAACCTTGGCTTCGTTGGGGAGGAAGCTGGAAGCCCAGATCTGGCAGTGGGGGTGGGGGTTGGAACACCCCATGATTGCGCCCTTGTTCTCAAATATCTGCACCCAAGTGTATTTCCTGCCTAGCTCTTTGAACTGGTTTATCCACCTGATAAAGATGTAATAAATAAATATTGGTGGGCATTGTCACACAGCGCCATCTAACCCCAAAGTAAGCTAAGCATAGCTTGTATCATGTGAACCAGACAACTGATATAATGCTTTTTGAGTGGCCTCACAGCCCAGTTGGTAACCCTGCCTTCTGCGCTGTAGGTCGTCGGTTCGCACACAGGACAAAAATTTATGTGACGAATATAGATGTTTGTTTTGGGTTAGAGTGTTTATATGTGTTATATGTATTATATGTATATACTTACAAAAAAAAGTATGTATGTATTCCATCAGTTGTCTGGTTCCCATAGTACAAGCTATGCTTAGCTTAAGCTTAAAATCCTTTAACCACAGTGGTTTGAGAGAAACAGTGACTCGAATAGAATAGAGAAGAACCACAGTTCGATGGAATCAGTGACTCGACTTTCGCGTGGGTACTCACTCGTCGATTACAGCCCTTATCTCTTCCAAGGACATCAGTGGAATGGTCATGTTGGAGTCTGGATGGAAGCACATTACCCTGGAAACATCAAACCAATCTTTTATTTTATCACAGCTCAGTTGGTAGCATCTCTGTCTTCTGAGCTGTTGGTCGTGGGTTCGATCCCCACCCAGGACAAACATTTGTGTGATGATTATAGATGTTTGTCCTGTGTCTGAGTGGTAATATGTATGTATTTAAAAAAGTATAAGTATTCTATTGTTATCTAGGTCCTAAATTACAAGCTATGCTTAGTTTGGAGCTGTTTTATATAATCTGTGACCGCCATCTAGAGTACTTTCGCGGAAGTAAGTGTTTTATATAATCTGTGACTGCCATCCAGAATACTTTCGTGGAGTTAAGTGTTTAATATACGTATAATCTGTGGCTGCCATCTAGAATAATTTCGCGGAGGTAAGTATTCAATATAATCTGTGGCTGCCATCAAGAGCTATTTCGCGGAAGTAATATTTTATATAATCTGTAACAAGAATAGTTTTAATAAATTTTTGTAATGAGGTTTACTACCAAAGAGGTGTTTATGTACCTGCAGGTCCCCTTAGCGGGGCCCATTTGGAACAGCGGGTGTGTGCTCGGCGGGGGCTCAGGAACCCTCTCCAGAAGCGCGGGAAAATCATTCGGGAACACATATGTTGACGTGTAGTTCGGGTTGCGCTGAAATGGAAAATTAGATTCTTATTGATGTAAAACATCTATAGCCGCACGTAAAACCGATTTCTGGCTTGGCGACGCGTCGCCACGGCATGAGCGCTGATTGGTCCGTTCAAGGTTACGACAAATCATAAACATTATTAGTGATGGGGTACTTAGTTTCTTACAAAATAATGTCGATGTTTCACATCTGCCAGGCGTCCCGTGACGGCTCACATTTTTTTCTTTGACATTTTAGAATTCTACATTTTCTAGAAATTGATATAGTTTAACATGGTTCACAAATCCATCTAAAATGTAATTTGGTCTGTCTGTATAAATAAATAAAATTTAATTGTCTGTTGGTAATACCAAAATAACATCTTTTTTACTAAATATATATAAAATTATATATGGTAGTTACAACAATTTAAAGCCGGTGAAATTTTTGTCTTTCTGTCTTTCATTTTGTTCTGACTAATATCCGAAACGGCTGGACTTTGACAGAACGAGTTTTTGAGTGAAATTAATAATTTTCTGTCTACAAATGCAGATCTCACCTGGCCGTTGGATCTGACAGCGCCCGGCAGCAGAGGGTTGTTAGGGTCCGGCAGGGTCTCTTCTGCCGGTTCCGTCTGTCCGCTCCAGGGTCGCTTGCATCGGTGTGGGGACACTACTACCCACTCGTCCTTCAGCGGATTGTAGCGGACGTGCTGGTGATCTGAGTGTACGGCAGATTGGGAGCCAAATAACCAATTGAGCTATCTATAGGTCGTTGGAAACGGCCTTTAGATGGCTTAATTAATTTAAATGTATTCTTTGTCTTTGTAAAATAAAATGTACATGTGAAAATTTTAAAAATAGTGTGAATTTGGTTTTTTATAAATACATATTAATGTTCATTTCTTACGAGCCATCTAGGCCGAGAAATTATTAGTGAGGTTTCTTTTTCATAAAAAGATGGCCATAATTCTCACGCTACGGTAACCCCAAAACCAACACCAACATTTCTACTTTTTTTTGGCGCTGGGGCAACAGCGTCTAATCTATTCTACCAGCAGCAAATGCCAATGTCAAAAAAACAATGGTAACCTTAAAATCGAGCAAAATTAACCAAAATACACACCAACAGGGTCAAATTTCTTCATTATAACCACACACGTCCTCAACACGCGACCGTTAGCGTAAACTGAACGTATAATAACATCACTTCTATCAAGTAGCGAATTTAACCTCTGATAAAGGCAATAAACTAACCAAAGAGTAAGCACGTCTAGATGGGACGGTGCAGACTACCCAAGGAGGTTTGATTGTTTGATTACAACGATTATTATTATTATTAATTTGCTTCCACTTTCATAATGCGGACAGCCCAAGAGTGGAGCTCCTCGCCTGCGTCTGTATTACCCGAGAACTATAAATCTGGAGGTCTTCAAGAAGAGAGTGAATAAACGTCTTTCACATGGTTGATCTATGGTAGAACAAAATTCATCGGTTTTAGCATGTTATAAATACGTAGATAACAATGATTTAACATGATATAAACATGCTTAACTAATAAACAACTACTCCTTATTAGTTGCTAATAAGACTGCTGATCATTTTAACCAACTTCAGAAAAAGGAGGTTTCTCAATTCGGATGTTTCTTTTTAATGTTTGTTTCCTCAGATCACCGTCAGTTTCGTCGAAATTTTTTTTTATATATGGAGAGATATACTTTAAGATTGGTTTCACAGACATTTCCTCAAAATCGGTTCAGTTATTTGGTTTTTAAATGCACATAACTGGAAATATGACGTCCAAGTGCGAGATAACGAGGCCCACTAAAACTCCGCAGGTGTTATATCTTAGTTTAGTTTTTCCAGCATTTAACAGTAAAAGGTGAAACAGATATTTAGCCCGAAAGTTTTTAAGCGTCATCTACAATATTTTTCCCCTAACTAAAGTACTGTGAAGTTAGCAATCGTTGATGTGAGATGTTCTGTCGTTAGGTTCTATATTTTTTTTAACGCGCCATCTGTGTAAATTTTGCTGTACTTCATTGTTCATTTTTAATTTTAACGTCATCTGTGTAATTGCGGTAGAATGGAATAGAAAATATTTACTTTTTACCACACATGCAGGAAAATACAAAGTAATATAACATAATTAAATATTTATAATATCTACAAGAAACAAGAAAAAATAATTAATGGATGTGTTGCAAAAGGCCCTAACTCAGCATTATGCTGCTTAGCAACCAGCGCTGGTCATCCGTTACGACCTTATTGGTACATTGTTTTTTTTTATTGTAACGCCATCTATGTAAATTCTACGGTACTACACTGTTACATTTTAATGTCCTGTGATAAGGCTATGATGAAACAAGTAACGATTTGTTTAGAAAAGAATTCTTATTTTCAATCGTATTACAGTGCCGTAGAGTCCAAACTAGCTCGCATTAATTATGTTACGAACGATCAGATTGTTATAATGACACAGTAACTCAGTTTTCTAGATTCACAATTGTATGCACAGGCACAATGTCTATACGAAACCTCTGCCTTCAGTACCACATTTTTTTAATTAAACATTTGCTGATACTAAACGTAAATAAAATAAATACATTATAATATAACTATTTGAAAGAAAAGGACGTGAATTGAAAGGGCGGGTCTAGCCCTTTGGTAGGCTTTAGTGAAATATAATAGAAACCATATTTATGGCAGGAATAATAATAATGTAATATTTACTAATTACTATAGGTAATATAGAATAGTTTTTTTAATGTGATACAGTTACAGAACGAGCCGACGGCCTACCTGGTGTTAAGTGGTAACCTCGGCCCATAACAATGGATGCGACTTGGCTCCCCTACTAGGCACGACAAGACCCAAGTAGCATCGTATGCGCCCGTAACTCTGAGACGTGCAGATGGAATGTCTCATGTGTATGTAATTTGACCGACGGTTTGAGCGTGAAAGAGTAACAAACATCCATACAAACTTTCACGTTTCTAATATTAGTAGGATTGCCGTGCGAAGCTAGGACTGGTCGCAACTGATTAATAAAAAACCTAGTCTGTCACACAAATCGCCCCGACTGGTTATGAACCCGCAACCCTGTGCAGGTAAGCCTACAATGGGGCCAAGTTTTGAAATTAGGTAAAACTTGGCAACGAGTAAGTCTGCGCGCGCCCGCAGCGCCATCTGCAATGGCCTACATACTGTCCCGCATTGCTTCTATGCGACTAATCTAAACTTTATACAAACAACTAGCTGTTGCCCGCGACTTCGTCCGCGTGGGATTCGGTTTTATCACGCACCCCTATTTTACCCCTCGGAAAAGTAGCCTAAGTTACTCCTTGTTACATCAGCTATCTGCCAGTGAAAGTCCCGTCAAAATCGATCCAGCCGTTTCACAGATTAGCCGGAACAAGAAAAACTGACAAAAATTGTAAAAAAAAAATTGGTATATGTACCGTGTATACATCCATATGCACTTAGTAAAAATCGGTTATTTTAATATTACAAACAGACACTCCAATTTTATTTATTTTTGCTATGTGTTACGTAACGCTTCAATTATTTATTTTTGAAAGATTCCTTGATATGATATAAAAATAGTTTGACAGTAATAAAATGCGCCTCAAACAGGCTCCGTGTACTTGACACATTGCAGTTTCTATTCCAGGGCACGACTGTTTCCCCACTTCACCGTACACACAAATTACGCTCATAAATTTCCTAAAAAACCGCATTGACGTAACTCCAGATTTCTGGATTTAAATTTGCGTTGGTAACACTGAGCCACCAGCTCTGTTGCAATTGAGGTCACGAAAATGCGCATATAAATTACATTAAAATCTCTTTGGTCCAAGTCCAGATATGAACCCGCGACTTCTGGATTTAAGCTGTCTTTACCTACCACTGAGCCACCAGCTCTGCTCGAATTGAGGTCACGAAAATGCGCATATAAATTACATTAAAAATCTCTTTGGTCTAACTCCAGATATGAACCTGCGACTTCTGGATTTAAACTGTCTTTACCCACCACTGGGTCAACAGCTCAGCTCGAATTGAGGTCACGAAAAATCGACCCAGTTTCCATTACTCAGATCGATTCGTTGTAGCGCGCCGCTAACGACAAGGTCACTTACTAACCGTTAAGTTATACGTTACTTGTGTCAATCGTTATACATCCTACTAATATTATAAACGTGAAAGTTTGTATGTATGTTTGTTATTCTTTCACGCTCAAACGACTGAATAGATTTGGATGAAATTTGTTATCAAGATAGCTTATATCCTGGATTAACATATAGGCTACTTTGAATCGGGAAAAGTGCAGTGTTAGCCTATGTGTTAATCCAGGATATAAGCTATCTTAGTACCAAATTTCATCCAAATCCATTCAGCCGTTTGAGCGTGAAAGAGTAACAAACATCCGTACAAACTTTCACGTTTATAATATTAGTAGGAAATAGGGTCTGTACTACTCAGCCAAAATCATAAGAAAATAACATTTAATTCAAACAAGTTATTACAATTCAACGCTATATACATAAATAATTAATAAATTTGTCAAAAAATGGTATATAGCTGTTTATTTACCTCTGTCCTAAAATGTTCGAAGCCTGCAAAATGCGGATTCTATGTCTGAATGCTGCATTCAAAGTTTGCCAATATGCAATGCGCAAAAGATTTTATAATGCAGATATTAAACATATTAATACATAGAAAGAAAGAAAAAAGACGTGTGGCACTCGGAGACTGCCGCGGTAAAGCTATTGCGCGTGATATTTCAAAAAATCATTTAAAGTTCTGGTATTTATCGATAGATGGAAAAACTAAAAAGTATCACCGCTGTGCCGGTCGGACGAAAAAAACCTAACACACCCCGTGTTAGGTTTTTTTCGTTACGGAATTTCTGGATTCGGTCTCCACGCTCAAGGCCCGCGATAGAAGCTATGCAATAGCTTAAAACATTTATTTTATATACAGGAGTGCGTGGTGTGGTTACCCGTGTGGTATAAGCCCCGAATTGCGATCTCGAGGTCGCTGATTCAAATTCACCATACATCTATAGCTTTTTTTTACATTTTATTTATTTTTATTTATAGTATTTTTAATCAATGTTTGATTTGACTAAACACTAAGTCTCAATAGTTAAGTTATTAATTGTTATTGGTGGGTAAATTCCATATATATATAGTATATAAAGCCATTACTATTTCTCTGCAAAAATAAATATATATTTATATTTATTAAGTTAATGATAAATATATCTATTGAAGATGTTAATAATTAATAATATTGGTGGACAACTCACACATCGCCATCTAGCCCCAAACTAAGCATAGCTTGTACTAAGGGAACCAGACAACTGATAGTTTTTTTTTTATTGTAAATGCATACATATAATACATATTAATACCTATTATATTATACTATACATATAAATCTCTAATTATTTCAATAATAACCAAAGGTAATTTAGTTATGAAATAAATGATCTTGTATCTTGTATGTATATTTCAGCTATTCTATTCTATTCCAGTCACTGGTTCTCTCGAACCAGTGTGGTGAAAGGATTTTAAGTGCGCCTCAAAGAGGCTCCTTTCGTGCATTTGACAAATGTCTTCGAATTTTTGGTTCTAGGACATGGCGGTTTCCTCACGATGTTTTCCTTCACCGTTTTGAGAACGCGGTATTGCGCACATACATCTTTCAATCGAAAAACTCATTGGTGCACGTCGGGATTTGAACCGGCGACCTCCGGATTGAAACTCGGGGTTAACCACTAGACCACCACGCTTTATATTTCAGCGTTAGTACAAGATGTTTACGTACAGCCAATTCTATGGAATCAATTGAGAATGTAGAGAATGGTGTGACGTCAGAGCCATTATGTGACAGGCCATACCGGAGTACACAATACAGGCGCATAACTACTTACTTAACACATTGCCAGCTAGGTTTCAGGCGTTTTGCAGTGGTATTTTGAACTTATTTTTAATCAAAGTCAAAGGCAAAAAAATTATTTCCATAGAATTCATAAAGAGATTGCTTTGAAACGTCAATAATATTCAAAACATAAGGTCACGCTAAGTTAGCCGCCTGTTCAAACTATCCGACCCTCAATGGGAAGAACAAACAAGAAACCCCTAATGGAGGGCTTCTTTTCTAACTGTAATTATTCGAATAATTACAGTTTTAGCTAACATTTAATATTTCAATACTAATTTTATTATCTAATGATATTAATAATATTGGTGGACATTTCACACAGCGCCATCTAGCCCCAAACTAAGCATAGCTTGTGTGTCTATATCTATGTCTATGTCTTTTATACTTTTTTTATAAATACATACATATTAACATCCAGACACAGAACAAACATCTATATTTACACAAATGTTTGTCCTGGGTGGGAATCAAATCCACGGCCTACAGCGCAGAAGGCAGAGTACCAACTGAGCTGTGAGGCCAGTCGAACGTATCATATACAGTATATTTATACACAAAAAACTTTTATCATATACAGTATATACAAAAAATACTTTTTGTAACGGAGTACTGATCGTTATTACAACGACGTGCGTTAGAGGGAGTAACGACTAAACGACTTCCCATTCTACAAATGAATTGACGTCACAGATATTTTCAAGGACACATATATAGCAAAAATGTTGAGTTTTTCCATGTGATACAGTTACGGAACGAGCCTGGTGTTAAGTGGTAGCCTCGGCCCGTAACAACCGATGCGACTTGCGTCCTCTACTAGGTACCACAAGACCCAAGTGGCATCGTATGCGCCCGTAACACTGAGACGTGTAGGAATGTGTGCCTGTAATTTCACCGGCAACCACAACTTTCCAACAGGAACTTTTGTCGGCAGAAATGGGCATGGTGGCACTACTTCCCCGGACGAACTTGGCGTGAGTTTTACTGTGCAATTTTTTTTCAGCTTTGGTAAAGCTGTCTTTTCTAATGTCTGGAAACTGATCATGTATAGGTAATTGAAAAAAAAATTTCATTACGTTTATTTTGTTTTTATTGATATATGAAAATTATTACGTGAAATTACAGCCGCATGAGACGTAACATCCCCGTCTGGGGGTGATGGACGCGACGCAATGCGACTTGAAACATCTCGTACTTTGGAGAGGACTTGAGTCTCGCTGCTACGGGCGGCGGTTACCACTTAACATCAGGTGGGTCAGTTAGTTCCGCCACCAGAACCACAAAAAAACCCGTAAAGATCGTGTGCGGAACCCTATTTAGCGGTACGGAACCCTGGTTGCGCGCGCATCGCCATCGACCCGATACGTGTTATCGGCAGTAGTTGGCCGCACTCCGGCCGCACCGGACGTGAATGGGGGAGCTGCAGTACCCGGGGGCGCCGTGCGCGGAGGACGACAGGCAGTACAGAGCACCCTTCCGCAGGGCTCCGCAGTACAGGTGGCCCGCGCCGCAGCCCCCGCAGCCGTCGGCCTTCGCCCCGTGGCGGAGGGCGCCGGCCCCGCCGCGCCCCCCGGACTACAGGAGGAGTGCCTCGTACCCTGGGAAGCCTGATGAGCCATATCAGGTCAGTTTTATAATTATCTTGGGACGAAACGCAATTAGGTCATCTCGTACTTTGGTGGAGAGGACTTGAGTCGTATTGTTGTTGTCTATGGGTAGCGATTACCACTTAATCTCAGGTGGGCCATCAGCTCGTTCCGCCAAACGAATCACATAAAAAAGTTATGTCTGACGTCTCTGTTCACACAAAACATATTGTAATATCTTATTTCAGTGTTTTATGTCGACATAAATGTAACGTAGTAAGTTATCAGATTGTTAAAAGGATCGTGGTTTCTTGGCTGTTCTTCCCCATGGTGGGTCAGATAGTGTTTGAACACGCGTCAAACTTAGCGATAAGTACGCGTGACCTTATGTTTTGAATATTGACGTTTCCAAGCCATTTCTTTATGAAGTCTGTGGGAATAAAGTTTTTGACTTTGATTTTGACTTGCGATGGCAAAACTGTAATTACAAGTAACATCGTTTATGGATTGTGTAATGTTGCACATGATTCGGAATGTGAGACTGCGTTCGGTAAAACAGTTTCAAATATCATGTGATTCATTGAATTACCAAAGTAATGACATAGTCAGGTCAAGACATATTTTTACTTATACGATTTGAAACCTGATAAAATTACCTTTAGCAGTTAAATTCCCAGTGCCCAGTGCCATGTTTCAATACTAATTATGACGTGTCATTTTTCCTTAGACACACAATGATTTAGTGAGCGTGTGGCTGAAAGCCTTAAATCGATACCTAGATAAAAACGGCTGTTAAATGTTATCTTTGCAAATAAACATGTGTTGAATACGGCCAAGGTAAATTTTAATTGTAACTTAAGTTTAAACTGGCCTTTTCTTAGTTAGGTAAGTAGTTGTTTTTTTTTATTTATATATTTATTATTTCACTATAAGTAAACTTACCAATTATATCATTAAAGGTACCAGATTATATACAGGAATTATACTGATTAATCCATGTCATACATACATTATTGAGAGCTAAATTCAATTTTACGAATACAAATAACACCTAAATCTATACAAATTAATAAAGTTGGAGTGTCTGTTTGTAATTTTAAAATAATTTACTAAGTGCATATGGATACACACGCTACATATACCAAAACAACATTTTATTTCAATTTTTGTCTGTCAATCTGTTTGTTCCGGCTAATCTCTGAAATGGCTGGACCTATTTTGACGGGACTTTCACTGGCAGATAGCTGATGTAACAAGGAGTAACTTAGGCTACTTTTCCGAGGAATAAAATAGGGGTGCGTGAAAAAACCGAATTCCACGCGGACTAAGTCGCGGGAAACAGTTAGTATAGAAATATAATAATAAAAAAATGATTATTATCATACTGTTGCTCTAGTTTTAGCATCTGGGCGCTTTGGTGTGTACTGTAAGCCTTTATGTATGTAATATAAATAAATAAGTAAAATGTATGGCATACAACCTTCCCCCTGAAAAAACACTTGGAAGTACCAATTTTCATGATCTGTCGTCCAGTTTCTAACATAATTTAGTTTAAGTTAGTTTAATTCAAACGTGATTTGTAAGATTGTATTTAAATAAATGAAATATCATGTGTACCATATGCTCGTTTCATAAGTTACCTATTCGTAATCTATCAGAGATTTAATTAAAAAAATCTTCACAACTTTTACTGTCTTTTCGAGAGCGTTGTGGTCCAGTGGTACTGACACCGAGTTTCAATCCGGAGGTCGCCGGTTCAAATCCCGACGTGCACCCATGAGTTTTTCGAATGAAAGATTTATGTGCGCAATACCACGTTCTCGAAACGGCGAAGGAAAACATCGTGAGGAAACCGACATGTCCTAGAACTAAAATTCGAAGACATGTGTCAAGTGCACGAAAGGAGCCTCTTTGAGGCTCACTTAAAATCCTTTCACCACACTGTTTCGAGAGAACCAGTGACTCGAATAGAATAGAATAGACACAAATGGCTGTCCTGGGTGGGATCCGACCCCACGACCTACAGCGCAGGAGGCAGGGTATAACCAACTGAGCTGTGAGGCCAGTCAGTACGCAAAAGGAGTCTCTTTGAGGCGCACTTTAATCATAACACCGCATTGGTTGGTGGGAACTTGACGTCAGTAGTAGTACCTAACCGTAAATTAACTTTCAATCAATACTGTAGTACTTTGTTCGCGGAGTCGAGGTATAGGGCGCTCTCTCTTGCACAATTGTATGGGGGTGAAAGGGACGCACAATCACAGTGATTGGTCGTGATTGGTAAGTGGGTGTGACCATTTTCCAAAAATAGTATCTAAGGGTGCGTTTTTTTTTATTAAAAAAATAATCAGTTCGCTTTTTCATACTTTTTTCAGTTGTTACCTTGTTTAGACGTTACTTTCCAACACTACCTTGAACCAAACGGTGAAGGAAAACATCGTGAGGAAACCGACATGTCCTAGAACTAAAGATTAGAAGACATGTGTCCAATGCACGAAAGGAGCCTCTTTGAGGCGCACTTAAAATCATTTCACCACCCGTCCGAGAGAACCAGTGACTCCAATAGAAGATAGAACAGACAACCTTTTTTTTTTTTATCTTGTTTATTTATTACGGAACGAGCTAACGTCCCACCCTATGTTAAGTGGCAATCGCCGCCCATACACAACAGCAATACCACTCAAGTCCTCTCCACCAAAGTACGAGATGACTCAAGTCGCATTGCGTTTTGTCCATCACCCCGAGACGGGAATGTTACGTCTCATGCGCCTGCAATTTCACCGGCACCCACTCCCTTCCACCGGAACACAGCAACACGGCAGATTACCAGGTGTTGTGGCAGTACTTCTCCGGGGGAACTTAGCACAAGTTCTACTGCTACTTTGAGTTGCTCCTTTCGCACCACCCGGGGGACACGTGTAGGGATTCAAAGGGCTATCACCTGCCGCGAGCAACGTGGCCCCAAAATTACTATCATTTTTTGTCCTGAAAGATAACTCTTTAGTCCTTCGGTCCAAGATTAAATTTAAAACCGCATTTACCATAAAAAAATGCATACCAAAACGTTTTAACTTGAAACGACTACATTGTTACTCTGTTATCGCACCGGACGGCGGAATGGCAACATTAAAAATTATGCATTCGTGGGACTTCGAATATGGCAACACTGCTGTTTGAAATCAAATATAACGTTTGTTGGGCATTGCATATTCGAACTCCTAGGTATGGGATGAAATTTGTCTGAATTCGTGACAATTTATTTTCTTACTTATTTTCTTACTTTTGCGACTCCTCGAATCGGTTGTTATGGGCCGAGGTTACCATTTAACACCAGGTGGGCCGTCGGCTCGTTCCGTAACTGTATCAAATAAAAAAAACAAATAAAAAAACATTACTAATGACGTATATATTCATTTTATTTGGTAGTCAGTGGCATTTCTCACAGATGAGTAATTATCTACGCTTTTATTAGACTGGGCTCACAGCTGACTCTGCCTTCTGCGCTGTAGGTCGTGGGGTCGATTCCCACCCGGGACAAATATTTGTATGACGTATACGTCATACAAATATATTTAATTTATATTATATATTATTAATATATTTACAAATATAAACATTCATATATGAATGATTATTCTGTGTCTGTATAAGTATGTATTTACAAAAATGCATATAAGTATTACATCAGTTGTCTGGTTCTCATGATACAAGCTATGCTTTGCTTATTTTGGGGCTAGATGGCGATGGGTGAAATGTCCACCAATATTTATTATTATTAAAAGAAAGAGGTAAAATTTGTATAGAGGAGGTAATCTCAGAAATTACTCATTAAATTCTAACATTAATATGAAGCTTCGTTATATCCTGAGTGCTATATTTTTATTCTAATAGAGATGAGTTCCGCCCGTAACTACTTAATGATACCCATGCAAAGCCGGGAGTGGCCGCTACTAGCTTGTAAAGCGGGCTACACATACCTTCAGTTTTAACTGATCAGTTGTACCTAACTGAACACTTGAACTGATGATCTGCTAATGTTATAAACGTGAAAGTTTGTATGAATGTTTGTTACTCTTTCACGCTCAAACGGCCGAATGGATTTGGATGAAATTTGGTATCAAGATGGCTTATATCCTGGATTAACACATAGGCTACTTTGATCCGGGAAAAGTGCAGTGTTCCCGTAGGATTACTTATTCACCGCGGGGAGGTAGTCTAATGATATTTTGATTGGATTATTAGTTCTACTGTAGAGCTCTCTATTTCGCCTACACACATACGTTTTAACTGAACAGTTCAAATTTTCAGTTACTACTGATCAGTTAAAACTAAAGGTCTGTAGTCCGCGTAAAAAAAAATTGCTCCTGGTCTCTTTACAAGTGTAGACGTGTTTTTTAACGTATTAATAAATTCGTAATAGTGAGAAGTTCGTAGCTAACGCTACGAATATTGCTACACCGTAACACGGACCTCGCTACGGCGTAGGTCCGTAGCTAGATTTAGACTGATTTATGTACAACGTGTCGTCGGAGTCTTGGGCAAATCAAGTTAATATTAAGTATTTATTTAGAATGGCCTTATAGTAGTCGGTAGTAACCCTGCCTTCTGCGATGTAGGTCGTGAGTTCGATTCCCACCAAGGAAAAACGTTTGTGTGACGAACAATGTTTGTTCTGTGTATGGGTATTCATATGTATTATATGTATTTATTTATGAAAAAATGTATATAAGTATGTATATCAGTTGTCTGGTTCCCATGATATAAGCTATCCTTAGCTTACTTTGGGGCTAGAGTGGCGCTGTGTGACATATCCACCAATATTTATTATCTATACAAATAAATAAAATTGGAGTGTCTATTTGTAATATTAAAATAACCGCTTTTTACTAAGTGCATATGGATGTATACACGGTACATATACCAAAACAACATTTTTTACTATTTTTGTCTGTCTGTTGGTTCCGGCTAATCTCTGGACCGATTTTGACGGGACTTTCACTGGCAGATAGCTGATGTAACAAGGAGTAACTTAAGTTATTTTTAAGAAGGGTAAAGTAGGAATGCGTGGTAAAACCGAATTCCACGCGGACGAAGTTTGCACTTAATAAAAAGCGTTTATTTTAATATTAAAAACAGACACTCCAATTTTATTTACTTGTATAGATTATTTTTATTAATTTTCGTGTATGATACCACGATGTTATAACTCAAAAGGTGAAAAATGCCACACTGAAGCTCTGCCTAACCCATCGGGGACAAAGGCGTGAATCTATGTATATGTATTTTCGTTTAGGAATTATACAAATCACATATTATCATTTACTCATGTAAATAAACAGCGTGTTATCTTGAATCAGTTTTTTTTTACAATTTGATAATGTTTTCATTACGTCTGCCTCGATAAGGGCTATTGACCTGTTTCCTCGTTTGGATGTTAGTATGTTCCGATTATTAATTAATTACTATATTTTTACTCCACAATTACATGTATACAAATAAATAAAATTGGAGTGTCTGTTTGTAATATTAAAATAACCGCTTTTTACTAAGTGCATATGGATCTATACACGGTACATAAACAAAACAACCTTTTTTAAAATTTTTGTCTGTCTGTCTGTCTGTTCCGGCTAATCTCAGGAACAGCTGGACCGATTTTAACGGGACTTTCACTGGCAGATAGCTGATGTAACAAGGAGTAACTTAGACTACTCTTCCGAGGGGTAAAATAGGGGTGCGCGATAAAACCGAATTCCACGCGAACGAACTCGCGGCTATCAGCTAGTAAAATTAAAAATACTAGCTTTTGCCATCCAGATAATACCAGCCATAATATATACCAGTTTTAACTTTGATTCCACAATTTTATAACAAAAAGTTTTATCTTAATAAGAAACAGCAGCTTAGCAATTGCAACCGAACTATTTAGTTCTGGTTGAATGTATAACACAGCCTTAGCCAATATCCGATAGCAGCTGTCAGTGTACAAAAATGAATACCTTAAGTTATATAACTTTTCCTCATTAGTTCTTCTATTCGAGTCTCTGGTTCTCTGGAACCAGTGTGGTGAAAGGATTAAAGTGCGCCTCAAAGAGGCTCCATTCGTGCACTCGACACTAGTCTTCGCATCTTTTAGTTCTACGACATATCGGTTTCTTCACGATGTTTTCCTTCACCGTTTTAAACGTGGTATTGCGCACATAAATCTTTCAAGCGAAAAACTCATGCACGTCGGGATTTGAACCGGCGACCTCCGGATTGAAACTCGGGGTCAGTACCACCACGCTCTCCTCGTGTAGTGTAATATAAAAGTTTTTTTTTTTACGAAATTTTTATTGGCAGTTTAGTAAAATAATTCACAAGTAATTTGAAAGCCACGAAAAAATACCTATCAAAAATTCTAAAATTAATCACTCTGGCAACACCGGTGTCGGCCAATCGGGGCGCCGCACTGCGGAGTAGAACTGGGTCAACGCGGTTGAATGGGGGCGGGTGTCGCTGCCTGCTTCAGAACACGTGCTATTTTTAATGTTTCTACTTGAACCAAGTATCACTTAGTACAAAAAAAGACAGACATATAAAGTATAAGTACATATTATATCAGTTTTCCCCCATAGTATAACTAATGCTTAGTTTGGAGCTAGATAGCGCTGTGAGATCAATTTTCATACATAACCTAAAAAATTGTTAGTTCAATTAAATAGCTACAAAGCATAGCATTGATAATGTCAAAATAATTAAGAATATAATCAAGAAAATAGTAATAATATTGGTAGACAATTCAAACAGCGCCATCTAGCCCCAAACTAAGCATAGCTTGTACTATGGAAACCAGACGACTGATAGAATATCTTTTTTTGTAAATACATACATATAATATAATACACCCAGACAGAACAAACATCTATGTTCGTCACACAAATGTTTGTCCTGGGTGGGAATCGAGCCCACAACCTGTAGCGCTGAAGGCAGAGTACTACCAATTGAGCTGTGAGGCCTGTCAGGTGCATGAAAGGAGCCTATTTGAAGCGCACTTTAATGCTTTCACTACATTGTTAGTCATTAACGCATAGTATTTATAAACGATTAGTGATAAAGTGAAAAGTCAGAGACAAGGTTCAAAATCAATAATGAATTTCCGTACAATTCATTTAAAAATTGCTTGGAAAGTGTCCATAAGTAAATAATATTCATAACATAAGGTTAGTCGTACTTATTGCAGGTTTGACTCCTGTACAAGGCCTATTTGAGGATGAGTAGACATGGCTCATAACCTTGAGTTGGATCCAAGCCTCAAAGTCAAATACTTTATTTCCATAGTTCGTAACGACATGGCTTGGAAGCCCCCATTTCTAGCTATACATAGTAAGGTATTCGTGGTTCCAAGAGATACAATTTGTATTGATTACTAGCTGTTGGCCGCGACTTCGTCCGTGTGGGATCGGTTTTATCACGCACCCCTATTTTACCCCTCGGAAAAGTAGCCTAAGTTACTCCTTGTTACATCAGCTATCTGCCAGTGAAAGTCCCGTCAAAATCGGTCCAGCCATTTCAGAGATTAGCCGGAACAAACAGAAAGACAGACAAAAGTAGAAAAAAATGTTGTTTTGGTATATGTACCGTGTGCACCATATGCACTTAGTAAAAAGCGGTTATTTTAATATTACAAACAGACACTCCAATTTTATTTATTTGTATAGATAACTTGAATATCCTTATAGTAATCATATCATTTATTTCTAGGAGTGTAGGTCCTACATAATTATAGATTTCTTCATTAATTGTTAACTCATCAATTCATTACTTCTAGAGCATGCAAATGGGAAGTACTGACACCATGCCCTTTCTGCCGCCAAGCAGCGACGCATTGGCGTTACTATATTCCGGTGTGAAAGGTGTGGTTGCCGGTGAAATTACAGGCACATGAGACATTCCACCTACACGTCTCAGAGTTACGGACGTATACAGACTTGGGTCTCATCGTACTTAGAAGAGGAGGACTCAAGTCGCATCACTTGTTATGGGCCGAGGTTACCACTTAACACCAGGTGGGCCGTCAGCTCGTTCCGTTATTGTATCACATAATGCACGCTAGCTCGATATAACCAGTGACTTAGGAGCCTCAAACTAGGTGTGTGTACCACCCGGCCACGCTATCAAACTATGGAAATATCGATTCTATAAAACAGTTGTAAACTCGACGCAATTTTCATCTTATCGCCTTTCAAGGCTTTCAGTGCGCGCGCGTCCCGTCTCTCTCTAACGTAGCGCGCGCGAGCGAGACACTAGATGGTACTTGTGAATTACTACGCCTCGTGTTTCAAACTGTGCGAAATAAATTAAATGATGTTTTTGTACAGCCATTACTGATTCACGTTAGAATTGAGTTTTTACTGCTTAGCGGCAGAAACGGGCGTGGTGGCAGTACTTCCCCGGACGAACTTGGCGTGAGTTCTACTGCTCTATATACCCAAACTCAGAAGAAACGTTCATATTCGTCGCACAGTGTTTGTCGTCGATGGGAATCGAACTTATGACCTGCAGCGCAGAACGCAGAACCAACTGTCAATTTAGACAAGCTTCGAATGCCTCTAGTAAGAGGCATCATAGAATTTTAGCTTAAATATAAACAAATCCTTATACAGACTATTAATTGTTTTTTTTTTTTTTTGGTGGAATTTTCACACAGCGCCATCTAGCCCCAAAGTAAGCTAAGTATAGCTTGTATCATGGGAACCAGACAACTGATATACATACTTATATACTTTTTTGTAAACACATATTGACACCCAGACACAGAACAAACATCTATGTTGGTCATACAAATGTTTGTTCTGTGTGGGAATCGAACCGACGACCTACAGCTTGGAAGGCAGGGTAACTACCAACTGAGCTGTGAGGCAAGTCAATTATTTCGTTACACTGTTAAGGTAACTTGTTAGAACATGTGTAACCTGATTGGTATGAAGCCTGGAAAATTACACTTACTGCATGCTTTCAAGGTTGAAATTCAATTGACAGGCCTCACAGCTCAGTTGGTAGTAACTCTGCCTTCTGCGCTATAGGTTGTAGGTTCGATTCCCACCCAGGACAAATATTTGTGTGACGATTTCTGTGTCTGGATGTTACTAATGTATCATATGTATATACAAAAGTATATAAGTATATCAGTTGTCTGGTTCCCATGGTACAAGCTATGCTTAGCTTTTTTTTTGTGAATTGTGGCCTGTGAATTCGCCACCAATATTTACGTTATTTAATTTCTTTAAATTTAATATCTTATACATATATAAATATTTGTGGTACATATACTACCTTTTGTCGTGAAAATAAAACTTAGATGGGTTGAAATAAGGGTAATTTGTTTTGTATGGGGAAACATTAATTTAGTTTTAAGGGATATAACTAATCACTTTTCACTAATCACATTTGGTAAGAAATAAATCATGTTTCTGCATTTTTACTTATATACTTTGTATTTAGATTCATGAAAGCTTGGAGCAAAAAAATAGGCTAAGTACTAATTCTACCCAGACGAAGCTGCAGGCACCAATTAGTTACTTACATATAAACAGAACAGTTTATTTTTTCTACGTATATGTATTAAAAAGCATAACTTCACTAATCTAATCAGCGAACTGATAAATCCCTTATCACCTAAACTGGTTCATCTAAAATGTGACGCAAATGACAGATGGCTCACTCCAGCTAGATAACCAAAAATGTATGTGGGAGCGTCTGTTTTTTCTCAATGTAATTGAAATCACTGAACGAGCTGACGGCCCACCTGATGTTGACTGGTAACCACCGCCCATAGACAGCAGTACGACTCAAGTCCTCTCCATAGTACGAGATGACTCAAGTCGCATTGCTTTGCGTCCGTCACCCCGAGACGGGGATGTTACGTCTCATGCGCCTGCAATTTCACCGGCACCCACTCCCTTCCACCGGAACACAGCAACACGAGTGCATCACTGCTTGGCGGATTACACAGTACGTCTCCGGGCGAACTTAGCAAGTTCTACTAATCAGGTGGGCCGTCAGCTCGTTCCGTGACTTCAATAACATAAAAAAAGTCTAGTCTGTTATGTGAATACGCCGTGCATGTTTCGTTACCAACAAATTTCATTGTAGTAATGTGTTAAGCCAAATTTGCAAGCTTATCGCTCAGTTCAATGACTTTAGTAAACACGAAATAACAGGTTTTCAAGTAATTTCCAACAATAGCAAAGTTAAAAATTTATTCATAATTCTTTATTAGTTAGTTTACATTTGAAAAATTGGTTTAGAATTATCACGATTACGATTTCTGAGAAATTCTTTTCGGGGGGCGTTTGTGATGTGAAAAATAGGTTTCAAAGATTCTTACAATAATAACAGCCAATAAATTCATTCATCGTAACAAAAAGGAAGCCCTCCTTTAGGGATTTATTTTCTATTCTTCTCTATGGAGGGTCGTATAGGGTTTGAACAGGCGTCATCTCGTACTTTGGTGGAGAGGACTTGAGTGGTATATTGCTGTTGTGTATGGGCGGCGGTTACCACTTAACATCAGGTGGGCCGTTAACTCGTTCCGTCACCAGAAGAAGAATCACATAAAAAAAAAAAAATTGACTAATTAATTTTAAAAACTAAATTGTAACTTTCACAGAGAGAGAGAGAGAGTCTCTAAGACTACATAAGTCTACGACCCACTAAACATCTCTGATTCATTTCGTTTATCACACTGATAACGACAGATAAGAACAACATACAGAAGATTACAGCAGGTTCCCAATTGAGGTGACAGGGTACCGTAGAGCATTGTGGCCCCGTGGTAGACATACACAGTTTGAATTCGGAGGTCGCTGGTTCAATTCCAGTACGACCGATAGTTAGTTTATCGCTTGAAATGTACCTAAAATCTAATATATAAAATTCTCGTGTCACATTGTTTGTAAAACTCCTCCGAAACGGCTTGACCAATTTTTTGTTTTTTTTTGTGTATATTCGGTAGGTCTTAGAATGGGATGTAAACTATTTTTCATACCCCTAAGTGATAAGGGTGGTCCCCAAATTTTTTTTTATGATACAGCATTATAAATTACATACAACCTTAAATGTTCACCCTTCTACCACTAACCCCTATTTATATAAACAAACATTGAGACAATAAATCTCAGTTATATTTAACTTCCTTATATTGGTTTAGTTGTTAATTATTATATCATATCTGGTAACAAGTGGAGTGTAGACAGCCGCCATTAAATGTTGATCGACTTGTGATAAGAATTCAATGGACGATAAGTCTAGCTAACAAATGCCCGCATATTATATTCTATTCGAGTCACTGGTTCTCTCAAACCATTGTGGTGAAAGGAATTAAAGTGCGCCTCAAAGAGGCTCCTTTCGTGCACTCGACACATGTCTTCGGATTCTTAGTTCTAGGACATGTCGGTTTCTTCCCCGTTTTGAGAACGTGGTATTGCGCACATAAATCTTTCAACGAAATAACTGATAGGTGCACGTCAAGATTTGAACCAGCGACCCCCGGATTGAAACTCGGGGTCAGCACCACTAGACCACAACGCTATATATCACGCGGGTAGCTAGTATACACAAAACTTTTTTTTCAAGAGCAGTCAACTCTTGCCATGTTCGTCCGGGGAAGTAATGCCCATTTCTGCCGCCAAGTAGTGACGCATTTGTACTGTGATCCGATTTGAAAGGTGTGGTTGCCAGTGAAATTACAGACACACGAGACATTCCACCTACACGTTTCAGAGTTACGGTCGCATACGATGCGACTTGGGTCTTGTACCTAGTAGGGGAGGACTCAAGTCACATCGGAGTATTACATAAAACAAAAAACCTCAAATTTTCTATTGGTGGAAGCGGTGGAAGTCACACTTGAGATCTAGAGTGGTTTGGCACCAGATCATACTGCAGTCGAAACGGCCTTCACACTGCAGTCTGTCGAGGCCGTGTAGCTGCAAGTCGACTGCCGCAGTTAGGTAACTGTAAAGTGCACACTGCCGTCCTTTAACTAGAAAGCCGTTAACACTAAAAAGGTCAATTCTGGCAAGCGATTTTCTGATTCCGATTCACTACGCAATGGATGTCACGGGATTTCCTCAGCGTGTTAGCGCCTGATAATCCTGAGAGGCAAAAGCTGCATTACGAAGTTTTTGCTATTGTATTTTGTCAGGCGCGCACGAACATAATGTTTCCAAATGTACGTAACCTAAATAGTTAATATGGTTGGGTACAGAGCTTAACAGAACTTCGTAAATAGTTAATGCGAAGGACATAAAGCTGAAGCTACAATAAAAATATCTTTTTTGATAACACATGAATCTTGTGCTCGCAAACTAAAATAAATATTGGCCTCCGTATGAATCACAATAATTTTTTTCATGGATTTACACAGCCGATTACTTTTCGAGAGACGTTATTTAGTGTACCTTATGTAGTAAACTGGATCTACGTCATAGAACAGTTTTCGAGTCTACAAGCCATTACAGCCATTATGAATTCAATGGAAATTAAAATTTAGACTTTGATTTACAGAACACCGTTCATCATTAATTAATTGGTTCGCTGACAGTAAATTACCATTTTTTGTCTTATTTGCTTAAGTCTATTAATGGAGCTGAACTTAATATATGTCTAAAGAGAGATAGACATGGACTGAGAACCTGAGAATTTCTGAATTTTTGCAGACTTCTAACACCAACCAATATAATCCAATAACACTTTAGTCAAATACTTATATCTTTTATTTAAGTCTGACGGTTGCAAATTGAGAGATTTTGCGCTTTTCATGTGTTTTCCCTGGGACTAAAGCTGGGAATCCTCATTGTGTGGGCGGGCGGGAAACTATGAACATTTTATTCTTTGCCATGATTTAATAAAAAGAAAATTATTTTTCATTATCAACAACCTATATACTGGCAATAAATTAACTTTATTATTATAACACTATATACCCTCTGGATATGTCAGTAAAGTATTATTTAACTTCGGTTTATCTCTGTACGTCGCATCTGAAATAGCTTTGACATTTTCGCCGCTTCCTACTCCAACTATGTTTAGATTACAATAAAACATAACATTAATTTTGCATGTACGTGTACGCTTGCACGCTAGTGAGCGGACACGCGGGCGGACACTAGCTACAGACAAGATAAACTATCTTATATATATACAAATAAATAAAATTGGAGTGTCTGTTTGTAATATTAAAATAACCGCATTTTACTAAGTGCATATGGATGTATACACGGTACATATAGGTATCAAAACAACATTTTTTACAATTTTCGTCTGTCTGTCTGTTTGTTCCGGGTAATCTCTGAAATGGCTGGACCGATTTTGACGGGACTTTCACTGGCAGATAGCTGATGTAACAAGGAGTAACTTAGGCTACTTTACCGAGGGGTAAAATAGGGGTACGTGATAAAACCGAATTCCACGCAGACGTAGTCGCGGACAAGAGCCCTACGGACGTCCGTACCCATAAAACCTACTGACCTATTTCCCGCTACGCAATGTGACGTCATTGTAGCAATGCGCCATAACTTGAAATATCTTCAAGCTAAACTCAATCTTATTGCTTTAACATAAGGCATATATTCTCTTGTACTGTGTAGTGAGAAAAATGGGTCTACTATGCGGGTTACCATATAAATGGAGATATTGGAGACTATTCTGGATTTGCGAGAGTAAGCTACAGAGAGAGAGACTTTAGATTGTTTTCCAAGTTTTTTATTTATTTATCTTAATAGCTTTCTTATTTTATTATAGTCATTATTTTCATAATCTTCTTATCTTGGAAGTACTGCTACCACATGTATTTACAAAAGTACATAAAATATGTATTCTATCAGTCATCTGGTTCCCATAGTACAAGCTATGCTTAGTTTGGGGCTAGATGGCGATGTGTGAAATGTCCACCAATATTTATTCATTTATTCTTTTAATGTTTGTATGTTTGTTTATTTAGTACTTATACTATATATTCAGATACCATTCCAGAAAGGGCATCTGGTATATGAAATACTTAAAGTAAAAGTATTTAGCATTTTGTATTTTAGATATTTATTTAAGGTATCTTGTACATAGGCAGGACAGTCAGCGACATAGAGACGGCTGAGTCAGCGATAAAAACATTACTGAGAAATGCATATGTTAAAACTATTCGATACTTAATCTATGGGACGTGGGGTATAACATACGTAGCCCCTATGCCGTCCCATTAAGGTTCTATTTAGAATACTGTATGCGTTGCATTGTGGACTGCATTCAGGTTACGAGGTCAATGCAGTGCGACCGAACTTAGAGAGTCAATTGCATACATACCTTGTTAAGTGTGGAAGAATTAAATAATAATATAAGTAGACATTGTCACACAGCGCCATCTAGCATTAGAGCAAGCTAAGCATAGCTTGTATCACGGAAACCAACAACCATTCTATTATATTCGAGTCACAGTGGTGAAAAGATTTTAAGTGCGCCTCAAAGAGGCTCCTTTCGTGCACTCGACACATGTCTTCGAATTTTCAGTTCTAGGACATGTCGGTTTCCTCACAATGTTTTCCTGCACCGTTTTGAGAACGTAGTATTGCGCACATAAATCTTTCAATAGAAAAACTAATAGGTGTGCGTTGGAATTTGAACCGGTGACCTCCGGATTAAAACTCAGTACCACTAGACCACGACGCTCTCACCAGACAACTGATATACTTTTTATAAACACATACATATTACATATTCATACGTAGACACAGGAAAAATTTCTATGTTCGTCACACAAATGTTTGTCTTCGGTGAGAATCGAACCCACGACCTGCAGCGCAGAAGGCAGGGTTACCAACTGAGCTGTGAGGGTAGTCAATAACGTACGCTTATTAGTTATATATGTTACAGGAACGCAGTGGACTGGACAGCATGCGCTCACTAGAACATTACCTGACAGATATCATGAGAGCAGACACATCTGAACACATGAAGGGTAAGAGTAGAATAGAACAGAGTAGAATGTAACTTTATTATTACATTACTAGCTGCGCCCCGCGGTGTTACCCGCGGTGAATCAACCCACGGGAACACTGCACTTTTCCCGGATCAAAGTAGCCTGTGTTTTAATCCAGGATATAAGCTATCTTGATACCAAATTTGGCCTTATCGCTAACAGCGATTTCTTCCAGACAAACCTTTGGATGGACAAGATATGTAATAGTAATAGAGCCGGTGAAATTGCAGCCGCATGAGACGTAACATCCCCGTCTCGGGTTGATGGACGCGACGCAATGCGACTTGAGTCATCTCGTAGTTTGGTGGAGAGGACTTGAGTGGTATTGCTGTTGTGTATGGGCGGCAGTTACCACTTAACATCAGGTGGGCCGTCAGCTCGATCCACCACCCGAATCACTTCAAAAATAGAGGGGTTGTTTAAATACTAGCTGTTGCCCGCGACTTCGCCCGCGTGGAATTTGGTTTTATCACGCACCCCTATTTTACCCCTTATTAAAAGTAGCCTAAGTTACTCCTTGTTACATCAGCTATCTGCCAGTGAAAGTCCCGTCAAAATCGGTCCAGCCGTTTCAGAGATTAGCCAGAACAAACAGACAGACAGACAAAAATTGTAAAAAATGTTGTTTTGGTATATGTACCGTGTATACATCCATATGCACTTAGTAAAAAGCGGTTATTTTAATATTACAAACAGACACTCCAATTTTATTTGTTTCTATAGATGAGTTCTATTGCTCTTAAATTCCTGTAACCACAGTGACGAGGGTAGTTTAACGTGGGGGTGGTATTCTCTACTACATCGAGTTCTGTTTCAAGCCCATCTCGATTGGTCGTAGACTTTGTCTATTCGGTCTAACAACTGGTCACAGAGTGTGTCAACCGTGACTTCCTTTTTAGCGGAGCGTAAGGTCAGCAAATAAATATACCCTCCATATTCATTATTGGCTTCTGTCCGCGGTGTCGCCCGCGTAGTAGGTCAAGTGGTCTATGTAATTCTTGTTCGTCTTTCAAAATGTCTGGCTTTGTTCAGTACTTATATTTACTTGTTTATAATTAATAATTTTTATTTTTAAATAAATAAAAATTGGTGGACATTTCAGACAGTCACACTTAGGGAAAATGCCTTTTCTATTCAACAATAAATAACTAATACGACATTTTTACCATAATCACTTTTTTTACTAAATATACTCTACCCTTTTGTAATTATTTATTTATGGACATTGTCACACAGCGCCATCTAGCCCCAAAGCAAGCTAAGCATAGCTTGTATCATGGGAACCAGACAACTGATACAATACTTATATACTTTTTGTAAGTTGTTACATATAATACATATCAACACCCAGACATAGAACTAACATCTATGTACGTCACACAAATGTTTGTCCTGGGTGGGAATCGAACCCACGACCTACAGCGCAGAAGGTAGGGTTACTAACCGAGCTGCGAGGCCAGTCAAATTAATAATTTATTTAATACAAAATTATAGTTATTTTTATATGTAAATTACTAACAAATAGAGCGACTGAATAATTTGACGATACCGTCAGAATAGTGAAACATAATTACTTTAAACTTGACACGGTTTGTTTTGTTGACTGTATCAGTAAACGTCGCTAACAATTCCATACATACAGTTTCTAGATGTGGCCGAAATTATATATATTGCGTTGTTAATATAAGTTATATATATATGACAGGCCTCATAGCTCAGTTGGTTAGTAACCCTACCTTCTGCGCTGTAGGTCACGAATTCGAAACCCACTCAGGACAAACATTTATGTGACATTTGTAACATTGATGTTTGTTCTGTGTCTGGGTGTATATGTATTATATGTATGTATTTACAAAAGAAAAGTATATATGTATGTATATCAGTTGTCTGGTTCCCATGATACAAGCTATGCTTAGCTTACTTTGGGGCTAGATGGCGCTGTGTGACAATGTCCACCATTATTATTATTATTATTATTATTATTATTATATACGTTGTTTAATATAAGATCCAAAAATATTATTGACAGGCCCCAAAGCTCAGGTAACTACTTCTACGCTGTAGGTCGTGGGTTCGATCCCCACTCAGGACAAACATTTATGTGACATTTGTAACGTGATGTTTTTCTGTGAGAGAACTCACGCCAAGTTCGTCCGGGGAAGTACTGCCACCATGCCCATCATTTCTGCCGCCAAGCAGTAACACATTCGAGTTACTGTGTTCCGGGTGTGGTTTCCGGTGAAATTACAGGGACATGAGACATTCCACCTACACGTCTCAGAGTTACGGGCGCATACAATGCGACGTGGTCTTGTCATAGTAGGGGAGGACCCAAGTCGCATCAGTTATGGGCCGAGGTTACCACTTAACACCAGGTGGGCCGTCAGCTCGTTCCGTTACTAACTCTATAGTCGTTTCCATTGGCACTAGATGTTCGTAACAATGGGTTACGCAAGCCAGCCTTGGCGGGCCATTGTTAACTAATTAACTTCTGTCCAAACGTTTTTGAGTTAACAGGTACTATACCGACATTATAATAATATTGGTGGACATTGTCACACAGCGCCATCTAGCTACAAAGTAAGCTAATCATAGCTTGTATCATGGCAACCAGACAACTGATATACATACTTATATATATTTTGCCACCTGGCGATAAGCAGTAACCTTTGCCTATAAAACGATACGGCTTGGTTTCTCCCCTACTTAGGTACAACCAAGTCGCATATGCGTCCGTGACTGACGTAGACGTCACAAGTGGTGAGATCGTAACCGCCATAGACGTACGATTTTTTTTAAATAAACGTGATTTCTACAATATATATTGAATAGCGAACTCTAAGGAGGAAATCAGCCCTCAGGTAAACTATTTGAAACCAACATAGACGTAGAGTCCAAAATATTTTTAAATTATTTTTTTACTGATAGAAAGATCATTAGACGAGGAAGGTTTATGTAAATCATATGCAATTAATTATATACAGTCAATAATTTGTAATTACACCCGTGCCAAGTCGGGGCGAGTGACTAGTACATAATAAATCTTTTGTACACTCAGACACATATTTCTAATGTAATATCAATCACGTTCTAAGCTTAACTACGACTATGCAACAATTCGACATTTGGCTCGCTTCGTAGTTAAAAATAACCATAGACTAAAATCTAACCAGCGTCTCGTGACTATCTATACAAAATAACCAGCCAAATTTGAGCCGTCACACCTTGATCTTTACTCCTAAAGTCATCTCAACACAAATTGGACGATGGTGCAACTAAAAGCAACACGGCAAAGTGTAATCGTCGGAAAATGCGCAGCGGAGATAACAAACCGGGGATATTTAAAATGGCCGTGTAATGTGTTAGGGAGCTAAGCAGCCGAATTTGAGAGGCAGGTTACAAGTAGTATTCTGGGGAGATGTAAGCGATATTAAAAATAGCCGTATTAGATTTGTAAGCGACGAGAGTCAGTTTGTTCGAGCGATTATAGCGCGTGCGTTGTACGAGCGCGATTATAAAAAATCTAATTTCGTGCCGTGGGTTTGATAGTTCGGTCTATTTTTGTTAAAAATAATATATTTGTGCGCGTTCTGGAGTGCAGTGACCTCAAAACTAAATGCTTAAAGGTAATATGTGGGAAGCGTGGATTTGGCGATATTTTCACGGATAGACTTCTGCTAGCGAAGGAAAATTTGAGTAGACTGAAAACTACGTATAAACCCATGTAGTTGTCATTCGTAGCGTTCCGTAGCGCGTGTTTTAATTTATTGAATTACTAGCTGCGCCCCGCGGTTTCACCTGCGTTTCTAGTCCAGAATATAGAAATAAAATACAGCTATGTACCTATCAAGTTTCATCAAAATCGGTTCATTAGTTTTTGCGTGAAGTTACAAATATACTAAAAGAAACTTTCACAAATTTTGACTTAACTATGATAGTTATATATATTTCCTTTCGGGTGTTTTGTAGGTAATAATGAGTACTTTAATCGCATAGTACATCATTTTTTTGTATCAATAATAGTTTTCTCAGCGCAAGCCAAATAATGACTTTAAGACAAAATTTTGCTACTTTACATTATTGCGATTTTCTTAAGGATCTCTAGTTTTTTTGAAAATAAATTTCCGTCTTGTTACTTCCTAATAATTTAGCTTTCTATTGGTAAAAAAATGGTTAAAATCGATCCAATAGTTTCGGAGCCTATTCGGTACAAACAAACAAACAAAACTTTCCACTTCATAATATTTGTATACAAAAATGAAAATATATTCTTGTGTTTATTTTATTTGAAACGTCAAGTTTAAATCGAATTTTTAGTTTTTCACGGTAATAAGCGCTTCGCTACGTGAAAAAAAAAATTTGAGAAAAATGAAAAAATTGGAGATTATTGTGAAATATATTGGAGATTAATTTAAAGTATATTGGAGATTAAAATGTACCTTTACAATGCTGCCTAATTAATAATCTGATTATTTATCGTGTAGAACCTTGTCTGAAAATACATTTTTCTTTTTCCCATCGTAAAGAACGCTAATTAGTTGGAAAGACGATAATTAGTCGAGAGACGCGAAAATGTTGCAAATTATAAGAAAGGAGCCTCCTTGAGGTGCACTTAAATCCTTTCACACGATTAATTGTAGTGTAACAAGATGCGATTATGTTGAAAATAATCAAGGCTTTATACTATAATAATAATAATAATAATAAATGTTCACCAAAAACTAGCTCGAAAATACAACCTTATTACAGACAAATTACAACCATATTACAACTACAAACCGAATCCCGTTCTGGAGAACACCATGACTAAAATTTACTATGATCGCGCCATACTAACAGATAAAACTATTCATTACAATAGACCAGATATTACGCTTATAAACAAAACCTTACAAACTGCATATTTAATAGACGTCACTATACCTAACACCCACAATCTTCAGAAAGCAATATCAGACAAAATTAACAAATACACCGAATTAAAAGAAGAAATAGTAAGAATATGGAACCTACAAAAAGTGTACATAGTGCCTCTGGTGATCTCCACAACGGGTGTCATACCGAAACATTTACACAACAGCTTAAAACTGCTCGATTTACCATCCTTTGCTTATTTCACAATGCAGAAAGCCGTGATCCTCAACACCTGCCGGATAGTTAGAAAATTCTTGTCCTCAGACGATGATAGCAACACGCAACAAAATAATTAGTCTCTCCAGTAACACTTGGCACCAGGGTTACTACAACTGAGCTGTGAGGCCAGTCAATGATATGGAGCTATATCAGTTTAATCAATCATTTATTAAAACTAAGAAGACCTCGGCGGCGTAGTGGTACTAAATAAGAACAAATATTTGTACAAGATCAAATATTTGTTGAAATAAATATTTATCTGCGCTTTGGCTCACCCTGTATATTTTCTCTCTGTCTGGCTGGGAATCTGTCTACTTTTTTTTTATCTCTTTACTTTTTGATTATGATTTTCTGTGTATCTTATTAAATTAATTAAATGTGGACTTCATTTTTATTTTATTTTATTTATATCGGGAATTGGGCCCTAAAATCGCATAAAAATCACTTACACATACACATAAAAACACTTAGATTACTTAGTCTAATCTAAAAAAAATATTACAATCCGTGACTGTACAAAAAGCTATATAAAAATGGTAGTAAAAAATATAAAAAAATTGTGTTCGAGGTGACGTGTAAAAAGTACCCTAGACCTAAATGGGAATGCTTTAGCTGGGGCCTTATTCTTAACGAGTGACATTTTTACTACTGAGACATATAACTTCTGCCAATGTTTCTGACCAATGTCATCACTAACGAACCACACGGCTTCGCACGCGTGCAGTTTAGTAATAAAGAAAATGTGGAGTGCGTTTAGCGAGAAATTATTGAGTGTTTTTGAAATAACACAATAAAATTTCGGCCATTTTGTACAAATGATATATATAAACGTTTCTATTTTATCGCTCTATCTATTAGTGAAAACCTGATCAAATCTGTTGCGTGGTTTAGAAGAAGAAAGCGAAGAAGAAGACTCAGATAGCGACTTTAATTTATAATATTTAGAGACAACTTTTTGCTTTAAAAATAACCACGTTTAGTTTTTTTTTTTTTTTATGTGATTGCGATACGGAATGAGCCGACGGCCCACCTGGTGTTAAGTGGTAACCTCGGCCCATAACAATCGATGCGACTCGGGTCCTCCCCTACTTGGTATGACAAGAGTCAAGTCGCATCGTATGCGCCCGTAACTCTGAGACGTGTAGGTGGAATGTCTCATGTGCCTGTAATTTCACCGGAAACCACACCTTTCAAACCGGAACACAGTAACGTGAATGCGTTACTGCTTGGCGGCAGAAATGGGCATGGTGGCAGTACTTCCCCGGACGAACTTGGCGTGAGTTCTACTGCTCTTAAAATGTATTTATTTATTGAACAGAATAAATATTTATTCAGCACGAGACACAACAAACACAAATTATAATATATTGTAATCACGAGCTTTGAATAACAATATACTGGAAATTTCGATTGTAATTAATTCAGAATAAACTTATACTCTTGGCTGGAAGAAGATTTTTCGATTAATTTTACCAAATAAGAATAAATTTTGTAAATACAAGGACATGAAAAATACTAATAATTGTATCACTGGCTCTTTCGGACCAGCATGGTGAAAAGAATAAAATGCGCCTCGAAGAGGCTCATTTCGTCTTCGAGTATTTTTTCTAGACAGTTCCTGACAAAACCGTTTTGAGAATTTGGGATGTCTTTCATATTTTTTTGCAAAGAATGAAACTAATTAGTGTATGAGGATTTGAACCAGCGACCTCCATTACAACTCTGGTATTTGTACACTAGGCCACACTCTTTAAAAGTACTTTATCTCACGTACTACTGTATAAATTTTCCAAAATTTCTCCGTTTGAATAGAAAAATGTTTCTCACCGAATTGAGAATAGACCACCAAGCCGCTGGTTGAAACTAAATCTCGAGCGAGATTAATCTCGGCTAGATGTCACTTGGGTGCAGCAAGTACCAATCTAAATATAAACAATCGATTTTTCTCGTGACCTACTTTCTTGAGGCTGGCACCCCTCCCCCCCCTCCCCCTCCCCCTCCCCCTCCCCCTCCCCCTCAGTCTTTATTGTCAAATGACATTTCGACCATTCATACATACACGCATTTATCGCGAAAGGGTCGGCAGACTACATAGAGCTACAATTTTTGAAACGTAGTCGTGTAAATATATAGTCAACTTAAATTTTAAATTGTTTATTTTAATAGTTGATTTAAAATATAACTAAATAGATACTATATAGAGACGATGTCGCGGACAACAGCTAGTATGTAATAAAATAAAATGCAAATAAAATGTTTTATTGATTGATTGAATATCATCTTATATTTCGGTCATACTGTCTGTAGCGTCGATAGCTATCCTGACGTAAACAAGGTTACAAAATAATCTAAAAATTTTAAGTATGTTAGTTTTTTAAGCCCTTAATAATTTAGTTTTAATTTATCTTTATTATGTACACGTCCTAACTTTATAAAATCGTCTCTCTCTAGCCTCAAAGGTTTGCTGGAAGAGAACTCTTTGTAGGGTTAAGCTCGCCTTTGTACATGTATCACTTATGACTTTTTTGTATTTTTTTTTCTGTGTACAATAAAGAATAAAGAAGTATACAGTATAATAACAAAAAATATTAAAAAAAAAGACGTGTGGCACTCGGAGACTGCCGCGGTAAAGCTATTGCGCGTGATATTTCAAAAAGTCATTAAAAGTTCTGGTATTTATCGATAGATGGAAAAACTAAAAAGTATCACCGCTGTGCCGGTCGGAGTGGGGGGTGTTAGGTTTTTTCGTTACGGAATTTCTGGATTCGGTCTCCACGCTCAAGGCCCGCGATAGAAGCTATGCAATAGCTTAATAATATATATAAACCATTGAAATATAAATGCAGTTAAAACATTGTATTCAATCAGGTGATCTAAACAAACTGATTTGCATGGACCTTGGCCCGCTGATAGCGTCGTTATTGGGTAACGCGAGGCCGCGCGTGTTACGGCCGCGTTGCGCGCCGTTACAGACGTCTTGTCGTTTACATACGCCACGTTTACTGGCCTCACAGCTCAGTAATCCTGCCTTCTGCGCTGTCGTGGGTTCGATTCCCACCCGGGACATACGTTAGTGTGACGAGCTATCATGTTTGTTCTGTGTCTGGGTGTTTGATATGTATATGTGAGTATTTACAAAAATAAGTTATACAAGTATTAGGTATATCAGTTGTCTGGTTCCCATGATACAAGCTATGCTTAGTTTGGGGCTAGATGGCGTTGTGTGACAATGTCCACCCTATATTATTATTATGATTATCTATTAATTTGAAGAGCAGTAGAAGTCTCGCCAAGTTCGTCCGGGGAAGTACTGCCACCATGCCCATTTCTACCGCCAAGCAGTCGTTACTGCTTGGCTTTAGAACTACGGTACTACTACGTTTAAGTAAGTTTTTTTTTAACGAAACCTTTTAACTTCTATTTATATATTATATTATACCTGGCCAGATATATACAGACAGAATGGTATTGAGGAAACAACTTAGGTAATTTATACGAGCCAACCGCTTCGTAAAGTGGGTCACTGAGGTTTTTTTTTTTATGTAGTACATTTACGGAACGAGCCGACGGCCCACCTGGTGTTAAGTGGTAACCTCGGCCCATAGTAGCCGATGCGACTAGGGTCCTCCCATACTAGGTATGACAAGACCCAAGTCGCATCGTATGCGCCTGTAAATGTGAGACGTGAAGGTGGAATGTCTCATGTGCATGTAATTTCACCGGCAACCACACCTTTCAAAGCGGAACACAGTAACGCGAATGCGTCACTGCTTGCCGGCAGAAAAGGGCATGGAGGTGGAAACACATCGAGGTGGAAATGGTTATTTAATAATGTTAGGCTTAACTTTAAAACAATTAATTTAATACTGTTTAAGTCTGTCAAAAACCAATTAAAAGTGTCCCAAATATCTCTTCATTAATATGTATTACTAGCTGTTGCCCGCGACTTCGTCCGCGTGGAATTCGGTTTTATCACGTATCCATATTTTACCCCTCGGAAAAGTAGCCTAAGTTACTCCTTGTTACATCAGCTATCTGTCAGTGAAAGTCCCGTCGAAATCGGTCCAGCCGTTTCAGAGATTAGCCGAAACAAACAGACAGACAGACAAAATTTGTAAAAAATATTGTTTTTATATATGTACCGTGTATACATCCATATGCATTTAGTAAAAAGCGGTTATTTTAGTAATAAAAACAGACACTCCAATTTTATTTATTTGTATAGATGTATAGATATTAACACCCAGACACAGAATAAACATCTCTAAGTCCGTCACACAAATTATTGTCCTGGGTGGGAATCGAACCCACGATTTACAGCGCAGAAGGCAGGGTTACCAGTTGGCTTTGAGGATGTCAAATAATATCCATTGTGGAAACCGGCGCGACAAAATCAAAAATTTTGGCATTTTCGCAGATAATATCCAAATTTCCGCTTTCCACCATTTTGAAAAATAATTTGTAATAATAATTGCTGATTATGTTTTAAATCCAGTGATTTGTGCTAAACAGTTTAAAAATGATCAATGAACACATGATGACCAGCATGACTTATTACGGTGAGTATCTGAGGAATCTGAGTATGTACTTATAAGTTTTATGTTGTTTTCTTTTTTCGTTTGACTGGCCTCACAGCTCAGTTGGTAGTAACCCTGCCTTCTATGCTGTAGGTCGGTCGATTCCCACCCAGGACAAACATTTGTATGACAAATATAGATGTTTGTTCTGTGTCTGGGTGTCAATATGCATGTGTTTACAAAAAAGTATAATATATGTTTATCAGTTGTCTGGTTCCCATGATACAAGCTATGCTTAGCTTACTTTAGGGCTAGATGGCGACTTCATCTCCAATGAACGAGAATGATCCCTCGTTCTCCTCTCGCACTTTTATGATTTTTTTTTTCCAGTTATTTCGATTTGAAAACCAAATTACTCTACCCTCTATTTTTATGAATTTTCAACTGAATCAATCTGAAAGTATATCCTTTCGAATAAGGAAAAACAATATCCTAAATCGGTATATAAATGACGGAGATATGAAGTAACAAACATAAAAAACCTCAATTTGAAGTCATTTGAGAATAAATAAATGGTTTTTGTTAAACTAGCATATAACAACATGTTTTACTGAAATAATAGGGCAAAAAGGAGCCTCTTTGGGGTGCATTTAGAACCGTTTCAACACACTAGTTCGATAGAACCAGTGATTGGACTAGAGGTGTAGTGTATATAATAGGAATATATAATGCGCAGTACATGCACACAGATTTCACTAATCAATTTAGTCTTACCTATTTACTTTGATTGCGCCGATTCCCACCCCGAGGGCGGGAAACAGACAAGGAACCCCTCGGAGATCCTGTGTTTAACCTGTGTCACCTGTATACATCCATAAGTCAAAGTCAAAGTCAAAAACGTTATTTCCATAGAATTCATAGTTTTTTTTTATGTTATGTAGTTACGAAACGAAATGTGTAGGTGGAATGTCTCATGTGCCTGTAATTTCACCGGCAACCACACCTTTCAAACCGGAACACAGTAACGCGAATGCGTTACTGCTTGGCGGCAGAAATGGGTATGGTGGCAGTACTTCCCCGAACGAACTAGGCGAGTTCTACTGCTCTTAAAAAAAGAAATGGTTTGGAAACGTCAATAATATTCAATACATAAGGTCACGCGTATTTATCGCTAAGTTTGATGCCTGTTCAAACCCTATCCGACCCTCCATGGGGAAGATATATGCCTGTGTTCAGCCTCCTGTGGTCCGGTCCTCCTGTGCTCCTGTGATCGCCAAAGAACTTTGAAATCCTGTGTCTCAGGCGATAAAGGCTTTTTTCAATGAAAAGTCATAGTCAAAGATTAGTTGTCTGAGAGTGTCGCATATAATTAGCCTGCATACCCGCATAGGTCAATCCATACGGGTCACGGTGTGCTCTACTTCCGGTTGCCGTTGGTAACGGCGACTGCGGCCATGTTGGCGTTAGTAACGGCGGCCATGTTGCCGTTAGTTGCCATGGTAACGCGCGTGCGCCTCCCCACCGTCACTAACGATGCACTTCTAGGAACTGTAGAAGGATTATAGTCGAACCAGCGACTCGCCCCGGCTTCGCGCCTAGGTTTGCCAGGACAAAATGGCTAGTTTAGCCGGACATTTTGGTAAAAGTGTCGGACACCTCTATTTTTTTGCCCTTAGTATAACACGACAGTTTTTTTGATGTGAAACATCTATAGCCGCACGTAAAACCGATTTCTGGCGTGGCGACGCGTCGCCACGGCTTGCGTTGTATATTACTTTTACAAAATAATGTCGATGTTTCACATCTGCCAGGCGTCCCGTGACGGCTCACATTTTTTAATTAAAACTTGGTTTTTTCAGTATTATATCAAACCATAATCATTTTACTTTTTCATCTTCTTAAATTCAAATGAAACAGCAATCAAATTGAATGAATAAGTCTTCTTTATATTAACATATGAGAAATGTAAAGAAACTGACCAAATTTAAAAAGCCTAACAAAAGCCAAAAACAAAATAATTTGGCCGGACACGCAACCAAAAAGTCTGACTGTGTCCGGCTTTATCCGGACGCCTGGCGACGTTATTCGCACCGGTGCAATTACTAATACACAATAACATGAAATGCTGATATGTGAAGGTGAAATGTCTCATATGCGTCATATGTATTTACAAAAAAAAGTATATATGTAGGTATTGTATCAGTTGTCTGGTTGCCATGATACAAGCTATGCTTAGCTTACTTTGGGGCTAGATGGCGCTGTGTGACAATGTCCACCATTATTTATTTATTTATGTAAAGAATTAAAAAACACTACACTGATCGAAAAATACTTGATCGTACACCACAAAATTACAATTAAAACAGTGCGTAAGATACAGTACAGTGGGCGGACTTATCGCTATGAAGTGATTTCTTCCAGACAACCGTGTAATGGCTTAAGAAACTTACAAAATGAGTCACTTTATTTCCCAGATGGTTACAGATTTAGGTAACCTAGGTGTATTCCAAAGTTTCTAAATTGCACCCATTAATTTATTAACAAATAAATAAAATTTGATAAGAAATATTTATACAGCACGCAAATCTCCATCCAGAATCCTCCCGTGGAGTCAAACCTGCGTTCCTTTTGTCTCAGACGGTCGCTGGAACCACTAAGCCATCGACGTTATAAGAATACATAAATGCAACCTATAAAATAAATTGGATTGCCTAGAATAGCGACAAGGCGGCGTAAAATGGATTATTCGACTTGTCACCTACTTAACGTGATATTTTGCATGGTTTTCTTTTAAAGCTGTAACATTTTAGCGATTTGTGTGTCGAGTTTCAACGCGCCGCGTGTGCGTTGCGAATTTTCCTCGTGTGCGCGATGAATTCGCCTCGTGTACGCGTTTGTGTGACGAGCATTGATGTTTGTTCTGTCTGTGTGTTAATATGTATTTATATGTATGTATTTACAAAGAAAAGTATATATGTATTCTGTCATCTGGTTCCCATAGTACAAGCTATGCTAAGTTTGGGGCTAGATGGCGCTGTGTGAAATGTCCACCAATATTTTATTTATTTTTACCGTTTTTTTTATGTAATGTAGGGTACACAACGAGCTGACGGCCCACCTGATGTTATGAGGTAACCGCCGCCCATGGACAACCGCAATACGACTCAAGTTCTCTCCATCGCACGAGATGACTCCTGACATATGCACTTAGTAAAAAGAGTTTATTTTAATATTACAAACAGACAGTCCAATTTTATTTATTTCTATAGATACTATTCTATCCAAATGCGATCGAGGCCATCACGGTATTAAATAAAAACTATACAGTTTAAGAATCTATACTGAAACGCATCTGAATTGTATCGCTAGCTAATAGCTGGTGGTTACGCCTGCTGGACCAATTAACGTCTAAATATGTCTCAGCGTGTTGATCGATGGACAGTTTTTTTATATATATTTAAACAACTGTGTGGGTTCATTGACCCCGCGAGTCGCGCGTGCGTGGTAAACACGCCCTTGACTGTCACTGGATCAGGTGATTTTTGGAAACCTCACCAGGAATAAAGACTCACAGCTTGTGGGTTCGATTCCCACCCAGGACAAATACTTGCTAACTAGAGATTAATAAGGTCTCACAGCTCAGTTGGTAGTAACTCTATCTTCTGCGCTGTAGTTTAGGTTCTATTCCCGCCCAGGACAATCATTTGTGTGACGAAATAGATGTTTGTTCTGTGTCTGGGTGTTACTATGAATGATATGTATTTACAAAAAAAAAAATAGAATTGTAGTTCTTATTATTATATTTTTTTTTATTAAATGTTCATTAATGTATGAAATGATATTTTTCAATAAAATCATTAATTAAAAATTTAATTCTTTTCTTTTTGGGTTTACCTCGAATGATACTCTAAATAGTTAAAAACTGCACGCGCTCTGCCCTCTATCTCGAAAATGGTTCAAGATATAAAAAAAATGTTTAAACAAAAGTTGTAGAAAATTTAATCTTCTGCAATATTTATAATAGATACAAATAGCATAAACCCCATAGGAAACGAGATATTTGCAATTCCGAGCAAAGCATTTCCGAGATTCTTGCCCTCATTTGACTAATATTCCTGGACTAATATGGGAACCAGACAACTGATATAGTACTTATATAATTTTTTTATAAATACATACATATAATACATATTAACACCCAGACACAGAATAAACATCTATTTTCGTCACACAAAAATTTTTACCTGGGTGGGAATCGAACCCACGATTTACAGCGCAGAAGGCAGGGTTACTACCAACTGAGCTATGAGGCCAGTGAATATCATCATATATTCTCTTTATCATCATATTTTTCTTTATTTGATATTTTTTCATTGGACCGTACTTTTCTTGATAGCGCAGACCAAAACGCACTTCACTGCTTGAGCGGATGAGTGCCTTCCGCTTTCACCAAAAATCCCGCGTGAAGGGTCCGTCGAGGACATCTCAGGCAGTGTTGCCAACAATGTCACAAAGAAAAAATACCAAGCTTAAAAAAAACATATTGTTTATGAAAATCGTCAGTTTCTAAGTGAATTGCGTTGTTTTTCCTTATTATGGCTGTTATTTTTTTTTTATTCGTTGAATGTGCCACCACTCACATGAAATCTCGTGGCAGAGGTGTGTGTAAGCCTTTTTTATATTAAAATAATAATAAATATTGGTGGACATTTCACGCAGCGCCATCTAGTCCCAAAGTAAGCTAAACATAGCTTGTATCATGGGAACCAGACAACTGATTTAGTACTTATAAATTTTTTGTAAATACATACATATTAAAACCCAGACACAGAACAAACCTTTATATTCGTCAAACAAATGTATGTCCTGGGTTGGAATCGAACGCACGACCTACAACGCAGAAGGCAGGGTTACTACCAACTGTGGTGTGAGGCCAGTAGTAACCTATAATATTTGGTAACTGTCATTTCTGACATTCGTTTCCGTCGTGACGTTGACTTTTGGAACATCTGTCATTAGCATGGTTTGTTTTTTTTTCTGTATCTGTGCAATTTGTTGACGTACCCGAGCTCAGCAAAATTAAACGCATGGGTTGAACAAAATTGAGCTTATTTCTCGATCAGTGCACGTTATGCCCCCTAAGATATCTGGGACTTAGGTTGGCATTTAGGTCATCCTGTTATGTATACACCAACTCAATGTACATCTCCTATCTATAATAATAATATTGGTGGACAATTTACACAGCGCCATCTAGCCCCAAACTAAGCATAGCGTACTGTGGGAACTAGACAACTGATAGGAGACAAGCCTCAAAGGTTTGCTGGAACAAAACTCTTTTTAGGGTTAAGCTAGCCTTTGTACATATTTTTTTATATATGTTAATTTATGTTTATTTTTCTGTGTACAATAAAGAATACATAATATACTTTTTCTTTTTTTTTGTAAATATAATACATATTACAAGCCAGACAGAACAAACATCTATGTTCGTCACACAAATAATTTGTCTCGGGTGGGAATCGAACCCACGATCTACAGCGCAGATGGCAGGGTTACTACCAACTGAGCTGTGAGGCTAGTGTGTGTAAAGATTATCCTTTTTTTACCCCAATGCAGGTGTAGGGATGTGAAATGACCAACCTACATAAGTCGACCCGGTCAGACCGCTGCCCTATATTACCCGACCCGGTATCTGGGTCGACGCGGGGAAAATCAATAACCCCATTGAGTAACGGTTTCGCCATGGTGTTTTAATGGGACACTACAGGCCGCTTGGGTAGGCTTGACATGATATACACTTCAATTTGGTGGAATATTGGTGGACATTGTCACACAGCGCCATCTAGCCCCAAACTATGCATAGCTTGTACTATGGAAACCAGATGACTGATAGAATACATTTTTTTTTGTAAATACAGACATATAAATACATATTAACATCCAGACTTAGAACAAAAATCAACGCTCGGCGCACAAAAGTTTGTTCTAAGTGGGAATCGAACCCACAACCTACAAATAAATAAAATTGGAGTGTCTGTTTGTAATATTAAAATAACCGCTTTTTACTAAGTGCATATGGATGTATACACGGTACATATACCATAACAACATTTTATTTTTATTTTTGTCTGTCTGTCTGTTTGTTCCGGCTAATCTCTGAAATGGCTCAACTGATTTTGACGGGGCTTTCACTGGCAGATAGCTGATGTAACAAGGAGTAACTTAGGCTACTTTTCCAAGGGATAAAATAGGGGTGCGTGATAAAACCGAATCCCACGCGGACAATGGACTTTTAGACGTTATATGGACATATTATGTTTGAATTAAATTCTTAATAATAATGTCCCAGAACCAGACGTTTGAATATATGAGTCATGTTCATGAAATGAGCCTCTTCGAGGCGCTCTTTAATCCCTTTACCACACCAGTTAGAGGGAGTAGAGTGTGTAGGTAAATCTATTTGTAAATGCGAACCGACAAATGATTTGTAATAGCCGCTGTAGAGGCCACATGTAATAGACCATTTCCTATTTTACAACGATTCAGCCGACTTCCTAAAGGGGAATGCGTTTATTGCCCATTTTTGATGGACATAACCTCATTTCTAATAATATTGATTTAGGTATGTGATTTAGCTATAATGTTAGTAAATGAAATTTGAGTTTAAACTAGTTTTAATAGTATCATATTCGTTTCTTTTAAATTACATATTTTACAAAACGCGCTTTTATAAAAATTATGGTATCTATATATTATTTATATATGTATGTATATTTATTATCTGTGTTATCTACATTGTCACCAAAAAGTATGTAAAAAAAACTTCTCAGAAAGAGGTTGGAGTAAATGATTGAAGTTCAAATACAAAATTTGATCAAACCTTATAAAATTGTCTGAGTTTGAAAGGACATAATTATTTTTAGGATGAAAGTAAACGAAATAGCTGGATTCTCTTCCAATTTTGGCAGAAAGTGAAGGCCTATTATGTTACCCTTGTTTTACGCAAATTAAATGTTAGCTTGATTGATTGATTGATTGATCTTATGCGGTGTTTTAAGGACGTTAAATGATGGATTTTGCATGAAGGCAACACTGTAGATAAGATTTAAGTTTACGTTGAACATAATAAAGGTTAAATAGGTATAACTTAGGAGGTGATTCGTCTATATTATATTGTGGAATGAGAATAATAGTATTCATAATACATATAATAATAATATTGTAATATTTTTTTAACTACTAATAGCTCAATTGGTTCAACTGAACTAACCCTTTTCTATAATAAACAAGCGGCCAGTCCAGCTGAAATCCTGAAATCTATAATATATTTTGAAATTACATACCTACACATATTACATACTAGCTGTGCCCGCGACTTCGTTCGCGTGGAATAGTGACTTTTCGGGCAGCATATTTTGAATTACATATACCGTCGTAAAAATGTTCGCCGTGATTCTTTAAATTGACATAACTTTTTTATTTATGAACGGATTGACATGAAATAAACACTAAATGTTAAGTGAAGCTTACTACAATATATTAGTGAAAACCGTATCTAAATCGAATAAGCCGTTTCTGATATTAGCGTGCACAAACACACAGACAAACAGACAAACAGACAAAAAAAAAATTAATTACAATTTCGGGTTCGGCATCGATATAATAACAACCTCTGCTACTTTTTTTTATATATTTCCATTGTACAGACACCACTTTTCTACAATTTTATTATATGTATAGATTAACACCCAGACAGAACAAATGTCTACGTTAGTCACACAAATGTTTGCCCTGGGTTGGAATCGAACCCACGACCTACAGCATAAAAGGCAGGGTTACTACCAACTGTAAGGCCAGTTAGATAAATATGAAGCGGTGACCTTCGAATGAATACTGCAGCCGATTTACGCTAATGCGACAATCGATACTGCTTTATTTTTAATAACTTGGCAGAATTACGGTCTTCTTTGAGTTTGAAAGGTGTGGTTGCCGGTAGAATTACAGGCACATGAGACATTCCACCTACACGTCTCAGTATTACAGCCGCATGCGATATGTTGTTCTGGGGGACCAGAGTCGCGTTGCTTGTTATGGGCAGAGGTTACCGATAAACACCAGGTGGGCCATCTGCTCGTTCCGTAACTGTATCAGATAAAAAAATATGAAGAGTAAGAATCAGAAAATATTTATTGTGTAACTCTCTTACACAAAGCATCTTAAAAGTATGGACTATCTATCTATCGTATCTATCTATTCGAGTCGCTGATTCTCTCGAACCGGTGTGGTGAAAGGATTTTAAGTGCGCCTCAAAGAGGCTCCTTTCGTGCACTGGACACATGTCTTCGAATTTTTAGTTCTAGGACATGTCGGTTTCCTCACGATGTTTTCCTTCACCGTTTTGAGAACGTGGTTTTGCACACTTAAATCTTTGAATACTCATAGGTGCACGTCGGGGTTTGAACCGGCGACCTCCGGATTGAAACTCGGGGTCAGTACCACTAGACCACCACGCTCTATATATGGTTACTATGTATAGACTAAATATGAAATAGTTTAAAGAATGGTCGACGTGCGCCTCGGGTTTCGCCATCACTGGCACTTTGAGCGATTTTGCAACGTGACATTGGCCGGTGAGCCAATTATTATTCGGTAAACAAGCCATTTTGAACTTTGCGTCAAGGTCGCAAGTGCGTTATTTAGTATCGCTGTACAGTTAAAATCGGTTGGAAAAACGAACTAATTTTTCCCACGAGCCTCATTGTGATTATGAACGAATAAAATTATTTGATATATTTCATATTTAATGGCTCTCAGAAAATAATGGTAGGTAATTAAACGTATTTAGAAATTATTTATATTATATTATCCGTATTCACGGTTTGAAAATTACGGATATATCCCAAATTTAAGTTTTAAAATTATATTTTTTAAGAATACATTATGAACACTTCTACAACGTCAGCAACATTATCACGACCTGATAATGTACAGCCAGATAATTCGTGTACACTATTTGATTCGGAGTCTCCCACCCCGCGGCGTACAAGGCGAACGTTCGTTGCGCGTCGAGGTAGGCGCGAAACTAACCAAATAAAAAGTAAAAAAGTTTAAATAGTTTTTATTCATATAAAAACTTTTTAAACGTCAAAAAGAGGTAACGCACTTCCAAACATGTCATGGCACACTAGATTAAAAAAATATCTAAATCATATTTCGAACTCGATTGTCAATTTTTTTCATTAGTCCCATTTCGTCGCGGAAGTCGGCCGCTTCGCAAAATTCAGTTTTGAGATAAAGTGTATATCGATTATTCCGCGTGTGATATTATGTCGGTGCATACGATTCCGCTGGTTACGCCATTTATAAGAGGCCCGAGGTTCCCGTACAGAAAAAGTAAGTACAAAAAGATTCCTTAAACCTGTAGGTAAGCTTAGGTCTCGGATTTTTATGACCTAGGTCATGCAAAATGCAGCTAGAACAAAATATGGCTTACATAAAAAAAAGTCAATTCAAATGAACTTTGAACGAAAGAATAAAAAATGTCATCTGCCAGTTTGACAAATAATAAATTGGTGTCGTTGAACTGTTAACGTATTGGCCTATTTGGGTGCGGGTTCGATTCTCGCGCCGGAAACGTTTGTGTAGTGGAATATCCGGGCTGAAGTACGATAGATACTCTGTGTCTTTTTATTTCATACATTTACATCACAAGAATAACAGATGGCATGGTACACGCAGATACGCAAGACCTATGACAGACTTGCCAAACGCCAGAGCAGATGGCCCACCTGGTGTTAAGTGGTAACCTCTGCCCATAACTAATGCGACTTGGGTCCCCCACTAGGTACGACAAGACCCAACACGCATCGTATGCGCCCGTAACTCTGAGAGGTGTAGGTGGAATGTCTCACGTGCCTGTAATTTCACCGGCAACCACACCTTTCAAACGGAAACACAGGAACGCGAATGCGTCACTGCTTGGCGGCAGAAATGGGCATGGTGGCAGTACTTCCTCGGACGAACTCGGCGTGAGTTCTACTGCTCTTAACCCCTGCCGGCGGTCGAACATGTGATCCTTATATTTGCAGCATTTTTATAGCCTTTTGTTTTATTTTACACTGAATTTATTTATGTATGTTTGTTAAGGTCTAAATTTCCAACTGAATTTTAGACCATCTCCCTCCCGATTAATATGTTATCAAAATCGATTTAGTAGTTTGGTTTTTATATCAAAATAACTGCTCTATCTATTCGAGTCACTGGTTCTCTCGTATCGGTGTGGTGAAAGGATTGTAAGTGCGCCTCAACGAGGCTCCTTTCCTGCACTCGACACATGTCTTCGAATTTTTTAGTTCTAGGACATGTCGGTTTCCTCACGATGTTTTCCCTCACTGTTTTGAGAACGTAACAGCGCACATAAATCTTTCAATTGAATACTCATAGGTGCACGTCGGGATTTGAACCGGCGACCTCCGGATTGAAATTCGGGGTCTGTACCACTAGACCACCATGATCTCACAAATAACTGTCTCTAATATGTCTTCCTAGTGCGAGATAACGAGAAATCATTCTCTCTCATTAACGATGAATTCGGTTTTCTCGTTAATTTGCGCATTATTAAATATTTTTACGAGTATATTTTCACATTCAAAATTACAATTGTTTGATTATGTCGGTGTGATTTTCAAGGTGGCTATGGATACAGCTGAGTTATTCGTTGGTGAGGAACTTAGCTATATGGTTATCCTTAACCTCAACGTCGACTTTTTACTTATTGGACATAGGTCATGTCCGTTGTCGCAATGCGTTCTAGTTACGTTGACCGCGTGGCCATCTTGAATTTTGTGGGTAGCTTGTACTAGACACAGGTGGCACAGAAAACCAGCGCTGCAGCAGCCACACCGCTGATACAGCACATGCTGAGTTAGCTTTTCTGTTACAAGCTACGTTTTCTTATATTTGTACTTAGTTTTATTTCTAACTAGCTGCGCCTATGACTTGCCATGTTATAGCATCCAATGTTATTTGGTCAATAAATGAAATCTGAAATCTTTAATCTGAATTCCAATCATTGATTACTCGCGAATTGACACTTTCTTCCATTTTATTTTTATAAATAATGGTGGGCATACACACAGCGCCATCTAGCCCCAAAGTAAGCTAAGCATAGCTTGTATCATGGTAACCAGACAACTGATATACATACTTATATACTTATTTTTTATAAATACATACATATAATACATATTAACACCCAGACACAGAACAAACATCAATGTTACAAATGTCACATAAACGTTTGTCCTGAGTGGGGATCGAACCCATGACCTACGCAGAAGGTAGGGTTACTACCAACTGAGCTATGAGGCCTGTCAATTAAGTAATCCCTTAATAACCGTCAGCCAAGATAAATCTTATACCAACAAGTCACTATTTAGATTGAAATACGGATAGCCAAAGTAAAGATTACAATTTGGAGCGATTCGAGACAGTGAAAATGTATCTATTAGTTGGGGTGGTAATGGTCTGAAGTAATGATAAAATACAGTATTACTAGTGCTAGACGGAATGATCCCAGTCTGTACATTGCGGGAGCAACGTGGGACTGCGTCGTTAGCAATATAGACTGTGATGCAACCCGTGGAAAATGTGAAAAGATGCCCTCAACGTATCGCCATTTTGAAAACGAGTCCGTGACACACTGAGATTCACAGACATTTTATAAAAAAAATACGAGAAGTCTATTTGAAAAAAGAAAAACTTGACAAATATAAACATTCAAAAATAATAATTAATAATACAATTGACTTTTTTTTTCAAAATGTAACTAAACATAATTATGCCATCAAATAACTTCCTACATAGTATTTTAGAAAACCTCTGCCTCTGCCTCCAGTAGATATTAATATTGCAATACCCTCACAAGGATCCGTAATGTGTAACTTATCATATAACTAAACAAAACCTGTCCATCCATTATGTATAGCAATAAATGAATTGAGTATTGAGATTGAACCATTTCACTCACTAGCAACCGAATCACACATACTCGAGATAGATGGAGCCTATAGTCATGAAAATAAATTGATTCTTTCGTAGCTTTGCCATCGGACAATATCAAGTTATTTTTAACTGGTTTTTTTACCCGCGCGGTACCCGTAAATAATTGGTGGACCATATACACAGCGCCATCTAGCGCTAAACTAAGCACAGCATGGGAGCTAGATAACTGATAGAATATAATACATATATTTTTGTGTTTTTTTGACTAGTTAACCGACTTTAAAAAAGGAGGAGGTTCTCAGTTTGTATGTATTATTCTTTTTTTTTACGTTATAGGACGGAGCCATGGCGAAGGTAACAAAAAAGTTTTAAAATTTATGAACCGATGTGAAAAATCTTTTTTTTTATATGACATAGACATGTCATCAAAACCTGAACAGTACTTTCGTTTTAAAATCCAAATAACTGGAATAAATTTCATCCAAGTGAAGAACAGGCAAGAAACCCCTAAAAGACCCCCTCCTTAGTTTTCGCGAGCACGATCCTTGTAATAATCTTCATACTTAGATCTATGTTACATTAGTGACTTCATAAAATACTAGAATAAGATATTACAGGATGTTTTGTGTGTCGTGTGAGTCAATAAACGTGTGAATGCTCCCGGTGTGCCGCCAGCGTCTGTAGATGAGGCCATAAAAGCTAGTCGGGACTCGACAGGACGGCACCGGGGCTGATGACCCGTATTTTGACCCTTTTTGACCCTGAGGGGGGGCAGGGTAATATACGGCGGGCACGGTACAATAAAGGCTTCCTTTTCCTGATGTAACAGTTATGCCAAGCTTGGGAGTTACGCTGAAATAAAGAGAAATTGTGAAAGTATTCTGAAGGAATTCAAATTATTTACGCTCCCATAAACAATCATACATGTGATGAGTTTATTACATTTCTCAGGAAGTAATATGATAAATTATGATACAGGCATTTGCCTGTATCATAATTTATATAGGCAACTTTATTTGTTCATAACTCGCTGACCCGAAAGACTGACAGAAATTGTATACGAAAAATGCGTCGATTTTCGAAAATTCCAAGTTTTTTTTATGTCATATTAGTGACAAAACGAGCTGACGGCCCACCTGATGTTATGTAGTAACCGCAGCCCATAAACAACAGCAATACTACTCGAGTCTTCTCCACCAAAGTACGCTAATCAAGTCGCATTACGTTGCCTCCATCACACCGAGACGGGGATGTTACGTCTCATGCGGCTGCAATTTCACCGGCACCCACTCCCTTCCACCGGAACACAGCAACACGAGTGCATCACTGCTCGGCAGCAGATTACCAGGTGTGGTGGCAGTACTTCTCCGGTGGGACTTGGCACAAGTTCTACTGCTACTGAAGTAGTTTTTTTTCTAAATATCTTATGGAATTATTAATAAAAAATATACCAAGGCCCTAGTTAGTTCACAAGTGAATACAATTCTTATTTGTATATCAGTTGTCTGGTTCCCATGATACAAGCTATGCTTAGCTCACTTTGGGGCTAGATGGCGCTGTGTGACAATGTCCACCAATATTATTATTATTATTATGATACGCGCCATCCCGTGGTTAAGTAAATGCGGTAACATAATTGAATAACGCCCCCAGATCAGTAGGTTTCACATGCGTTGTGTAAGAGACACCTCCAAATATTTGGTCTCGCTTGGCGCTTTGCCAAATAGTTGACTAATCATTCATTTCATGTCATTGACTCTGTGTGTTCGTCGAAGCACACTCGACTACTCTATTATGTGACGTTGTGACGAGAGATACGGAAACGGTGATGGAAAACATTGGGTGTTGATAAAGTTGGTGTTTTGGTGGGTTATCGTTTGCTAGCATTATGTTATGTTTAGTTTGTGTCCAGATTTGAAATTCAAATAACTTTATTTTATTAGATACCTATCATAAAAAAATGTCGTCAATATTCAAAATATAAGGAACAAGAAATAAATTTTGTTCCTTCTTCTTCTAGGGCCTTTGCCCTAACTCGGCATTATGCTGGTTAGCAATTAGCAACCAACGCTGGTTTTCCGTTAGGACCTTTTTGGTGACGTAACAATCAAGACAAACCAAGTATACGATAGAAAAAATATAATAAACACAAGAATAAAAGAATATAATAGGCAACACTAATACACAATAACAATTAATCCAGTAAAAATTCTGAACACTGTCTTCATAATATGTGTACACACATTTTAATCCTTAATTGATAATAAAGTGCCAAGTTAAACTGAAGAAATAAAAAAATGCCTAATTAAATAACAATAAGAATAAATAACAGAGTCCACTAACATTGTCGTACATTGTCTGCAGGCAAGTCGCCGTTCTTCCCCGGCGTGGAGGACGCAGGGGTGGCTGGCGGCGCGGCCGGGGCGGGTTCCCCTCTCGGCCCTGAACAGACGCAGGACGTCGTCTCCAGGCTCAGCGCGGCCGGTAAGCCATCATACCAACCTGACAAACCCGCATGCTTCTGTAAAACCCGCTAGAACCAAGTGGTCACAAGTGTAACAAGCACTTCGTCAAAGACGGTTTTGGTTTGTTTCAAATTTAGTTTTTACTAGCCCGCGGCTTCGTCCGCGCGGGATTCGGTTTTATCACGCACCCCTATTTTATCCCTTGGAAAGTAGCCTAAGTTACTCTTTGTTACATCAGCTATCTGCCAGTGAAAGTCCCGTCAAAATCGGTCCAACCGTTTCGGAGATTAGCCGGAACAAACAGACAGATAGATGGACAAAAATTGTAAAAAATGTTGTTTTGGTATATGTACCGTGTATACATCCATATGCACTTAGTGCATCCAATGCATGCATCCAATACTATGGAGCTCCACGAATTTGCCAATTAACAATTAAATGCAGTGTAAATCATTTACCCTGCAGTTTCTAAGTTAGGAACTCATGTGCTGCATGCATCCTGAATTAGAACCTGATAGGTCCAAAAGGGTCCTTTTATCATAGAATACCTGGGTCTAAAGTTGACCTGCAGTGTCTTTATATCATAGAGTACCTGGGTCTGAAGTTGAGCTACAAAATGTCCTTATATCATTGAGTACCTGGTCTAAAGTTGAGCTACAAAGTGTCCTTATATCATAGAGTACCTGGGTCTAAAGTTGAGTTACAAAGTGTCCTTATATCATTGAGTACCTGGTCTAAAGTTGAGCTACAAAGTGTCCAGGTAAACCCAGTTACCTAATGATATAAGGACACTTTGTAGCTCAACTTTAGACCCAGGTACTCTATGATATACATAAGAGTACCTGGGTCTAATGTTGAGCTACAAAGTGTCCTTATATCATTAAGTACCTGGGTTTAAAATTGAGCTGCAGAGCTGATACGAACATAAAGTGTTTGTGCTGTGTCTGGGTGCTGATATGAATTATATGTGTTTTAACAACAAAACATGTATCATGGGAAATAAACAACTGATATAATACCTATATACTTTTTTGTAAATACATACATATTAACACCCAGACACAGAAAAAACACCTATGTTCGTTACACAAATGTTTGTCCTGGGTGGGAATCGAACCCACGACCTACAGCGCAGAAGGTAGAGTTACTTCTAACTGAGCTGTGAGGCCAGTAAATTTTCCATTCATAAATAGTACAGAGCAAAAAATTGTGCCTTATTTAGCTTTCATAGACAATCTTTAATATCGTGCCACCAGCTTCCAAATTCCCACAACACCCATCCTATGCTGAATGCGCTTGCACCAGAACAGCTACCTACAGACTGACTGACTTCCTCCAGGGCCCCGCGGGGCCCCTAACGGCAGACTACCACATATATTCAGATATCTGCTCGCCATACGTTTTTTTTTTCGCCATATGTGGATAAATGTTGCTGACTAGATGATTTTTAGCCTGACAGATTGGCCAACGTATTTTTTTTCAAAATATGACATTGAAACCTTATTTCATGAACTTAACTGAACACCTGATATAATTACCGTAACTCATAGACATCTGCGGTACCAGAGACGCTGCCGACCTTAGAGGTGGAGATAAACCCGCGAGGTTATTTATTTAAATTACAATGTTGTCGCTATGATGAATTGGGAACTCCTCTGTTAAGTTTAAGGAAACCTGTATTAGAAGAGACCCCTCATTTCTGTGGTCTAGTCATGGTTATACTTGAATTAAAGATTCTCACTTTTTTTTTTATAAATTGACTATATTGCTTTTGGCCGCAGATGGCCTTGACAGCGTTTGCGCGAGCATACGGCTCTCAACCGAAGGGTTCTATCAGTCGTATGGCGAGCGGTATATATCTAATGGGGGGGGGGGGAGGGGTGGTGTGTCTGCCACAAAGCCGGCATCTACCGTGAGATCAGCGGCTCCGTTTCCAGGTATGGCGATGTGCGTGAGCGCGCTCGGCTCCCCGGCGCGCTCATCCCCTGTCTCCGCGGGCTCCGAGCACGGGGAGCGGTTCAGCCGCAAGGTGTTCGTCGGGGGCCTGCCGCCTGACATCGACGAGGGTCAGTTCACACACTATACTACTACTACTACTACTACTACTACTACTACTACTACTACTACTACTACTACTACTACTACTACTACTACTACTACTACTACTACTACTACTACTACTACTTATACACGGTTCACACCCGCGGTGACTGGCCCCGCAGCTCAGTTGGTTAGTAACCCTACCTTCTGCGCTGTAGGTCGTGGGTTCGATTCCCATTCGAGACAAACATCGAAGCCTGACTGAAGCTGGTAACTAATAAAAATATATTTATTTATTTATTAGTTACTGGCGCCCCCCGAAAAATATTTTTTATTTATTGTAATTGGTGAAATTGTTTCTTTTTTATATTGGTTTATAATTCGCATTCACATTTCATTTATATTACCAATAAATAATTATTACACTACAATTTTTATTTATGTGCATTCCAAAGTAAATATTATATTTCATATTAGTAAGTAAACAAATATTGATTTTGGACTGGTCTCATAGTCACAGCTCATATCGTAGTACCGTGCCTTCTACGCCGTAGGTCGTGAGATCGATTCCCACCCAGGACAAACATTGATTTTCGTTCTGAATGTTAAAATGTACAATATATATTTACAACAACAGTATATAAGTATTCTATCAGTAATCTAGTTCACATAGTACAAGCTATGTTTAGTTTGGGGCTAGATGGCCTTGTGTGACAATGTCCACCAATATTTTATTTTATGTAAATTTCTAAAGAATGCTATCCCCCACACTGTTTCATGACTCAATAAGGTTTTCACTCAAAACAACCATGAGTCCTTCAGTCGCATCTACAATCATGGCGAACGCAAGTAATGAAATATTAAGACTTAATTTGACTCATAGAAAAACTTATCTCGTACCCATTTTTGACTCGTAGTAAGATATATAATGTTTATCTATTTAACAACTACTGCCACGTCAAATTCTCGAAGAGTGCGCCTCAGAGACTGCTATTGCGTACTTAGACATATGACTTTGAATTTACCTTCTACGACACACTTCGACTGTAGTAGCAATTAACATTGTCGGATGTACATTTTTGCGATTTTAATTTTATTGCATACTAGCTGTTGCCCGCGACTTCGTCCGCGTGGAATTCGATTTTATCACACACCCCTATTTTACCCCTCGGAAAGTAGCCTATGTTACTCCTTGTTACATCAGCTATCTGCCAGTGAAAGTCCCGTCAAAATCGGTCCAGCCATTTCAGAGATTAGCCGGAACAAACAGACAGACTAAAATAGGCCACATTTCTACAGTCATGAAGAAAATATAAATAAATATTGGTGGACATTGTCACACAATTTCCATCTAGCCCAAAACTAAGCATAGCTTGTACTATCTGAATCAAATTACTGATGGAATACATAGTTATATAACTTTTTGCAGATACATACACATAAATACATATTAACTAAATAGTGTGGACAGATATGTCATCATGAAATCGATGCAGAATAACTGCATGACGCAACACTTCCGTTGATCTACGTATTAGCATACCTAATGCGCTGCAACGCATCGGAAACGCTCTAGATACCCTAGAATCATCTAAATATTTAATACTAGCTCTACCCATGCGGTTGCACTCGCGTAGATACATTGATACCACTCTTTGTCGTTGCTTTTAGATCGTGGATTCGATTCCCACACAGGACAAACATTTGTATGATGAATATAAATATTTGTTCTGTCTGGGTGTTAATAATACAAAAAAGTATATAAGTATTCTATCGGTTTTCTGGTTCCCATGGTACAAGCTATGCTTAGTTTGCGCTGTGTGAATTGTACGATTTAAGTCGAATCAAATTCTACAATTAACATCTCCCCATTTACTGAGACTTGTTAACGAATATTGCCCTTTTTTAATACATGGTGCAAAAACCTTAAAAAGGCCCTACCCGTTGCTTCGGGGACGCAAAGAGCGTGTGCGGGATTTTTACCCGAACTAAAAAACGGTGGCCGACGGTGTTTATCCGGTGGAACGCGCCGATGCTCTCGCACGTTGCTTTGAGACCCAATCCCGGGAAAGCCGTGATGCCTCCCAGACTCCGCAGTCATCCCTGGACCCGATTTGGTTAGGCAGTAACAGGACCCCCCAACTATGTCCGCCTTCGGATCCAAAATCGTACCTCCTTGACAAGAGAAACGTAGATTGCCCCACGGAGCCTGTCTCCAAGTGTCAGTGATAACTATAATGTCGGTACAAACACACTCGACATCGGATCTGTTCCCCGACAAAGCTACACGACTACTCCGCGTCATGACCCACATTGTGACAATGGGAATCCGACACGGCGAGGCGGCCATTGATAGAGATAGCATTGTACGCCGACTGTGATGATTCTGAACTAGGCTAATTCACAAATTTTTCAAAAGGATCATACCACAAATAGCAGACGAAAATCTACAACAAAGATTGCTAATATCTACGATGTCAAAATGAAAGTCAAAAACTTTATTTCCATAGAATTCATAAAGAAATGACTTTGAAACTTGACTTGACTAACCCTTATGAAAGATGAATGTGTAATATAATAAATTGTAATTAATAAATCAATATTGGTGGACATTTCACACAGCGCCATCTAGCCCCAAACTAAGCGTAGCTTGTACTATGGGAACCAAATGACTGATAGAATACATATACTATACTTTTTTTTGTAAATACATACATTTAACCCCAGACACAGAACAAACACCTATGTTCGACACAAAAATGTTTGTCCTGGGTGAGAATCGAACCCGCGACCTACAGGGCAGAAGGCAGAGTTACTACCAACTGAGCTGTGAGGCCAGTCGATAACGAACATTCGGCTTTGGAGTTTTCGTTTCACCACAGTCGTTATTGACCGTAGTAACGCCCGGGTGAAATGTTTTACTCCGCCGATGCAGCATTTCCAAACGGCCGTACTGAACATCATATTTTATCTACAGGTAGAGCTTAGTCAATCAGTCCTTGCATAGTATTGGACTTTATTTCAATTTTATGGATATCAGGACATTTCTAAATATACAATTATGTAGTGGACTCATAGCTCAGTTGGTAGTAGCCCTGCCTTCTGCGCTGTAGCTCGTGAGTTCGATTCCCACCCAGGGCAAACATTTGTGTGACGAGCATAGGTATTTGTTCAAAGTCAAAGTCAAAAACTTTATTTCCATAGAATTCATAAAGGAATGGCTTGGAAACGTCAATATTCAAAACATAAGGTCACGCGTACTTATCGATAAGTTTGACGCCTGTTCAAACCCTATCCGGCCCTCCATGGGGAAGAACAGCCAAGAAACCCCTAATGGAGGGATTCCTTTTTTTTCGCGAGCACGACCTTGTAACAATTGAGTACTTAGGTCTATGTTACATTTATGACTACATAATATACTATTACAGGATGTTTTGTGTGTCGTTGAGCAGAGCGACATCAGACCATGGGGATTTATCATTTATATAATCATTTACAGTGTAATAAGCTTTACTTACCAAACCCTTCTTTATGTATGACTTGAGTTTTTGGGTCGGAAGCTTCGTTGCTTGTTCAGGAAGTTTATTATAAAAGTGTACACAATTTCCCATAAAAGATCCGTTGACTTTTTGCAATCGGAATCTTGGAATGTTTAATTTATTTTTATTTCTAGTGTTCTTGGTATGAACATCACTTTTTTTCTCAAAACTAGATATGTTTTTATGAACATATAATAAATTTTCATATATATACTGTGATGACACTGTAAGGACATTTATTTCTTTGAATTTTTCTTTCAGAGAGTCATCATAGTTAAACCCAAAAACACAGTTCTGGATGAACTTCATTTGTCTGCGCTGGTTCCCATGATACAAACTATGCTTAGGTTACTTTGTTTCTAGATGGCGCTGTGTGACAATGTACACCAATATTTATTATTAATATTATTTTTTAAAAGTTACCTGGTAGTAATCGCTGTTAGCGATAAGGCCTTAGATTAATATAACATATAACAACTAACGGGAAATGGTCCGACCAATACACACTATGATAGACTTAGACCTTAGCTTAGGTATTAATCTTTACGAAATTTTCCATATATGGTGGTCAATAAAGTATTATCCATCTGTTATTATTATAGTAGACTAGCTGTTGCCCGCGACTTCGTCCGCGTGGAATTAGGTTTTATCACGCACCCCTATTTTACCCCTCGGAAAAGTAGCCTAAGTTACTCCTTGTTACATCTGCTAGTCAAAATCGGTCCAGCCATTTCAGAGATTAGCCGGAACAGACAGACAGACAGACAAAAATTGTTAAAAATGTTGTTTTGGTATATGTACCGTGTATACATCCATATGCACTTAGTAAAAAGCGGTTATTTTTATATTACAAACATACACTCCAATTTTATTTATTTGTATAGATCACAAGCCGGTTAATTAATTCCTATTTGACACCATGTATTTGGAATTAGTTTTCTAAATCGTCCTCACAAATTAATGATGCTATTATGTCACGTTTGCGGCAATGCGGTTGCTGAGCGACGCGATGAACGACATTGATAGTGTACGGGTCACGGTTCCTGCACGATTGATTTATTGGGAAACTATTTAGAGTTTATATAAAGTGGCCACCGTTTGTTGAATAGCAATAAGGCAAGCATAACAGGAAGAAATACTGATCCTTAACTTGTCCTGGGTGTTAATATGTTGTGTTGGTGTTAGAGGTTGCCTGGAAGAAATCGCTGTTAGCGATAAGGCCGCCCATTGTGTTACCTTAGCTTTAGTATTAATCTTTACGAAATTTACATGTATGGTGGTCAATAAAGTATTATCTATCTATCTATCTATGTATTATATGTATGTATTTACAAAAAAGTATAATGTATTCTATCAGTTGTCTGGTTCCCTTAGTACAAGCTATGCTTAGTTTGGTGCTAGAAGGCGCTGTGTGAAAAAAATACATACGTACAATACATATGACACCCAGACACAAAACAAAGATCTATATTCGGCATGCGAATGTTTGTCCTGGGAGGGAATCGAACTCTCGACCTACAGCATAGAAGGCAGGTTTCCTACCAACTGAGCTGTGAGGCCTGTCAAATACAAAATAGCGTTACGTTTTTAAAATTACAATGACTATCGCGTTTAAAGAATAAACTCGAATTGCGATTCGGAACTGACACCCACAATAGCATGCCTGGCCTAATACTGAACGACCATTTCCGTTCAACATTAGGCCATTCCTTACGTATGCTCACGGGTCCTCATGGTAATGTTTCAGACGAGATCACATCCTCGTTTCGTCGCTTCGGGCCGCTGGTCGTCGACTGGCCGCACAAGGCCGAGAGCAAAAGCTACTTCCCGCCCAAAGGATACGCCTTTCTGCTGTTCCAAGTGAGTACTTTTTTTTTGGCTAACATTCGACCGCAGTCTCTTCTGATGTTAAGTGACGATGCGGTCTACGATTTAGCATGCGCGCGCCTAGAAGTAACCTATTCACTCTCCTCTTGAAGACCTCCAGATTATAGTTCTCGGGTAATACAGACGCAGGCGAGGAGTTCCACTCTTGGCTTTTGGTTTGAAACGTGTATATTGACGGTAAGACCACGGCATATGGTGTGACTTACTCTTGTGCCGGCTCTCTGAACGTAACCATAGCCAATACATATATTCAACTATCTGTTGCCCGCGACTTCGTCTGCGTGGAATTCGGTTTTATCACGCACCCCTATTTTACCCCTCGGAAAAGTAGCCTAAGTTACTCCTTGTTACATCAGCTATCTGCCGGTGAAAGTCCCGTCAAAATCGGTTAAGCCATTTCAGAGATGAACCGGAACAAACAGACAAAAATTGAAAAAGTAGGGTGAGTAGGAGTGAGGTAGTAGGGATTCAAAGGGTTATCACCTACGGATTGAGCAATGTGCCCCCCCCCCCCCCCCCCCTGTAATGGACCCGTATAACAGGCGGTCCGTATTGTTACAGGACGAGAGCTCAGTCGCAGCTCTGATGGAGGCGTGCATCACAGACGACGATAAGCTGTACCTTTGCGTGTCGTCGCCGACGATCCGCGACAAGCCCGTCCAGATCCGACCGTGGCGGCTCGCCGACGCGGACTTCGTACTCGACGCGTCGATGCCGCTCGACCCGAGGAAGACTGTCTTCGTCGGCGGCGTCCCGCGCCCGCTGAAAGCTGGTAAGCATCGCCCTAGGTGACACAAATCGCAAGCGGACCCTGTCCTCATTTTTGTCGGGAATTCTACATATCGTCAATTTTTGGTTTTCTGGACATGGACAGCGGTAGATTTTCAGTGGTGACGCTTTGCTGGTATGTTGTTTAATGTAGTGTACCCTCGTGTTTACATGATGAAGAAACCATTGTGCTTCTTAAAAGAAAAATACTGACTGATATCACTGACCAGAAATTGGCACTCAATTTTGGCAGTGTCTCCTTAGCTTGTACTATTGAGCTCCGTTTTCGATCGGAGCGATTCGCCACGGCTTGCTGAAGCCCATGATAAACGGCTGATGCGAAACTAAATGTAACTTACTTGATCACAAAGCCAAGTCGCAAAATAATTGGATATGCCAGTCGATACACTCCGGAGTCCAAAGGTCGACGAAAAATTGTAATTTCTATAGTTACTTATGGGGTCTGCAACAGTCTTTAGCAATTGTAATATTTCGACAAAACTACGACACCACGTCCGCTTGCGATTTGAAATGTCTCCGGCTTGGCCTAAGGATCCGTGAGCCCCATTTGACACGCAGTAGACTTTTGCTATAGAGTTCCTTCGTTCTCCAGCTTTTCGGGGACTAAGGCCAAGAAGGACTGTCTTTGTCGGAGGCGTCCCACGCACTCTGAAAGCCGGTGAGTGTTCCTAGAAAATGCTACAATGATCTCTAGTTCTAAAGGTTCGAACTCTGTCCAAGGAAACTTAACACGAAGCCTGTTTTGATGGCGCTCGTGTAGAATATGATCTGGACAGTGTAATGATTGCTATCCCATTTCGTTTGAGATAGCGAGAGAAGGATGCTGTTGATTCTTGTGTCAACTTGCTCAGTTATTAATAACTCAGCTTGAGCGTCTACTGGAAACTGGTAAAATATTGCAATCACCGCTGCCGACTAATAAAGAGACATCTACGTAGTTTCGAAGAGATGGGGTCATTGAATGCTGGTAAGACATTTTAGAAATGTAAGGAAAATATTTGGAATAGCTTGAGGGTTGCTGAAACTTGAGTCTGAACATGCAGACTAAATTTAACATCGAGCTTTCGCACATAGTTTAAAAGGAATTGAAGGATCTTTAGTAAGACCTATGCACTGCCACAGTAGAGAACAGCGAAGCGAAGGCTCTCAATGGGTTAAATAATAAGAAATTGGTAAACCTGAGCTAATTTAAGCTAAGATTTAGTGATATTCACACATTTTGGAAAATCTTGAGAATCTTCTAAAATTTGCCATGCCATTCGTTTAGCAACAAATGATCTGGATGAAGGTTGCTCTCCAACAAAGTATCGAGTGTCTGGGGGCTGTTAATTTCACAGTAAGCATATCGACGCACTAGATGTCAATGAATGATTTTAAGATCTATTTGGTAAAGCTGACACTATAAGTTTTGTCGGAGTGTAAAGGTAGATAAGGTGACATTACATATCAGGGCGAACAGAGAGATCCACCTTAATATATAAATATTGGTGGTTATTTCACACAGCGACATTTAGACCCAAAGTAAGCTAAGCATAACTTGAATCAGACAACTGATATACATACTTATATCCTTTTTCTAAATATGTATACATATTAACAACGCAGAGCAAACATCTACGTTCGCCAGTCTTGTGTTTGTCCTGGGTGGGAATCGAAGCAACGGCATTCGTGTTTTTCTAAACGTGTGTATTTCGTCTGTTTCAAGTGGAGCTCGCTATGATCATGGACCGACTGTACGGCGGCGTGTGCTACGCGGGCATCGACACCGACCCAGAGCTCAAATATCCCAAAGTATGTTCCCAACGCTAACACTACTACCCATGTTTGTCCTAGAGCATGACATTTTTGCAATTCACTTCGGTTCCATATCTCTCCTCTAAATATTTTGGGCCATTAATGTAAACAACAAATGTATTTACTTAACTTACGTATTTAGCACTACTAACCTTACAATGTTACATACATTGTGTTGTTTACATTGTTGGTTACAACTAACTCCTCTCTCTGTATTCAAACACCTATTTGTCCCGAAAAGTCGCTTGCGTAGAGAACACTTGTACATATCTTTGACATAGTCTTGGACAATATGACTCCATCGTGAATTCCCTATATTGAATCTAGAGTCTAGAAATCTCTGAAGTGTGGCTGAATAAAATTGCCTGAAATGGTATATGAACAGAAGAATGAAATCGCCTCGGCTAAAGCATATTTAGCCGCGTCCATTTCATCCTTCTGTATATCCCTTTAGAAAGGAACTGCTCAAACTCAGATTTTGCGGTCGGAGCGCGCTCAGAGGTCTTTAATATTTTGTCGACTCTCCCCAGACTTTCTTACTCACTATTCTGTCTGTTTTTTTCACAGTGATAGCTTATTTTAGTGACCACGAAGTCATGTCAAGCTTCTGATCTAAATCTGAGTTCTGAGACAAATAGTCTATTAATGTATGTCGAATTGAGCCCCGCAAAATTGTTGCTGCAAACACTTACATTTCTCAAGCTGTTATATCCCATGGTTCAGTTCATACTCGATTAAGATCTATACAGTAAAGATTTACTCTATGGATGGAACGCAAAGGTTTGCCCGAGTTGGAGGGTTGGACACATAGGGCTGGTTTGTGGAATCGATCGGGTTTGTTAATGTTTGCTCGAGTTGGAAGGTTGGACGACATTGGAATACCTTTTTAATGTAAATCTATATCACACATCCGCAGAAACATTACGGGTTTTGCTTATTGTGTTGTTTTTTTACTGTATTGTGAATGAAAGGAGCCTGTCTGCGGTGCCTTGTAATCCTTTAACCACACTGGTTTGAGAGAGCCAGTAGCACGAATAGTTAGCGTTGTGTGTGTCTATATCGATAAAACATTAAAATGGAAGATAGAAAACTCTTTATTGTACACCACAATATAAACATAAGCAATGATAAAAGAAATTTAAGTTAAATGTGAAGCGCAATGGGCGACCTTATTGCTTAAAGCAAACTCTACCATCCAACCCTTTTTCATTGATTAAATTCGTATTGTATTACAGGGTGCGGGTCGCGTCGCTTTCTCGAACCAGCAGTCATACATTTCTGCGATTTCCGCTCGGTTCGTTCAACTGCAACACGGTGACATCGACAAGCGCGTTGAGGTAATGTGCCGACTGGGTAATGAGTATTGTGTCAACTGGGTATTTGGTAATGTGCCAACTGGGTAATGAGTTTGGTGTCACCTGCGTATCGGGTAATGTGCTGACTGGGTAACGAGTATTGTGTCAACTGTGTATTTGGTAATGTGCCGACTGGGTAATGAGTTTGGTGTCACCTGCGTATTGGGTAATGTGTCGACTGGGTACAGAGTATTGTCTCAACTGGGTATTGGGTAAAGTGCCGACTTGGTAATGAGTTTTGTGAAAACATCGTCAGGAAACCAACGTGTCCTAGAACCAACAATTTGAAGACATGTGTCGAGTGCACGAAAGGGCCCACTTTAAGGCGCACTTAAATCCTTTCACCATTAGTGGGTACTACTACAAGTACTAGTACCCACTACTACTTCTAGTACTAGTACCCACTACTAGTACTAGCACCCACTACTTGGTTATGAGAATGTTACTTAGTTCTTAGTTGGGTCATAGTATTAAACCCACTACTAGTACCCACTACTTGGTTATGAGAATGTTACTTAGTTCTTAGTTGGGTCTTAGTACTAGTACCCACTACTAGTACCCACTACTACTACTAGTACCCACTACTACTACTAGTACCCACTTCTACTGCTAGTACTAGTACCCAACCTACTACTAGTACTACTTATATAGTACGTATACAATTTGCAGGTGAAGCCGTACGTGCTCGACGATCAGATGTGTGACGAGTGCGCGGGCGCGCGGTGCGGCTCCAAGTTCGCACCCTTCTTCTGCGCTAACGTCACATGCCTGCAGGTGTGTGTACCTTGTTGATGTACTACTTGTATTCCCACCCAGGACAAACATTTGTGTACGTGTGTGTACTACTCACGTTTTAGTATATATATCAGTTGTCTGGTTGCCATGATACAAGCTATGCTTAGCTTACTTTCGGGCTAGATGTGACAATTTCCACCAATATTTATTTATTTAATATTTAGTTTTTATTTAATTAGACGTTGCAAGACTATACATGCTCGTAAATGAATTTTTTCATATTATATGTATATTCTATATTTTAGTTATGTATTCTATTGGCCCTGTTACTGTATCGCCTGATAATAAATGCATAAATAAAGTTAGACCAGTGTCCCCAGCATTGTATTGTATGTTCCAGTACTACTGCGAACACTGCTGGGCGACGATCCACTCGCGTCCCGGCCGCGAGTTCCACAAGCCGCTCGTGAAGGAAGGCGCCGACCGGCCGCGCGCCGTGCCCTTCCGCTGGTGCTAGTGACACACCATCTACCGGGTGTAACGTGGCGAACTGTTTGCAGTGGCCGGTCGGGTAGTGATACCGGCTGGGTAGTGAATCAGTTGGGTAGTGACGCAGTTGGGTAGTGAAGGGGTTCAGTAGTGAGGCAGTTGGGTAGTAAAGCAGTTGGGTAGTGAATCAGTTGGGTAGTAAGGCAGTGGGGTAGTGAAGCAGTTGGGTAGTAAGGCAGTTGGGTAAATTTGCGTTCCGGGGGAGTTAAGAAGATGGGGAGATGTGGGTTAATAGAGGAGTACGGTAGTGGGGGAGTATTTTCAGTGGGACTTGGGGTAATGAAGCAGTTGGGTAAATTTGCGTTCCGGGGGAGTTAAGAAGAGGGGGAGATTTGGGATGTTGGAGGAGTAAGGCAGTGGGGGAGTATTTTCAGTGGGTCTGAGGAATGAAACCGCTGGGGAGTAGGGTGCTGACCTGGGCAGGCGATTAGGTTGAGTGGAGTCTTGATATAGGGGAGTAAATTAGAGGGGTAGTTGAGGTACCAGTCTCCGTCAAACTATCGGATGTATAGTGTTTGGAATGATCTGAATTGCGATAAAAATTTAACTTTAACGCAATGAAATAAAAATATCTTAAGAATGAAAATTTTCGTGTACAGTGTTGATTCTGAAATCTCTTTATTCAGTATTGTATATTTATTCGCCATACAGATAATTCCTTACACTTCTTGCTTCCTTTATATTTGACACTGACACTACTAATGAATTGTCCAAAAATCAGAATATCATACCGCTACCCAACAGAATAAGTAACTGCTACCCAGAATTGTCAGAATACGTAAACTACCAGCCTACATTCTCAAATATACCACTGAGAATAGTTCGCCATCAATACACCAGTGGTAATCATAAACTACCCTCCCACACCGCAGTCCCAGCAAAGTTGAAATATATAACAAGATTAACACTCCACTTAGTTCAATTCTTGCAAATATATAAGATTTTGTATATATTTCAACTGTGCCCAGAAATCACACGTCGGATTACTTAATATAGTATCGCTATGGATCTTGTCCAAATAACGTAATAGATATAAGACAGAGTTTCATAGAATATTTAACGTTATTTTTAGGATTTTTCACTACCCTTTTCATAAATTTATTCTAGACGGGTAGTCTCTAGCTCGTTGATTGGGCAGGATCCTACCAATTTGGTAGAAGAGAAATCTACCAAAATCGAAACTGGCAACCCAACGGACATGACGATCGACACTTTAGTCGAAATTTGACGATTACGTCTTACATAATTAGTAAAATTTAAATGCAACATTATCCAATTAAACATTGGATTTACTTAAGAAAAAAAATATATAGGATTCAAGTACAAGATTATCGGCGTAAATTTTCTTCCAAATATTTAACTCCACAGGCATCATTTTTGACGTTTCGTTCGCTTTGTGAGCGTGTTATGTGATTTTTTGGGAGAAAAATTGCGCTAGTGTCGATTTAAGCGAATATTTACCCAAAATACTTAGCTAGATGTCAGTTTTTGTCAATAGGTAGGTTGAACTGTAGGCGCCGCTTCACACGACATTCGCGTGTGGAGAGCGCTCAGTGTATAACTATTAAGACATAAGTGAAATGTCTGATTTCTTAAAAAAAAAATACTGTACCTGTGTAGCTAGAAACAATTTCTTACATAAATCATAAATACCATAGATTTTTCTCTACTTGGATATTGTTGCCGTCTCATGAAAGAAGCATCGATTTTTTTTTCCCAAATTGCTTTGTGATCGAAGCTTTTTTGCACATGGCAATAGTTTTGAAAAAAGCGATACAGACTCGCCGTTCGGATTTTTGGATTATCGGGAGGTGGTTGGGTTTTAGTACAAATTGTTTGACAGTTACCAAATTTGGCTGTAGTTATTTCCTATTTTTTTAATTCAAAGTATACTTTAATATATATATGAGAATATTTTTGGAAACGCCGGGATAGTGCAATAGATTGTAGTTTAGAATGTTTTTTAGTATTTAAATATATATTAAACGAATAGTGAATGGCAAGGGGTGGTTCGCTGATGCTTTGCGTACACTTATCCTATTTCGTTATAATTTATTTTTAAAAGTATTTATCTATTATTTCATATTTACTTTAGGTATTTGTTCTTAGTGAGAATTTCATTGATGATTTTTGTGTATTTGTTTCCTGACTGCATACGGACCAAAAAGGCGCAATTAAATACAGAATATATAATTTTGATGAGTTGTAACTAGTAAATTGAATGTACTTAACGAATTAATAAATTTAATATTTATTGGAGCTCGAAACATTTGGGGGTCAAATCTAATGGGGAAATAACCTGGGGTCAAAATGTGAGCGCATTTTTATTTATGATGTATAAAATTTAACAGTAGTACCTCAGAACTAGAAATATCTATAAGCTAACTTATAAGCACCCTAGGTCAGATGTGACCCTGTAGACTTCGTATCCCAAAAGACCACGGACGGACTTTATAAAATAGACTGTAGTAAAAAAGACTTGCGCGATTTTTTGATATATTTTTTTGTTTCGATGAGGTTTTTTCGTGTTGTCTCGATATCTTTTTTCGAAAATTTAATGCGGTTATGTCGGCTCGATAGTGCCTTGTCTTGGCGAGAGTGTGTCCCTTTGGTTGTTTCTCATTTCCAATGATTCGGACTTTGCAAACTCAGACTGGGAAATGCGCTGAAATGACGTCACTAAATTGTTTTTTCTACATTGTCTGGATCTCAGACGCTTCGGTGATTGTCCTGTGTACATTTTCTTTTGCATCTAGTTTGAAACCAACTGAAAATTTTGATACCACCATATTGCATAACGCCGTATCTACTCGCGACACTCGTTCGGTTTTTAGTCCCCAATCATCCGACGTGTATACAGTCTGACATGGCTTTTAATGGACGCGGTCTGTGAAGTTACTCCTGTCTTTATTTTTTCATTAATGTTGAAGAGACAGACATAGCACACGTTTATTATAAGCCGTGTCGCACCGTAGACCACGCTTTTTCGCATAATTTAAATGTGATTTGTTTCTCCCCCCTCATTGATCGAGTGCGGGTAGTCGCAGAAATATTACTAAATTTTAAGTAGGTACAATTTTACGTAGGAAATATTTTGCGGGCGTTGTGCGCCTTCTCACCAACGACACAAAGATCAAGTATTATGCAATTGTAGATAAACATTTGAGAATTAATATAATATTTTCTTAGTATTTAGATAATGTATTTATAGTGAAATTTGTTGAGAAAGTCCACGACGCGGTTACGTTATCTCTAAGCACACGAGCGTTTGATATAATAGGATAATAGTCTCGGCATTATAGCAGAATACCTAAATGTTTGCGATTTACTCTAAATAATATATAAAGTTTGATTATATAATCAAAAATAAATAAATCTTTAAATACGCCTTTATATAACACGCCACCTGCACATTTAGTTGTCATTAATTTGGTCACTTTCATTATGTGTAATGAAACGTTTGTGTCACTTTGAATTTTGACTGCATTTTGTTGGTAGATTTTTCAATTTACTGGCAACACAATTTCCAAATGTTAGTTTATTTTTTACAAATTTATTGTTTTTTTTTTATCGAATTTTGTTTTCTATTTAGTTTAGTGTTGTGCGAGCGTTTCCGTTTGATGGTTATTTTTATTGTATGAAATTGCTCAATATTGTTTTGATTAGTAAAAATAGTGCCCCCTAACCTCCCAGCTGAGATTGACGATCAGGGCGGGACGCGTGAGTGAGCTAGTATGTTGTGTGGTCGCACTGTCCCATTTTGTATTTTTGTATTTTTATAAAAAACGACTAATACTTAATTGTGTAATTCGGAACGTGATTTTTTACTTTGAGCGCAACTGTAGCTGTTGACGCTTGGCCCGAAATCGACGTACGAACGTTCGTTTCCACGATCGAACGGATCTTCAAGTGTTGCTAGCTGAAAATGTTAAATTACTACCAAAATTATAATTAAAACTGCGCCAGCGGTATTATTTGAGTCGAACTCGACTCCTGGAAGTCGTGAGCCAGATAAATCTTGAAGGTCTGTGTTAGGCCAGCGTTTAATAAATTGGTGTTAGATTTTTATAAGACCGAGGTGTGTTTGGGATATGTGGTTTGTCTGCGAGCGGTGGTTCTGCTTGTGCACTATGCCTAGTAGCTTGTGTGGTGTCTCCTTTGCCACGGTGATCTTCCTAGAATACGATGTTTCAGCAATAAGTTAACACCTTCACAGTTGGAAGAGGGTCGTTTGCTACGTATGTCATTTTATATTATCTTAGTCTATATTCTATGAAGATCGTACTATCAAGTGAAGTAGTAGATAGTGGAGGAATTTTTACCAAGTTTACGTTTTATTTCAATATTGCTGGGTTCCTTTATACATACGGTTAAAACCATACGTTGTAGGATCACCATAGCATAGTATTTATTCGTCATAATGTTGTTTTGATGAACACAGTTGCCATAGTGATCTTTTGTTATGGAAACCCAGCGGAGGGATTCTGACATCCCGATTTATTTTTTGTCTATTGTTCTCTTGTTTAATTAGCTTTTTTCACAACCCGTCTCGCAGTTTTTATGTTTAGAAGATGTATCTTTATTTTAGAATATGTTAGATGTTTGAGTTTTATTTCGGTTACTTTGGATGTTGTAATGTTGTGCTGCGAGACGTTTTGTATAGTTCAGTTTGTTAGTTTGTAGGTTGTTTTTGCTCGATATCCAGTTTTGTGCGCCTCTAGGCGTGTTCTAGTTGTTGTCTGTTTTCTATTAATAGGTGTACGATGCGAAGCGAGTATATTATATATATTTTTTTCATTTTAGATTGTAATTTCGTCGTTTGGCATATCACTGCGTGAATGCATCACAAACGGGGGGGTAAAGCGGTGTCGTCCGTTTCTTCATTGAGATACATTTTTGACGTGTACTTTTGAAATATTTGTAGTTAACTTGGAATATAATAATTGTTGATTGTTTATTATAAAATTCGAAGTCGACGTAGGTAGGTACCCCTCGTCGTCGTTCCGAGTGAGTTTGATTCGCACTTCTTCACTTGCATGTACATAGTGAATCGTTGGAACTTTTCCTAGTAAATAAAAAAAATGAAAAATTACCGCAAAAAAAAAACATTTTTTTACAATTTGATTCGGTGGCGGGCCGGAATTAGTAAATTATTTGTGCGAGCGCGTTCGGTGCCGATTCGTGCTAGAAACTTAGTGAAATTACATATAAAAATAATTTTTAAAATAGTGACGATTAGCGCAATTGATTACCTACCTAGTGAGTATATTGTGTAATAATGAACTAGTACCTAAATAACTTGTAACGTTGCTAAACAATATATTAAGTTTGTAAATGTAAATTCTTGCACCGTCGTTTTGTCTGGTGGATTATCCATTATTGCTCACATTTCGGGAGATTAATTTGGGACGTTCCGAACAATGCCGCGGTGCATTGAATTTTATTTTTGAAATAGATTTTTTTCTGAAGCGTTGGCTCTCGCTTAGCCGGTCACGTCGCAACACCGAGTCGGCATTTTAATATAATTTAAATTAATTTGAAAAGATTTATATATTTTTATAGACAGTTGTTTCTTGTTGAATAGAATCAATTTCGTTGATAAATTCATGAATTAATTAATTGTAGAAAGAGACTTTTTTTTTTGCTACCGATAAAACGCCCTTGGGTCTGGCGTTTTTTAATAACTAGTGACAGCTTTAGTGAGAAATAACTAATTAAGATTAATTTTGTTAAGCTTTCTTTTAGAATAAGCACATTACGACGATCGTCTGCGATATTGGTGAATTTGATTATGGCTGGACCGAAAGGCGTTTTTTTTTGTTTAAATTGATTTGTACCAATTTTCTAGAATAATTTAACGTTTGTAAAAGTGTTCTTTCTCCGCTTTTCTACCGGTTCATGTCCCGTTTGTTTAAATAAATGCCTATTTAATTATTTTAGAAGTATTGTGGAGATATTAAAATGAATTTGAAACTTTCTCATGTGTTTTATTGTAGTAGAATATATCATATCATATATTGAACCATTCGTTACATATCATAACATTGGCGTGTGTCACATTGGTGTACATCAAAATAAATTTAAAAATATAAAAAAACATTACATATCAAATTATATTAAATTAAATCAAATTATAAGTTAATTCTGACAAAATGACACTATTTGTGCATTTAATACTGGAATGCTTTAGAGAGTTAACCTGAAGGCACACAAAAGCAGAACGCGTGTCAAATTTCAGCGTTATAGGTTTATTAGGAATACCCTAGTTACATACCTATTCCTGAAGGAAAACATCACGATGTAACCAAAATGTTCTAGCAACTAAAAACAGGCTCCTTCTCCCTGTAGTAGTATAAAAAAATGTAGTAGTCAAATATATTATTGTGTCAGTGTCAGTGTTTGTTCGGTGCTGTCATTTCTGCAAATAACTACTGTTATTGGAGCGAAGTTCCTTATCGCGCGTTGTGAAAGGGGGCTAGACGGAAAAAATTCTTACGAAAAGTTGTCACGACACTTTTTTCCTTGTTTCCTACTTCAGTTACCACAAGCCAATTATTACGAAAATTGAGCCTACTGATTAAGTTTATATTACACTATATTTGTTAATAATAATTTTTTTTTTATTATAACTTAAAAAAAAAAAAAACATTTCCTTCACTAATTAATCGAAAGGAACTTCGTTCCATCTGGATGTCCCTTGACACCTCTCAAGTTTATTTATTATATATATATATATATATATATAATAATTAAATTAATTATAATTTAATTATTAATATTATTTAATTAATTGTTAATTATTATTATTATTGACTATTGTTATTAATGCTGTTTTGATATACGTTTAAAATACATACACAATTCAGTCAGTCGCATAATAAGCGTGAGGATCGAGAATGGAACAATAAGGCCACGTTCCGATTCACGCGTACAATTTCATCACGCTGAAAGTTGTTATTAAAAACTGTTATTGGGCAAACGTTAACTCTCTTTCAGCGAGTGTGTTCGTCGTGAGTGCGATACTGTCTATGGGGGCCAGGCTTGGCCCCCTTAGATACTTATTTAACTCCTAGCCCGATTTTTTTTTCCCACTACTGTCTATCATAAAACATACAATAGACGTCATGAAATCAAAAATACTCTTAAAATACATATTTGTGATTTTTTTGCATCTTTAAAATTATATTATGCGTAAACGTTACAATATCATTTGTATTATTTAGCGTCCTAGCATTATTTACAAATTTTATTTGCAAGTTCCTTTAATACATATCGATTTAGCCTTAAAGACTGGCACTGAGTTGGCAGCACTGTAAAATAAGCGTGTATCGGGTATCGGAACGCGGCTCAGACAAACCAAACCAAAATGGCCGAAGAAAGGAATGCAGCTTCCTTCGCTATATAAAGTATTGTAATGATAAAAATGAAAATGTTACTTACCTAGAATGTACTAAAAATACCAAATATGAAGGAGATAAATATAAATATCGAAGGTTACAATGTGAACGGCATATGCGTCGGCTGTCTGAACTACAATCGTAAAATGTTTTACCATAGCGATGTGAAGGACTGTTTCAAAACCATTGCAAATATAGATGTAAGTTCAACTTAATTCGTAATTTAACGCATAGCAGTTCAAAACGGAGCGTTTATGTTACACTCGGCTAACTATTTATGTTACTTTCAGTTACATTTATAAAAAATATTTTGTAAACAAGAACAAGAAATCCACAGATCGGTCTTTGTGAATTGAGTTTTTAGTAAATATAAAAGAATGATACTTAAATGTGTGTTAGTAAAACGCTTATTAGATATTACTAATAGATAGTATAGATCGTTTATATGATTGTACGCGGTACAAGAATGCAGTTATGATCAGTATGAATTCATGGTGATCTAAAACCTCACTAGCTCTGCCCCACTGCCTCGCACTGGCGGCACTCTTTGGGGCCCGTTTAGAGGGCACCACCTACCTAAAATAATTCCAAATGAGACTATTGGCAAGTATTTGGTCTCATTCCATGGCCTGTCAAGAAGATCAATTATTTCTCCAGCCGCAACAGCCTAGATTTCTTCCCACATTGACAATAGTTTCAGACAGCCTTACGTCCACCTTTGCATCTTTTAAATCCACACAGAATAGGCCTCTTTGTTTTGACTTCGGTCCCACTGATGCCTACCAAAGGACCCAGCTAACATGAGAAAGTATATCTATAATAAAAGCCTTTATTTTAGACAGATCCTACAGTAATAAAGTTCAATATACTATTAAATTCACAAGTTTGTATAAATAATAAAAAAAACTAGTTTTTTTTACACAACAAAGCTTCAGAGCGAGCAGATGGCCCACCTGGTGTTAAGTGGTAACCTCTGCCCATAACAAGCAAAGTTACTTTCGTCCCCTACCTAGGTGTGACAAAACCCAAGTCTCATCTTATACCCCTGTAACTCTGAGACATGAAGGTGGAATGCCTCATGTGCCTGTCATTTCACCGGCAACCACATCTTTCTGACTGAAACACAGTAACACTAATTCATTACTGCTTGGTGCAAAATAGGTATGGTGGCAGTACTTCCCCAAACTACTAATGATGATGATGATGTTATTTCAGGTTCCAGATGGCCTCAGCATACAGGTGTGCTGGGAATGCATGGCGTCCGTCAGATCATATGTCAACTTTAAAACGCAGATTCTATCCGCCTATAGCATCCTCATTAAGTATTCTAGACAGGTATACACAATTAGTCGCTTAAACATCTATAGAAATAAATAAAATTGGAGTGTCTGTTTGTAATATTAAAATAACCACTTTTTACTAAGTGCATATGGATGTATACATAGTACATATACCAAAACAAAATTTTTTTAAATTTTTGTCTGTCTGTTTGTTCCGGCTAATCTCTGTAACGGCTGGACCGATTTTGACGGGACTTTCACTGGCAGATAGCTGATGTAACAAGGAGTAACTTAGGCTATTTTTCCGAGGGGTAAAATAGGGGTGCGTGATAAAACCGAATTCCACGCGGTCGAAGTCGCGGGCAACAGCTAGGCTTTCATACATGAATATCTGTATTGGGAACTGGCTTCCAAGTGGGGCTTGTTCAACTTGAGAGTTGTAGCTGCCCGATATATCCTATAAATATACACCAACAAACACTTCCATAATATTATTATTGATTTTCGTTTCAGCACACATTCCTAAATTCTCCAAAAGATCTTACACAGTATGCGGACACTCGACTCGCTGAAACCCAAGTCGACTTATTTGATTCCACTGAAGCCAGCATCCCATGTGAACTGCAATCAGAACTCAAAACCGAGCTAAAAGATGATCAAGTACACTTTGAAACTGAAAGTAAGTTAACTAAGCTCATCAAGAGCAGTAGAACTCTCGCCAAGTTCGTCCGGGGAAGTACTGCCACCATGCCCTTTACCTGCCGCCAAGCAGTGAAGCATTCGCATTACTGTGTTTCGGTTTGAATGGTGTGGTTTCCGGTGAAATAACAGGCACATGAGACATTCCACCTACACGTCTCACAGTTACGGACGCATACGATGCGACTTGGGTCTTGTCGTACCTAGTAGGGGAGGACCGAAGTCGCATCAGTTGTTATGGGCCGAGGTTACCACTTAACACCAGGTGGGCCGTCGGCTCGTTCCGTAACTGTATTACATAAAAAAAAAAAACTCATTGTGTAGCTAGATGGCGCTGTCTTCTTCTACTTCTATTCGAGTCACTGGTTCTCTCGAACCGGTGTGGTGAAAGGATTTTAAGTGCGCCTCAAAGAGGCTCCTTTCATGCACTCGACACATGTCTTCGAATTCTTAGTTCTAGGACATGTCGGTTTCCTCACGATGTTTTCATTCCCTATTTTGAAGACGTGGTATTGTGCACACATTTATTTCAATCGAAAAACTCATAGGTGCACGTGCACGGGATTGGAACCGGCGACCTCCGGGTTGAAACTCGGAGTCAGCCTCTAGACCACCACGCTCTCTGAAATGGCTGTATGAAAGCCTCATATCTCAGTCAGTAGTGACTGCATTCTGTACTGTAAGTCGTGGATTCGATTCCCACCCAGGACAAACATTTGTGTTATGAATGTTTATTCTATGTTGTCTGGTTCCCATGATACAAGCTATGCTTAGTTTAGTTTGGGGCTAGATGGCGCTGTGTGACAATGTCCACCAATATATATTTATTGATATTTGCAGGTATAAAGGAAGAAGATACAGAATATTCTCACTTTTCTGTGGAATTCCCAGCGCTGGAGCATAATGATTCTCAGGAGCAGATTTCCTCGGATGAAGATGTACAGCTGTCTCAGATCAAACAAGAGAAAGAAAAGGAAAAGAAGAAAAAAAAGAAAAAAAATGAGGTAGACAATAGAATTTTTGAATTTGTCACCAAAATAATAAATAATTAATATTGGTGGACATTGTCACACAGCGCCATCTAGCCCCAAAGTAAGCTAAGCATAGCTTGTATCATGGGAACCAGATAACTGATATACATACTTATATACTTTTTTGTAAATACATATAATATACCAACACCTAAACACAGAACAAACATCTATGTTTGTCACACAAATGATTGTCCTGGGTGGGAATCGAACCCACGACCTGAAGCGAAGAAGGCAGGGTTAATACGAACTGAGCTGTGAGGCCATGCTTTGTTAGACGGTTGAGCTAGTGCCATTTTTGTCTGGGAAATTACTTCTACAATACCCATCTCTACCCCAAGCAGTAATGCATTAGAGTTACTGTGATCTGTAGCCGTTGAAATTACAGCCAAGTGAAATGTCTCTTGTGCCTGTCAGTACACCGGCAACCGCACCATTGGACCGGAAAACAGTAACATGAATAATTCATCAATGTTTCGTCATTAAAGCGATAACATTCTAAAAAAGTTAATTTTTCATTCCAGTCTGATCAAGTTTCCTCCAAGAGTAGGAAACTGAAGAATCTGCCACGAGATATTGTAGAGTTGTACACCATGACCGAAGAAGAGATGTGGGAAGTATGTTAATCTAACTATTAACACTAAATATATATAACTAGCTGTTGCCCGCGACTTGGTCCGCGTGGAATTCGGTTTTATCACGCACCCCTATTTTACCCCTAGGAAAAGTAGCCTAAGTTACTCCTTGTTACACCAGCTATCTGCCAGTGAAAGTCCCGTCAAAATCGGTCCCCAAGCCCCAAACTAAGCATAGTTTGTACTGTGGAAACCAGATAATTGTAAATACACACATATGATACATATTAACAACCTGACACAGAACAAACATCATGTTTGTCCTGGGTGGGAATCGAACCAACGACCTACAGCGCAGAAGACAGGACACTACCAACTGAGCTGTGAGGACAGTCAAATAAAAATATAGCTAATTGTAACATTTGACCATTTCAGGTGAGAGCCAGTGACGTGGCCAGTGAAGTGTTCCAGAACCTGAGACATAAGTGTGATTTGTGCATCATCGGGTTCAACACGCAGAAACTTAAGGAATACCATGACAATGGGAAACATAAACCGGTCAGTACTATTGTATAAAGATGTCTTAAGCCCCAGAATAACACACCGTAACTCAGCATTGACTTAGAGACATACCAACTTCACGTCTCAGAGTTACGGGTGCATACGATGCGACTTGGCTCTTTTTATATCTAAGTAGGGCAGGAACCAAGTCGCATTGCTTGTTATGGGCAGATAGTACCACTTAACACCAGTCGGGTCATTTGTTCATACTGAAACTGTGCCACATAAAATAAATATTGGTGGACATTGTCACACAGCGCCATCTAGCCCCAAAGTAAGACAACTGATTTACATACTTATATAATTACATTCCCACATATCAACACCCGGACACAACAAACATCTATGTTCGACACACAAATGTTTGTCCTGAAAATCGAACCCAAATCCTACAGCATTGAAGCGAAGGTTACTACCAACAGAGCTATGGTATAAAGATGTCATAATCCCCAGAATAACACACCGTAACTCAGCATTGACTCAGAGACATACCACCTTTACGTCTCAGGAGTTACGGGTGCATACGATGCGACTAGACTCTTTTCATACCTAATTAGGGCAGGAACCAAGTCGCGTTGCCTGTTATGTGAGGCCGGTCGAATAATACAAAAATGTCATTGCAGAAGTCAGCGAAGTCCCACCAGTGCGACGTATGCCGCGCTTACTTCCTCACCCGGGACAATTTGAGCGTACACCGGTCGCTGCATCTCGCCGCGTACAGATGTCGCGTGTGCGGCGCGCGCACCGCAATCAAGCGGCTTATGCTGAGCCACGCGTGCGCCAAGAGTAGCGCTGCGACACTGTACACATGCGCCGAGTGTCGCGCTCAGTTCAGGTGAGTAAATTTAAATTGGTGGATATTGTCACACAGCGCCATCTAGCCCCGGAGTAAGCTAAGCGTAGCTTGTATCATGGGAACCAGGCGACTGATATACATACTTATATACTTTTTTGTAAATACATATAATATACCAACACCTAAACACAGAACAAACATCTATGTTTGTCACACAAATGTTTGTCCTGGTTGGGAATCGAACCCACGACCTACAGCGCAGAAGGCAGGTTTAATACCAACTGAGCTGTGAGAGGCCATGCTTAGTTAGATGGTTAAGCTAGTGCCATTTTTGTCTGAGAAATTACTTCTACAATACCCATCTCTACCTCCAAGCAGCATGGGAACCAGACAACTGATATACTTTTCTTTTGTTTTTTTTTTTTTATTGAATCTGTTATTGGCTGTAAGAGTAATTTTAAGTAAGAGCTGTAGATTCTGTTTGAAAAATAAAAATAAAATAAATACATACATATAATAAATGTGAGCCGTCACGGGACGCCTAGCGCCTGGCAGATGTGAAACATCGACATTATTTTGTAAGAAACTAATTACCCCATCACTAATAATGTTTATGATTTGTCGTAACCTTGAACGGACCAATCAGCGCTCATGCCGTGGCGACGCGTCGCCAAGCCAGAAATCGGTTTTACGTGCGGCTATAGATGTTTCACATCAATAAATATTAACACCCAGACATAGAACAAACATCAATGTTACAAATGTCACACAAATGTTTGTCCTGAGTGGGGATCGAACCAACGACCTACAGCGCAGGAGGTAAGGTTACTAACCAACTGAGCCAGTCAGTGTATATTTCTATTGTTCTTGTATTTATTTTATTACTAGTGTGTTACCAGATTTGAAATATTAGTTTTAAGATGTATATATCTTTGGGTCTTGTATGTATATTACTACTGTGTTGCCAGTAATTAAATATATAAAAAATAAATTAAATAAAATTTATTTTAATATAAATTTAGAAATAGTATTTAAATAAATTAGTTGTAACATTTGTGTGTGTGTTACAGTTCCAAGTCTCGGCTGGCTTATCACCGCACTAACGTTTGCCGTCAGGAGAAGCCGCAGTGTGACTGTTGCGGGAAAGTGTTCGCCAACAAGATGACACTCAAGTACCATCTCAAGTTAGTGCACTGTGTCGCAGGTGGCATGGTGAAACAGTTATAGATTTTGTCCTCGCATACGCTACGGATACCATCTTGGTATCCAACCATCTTGGTGCAGTTTTTTCTTACGTGACTCGAGTGGCGGAACGAGCTGATGGCCCACCTGATGTTAAGTGGTAACCTCTAAGCCCATAACAACGATGCGACTCGGGTCCTCCCCTACTAGGTACGACAAGACCTAAGTCGCATCTCAAGCACCCGTAACTCTGAGACGTGTAGGTGGAATGTCTCATGTGCCTGTAATTTCACCGGAAACCACACCTTTTAAACGGGAACACAGTAATGCGAATGCGTCACTGCTTGTCGGCAGAAATGGGCATGGTGGCAGTACTTCCCCGGACGTACTTGGCGTGAGTTCTACTGCTCTTGAAGTTGGCTAGTATATATAATAATGTTAATTGTGGTTGTTCCAGATTGTTACCGCAGAAGAAAGAGAACAAACCTAAAGACGTACTTTACATACCGTGCAAGGGATGCAGCAAAGTGTTTCACTCCAAGAAGAGTTACCGAGCTCATGTGTTAGTACTATATTATTCGAGTCACTGGTTCCTCGAAACGGTGCGATGAAAGGATTTTAAGTGCGCCTCAAAGAGACTCCTTTCATGCACTAGATAGATAGATAGTACTATTCTATAGGAACAGCTCCATTGGTGACAGTGGCTTGCAACCACTTCTTCGTGGGTTCGAACCCTGCTTGGAACTTTTTTTTCATGAGTTGTAAGCTCAGCTGCCGTCCTTTAACTATTCTATTCTATTCGAGTCACTGGTTCCCTCGAAACGGTGTGGTGAAATGATATTGAGTGCGCCTCGAAGAGGCCCCTTTCGTGCACTCGACGCATGTCTGCGAACATTTTGTTCTAGGACATGTCGGTTTCCTCACGATGTTATCCTTCAGCTTGAGAACGTGGTATTGCGCACATAAATCTTTCAAGCGAAAACTTCATAGGTGCACGTCGGGATTTGAACCGGCGACCTCCGGATTGAAACTCGGGGTCAGTACTACTTGACCACCACGCTCCCTGAATTGGCTGTATGAAAGCCTCATAGTTCAGTTAGTAGTGACTCTGCATTCTGCACTGTAAGTTGTGGATTCGATTCCCACCCAAGACAAACATTTTTTTGACAAACGCTTTTTTAGTAATTGAGTTGTGTACTGTAATTATAAGCATCGCTTAGTTAGTTGGTGTGGTGTAGTGACCGGTGTATGTTACAGGGTGATCCACGAGGGTGTGACGTACCCGTGTCCGACGTGCGGCAAGCTGTTCCAGTGGAAGCGGAACCTGGCGCGTCACGCGCGCGCGCACCGCGAGCGCGACGCGGGCGCGACGCCGCGCTGCCGCGACTGCGACAAGACGTTCAGCTCGCGCGACTGCTACAACAACCACATGCGGCTCTCCAAGCGGCACGCGGCAGACACCGCTTACGTGTATGTCTACATACACACCCACCCACCTACCTGCCTGCCTGTCGTCTGCCACCTACCACCTGCACCTGCACCTACACCTGCACCAACACAAGCACCTACACCAGTTCCTATACCTGCACCTGCACCAATGTCTACACTTGCACCTACACCTACTTCACATAACGTAAACCTAAACATAAAGGGACAAAGTTAATTAGTGAATGATAGCACGAAACGTGTGTGTGTGCCTATGTGTCTTTGCGTGCGTGCGTGGGTTCGATCCCCACTCAGGACAAAAATTTATGTGACATTTGTAACATTGATGTTTGTTCTGTGTCCGAGTGTTCATATGTATTATATGTATGTATTTACAAATAAAAAGTATGTAAGTATGTATATCAGTTGTCTGGTTGCCATGGTACAATCTATGCTTAGCTTACTTTGGGGCTAGATGGCGCTGTGTGACAATGTCCACCAATATTTAATCTTTTTATGAATTATAAGTGTACATTAGTATTTTAATGTGTGTATATTATATTATATTGTTTGTAGTGTGTTGATTGTTTATTTATTGTATATTTTACTTTATTAATTTCCAGCCACGAATGCAACTACTGCGGCAAGAAATTCCCCACCAAATGGTGTATGGTGGACCACATTGACTGGGATCATTTGAAGCGAGTCAAGTACCAGTGCAGTGTGTGTTTCAAGGTACGTACCAGTCTGTGGTGTTCCAACAAGACCACCCCTGCCTACCCCCTCTACGTACATGCGTAATAGTGTTTTTCTATCTGCCACGTGAAACTTATCTGGTCGTCTACCATTGCCTACCATTGTCTACTAACAAGGTAGACAATGGTAGGCAATGTTTACCTTTTTAGTAGACAATGGTAGGCAATGGTAGACGACCCGATTATGTATGTTTTATTCTTATGATCCATTTATTGTAATCATTTATTGATCTATTAATTGTTGTTCGTTTTTAACAAGCTTTGATTTAAATTAAAAAATAATCGATATAAGTACCTATCAGAAACGCATACTTATTATACAAATATATCTATAATTTAATTTATATTAATTTTTTTTTTCATTATTTGTATGCATAGTACATAATATTTAATATAATATATTATTGTTATTTAATCATTTATTTTTATTACTTATATAGCTCACGCAATCACGTATTCGTCGCCTCTCTGGCGTAACCTCCATCCCTCTATTATCCCCTATTTATTATCATAATTAATTATCCAAATTATCGCTTTTTTTCATCCATTCTCGACTGGATGGGAAACGCTAGGGATAGGCCTTACCTTTGAGCGCAATAAGTCTTCCCAACGTTTTTTACGCCGCCATCAATTTCGTTGTCCTTTTCACAGTATATATATTTTACATTTCAGCCATTCAAAACGGCGAAAATAATGGTTGCGCATATGAACAACATACACGAAGGGAAAAAACAGGAGCCCGAGGGGGAACACCTCTGCGACATCTGTGGGAAGTCTTACAAGGTCACTCTACAACAAAGTCAAAGTCAAAAACTTTATTTCCATAGAATTCATAAAGAAATTGCTTGGAAACGTCGATAATATTTAATACATAAGGTCACACGTACTTATCGCTAAGTTTGACGCCTGTTCAAACCCTATCCGACCCTCCATGGGGAAGAACAGACAAGAAAAAACTAATATATATTGGTGGATATTGTCACACAGCGCCATCTAGCCCCGTAGCTAAGCATAGCTTGTATCATGGGAACCAGACAACTGATATATATATACTTTTTTTGTAAATACATACATATAATACATAGCAACACCCAGACAGAATAAACATCTATTTTCGTCACACAATTGTTTTGTCCCGGGTGGGAATCGAACCCACCTACAGTGCAGAAGGCAAAGTTACTTCCAACTGAGCTGTTCTCGAGTTCTGTTGAGCCCTGCTCAGCTCAATCTATTCCATATTGTCTTATTGATGTCTTATTGACAGTCTTCTTTTCTCGACACTGCTTAGATAGAGCAAGCGACAATAAATAAATACATATTGGTGTATCAGACAGACAAAAATTTAAAAAAATGTTGTTTTGGTATATGTACCGTGTCCATATGAACTTAGTAAAAAGCGATTATTTTAATATTACAAACAGACACACCCAATTTTATTTATATGTATAGATGTATATAATTGTGTAAAATGTGCCCGTGTACAGACGGTGAAGCGTCTGAAGGCGCACGCGTGGTCGATGCACACGCAGCGATCCAACGCGAAGAGTTACAAGTGCAAGCTGTGCGCGGCCACATTCACCTGGCAGACATCCATATACAAACATATGAAGATGATGCACGACTCCAAACGAACCAAGGTATATCACAATATACACAATACACTATTATAATATAGCTGTTGGCAGCTACTTCGTCCGCATGGAATTCGTTATGATCACACACTAGCCTAAGTTACTCCTTGTTACATCAGCTATCTGCCAGTGAAAGTCCCGTCAAAATCGGTCCAGCCATTTCAGAGATTAACCGGAATAAACAGACAGACAATAATTGTAAAAAAAATGTTGTTTTGGTATATGTACCGTGTCCATATACACTTAGTAAAAAGCTATTATTCTAATATTACAAACAAACACACCAATTTTATTTATTTGTATAGATATATATGTTTCAAGGTACAAGGACTTATGAATCGACACATAAACGTGATGTTTGTTTACCAGGCGGGGCGCGCGCCATCTGCCGGCGCGGTGAAGAAACAAGAGCCCTACCCCGACATGCAGTACTACACGCATCTCACGCTCCAGCCGCTGCCTCAAAACATAGTCTAACCACATCTAAACTATGTATTCTAACCACGAACAAACATCGTCTAACCACAAAAATTACGCCGCCTAACCACGTACACGACGTACGCCACCTAACCACGAACACGACGTACGCCACCTAACCACGAACAAACATCGTCTAACCACAAAAAATACGCCGCCTAACCACGTACACGACGTACGCCACCTAACCACGTACACGACGTACGCCACCTAACCACGTACACGACGTCTACCACAAACATAATGCATTAGAACTTGTGTTGGCCAAGTACTACTTTAATTTTTCTCACTGTGAGGTATACTGTTAAAGTGAAACATAGTATGACAAGTGGTGAGCTCAGCCATTTCCCATGAAGCGTCATAGAATAAATCTTTTATATATAAACTTTCAACCAGATCAGTTCTTTTAATGTTGAGAAACCAACAAGTCTAGGCAAATATACATATTTCAGTTGTGTATGGATTTGGTTTATTTCCAATTCTACCCATAACTTTAGGGTGGGGGGCGAATTGATAATGCAATACTAAGGGATGATTTTATATATTTTACATTAGATCATTACTTATTTTAGTATATATGAAATCAAATGCCATAAATATAAGTATTATTTTTTTAGATGTAAGTTTTATACACTACATTATATTCTTCTAATAAAAATATAAAACCACAATATACTTGTTTATTATTAATATCAATATTGGTGGACATTTCACACAGTGCCACCCACCACCAAATTAAGCACAGCTTGTACTGTGGGTACCAGACTACTGTTACATATATACCTTTATATATAATACTGATAGCTGTGTTTTGAGGTAATGAACGGCTTTTTCTATAAAAGCCGAAGGAACGACGGACAAGCGCTCATTACCGGTTGAGAGCCGTCTGCTCTCACCAAAAGCCCGTGTAAACGCTGTCAAGGCTATCTGCGGCCAACAGCATAATGTCCAGTCATAAAAAAAAAAGACAATCTCTCATTCGGTTCCGAGTCATCAAGCTGTGCGGATGGACGAGCGCTCATTCTATTACAAGTCGTCACGCTGTTAGGACGTGTTGCTTTTGCGTGTACCTTTGTGTCATTGTCATAAGTACCTTTGTATAGCTGGAATTGCTCATTTTCACTGTTTTAATTGGTTTATATAATTGGTCAAGTAGTTTTAGGTTTGGTGATTATTGTTGTTTTTTTTAAATAAATTGGCTTTTAATTGCCAAAAATACATATTAACACTGAGACAGAACGTACATATTTTCGCTTGTTACACAAATGTTTGTCCTGGTTGGGAAGTGAACCCACAACTCGCAGCACAGAAGGCACAGTTGAGACAATTAACAAAAGGTTGTTTTGACCCAGCCCTAAAATGTATGGATATTGATAAAATACTACAGCTCATATTGTCATTACTTTTTTAATATTGGTGGACGATTCACACAGCGCCATCTAGCCTCAAACTAAGCATAGCTTGTAATATGGGAACCAGATAACTGATAGAATACATATTACATCCTTTTTATTGTAAATACATTTTAACACCCATATACAGAACAAACATCTATTCGTCACACAAATGTTTGTCCTGGGTGGGAATGGAACCCATGACCTACAGCGCAGAATGCAGAGTTACTACCGACTGATCTGTGAGGCCTGTCATCTACTTGTTATTGTTTATTTTATAAACACAGCACAAGTCGTCCATAAAGTATAAAAATAAAACCAAATTAATACTTAGTATAGACTTAATTTATTAAATGAGAAAGTTAACTAGTCTAATCAATACAAAATGTTATGTTATAGACTAACATCATCATCCATAGTCTAAATTTGGGAGTTTAAATCTCGTAAATACAAAGATTAAAATGAATTTACAAAAAAGCTTCATTTCCAAATAAACTACACAAAGAATAAATGCAAAATATTCCTAGTTTTTTATCAATCATATGTATAATTATTGTTTTACTTTCTGAACATCACAGATCTCAAAATTTTTACCATAATTTTGCCATCAGTGTCTCTAGATACAGATAAGCACTGGTGGAGCTTGAAAAGGTTTAAAAGATGGAGGTATACAAAAATCTATTGTGTGGCCATCTGATGCAGTCCAGACTTAGCGCTGTGACATTTAAAATGGCAATAAGCGCTGTACAGAGATCACCAAAGGAATTCCCACGATAACTCAATAGCAAATCACTACTTTTTGTTTTTATTTTGATTGGGCCGTTGATTTTGAGCGCCTCGCGCTAGCGGCGCGGGCCGTCCCCTGTTCCCGAAGGCTCCCCTGCCGCCACCTCTCCCCTGGCGCATGTTCTGCCCACCCCTGCCCTTCGAGATCTCGTTCCGACCGCGCGACTTCACTTGCGTCTCCTCTTTCACCATGTCGATAACTTCGTCGGGAATCCTCAAGTATTTGATCGTGCTGCCGCGGATGTAGCATTCAGGCATCCTCCAGAACTTATCGCCGTCCCGCGACGTGCAAATCACCTCGCGTAGGTTTATGTTCATCCAGTTATCACAACTCACGAGATGCCCGTTGTACGTTTCGCCGTTCTTCAGCTCCACTAACATCGGGTGGTTTTGCGCGGTCCGCAGTAGAGAGAGCGGAAGCATTATTGCAAATTAACGTTGTAAACGTTTTGTATCGCAGTTTGTTTATTGAATATTTGAGAGAAAGAGAAGTTAGGTTAGAAGCTATTTTTGACACTGACAGTTCTTTTACGGCTGCTTCTATTGATAAGTCACGCGGTTGGAAAGGACTTTGCGAACAATCTTTCGGTCGCGTTCGCAGAGAATCGATAGCGTGGTGTAAATCCTGACGTGCACCAATTATTCTTTTTCGTTTTTTACAATTTAGTATAGCGAAATGCTGCGAGGAAAACACATGTCTTAGCAACAACCATTCGAAGGCATCTAGGGCAAGGAGCCTTTTTTTGAGTCGCACTGTTCGATTTCTATGATCCGATTGGTATATAAATATGTTATGTAGGTGTATAAATCACCGCCCACTCTCGATCGCAACTCGCGCTCAGCGACAGGTTGCCATTGCGCGCTGAGAAGAAAAAAACTAGATTTGCAGACGTTATACGGATGAAGCCGGACACAGGCTTTTTGGTTGCGTGTCGGGCCAAAATAGTCGGTTTTTGGCCAGTTTCTTTACATTTCTCATATGTTGGTATAAAGAAGACTAATTCATTCAATTTTATTGCTGTTTCATTAGAATTTAAGATGAAAAAGTAAAATGATTATGGTACATAATGATGAAAAAGACAAGTTTTAAGTAAAAAAGAACTGTCGTGTTTTACTAATACAAAAAATGAGGTGTCTGACATTTTTACCAAAATGTCCGGCTAAACTAGCCTGTCTGTCCGGCTTTTCGGTTTGATATGTAAACCAACCCTTGGGAGGGTTTACAGGCGACAAACTTAGATTGAAGCGTCTGTCCGGCTTTACGGTTTGATATGTAAACCCAACCCTTGGGAGGGTTTACAGGCGACAAACTTAGATTGAAGCGATCTTGTAACGAAATGAGCTTAAATATGATGCGTTCTTAAAATGTCTTTCACACAGCTTATAGCGAAAAAAAAACAATTTATTTTAGACCTTATATATTTATTGAACAATTCAATATTTCCATTTTCTGTTTCACAAATCCATTCAATTCCTGAATTCCAGACGAAAGTGCCTTTCTATATGCAAACAATACTTGATTTCTTTACATTATGTATTCCTTCTTCTAAGTGCTTTATCCAAAAATAAATAAATATAAATTAAGATTTTACACATCGCCAAGCCCCATACTGAGCACAGCTGGAACTATGGAGCCCAGATAACTGATATAATATATAATATACTTTTTAAATACATAAATAAACTAGCAAAATCCGGCAGACATTGTTCTGCCACCGGTAAATGGATAACAAAAAGCATTTCCATGAAAATAATAAATAAATATGTCTTGGACGGGACTCGAACTCGCAACCAACAGCACAGAAGGCAGGGTTACTATCAACTGTGTCACTAGGATTAGAAATAACAGTTTTTTTTTATGTCAAAATGTATATTTAGAATTATTATTATTTAAAAAAAATGTGAAAAGTGAAACTTAACAAGGATATTAAACTACTTTTGCTCGTGTCTGACCAATAGTTGTCCTGGGTGGAAATCAAACTCACTACCAGTACAGAAGGCAAAGCTACCAACTGAGCTGCGAGGCCTAACAAGGATATTACTTTTGCTCGTGTCCGATGAATAGTTGTCCTGGGTGGGAATCAAACTCACTACCAGTACAGAAGGCAAAGCTACCAACTGAGCTGCGAGGCCTAACAAGGATATTACTTTTGCTCGTGTCCGATGAATAGTTGTCCTGGGTGGGAATCAAACTCACTACCAGTACAGAAGGCAAAGCTACCAACTGAGCTGCGAGGCCTAACAAGGATATTACTTTTGCTCGTGTCCGATGAATAGTTGTCCTGGGTGGAAATCAAACTCACGACCAGTACAGAAGGCAAAGCTACCAGCTGAGCTGCGAGGCCTAACAAGGATTAAAGTTTAGCTCGTGTTCATGTTATTTGTAAGTGAGTTTAGGATGCCACAACTCCTCAGCACGGTGACATCAATAATTGTGTCATCCACCTTCTGGTTGGGGTGGTGTATGAGATGCAGTAATATCTTCTGCTGCAAGCTGGAACTCCACGGGCACAGTGCACATTTGAACCTGCAACAATATACATGATTATTTATAAGGTTTTATTTAACATGCATTAAATAAAAAAATATATTGATACATCACATGGCTAGAGTGGTTTGCTGTGAAAATAAGAACAATATAATAAAATACGTCACTCTAAATCCAACATGGCGGATCACCCAATATGGCGCAATAATGGCTGTAATACGTTATTAATGTGTGAAAGCTGAAATAAAATTTATTAATTGATTGAATAACTCCATTGTGTTTGGGCTCGTTGGATTTGTCTTGAATACTATGTGTCTAGGTGTCCTAGATCGGAATACCTGTATTTGTGTGCGTGTGAGCGCGGCGCGTTGTGCGCGCGCGTCATGTGCCGGCGTCGCGCGGCGCTGCACAGCTGCTCGCCGCACAGGTCGCACAGCTGCACGGTGCTCCTGGAACGCACACCGTTTTGAGGTTGAGGTTGCTGTGTGCACTAACATTGACACCATTTAGAGGTTGAGGTTGTTGGGCACTAATACCATTACGAGGATGAGGTTGTTGGGCACTAAGACTATTACGAGGTTGAGGTTGTTGGGCACTAATACCATTACGAGGATGAGGTTGTTGGGCACTAAGACTATTACGAGGTTGAGGTTGTTGGGCACTAATACCATTACGAGGATGAGGTTGTTGGGCACTAAGACTATTACGAGGTTGAGGTTGTTGGGCACTAATACCATTACGAGGATGAGGTTGTTGGGCACTAAGACTATTACGAGGTTGAGGTTGTTGGGCACTAATACCATTACGAGAATGAGGTTGTTGTGTACTTACACTTTTTGAGGTTGAGGTTTTTGTGCACTAACACTATATTGAGGTCGAGATTGCTGTGCACTAACACCATTTATTTATTTTATTCACAAACATGTACATAATATCTTTACGGGTAAAACCCAATGCAATACAGTACCTTATAGTCTATACGTTAATATTAAAATTAGAAATCATTAATTAAGTAGGTACATAAATAAAAATTAAAAATAGTCCGCTAAAAATGTCAAGAGATAATTACAATGATTTGTCATAAATTATGTCGATGTCATGTCGATGTCGATTTAGATATTGAGAATGCTGTGCGCTAACATTAACACCATCACCAGGTTCAGGTTGTCGTACAATAGCACCACAAGGATAAGGTTGTGCATGAGGTTATTGTGTACTAAGTGTAGCTGGTTGAATTTGTCGTGCGGTACCTGTGCTTGTCGAGCGCCGGCCGGTCCGCGTACGGCTTGTCGCAGAGCGTGCATCGCGAGGCGCACGCGCGCGGGTGCGGGTGCGGGTGCGGCTCCGCGGCGCCGCACCCGCGCGCGTGCCGCTGGTACTCGTGCGCGTTGCGGCAGACAGCGCCGCACGCGCACACGCGGTGCTTCTGCTGGTGCAGCTTCACGTACTTCTTGGACACGCTCGTGTACGGGCACAGCTCGCATTTGAACGGTTTTATGCCTTGTTATCAAATCAAAATATTTTATATCGGATAACAAAATCCATATTAAAGTAACTATTAAAAGACACGCTGTTAATTTACAAGAATTAGAATTATAATAGATAGATAAACATATGTCAGTGGACATATGATATGGAGTTTGTGTGTGTGTGTGTGTTTAATGTATGCTATTTATAATTTGCACAAAATTGCCTATCAAACAGAGACAAAAAAGTATCCGTATATGCTTGTTCATGGATTTTACCAAGGCATTCGATTATGTGGACCATACAATTTTATTAAAGGAATTCAATACTTATGGAATAAAAGGGAATCGTCTCAACATGATACATGTGAAACAAGAAAAAATACTCAAATAGAGTATGTCTTACTATCACTAATATCATGAGCTCATCAGATATAGCCAATGTTAAGTATGGGATTCCACAAGGGAGTATATTAGGTCCATTAATGTTTTTGACATACATCAATGATCTACCTTAGTCAGTACAACAACCTATGGTCCTATTTGCTGATGATAGCACGGCAATTCTCTCATCGGACAGTTATGAAAATCTAGAAACTGATATTAATAATGCTCTGGAAACGTGGAATCCAAATGTTTGACTTAAATGATAATTGAACCCATGATCTACAATGCAGAACGCAGAGTTACTCCCAACAGGCCTGTGAAGCCAGTCAATATTCTATCTGTTTTCTGGTTCCCACAGTAAAAACTATGCATAGTTAGGGGCTAAATAACTGACTGGTAATTTTCCATGGTGGATAGTGGTGCCCTCACCTTTGTGCCTGTTGAGATGTTCTCGGAACAGCGGGCTGTGGTATGTGGTGTAGTGACACATACCACACTTGTACTTGTCCTCGCGGTGTTTAGTGCGCACATGCTGTTTCAGTCTGGAATATAACAATATCAATCTATCAATATATATTATTGGTGGATATTTCACATAGCGCCATCTAGCTCCAAACTAAGCATAGCATTGTACTATTAGAACTAGTATACTGATAGAATCCTTTTTTTATTAGAAAAAATGTCTCATCTGGGATACACAAAAGAATATATATCTATGGCCATATTCACAGACATTAATTCATAACGAATACACATTGTTTTATACAAATGTTATGTATGTATGTTATGTTACACAAATGTTTGTTCTGGGTGGGAATCAAACCCACAACCTACAGCACTAGCAGAGTGATCACCAACTTTTTTAATTACTTTATATTGAATACATACCTTTCTTTTGAAGTTGTCTTGAACTGGTCGCATTTTGGACATTGTAGGGTATCTTTTGTATCATTTTTAAGGGTCTTATCCGTCACTTTCATGTCCGATGTAGACTCGGGACTTTAAATACATGAGATTATGTTGAAATATATAATTAATATTATATATATACAAGCAGAATTCCAGATTGTGTTCTACCAAGGTTGGTGACAAGAATAGCAAAGAAATATTCTCCATGAAAAAACACCAAAATTTGCATCGGTAATAGGCTTTGTAGTTTATAAACATCATACATATTTTCCTCTTTGAGGCGCAGTTCAAACCTCACACTAGTTCGATAGAACCAGTGACTCAAATAGAAGAAGGTATATATTTTAAAAATCCATATATATATATATATATTATGTAGATTAAATATTATAGCCACTATATACTTTTAGACTCTTGATGCCAATGCAGGCAGGGATAATGAACCAATGGCACACAAGAAAATATTTGGTCAAGTCACCGAATGCAATGGTTTGCATTTGAGCTCAAAGTAACAAAGTCCACAATGAAGTATTATCTAATCAGCAAGAATAGAAGTCACACTAATGTTAATTTAATTTGAATAACATGTAACTGACACATTTATTAATATATCGTGCAAAATATATTTTTATTGGTAACAAATAATGAGTATAGAGTTTTAAGTAGATCAATCAATGGATGAAATAAAAAAGGTTGATTTACACAGTTGTTTCTTCTTGTTCCTGCTTCACAAGAGGAGTGGATTCAGCCACATCAATGAAAAGAAGGTTCTTTGAAGTCATCTCAGTCAAATCCACCTGAAAGTTACAATTTAAAGATTCACAATATTGATTGCATAGATCCAGTTTCTCATGAACATTGCAATACTTTGGAGGTTGTTTTATACCTCAATCTAAATATATTACTCGAACTTATTGGTAGATTTGCCCTGACTACTGTTATTGAGGAATGAATATTTGAAGAAAGTGTTAGGCGAGATTACAGTCATAATGATTTAGTAGGGAAATAAAGTAAGGGTACGCTCTGGGATATAAACCTACGTTCCATCAGATATCATGTGATTTATCAGTACCTAGGTAAATGTTTCTCATTTCATTTCCACATTATTATTTACTTAACTCTTAATTCTAGCGTTAATATTCTCTGTAAGCCCTAAATCAACTTGAAAACATACATAGAATCATAAGTAATGCTACTTTTATAACACAAAATATCCCAAACTCCAAAACAAACAAGTTTTTTTTTAATTTAGGCCGTTTCAGGTCCCTTCAGTTTGATGGCGATGGCCTAATGGCCTCATCACATCCCTCTATAGTTTATGGCTAGGAAACTTTTTAGAACGCGAAACACATCACTGGTGTGCACCGAACCAATTACCACAGGAGATAAATGGAGCCCATTCTACGAATTAAGTCTCTTAGTCATGTCGCCACTGTCTACGCAGAGGTAAAATTTCCATTTGGTTTTACGTTGGATAAATAAATAAATATTGGTGGACACTGTCACACAGCGCCATCTAGCCCCAAAGTAAGCTAAGCATAGCTTGTATCATGGGAACCAGACAACTGATATACTTATCTTTTCAGACTAGCTGTTGGCCGCGACTTCGTCCGCGTGGAATTCGGTTTTATCACGCACCCCTATTTTACCCCTCGGAAAAGTAGCCTAAGTTACTCCTTGTTACATCAGCTATCTGCCAGTGAAAGTCCCGTCAAAATCGGTCCAGCCATTTCAGACATTAACCGGAACAAACAGACAAGACAGACAACAATTTTAAAAATATGTTGTTTTGGTATATGTACCGTGTATACATCCATACGCACTTAGTAAAAAGCGGTTATTTTAATATTACAAACAGACACTCCAATTTTATTTATTTGTATAGATGACATGAATAAAAAACTGGATAAATTAATAAAAGAGTTTACAACACAGAACTATACAATTAATAACATTTTACATAAGAGCAACGGGAAATTTACACTTGAATCTCATATGTTGTTTCAAATAGTCGGCACGAATGAACATTTTTTTACATTTATCACAGGAGAATGGCTTTTGTTCGGTATGAAGCAACAAGTGCTGTCTGAGGTGATCGCCTCGCTTAAATGTCTTTCGACACCTGTTGCAAGCGTATGGCCTTTCTCCAGTGTGAACTTGCATATGACCTTTCAAGTTGCGAGCGTCCGTGAATGACTTTTTACATTTATTGCAAGTATAAGGTCGTTCAGCGGTGTGCAATCTCATATGTCCTGCCAAACCGTTCTCTTGAGAGAAAGACATATGGCATTTAGTGCAAGCGTACGGTTTAACTTCCATGTGAATCCTTCGGATGTGTTCATTCAAGCTACTTTTCTTGCTAAAATTCATTTCACATCTACTGCATGGGTACGGTCTTTCCCCAGTATGGCTTCTTATATGTTGATTTAAGTTTCCTTTAAGTAGGAAAGTCTTACCACAAACTTCGCAAGCGAATGCCTTTTCTCCGGTGTGTATTCTCATGTGGGTCTTCAAATTTGCCAACTGTTGGAACGTTTTGGTGCAAAGCTCACAGGAAAATGGCTTTTCACCGGTGTGTATTTTCATATGGGCGTTTAAATTGCCGGGTTGTTTAAATTTTTTACTGCAACGGTCACAGCAATATGGCTTTTCGTCGGAGTGACTTTTCATGTGTCTGTTGAGGTCTCCTTTGAGCGCGAATGTTTTTGTGCAAGACGTGCAAGAATATGGTTTGTCGACACACACACCCATATGTTTACGGAGATTATGTTTCATGAGGAATGTTTTTGAACATCTATCGCAAATATATGAGTTTTCTTTATGAGTTCGGGTGTGTTTCTCTAGGTGGGAATTCGTAGAGAATTTTTTACTACACACATCGCAGTAAAAATATTTTTCTTCAGTTATTTCTACAATATCAGCTAGTGTGTAATCATCTTCAGATTCATAATTTTCCTCTTTAGTGACTGTTTCTTCTTTCATGACTATTTCCTTTTTTATGAGAGCAGTATTTTCATGTGTGACATAACTGATATGGTGCTTATTGTCTGTGTGAGATACAAATTCATTATGAGCGATTTCTTCATTTAAATATGTCGACCAGGGCTGTGCTGCGCTTATCGAAAAACCATGTGCTTCCCCCAAGTTTAATTTGTTTATGTTCCTGTGTGTGATCTGAAATGATATTAATCAGCCTGTAGATACACAGTTATTTCACCAAAGTGATAAGCAGAGAATCAATGAGTCTTCAAAAGCTTGACCAGATTGATTGAAGCAGATACCTGAGAGCCGTCATGTATAAATTTTTGCAGGATTTTTTCTGATCTGTTCGCCAATGCAGAGAATCTACGGCATCTCTGAAGCTGTGAGAGACATATGTAACAGATAGTGTCCGGCATTCTTTTCCCACAGTTAAGCTAAAACATATATTTAAAACCATATATAAATTGAAATAACAGGAAACTACACTAACATTATAAAGTTTGTATGTTGAAGGAATGAATCTCAAAATACTGTACCGATTCTGAAAGTTATTACACTAATAGGAGGATGCTATGTTAGTGTTACAGGCTACTTTTTGTCCTGATAAAGATGGGTTCCAAGCACAAATTATTAACGCTACCCGTAATCCTACTAATATTATAAATGTGAAAATTTATATGGATGTTTGTTACTCTATCACGCTCAAACGGCTGAATGGATTTGGATGAAATTTGGTACCAAGATAGCTTATATCCTGGATTAACATATAGGCTACTTTGATCCTGGAAAAGCGCAGTGTTCCCGTGGGATTACTTATTCACCGGAGCAGCTAGTCATATCACAAATATAAAATATAATTATATCACATTAACACTCCTAGTATTTGTCCTGTATACAGTATATTTGTAAAAAATAAGTGGTATTCCTTTTTGTAATCCGGCCTCCCGCATCACAGGCTTGCTCCAGTACGGGGACCATAAATAATCTGTATTATAAAATGTGGTTGGTAAATAAATATATTTGATTTGATGAACCAGAGACGGAACACTAGAATAGCATAGTTTTTTATTCTGATGTCATCTAGTTCTGAGCTGTATATAGTTTCAACAAGTAAACTTGAATTAAAATTGATTGCAAAATTTGCACCGTTTAATAGATTTTAACCATTTAAGTATTGCTTTATCATACCTTGGTAGTTGTTAGTTTCTGGTAAATTTCTAGGAGTTGCTCGTTTTCAACGATGTGCATTCTGACGTCGCCAGCCAGACATACCCTACATACAGAAGTAGACATGACAAAAACCAAAAATAATTTTGTGTTATTCACAACTGAAATGCATTGAGTTCATGTATGTAATACATAACACATAATGTCTGAAGTCTTGTATTATTTCAAATGTTGATCAGAACAGTTCGAAAGTGAAAAGAATTCCTCTTACGAATCGTCTTTCGTGCAAATAAAAATAAACAACATACGGTATCGACTCGGCAGGCAAATTGGCTATTTGCACGTGTGGTGTACAAAAAGTAGTACCATACCCTAGCTCAGCTTGTCTATTCCTACGTCTTACATTTTTTTATCTGTCCTCCCCTTTTATTGAGCTTGTTAGACGATTCGTATTCAGCCCTATATTCTGATTGTATTAAGATATTAGTATTAACATAGACATGATAGTGGATAAGCATATAAGGGTTACAGGTGAGGACATAAAAAATTGTGCTTGCAGCTTGCGTGACACTATCTTATTCTATTATTTGTAATATCGTGTATACGTCAATTTTTTTATCCACTTCCATGGCGTCAGAATATATAGCTCTCTTTCTATTTCTCTCTACTTCACATCTTTCTACTCTCTCATGTAACGAAATACGCCTAAACGAGAGGCGTCTTTAAAACTTTACACTCCGTTCTCGTCCACTTATAGTAAGAGATTCTGTGTTCTCAAAATAACAGAATAGACTTAAGAATATAACAATTAAACGGGTTGCCTCATATAAAACTGAGAATGTTGTTCTTTGGAATCCAACTGTCCTAGTTTTAAATGCAGCGAAAAATGTATTAAAAGCGTGAAATTACATGTTTTTTTATGTGATACAGTTACGGTCCGAGCCGACGGCCCACCTGGTGTTAAGTGGTAACCTCTGCCCATAACAACCGATGCGAGTTGGGTCCTCCCCTAATAGGTACGACAAGACCCAAATCGCATCGTATGCCCCAGTAACTATGAGACGTGTAGGTGGAATGTCTCATGTGCCTGCAATTTAATTTTGTTCTTTATTCGATTATGCGCCCGAAACCTTCAAGGAAGATTTTCTTGTGTATTTAAGGGTTAAAATTGCGAAGGTGTGTCAAGTACACAAAAGGTGCCTCTTTGAGGCGCACTTTCTTTCACCAGACTCTTTTCGACAGAGCCTGCCGAAAGATTAGTAGTAAAATACTTGGACTTGGGCCATCTGTAGAATATGCTCAACGAAAAAACTATAACTATATATAGACTGGCCTCGCAGCTCAGTTGGTTAGTAATTCTACCTTCTGAGCTGTAGGTCGTTGTTTCGATTCCCACCCAGGACAAACATTTGTGCTACGAATATAGATGTTTGTTCTGTGTCTGGGTGTAAATATGTATTATATATATGCATTTACAAAAAAAAAAGTATATATGTATGTATATTAGTTGTCTGGTTCCCATGATACAAGCTATGCTTAGCTTACTTTGGGGCTAGATGGCGCTGTGTGACAATGTCCACCAATATTATTTATTATTATTATAACCATAAAAAATAAACAATTTATTACCTCGTACACTTGGGGCCATAAAAATGGAATCAGATTTTCTGCAAATGTAAAATTATGCTTATCAAAAATTTAAACTTCTTGCTGTGTAAGTTTTTCTTAGTATAATGTAATTTGGTTGACATCAACTTTTGTCAAATTTTGACTGGCCTCACAGCTCAGTCGGTAACCCTGCCTTCTGCGCTGTGGGTCGTGGGTTCGATTCCCAGGACAAACATTTGTGTGATGGGCATAGATGTTTGATCTGTGTCTGGGTGTTGATATGTAATATATACATGTATTTACAAAAAGTATATAAGTATCACTAAGTAGTTTTAGTATCAGTTGTCTGGTTTCCATGATACAATGACACACTAAGCATAGCTTAGCTAGATGGCGCAGTGTGACAATGCCCACCAATATTTATTATTATTAATAGAGATTCTCTCACAGGTACCTTACACTTAGTCGTGGAAACTGCTTCTAAGGACACCGCGCGATATCAGATAGACGAATTCATTAAGGAACTAATGAAATCTGATAAGTTTAATTACCTGGCAGACGCTATAGCGGAGAGGACTGCATTGAAAATAGCAGAGCCCACAAAACAAGCTTTGAGATATAATCCCAAAACTATAAAAGATATTACATTCGGTAAAGCAAATTCAAAGGCCTTCTTGAAACGTGACGATTCTAAACTTTATTTGAACTATAAGAACCTTGTGCTTACAAATGGTGATCGTTCCAGAAATTCTTACATATCTGACTCAGATACTGATAATAAGGATGATAAAATAAGTCGCGAGAAAACGGATAAAAGAAAGAAAGACAAGAGTAACAAAGCGAAGGTACAGGACGAAGATAATAAACGTAATACTATAGATATAACCTCCTCTTTTGAAGTCGGTTAAAATATATAAATAGAAAACCACTCCGTTATTGATTCCAATTTTAATAAGATAGAAAATATATATGGAATCTTTGGAATGTTGAATATGGAGAAATTTGACTGGCCTCACAGCTCAGTTAGTAGGGACCCTTCTGTTGTGGGTTCGATTCCCACCCAGGACAAACATTTGAGTGACGAGTATATATGTTTGTTCTGTGTCTGGATGTTAATATGTATTTACAAAAAGTATTATATCAGTTCTCCGGTTCTCATGATACAAGCTATGCTTAGCTTAATTTGGGGCTGTGAAATATCCACCAATATTTAATATTTGATCAAATTCTATTCCAGACAATCACGGATCTCAAGCTAATCAAAATAATGAAGACAATTTACAAAAAGTAGAACCTAACACTACTATGAATGGACATACATCGGAACCAAATACAAATGCTACAGATCTGAATAATATTTTGCATAGAGAAAATGGCATTCAACCGTCTGGAAAAGTTAAGGGGAGAATAAATAGAGACATTAATGATGCAAACAAAGAAGAATTTGATGAATCTAGTGTTGGAAAGACAGACGATTTTGACGAACCTAGCGCTAGAAAGACAGAAGATTTTGACAAACCTAATGCTAGAAAGACAGATGATTTTGACGAATCTAATGCTAGAAAGACAGATGATTTTGACGAACCTGGTGCTAAAAAGGCAGACGAGTTTGACGAATCTAGTGCTAGTAAGACAGACGATTTTGAAAATAGTGAAACGAAGAGGGTAGATTTGGACGAATCTAGTGTTGGGAAGACAGTAGTAAATCTTAACGAGCCTAGTGCTGAGAAGGTGGACGGAATAGAAGAAATTAAAGTAACAAAGACTGTTAGAAGCGTGCGCAGGGAAAATGGGAAGTTATATACGTATCTGTCTTCCCCAGATTACGACGAATATCACGAAAATGTTGCCAAGATTAAATATCGTAACAGTTTCCTTTAATATACTACAGATATAATAACCAACGATGAGAATTAAATTGGACGTGTAATGGCCACTAATGAGTGTATTTCCAAGCCATTTCTTTATGAATTCTATGGAAATAAAGTCTTTGACCGTACGATGCCTAGAATATGAAAACGACGGAATATGTAAAAAAAAAAAAAATTTCATATCACATATTAAAGTACATACTGAAGTATTTTATTATTAAGCTAATTAAATTACTTAAATAAATTGATTGAATAATAAATTAACCTTAACTTGATTGAAACGAGCCGACTACAGTAACTTGATTGCTCTGAAACAAAAATAATTACACAATTATGAAATTTTACGATAATTATTGATATAAATAAATAAAATAAAGTGTCTGTTTGTAATTTCAAAAAATACGACTGGCCTCGCAGCTCAGTTGGTAGTGCCCTGCCTTCTGCGCTGTAGGTCGTGGGTTCGATTCCAACCCAGGACAAACATTTGTGTGACGAACATATGTGTTTGTTCTGTGTCTAGGTGTTAATATGTGTATTCATTTACAAAAAAAAAGTATATAAGTATGTATATCAGTCGTTTGGTTCCCATGATACAAGCTATGCTTAGCTTACTTTGGGGCTAGATGGCGCTGTGTGACAATTTCCACCAATATTTATTTTAATATATTAACACAGAACAAACATCTATGTTTCTCACAAAAACGTTTGTCGTGGATGGCAATCGAACCCGCGAGCTACAGCTCAGAAGGCAGGGTTACTACGTTAGTGCGTAGCAGAGCTCAAGGCAAATATTTCGCTCAGCATTGTGCTGGATAGATAGATACATAGATAAAACATTTATATCAGCACAAACATACAGGAACAAACAGTACAAGACAAAAGCAAAACAACAAAAACACAAAAAAAAATGGATACACACCGATGCGTGCACCAGCGCTGGTTTTCAGCGGAAACGATAATAATGTGTCAATACCTTGTCTTATGTTTATGTTGGTGGGTCTTCCACGTATGGGCTCGCAGCGCGTCGCTGTTCGAGTAGGAGCGGTGGCAGGTCGCGCATACATGCGACTTGGGCGCGCTGTGCGATGCCGACATATGTACCAGGAGTGAGGACGTCGTGAAGAAACGTTTGTCGCAACATTTGCACGCGTACCTGTAATGTAACACCAGGTGGGACATCGGCTCGTTCCGTAACTGCATCAAGTAATAAAAAAATACACTAAAATCAGTTTTTGGACCACCAGTTGAGATCAAATTTCAATAATTCCTTTTCTAGTGATATTTTCAAGTAAATAAAATTGGAGTGTCTGTTTGTAATATTAAAATAATCGCTTTTTACTAAGTGCATATGGAATGTTAAAGACAGACAGACAAAAATTGTAAAAAAGTTGTTTTGGTATATGTACCGTGTATACATCCATATGCACTTAGTAAAAAGCGTTTATTTTAATATTACAAACAGACACTCCAATTTTATTTATTTGTATAGATTAAAAAGTAACTTACTTTTGAGCGGAAGAATCTCGATGTTTCTTAGCTTTTTTGAAATGTAAACTCATGCTTTCCTGTAAATTAAAAAAATAAATATTATTTATGTGTTTAAATTAGCTATTACGCAAAAAAAAAGAAAGAAGTCCCTGACTTGAACATAAAATGATGTCGTAATACTATTTTTTGTGTCATTTAATCGACGGAACGAGCTGATGGCCCACCTGATGTTAAGTTGTAACCATCACCCATAAACAACAATACGACTCAAGTCCTCTCCACTAGAGTACGAGATGACTCAAGTCACATAGTAGCAGTAGAACTTATGAACATCCGGGGAAGCACTGTCACCATACCCACTTCCACCTGGGGGGAGAGGGGGGGGGGAATATAGTAGCAGTGGAACTTATGACGTTCTACTTCGGGAGTGGGGGTGTTGGTGGTGGGGGTTGTTGGGGAGGGGGGGGGGGGGGGGTTGTGGTGGGGGGTGTTGGTGGTGGGGGGTGTTGGGGGTGGGGGTTGTTGGGGGGGGGGGGTTGTTGGTGGGGGGGGGGGGGTTGTGCTACGTACACTGGACTTGAAGTGTACGTCGCACTCGACGCAGTAGTACGCGTTCGTCTCGTGCACGGCGACCACGTGACGTCTCAATAACGACTCGTACACGAACGACTTGTCGCACTGCGGACACTTGCGCAGCGACGACCTCTCGTGACGCCTGCCGACAACACAGATAATAACTAGCTGTCGCCCGCGACTTCGTCCGCGGTGGAGTTCGGTTTTATCACGCACCCCTATTTTACCCCTCGGAAAAGTAGCCTAAGTTACTCCTTGTTACATCAGCTATCTGCCGGTGAAAGTCCCGTCAAAATCGGTCCAGCCGTGTCAGAGATTAGCCGGAACAAACAGACAGACACACCGGTTCCGCGGTGTCGCGGAACCGGTGTGGTGAAAGGGTTTTAAGTGCGCCTCAAAGAGGCTCCTTTCGTGCACTTGACACATGTCTTCGAATTGTTAGTTCTGGGACATGTCGATTTCCTCACGATGTTTTCCTTCACAGTTTTGAGAACGTGGTATTACGCACATAAAGTTTTCAATCAAAAAACTTATAGGTGCACGTCGGGATTTGAACCGGCGACCTCCGGATTGAAACTCGGGGTCATTACCGCTAGACCACCACGCTCTCATTCGATTCTGCGCTGGTTTTGTGCCACAACTGATATTAAACCCGGGTGGGAATCGAACCCGCGACCTGTACCGTACTCTGTATATACTCACAGTATGTGTACCCGCAGCGACTCTATATTACTGAACAACTTGCCGCACTTGTCGCACGCGAGCGCGGCCGGGGGCGAATGCTTAGTCTTCACGTGGCGTTGCATTATCGTGCGTTTGCTGAAATATTATATATAACTTTAAATCTATACAAATAAATAAAATTGGAGTGTCTGTTTGTAATATTAAAATAACCGCTTTTTACTAAGTGCATATGGATGTATACACGAGCAGTAGAACTCACGCCAAGTTCGTCCGGGGAAGTACTGCCACCATGCCCATTTCTACCGCCAAGCAGTGAAGCATTTGCGTTACTGTGTTTCGGTTTGAAAGGTGTGGTTTCCGGTGAAATTACAGGCACATGAGACATTCCACCTGCACGTCTCACAGTTACGGGCGCATACGATGCGACTTGGGTCTTGTCGTACCTAGTAGGGGAGGACCGAAGTCGCATCAGTTGTTATGGGCCGAGGTTACCACTTAACACCAGGTGGGCCGTCGGCTCGTTCCGTAACTGTAAAAAAAACCGTAATAAACAGTATAAAAAAAAAAAACACGGTACATAAACCAAAACAACATTTTTAGCATTTTTGTCTGTCTGTCTGTTTGTTCCGGCTAATCTCTGAAATGGCTGGACCGATTTTGACGGGACTTTCACTGGCAGATAGCTGATGTAACAAGGAGTAACTTAGGCTACTTTACCGAGGGGTAAAATAGGGGTGCGCGATAAAACCGAATTCCACGCGAAGTCGCGGACAACAGCTACTATATATATATAATCGCTGTGTTCCGGTGGAAGGGAGTGGGTGCCGGTGTAATTGCAGCCGCATGAGACGTAACATCCCCGTCTCGGGGTGATGGACGCAACGCAATGCGACTTGAGTCATCTCGTACTATGGTGAGGACTTGAGTCGCATTGCTGTTGTCTATGGGCGGCGGTTACCACATCAGGTGGGCCGTCAGCTCGTTCCGTCACTAATATGACATAAAAAAAGACAGTAGCTGACAGAATACATACTGCGTGTGGAAGCGACAGGAGTCACAGGTGTACCCCCCCTGCGCGGGGAGGTGGGCCATCGCGTAGTGGTCTAGTAAGTGTTGGCGGGAAGCGCGCACGCGCGGGCAGAGCTTGCACTTGTACCTGGAAACATCGAGCAGACGCCCCACCTGAAGTACATTGGTAACTTAACAGTGCTACTTCGCTCCTCCAATACCAAGGACGTCCGAGGAATTACTGCCACCAAGCCCATCTCTGCCGCCAAGCAGTGAACATGTGTGGTTGCCGGTGAAATTACAGGCACATGAGACATTCCACCTACACGTCTCACTTGAGACTTGATTTTTTTATGTCAGTTACAGAACGAGCAGACGGCCCACCTGGTGTTATGTGGTAACCTCTGCCAATAACAATCGATGCGACTTGGATCCTCCCCTACTAGGTACGCCAAGACCCAAGTCGCATCGTATGCGACCTTAACTGAGACGTGCAGGTGGAACTCTTGAAAATAGAAGGACACTTGCGGATATGTCCTTTCTTCACGGTATTTGTAATGGCAACATAGATTGTTATGATATATCATCTAAAATATTAAGCTTTTGTGTTCCTAAATCCAGAACCAGACATACAAAACTATTTGCAGTTTCTCACGCAAGCACCAATTATGCCCAAAACTCCTTGGTCATTCGGCTGCATACAAACTATAATAAAAGATTCAAGAATACGGATATATTCCATAGTTCCAGAGAAGCTTTTAGACGTGATATAACTAATGTTCTTCAGCAAGATTGACGTAATTCTATTACATTTAAATTTAACTATAAATTATGTAAAACCGTCTTACTCACACACACACACACAAACAACACACCCCCACACACACACACACACACCCACCCACACACCCACACACACACACACCCACCCACGCACCCACACACACACACACACACCCACCCACACACACACACACACACACACACACACACACACACACACACACACACAAAACACAAAATTGTGTTAGTATAAGTTAGTGTTTGACATATTGTCCTTAACAAATAAGTTGTTTTGTCGTAATACTAGTATATATGAAAAAAAAATGAATCTGTTATTGGCTTTAAGAGTAATTTTAAGTGAATAGATACCTAGATTTAAGAGCTGTAGATTCTGTTGAAAAATAAAATAAAAATAAAAAAATAAAAATGACTCGTGTGACTGTAATTTAGTTTGACAGGCCTCACAGCTCAGTTGGTAGTGACTCTGCCTTCTGCGCTGTAGGTCGTGGGTTCGATACCCACCCAGGACAAACATTAGTGTGACGAACATAAATGTTTGTTCGGTGTCTGGGTGTTAATATATATAATGTGTATGTATTTAAAATGTATATAAGTATGTATATCAGTTGTCTGGTTCCCATGATAGAAGCTATGCTTAGCTTACTTTGGGGCTAGATGGCGCTGTGTGACAATGTCCACCAATATTTATTATTGCACGGGCAACCACACCTTTCAATGCATTACTGGTTGACGGCAGAAATGGGTATGGGGGCAGTACTTTAAGCGATGATATAATGCATTTACCTCGTTGTATGTGACTTCATATGCCCTCGAAAGGAGACAACGTTTGGACAGCGCTGTGAACAAATGTCACATTGTAAAGTGCCGCTTTCCTGTAACAATCAAAGTCAACGTCAAAAACTTTATATCGAACTAGCTATTGCCCGTGACTTCGTCCGCGTGGAATTCGGTTTTATCACGCACCCCTATTATACCCCTCGGAAAAGTAGCCTAAGTTACTCCTTGTTACATCAGCTATCTGCCAGTGAAAGTCCCGTCAAAATCGGTCCAGCCATTACAGAGATTAGCCGGAACAAACAGACAGACAGACAAAAATTGTAAAAAAATGTTGTTTTGGTATATGTACCGTGTATACATCCATATGCACTTAGTAAAAAGCGGTTATTTTAATATTACAAACAGACACTCCAATTTTATTTATTTGTATAGATTTATTTATTATTAACTATTCACGTCTACCGAGAGTAGTCACAGTAGTACTCACTTCGCTGTGTTTCTTCATATGTGCTTCCAAGACGTCGGGGAAATTGAAAAATTTCCCGCAATCCTTGCATTTGTACGAGGCGCGCTGAAACGCTTCGCTTTTCACTTTCTCTTCTATATCGTTCAACACCTGTGGAGATTTACAAATTAAATCTGAGGCAACATACATAGAAAGAAATAGTAAATATTGGTGGACCAATGTCCACCAATATTTACTATTTCTTTCTATATTACTTGTGTGGGCTAGATGGCGCTGTGTGACAATTCTCACAGCGCCATCTAGCCCACCCACACTGGTCACAAGAGGGCCAATGACAGTAGTAGTAAAAGTTGTAGTAGTAGTCGTTGTTAGTAGTAGTAGTTGTTGTGTTAGTATTAGAAGTTGTAGTAGTAGTAGTAGTTGTAGTAGAAGTAGCGGTTGCATTAGTAGAAGTTGTAGTAGTAGTAGTTGTTAGTAGTAGTAGTTGTTGTGTTAGTATTAGAAGTTGTAGTAGTAGTAGTAGTTGTAGTAGAAGTAGTGGTTGCATTAGTAGAAGTTGTAGTAGTAGTAGTTGTATTAGTAGTAATAGTTGTAGAAGTAGTGGTTGCATTAGTAGAAGTTGTAGTAGTAGTAGTAATTGTATTAGTAGTAGTAGTTGTAGAAGTAGTGGTTGCATTAGTAGAAGTTGTTGTAGTAGTAGTTGTATTAGTAGTAGTAGTTGTAGTAGAAGTAGTGGTTGCATTAGTAGAAGTTGTAGTAGTAGTTTTAGTAATAGTAGTTGTTGTAGTAGAAGTAGTGGTTGCATTAGTAGAAGTTGTAGTAGTAGTAGTCTACTACTAGTTAGTCTAGTAGTTTCACCACATTGGTTCGACAGAACCGGTGACTTGAAGAAGAAGAAGAACTAGTAGCAGTAGCAGTAGCAGTAGCAGTAGTAGTAGTAGTAGTAGTAGTACATTGCACACCTGTTCTTTGGTCAGTTTGATGACAGTATATTCGTCTCTCTCCTGCACCATTCTCGATGAGAAACCGTCCCTAGCTTCCTTTTTTATTTTTTTCTTGTCATCATTATTTTGTGTAGCTACTTGTTCTACTTTAGGTACTATGTTTTTCTTCTTGGAAACCTGCAATTTATAATTAAATATATTAATATGACAGATAATTTGGTTGCCTCACTGAACAACCGGAACACAGTAATGCGAATGCGTTACAGAAATGGGTATGGTGGCAGTACTGCCCTGGACGCACTTGGCCTGAGTTCAACTGCTACTACATATTATCTATACAATAAAATTGGAGTGTGTGTTTGTAATATTAAAATAACCGCTTTTTACTAAGTGCATATGGATGTATACACGGTACATATACCAAAACAACATTTTTACAATTTTTGTCTGTCTGTCTGTTTGTTCCGGCTAATCTCTGTAATGGCTGGACCTATTTTGACGGGACTTTCACAAGCAGATAGCTGATGTAACAAGGAGTAACTTTAGCTAATTTTCCGAGGAGTAAAATAGAGGTGCGTGATAAAACCGAATTCCACGCGGACGAAGTCGTTGGCACCAGCTAGTCATTAATAACAATCCAGCACAAAAAAATAAGTTCTTCCTTACCGATTTCTTTCTATATCTTTTTCTTTTCTGTACTATTTGTTCATCGCCTCTCAATGAAACCAGCGGTTTCCCATCATTGTGGGGAAACTTTGTTTGATCCGAACAATCGTTTATTTCATTTTTCTTCACCAACGCATCTGATGTGGTAACTATTTTAATATCAGTCAGTTCACTTTCAGTGTCGTTTGTATTATAAGCTATTTCCAACGGGCTGTGGACGGGTGAATATTCTTCCTTTACGTCAAACTCATTCTCTGGGTGTGCAAATATCTCAACGTTTGTTGGTTGTAAGTTTTGATAATGTTTCAATGGTTGAATCGGTGTGTCCTGTAACATCGCAATTAACAAAACATAAATATATTAATAAATATATTTAAGAGCAGTAGAACTCTCGCCAAGGTCGTCTAGGGAAGTATTGCCACCATGCCCATTTCTGCCGCCAAGCAGTGAAGCATTCGCATTACTGTGTTCCGGTTTGAAAGGTGTGGTTTCCAGTGAAATAACAGGCACATGAGACATTCCACCTTCGCGTCTCAGAGTTACGGACGCATACGATGCGACTTGGGTCTTGTCGTACCTAGTAGGGGAGGACCGAAGTAGCATCAGTTGTTATGGGCCGAGGTTACCACTTAACACCAGGTGGGCCGTCAGCTCGTTCCGTATCGGTATTACATAAAAAAAAAATGTAAGTCCATTTGTACGGACAGATGTGACTCATTCATGTCAATACAATTTTTTCTTTTATATATATCTGTGATTAGTTTGGGGATAGAATAAATAATAATAATGGTGGACTTTTCACACAGCTCATTAAAGCCCCATAGTAAGGTAAGCATAGATCATGGGAACTAGAAAACTGATATAAATACTTATATACTTTTTTGAAAATACATAACACCCAGACATCGAACAAACACCTATGCTTGTCACACAAATGTTTGTCCTGGATGGGAATCGAACCCACAGACATCTACAGACAACTGAGCTGTGAGGTCAGTCGAGATGGTAGTAACCCTAGGGACAGGTCGACTTATTCAAGTATGTTCTTACCATTTGAATTTTCGATAGTATATTATGTGCGATTTTACATTGCTGCTTAAACCTGAAGAACTTTTGGAACACCCAGGAACACACATCGCATATATGAATATCTGGATTACCCCTCTGCAATGAGTAAATAATTTAAAATGTATTATCATAAACATTTTGTTACTTTGTATTTATATAATTGTAATAAATTTATATTATTATTAACTAATATCGGGGTGCAAACATGAAAATACACAACCAAAAATTAGCTTGTTTGTAGATTAGTAACATTTATCAAATACATATATATATTAACACCCAGACACTTAAAAAACTTCTATATTCCTCACACAAATGTTTTGGGTGGGAATTGAACCCATGACCTACAGCGCAGAAGGCAGGGTAACTACCGACTGAGCTGTGAGGCATATCAAAATTTGTAAATAACGTAGAAAAAGCTTGTAAATACCATTGAATGACCGACGAAATGTTTGTACTCTTCTGCAAACTCTGAATTCATGACACGAAGAACGCTAGTTGTCTTGAGGCACGTGATACATATATTATTGCGGTTTACCGCACAAATGTCCATATTTTCGTTCATTTTTCTAATGAATTTGTCATAATTCATTTATTAAATACTTCGGTTTGTTTGTCACAGATTAGTTTGTCTTTGTTTGGATCAGTTCGGTATAAAAAGTTCATTCGGTCATTCACTCAATAACAATGCCGGCGGCGTCATTATCAGTCCAACTACAGATTAAAAATGTTACTGCCGGACATAATGAACAAAGACAATCATACTGCCGTCCTTTAACTAGAAAGCCGTTAACCCTCTAAAGGTCAATTTTGACTTTTTAATATCAAGTGATACACTTCAAAATTATCTATCTTTCTGTCTAAGAAAAGTTTGTATATTATAAATTATATATTATATTATTTATTATCAGGTGAGATTGTGGTCAAACGCTTGCATATCGCTAATAAAACAAAAGTTTCGGCGATATTAAAAAAATTGTAGGCCGTTGACTGACGGATTTAAAAGGAAGTAAAAGAGTTCTCTGCACATATCTCAAAAAACAACAATTTTAGATTAACGGCCTCACAACGGCAAATTAAATTGACCAAGCTGATTCGCGATTACGTTCACCGCATCAGTAATAGAAGTGTACGGTATAGATGTATAAAACAAGAGTTTTGTTGGCATTGCTTTTGGCTGTCACCTGCATGATTTTGTTCTGAGTGTAGTCTTGACCGTACATGCATTTTCATTTATTTATTTATTATGAAACTAGGGTTCACAGCGTAATTACATAATCATTGTACATATGTCGTTAAATTATAATTATCCTTACGCCAGTTAGAACCCTCATTATGTAATTTGAGGCTGTGTGAAATAACAGGTAAACCAGATTTTAAATAAAAATATGATATATATGCCTCTAACTTAAAAGTATATAAAAAATAATAATAATAAATTAATATATATATTAATAATAAATATATTTATTATTTTATTATTAATTAATTTAAATATATTGATTAAAATACGATAATAAAAGGAAACAAACTTTATTAAAATAAATAATGCAGTTTATAAAAATTAATAACAGAATCAAAAACATATTAAATTTAAATTAAAATAAAAAATTAAATTAAAATTATAAACATGTTGTATTCTCGAAATGAACCTTCTTCCATACTATTGACGATAAAACACACTCGGTCACACTATTTCTAACAATGGGTATACTGTGAGTTTTCTGCTCAATAATACTTACTAATAGAAAAGAATAATAGAAACAGAATTCTTCTAGTGCTAAATATAGAAACCGCAATAGAAACAAGAATACTTCTAGTGCTAAATATCAAAACCGCAATATAAACAAGAATACTTAGAGTGCTAAATATTAACCGCAATAGAAACAAGAATACTTCTAGTGCTAAATATCAAAACCGCAATAGTAACAAGAATACTTCTAGTGCTAAATATAGAAACCGCAATAGAAACAATAATTCTTCTAGTGCTAAATATTAAAACCGCAATAGAAACAAGAATACTTAGAGTGCTAAATATTAACCGCAATAGAAACAAGAATACTTCTAGTGCTAAATATCAAAACCGCAATAGTAACAAGAATACTTCTAGTGCTAAATATAGAAACCGCAATAGAAACAATAATTCTTCTAGTGCTAAATATTAAAACCGCAATAGAAACAAGAATACTTCTAATGCTAAATATCAAAACCGCAATATAAACAAGAAATAAAAAAATGCCACCAAACAGTAACGCGCTGGCATAACTGGGGTTGCCAGTCAAAGTACTATCATGAAGATACTCCATCTTCAAGTCGTATTGACATCCTTGATACATTAGGTGTGAAAGTATTACGTGCATGTAATTTCACGAGCACTCATGCCCATTATGTTAACAAAAATAAGTATTACTAGTGAATTAATGGTTGGTGGTAGAAATTGGTTCACAATAACATAAAGCAAATATGTTACAAGCACCCACGGGGGGCCCACGTTGCTCACGTCCGTAGGTGATAACCCTTTGAATCCCTACACGTGTCCCCCGGATGGTGCAAAAGGAGCAACCCAAAGTAGGAGGATACTTTTGCTAAGTTCACCCAGAGAAGTACTGCCACCACACCTGGTAATCTGCCGCCGAGCAGTGATGCACTCGTGTTGCTGTGTTCCGGTGGAAGGGAGTGGGTGCCGGTGAAATTGCAGCCGCATGAGACGTAACATCCCCGTCTCGTGGTGATAGACGCGACGCAATGCAACTTGAGTCATCTCGTACTTTGGTGGAGAGTTGAGTGGTATTGCTGTTGTCTATGGGCGGCGGTTACCACTTAACACCAGGTGGGCCGTCAGCTCGTACTATCCCCTATATAACATAAAGAGAAAAAAGAACCCGAAACAAAAATCGAGTACATGTACAAATAATATCTAGTTCTGTACATTTCTTGGAAAGTAAATAAAAATATAATAAATAATTAGTTAAGGTACAAACAAAATAACAGCAAAAATTACTGTAATTACAGTTGGAGTGACAATCAATTTACTGATATATTGGTCAGTAAACGGCCCGACTTGTTGGCAGTTCCTTCGTATAAGAATTGTCCTGGCTACCGTATATTAAGGAAATGTAATGCGCCTTACGATTTCTGACACATTTTACACGTACATATGTCTACTATTGCAAATAACCTGCCTATGTTATATGTTCCGGAATAAAAATATATAATATCCACCGTCCAGTGCCGCCTTCGTTTCAAATCACAGGTGAGAATCGAGTTATCTGGTTTGCATACAAACAGTATCCATTTCACCGGTGAAATTACAGTCACATGAGACGTAACATCCCCGTCTCGGGGTGATAGACGCATCGCAATGCTACTTGAGTCATCTCGTACTTTAGTGGAGAGAGTGGTATTGCTGTTGTCCATGGGCGTCGGTTACCACTTAACATCAGGTGGGCCGTCAGCTCGTTCTATGCCCTACCTTATACATAAAAAAAACTTAAAAAATATTATATAATTATTGCTAAAAATTCAATTACAGAATCGCAAACCAATGTCGAATCTTCCTAACTTTCATAGTTTCTTTAAGTGTAAGATCAAATGTTTCTCTAAAGCAATTTTATAAGAGAAACTTCTGTCACATATCTCGCAGTTGAATGGCTTTTCTCCTGTGTGTGTTCTCATGTGTCTTTTCATACTACTACTTTGAGTGAACGCTTTATTACACACTTCGCATTTATACGGCTTTTCTCCTGTGTGTGTTCTCATGTGACTTTTCATACTACCTCTTTCAGTGAACGCTTCATTACACACTTCGCATTTATACGGCTTTTCTCCTGTGTGTGTTCTCATGTGTGTTTTCATATTACTACTTTGAGTGAACGCTTTATTACACACTTCGCATTTATACGGCTTTTCTCCTGTGTGTGTTCTCATGTGACTTTTCATATTACTACTTTGAGTGAACGCTTTATTACACACTTCGCATTTATACGGCTTTTCTCCTGTGTGTGTTCTCATGTGACTTTTCATACTACCTCTTTCAGTGAACGCTTCATTACACACTTCGCATTTATACGGCTTTTCTCCTGTGTGTGTTCTCATGTGACTTTTCATATTACCGCTTTCAGTGAACGCTTCATTACACACTTCGCATTTATACGGCTTTTCTCCTGTGTGTGTTCTCATGTGACTTTTCATATTACCGCTTTCAGTGAACGCTTCATTACACACTTCGCATTTATACGGCTTTTCTCCTGTGTGTGTTCTCATGTGACTTTTCATATTACTACTTCGAGTCAACGCTTTATTGCACACATCGCATTTATACAACTTTTCTCCTGTGTGTGGTTTAAAATCATTGCTGATACTGACCGTTTTAACACGTACTCCATTTTCGTGGAATCGTTTAGTTTCAGTTGCTGAATCGTTTTTGTTTATGCCGTTCTTATCACACCATTTTATACTGATAGCTTGATTTGCTGATACGTCAGTGGAAGTTTTGTTGTCTGTACTCTTATTTTTTTCAATAGTTTCAGTTGTAATGACTTGTTTTGTTGTCGGTGTATTTATGAAGGTGGTTTTTTTTTTGTGTGAATCTTGTTCCGTATGTGTTTCCGGTGAGTGATCGTTGAATTTGCGCTTTTTAATAGCCGGTGCACCTATTTACAAAATGAAAAAGGTCATTAATAAAAAATTACATTAAAACAAAACTCGCTAATTTCTTTCGCGTCATTTACACCAATTTGCTCACTGTTTTGTCTCTCTTAATGCATTTGTTAAATCAGAATAACTACCCAAGATCTTTTGCAGGGTTGTTACCGAAGGTCGTATGTGGTGGCAGTACTTCTCCAGGTGAAATTAACACAAGCGCTACTGCTACATACCGTGTGTGTGTGTGTGTGTGTGTGTGTGTGTGTGTGTGCGAGTGTGTGTGTGTGTGTGTGTGCGAGTGTGTGTGTGTGTGTGTGCGAGTGTGTGTGTGTGTGTGTGTGTGTGAATGCCTGGCCTCGCAGCTCAGTTGGTTATTAATATATAATATATATTAATAATTAATAATTATTAATATATAATAATTAAAATTATATAATTATTAAAAAATATATATATATAATTAATATTAATAATTAATATTATTTTTTTATTTTATTTAAAATTATTTAAATTATTTATTTAATTATTTAATTAATTATTTTATTATTAATATATAATATATATATAGTTATTACTAGCTGTGCCCGCGACTTCGTTCGCGTGGAATAGTGACTTTTCGGGCAGCATATTTTGAATAACTGAATCCTTATGGCAGCGGCGCGCCGGCTCTCAGCGCGCTTTATATAGCCACGGACGCTCAGGCGCGAGGCGTGTAGTACGTACTCTGTACGTTAAAAATGTTCGCCGTGATTCTTTAAATTAACATAACTTTTTTATTTATGAACCGATTGACATGAAATAAACATTAAATGTTAAGTGGAGCTTACTACAATATATTAGTGAAAACCATATCTAAATCGAATAAGCCGTTTCTGATATTAGCGTGCACAAACACACAGACAAACAGACAAACAGACAAAGAAAAATTAATTACAATTTCGGGTTCGGCATCGATATAATAACAACCCCTGCTACTTTTTTTTTATATATTTCCATTGTACAGACACCACTTTTCTACAATTTTATTATATGTATAGATTATAACTCTGCCTTGTGAGCTGTAGGTCGTGGGTTCGATTCCCACCTAGGACAAACATTTTTGTGACGAATATAGATGTTTGTTCTGTATCTGGGTGTTAATATGTACTATATGTATGTGTTTACAAAAAAGTATGTAAGTATGTATATCAGTTGTCTGGTTCCCATAATACAAGCTATGCTTAGGTTACTTTGGGGCTAGATGGCGCTGAGTGACAATGTCCACCAATATTATTATTGTTATTATTATTATTATTTATTATTAATGCTAGTGTGCGCTTTATTTTTCAGACTAAATACAATAAAACAATTCTCATAAATAATTCTTACGTAAGAGGTAGTTTATAAAGGTAAGGTGAGTTTCAGATAGGCACTGTGAACAGTTAATCCAAGTAAGTAGCAGTACTGGGGTCAGTGTGAACGAGAATGGTCGGAGAGAGAACGTGTGATAAATAAGGGTTAGTTATGTATGTTTTTTATCATATACAGTAACTGAACGAGCCGACGACCCTCCTGGTGTTAAGTGGTAACCTCGGCCCATAACAACTGATGCGACTTCGGTCCTCCCCTACTAGGTACGACAAGACCCAAGTCGCATCGTATGCACCCGTAACACTGAGACGTGTAGGTGGAATGTGTCACGTACCTATAATATCACCGGCAACCACACCTTTCAAACCGAAACACAATGCGTTACTGCTCGGCGGCAGAAATGGGCATGCCAAGTAAATGATTAAAAATAAGCTACTGACCATATTTCTGCGCGTATCCTGAGGGGGAGTTGTACCGGGCGAGATCGACGTCCAGCTCATTGGCGAATTCGTTGCCGTAGAAAACCATGAGCTCCGTAAACCGAGGTATTATTTTTATCGTTCTGAAACATATTGCTTAGGTGACGGACCGAGCTGACGGCCCACCTGATGTTAAGTGGTAACCGCCGCCCATAGACGACCAATACGACTCAAGTCCTCTCAACCAAAGTACGAGATGACTCAAGTCACATTGCGTTGCGTCCATCACCCCGAGACGGGGATGTTACGTCTCATGCGCCTGCAATTTCATCGGCAACCACTCCCTTACAGCGACACGAGTGCATCACTTGGCGGCAGATTACCAGGTGTGGTGGCAGTACTTCTCGAGGTGAACTTAGCACAAGTTCTACTGCTACTAAACTCATTTGCCTTTTTGGAGTTTAGTTCTTAAGAACCTATTTCATTTATTTATTCGATGCGTAGTAACACGGAGCGTTAACAAAATGCGTTATGAGAAATTTCGGAAATAGCAGGTGTGCTTGGTTTGTGTGTGTGTGTGTGTGTGTGTGAGTGTGTGTGTAAGCGTGTGCAGGTGATGTATGGTGTGTGTAGGTGTGGGTGCGTCCATACACGTGTGTGTGTGTGTGTGTGTGTGTGTGTGTGTGTGTGTGTGTGCAAGCGTGTGCAGGTGATGTATGGTGTGTGTAGGTGTGGGTGCGTCCATACACGTGTGTGTGTGTGTGTGTGTGTGTGTGTGTGTGTGTGTGTGTGTGTGTGTGAGTGTGTGTGTACGCGTGTGCAGGTGGTGTGTGTGTGTGTGTGTGTGTGTGTGTGTGTGTGTGTGTGTGTGTGTGACATCGACTGAATAAACTATAACATACTACAGTACTGTGCAGGTACTGTAATATGAGATCGACGCGGCGACGGTGTACCTGTAGTAGAGTTGGCCCTGGTACTGGTAAGCGATCAGGTTCTGCTCGTGCCAGTGTCGCGCGCAGTTCACGTAGCGCATCCAGTTGGATTTGCCCGGGTCCGCCGCGTCGACACAGTGCAGCGCCTTGCGGTTGTTGTCGTATATCTGTTGCAGTATACAGGGTGTTGGTAATCACTCGGAAACACACGGATAATCACCAATTGCTGTGTAACACTCGACCAATCGGGGTAGAGGCTGTATTACCATAATAATAATTATATTAGTGGAAAATTCACACAACGCTATCTAGCCCCCAACTCAGTGCAGTTTGTACTATGACAACTAATAGAATACATACATATGATACATAAAGAATAAAGAATTAACACCCAGACACAGAACAAAAATTTCGTCACACAAATGTTTGTCCTGGGTGGTAATCGAACCTACGATCTACAGCACAGAAGGCAGGGTCATTCTCAACTAAGCTGTGAGGCCAGTCAAACAAATAAATAATGTTTACACCATTTTGTGTTTACCTGCCAACCGTACTCGGTGTCTGTGTTATTGGTACGCTGCCCGCGGTACGGGCCGAAGCGTACCCCGCTGGGGAGTGTAAGCGTTGCGAACACGCCTATACCAGCGCCTGTGTATCACATTAAAACTGACTATACAAATATACATAATGACTAGCTGTTGCCCGTGACTTCGTCCGCGTGGAATTCGGTGTTATCACGTACCCCTATTTTACTTAAAAGTAGCCTAAGTTACTCCTTGTTACATCAGCTATCTGCCAGTGAAAGTCCCGTCGAAATCGGTCCAGCCATTTCAGAGATTAGCCGGAACAAACAGACAGACAAGAATTGTAAAAAAATATTGTTTTGGTATATGTACCGTGTATTACATCCATATGCACTTAGTAAAAAGCGGTTATTTTAATATTACAAACAGACACTCCCAATTTTATTTATTTGTATAGATAAGTAAACTCTAGTAGGTAATAAGGTTCTCAGTGGTGAAAGGTGCGAACCTGGTATAGTGGAACAAGCGAGGTGCAGGAACACACTGGGAATGGTGAGGGCGGCTCGGGGAAGGTACGGTGGGACATCAGCTCTTGCGGGTACCTATGCGGTGTAATGGCATTCACATGAGTGACCTCAGCTCAGTTGGTAACCCTGCCTTCTGCGCTGTAGGTCGCGGGTTCGATTCCCACCCAGGACAAACATTTGTGTGACGTTCAAGACCAGTAGAACTCACGTCAAGTTCGTCCGCGGAAGTAATGACACCATGCCCGTTTCTGCCGCCAAGCAGTAACACATTCGCGTTACAGTGTTCCGGTTTGAAAGGTGCTGTTGCCGGTGAAATTACATGCACACGAGACATTCCACCTACACGTCTCAGAATTACGGGCGCATACGATGCGATATGGGTCTTGTCGTACCTCGTAGGGGAGAAGTCAAGTCAAGTCGCATAGCTTGTTATGGGCAGAGGTTACTACTTAACAACAGGTGGGCCAGCGGCTCGTTCCGTAACTGGTCTTATAAGAAAAAAACCTCTTTTTAATATCAGTTTAGATAAAAATCCGCCAATATTTATTTATTTATATTTGTTCCCGTCCCATTGCACACAGCTCTACCTAACCCCAAACTAAGGAAACATACTATGGGATTATTCAAAGTATAGCTATTATCCATCTGTGAGGTCAGTCAAATATTTGTATATCATGCAAATAATGCGAACATTTGTCCCGTACCGGAATCGAACCCAGTACGTCAGACGCTTCAGTCACTACAAAAATTATCAAAATAATATTACCTTACTATCTGGTATTACTAAGAGAGGTCCGTGTATAGCGCAGTACTCGTACACATAGTCTGCACACGTTTCGCAAACTGAAATATTAAAATTTAAAAGATTAAAATTAAAAAAAAAACATTTATATATTATAATTTTTTTTTTTTTTAGAATATTAAACTGAGATAATGTTATCTACGAAATTATATACACTGTACACACTTAGCGAGCATTCGCTAACTCGCTCATCGTCGAGCGGTGAATTATCGTTCGTTCGCGTTCGCTCATTTAGTTCACTCATGTTACGTCGGCCATATCTCTCCTACGGAGTACAGACGGAAAATCGTCTGTACTGTTTTAGTATTTGTTTTTCTCATATTTGATATAATTTGTATGTATTGGGGAGTCAATAAAACTTTTTCTTTCTTTCTGTAGTCTGTGCTATGATTCTTCTCGAATATGATTGAAAACGTAGCTGTGGGAAATCTATCTACGTTAGGAAATGCTTCTCGTAATTAGAGTTGGAGGCTTTTTAAACGGGCATAGGATATTGTTTAACATCTGATTACCTGATCATTCCATCATGAACTTAGTTATTAATAATATATTTGTGTTATACAAAAATAATACTCGTTATTATTACATACTCTAAGGATACACAGACATATAGACATTTAGAAGAAAGAATAAGTTTTAATTGACAAAATTATCGTCACACAACATTACAAATTATTTACATAATTATTACTATACATAAAAGAGAAACAAACTAAATTAATACGAAAAAATATTTTTTTTCACAAATCACACACGCAGATTCAGTTGGTATATAGAAACGTAACTATAACTAACTACTTATATTAGACATGAAATACATGGATATACTTGCTTCCAAGAACGTAAAGCCTTTTTGTAAGCCGGAATCATACTGAATATGTGAGAAGATTAAGTAATTTGTTAGGTATTGTATTATTTGTCATACATACACACATATTCGTCCAAATTAGGTTCTTCTGGCTCGTAGTAGCTAATCCGATGCTTTGCTCGCAACATTCGTTGAGACATTTTCTGTAACTGAACATAATTCAATCAGAATAGGTCACTATAGAATTCAAATACATACAACGCTGCTAGTTGCTGCTATTGTTAAACTTTACCTCCTTATTTGTTATATTTCTTTTGATAAATTTAACAGGATGTCAGTCGTTCGTTGAAAATATAGTGAAAATAACTTTTCGTTTTCCCGCCTTTTTTTTGTATAGCTGTCAGATTGAATGTTTCCAACTTTTCACAGACCTGTATAGTCTGTATGTCAAAACTTTGCATTAACGAGCGCCATCTATTATCGGGTAGCTAGAACTGCTATAAAGCTTATGAAAGACTAGCTGTGCCCGCGACTTCGTTCGCGTGGAATAGTGACTTTTCACTTTTCTTTATAACTGAATCCTTATGGCAGCGGCGCGCCGGCTCTCAGCGCGCTTTATATAGCCACGGACGCTCAGGCGTGAGGCGTGTAGTACGTACTCTGTACGTTAAAAATGTTCGCCGTGATTCTTTAAATTGACATAACTTTTTTATTTATGAATCGATTGACATGAAATAAACACTAAATGTTAAGTGAAGCTTACTACAATATATTAGTGAAAACCGTATCTAAATCGAATAAGCCGTTTCTGATATTAGCGTGCACAAACACACAGACAAACAGACAAACAGACAAAAAAAAAATTAATTACAATTTCGGGTTCGGCATCGATATAATAACAACGCCTGCTACTTTTTTTTTATATATTTCCATTGTACAGACACCACTTTTCTACAATTTTATTATATGTATAGATTTTTCCGTTGTTCTGAATAATCTGAAAAATAAATGGATAGTTCCATGTTGTCCTTGTTTTGCTCTTAATAGCAGGAAAAATCATAGGGCTGTGTTATGTTAACTGATCGAGCCGACGGCCCACCTGGTAAGTGGTAACCTCTGCCCATAACAAGCAATAGTACTTGGGTACAAGACCCAAGTCGCATTGTATGCATCCGTAACACTGAGACATGTAGGTGGAATGTGTCATGTGCCGGTAATTTCACCGGCAACCACACCTTTCAAACCGGAAAACAGTAACGCGAATGCGTCACTGCTTGGCGGCAGTACTTCCCCGGACGAAATTGGCGTGAGTACTACTGCTTTTAAAAAAAATATTTTGAAATGGATATCATTTTCATACCAACAACGGCATTCTCCAGGAAGCAATGGAAAAACTTGTTCGGCTCATGAAGACGCAAGGAGTTATTCGGGCTAGTGGTTCATATTTTTTTTTTAATAAATCGATTTTTATTTCATTTAGGCTTGCATTTTTTTTGTATGTAATGAAGGTGATAGAACGAGCTGACGGCCCACCTGATGTTAAGTGGTAACCGCCGCCCATACACAACAGCAATAACACTCAAGCCCTCTCCACCATAGTACCAGATGACTCAAGCAAGTCGCATTGCGTTGCGTCCATAAAAATGTTTACAAGATTTTACTCGATTCGTTGCGTCTAGATTTGAAACTGTTTTTTTATAACAAACGGTTATTCCGCGTCTTTCACGTGGATTTGAATAACTGTATTCGCTATAAAAAAAGGATTAAGAAATAATACAACATATTGCTTCATGTATATGTATTTATTTAAATACATAAATATTTTACTCAATATTACATGAGCCCAATCAATATGACTGGCTTCATAGCTCAGTTGGTTAGTAACCCTACCTTCTGTGCTGTAGGTCGTGGGTTCGATCCCCACTCAGGACAAACATTTTACGTGACATTTGTGACATTGATGTTTGTTCTGTGTCTGGGTGTTAATATGTATTATATGTATGTATTTACAAAAGAAAAGTATATAAGTATTATATCAGTTGTCTGGTTCCCATGACACAAGCTATGCTTAGCTTACTTTGGGGCTAGATGGCACTGTGTGACAATGTCCACCAATATTATTATTATTATCAATATGGTTAAATTTGAATATTTCTAATGAGGGAAAACATAACAACATGAAGAAAAGAAATGCCAACTCTTATTCATTCCTACTTAATAATAATATAAATAAACTAGCTGTTGCCCGTGACTTCGTCCGCGTGGAATTCGGTTTTATCACGCTTCCCTATTTTACCCCCTCGGAAAAGTAGCCTAAGTTACTCCTTGTTACATCAGCTATCTGCCAGTGAAAGTCCCGTCAAAATCGGTCCAGCCATTTCAGAGATTAGCCGGAACAAACAGACAGACAGACAAAAATTGTAAAAAATGTTGTTTTGGTATATGTACCGTGTATACATCCATATGCACTTAGTAAAAAGCGATTAATTTATTATTACAAACAGACACTCCAATTTTATTTATTTGTATAGATATTGGTGGACATTGTCACACAGCGCCATCTAGCCCAAAGTAAGCTAAGCATAGCTTGTATCATGGGAACCAGACAACTGATATACTTTCTAAATACATATTAACACCCAGACACAGAAACATCAAATGCTCGTCACACAAATGCTTGTCCTGGGTTAGAATCGAACCCACGACCTAGAAGAAGGCAGGGCAACCAACTGAGCTGTGAAGCCGACTTAAAAGATATCTTATAATATTATAATCCTTTTATTACACAAGTGTATTCGAATCGTTTACGAGCACTATATTCGTCCCTCTCGCACTTCTAGTACTTTCACATGGAGCGACAGAGACCGATGCCGGCACACAGCTGGACTCAAAGGCGTTATATTCTCATCTGGAGTGTCATAAATATTTAATCACAGATCTGGAAAAAAAATAGAATGGTTACTGCCTAAAACCATAGTTTTAGCAAAGTTATGGAAATTGACTGGCCTCACAGCTCAGTTGTGACCCTGCCTTCAATGTAGGTCGTAGGTTCGATTCCCACCCAGGACAAACATTTGTATGAGGAATATGTTTGTTCTGTGTCTGGGTAGTAATATACGTATTATAATGTATGTATTTACAAAAAAGTTAATATAAGTATGTATATCAGTTGTCTGGTTTCCATGATACAAGCTATGCTTAGCTTACTTTGGGGCTAGATGGCGCTGTGTGACAATGTCCACCAATATTTATTTAATTACAGGCACATGACTCATATTTCACCTTCACGTCTCAAAATTAAGGGCGCAATACAATGTGACTTGGGTTTTCCCATACCTAAGGGAAGACCCAAGTATATACGCATTTCTTAGAGGTTACCGCTTAACAACAGGTGGGCCATATCCCTTGTTTTGTAACTTGTATAAAAAAGAACCTTACCGAATCCACATGTTTTTTCAAATGCTTTTTCATATTATTCTTATGATAAAATGTTTTGTCACACTCAGTGCACGCGAATGGCTTCACACCAGAATGAATTCTCATATGACCGCACAGATTGCTTTTTTGGGTGAAACTTTTACCGCACACAGGGCAAACATATGGCTTTTCTCCGGTGTGAATTCTCATATGATTCTGCAAATCGTAATTGGACGAGAATGTCTTGGGGCACACGGTACAGGCGTGGGGCATATCCCCTGTATGACTCCTCATGTGTCTAACATAATTGCTGTTTTTAGCGAAAGTTTTATTGCAACACTGGCAAGCATATGGCTTTTCTCCGGTGTGACTTCTCATGTGAACGCGCAGTGTGGTCGCTTGGGTATATGTTTTATTACACAATTTGCAGGCATATGGCTTCTCACCGGTGTGGACTCTTACATGAGCCTGTAAACTGCTCTTCTCAGCGAACGTTTTAAGACATATCGTACAAATAAATGGCTTTTCTCCGGTGTGTGTCCGTATGTGTTTTTGCAATGAACCAGCTTGGGAGAATGTCTTCGTGCACGCCTCGCAGCCGTAGGGCTTCTCACCTGTATGAGTCCTCATGTGCCTCTCCATACTCTTTCTGTCATAAAACGACATGAGGCACGAGTCGCAGCTAAATGGCTTTTCACCAATGTGAATTCTCATGTGTGCGTTCAAATGTTGTTTGCGACAGAATATTTTATTGCATATGTTACATGGGAACTCGCCTAAATTTGGAGAGCGACTTGGTTGACCTATGTCATTCAAATGGGTCAATGGGTCACACAGATGTGTAGAGAATTGATTTTTTTCATCAAAATTTTCCTCGGTGTGAAATGATTTTGTGTCCGTGTAATTGTCTTCAAATGGGACACATTCAATTTTAATTTCAATTAACTCCTCGCTGTCAGTCATTTTCTCCACTTTTATTGGACTTGCAGTCTGCTCCGTATCTGACTCATCCAAAATACTCTTTGTATTTTTATCTTTCATAGCAATTGGTTCACCGCTTTCGATATTTCGTTGCGAGGAATCATCAAGTAATGACCATGTACTAACAGGAGACACTGACAAATTGTGTGCTGTTATCAAGTTGTTCTTTATATCTGCTGGACGAGCCTGCAACAACAGAAAACATTGAAGAAGAAAGAAAGAAATAAAACATTTATATGACCACTCACAAATACCCACTAATGATAGGAAAAAAATACATATCCAAAAAAGATAGAACAAAAAGGATAAAAGTAGGTACATATTATATAAACTTAGTATTTAGTGGGCCCAAAATAGGTATTGGTCTCAGCTTAAAGTACTGCACCAGTGACAGTAGGATGCTGACATTCTGACCGGACCTGTAAATGATGACATGGACAAAAAACAAACATGGCAAACTAAAACAAATAATATTAATTTATTTAAGAACTCACTGTATCTATAAATAACCATAAAGTTTATTTTCCCATACCATACGACCATATTAGACCTCTTTTTAAGTATAAAATATCTGACTTAAGCCCTCGCTCGTCCAAAATATAGTTACCTTTAGATTATCTTCCCCATGGAGGGTCGGATAGGGTTTGAACAGGCGTCAAACTTATCGATAAGTTCACGTGACCTTATGTTTTGAATATTGACGTTTCCAAGCCATTTCTTTATGAATTCTATGGAAATAAAGTTTTTGACTTTGACTTTGATTAAGTTATACAATAGTGGAATCAATTAAATAGATCTACTAATATGTGGATATCTATCACACTGAATCTGAATTTCCTCCTTCAGGTTGGTCATTTAGTAAATATTAGAAAAGCCCTCTCTTAGCTTAAGACTAACTGTCCAGTTAATAAATAATTACGGTCTAATTTTTTGTTTTTTGCGGATTCATTTTCTTTATTTTGAACATGTCAGTCCCATACATAATTCAATAAATGATTAAAATAATTAAATAAAGCAAGTTACACTAAGTTTTTACTCGGACTCCTGCAACAGTCTAGATGTGGATCTGTAGAGTATAATAGCCGCATCAGAAGTCTGTGAGGCTGAGATAGTGCTGCTAAATTTGAACAAAATTTTATAATTCTTATTTCACTTTAATAATATGCACAATTCCAATAATAGACACTCAAGAATTATCAGTTTGAGGCAAACCACAATTATCATTTTTGTGCACTGAACAAGCTGATGGCGCCTGGTGTTAAGTGGTAACCTCTGCCCGTAACAAGTAATCCGACTTGGGTCCTCGCCTACCTAGGTACAAGACCCAAGCAGTAAGCGCCCGTAACTCTGAGAGGTGGAATGTCTCATGTACCTGACCCTTCAAACTGGAACACAGTAACTGGAATGCATTACTGCTTGGCTGCAGAAATGGGTAGGCAAAACTTCCCCGGACGAACTTAACATAAGTCCTACTGTCCTACTAATATATATATATATATATATATAGTATTATAGTAGTACTGCTATATATATTATATATTGTCACAAAATGATTTCTTTCCGGTGTGAGTGTGTGTACCACACTGCCACCACTCATAGAGTCACAATTAACCTGATTACCTGAACCCGCTGGTATAGTAGATCATCAAGGATTTTTTGTGATTTCTGAGCCATATCAGAGAACCTATATGACCTCCGCAGCTGTGAGAGACATATGTAACATATCGACTGGATTCTTCCATCTTCTGTGTCAAACTGAAAGTAATTTAAAAATAATGATTTATATCTCTATGGTATATGTAGATATAGCCTATTATTTTTAACAGGGCTACCTTTGAATATATAAATAATGAGCAGTTTTATTTTTTTGCTGTCTCCGTCTCCCAGGAGCGAATTATTGGACTGCATATAAAGACATTACACAGACAATGCAATAGCACCCATAATTGTAATTACATTTACCAAGTATCTTTTATATTTTAGTTTTCAGTTTGATGTATTAATGTATATTAGGTTCATTAATAAATAAATAAATACAGTTTTGTATATCTCTTCACATCTCAGATAAACTAAGTTTGGTTTTATGAGTTTAGTTCCGTTTGAAATGCACTTTTATTTACATAAATACACAGAAAATCACCAACGTTTTGTAAGTACTACATGAACTTTTATGTGACTGACGGAAATCCTTCAATTACTGACTGCTCGTAAATAAGAGGAGTAATGAATTGAATCGACTACATCGTGTGCTTTCCAGTAATTTAACAAATTAATCATACAAATAACCATTTACATGATACAGTACATACCTTGGTGCTTGTGAGTTTTTCGTATATTTGTAAAAGTTTGCTATTTTTAATGTTATACATCTCCACATTGGATATCAAACACACTTTGCAGCCAGGATAGGTCACGCTGCGGTCAGTAAACCATTCGGAAGACATTTTATTTATAGATAAGAAATATAGAAAATACCTATTGTTTTGGATATTTTGTGTTTCGTAAGACCTTAGAAAGAAATCCTAAAATCAAAATCATCAGCTTATAACCTAGGAGTATAAATAGCCGCAATTCAGCCTACAGATACAAAATAGTAAAAGACAAAAAAATGAAATATAATAAAGTGGACTGTTTCGTTCGAACGATATTTATTAAAACATTTTTAGTTTCACTCTTTTGTTCATTCCCAGTCATTATTAATTTGTGTTGCCAGCTTTACGGCACGTAATTAAATAAATAAATTACAGCTCTATCTAGTGTCGAGTAGTAAGAAGTATGTCCAGTAATAAGTCCATTCCCAAGAAAAATCGTAGGTACCTACCAAATAATGGTTCTTGCATGGAGATCTGTTTGCTGCGGTGATGTAGGTATTTACAATAGATGCCAGGTAAAGTTAGCTATGCTGACTCGCTACTTTGCATAAGTACAATTACTATGAATCGAGTGTGGTTAATTAATAATAAGCAAATATTAGCAACATACAAAGAAGCCGCTGAAGTAATTAAAGAGCATTTCAAACTACCTTTAATTATCTTTCTTAAGTTACGGTGTAATGTATGCACAGCAAATAGTATATCAATCTAAAACATCAGAGATTAGTTAAAAAAGTTTATTTTACTACATTTAAATACATATTGAAAACATTAATAAAAAAAAAGACGTGTGGCACTCGGAGACTGCCGCGGTAAAGCTATTGCGCGTGATATTTCAAAAAGTCATTAAAAGTTCTGGTATTTATCGATAGATGGAAAAACTAAAAAGTATCACCGCTGTGCCGGTCGGAGTGGGGGGTGTTAGGTTTTTTTCGTTACGGAATTTCTGGATTCGGTCTCCACGCTCAAGGCCCGCGATAGAAGCTATGCAATAGCTTAAAAAGATTTAACTTATTATTAAAATAAATAATTTTGTTGGCTGTGCAAAAAGTACTGGCTGTATTCCCGTGCTGAAGGCCAAAATAACATGCGTCAGTCTTATCTAATCAAATTGACTTTCATACAAAGGAAATAAAAAAACTCCAAGTCATCTGTCAGAATGACCAAATTTATTGTAAAATTCTTTATATATCTGAGATTTGAGAATAGCATCTTCTGCACTAGCGCTCGACATTTCATACAATTTCTTTCTATTTCTAGCTTTGAAATTTCTCCTCTCAACAAATCTCGTGTCTCCATGTCTTATTGTATCTCGGAGACGAAACTTTAAATAGTTTTCTTCATCATTACTTTTAAAATGTTTGATTTTATCACTAATTATTTTGTTGTTTACAATTCGACTTTTTGTATTAGATTTATTTGGCATCTGATCCAAGTATTTAGATTTTTCTGGAGGTACATTTTGTATTGTCACATTTGCGTGGTTAGTCAAATCCATTAGATCAGTTCCCTTTGTATTAGTCGCTGCATCTTCAATATTCCATTCTTTATTTCGGAATGGGTCAAACATATTAACAACTTGAAACCTCTTTTTTAGGTCATCCGTTGTTCGTTTTAGATGTTCTCTGTTTTTGTTGCCTGAGTTTGCTATAACTGTCCTGTTTCTAAACAGCTGTTCATAACCATGACCAAATCTCTCGTTGATCGTGTGTTTTCTATGAATTTTCGCTTCCTTCTTTGTTTTACGTTTATCCTGTACAAGTCTAAATGCTTCACGATGTCTCTTGTTCAAATGCTCTTCAATTGTATTTTTAGCTTGCTTGTTCAAATCATTGCTTATGGGCTTCAGACTAGTTAGTCTTCCATGAATCTTCAATGAATATTTCTTCTTATCATCCTCTTTGCTATGATAACGTTTCGTTCCTTGACCTTCACTCTTTCTGTATGGGAACTTCTTGGCTATAGCTTCGTTGATCTTGTCAAGCAGAGTCCTGCGCCATTCCGTGCCCGCTAGCCGGTGGTAAGGTGCTAACACTGCATTCACTACTCTTCTAGCAACCTAAAGCGCAAACAAAAATAATGAAATATATTAAAAAAACAAATGATTTTATGCTGTCTTTATTAATTTAGCTTTTATCTCCTCTTTCATCCGCATTTTTGGGTGTTTGCGTATTATAACTGCCACAATAACTGTTCAAACTTCTCTAAATGTAAAATTATTAATAAACCCGCATTTCCGAGCCCTTTGGAAATGCTGTGGGATGGGTAACCTTTCAAACGCCCAAGCACTGATGCGTCCAGATAAGGACAGCATGATGTTTAAATAGGATGAAAATCCCACACACGCTCATGCTACCCAGAAGCAGCGAGGAGATTATTCCTTTTGACGTGCCTAAAACAAAGGCTTCCGCGAAGTGTAGTTGTTAGCTGGATGCTCATCGACGTGTACCAGAGTTAGCAGCGCTGTATACCTTCCGCGAAGTGTAGTTGTTAGCTGGATGCTCATCGACGTGTGCCAGAGTTAGCAGCGCTGTATACCTTCCGCGAAGTGTAGTTGTTAGCTGGATGCTCATCGACGTGTGCCAGAGTTAGCAGCGCTGTATACCTTCCGCGAAGTGTAGTTGTTAGCTGGATGCTCATCGACGTGTACCAGAGTTAGCAGCGCTGTATACCTTCCGCGAAGTGTAGTTGTTAGCTGGATGCTCATCGACGTGTGCCAGAGTTAGCAGCGCTGTATACCTTCCGCGAAGTGTAGTTGTTAGCTGGATGCTCATCGACGTGTGCCAGAGTTAGCAGCGCTGTATACCTTCCGCGAAGTGTAGTTGTTAGCTGGATGCTCATCGACGTGTACCAGAGTTAGCAGCGCTGTATACCTTCCGCGAAGTGTAGTTGTTAGCTGGATGCTCATCGACGTGTGCCAGAGTTAGCAGCGCTGTATACCTTCCGCGAAGTGTAGTTGTTAGCTGGATGCTCATCGACGTGTGCCAGAGTTAGCAGCGCTGTATACCTTCCGCGAAGTGTAGTTGTTAGCTGGATGCTCATCGACGTGTACCAGAGTTAGCAGCGCTGTATACCTTCCGCGAAGTGTAGTTGTTAGCTGGATGCTCATCGACGTGTACCAGAGTTAGCAGCGCTGTATACCTTCCGCGAAGTGTAGTTGTTAGCTGGATACTCGTCGACGTCTAGTAGAGTTAGCAGCAGAGCGTCTCCCTCGTGCATTAGGTACAAAGAGTCCAGCGAGTCGATTATCGTGTTCGTTTCCGTGTCGAGGACTATGCGTCGTTGATTCATCATCTGAAAACCTATTGCCGCCTGGTCTGAAAGAAAATATAATCTTTTTTATGTGATAGTTACGGAATGAGCCGACGGCCCACCTGGTGTTAAGTAACCTCTGCCCATCAACCGATGCTTGGGTCCTCCCGTACTAGGTACAAGACCCGAGTCACATCGTATGCGCCCGTAACTCTAAGACGTGTAGGTGGAATTTCTCATGTGTCTGTAATTTCACTGGCAACCACACCTTTCAAACCGGAACACAGTAACAGCTTTAAATTGCTTCTTTCTTTTGGTGAAGGATGTATTTCGCGGCCTAGACTAAGGTCATCTTATCATACGTACTTTGAACTATTTCCGGTTCAGTCCCACTCAGTAATTTCATCGCTTTCATGGTGACTGGCAGGAAGGGTATGCCAAAGTCTCTTATCGTCCCATCTCTCTCTAGACTGAAATAAAAAGGTTGTGTGTCAGCTAGGACTGCAATTGGAGATTACTCCATAGGAAACACATGTTCAGTATAAGATACGTAGAGTTAAATTTGCGTACCGCGGGCTATATATCCTACTACAATTATAAACGTGAAAGTTTGTATGTATGTTTGTTACTCTTTCACGCTCAAACGGCTGAATGGATTTGGATGAAATTTGGTATCAAGACAGCTTATATCCTGGATTAACACATAGGCTACTTTGATCCGGGAAAAGTGCAGTGTTCCCGTGGGTTGACTTACTCACCGCGGGCAATGCCGCGGGGCGTTGTTAGTAATATAATATTGGTGGACATTTCACACATTTTAAGAGCAGTAGAACTCGCCAAGTTCGTCCGGGGAAGTACTGCCACCATGCCCATTTCTGCCGCCAAGCAGTAACGCGTTCGCGTTACTGTGTTCCGGTTTGAAAGGTGTGGTTGCCGGTGAAATTACAGGCACATGAGATATTCCACCTACACGTCTCATAGTTACGGGCGCACACGATGCGACTTGGGTATTGTCGTACCTACTAGGGGAGGACCCAAGTCGCATCGGTTGTTTATGGGCCGAGGTAACCACTTACCACCAGGTGGGCCGTCGGCTTGATCCGTAACTACATAACATAAAAAAAAAAAAAAAAAAAAAAAAAACATCGCCATCTAGCCCCAAATTATATTAAAATCGATTCCGAAGAAGTAACTGTTAAAGTAACATCTTGGTATAGAAAAAGTAATTATTGGTGGTTTATCTCGTACCATTTTTGACTGGCCTCATAGCTCAGTTGGTATTAACGCTGTTTGTGCGCTGTAGGACGTGGGTTCGATTCCCACCCACGACAAACATTTGTGTCACGAACATAGATGTTTGTTCTGTGTCTAGGTGTCTGTATTATTTGTATGTATTTACAAAAAGTATATAATCAGTATATCAGTTGTCTGGTTCCCATGATACAAGCTATGCTTAGCTTACTTTGGGGCTAGATGGCGCTGTGTGACAATGTCCACTAAGTAATATAAAAAAAATATAAAAAACGACAGTTACAAATGAAAATATAGCAGAAAAAAACGGGAAATTTGTCACACAAATGTTTGTTCTGGGTGGGAATCGAACCCATGACCTACCTCGCGTAGAGACGCCTATCCTTCATCATCGGAGTCTGTCACTCACTCATTGAACACCAAATCGGTCGCTACGAACAGACGCGCCGCGTGCGCCTTCTCCATCACCGCCAACAGTTCCAGCAGCTTGGTGAAGAATATGGAGAAGTAACCTGAGCGGGAGGTCACCATCTGCTGCTTCAGAGCCCTGACCATCGGGTGTATGGTTGTGGTAGTCGGTGTGGTTATACCTGCAACATCCTGTATTCTTATTTCAGTTCTGTTGCCACGACTTAGTTCGCGTGGAATTCGGTTTTATCACGCACCCCTATTTTACCCCTCGGAAAAGTAGCCTAAGTTACTCCTTGTTACATCAGCTATCTGCCAGTGAAAGTCCCGTCAAAATCGGTCCAGCCGTTTCAGAGATTAGCCGGAACAAACAGACAGACAAAAATTGTAAAAAAATGTTGTTTTGGTATATGTACATCCATATGCACTTAGTAAAAAGCGGTTATTTTAATATTACAAAAAGACACTCCAATTTTATTTATTTGTATAGAGTATCTGAAATAAAATTATTATTATTATCTTTATCTCAAATATTATCGTATCATCAGAGTTACATTTAAGTTCATCTCTGAAACGTTTGACTTGGGTGGGAATCAAACCTAGCGCAGGAACCGTGCTATCATCGCTTACCTAAAAGCAGATCACCTATGTTACTATCAGCCATGGAAGGGCGTCCATGCCCGTACTGGGGGAACATGTCTCCAAGTTCAGCCTGCTGCATTATATCCAGATAGTCCACCTGCCTCGCGGCTGGCGGCAGTGGTGTCGGTGCGAGTGCCGTGGTTGGAGTCTCGAACTGACGACCTGGGAATCCAAAACCTCATTCCTTAAGATACAAGTCTCTCTCACGTTACCCAAGCCATTTCTTCTTAATTGATGGCTTCGGAGGCAATGTGAGGCCACCAGTTTGCCAATGTCCGGTAGTGATAGTGTCATATACAAGGAGTTCAGGTTGAAATTTTGACAGTAATTATTACGAAACAGTTTGTAGTAAATAATTATTATACCTACCACGTTTATGTCTACAGTAGTATATTTTTTTGCTTGTATTTACTTATGGTGTACAATAAAGATATAAAATATATTCTATTCTACTCTATTCTAATTAGTTAAAAAAGACCAAGGTGAATCTCTATACTGAGGAATAACATATAAGCCATTTCTTTATGAATTCTATGGAAATAAAGTTTTTGACTTTGAATACTCAATACCCCCATCTCCCAAACTGACAGCGATACCGTGGCACTGGCAATACCAAGTTCTAAGCCTGGCAACATCTTTTATCTGGCAAAGTGACCGGAAAGGACGATTGCTATTTAAAAAAACTTTATTCAAATTGAATATCCAGTTTTAATTAATATTATTGTCTATTGCCTAAATTGTTATTTATAAGTTTAACATTTAATTACTGTTTATTTAATTAATCTTATTTACAAATGCGAAAGTTTGGATGGATGGATGTTTGTTACTCAATCAAGCCAGAATGGCTGAACATCGAACCGACGACCTACGATGCAGAAGACAGGGTTACTACCAACTGAGCTTTGAGGTGAAGAACACAAAATAATAAATACAGAAGATAATTGCTTTTACCTTGTGAAAGATTCGGGCTTACTCCTTTAAGCCCTCCTGGCAGTTCTTGCGTGGTATATCTTAGAGTTGACTCCTGTATTCCAGGATTCTGACCCGAAACTCCTTGAGAACTAGATGAAGCTTCATGCTGATCTTTTTGATGAGTTGGTAGATTCCCTTGAAATCCTGTACTTTGTAATGGAGAAATCCTTTCTTGTAACTTTTCTGATGGTGTTTGTTGGGCCGGAGGAAATAGAAATGAGAGATCTGTTTCCTGTGGGGAAGGTCCCTGGTACCACTCAGGCGCACCCCCTTGATATCCTTGGGGTGGTATTTTCCGATTGAATCCCAGTGGATCTTTGGGATTATAATCTGGTGGGACTCCGTGGATGTGTTCTGATGGGAATGATTCAACGGTTGGGTTCCAGTAATTGTTCCCTTCTCGATGTACATTTTCAGGTTGATTTGAATTGGCGGCCTCGTCTGAAAATATATTTTTGTTGTGAAAATAACTTTAATAAATATTGGTGAACATTTCGCACAGCGCCATCTAGCCCCAAAGTATGTCTCAGTAAATCTAGACGAAAGATCATAGATAATTTAGCACATACCATTTTCGTGCCAGAATGGTTCGCCCTCAGTAGATTTAGACGTAAGGTCATCCTGGATTTTGTAATGGAGAAATCCTAACTACTTAACTTGCTAAGGTAACTTTGCACATACCTTTTCCATGCCACAATGGGGCGCTCTCAGTTAATATAAACGAAAGATCATAGATAAATTTGCACTACCTTTTCCATGCCACAATGGGGCGCTCTCAGTTAATATAAACGAAAGATCATAGATAAATTTGCACTACCTTTTCCATGCCACGATGGGTCGCTCCCAGTAATTTAGACGTATGGTCATAGAAGGTATAAGGTAACTTTCCACATACCTTTTTCATGCCAGAATGGATCGCCCTCAGTAAATTTAGACGTAAGATCGTAGATACTTATTGTACTAATAGTTTCCGTCGCATGTGTGATGAATGTCGTATTATTGTCCACCTTTGTCTTATTGACGAGTTCAAACAACCATTTGAAAACCAGCTCGTTCAATTCTGGCTTGTTTTCACCGAATATGCTTTCAGTTTGCTCCACAACCTGAAAATGATTTAAAACTAGCTGTTGCTCGCTAATTGGTCCGCGTGGAATTCATTTTTATCACGCACCCCTATTTTACCCTTGGGAAAATTAGCCTGAGCCTTATAACATCAGCTATCTGCCAGTGAGAGTTCCGTCAATATCGGTCCAGCCGCTTCGGATATTACCCGGAACAAACAGACAAAGTTTGTTTTTGTTTCAGTTGCATATATGCTTTCATATGTATATATAGTAAAATACTGTTATTTTGAGTATCTGTTATTTGAGTTTAAGTCTAAGTCTTAGACTAAGTCTAAATCTAAGTCTATGTAAAGATTGGAAGTAAGTCTTTACTTTACCGTGGCGTTTAGTTTATGAAGATCTTTTAACAAGTCTACTGCCTCCTGAGGGGAGAGCGACATATTCGCTACAGGGTCGTACGGGGTGGTGCTCGACACTGTGCTTCTCATTGTGATGTTCAAACTGAAATAGTACATGTTTTTTAGGTAAATAAATGTTAATGGGAGAGACAAAAGAAGAAGGAAGAAGGAAGAGAAAAGAAAGAGGATTTTAGGTATCCCACATGTTAGTGGCCGTGGACTCATTTCAAAAACATTGACAGATGCCGTAAATGAAAAAAAAAATGTTTTCATAAATTACAATTATACATTATTGAGTCAGATACATAATTAAGTCACTAATTAAGCATAGCTGTAGGTATTAGATCACTGATAGAATACTTATGAATATGAATGTCAATGCATACATAAAATATAATTCTGTTGGTTACATTGCGCCCACAACTTTCAAATTGGAACTCAATAACGCGAATGCTATATTGCTTGTGTACGGGCGATGATGAATTGGGCAGAAATGGGTATGGTGGCAGTTCATCCCCGGAAGTACTTGGCATAAGTTCTGCTGCTACAGAATCTCGCGTAGCGACAGTTTTGTAAATTTATATATTTGGGTTATTATACCTTTCCCACCAAGGTTTCAAGCTGGTGGGCCCCCACAAAACGTCTTCGAAACCGTAATCGATGACGCTGGTACCATGCCCATCATGGTAATCATCATGTGGTATCGCTGGAGACGAGTGGGCTGAAAAATATTCATTTAGTTTTTTATTTATTTCGGATATAGAGTGAGGAATGAAGAACGCTTATAATTAGATCTGTGTTATGGCGAAGTGTAATTGACGTTTGCAACGCCTTTGTGATTTATTTATTTATTTAATTAATAAATAAATAATTTACGAGGTATTTTTATAAGGTTTTATGTTAAATAAAAAGTAAAGTAAAGTAGTAAATGCAAGTTAATTGCAATGTAGGTATGATTGTTTAGGTCAAAATTTTGTAGTTCAATTTTGTACCCGTTCTCGTAGCTCCAATAGACTGAAATTTGGTATTGATGCATTGCACCTGACGCTAATGCAGTATTAGTGAGCTGCAGCTGCTACTGCCATCTGCAGACTGCACACAACTGCACAATAGCAGTTCAGCAGACATCTCGTGATTAGGCGAGTTTCATTTGTATTGACAAATAAACCCTCGGTGGTGTCCAGGGACTGATTGTAAAAACATGTTATGGACAAATATTTTTCAACAAATAAAAAAAAGACGTGTGGCACTCGGAGACTGCCGCGGTAAAGCTATTGCGCGTGATATTTCAAAAAGTCATTAAAAGTTTTGGTATTTATCGATAGATGGAAAAACTAAAAAGTATCACCGCTGTGCCGGTCGGAGTGGGGGGTGTTAGGTTTTTTTCGTTACGGAATTTCTGGATTCGGTCTCCACGCTCAAGGCCCGCGATAGAAGCTATGCAATAGCTTAAAATTATGTTATTAATTTACATAATGAGCAAGATGGCTCACCTGATGGTAGGTAAACTCTGTCCATAACAGAACCGAAATCTTGGTCTTCCTTTACGGGTGTGGGAAGACTTAAGTCTTGTTCAGGACCTAATACTTGAGTACTGTATTGCTCATAACTCTGACACGTGAAGGTGGAATGTCTCATGTGCCTGTAATTTCACCAGCAACCACACCTTTTAAGCCGGAACACAGTAATGCTAATGCATCACTGCTTTGTGCAGAAATTGGTATGGTGACAGTACTCTCCCGGACGAGCTTGCTTCTACAGCTACTAAAAGTGATGATCAACCCATGACATACATTGAGATATGTATCTTCACTCACTGTTATCAATAGCGACAGCTTCTACAATCAAAAGTAAACCAATAACTACCATATCTTTATAAATATAAGATCTACATTTAGAAAGATATGTTTAAAGATATTAGGTTGATTATTTAGTTATAATTTTTATTTCTATCCTACATCAAAACATGTTTGGTAGGTTTTCGAATATCTTGAATTTCATATCGGTTTATGACTATTTTATAACATTTTTATGTGATTGAAATATTTTCATACAGAGCTCGCGTCTCAAATGAAAATGAGAGCATTTCACTCCTTGATGTGTTTATTTGTTTTTGTGGTCAAAATAATTTGTTAGTACCTAAATAATAGTAGAAATAGAATAATGTAGAATGGCGTGCGTTCGGTGCGAGACGATGCCGTGGAGCCGTATACTCCCTGAGATCCATGAGAAGTACTACCACCATGCCCATTTCTGCCGGCAAGCAGGAACACCATATAAAACGGCTTCTTAGTGTTGGCTTCGGCTTCACTAACGCCTTCCAAAGGACCGGGAAAGGACTCGAGATAAAAATAGTTGACAATTCTTAATGATGTTAACCTCATTAAAACGTTATATTAATGAAGTCTTCTTGTTTTCAGCCGACACAGAAGCTACTAAACCAAAAAGCGTTAATATGGCATTAGAAACAGTTATGGAATTCAACAAGGAAGACGCAGCTGATCTGAAGTTATTAAATAACGTCCAACAATTTATAGATAAACTCAAGATGGTTTTGGGCACAAACAAAACTTCTCGACGTTTCCACGACGAGAATAAGAACATAAAATTTGTTGATTTCATAAAATCTGCTATACGAATACTAAAAACATACGATGATAATGATTTAGCTGGTGTTTTTGATATATTCGATGATGAACTCAGAAAATATCACTACAGAGGGTGTAAATTCCACGAGTTAGTCAGAGATCAGAACCTGAGAAGATTTGTTGCGGATAAATTGAATGACATTAGGGAAAAACCAGCCGCACAGCTTAGGAATATTTTAGATAATGCTCTTCAAACTATCAATGACGCAAAATATAGTGGAGCTCAAAGAGAGTTAATTGATTATGTTAACTCATTATACACACCAGCTTCGAACGACAAGCTAATAAAATTTCTGAAAAATCTTCATTACTATAACAGTAAATCTAAAAGAGCCAACCTTGATCTTACAGAAATAGTGAGAAATGGTATAAGATCTATTATATTCGATCACATCTCAGAACTGAATCCAAACGTAAGAAGGGAATTGAAGGTTAAACTTGAAACCAGTTGGAATGTAAAAAAACATCCAAGCAGAGCTAGAGAATGGACGATCAAATACCCAGAGCCGAATTCAGATACAGCTAAACAAAATAACGATCATAGTGATATGACACAAGAAAATAGTGCAGCTGAAACAGTGGCTGCCAATACGACCGATACAGAAGTAGATGTATCGGAAATGTCTAATGAAGACGAATATTTTCCAACTACATCGCAAAAGAAACTAAAATCAAGCCACATTCACCATCACAAAGGCGTTGCAAACATCAACTACACTTCGCCAAAAAGACATAGATCTTATTATAGTAAGCGTTCTTCATTCCTAACTCCGAAAGAAATTAAAATGAGTACGAATAAGAGGTCTAAAGTAAAGAAAACTAAAACAGCTAAATTGAGCACAACATTGCAAGAAAATGTCAACAGGAAACTTAAGCTAAAGACGGACTTACCAACATCATTAGATAATGAAATGAAGAGTTCTGATTATAACGAGTCCCCAGAGCAAACTTTTATTTCAAATCATGACACGATTATAAATGTAGAAAGAGATGGTAATTCGTATAAAATACACAATCACAAGAACAAATCGCAGAGGTAAATTTGAAGTTATCTATACATATAATAAAATTGTAGAAAAGTGGTGTCTGTACAATGGAAATATATAAAAAAAAAGTAGCAGAGGTTGTTATTATATCGATGCCGAACCCGAAATTGTAATTAATTTTTTTTTTGTCTGTTTGTCTGTTTGTCTGTGTGTTTGTGCACGCTAATATCAGAAACGGCTTATTCGATTTAGATACGGTTTTCACTAATATATTGTAGTAAGCTTCACTTAACATTTAGTGTTTATTTCATGTCAATCCGTTCATAAATAAAAAAGTTATGTCAATTTAAAGAATCACGGCGAACATTTTTACGACGGTATATGTAATTCAAAATATGCTGCCCGAAAAGTCACTATTCCACGCGAACGAAGTCGCGGGCACAGCTAGTTCTGAAATATATTCTGAATCAGCTATTAGAAAATGAAGAAGAAAGAAAGAAGAAAACATTTATTTACTAATAATAATTAAAATAACTATTATTAAGCTAGACACTAGAGTAGAGATATAAACATTAATTAGATTTGACCTTAGTAATCCTGTGTGAATTCCATATATAATAACGGTCCATAAAAAAGATAATTTTATTTTACAGGCACAACTCAAAAGTAATAACAATACCGGTTAGAAAACACAGGACTAAATCAACCAAATCGTTGCGAAAACACAGGAAACAAACTCACGAGAAATTCAATAAACACATACAAACAGACGAAGGCATGTCAATAGAACGATTTGCAATCGAAAGGAGATCCATGAACAACACAGATAGAAACCAGAACTCTGTACAAGATGACATGAAAATTAATGTTTTAAGAAGAATCAACAATCTTGAAAAGCAAATGGAAGAAGTGAAGAATAAGATTGATACTAAACTAACAACAGTTGATGAAAGTACTTCGACAGTCAATGAGACTGAATTTGAGCCACTAGAGTTTTGGAAAGGCACTACAAACAAAATTGAAAACACACCTGTTTCTAATAATAGCAGTAGTCAGAAATCAATTAAAATGGATATGATATCAAGTACTAAAACTGTTAAACATAGCACTACACAACATAGGAAAAGTAGAAATGAGAATACGACCAAAAGTCAAGAGGATTTCAGAAGAATAGATTCCAATGATATTTTTAACTCTAATAAATCAGTAAGCAACAAGACAGATCATGTCAATGATATAGTAAATAATGAATCTGAAAACATCGTTAGTAAAAACGAGAGCACTGTAATAAATGACAATAAAAAATTGACTACCAGATTAGATGAAGATTTAGATAAAATTTTAAGGAAATATAATATCAGTGATGCTCTACATTCTTCAACTAAAATGGATATAAATAGGTATTTGGCGGAGGCAGTTACACCTGACGACGTGAAAGCAAAAGAAATCAAAGATATCATTGAGAGTGATTTGAAAAAGGTCATGGAAATGACTGCTAAACCGAATGATGAAAATGAATTGGATGATCCGTTTCAAGATATAAATGCTGCTTTAGACCTAATGTAATTGCTGGTAACAGTGAAGGAAGAAATTACAGGCACATGAGACATTCCACCTTCACTACTCAGAGCTAAGGACGCATACGATGCGACATTGTCGGGCCCAGTCGTATTTCTTGTTATAGGCAGAGTAGAGCAGTTATTAACACCAGGTGGGCCATCTGCTCGTCCCTAACTTAACCACATAAAAAAGGATATAATAAGGCTTATTGATTAAGTAATATAGTGCCTAGAGTGGAGGCAACATTCTCAAAAGGGTCAATAATAAACTAAATGTCAAATAATAACAAAGGTCAATAAATAATAGCAAAGGTAAAATAATTTGTCGTTGTACCTGAAGGTACTGTGCCACCTAAAGGGGTCGCTTCTTCTCTTTGTAGTTACCCTTATAAGTAATAAATAAATAAATAAATAAACAATAAGCATTAAATAATAAGATATACGTTCTCTTGTAAATACATTTTTATTTTAAGTTAACTCACTTAAAGGATTGGACCCTAATAAGCTTATAGTACTTCCGATAGTAAAAAATGATTGTACAATTGAATTTGACTGACCTCACAGCTCAGTTGGTAGTACCTTGGCTTCTGCGCTTAGGTGGGTTCGATTCCCACCCAGGACAAACATTTGTGTGACGAACCTAGATGTTGTTCTGTGGCTGGGTGCTAATATGTATTACATGTATGTATTTACATAAAAGTATTTAAGTCAGTTGTCTGGTTCCCAAGATACAAGCTATGTTTAGCTTTGGGGCTAGATGGCGCTGTGTGACAATGTCCACCATTATTTATTTATTTAAATTATACACAAATCTTCCTCGTTAATCGCTCTATCTATTAGTGAAAACCGTATCAAAATCCATCGCGTGGTTTAGACGAAGAAAGCGGAGAAACATACAGAATCAAATAGAGACGTTATTTTATACTATTATACTATTTAGAGAGCGTGGGGGTCTAGTGGTACTGATCCCTAGTTTCAATCCGGAGGTCGCCGGTTCAAATCCCGACGTACACCTATGAGTTTTTCGCTTGAAAGATTTATGTGCGCAAACCACGTTCTCAAAACTATGAAGGAAAACATCGTGAGGAAACCGACATGGCCTAGAATAGAAAATTTGAAGACACGTGTCGAGTGCACGAAAGGAGCCTCTTTGAGGCGCACTTACAATCCATTCACCACGCTTCGAGAGAACCAGTGACTCGAATAGAATAGAAGTATTTAGAGAAACTTTATCGCGAATTATAAAGCGAAAATTAGTAGTCAAGTATTTTTACTTTTAATAAATACAAGGTCGATACGTTTCCAATGTCTTAGATGCGTTTGCAACAACCAATTAATAAACAACCTTGAACATAATGCAAAACTGTATTCGCGTAATAAGTGAGGCACTCCAGTACTTGTAGAAGCATGGGGAAGTACTGCCAACATACCTACTTCTGCCGCCGAGCAGGAACGCATTACTGTGTGCCAGTTTGAAAGGTGTGGTTGCCGGTGAAATTTCTAATAAATATTGGTGGACATTGTCACACAGCGCCATCTAGCCCCAAAGTAAGCATAGCTTGTATCATGGAAACCAGACAACTGGTATACATACTTTTTGTTTGTAAATACATACATATAATACATATTAACACCCAGACACAGAACAAACATCAATGTTACAAATGTCACACAAATGTTTGTCCTGAGTGGGGATCGAACCCACGACCTACAGCACAGAAGGCAGGGTTACTACCAACTGAGCTGTGAGACCAGTAACGCCTACGTTGCGAGGTGTGTACATATAAAAAAATAATTACCATTAATACAGGATACAAATCAGTTGCAACGTAAATAAGTCGATTAACCAATCGAGCTATCCTCACAGTTTTTTGCTCAATTATTTCCAAGTTTTTTGGCTAGTATCATTGCGAACTGTTGTAGGTGAAGTTAATTTTAAATTATTTAATAATTGTCTGAATTAGTAAAACAAATGTTTGAATTTTCGTTAGTGTGATATTCTCTTCAAATTGTCATTAAAATGGCGGTGACTCTTATATTTTTGTCAATAATTTTCTTTGCAAATGCAGAATACTATGATACCTTTACAGGCATAGAGATATCCCAGGAAAGATTCGAAAAGTTGCGAAACTTAACTCTTGTGCCGTAAGTATTTCACAGTACACACAAACCAACTTAACTCAGTCCCCTCCCAGAGCACGCGCCACTAGGAACCGCACCAAATATCCAGAAATTGTCATAGTTTATTGGACCGTCTTACATATATCGTATGCTCGTAACTCTGAGACGTGTAAGTGGAATGTCTCATGTGCTTGTAATTTCACCGGCAACCAGACCTTTCAAACCGGAACACTGTAAAGTGAATGCATTAGCATACGGTATAGAAGTATTAAAGTATTTTTCTGTACCGGTTTGAAAGGTGCGGGTGCCGGTGAAATTACACGCACACGAGAAATTTCACTGTCTCAGAGTTATAGGCACAATACGTTAAAACTTGTACTAATTTTGTTCGGAGGTTACAGCTTAGTAAATAGTGAGCCATCTGCTCTAGTCGTATGAATCAGAAATCTTACGTCCCCTACTTACGGGCACAAGTAACTACTTAGTTTTGTATTTAATTTTAGGGGTCCACCTTGCTCGCGTCCGTAGGTGATAACCCATTGAATCCCTACACGTGTCCCCCGGGTGGTGCGAAAGTAACCCAAAGTACCAGTAGAACTTGTAAGTTCACCCGGAGAAGTACTGCCAACACACCTGGTAATCTGCCGCCAAGCAGTGATGCACTCTTGTTGCTGTGTTCCGATGGAAGGGAGTGGGTGCCGGTGTAATTGCAGCCGCATGAGACGTAACATCCCCGTCTCGGGGTGATGGAGGCAACGCAATGCGACTCGAGTCATCTCGTACTTTGGTGGAGAGGACTTGAGTGGTATTGCTGTTGTGTATGGGCGGCGGTTACCACTTAACATCAGGTGGGCCGTCAGCTCGTTCTATCAGCTACATGAAATAAAAAATATATTTCTACCTCTGTTTTTTTATAGTAAACTAGCTGTTGCCCGCGACTTCGTCCGCGTGGAATTCGGTTTTATCACGCACACCTATTTTACCCCTCGGAAAAGTAGCTTAAATTACTCCTTATTACATCAGCTATCTGCCAGTGAAAGTCCCGTCAAAATAGGTCCATCCATTCCAGAGATTAGCCGGAACAAACAGACAGACAGACAAAAATTATAAAAAAATCTTACGGATCCCTAATTTTTTGAAAATAAATTATAGCCTATGTTACTCCTCGATAATGTAGCTTTCTATTGGTGAAAGAATTTTTGAAATCGGTTCAGTAGTTTCTGAGTTAACTTCGGACATACATACAACATACATACACCTTACCAACATTATCTATTTATAATATTAGTATAGATGTGTTTAAATAGCAAATAAATGTCTATATCTAGTATCCAGGCGTGTCGAATGCTCGATTTGTATATACAAAGAAGAAAAAATATCACACTCTCTTCTCTTCAGATGGTGCGCCATAGAAGTGAAGAAATGCGATCCCCACGAGCCCCGGCGCATGGACAACAGCTGTAATAACCTCCGGTATCCGTCCCGGGGGGCTTACATGACACCCTACCATCGCATGTTACCAGCTGATTTCAGCAGCGACGGTGAATATACCATAACGAGGGAATTACCGAACTGAACTGGCACACGTTCTTTTACCAGTTTTTTTTTTCTGTCTTTCTGTTTGTTCCGGCTAATCTCTGAAATGGGTGGACCGATTTTGACGGGACTTTCACTGGCAGACAGCTGATGTAACAAGGAGTAACTTAGGCTACTTTTCCGAGGGGTAAAATACGGGTTCGTGATAAAACCGAATTCCACGCGGACGTAGTCGCGGGCAACAGCTATAGTTATACATCTAAACTTTTCTCTATCTATTTCACTATCTATTAAAATAATCTGTTGCGTAGTTTTAAAGATCTAAGCATACATAAGGACAGACAGCGGGAAGCGACTTTGTTTTATACTATGTAGTAATAACATGCTCAATGCTCCACAGGTCGTCCGAGGGTAGCCGCGTCGGGCAAACCATTGCCGGCCGTTCGCCCGCTGCGCGTGGACCTCATGTCCGACGGCCGTGTAGCCAGCGCCAAGTACACGCAGATGGTCGTCAATTATGCCGTGTTTGTAACAGGTCTGTTACTATCCTAGCTAGATGGCGCTGTGTGTAATCTCACCACATTACACACAGCGCCATCTAGCCCCAAACTAAGCATAGCTATCAAGGGCGGATCCAGGGGGGTCATAGGGTCATGACCCCCCCTGAGCTGCGTCCAAGACCTAGGTGGACCACTAATTAAAATTGTTAAAAATAATATATTTTTTGTCACAATATAGATTTTATGTAAGTACCTTCAATATAATAAGTACTTACATACATTAATAAAATACCTACTTTTTACTTGTATCTTCGATTATAAAAATAAATTATAACTCCTTGTGACTTTACCACGACTATGTGACCCCCCCTGGCACCAAAGATGGATCCACCCTTGTGTACTATGGGAACCAGACGGCTGAACACAGATGTACGCATCTATATTCGTCACACAAATGTTTGTCCTGGGTGGGTATCGAACCCAAGATCTACAGCGTAGAAAGGCAGAGTACCAACTTCTTTCGTAAATACACACATAATGTATTTACTAAAAAAGTATATAAGTATGTATATCAGTTGTCTGGTTCCCACAGTACAAGCTATGCTTAGCTTACTTTGGGGCTAGATGGCGCTGTGTGACAATGTCCACCAATATAATTAATATACGATTTCTAATTTCAGGAGACATCACATCCGTACACGACACAGTGAACTACGTGGCGGTGACTAGGGACTGCTGTCTCCCGGGTCGCGGGTTCGACTCCCGGTGTGCGCCCATACCCGTGCCAGATGACGACGTACATCTCCGCCGGAGTGCCGTGCGATGCCTCAACCTGACTACGCCCATAACCTTCCAGGACTTGGGCTGTGTGTCGGATAAAGTGCCGCCTGAAAGGGTATGTAAACTGCATGTACCATAGACTATGTTTTTTTTATTGTACAGAATCCAAAATCGTCCAGAATGTAAAAATAATATGGTTATAATGATACCATCACAAAAAAAAGGTGTTTGCCGTGGGTGGGAATCGAACCCACGACCTACGGTGCAGAAGGCAAAGAGAACTATGCTGTGAGGCCAGTCATACCATACATACCTATAACATAATACAGATTTGTCCAAGTCGATTTAGAGAACTGAGGTCGATTTAGAGAACTTAGCTAAATATGTCCAAGTAGATTTAGAGAACTGAGCTAGATTTGTCTAGGTTAGTTTACAGAACTGAGCTACACTTGTCCATGTCGTTCAGAGAACTGAGCTAAATTTGTCCAGGTCAATTTAGAGAATTGAGATAGATTTGTCCAAGTGTATTCAGAGAACTGAGCTAGATTTATCCATGTCGATTTAGAGAATTGAGCTAGATTTATCCAAGTATATTCAGAGAACTGAGCTAGATTTATCCATGTCGATTTAGAGAACTGAGCTAGATTTTTCCAAGACGATTTAAAGAACTGAGCTAGCTCAATAAACTTTACGTGATGTACAAATATTTGTTTCAGATCAACATAGTAGCTCCCATGTTGGAACTATCAGGAGTTTACGGGAACGAGGAGAGGGGAGCGGCGAGGGGGCGCCTCTATCAGGGGGGGCGGTTGCGCTCGGAGGTATTTTATATTATTATTTTATTTATTAATATTTTATTATTCTTATTTTAGTTATTAATATTTTATTATTATTGTATTTATTAATATTTTATTATTATTTTTCTATATTATAAAGAGATAATGTTGGTAAGGTGTATGTTGTATGTATGTCCGAAGTAAACTCAGAAACTACTGAACCGATTTCAAAAATTCTTTCACCAATAGAAAGCTACATTATCGAGGAGTAACATAGGCTATAATTTATTTTCAAAAAATTAGGGATCCGTAAGAAAATACGGAACTTCCGCGGGTGAAACCGCGGGGCGCAGCTAGTTTGTTAATATTTTGATATTATTATTATTTACTTTATTTATTATTATTATTATCTATATCATAAAGTTACGGAACGAGCAGATGGCCCTCTTGGTGTTAAGTGACAACCTGTGCTAATAACAAGCCATACGACTTGGGTCTTCCCCTATTTGGTTACGACAGAACCCAAGTCGCATCATATGCGCTCGTAACTCTAAGTCCTACCAATATCTTGACCTAAGATTGCTTTATTTCTGGCCTCGATTGCATGACTCATTTCTTGTAGTAGAACTTACGAATAGAATAGAATAAAATAATGATAAATTTGCGTTAGTATGCTCCGGTTTGAAAGGTATGGTTGCCGGTGAAATTGCAGCCGCATGAGACGTAACATCCCCGTCTCGGGGTGATGGACGCAACGCAGTGCTACTTGAGTCATCTCGTACTTTGGTGGAGAGAACTTGAGTCGTATTGCTGTTGTGTATGCCCATAAGCCCAGGCGGTTATCACTTACATAAATAAATATTGGTGGATATTGTCACACAGCGCCATCTAGCCCCAAAGTAAGCTAAGCATAGCTTGTATCATGGCAACCAGACAACTAATACTTATAAACTTTTTTGTAATTACATACATATAATACATATTTACACCCAGACACAGAATAAACTTAACACCAGGTGGGCCGTCAGCTCCTTTCGTCACTAATATCATATAAAAAAGTAAGGTACATGTTTTAAGTTCTTGAAGCAAATAAATATTTGATTTGATTTGATTTGAAAGTTTACTTTTTCGTTAGATATACCAAGGCAGGGAATGGCCGCCCAACGGGTCGCCGCTATGCGTCAACAACGAACCGCCCAACGAGACGAGGTGTCATAACGCGCGTAAGTTTCAACCCAACGACGTTTACGAGCGGCGTTACTGGTCAACGGCGCTTGTCAACGTTACAACTAAATTGGCACAAGTACTGACTGCAAAATAGTGTGTGTACCATGTTTTTTTATATCATTGTAGTGACGGAATAAGCTGACGGCCCACCTGATGTTAATTGGTAACCGCCGCCCATACACAACAGCAATACGCTCAAGACCTCTCCATAGTACGAGATGACTCAAGTCGCATTGCGTTGCGTCCATCACCCCGAGACGGGGATGTTACGTCTCATGCGGCTGCGATTTCACCGGCACTTCCTTCCACCGGAACACAGCAACACGAGTGCATCACTGCTTGGCAGATTACCAGGTGGGTGGCAGTACTTCTCCAGGGGAACTTGGCACAAGTTGTACTGCTACTTAAAACGAATAGAATAGAATAGAACCAAGTAGGCCATCTACTTGTTATATAACTCGATACATAAAAAATACCATTGTCTCCAGCCTCCGGCGGCTGCAACTCAATTCTTGGCATCAACCTCATCTTCATGTGGTATTACCGTCACCACAACGCGATCTCCAGACACCTCCAGAAACTGAACCCTTGCTGGGATGACGACCGGCTATATTACACAGCCAGGGAGATCAACATAGCTATGTCCAATCAAATCTTCTACTACGAATATTTGGCTGAAATTATGGGTAGGTATTCAAAGTTATAATTAAATATAAAGTGAAACTCAACATTAAATTCAAAGTCAAAGTAAAAACTTTATCACTATTCCATTCCTACTATTTCCATTGATTTCATAAAGTAATCGCTTGAAAACGTCAATACGTTATATCTAAAACTAGCTGTTGCCCGCGACTTCGTCCGCGTGGAATTCGGTTTTATCACCCACTCGGAAAAGTAGCCTAAGTTACTCCTTGTTACATCAGCTATCTGTCAGTGAAAGTCCCGTCAAAATCGGTCCAGCCATATCAGATTTTATAGTGACTTGTATTCTCTTTGACGTTTTATGTCACGTCACACGGGAACGCGGTCTTCCCCATGGAGGGTCGGATAGGGTTTGAACAGGCGTCAAACTTATCGATAAGTACGCGTGACCTTATGTTTTGAATATTGACGTTTCCAAGCCATTTCTTTATGAATTCTATGGAAATAAAGTTTTTAACTTTGACTTTGACTTTGAACGGGATAAAAAGTATCCTATTCCCGTCTCCTGGTTCTAAGCTACCTCCCCATCAATTTTCAGCCAAATCGGTTCAGCCGTTCTTGAGTTATAAATAGTGTAACTAAACACGACTTTCTTTTATATATATAGATTAAGGTCAGTCGCTAAATTGGAACCCTGTTCAAACTCAATCTGACCCTCCATGGGAGAAGAGACAAACAATTAGTTACAGAGATTATTAAGAAAGTAGCAAACTAGAAATGCAACTGTAATTTTAAATTTCCCAATTAATTACAAAAATATAAACTCATTGTTATTAGTTACTAAGAAACCGCAGAGAGATTCGTCCTAACGCTACTCTTACAGTCTACGTCATACAACATTAATTTATGATTAAAAAGTGTATAACTAAAAATATACATATTTTAATTTTAAAAAATTGTACAGGTTATGAATTCCTTTTGGAGAATAAGGTAATATTCAAGACCCAAGGCCACGTAAATGATTACGATCCAACGCTAGAGCCGCGGGTTAGCATCGAGTACGTCACTGGAACGAGATGGTTCCACACCATACAGGAAGGACGTCTCAAGTGAGTCTAGCTAAGACAACAATACAGCAAGGACTTCAAGTGAGTCTAGCTAAGGTAACAATACAGCAAGGACTTCAAGTAAGTCTAGCTAAGATAACAATACAGCAAGGAGTTCAAGTAAGTCTAGCTAAGATAACAATACAGCAAGGAGTTCAAGTAAGTCTAGCTAAGATAACAATACAGCAAGGAGTTCAAGTAAGTCTAGCTAAGATAACAATACAGCAAGGAGTTCAAGTAAGTCTAGCTAAGATAACAATACAGCAAGGAGTTCAAGTGAGTCTAGCTAAGACAACAATACAGCAAGGAGTTCAAGTGAGTCTAGCTAAGATACCAATACAGCAAGGTCTTCAAGTAAGTCTAGCTAAGATAAATAATAAGGAAATAAATCATTAATATTGGTGGACATTGTCACATAGCGCCATCTAGCCCCAATGTAAGCTAAGCATAGCTTGTATCATGAGTACCAGACAACTGATATACATACTTATATACTTTTTGTAAATACATACATATAATACATGACACCCAGTCACAGAACAAACATCTATGTTCGTCACACAAATGTTTATGGTGGGAATCGAACCCACGACCCACATCGCCGAAGGCAGGCTTACCAACTGAGCTGTGAGGCAAGTAAAGTATTATATATGTATTCATTTTAAGGTTATACACACGAGAAGGCGTGCTTTACGATGAGAAGGCAGTGGTGGACTTCACGCTACGAACCGGAGCTTTGGCGTTCAATAACACGATGGAAGGCATCACCCAGGGCGCCTTCCGTCAGCCAGGGGGCGCTCAAGACGCCCTCATAGACCCTGACGTGAGAATAAAACCTCTTTGGCGATTCGATAATCGATAAGTGATCAGATGTTAAAATCGATAAGTGAATGCGAAAAAGTCGATAAGCGATCGATAGTTAAAGAAAGTTCACGGATTTTCGATGTTTATGTCGTATATGAGTGGCCTCACAGCTCAGTTGGTAGTAACCCTGCTTCTGCGCAGTAGGTCGTGGGTTCGATTCCCACGCAGGACAAACATTTGTGTGATTGAGATAGTTATAAATCGACATATTTTTAGTTATAATTAAATCGTTTGACATTATAATATTGTTTTATAGTTATTCAATAGTTAAATGTACTCGATTACTGTTTCTTGTGTGATTTGGATAATTTTTCATTTTAATTAGTTTTGTTTTGAAACGTATTTATTAACTTTATTTTTGCGATATGATGTAAGTGAATATTTGAATACCATATTAGGGGAATGTGGGAACTTGCCATATTTTATGTCACCATGACATACCTATATTGAAGCAAATAAATGATATTATTTTATTTTATTTGTATTGTGTTGTATCGATTTGTTTCGATTTGATTCGATTTGATTTGATATGATATGATGTGATATGATATGATATGATATGTATGATATGATTTGGTTTGATTTGACTTGATTTGATTTGATTTGTGACTAATTCAATGATTTTGATCATCAGATTGGGGAGCGTATCCTGGGCCGTTTGCAGTTCGCATCAGACGTCCTCTCCGCCGACTTCGCGAAGGGTCGACTCCTCGGTTTGCCGCCTTACAACGTGTACCGCCGCCACTGCCATCTACCGGCCGCTGACAAATTTGAAGATTTGAGAGCTTGGATGGATGAAGAAGTTCGTTCAAACGCCGTTTAAATGCTGTCAAGGCCATCAGCGGCCAAAAGATTAATAGTCAATACCTCAAAAAAAAAAAAACACGATGCTTTCCTTCACCGATTTGAGAACTTGGTGTTGCGCACATACATTTTTCAAGCGTAAAACAAATTGGTGCACGTTGGGATTTAAACCAACGACCTCCGAAAAACTTGGGGTCAGTGCCACTGAATAATATTATTATTATTATTATTAATATTATTCTATAACATAGAATGAGCAGCCATAGAATGAATATCTAGTCCTGGAATAGCCAGTCAAACAATTGAGTGATCTCACAGCTCAGTTGGTACTAACCTTGCTTTCTGTAGGTCGTTGGTTCGATTTCGACCCAGGACAACCGTGTCCGACAAGACTAACATAGACAATCTTCACACTTGAGCTTCTGCCATATACGTAAGCCACAACTCTGCCAGTGTCATATGCATTTTGATTTCCAGAAAGTTAAGTACTCACGCGGCACTACACACCTTCTGCGCTGTAGGTAGTGGTTTCGATTCCCACCCAGGATAAACGTGTCCGACGAACTAACATAGATAGTCATCACACTTGAATTTCTGTAATAATCGTAAGCCACAACTCTGCCAGTGTCATATGCATTTTGATTTCCAGCAAGTGGAAGTGTTCGCGCGGCACTACACATCGCCGGACGACATAGACGTCGTGGTTGGTATAACCGCGGAGCGCTCCGACTGGCTGGTGGGACCTACGCTCGGCTGCCTCATGGCTGACCAGTTGCTGAGGTGGCGCCGCGCTGATCGGTTCTGGTTCGAACACCCTGATACTCCCAACCCTTTCACAGCTGGTGAGGATTTTGGCACCTACGATATGTATTATAAAAATGTATTTACAAAAAAGTATTTAAGTATGTATATCCGTTGTCTGGTTGCCATGATACAAGCTATTTACTTAGCATGTAGATTTTATGCTGTCTCTATTAATTTAGCTTTTCTTTGACTATTAGCTTTGACTGGCGTCGTAGCTCAGTTGGTAGTAGCCTTCTGTGCTGTAGGTCGTGGGTTCGATTCTCACTCAGGACAAACATTTATGTGACGAACATAAATGTCGCGTCTGCGTGTTGATATATATTGTATGTATGTATTTACAAAATAGTATATAAGTATGTATATCAGTTGTCTGGTTCCCATGATACAAGCTATGCTTGGCTTACTTTGGGGCTAGGTGGCGCTGTGTGATAATGTCGACCAATATTAATTTATTTATTATTCGACAGCTAGTGACTTAGTTGATGACAGTCTGGATGCCGTCCCCGGTAGGCATGTGCATTTTAATGATCAGTAGTTTGATTAAGGAGTTTGTTTTCCGATTTTCGATTTTATGTCGTATATGAGTTTGCAGGGGGTGCGTATGAGTGATTGTTTATTTTTTTGAGTAGATTTATTTTAAAATTATTTAAAAATATATTAATACTTTAACTAAAAGTTATAATAATAACGATCGGTGAATCTTTGCTACTCAGGTCTTTTTTTTTATTAATTTAAATAAAACAATTAATATAACTTAAGCATCTTGCCCCCAATATTATGTACAGTAAATGGAAATGGATAGCAAATTTATGACATTTATACTTCAACTTAGAAAATTATCGTTTTCTTCATTTCTTATGTTACTGTACCCAAACATAATAATAAAAATTGCAGCCGCAATTATGAAGAATTCTATACAGATATTTCTTGTCTTTCAGACCAACTCCTGGAAATAAGGAAGATGACAATGGCCAAGTTGATTTGCGAGCACGGGGATGGTGTGGATAGCATCCAGCCGAACGTATTCCTCCTGCCAGGGCCGGGGTAATAAAACATGTCAACTTAATAATAAAAAGATATCTTTAACTTTAAAGAAAGAAAGAAAGTAAAATATATTTATTCGTGACAATACAGGCAAAGAACACAAGGTATTAAAAATGATGAGGGACATGAAAAAAACGACAAACATAAGAGTACAATAAATAATTAGTATGGTTATTTTCAGAAATGAAATCCGGTCGTGCTCTCACTACGAAATGCCCAATCTCAACGTCTTTAAAGACCCTGGTTGCGCGCCGTCCTCAATCCAGCCAGTGAAGTCATCGGCCAACCCTTTCCAGGGCTACGCGGTGCATCAAGCACAGAAAAACTACTATTTATAGTTTTTATGGATCACTATGGCAATACCATATATATTTAGTTTTTTTTTTTATGTACTTTGACTGACCATGAATGAAGTTTTTGACTTGTTTATTTGGTTCAGTCATTTTAATTTATTATTGTTTCTTTTATGTAACTTCTTTTATTTTATTTAACATTTAGATCGAATTATTGACATATTTTAATTGAAAATGATTATGACAATAATGCTATTAATATTTTATTTATTTTTATTCAAAATGATTATATCCGAGTATTGTTTCTGTGTTTGATTGACCAGATCTGTTTGAGTGTCTCAAGGTAATTTTATTCATAAAGATACATTAAATTATTCTAAAAATGTGATTTTTTTTTCTTCTCCTAATTTACGTATAAGTTGTCCCAATCATGGTATATCTAAGTGGAGCCATGAATAACACTTTGTTATAGCGAAAATAAAATACATATGTTGGTAGAAATGTTGACATGTTTATGAAATATAATGGTTTTCAAATCCAACAATGTTTCAAAAACTATAAATATAGATAAAAATTTGAGCCTAATCGAGCATATAATATCTGGTGAATGTGAATATTTTAGTATTCTAAAATAACACAGTTATGAATTACAAAAGTATACTGACAGATGTCATAGCCGGCCCAAAAGTGTAAGGAATGCGAACTTGTAATGGAGACTATATTGCACAGCTTAATAATATACGGACTGAAAATCTAAAAAAAAACTGTGATTACCTTGTTGCTCATGCTCGAGGTGTTTAGGTCTTACTTGGACTTTTGCGATCACAAAGTAATGAGAGAATTCATCAGAAGCCATGAACATTCTCAGTAAACGTGGTACATGACAACTCCAAGTCAACCCAGTCAACTGACATGTGCAGCCTCAAAGGTGTGAAAAAATAATATGATTTACATAAATTTTCCTGTTGATTAGTGATCTGTATCTAATGATATCTATCTATATGATCTTCAGTTGTCATCCATATTATTAGTACATATATGTTGTATGCATATTATTTTACACAGACAACTCGCTCGAGCCCGACCCTTACCCTAAATAAAAAGCCGTGTTATATCTGGTCGTACAAAATCAGGCTTCCTATAGTGTTCTGTGGTGATGCTTCATGCGCGTATTATTTTTCTATATTGTTGTTTGTTTGTTTTCTTTTCAATTTCGAAAGAAGCCATTGAAATAGACTCAAATTAATAATATAAGAAGAGAAACTATTAAAATGGAGGACATGTGCACTGGATGTTTATCTACAGACAGAAAACTACGTTTCATTGGCGAAACTGGACATTACCATGTTTACACTCAAATCTTAAATGAAATACCGGTAAATAGTTTGTATTACTATTATTTATAATGTATAAAAGCATTTCTATTAATGAGATAAGTTAAAAGTTATTTATATGTGTAGTGTGTAGTGTTTGTTAAGATTCCAAAACTTTTCAAATCGTGTTTATGCCAAATTAGTTTCAGTCATGTAATGTTTTACCAATTTCAGATGTTTTTTTTTAAATAGTGATTTATAAACTTTTTGGTATAGCCTTTACCTGCAGCTTTTTTGTCTTTTCCTCTGGTTATATCCCACAGTAGGCATGCATTTATCTGAACTTAACAATATAAACCAATGCTAATATCACGTCGATCTGTTGTTCTGTTAATGCATGAGAGGAGGCTAAGCCAACAAACACTCGCCTTTATAATTTTGATTTAATGAAAACATTCAAAGTCAAAATTAACTTTTATTTCCATAGAATTCATAAACAAATGGCTTTCAAATTATTGACATTTAGAGTAAGTATCTATTCATAATATGTGGTCATGCATACTTATCGCTAGGTTTGCCTTTCAAACCCTATCCGACCTCATGAAAAAGAACTGAAAAAAGAAGAAACCCCTAAAGGATTATTATTTTAAGTAATGCCCTGTTTAGTAGATATAATTTAGAATTAAGTTCTTCATCCATTTCAGGGATATGCCTAAACTTTGAAGTATCTAATTAATAGGGAAATCAGTTAATATTGTAAAATTTGTAGCAAAATATGAGTAAGATAATGACAGTAAATAATATACTAGTTTCATTATCAGGTTTATGATTTATCACAAGTATGCATACGCATATGTTGGGAATGCCGCGCTCGGCTGCGGAGCATGCAGGTCTTCAAACAACAAGTCCAACAGAACTATGCGGATCTTATGCAAGTATGTTTACTCTCTATTTTTTATTTTATTATGAGATGAGTCAAAGTTACTGGTAAAACCACCCACTTCTAGTCTCAGTTATGAGTGTATGCTATGAGACTTGGGTCTTGTCTTATCTTAGCAGAGTAGCAGTAATCATAGTGCTTATTATGGTAAGAGGTTACCACTTAACACCAGGTCCTCTTGAGGTCTTCCTGGCAAGGTATGACATGGGCAGCTTCAAGAGAAATATAAAAATAAATCTCCAAGGTAGGCAACGCATCAGTAATGCTCCGGGTGTTGCTGACGTCAATAGGCTGCGGTGACCGCGCTACATCAGGTGGGCCGTAAGCCTGTTTGCCTATTTATAATATAAAAATATAAATAAAAATAAAGGTCTCTGCTTGTACCGTAACTTTATCAAATAAAAAACTTCTTGCCTTCAGAGGCTAATGGAGCCAGTCAGTCAGATCATCATCATCATCATCATCATCATCCTAGCAATCGCCCACTGTTGAGTATACCCAACAGGCCAACAGAGGCCTATAGGCCTCCCTTATATTTTGGTAGCCCAATCTGTTCTGCGCCACTTATCCAGGTTTTTCCTACTGATTTTACAATGTCATCGACCCAACGTGCTTTCGGTCGACCTTAATCAGTCAGTTACATGTATTTATTATTACAGCGCATACCACCTCAGGGTAAATCGGCTTTATCAGCGCACTCCCAGTATATTATTGCATACCCCGACATAAGTGAGGTGAAGGCTGAACCTTACGAAGAGGTCAAATGTGAGCAGAACTGTGATGGGGAGACCTTTGTGAGACCCCTACAGGTTGCTGACGATGCTAACGAAGATGTTGTTCAGGTATTCTATACAAATTTGGGGAGTCCGTTTCTACACAGTACAGCAGTTCATTAGATCTGGGAGCTGCTCTAAGTCTCGGTCTCACAAACAACGCAATATGGTCGGTGGTTGCAGAATACAGCCAGAAGCACAGTGCCTAACATACAGCCAGCCTGGCTTCGCGCAGTCCTAGGACCCGTTGTTAGCCTTCACCAGGCGGACTACCGTGTGTCCGTACCACCGGAAGTCTCCTCCACCGAGTAACCTCGCTAACATACAAAAAAATAAATAAAATTGGAGTGTCTGTTTGTAATATTAAAATAACCGCTTTTTACTAAGTGCATATGGATGTATACACGGTACATATACGAAAACAACATTTTTTAAAATTTTGTCTATTTTACTTTTCCGAGGGGTAAAATTGGGGTGCGTTATAAAACAGAATTCCACGCGGACGAAGTCGCGGGCAACAGCTAGTAATAGATAATATTGGTGGGCGTTTCACACATTGCCATTTGGCTCCAAACTCAGCATAACTTGTACTGTAATAATAATATTGGTGGACAATTCCCACAGCGCCATCTAGCCCCAAACTAAGCATAGCTTGTACTATGGGAACCAGACAACTGATAGAATACATACATATAATACACTGCGGGAGCCAGATAACTGATAGGATACTTATGTACATCTTTTTAAAAGACAAACATAGTAACACCCAGACACAGATTAAACATATGTGTTCATATCTTATTATATTTTGTGTACAAATTGTTTAAATAACAAATCTTTATTCATTGACTGATTGCTAAAATTAACATAATTGTGACTTACTATTATATTTTCTCATGTACTTTTTTTATAGTATTATCTGTGTTATTTGTGTGATTAATCTATGGCCTTATTTTTACTATTTTCCACAGCCGCTAGAGAAAAAAACTCCAAAAACTAAGCGGAAAAAATCAAGCAAACTCAAAGTTAAAAAGAAACGCAAGAAAAAGAATCCCATTGAAATTGAAAGTAAAATAGATGAGAATGGCTTGGAAGATAGTCATGGAGACGACGGTCACATGGATGATAGTAATACCGAAGAGATCCATACCAAGGAGAGTCACACAGAAGAGAGTCATTTGAAGGAGAGTTTCGAGAAACAGGAAATCACTCTCTCAGAATTGCCTAAAGATGAAAAAGTAGTTGCAAAAGTAATTTATCTTGATATACAAATAATTTTTAAGAGAGTATTTAATATTCTTAAGATATTTTAAAATTAATTTGCAAAGTAACTAGGAACCAAAACTCTTTAGGTATCAGAAGTTGGGGAGAAATAAGTATTTTGGAGAAATAAGTATTTTCATATAATTGTTTTCCAATATTTTTATTCAATTAATAAATGTTGATTGCCATTTTACACAGCGCCATCTAGCCCCAAAGTAAGCTAAGCAGAGTTTGTACCATGGGAACCAGACAACTGATATACATACTATATTATATTTATGTAATTACATATACATATAATACATATTAACACCCAGACATAAAACATACATCAATGTTCGTCAAATGTTTGTCCTAGGTGGGAATCGTACCCACGACCTACAGATCAGAAGGCAGGGTTACTACCAACTGAGCTGCGAGGCCAGTCTAGTAGTGTAGTCAGTGATAGATATAATGGTTCTGATTGTCAGGATAAGAAGCAGGTAGTGAGAGGGCCGCCCTCCGCCCCCGCCTCCGCACCGGAGCGCCCGCAGTGCCAGGAGTGCGGGAAAGTGTTCAGCTCCAAGAAGACATACCGCTACCATCTCAAGTGAGTAATCTCGCCACTACTAGTTACCAGCGCCATCTAGTTGTCCTGTTCGCAACTCATTAGCAACGCCATCTAGTGGTCCTGTTCGTAACTCATTAGCAACGCCATATGTAGTTGTCCTGTTCGCAACTCTTAGCAGCGCCATCTAGTTGCCTTGTTCGTAACTCATTAACAACGCTATCTAGTTATCTTGTTCGCAACTTATGAGCAACGCAATCTAGTTGTCATGTTCGCAACTCATTAGCAACGGCATCTATAGTCCGTTTTACGAAATAAGTCCTGCGGCAGGTAAAGGAACTAACGTAAAGATGAACTGAAATTTCAGTGTTTGTTCTGTGTCTGGGTGTTAATATATTTATATACAAGTCCATAGTACAAACTGTGCTTAGTTTGATACTAGATGGCGCTGTGTGTAGTGTACGCCAGCATGTTTTTATTCCTATTTCTTTGGGGTAAAATCTGGGTAAATAAAAAAAAAAATGTTTCAATCGTTTTTGCAGCGTTCTACATAAAGGCCAGAATCAGTACCCGTGCCCTCGGTGCGGGAAGGTCTACCAGTGGAAATCAAACCTGGGACGTCACATGAGAAGTCACAAGGTATGTACACAAACTCACAGACAATATTTAAGACATATTATTTCCAGTTATTATGATTAAAAAAACCAAAGTACTTAATCGGATTTGATGTAATTTGTACGGGATCAATCTGAAAGTCTGGTTCTCATGATACAAGCTATGCTTAGCTTACTTTGGGGCTAGATGGCGCTGTGTGACAATGTCCACTAATATTTTATTTATTTATTCTACTGCTCTTACAATTTTAAATACGTTAAGTACGTAATAATTGACATACGCACAAGTTAAATACGTTATTTCAGGCTGTGGACGACGGTGAGCTGTTCTGTGAGCTGTGCAACAAATCGTTCGCGTCTGTCGCAACGTACAGACAACATCTGCGCATTTCGCGCCGGCACGTGCCCGAGACCGAGTTCAGGTGTGTGTGTGTGTGTGTGTGTGTGTGTGTGTGTGTGTGTGTGTGTGTGTGTGTATGGGTGTGTGCGACAAGTGATACACACTACATATGAAATTTACAATATATATGGAAATAATTCCAATGGTTTGTATATTTTACTTACTTATTAATAAAATTGAAAGCAATGGCTAAATGTGAATGGTACATTTTCACTTGAATTACACAGTGTGTATGTTATGTATGTATGTGTTGTGTGTTGTACAGTTTCGCGTGTGAGTGTTGCGGCAAACGGTTCGTGAACAAGACCCGGCTGCGCGACCACATCGACTGGGAGCACCTCAACAAGATCAAGTTCCGGTGTCACATGTGCGACAAGGTGACTGTGTACACACACACACACACACACACACACACACACACACACACACACCCACCCACACGCACCCACCAACACCCACGCACACACCAACACCCACGCTCACGCACACACCCACGCCCACGCACACACCAACACCCACGCTCACGCACACACCCACGCTCACGCACACACCCACGTACACGCACACTCACACACACACGCCCACGCCTACACCCACACCAACACCCACGCCCACGCACACACCCACGTACACGCACACGCCCACGCACACACCCACGTACACGCACATACACACACACGCACACACACATACGCGCACACAAAAACACACACCCACATCCACACCCACACACACACACACACCCATATTATATTTATATATTGTTTTTATATAATGTTAATTAATAAATGTAATTTGTATTACTTCCCTGCATGCAGCCATTCAAATGTCACACGTCGCTGTACGTGCACCTTCAGAACGTGCACACGAACCGCAAGCGGCGCGACAACCTGTGCCACGTGTGCGGCAAATCCTACCAGGTCAGAAACAAACAAACAAACATATATATTTTGTGTTACATTACAAATAAAATTAGGTATAAATAAAAGCAAATGTGGCTTGTAACGGCAAAATAGGTTACTCAGCATATGCTGTATCAGCGGTGTGGCTGCTGCAACAACACAAAACACACACGGACATACACACACACACACACACACACACACACACACACACACACGCACGCACGCACACGTGTACACACATACACACGCACGCACACGTTTACTCACACATACACACGCACAAATGTACACACACGCACACACGCATACTTGAAAAAAAAAAAAACCTTTGCGATTAGGCACTTAATTTGACTTAAATATTGTTATTGCTTTCTACGCTATTTGGCATGATAATTAAAATACCTGTATTTTTTCTATAAATGATTTATTGTAATGTTAAGAGTAAATATCTCCACGTAATAACATTATTTACAGAACGCTGCTAAGTTGAAGTATCACATAACAGCGATGCACTCGGGCGACACGCCGTACCGGTGCGCGGAGTGCGGCGCGTGCTTCGGCTGGTACTCCAGCCTGTACCGACACACGAGGGAGGTGCACTACAAGGCACGTACGCACACACACACACGCACGCACGCAAGCACACACACACACGGACGCACGCACACAAACACACACACATAGACAGACAGACAGCATACAGACAGACATAGACACACTCTCTCACACACACACACACACACACACACACACACACACACACACATACACACACACACACACACAGACAGACAGACAGACAGACAGCAGACACACACACACACAGACATACAGAGACACACACACACATACAAACAGATACATGCACACACACATTATTATGGACATTGTCACACAGCGCCATCTAGCCCCAAACTAAGCTAAGCATAGCTTGTACTATTGGAACCTGACAACTGATATACATACTTATATACATTTTGGTAAATACATACATATAATACATATTGACACCCAGACACAGAATACATATGTGCACAACAAGAAATAAAACGAACCTACGACCTGTGCTTAGTTTGGGGCTAGATGGCGCTGTGTGAGATGTCCACCAATATTTATTTATATGTCAAAGTAATATTTTATTGTTTTCAGATGAAAGGGCTCAAGAAAGCTAAGAAAGCGAAGCAGGGGCGAACATCCCCCAACCCCCCGCCGCAACCGCAGTATGCGTCGCCCCTCGCCCCCCTCTAGCGGACTGGTCTCACAGCTCAGTTGGTAGTAACCCTGCCTTCTGCGCTGTAGGTCGTGGGTTCCATTCCTAGCATAAACATTTGTGTGACGAACATAGATGTTTGTTCTGTTACTGGGTGTCAATATGTGTTTACAAAAAATATATAAGTATGTATATCAGTTGTCTGGTTTCCATGATACAAGCTATGCTTAGCTTACTTCGGGGCTAGATGGCGCTGTATGACAATGTCCACCAATATATATTTATTTATTTATTATTGATAATTCAGCCCTGACAAATCTACCACAAAATGTCACTCAAGTCTGGGCGCCTTTTTAATAAAGTTATTTTTCTAAGAGATCTCAAATTACCTATTCATAAAAATGTAATAAATGATGAATTACAAATGAAAGATTTTGTTTATATTTCTTTTTATGAATTAATTATAAAACTCAGCTATTTCATTTTGCTAGATTTCACAGATTTTATAAAAGTTTCCGAAATACAGCATTTAACCCTTATCTGTTTATTGACCCTGAATTTGTTTTTATTATTACATACATAACTGGTCTTACAACTCAGTTGTAACTCTGCCTTCTGCGCTGTAGGTCGTGGGTTCGATTCCCACCCAGGATAGACATAGATATTTGTACTTGGCCTGAGTGTGTATAATCTGACTGGCCTCACAGCTCAGTTGGTAGTAACCCTGCCTTCTGCGCTGTAGGTCGTGGGTTCCATTTATTGTTCCATGTATTTAAAAAAGTATAAAGGTATTCTATAAGTTGTCTGGTTCCCATAGTACAGCTAGCTTGGGGCTGGATGGTGCTGTGTCGAATACCCACCAATATATATTGAATCTAGCTTTATCATCAGTTTTCAAGGTTTCAAAGTAAGCTAAGTTACTCCTTGTTACATCAGCTATCTGCCAGTTAAAGTCCCGTCAAAATCGGTCCAGCCATTTCAGAGATTAACCGGAACAAACAGCGACACATTATTATTATTGTCATATGTATCAGAACTGTTTTTTTGTTATTCTATTTTAGTTTAATTGTGTAATATATATGATGTTTGTGTACTTAAATAAATAAATAAATAGACACAAAAATTAAAAAAAAAGTATTGTTTCAAATATTGTACATCCATATGCACTTAGTAAAAAGCGGTTACTTTAATATTACAAACAGACACTCCAATTTTATTTATTTGTATAGATAAGTTCTTAAACATTAAACATGTGCAATAAATAAATGAATATGAATATGCTCAAATATGGCATAGTCAGGCACTGGATAAAAAATCTGACACCTGTATGACATAACATGACAATACTCTGTTTTGATTTTTAATCTGTATTCATTCACTCAGTTGATTTGTTTTGATGGATTCCCTGTTAATCATTTCTCTCCGGATTTTCTAGTTTCTAATCTAATTCATAACACAAAATGAAAAAAATAAAGCGTCACAGAATCAAAACGGAGAATGCAGATGCATCCGCGTCCAGCCGCCCGCAGGAGGAACACGACTTAGCGTACTACATCCACGACAGAGTTGAGCTGATGCACCAAGTGTTCTCAGTGCTTAAATACAAGGAGCTCAAGATGATGGCTCCGGAGTGCGTGAGGAACCTCGCCGTCGGAGATCTACAGGAACTGTGCACTGAAGAGGTAAACACCAATCTTTTTTTTTAATGAGTTGGCGGGACGTTTTGACGGCCCACCTGATGTGGTAACCGCCTCCTATACACAATAACATTACTTATTTATTTTAGTGCCAAAATATTGCTGAATAAGTATACCGAACATCAAATGACTATTCATTCCAACACTGCAGCCATAATAAAATAAAAGCTAAAACAAATTTTGCCTCTTAAGTACCATAAGACAATATTGTTAAGACTATTCGGAAAAGAACTGTGTCCTGGGCCACAGGACCTCAACTTTAATTGTGTATATGTACAATCTATGTCCCAATAAACGTTCACAATCTAGGTATACAAATAAATAAAATTGGAGTGTCTGTTTGTAATATTAAAATAACCACTTTTTACTAAGTGCATATGGATGTATACACGGTACATATACCAAAACAACATTTTTTTACAATTTTTGTCTTTCTGTCTGTCTGTTTGTTCCGGCTAATCTCTGAAATGGCTGGACCGATTTTGACGGGACTTTCACTGGCAGATAGCTGATGTAACAAGGAGTAACTTAGGCTACATTTCCGAGGGGTAAAATAGGGGTGCGTGATGAAAGGGGTGCGTGATGAAACTGAATTCCACACAGACGAAGTCGCGGGCAACAGTTAGTATGAATCTATTTTACATTAAACAAAATCAATTATTATATTATCTTTATTCCTTTCAAACACATCGAGCTGTTGGGAATAAGTTCTAAGCGGCTGCTAGCTATCCTCGATGGTGCAGAGTCCCCATCAGACACCGAGTCATCGAGCCCCTCCCCTGATAGAATGGAGACCATCTCGCTGGACAGCATATCTTCCGATGAGGAGATACTCAGTCAGGCCAGTAAGAAAAAGAGGGTAAGACATCATATATATCAAAAAAATTGTTGCTGTTTGTTGGTAAGCATCACCTGAGAATATGCAAAACGATTTCCTATTTTTATTATTAAAATATTTTTGTAGTAATTCTGGTGAACAGTTTTTTTTTATATATTTGTTTTTGAGCACGTTACTTTAATTAGAACATGTCAGTCCATACATGTTTTAATAATACGGAAACCATTAAAATAATTAGATTTAATAAGTGTTTTTACTCCGACTTGTGCAACAGTCTAGACGTGGAGAACAAGTAATTATTAAGTAATCCATCTGTTCTCTTCCTTAAAAAACTTGACATAAGTTCTACTGTTATTATTGACTTAACAATATGTGACATGAAGCCGTGGCACAGGACCTCCGCTCCAGTATCATGGGCCACCGGATGATGATGCTGAAACTGGTATCATCGCTGGTGGCTAAATGACCTGTCCAGGCCCGACTCAGTGACAGCTAGTTTAATATTTGATTTAATTTAAATTGTTTGTTAATTAATTATTGTTATTTTATTTAAATTTGATATTTTGTAATTGTTTTGAATGTGTTTTAATCTATGGATCAAGTATGGGTCTGAAATAAATGATTTATTATTATTATTTATTATTTTCTTATACTTTCAACAGCACAAACACCACCGCAGCTCGAAATCCAAATCGAAGAAACGTAAGGATGTGTCTCTCGAAGAGGGTGATCTACCTAAAGCGTCCCGCGCAGGCCTGACTGTGCTGGAGCTGCTGGAACTGCAGGCTCGCGCTCGGGCCATCCGCGCCCAGCTGCTAAACGAGCAGGTCACAAGTGAGTTTTAGATGGTATCTAACAAAAAATAAAACTTTGACTGGTCTCACAGCTCAGTTGGTAGTAATCCTGCCTTCAATGCAGTCATGTGCTCGATTCCCACCCATGACAAACATTAACATTCGTATGACGATATATAGATGTTTGTTCTGTGTCTATATGTATTATATGTATGTATTTACAAAAAAAATGTATTTAAGTATGTATATCAGTTGTCTGGTTGCCATAACACAAGCTATGCTTAGCTTAGGATGCTTCCTAATAAAATAGGGTTTGAACAGGCGTCAAACTTATCGATAAGTAAGCGTGACCTTATGTTTTGAATATTGACGTTTCCAAGCCATTTCTTTATGAATTCTGTGGAAATAAAGTTTTTGACTTTGACTTTGACTTTACTTTGGGGCGAGATGGCGCTGTGTGACAATGTCCACCAATATTATTATTATTCATCATTCTGCATTAACTTGCAGAACCATCAGATAACCAAGCGTCTGGAAGCCATCACTCGTCTGATAACGAAGTTGAGATAAAAGAAGAAGCCCCATATGTTGTGGAGATCAGCAGCGAGGATGAAAAGCCTGATATCACCGCTCTGCAGGCAGCGGCAGGTAACTATTTACACACTTAAGACTTACTGTCCAATACCATATCTGACTCTGAGTATTAATGGTGAGATGATTCACTTCCAATCTCACATTGATTGGCAGAACACAGCGCTATCTTTATTTCAAAATGAACTTTTTCATTAGACTAACGCCCTCCCCTAAGCGCTGTCAATCGTATAACATTAAACTCCCTGCTTATAAAAATATTTCCAACACTCATTAAAATTTTATTCACAGCTCAAAAATCTTTACAAAAATCTTCTTCAAAGCCCGAAGAACCGCAAATGACAAACAATGGGCCAGAGAGTTCGGGTAAGACACCAACAGTCACGAGAAGGGTCAGTGACCTCATCATCACGGTACCTCAAGCCAAAACCCGCAAGATCAAACTCAACCGAAGCAAAGCACCTCTCACTATTCCCAATGCAGCTACAAATGATACCAATAAAACAATCACGGTTATTGAAAAAGTCATTGAACCCAAACCAGCTGATAAATCAAACAAAAGACAAAAAAAGATCAAAAAGAAGAAGAATGTCGAAAAAGATGGTAGTGATCACGATGAGATCACACTGCAGCTCTCTGATACTGAAAAAATGGATCTGCTGGAAGATTTGAACGAGAAGAATTATGATAAGTTATCTTCTAGCTCCGCTGACAGTGAGAGTAGCTCTGATTCTGATGATAACACAACCGATTTGCCAGCTCAGGCAGAAGCAGTTATCGATAAACAGAAGTTGAATGAACATCAACCTAATATTATCGAGGAAAATCAAAGTACGATAGCAGATGAAAGTGCTCCTACAAATGACTGTCATTCGAACGTGCAAGAGGAAAACCTAGATACTGAAATATTAAAATGTTCTCCAGAAAAGCAATGTAAAGAAGGCTTTGATAATGAAGATACTACAGAAGTCTTAACTGAAAAAAAAAATACCACTAAAGATGTAGCCACTCCTGAATGTATAGAAAATACAAGAAACGATTCTGATTTGCAAAGCGAATCGCAACAAGTCATAGAAAGCAATTTGAGCGCTGCAATTCCGGACAAAAAGGACACAGGTGAAAATAATGACACTGAAAATGGTCAAATGCAAAAAGATGTTGCAAGCTCTATTGGTTCCGAAAAAGAATCGTCGAATGAAATTGAAACTGAAAAAGTAATTGAAATAAACACGATCGACGATATACCAGTAATTGAAGTAAGTGAAAAACCACAGAGTAACGAAAATTTACCAGATACGAAAGACAAGGAAATTGAAGTGCAAACGTCTGATTTAAATAAAGAAAAAGAGAACAAAAAGGATGCATCAGAAGGAGAATTATCAGAAAGGGAGAGTTCAGAGGTAGAAGCGTGCGAGGTTCAACCGGAAATAGTGTGTATTTCTGACGATGAAAAGCAGCAAAGCAACAAAAAGAAGAAGAAAAAGGATAAAAAATCCAAAAAAGAGAAAAAGTCAAAGAAATCGAAGCAGGATTTTCGTGAGGGCTCCGACGAGAATTTTTATAAGGACGCAGGCAAAGTGCCGCTCGTACACAGCACGAGAGAGTCCGCAAACACAGACGCGAAACAAGGAAATGCTGTTGACATTACAGATGACGATAGTGATGTGTATGAAATCCTGGAACTATCCGACGATTCCTCGTGTTACGAAGTTGAAGGAACGGTTTTATCCAAAGAGCCTACAGCGGAGGAAATCGAAGCTCTGTCCGCTAGAATCGACGAGATAAAGAGAGAGGACGTTGATATAGAGACGCAAAGTGCGCGTCAACTTAACGATCCTACCAAATCGGATGACTCCGAGCCAGAAACCGAATACATATCATGGAAAGACAGATATTTGGGCAGCAACAAAGTAAAGAGAGTACTGACGACGGCAAATATATTCAACGCGTTGAGAAAGAAGAATAAAGAGTTGAAGAGAAAGATAGAAGAATCGAAAAAGAAGGAAATGGCGGCAATCCAAGAAGAGAAAGAGAAGGTACTAGAAGAAGGATCCATAGAGCATTATCAAACTTTGCAAGGATCTACTAAGTATGTAAATCCGGTAAAAGAACGGTCAGAGGATGCGGAACTAAAGGAAGATGCTGCTACGGAGACTGATGGTACAGACAATGTCGGTGTGACTAAGCAAATGAAGAAAGACGCCAAACAGCTGTTGAAAATGTACAAAAAACTGTTGAAGTACAATGATATAACGAAAAAACGTGATCCTAATAAAAAAAAGAAAAGGAAGAAGAAAATTAGCAGCGAGAATGTCAGCGGAAATACAATTTCTGCATAAAATATAATAAATAAATATTGGTGGGCATTGTCACACAGCGCCATCTAGCCCCAAAGTAAGCTAAGCATAGCTTGTATCATGGGAACCAGACAACTGATATACATACTTATATACTTTTATTTTGTAAATACATATATATAATACATATTAACACCCAGACAAATAACATCAATGTTACAAACGTCACATAAATGTTTGTCCCGGGTGGGAATCGAACCCACGACCTACAGCGTAAAAGGTAAAGCTACTACCAACTGAGCTATGAGGTCAGTCAAAATGACCCTCCAAAAATATCTCGCTGTACATCATTTCAAAAGCAACAAAGTCACAAACCAAGGGCTATAATACATGTCAAGACATCCAACGCAGCACAAATATATGGTTGCTGAGCTGCTGAGTTGTATGGTCTGCAGATGGCCCTGGAACATAAGCTCTAGCTCACCATAACATTACTGCAGGATCAGATGCAATGCATGAATACCAATCAGCCTATCTGGGTATGAGAACTGGTACAAAATTCAGTTGCTATTATTGACCTCAACAAATATACATACAAACAGCAAGTTAGATGAAAGCTTGTAAAAATTAACTGGCTACGGACAATCAAAACTGTTTAAAAAGTTAACTCAACAATAAAATGACTATTCGTTCCAACATTGCATGAAGCAGTCATATCAACAATATGATTATTTTATTATGGTCAAGTAGCTTACTATGTATATTGAAATTATTTGGTCTTTGCAATCCTGAAGTTCTAATGATTAGACCTTTAGTCTTTAGAGTATAAAGAAGAGAAGTCTTGAGATTTGACCATACGGGTTAGTCTAAAGTTTAGACTAACCCATATGGTCACATATCAAACCTTTGAACATAAGACCTTTACAACTGAGAAAAAAATGACAGGCACATGAGACATTCCACCTTCACGTCAACGATGCGACTTGGGTATTGTCTTACTTAAGTAGGGGAGGACCCAATTCGTATTACTCGTTCTGGAGGTTACCCCTTAACGTCAGGTGGGCCATCTGCTTGTCTGTTGAATGATATCGATTGAAACAACTAAAAAAATAAAATAGATATATTTATTTAAAACAATAATTTAGTAACCAAACAATATACTTCAGTATGGAATAAATCAAGTACAAAAAAGCGAGAATTAACAGTAAATCTAGGCCACCTTATTTAGACAAGCCTTACACCTCAGTTGATAGTAACCCTGCCTTCTAGTACGTCGTGGGTTCGATTCCCACTCGGGACAAATATTTATGTGACTAACATAGATGTTTATTATGTTTTTGGGTGTGTGTATATTATATGTATTTACAAAAAGTATATAAGTCTGGTTCCCATGATACAAGCTATGCTTAGCTTATATACACACACATAACGTCTACGTTCGTCACACATTTTTGTCCTGGGTGGGAATCAAACCCACACCATACAGCGAAGAAGACATTATTACCCACCGAGCTCAGGCCAGTCCAAAAATGTCCACTAATATATAATATTGATGGACAATTCACACAGCGCTAGCCCCGAACTAAGAAGAGCTTGTACTACGGGAACCAAACAACTGATATACATACTTACATACTTTTTTGTAAATACTTACATATAATACATATTAACACCCAGACACAGAACAAACATCTATATTCACAAAAATGTATTTGCTGAGTGGGAATCGAACCCACGACCTACAGCGCAGAAGCAAGTTACTACCAACTGAGCTATGATGCCAGTCAAATATATATTTATTCACTGTATTTGAACTGTTTGTATTTCACCCCGATGACATAAGGCTTGTCTATGATTTCACACGCTTTCACAAAGTCGCTTCTACCCCGATATTTATGGTAACAGGTGTCAGATTTCCATTTGGAACTGAATTTTTGATCGGAGAAGAACGGTTCGTCTGTCTGTATGTCCATCGGCTCCTGAGAGACGGGTAGTACCAACCTGTGAATAAATAATAATAAATAAATATTGGTGGACATTATCACACAGCGCCATCTAGCCCCAAACTAAGCATAGCTTGTATCATGGGAACCAGACAAATGATAGTTTTTTTTTTTTGTAAATACATACTTATAAATAAATACATATTAACAGTCAGACACAGAATAAACATCTATTTAGTCACACAAATGTTTGTCCTGGGTGGGAATCGATCCCACGACCTACAGCGCAGAAGGCATAGTTACTATCATCTGAGCTGTGAGGCCAGTCCAAAGTAGTAAGACATTATACACAGCCCCATCTAACCCCTAACTAAGCATAGCTTGTATTAAGGGAACCAGACGACTGATAAAATTCTTACGTACTTTTTTATAAATACATAGTAACACCCAGACACAGAACAAACATGTACGTCACAAAAATATTTATCCTGGGTGGGAATCGAACCCACTACCTAAAGCACAGAAGGCAGAGTGATTACCTGGTGGCGTGTAAGAACATGCGATGCGGTGCGATGTCGCGCGCGCGGCTGTACGTGTAATCACCGAGGACTGTGTGCCCCACAGCCGCGCAGTGTACGCGCAACTGATGCCGGCGACCTGACCACACCACACAATACAATACAATACAGTACAATACAATACAATACAGTACAATACAATACAGTACAATACATTATGTTAATCCAGACTAAATAAATATATTTTTTCTTTAATTATTTATTTATATTAACACCCAGACTCAGAACAAACATCAATGTTACAATTGTTACAAATGTCACATAAATGTTTGTCCTGGGTGGGAATCGAACCCACGACCTACAGCTCAGAAGGCAGAGTTACTAACCGACTGAGCTGAGGCCTGTGAATATAAGCTATCTTGATACCAAATGTCATCCAAATCCATTCAACCGTTTGAGCGTGAAAGAGTAACAAACAAACATACATACAAACTTTCACGTTTATAATATTAGTAGAATTAGGGGTTTCCTTGTCTGTTCTTCCCCATGGTGGGTCGGATAGGGTTCGAACACGCGTCAAACTTAGCGATAAGTACGCGTGACCTTATGTTTTGAATAATATTGACGTTTCCAAGACATTTCTTTATGAACTCTATGGAATTAAAGTTTTTGACTTTGACATTATAGTATGGTGGCAGTACATCCCTGTACCTGTGATAGGCTTCAGCAGCAGTACAGTGACGGGGTCAGGCCCGTAGTACCCGGTCTCGAGGAGCAGCGCACGCGTGTGGGCGCGCCGAGCCTGCGCGCACGACAACACTGCAGCGCTGGATGTCAGCGCCGACATACGGTGACTCGAGTCCGCTGCGGATGGGTCTGCACCTATTCAACGCAACAATGTCATTTTAGTGACAGAACGAGCTGACGGCCCACCTGATGTTAAGTGGTAATCGCCGCCCATACACAACACCAATACCACTCGAGTCCTCTCCACCAAAGTACGAGATGACTCGAGTCGCATTGCGTCGCGTCCATCACCCCGAGACGGGGATGTTACGTCTCATGCGGCTGCAATTTCACCGGCACCCACTCCCTTCCACCGGAACACAGCAACACGAGTGCATCACTGCTCGGCGGCAGATTACCAGGTGTGGTGGCAGTACTTCTCGGGGTGAACTTAGCACAAGTTCTACTGCTACTTTGGGTTGCTTTCGCACCACCCGGGGGACACGTGTAGGGATTCAATGGGTTATCACATACGGACGCGAGCAAGGTGGACCCCTAAAATTAAATACAATACTAAGTAGTTACTTGTGCCCGTAAGTATTGGACGTAAGATTTCTGATTCATACGACTAGAGCAGATGGCCGTTTCTACAGTACAGCAGTCCATTAGATCTGGGAGCTGCTCTAACTCCCGGTCTCACAAACAACGCAATATGGGTCGGTGGTTGCAGAATACAGCCAGAAGCACAGTAACATACAGACAGCCTGGCTTCGCGCACTCCTAGGACCCGTTGTTAGCCTTCACCAGGCGGACTACCGTGTGTCCGTACCACCGGAGATCCTCCACCGATTAAACTCGCTAACATACAAAAATTTACTAAGCTGTAAGTCTAACCGTAACAAATTTTTTTTATTTTTATTTTATGTAATACAGTTACAGAACGAGCTGACGGCCCACCTGGTGTTAAGTGGTAACCTCAGCCCATAACAAGCGATGCGGCTTGGGTCCTCCACTACTAGGTACGTCAAGACCCAAGTCGCAACGTATGCGCCCATAACTCTGAGACGTGTAAGTGGAATGTCTCGTGTGCCTGTAATTTCACCGGCAACCACACCTTCCAACCGGAACACAGTAACGCGAAAGCGTTACTGCTCGACGGCAGAAATGGGCACGGTGGCAGTACTTCCCCGGACGAACTTGGCGAGAGTTCTACTGCTCTAAATTAGTACAAGTTGCAACGTATTGCACCTATAACTGTGAGACAGTGAAATTTCTCGTGTGCGTGACGCTACGTGGTATGTTACTGTGGTGTCACACTCGCCTACATGGTACTCGATGTCCGCCATCTCGAAGGCGACGTGTCCGCGCACTACCGCGTGGTAGTACTTGAGCGCGTGCCGGCGCTCGAGCAGGCGGCCGGCGCGCGCCGCCGCGCTCTTGTTGCGCGCGACGCACAGCGCGCCGCTAGTCGAGTAGTCGAGACGTTGGACGAAGTGGATCGGGTTGGCTGAAGACGACAGGTGCGAGTCGGGTGACGCTATGTGGTATGTTACTGTGTTCTGTGAACATCCCTAGGTGCTAATATAAGGCCTCACAGCTCAGTTGGTTAGTAACCCTACCTTCTGCGCTGTAGGTGGGTTCGATCCCCACTCAAGACAAACATTTGTAACATTGATGTTTGTTCTGTGTCTGGGTGTTAATATGTATGTATTTACAAAAGAAAACTATATAAGTATGTATATCAGTTGTCTGGTTCCCATGATACAAGCTATGCTTAGCTTACTTTGGGGCTAGATGGCGCAGTGTGAAATATCCACCATTATTTATTTATTTATTTAAAAAAAATCTTAAATTGATAGAAAGGAGAATCCCTCCATTAGGGGTTTCTTATCTGTTCTAGCGAGGTCGGATAGGGTTAGAACATGCTTCAAACTTAGCGATAAGTATGCGAGACCTTATGGTTTGAATATTACTTATTCATTTGGAAGCAATTCCTTTATGAATTTTATTGAAATATGTTTTTTGACTTAATATAGATGCCTATATTTAACACTACGACCCGCCCCGACTTGGGACGGGTGCAACTTACTAATCAAGAAAATGACAAGTGCGCTTAACATGAAACTACTAACTCACTTTCATATTTATTTGTTTGGTATACATTTTGTAATCAATTTTGAACTAACCAGACAACAAATATATCATGTTATATCATCAATATATAGAGCTAATATTGACTCAGCTGTTGGAACAATTTATAGATACATACCTTTTCGTCCATGTCGTCTGAATTGATATACATATCATATGGCTTGTTGACAACTAAATAGTTCTCGCTTTCATACAGTACTTCTACAGCCGTAGTATTTGTTTTAGCTGACATTTCTTTTATATTAGATATTCTTTTTGTATACTGAAGTAAATTTGGTAAAATTTTAAGGTTTTTTGGAATGGTAGTCTGCATAGAATTAACTCTTCGACAGGAACTATCTTTTCGCATGAATTTAGTGCAATTAAATAGAAACCCAAGGAATTATTTTGAATATAAATGAATATTTTAATATAATAATTTTATACACTACATTTTATATTAAATTTTCATTTTTATTTAGTTACATGCTTATGCATACTTTTTCGTAAAGATTAAAGATGTCACTAATTTTTTTCCGCGGACAACAAATATGAGATCAGCGACCAATAATTCAAAACAAAAATTTAATTTACTGCATAAACAACTTCTAAATGGCAGACATAGTGACATAGATGACAGCAGTTTGAAGTAACAATCTTGCCGGCGATGCTGTTTTCGCCTTCACCTCGTATTTTTTTTACTTATTTATATGAGAAATACTTACAGCTCATTAAAACATAATCAAAACATAATGGAAAACATAAGGCTAATAACAGGTTTTCACAACTAGAATATGTATATGTATGATGTTCAGGCGTTCTGCAGGTTTATTGAAGTTTATTCCTTAAGAATCGATTTCATTTAATGCCCCCGGCAGCGTTGAAAATCGAGCTTTGTTACAAATCTCATTGCACTTAAGAGTAAACTCCGTCGCGCATCGGAACTGATATGCACATTTTTATTATTTTCTTATTTAACATACTTCAAGAAATTTTTATATCACGGATTCGATAAAAATAGAATAAAAAAATTCATAACATACAATGGGTTAAGAAAGACAACTATTGATTATACTGAGTTTGGAATGAATTTATTAAGTATATATAGGGGTCCTCCCCTACTTAAGTATGAGAAGACAGCGTAACATTGTATTGTGCCTGTAAATTTTTTTAGAGCAGTAGAGCTTTTAAGAGCAGTAGAACTCTCGCCAAGTTCGTCCGGAGAAGTACTGCCACAATGCCCTTTTCTGTCGCCAAGCAGTAACGCATTCGCGTTACTGTGTTCCGGTTTGAAAGGTGTGGTTGCCGGTGAAATTACAGGCACATGAGACATTCCACCTTCACGTCTCACATTTACGGACGCATACGATGCGACTCGGGTCTTGTCACACCTAGTATGGGAGGACCCAAGTCGCATCGGTTGTTATGGGCAGAGGTTACTACTTAACACCAGGTGGGCCGTCGGCTCGTTCCGTAAATGCATTACATAAAAAAATAAAAAATGTAAGACGTGAAGATATGTCTCAAGTGCCTTTTTCATTAGCAACCGCACCTTTTAAATCGAACCTTTTAGGTCTGTGTCACTATGTGGCAGCAGAAATAGGTGTGGTGGCAGTACTTCCCCAGACGAACTTGACACAAGATCTGACTGTAGAATACCAAAAACTTGTTGACAAATTGTTTTCTTAAAAAATACTCTTGATTAACTGAAACATGGTTTTTGTGTAATTTCATATTTATTGTCTTGTTAACATTTCATTTGGTCTGACTTGGATTGGATATCCCATGAGATACCCTGATATGCTGTCGCAGGTTCATGCTACATTTGAACGTTTGGTGGCAATGTGGGCAGTTGACCGCTGCACTCGGCAACGGATGCACGTGTCTTGTGTGCTGATGGAGACTGAGGTGGCTCTTAAATTCTTTACCACAGACGTAGCATAGGTGTATTTTGTTGCCTGTGAAAAAAATATAAAGCTTGTATGTACATAAGTACAAAGGCATTTTGTCCTAAAATAAAATTATGACTATATTCTGAATTTATATTCATAAAAGCTTATTTCATAATACTCTAGAGATTATTATGAATTGTTTAAAATAAATTGTGATTTTGATTCTTATCCAGGACAAAAGTTTGTGTGATGAACGTAGATACTGTGTCTGGGTGTTAATATTTATTATACATTGTATGTATTTACTAAAAAGTGTACAAGTATTATAATAGTTGTCTGGTTCCCGTGATACAAGCTATGCTTAGCTTACTTTGGAGCTAGATGGCGCTGTTTGACAATGTCTACCTATTGGTACCTTTTTCTATTGAAAAAGAACATAAAAAACTCACCCTTAGGGTGTACATTCCTCTTATGGTTTTGCAAATACTTAGCGGAGTTAAATTTCTGGTCACACATATTGCACTGTGCAGAGTCTTCTACAGCCTCATGGACTAACCGGACATGCTCTCTTAACGTCATCTTTGACTTGAACGTCCGGTCACAAATTTCACAGCTTTGGCTCTCATCTACTTTCTTATGCGTTGTTAAAAGATGACCTTTCAAATCATATTTCGATATCTCGATCATACAAAGCGGACAAAAAACAATATCCTCTTGGCTATCCAGAAACTCTTTGCTTTCAACTTCCCTTAAAAGCTGCTGGAAGGTTCGCTTCTTCTTCTTAACCTCTTTAACCTCACAGTTGTCTCGGTGTACAACCAGGAGTTTCCGCTCGAGAAACGTAGCCTTGCATTTATAGCATCGAAATAATATCCGGTGATAGTTGTGAATTTTTACCATGTGGTCGGTCAAGTCTGTAGGAGCGAGGGCTTTGTAGCACAGCAGACACACCATTTGACCTGTTTTCTGGTCTAATACTGCTTCCGTTGAATTAAATTCAAGGGGCTCTTGGTTCTTCTGGATGACACTTGACAAATCAAACACAGACCTGAAAATGTTATTAAGAGACAATTAGATTGATGGCACGCAGCTACATTTGTATTAACACTGCCAAGTAAGGAGTTTCATCCCCAGCTGAGGAACACATTATGTGATAATCCATGAATGAGAACTCTAGTTTGTTCTCATTCATGGATAATATTTGTGTTGTTTATCTGTGTGTGGCAATGTATATTTGTCACATATAAAAGAGGATACTCAGATGGCGGATCCTATTTAAACATTAATTGCTTACATTGTGCCGAAGGGTTCCTCCGTTTCATCCACATTTTGCTCCGTCTTGATTTCAGACACCAATGAAAGTTCGGGCTCAACTTCCATGTTTATATTATCCCGTGTATCACAACAAACAGCAGCAGGATCAATATTCTATTTTGGCATATGTTTTTTTTTACCTTACCTTCTTCTTCTTCTTCTTCTTCTTAATTGATGGCTACAGAGGCTATATGAGCCCACCAGTCTGCCAATGACCGCTAGTGATAGTGTCATATACAACATAGGAGTTCATGTTAAAATTTTGATAGTAATTATTCCGAAACAGTAAGAATATAGAAATTAATTAAAAAAAATAATTAATTAATTAATTAATTAATTACCTTACCTGACTATATGACTATTTACTGTCATTTGTCACACATGTCACTGTCAGTTGTTATATTTCGGTTTCTTCCCCATTTCGACGCAGCGGTAGCATATATTTGGCCTTAACGCTTTTATAGCACCGGCCGCTGCCGGCCTTCAGGCTGTGTTCGTGTCGAACAGATCTATTAGACCATTCATTATTCAGGCTGGCTGTGATACATAGTGTAAATATTTTGGATTTGATAACTACATACAAGATTATAAGACAGTAAAAGTCTTGTGGTGAATCATGAATGGTCTAATACTCATTATGTAGATACAAGTATTTGGATTCGCAGCGACTGATTGACGGTGAATCGCGGCTATTTAATTTAGGTCTGGTCCAGCAGTAGCGAGAGTCCAGAATAATTAGTGTTACAGAGTCAAATTATATTATATTGTTTACTACAGTTACGGAATGAGCCGACGGCCCACCTGGTGTTAAGTAGTAACCTCGGCCCATAACAACCGATGCTACTTAGGTCCTCCCGAATAAATGCACCAAAATTCATGGAGGAATGTGTTGGATTTAGGTAAATTAAATAAAACAAATATATATGGAAAACAATTTAAGTTTATTATAGTATTTTGTGATTGGTAGACTTAAATAACTATAGATATCATATTAAAGAGTTTAAAATTATTTTAGAGGTACTTATTAATTATTTATTGATTTTACCAATGCTACTTCATACATAATGGAAGTAGTTATTTCGATTTATTCTTACCCCTCTTCGGGGGGTGAGAGTGGGACGACATACTTCAGATTCAAAGTTGGACCATAAACTATCACACTGGAAACCTTATTGATTCGATTTCAGTAGTAAGCCTGATGTGCGTAAGATTAAATATACTTTCATACACACAAGACACAGACAAGAATTCTTAAATGGTCATTTCCTAATTTTTTATGTTTATATGTCCCTATTTCATAATAAAAACCATTTACTAATTTACGGACTTGAAATTTTACACTTTTGTTATAGTATTTATTACAAGGTTATATGCGATTGAGCGAAAATGTTTTTTTTTTTAACAAATTTTGTTTTTATTAATTTCAAATTCAATTCGCAATTACGTCTTCTTCTACATAAAACACAGTTAATTTACTACAGAATAAAGGCTTGATGGAATTTAGGTAGGTAATGTAAACGATGCTTTTCTATTATTAGATAAAACTTGCTAGGAATTCTCTTTTAAAGGTCCCCCCCCCCCTTTAGGGGTTATTTGTCTGTTCCCCCATGGAGGGTTGGATAGGGTTTGAACAGTCAAGTTCAGCAATAAATACGCTATGATAAACGTTTAGAATATTACTTATTGATGTTATCAAGCTATTTCTTCATGAATTCCGTAGAAAAATAATATTTTAGTACGTTATTTTTAATTTTGCTTTATTACTTACTTACCTAAGACCCATAAGAAGTTATATATTTTTGACCCCAAATCTTGGTCCTTACTTTTAAATTGATAATATCAAATAAATCTAATAATCGCGTCCTTGAATGTGAGGATTTTATTGTATTAATAATTACATTTAATTTAATAATATCATAAGACTTTTAGAACATTAAAGAGACTTTAAAGCTAAAATATTGCGAGTTTAAATAGATAAGAGTATATCGCGTATTAAGATAAAAACGCAGATCACGCGACAAGCGACGAACTCGTAAATTCTTAAGATAATTAAAAGTTAATTTAGTAAGTTTATTAATGAAAGATATTTTTTTTTAATAAAGATTCAAATTCCTTTTTGTACGACTTCAGGGCACCAGACGCAATCGACACGTGAAGTAAACGCTCGAATATATTCAGAAATTAATGTTCAAACTACGGTTTTGATCCTCCCCTACTTAGATACGACAAGAACCAAGTCACACCTTCGCCCGTAACTGAGACGTGAAGGCGGAATGTCTCATGCGCCTGTAATTTCACCGGCAACCACACCTTTCAAACCGGAACACAGTAACGCGAATACGTCACTGCTTGGAGGCAGAAATGGACATGGTGGCAGTACTTCCCCGGACGAACTTAACGTGAGTTCCACTGCTTTTAATATCTTCTCCATTCATGTTCATCTTAAAATTATATTTTTAGATATAAGTTAATTCATATACCTATGTAATGTTTGAGTGCTCAAATAGCAGGATCTAGTCAGATCTAGTGTTCTTATTTTAAGCCCTAACATAATATCATCTATACCTAGCTTCATAAATAACTTATTGAAATGTATGTATGTATGTTGTATCAGACAGAATGTGTACATATCGGTATCTAAATAAATATTGGTGGACATTGTCACACAGCGCCATCTAGCCCCAAAGTAAGTTAAGCATAGCTTGTATCATGGGAACTAGACAACTGGTACACATACTTATATACTTTTTGTAAACACATACATAAAATACATATTAACACATACACATAACAAACATCTATGTTCGTCACACAAATGTCTGATCTGGGTAGGAAACGAACCCACGACCTACAGCGCAGAAGGCAGAGTGACTACCAACTGAGCTATGAAGCCTTTCAAGTATGTACACAGACTAAATATATATAATCTGCACCGTGCATATTAGTCTGTTTTCTATAAAGTGTGAGCGATTATCTGCGCCGAGTGCGACCCGATTATTTAATCGTTAACTCGACTGTAGCAATTAACATAGTCGTATGTGAATAATCGATACTTTATGGTACAGCCGTTCAAAGTTTCAAATATGAATAAAGTAAACTGAACACATACTAGTTTTTCCACTTAGAAAAACAAAGATGGTGGATTTTAGTCATTTAATAATTTACGGGGGGGCATTTATAGTTTTATTCTAAGGCCTTTTATGCAATAAAATCGCAAATATGTACATCCGACAATGTTAATTGCTACAGTCGAACTATCCGATATATTCGAAGACAATTAATTCTTCACCGCCGCCGCTGTGGGGGAGACGGTCGACTCATTCGCTTTGGTTTACGTTGCACCGTGTCTTCTGTTCTCTCTGAGATCTGAAATAAATAAATATCTTAGTGCTGGGACTTTAGAACCTTAAAGTTCCAGCTAGAGCTGCAGTTTTAGAACCTACAAGGGCAGGCCAGGGCTGGAACTTTAGAACCTCCAAGGGTTGTCTAGGCCTGGAACTTTAGAACTTCCAAGGGCCATACATGCATATAAATACAAATTAACATCGAAATACAAAAAATGACAAATCTCGTCATACAAATGTTTGTCCTGGGTGGGAATCAAACCCACGACCTAGAGTCATAAGGCAGAGTTGCTACCAATTGAGATGTGAGGCCTGTCAAGTCTGTATTTATTCGAGAACGTGGTATTGCGCACATAAATTAATCAACCGAAAAAGTTCATTGGTGCACGTCTGGATTCGAACCAGCGACATCTGAAACTCGGTGCCACCACGCTCTCTAATCCTTGTCAAAATACACGTAACTCACACACGCGAACACTCTCGCCGGGACCGGCGGTGGCTGACGGGAATCAAACCCCGCCCCCGACACAGCCGCTGCACCCGCCTCGCCGCACACGCCGGCAACACTGCCACCTCTTTCGTTGTTTATCAACATTGTGCTTTCCGTTGCAACTTCTATTGGACATTTGGTAGACTTTGTTTCATCGGAGATTTTTGTACGATAGTTTGGCACGGGTCTGTTACTTATTCTAGACTTAGATTTCTTTTCTTTGGTCTGTTCGGTGTGTGGTCGGGTGGTGTTCGGTGTGTGGTCACTTGAAGGCGATTGGTTGCGGACAGGGAAGTCTACTGCGGTCGAGCACGAAGCTATGGCCGAGTCAGTCCTGTAAAAATATATAATAAATATTGGTGGACATTTCACACAGCGCCATCTAGCCCCAAACTAAGCGTAGCTTGTACTATGGAAACCAGACAACTGATATACATAAATACTTTTTGGTGAACAGCAACGGTGTTCATTATTACATGTAAATTAATAAATTAATATGTACTTTGAATGGCCTCACAGCTCAGTTGGTGGTAACGCTGCCTTCTGCGCTGTAGGTCGAGGGGTCGATTCCCACCAAGGACAAACATTTGTGTGAGGAACGTAGATGTTTGTTCTGTGTCGGTGTTTTGATAGGTATGTATAATAATAATAAATTTATTCAAATAAAACATGGTAAATATAAAAAAAACGTACAGCTATGTAATTAAAATAAAGTATATAAGTATGTATATTAGTTGTCTGGTGCCCATGATACAAGCGACGCTTAGCTTACTTTGGGGCTAGATGGCGCTGTGAGATAATGTCCCAAAAAAAAAAATTACTAAGTATTAAGTATTAAGTATTTTTTCGGCAATGTCATAGGCGCTTGTCACCGTCTTAATAACCAAAAAGCGCTCTTCTTCTTCTTCGAGTCACCGGTTCTATCGAACCGGTGTGGTGAAAGGATTGTAAGTGCGCCTCAAAGAGGCTCCTTTCGTGCACTCAAGTCAAACTCAAAAAGTCAAAATCAAAAAGTCAAGTTCAAATTTTTATTACTAGGACATGTCAGTTTCCTCGCGTTTTCCTTCACCGTTTTGAGAACGTGGTATTGCGCACATAAATCTTTCAAACGCAAACTCATAGTTGCACGTCGGGATTTGAACCGGTGACCTCCGGATAAACTACGCTCTCACGAAGTGCTGCTCAGTTTCAACAACTGTCACTTTCAACAGCTGTCACTTGCAACAGCTGTCAGTTTCAACATCTGTCACTTTTAACAGCTGTCACTTTCAACAGCTGTCAGTTTCAACAGATGTCACTTTCAACAGCTGTCAGTTTCAACAGCTGTAACTTTCAACAGCTGTCAGTTTCAACAGCTGTCAGTTTCAATTAAGAAGAAGAAGAAGAAGTTTCAACATCTGTCACTTTTAACAGCTGTCACTTTCAAAAGCTGTCAGTTACAACAGCCGTCACTTTCAACAGCTGTCACTTTCAACAGCTGTCACTTTCAACAGCTGTCACTTTCAACAGCTATCAGTTTCAAGATCTGTCACTTTTAACAGCTGTCACTTTCAACAGCTGTCAGTTTCAACAGCTGTCACTTTCAACAGCTGTCAGTTTCAACAGCTGTCAGTTTCAACAGCTGTCAGTTTCAACATCTGTCACTTTTGACAGCTGTCACTTTCAACAGCTGTCAGTTTCAACATAGCCTCTGTAGCCATTGTCACTTTCAACAGCTGTCAGTTTCAAGATCTGTCACTTTTAACAGCTGTCAGTTTCAACATCTGTCACTTTTGACAGCTGTCACTTTCAACAGCTGTCAGTTTCAAGATCTGTCACTTTTAACAGCTGTCACTTTCAACAGCTGTCACTTTCAACAGCTGTCACTTGCATGGCGTGTAAGCTCACCGGTCGCGGTGGTGGTGGTGGGCGGGCGGGGGCGGGGCCGCGGATCACAACACTGTGTCGAGGGTGTGCAGGGAGCGGAGGGCGGCGGGATCGCGCGCGCACCACCTCGCCAGCTCGTCCGGGGTTACCACGCCGTCTGAGTTTATATCCATCTGCTGCAAGACGGGAATGGGGGGCAATCAAACATTTTTTTTTTTAATTGATTGATGGATGGATATTACATTTATTCAGCACATAAACACAAAAGAGCAATGCAATAAAATAAAAATTTTTTTTTTTGTTGGTTGATGGATGGCTAACTCAATTTTCAGCACATAGGACACAAAAGAGCAATGAAATAATTATAAAAAAAGAGTAATTAAAAAGTTTTTTTTAGTAATGCTTCCTTATTTTAATTTTCTATGAGTGTTATGGTAATATGATGTTTGTGTGCTTAAATAAATAAATAAATTTATTTATTAATTTAGTTCACAAAATAAACAGATTCAGGCTTTGCCTAGTGTCAACACTGTAGAATGTAGGACAGTTTTGTATGAACGTATTTTTTAACATTTTGTTTTGTTTTAACATTTTATTAACATTTTGATGCTTTAGGTATGACTACTTAGTTAACTCGTATTCGTTTACTTAAGTTTATATTCTTATACTTTATTGTGCTGCGAATAAGATATTATTCATCGTCATACGCTGAATATTCTGTCGACGTGTTCCTTTGCGGCGGTGGGGCCGGCGGGTGGGACAGCCCCGCGGCCCAGCAATTCGTAGATCGCCTGTACCACCTGGAAACATACACACTAACACAGGAAGGATAATACACAGACACACATACAGTTTCGTTTTTTTTTATTAGCGATAGGCAAGCATTTGACCACATATAAATAAACTAGCTGTGTTGCCAGCAACTTCGTCCGCGTGGAGTTCGGTTTTATCACGCACCCCGATTTTACCCCTCGGTAAAGTAGCCTAAGTTACTCCTTGTTACATCAGCTATCTGCCAGTGAAATTCTCGTCAAAATCGGTCCAGCCATTTCAGAGATTAGCCGGAACAAAAAGACAGACAGACAAAAATTGACAAAAAATGTTTTGCTATAACCGTGTATACATCCATATGCACTTAGTAAAAAGCGGTTATTTTAATATTACAAACAGACACTCCAATTTTATTTATTTGTTTTTTTTTTTTTTTTTATGTTAAAAGTTACAGAACGAGCTGACGGCCCACCTGGTGTTAAGTGGTAACCTCAGCCCATAACAAGCGATGCGGCTTGGGTCCTCCCCTACTAGGTACGACAAGACCCAAGTCGCATCGTATGCGCCCGTAACTCTGAGACCTGTAAGTGGAATGTCTCGTGTGCCTGTAATTTCACCGGCAACCACACCTTTCAAACCGGAACACAGTAACGCGAATGCGTTACTGCTTGGCGGCAGAAATGGGCATGGTGGCAGTACTTCCCCGAACGAACTTGGCGAGAGTTCTACTGCTCTTTCTGTATGGATAAGATCATGTTACCTGTTGCATCTCCTGTCTACTGATCCGTCCGTCGCCATCTGTGTCGTAGAGCGCGAACACCCAGGCGAGTTTCTCTTGCACAGAGCCGCGCGCCACCCTCGACAGGATCTCCAGGAACTCCTGCAACGTGCAACGTAGTGACCCTGCCTTCTGCGCTGTAGATCGTGGGTTCGACTCCCACTCGGGACAAACATTTGTATGACGAATATATATGTTTGTTCTGTGTGTGGGTATATTTACAAAAAAGTAGAGTATTATATTAGTCTGGTTGACATGATACAAGCTATGCTTAGCTTACTTTGGGCTAGATGACGCTGTGTGACAATGTCCACCAATATTTTTTTATTTATCCATTCATTCATGAGCTGTATCTCGATTTTTTCCCAGTTCACGTAGTCCCGAATTGGCATGTTGGCTCGCTGCCGCGACGTTATAAGCCTTTGAAAGATTTATGTTACTTTCCAATTTAGGTAATCGCATCTAGAGCCAGAAAACTTTATTTCTCAAGTGCCGTGAAACTAAATCTTTAGACGATGCAGATAAAATAAAATACGTCACTCGCGTCCGATCAAAAATTTACTAAGCCATGTTTACAGATGAGACTACACAACTATACATCTATACAAATAAATAAAATTGGAGTGTCTGTTTGTAATATTAAAATAACCGCTGTTTACTAAGTGCATATGGATGTATACACGTACATATACCAAAACAACATTTTTCACATTTTTTGTCTGTCTGTCTGTTTGTTCCGGCTAATCTCTGAAATGGCTGGACCGATTTTGACGGGACTTTCACTGGCAGATAGCTGATGTAACAAGGAGTAACTTAGGTTACTTTACCGAGGGGTAAAATAGGGGTGCGTGATAAAACCGAATTCCACGCGGACGAAGTCGCGGGCAACAGCAATTATATAATTATAATAGATATCAACACCCAGACACAGAACAAACATCAATATTATATAAAACAAATGCGTTACCTCGAAATTAATCTTCCCGCTCTGTTTGTGCTTGATCGTGTTAAACACGTAGTGCGCGTACTGGGAAGCGTCTGAAACATTACGTCTAATTCAAATGTAGGTCGTGGGTTCGATTACCACCCAGGACTGGCATTTGTGTGACAAGTGAGCTATGAGGCCAATAAAATACTATTTTTATAATATTAATATGCTGTTCCTTGTACAATACAGATGTAATTCTAACTAATTTGTTTTACCTCCAAGCGGGAAGAACTGTGAGAATATATGTTTGAATGCCTCCTCATCTACCACACCCGACGGACACTCCTGTAACACAACACACAAAGTTAAATCACTTGTTGAAGCGAGACCTCACTCGGAATAGTCTATCTATTCGAGTCACTGGGTTCTCTCCAACCGGTGTGGTGAAAGGATTATAAGTGCGCCTCAAAGAGGCTCCTTTCCTGCACTCGACACATGTCTTCGAATTTTTAGGACATATCGGTTTCTTCACGATGTTTTCCTTCACCGTTTTGAGAACGTGGTATTGCGCACATAAATCTTTCAATCGAAAAACTCATAGGTGCACGTCGGGGATTTGAACCGGCGATCACCGGATTGAACCGAATAGAAAGAAAGAAAATAACATTTATTTGTAACAACTTATTACAATTCTACACAATAATCACAATAATCAATAAAAATAAGAACAGAAAAGTAATAAATTAGTTACAAAACGGTGTCTACCTCAGCATGTGCTGGTTGTGTGTAACAACCAGCGTTGGTCTTCCGGTAGACCCGCCTAGTGAGATCACGGACAACAAGTAACAACGCAAAAACTAAAGTAAAAACGCACATAAACAATAGAAGAAAATAAAATAAAATAAAAATACAACTGGAAGATGAATGACGTAAATATTAAGCTAATCATATTGAAAACACAATAATCAAACAAAAACCGACACAAAAGACTTATAGAATAATAATAATAATAACAAGGAGTAAATCCTATAAATAAATAAAAAAAATAAAAAGTTATCAATTATATAACGATCCTAAGGAACTGTCGTTGAACGGACTACATCCACATATAAAACAAGAGGCACAAAGACTACCAATATATACTTTAATTCTTAATATGAAAAAATATTAAGCAATCTTATATATATATATATATTTTATATTACACTTAAATCATGGCGTAGTTTTCCCTGCTCCTTCTGAGATTCTAAAAGATATTTTTTTAGTTGCATTTTAACAATAAACAATTACACGCACCTGTTTGAAGCCGCGGTACATGAGTTTGATCTCGTGCGTGGTGAAGCGCGTGCTCTGCGCGAGCGCGCTCAGCGCCTCGGGGCGGTGCCGCGCCGCGCTCCCTGCGCTCACCTCCTCGCACTCCTCCTCTGTAATAACACAACATACACTATATAATAATAAATATTGGTGGACATTGTCACACAGCGCCATCTAGCCCCGAAGTAAGCTAAGCATAGCTTGTATCGTGGGAACCAGACAACTGATATACATACTTGTATACTTTTTTGTAAAAACATATATATATACATATAATACATATTAACACCTAGACAATACAAACAGCTATGTTCGTCACACAAATGTTTGTCCTGGGTGGGAATAAAACACACGACGTACACCGCAGAAGGCAAAGTTACTACCAACAGAGCTGCGAGGCCTGTCGAAAGACAATATATATTTATTATTTATTTATAAATAGCCCCCAATACATATTACCTATATATCCCCTATACGTTTATAAATAAATTCCATGTGTCCCGTTTTCGTAAGCGACGGCGTTTACGTCCTTCTTCCCGCTAACGAAACCGTTTCAATAACGACGTTTTGAAAGGCGGCGTTGCTTTGTGTAGCGCTCATTAAAATTTCATACTACATTCCGTGTTGCAGCTTGTTTTGCACTCACAGGTACCCAGCTTACTTAGTACTGGTTTGATTTTAATTACTGCTACTCATGAACTAAGTAATGTAATAATAATAACAGTGGACACTGTTGCCCGCGACTTCGTCCGCGTGGAATTCTGTTTTATCACGCACCCCTATTTTACCCCTCGGAAAAGTAGCTTAAGTTACTCCTTGTTACATCAGCTATCTGACAGTGAAAGTCCCGTCAAAAACGGTCCAGCCGTTTCAGAGATTAGCCGGAACAAACAGACAGACAAACAAAATTGTAAAAATTGTTTTGGTATATGTACCGTGTATACATTCATATGTACTTAGTAAAAAGTGGTTATTTTAATATTACAAACAGGCACTCCAATTTTATTAATTTGTATAGATAAAGAGTATATCTATTTATCTAAAGGCGTAAAACACATAGGTAAATCTATGCAGTTATTTCGCTGCAAACGAGTAAAGAAGCTATCTATTCAGTGGTTCCAGTGTTCCCGCGCATTCACTAAGGAGGTCGCACTGAATGCTCTTCAGAAAGAAGTTTGGCGCTTTTTTACATAAAACCTCTTTTCATAACGTTGGTCACTCGAGTTCGGGCAAACAGGACTTTTTAGGGCTCGCCTAGGTGCTGTGGTCTTTTTTTAACTAAATACTTTGCCATACATGACTGGCCTCACAGCTTAGTAGGTAACTCTGCCTTCTGCTCAATAGGTCGTGGGTTCGATACCCGCCCAGGACAATAATTTGTGTGATGAACATATTTGTTCTGTGGCTGGGTGTTCATATGTTTTAAATATATGTATTTAGAAGAGTTTATAAGTATGTATATCAGTTGTCTGGTTCTCATGATACAAGCTATGCTTAGCTTACTTTGGGTCTAGATGGCGCTTTGTGAATTTTCCCCATTATTATTATTGTTATATTTGATAGTCATAACTGTGCCCTCGCCCACCGCAGCAGAGGACTGATTTATCTGGTGTCTGTATAAGAATTTCAAAATTAACTTTAAGAACAGTTTTCGGGAAATAGTAGCCATGTGCCAACTTTAAGAGCCGCCGGTATTTTATGACTTTTGTTTCATTACTTCAACCCTTTCCCACCATTACAAATTGTAGAATATAACACAATTGCCATTCAGGGAATTCACAGTCAATCTCAAGCCAAGTTCGGCTGGGTAAGTACTGGCACCATATCCATTTCAGCCGCCAAGCAGTTATAATAATAATAATAATAATAAATCATTTATTCCAGGTGACAATGCACCCATACACACATAATTATTATAAAATAAAGAATATTTAAATTACATTGTAGAAAAACACATGTCAAAATTACAAAAGAAATCATATGAATAAAAATACACAAAATCAAATAATAATTCATTCATAACATACAATTTACGACAAGTTTTGTATTCGTCTTATTCGCTTCGTGCGTCGTTCGTTGCAAATCTCTTTAACCCTTTTTATTCCTAGCTCCTAGAATGACTACTTTACAGTATCCATAGATATACTAATAAATACTAGCTGTGCCTAGCTGTGTAAGTCATCCCCCTGTTGCATGTGCTTGTGTGTCACCTGCGACACGGTGCAGACGTTAGAGTCTCATCAATTGTTTTTTCAGTGATTTAATTAAAATCTCTTAATTTTGGTGAATACCTTGGAAATACCGAGAATTGGCAATTATTAAGTTTTACATATTATAATGAAATTAAAACTGAAATTGTCAGCAATCGGAGAGCAGGAGCGCTCGTAAAGCAGATGTCCCCAGTGGGTATGTGGTAGAATATTGCTTCGCCGCGGATATATAATGTATATATACGTATATATATATATATCACAGTAAAACAGTGTGTGTGTGTGTGTGTGTGTGTGTGTGTGTATGTGTGTGTGTGTGTATGTGTGTGTGTGTGTGTGTGTGTATGTGTGTTTGTGTGTGTGTGTATGTGTGTGTGTGTGTGTATGTGTGTGCATGTATTCAATTAATTGCAGGTATTCTGATCATAGAATACAAATAACATACACTCTTACACAGAGACAAATTTTACACAAATGTTGCCCACGGCTAGGAATGGAACACGTTACCATTCGCCCTAAAGGTAATGTAAAACCCAATTTAGTCAGAAAACCGTCAGAGGTGACTTACTTTACGTTATATTCACTGTGGCACATCGTTCTAGCAATATAGTTTTATTTTAATGAAGACATTCGCTTTGTAGTTCTAAAAGGAACATTGCCCGTTTAGATGTGACTAGGGTTGGCCCGCGGCTGCTTTTCTCTCCTTTCAAACATAGATATACGCATTTTCCTGTCGAGAAGCGTAGCGATGTCTACGACGTAGCATAACCCGGGCCGTAGTGATGTCTACGACGTAGCATAGCCTGGGCAGTAGAGATGTCTACGACGTAGATCCATCTACGACATAGCGTTATGATGTTAGGAAAGCCAAAATTTCATTTCTTTATTCGCGTACGGCGCACAATTTTAATTCAATAGAACAAAAACCTTAACTACTTTTGAAGCGATAATGGCTCATTTGATATGCTTACGATCTGTAGGTGACGAGGTAGATAATAATAATAGTAATAAATATATTAATAATAATAATTCCCTCTTGATTCCCACCCAGGACAAAAATTTGTGTGGCGAACATCCATTTTTGTTCTGTGTCTGGGTGTAAATATGTATTATATGTATATATAGATTATATATTTCAAGTCGACGGCATAATTTGGGAACGTTTGTCGTCAGAGCTGCGAAGCGCGAACCGTGGAGATTTGTATAACATGGCTCGATGACTTCGCTGGGCACGCTGCGAAACGGGAGGCCTTTCCTCTCTCTGCCTCCGTCCTGCTGCCACACAATTATTACAACTTGCTGAATACCAAAGCCCTCATTATTTGGTTTGTGTTATCTATACAAATAAATAAAATTGGAGTGTCTGTTTGTAATATTAAAATAACCGCTTTTTACTAAGTGCATATGGATGTATACACGGTACATCAAATCAAATCAAATCACAACACATACACATATACCAGAACTCTTTTTTTTTCAATTTTTGTCTGTCTTTCTGTTTGTTCCGGCTAATCTCTGAAGTGGCTGGACCGATTTTGACGGGATTTGCACTGGCAGATAGCTGATGTAACAATGAGTAACTTTACTTACTTTACGCTACTTTTTCGAGGGGTAAAATAGGGGTGCGTAATAAAACCGAATTCCACGCGGATGAAGTCGCGGGCAATAGCTAGTTTTTACATATAATTAGCTTCTGTTCGCGGCTTTCCCCGCTTGCTGGCCGCAGATAAACAGTATTTACCCGATACCTCGATTGTCACATTACACATTTATAATTTTTATCAAAATTATTTTTATACATATTAATTATATACTTATATGCTTTTTTGTAGCTACATATAATACATATTATAGTAGCTAATAAGTTTTACTAGATCTCATTATTTCGGAAGTTTAGAAAGTGGCGCTGTAGACATGATGGCATAATTAAAAATTGACAGAATCAAAACGAAAATGTTTTATTCAGCCAACTCCCGAATCACAATACATCTTATTATGTTTCGTTTGAAATAATAGAAACAGCCCCCTCTCATTACACCAGGGGGTGGAAAATAGAAGTACTGAAAGCCAAATATCATTTCAACGGCCTCACAGCTCAGTTGGTAGTAACTCTGCCTTCAGTGCTATAGGTAGTGGGTTAGAATTCCAGCCACATAACTATTTGAGTGGCGAACATAGATGTTTGTTTTCATGTTCTTAATGTGAACAAGTATTCTCTCAGGCCTCACAGCTCAGTTGGGAGTAACTCTGCCTTCTGCGCTGTAGGTCGTGGGTTCCATTCCCACCCAGGACAAACATTTGTGTGACACATATAAATGTCCATCGATTTTATTTATTATAATTATTGAAATTCACTCCTTATTTCACTCATTAGAGTCGATTTCATATGGGGCCCCCGATATGAAAATTTGATACAAAGTAAAATCAAGCGTTAACAAGAAGCTTTAAGACGAATGCGATCGCACTTAAAGAATAAATTGTAAAGCAGTAAAACTCACGCCAAGTTCGTCCGGGGAAGTACTGCCACCATGCCCATTTCTGCCGCCAAGCAGTAACGTATTCGCGTAACTGTGTTCCGATTTGAAAGGTGCGGTTGCTGGTGAAATTACAGGCACATGAGACATTCCACCTACACGTCACAGTTACAGGCGCATACGATGCGACTTGGGTATTTTCTTACGTAAGTAGGGGAGACAGAGGTCACTTAAATTTCGTACCACTTAACATCATGTGGGCCATCTGCTTGTCCCTTAACTTTTTTATCACCACATAAAAAAGAAAGAAATAAAATATATTAAAATAAAAAATAATCTTCAATATGTCTGCTGGTGCTGACTGTACATAATTTTGAGTGGCAGTACCTTCTATAGGTACAATAATTTGGAGCCGCCTTTGTCCCTCAGGGAGGTGGTTGAGGGGGAGTCACATTTAAATGGAAAATATCCTCAAATAAAGATTTGTGAATGATAACACTCCTGTTTCACCGAGCACTGTGACCTTCCTTGTAAATTAAATTTGGTCCCAAACGAGTGATATAACATACAATTATAATATAATAATAATATTGGTGGACAATTCACATAGCACCATCTAGCCCCAAACTAAGCATAGCTTGTATCATGGATACCAGACAACTGATATAATACTTTTTTTTGTTGTAAATACATACATATGACCACCAAGACACAGAACAAACATTTATGTTCTTCACACATATGTTTTTTCCTGGGTGGAAATCAAACCCACGACCTGCAGTGCAGAAGGCAGTTACTACCAACTGATCTATGAGGCTTGTCAATTATAATAGAAAAAAATGCCGCGTTCACTGTAAGGTGAACGGAAATTGATGTGAATTTAAATATACTTTTAATCAATATGTAACGCAAAATGAATATATTTTTCTTTCTTTCTTTCAGTGTAACGAATAGTTAAATAAATAATTTTGTTTCACTTGGTGATTCTGGTAGAAAGTTGGACTGAACCACGAGATGCTAAGAGTAAGAAATGGATTAATATTCATTTTCATTCTTGCTAGAGAGTCGGATTAACTTGAAACAGGCGTCAAACTTAGCGATAAGTACGCGTGGCCTTATGTTTTGAATATTAAAGACGTTTCCAAGCCATTTTCTTTATGAATTCTATGGAAATAAATTTTTTGACTTTGATTATTATATTAATATTAGCTGTACCCGGCATGCGTTGCAATGCCACGTTTAATATAAAGAAATAAAGATAAATAAGGAGTATAGTAAATAAATAAATATATAATAATAATATTCTGTTTATTGAAATGCTTTTTTTATAAAATGAGTGCATTAAGATGAGATATGCATAAGTTTGAGATGTTTCATTAAAAACAAATAACTATATATTTTTTCACTTAAGTTAAAACTTCCATTAAAAACTTACAAAAAAACATTCAAAATTTCATTTATATATAGATTTTAGTCCCCAAAATACTCTGTCAAAGTTTCATCACAATTTGATCAATGGTTTCGGAACACCAGGCGAACAAACATACAAACATTGATTTTATTTATATGGATATAAATTAGCAATATACTAAAGAGGCGTGCTACAGTTGTAGATAGAAAGACATTCCGCCCTCAGATTATTAGGTCTTCCAGCTATCTTATATAGATAAGAGGCTATTTACGTGATTGGTTCCACTGCCCTTAGACCCAATTCAAAAGTTACCTTTTTCTACTATACCTACTACCGTTTTCTACTATAAATACTACCTCTTTCTACTATACAGTCTATTCTATACCATAGAGGGTCGGATAGTTTGCACAAAGCCAAATTTAACAATAGATGTTTTGTTTTGTATTAGTTCTTAGCCCCTTTGTGTATTTGTATCTATGCAAATAAATAAAATTGGAGTGTCTGTTTGTAATATTAAAATAACCACTTTTTACTAAGTGCATATGTATACACGGTACATAAAACAACATTTTTTACAATTTTTGTCTGTCTGTCTGTTTGTTCCAGCTAATCTCTGAAATGGCTGGACTGATTTTGACGGGACTTTCACAGGCAGATAGATAGCTGATGTAACAAGGAGTAACTTAGGCTCTTTTTCCGTGGGGTAAAATAGGTGTGCGTGATAAAACCGAATTTCACTCGGACGAAGTCGCGGGCAACAGCTAGTAATCAATAATATTGGTGGATATTACACACAGCGCCATCAAGCCCCAAAGTAAGCTAAGCATAGCTTGTAACATGAAAAAAAGACAACTGATATAATACTTTAAATTTTGTGTAAATACATACATATAATACATACCCAGTCACAGAACAAATACCTACGTTCGTCACACAAATGTATGTCCTGGGTGGGAAGCGAACCCACGACCTACAGCATAGAAGTCAGACACTACTAACTGAGCTGGGAATCTAGTCGAAACTAATTAAAGGTCGTATCTTACGGATATTTTGTTCCCGGGGCACATCTAGCCATCTACAGTCCGCCATCAACGGCCGTTATTATAGCGTCCGTTAAAATAGCTTTCACTATTCCCTCCGCGTTACATACATACTTAATGTGATACAAACGCTTTGATGGGCGCCGCCGCTGACCACTCACCACTGCCTTCTGACCGCTGACAGACTTAGAATCTATAATGATTCAGTGTATACTAATTCAAAGTAAATAACGAATTTTGCCTCTTATAAAGCTATTAAGTAATTTTTTAGAATATTTTACAGCAAATAGCATTTAAATCGTTAAACTTTAATAGCCCAAAAGTAAGCTAACCATAGCTTGTATCATGGGAACCAGACAACTGATAAAATATTTATATACTTTTTTGTAAATACTTACTAATCAACACCCAGACACAGGACAAACATCTATGGTCGTCACACAAATGTTTGTGCTGGGTGGGTATCGAACCTACGACCTATACCGCAGAAGGTAGGGTTACTACCAACTGAGCTGTGAGGCCAGTCTAGTTAGTAAGCGTTTGTTTGTCACTAAAAGTGAAGCAAAATGTCCCTCACATTACGCCGGCCCATTACTGTAAGTAAGTGTTTGATAAATTATTCCTTGTAATTAACAAGGTGATCCCGCCCCTAGGTGGGGGCGCCCTCCATAGGATCATCTCGCGTTAACGGATTAGCGGTCGTAACGAGAACCGAATCTGATATAAATCCCGTTGTTTTAACTTGTTGCCAACTTGAAATAAATCTTAGTCGAATTATTTGTAGTTTTCGAGAATGCATCGTTCAGAACAGACGCAGATACCCAATTACAGAAAAAAGAAAATATTCTCAATTCGTTGTATTTTTTCTGTCTTTTTATTTTGTTTTATGTCTATATATACATATTTATATTGTTTTATGTTTTATGTCGGGTTTCAATATATTTTTAGAAGAAAAAATACATACAATATTTGTATAACGAATATGTTGTATATGTTTGTTCTGTGTCTGGGTGTCAATATGTATTATTTGTATGTATTTACAAAAAGCATGTTAGTATTAGATCAGTTGTCTGTTTCCAAAGGTTTATTTGGGATAAGATGGCGTCTGTGTAAAATAACCTCAAATAATTATACATTATGAATGAAATTGCAGCCGCATGAGACGTAACATCCCGTCTCAGGGTGATAGACGCAACGCAACGCGACTTGAGTCATCTCATACTTAGGTGGAGAGGACTTGAGTCGTATTGTTGTGTATGGGCGGCGGTTACCACTTAACATTAGGTGGGCCGTCAGCTCGTTCTATCACCTACATCACACAAAAAAAAAATAGTATTTAGAATAACGTTAAGAAAAGATAAATAGATAAAGAGAAAAATGTGCTACTACTCACCCATTTCCGCGAGGCTGCTAATTTTGTATCTTCACGACTCCCTGGCGCCCGTGGTTACCTCCGTCCAGTACACACTAATTCTACAATTCTACAAGGAGGTTACCGGAGTAATAACGTTATTTCAAACTCATTAAATTATACACCCATTTTTTTTTTTACACACCCTTTATAATGCTTATATATAAGTTAAAGGGGAACGTTCAAGAGATGTCTGAGATGAAGTTTAAATTATGTGTAAGTGATCATTTGATTATGAAAAGCTTGAAATTGATGAAGCTTTTGAGGTTAACAAAAAAAAGACGTGTGGCACTCGGCACTGTGGCCGCGGTAAAGCTATTGCGCGTGATATTTCAAAAAGTCATTAAAAGTTCTGGTATTTATCGATAGATGGAAAAACTAAAAAGTATCACCGCTGTGCCGGTCGGAGTGGGGGGTGTTACGTTTTTTTCGTTACGGAATTTCTGGATTCGGTCTCCACGCTCAAGGCCCGCGATAGAAGCTATGCAATAGCTTAATAAATTTTCAATGGATTTGAATGTGTTACTGAAATGTTAGACATCAAATTTTTACTGATTTTCTTTTTTTTATTGACATTTAAGATCATGTTAATCCTATTTTATTAATATTTGCATTAAGACGACGTTATTGCAGTTTATTAAAAACTAATTATATTGTATTAGTGATTATTTATACTATTGTATTTATGTCGAAAGTTCAACAAATAAATCCAAATAGAAAAAGCTATGTTCTTTCTGTCTGTTTTAAAAGTAATTTAAGTTTGTTAAGTGGTGTTCTAAGTTTTCTGTTGCACGCTTTTGAAATGTTTTTAAGGTCTTACTGATATAAAATAATTATTTTGCGCAGCAACGAAAATATCGACTTCATCGCCATTAACAAGAATAATTCCCCGTTATCTCGCACTTGACGACATAACTAGTCCAATTATTTTGCTTTAAAAACCAAACTACTGATCCCATTTTGGTGACATTTCTATGGGAACAATCTGAAATTAATTCTTTTCTAATTCAGGACAAATATTTGTATGACGAATATAGCTATTTGTTTTGTCTGGGTGTCAATATGTATTATATGTATGTATTTACAAAAGTATATAAGTATTAGTATCAGTTTTATTACACAGGTTTTCGAATTAATTAACAACTCTGTGTGACGCTTGTAGTAAATAAATAAATAAATATTATTATTAATATATTGAGCTATTGCATAGCTTCTATCGCGGGCCTTGAGCGTGGAGACCGAATCCAGAAATTCCGTAACGAAAAAAACCTAACACCCCCCACTCCGACCGGCACAGCGGTGATACTTTTTAGTTTTTCCATCTATCGATAAATACCAGAACTTTTAATGACTTTTTGAAATATCACGCGCAATAGCTTTACCGCGGCAGTCTCCGAGTGCCACACGTCTTTTTATTTTTTAAAACGTTGTCTGGTTCCCATGATACAAGCTATTCTTAGCTTACTTCGGGGCTAGATGGCGCTGTGCGAAACATCCACCAATATTATTTAAGTTTGCCTTATTGATGTATCGATTCGATTCGTTTGGGTAAAGGGCCCAGACTCGCCTCAGAGGAACACAGTTCAGCGCTGCAACTCACTGGCTATATCCGGTCAACCGGACGCCCGGATGTAATAAATATGATGGCGTAGTGAGGAGCGCGGCGTAGCGCCCGCCCTGAGGTCAGGGCACTAGAGGGACCGTTTGAGTCGAGACCCATAAAGATAGATAGAACGATAGCGCTTTACTGTTCAGCTTATAAGTTGACCATTTAGCTAAGTCATCTCTTGGGGCATGGCAAAGGCACAGGTTCTAAATTTGTGAAATGGCCACAAATGTCTATTTATTTATTAAAAAAAGGTCTTTGGAGTTTACTCTATAAGAATATTTTAATTTAAAGTCTCAGGTATGTTTTTTAAAATATTATTGGACATTGTCACACAGCGCCATCTAGCCCCAAACTAAGCATAGCTTGTGTACTTGTGCTGTAATATTTATGTATATTTTTTGTAAATTCACATATAAACACATATTAACACCCAGACATGGAGCAAACACAGTTAGTCACACAAATATCTGTCCTGTGTGGGAATCGAACCCACGAGCTACAGCGCAGAAGGCAGTTACTAAGAACTGAGCTGTGAGGCCTGTCAATTTGATTGGGTACCTAGTAAAATTGAAGAGCTTTTGTTAATTTGTAACCTCTGCCCACATACTTTTCTTAAGTGTATCTTCTTTAATTTCTAAGAATAGCTGATGTCATAAGGAGTTACTTAGGTACATTTCCGAGGGGTAAAAAAGAGTGTGTGAAAAACCAAATCCTAAGCAGACGAAGTCGCGAGCAACAGCTACAACGTAATATTAATGGCTGTATTTTATATGTAAATAAACTTAGTGCAACTACAAAAGATATGTAGTTTGAAGCAGCGATGCAACTCTCAAAGCCGGATATGACCCGGACGAGGTCCGGACGTAATGAATACGGTACAACAACTTTGAGTCTTAGTTAAGACTCAGATTTCCTAGTACTAAGTAATTTTAATTCAAGGAAAACTTTGTTAACAAATTTATGAGAAAATGTAAATGAATATATTGGTGGACAATTCACACAGCGCCATCTAGCCCCAAACTAGCTTAGCTTGTACTACCAGACAACTGATAGAATACTTATTGAGACTGGCCTCACAGCCCAGTTGGTAGTAACCCTATCTGCGCTGTAGGTCGTAGGTTCAATTCCTACATAAGACAAACATTTGTGTGAAGAACATAGATGTTTGTTCTGTCTGATTGTTAACATGTATTATATGTACGTATTTACAAAAAAGTATCTAAGTATTATATTAGTTGTCTGGTTCCCATGATACAAGCTATGCTTAGCTTACTTTGGGCTAGATGGCGCTGTGTGACAATCCACCAATATGTTTTATTTTTAAAGCCTTAAAATGTTATAAACCTTATTATATTATTATTTTTATGTCATATTAGTGACAGAAGGAGCTGACGGCCCACCTGATGTTAAGTGGTAACCGCCGCCCATACACAATATATTATATATTATACACGTTCTCCGAAAAAATCAAACTTCCAACTACACTCTCGCGAGTCGAGAATAGATCAGCAATGGTTGTTATTTCGTGATATTATTTATAGTGTAGCATCACGGCTGGTATATAAGATCGATATACCCGCGCGGTGACGCCTATCAAATATTCACCCACACTAGAGTAATAATAGCGTAGGCCGCAAGCGAGTGCCGCTATTTATATAGATAACTTAATGTTTTTATTATGAAACGAGCTGATGGCCCACCTGGTGTGGTAACCTCTGCCCATAACAGGCAACACGACTTGGGTAGTAGTAGTAATTCTCTCAGAAAAAATTTGGTTTATCTTAAAACTAGATACACTAGTGTAGGACGAGCAAAAAACTTACTTCTTGCGAGACTGGTGCCTGAGATAGGTAACACTATACAAAATAAATGATACAAAGATATAAAAGCACTTTAAATTTCTATGAACATTATAATTAGGGGGTTTCAAGAGAGATATATGGTGTATGTGTGTGTGTATGAAGCTAGTTGAGTAGGTATAATGAGCCTATTTTTTACCAATTAGAGCGTGGTGGACCCGTGGTATTACCCCGAGTTAATCCGGAGGTAGCTGGTTCAAATCCCGACGTGTACCAACGAGTTTTTTCACTTTATAAATTGATATGCGCAATACCACGTTCTCAGAACTGTGATGGAAAGCATCGTGAGAATACTGAGATGCACTAGAACCAAGAAATCAAAAGACACGTGTCAATTGCACGAAAGGATCCTCTGTGAGGTGCAGTTAAACACAAAATAAACACCACAGTTCATACCTTTCGAGTTCATACACACACGCGTCCTCTTAAACTATAGCTCTGTCGCTGAAGGACCCATATTCCACATCCAATCATAAATATGAAAAAATAAGGTAGGACCTCGGCAGAGGACATAAATCAGGATGGGTGGGCAAAGTACTGTCCGGTAGTGAAATATGTTACACGCCTAAAATAAAAGTTATCATTTTAATATTGAATGAGTGGATTCGATTCTCGAACAGATCGAGATGACAAGTGCATATGGATGTATACACGGTACATATACCAAAAAAATACTTTTTTTTTCTAATTTTGTCTGTCTTTCTGTCTGTCTGTTTGTTCCGGCTAATCTCTGAAATGGCTGGACTGATTTTGACGGGACTTTCACTGGCATATAGCTGATATAACAAGGAGTAACTTAGGTTACTTTTCCGAGGGGTAAAATAGGAGTGCGTGATAAAACCGTATTCCACCCGGCACGAAGTCGCGGGCAACAGCTAGTTGATAATAAGATGCTACCATCGCACGATCTGAACAATCAGAATTTTGTCTTAAAATGGACAACTACTAAATTGTCTTTAAAAAGAGTTATACGTTATAAACAATTTAACCTAAAGGACACCAAACTCCTTTAAAAGTATGTAAACTTTTGCGTAAATAAAAAAACATTGAGGCACCGTTAAAACTTCCCAAAGTTTATTGCGAAAAGCTCGCGAGGGACCCGAGCGTTCGACCTTCTACCGTTGGGAATATACAACGGTTCAATATAAGCCTTATCGGTATAACAATACAGTTTAAATTGGTATAAAACATTTATTTTCGAAGGAAAAAGTCATTCTAAATCCATCAAATTAATATACAGTCTTTATTGAAACAAATGAAATGATGCATAATGGTGGTTGCTTAAACTAATTTCTGTATCTGGGGAAATTAAATAAATATACTTAAATATATTACATCCGTCTTATTGTACGAGAGATTTCAATAATGTACAAGATAGAGCAGTTATAAGCGCCCCTCAGTGCTAAAAAGTGGAACTTACAATTTACGTTCCAAAATCTATAACAGCATCTTTAACATACGGAGCAATACGACCCAAAGTACGCGATGACTTAAGTCGCATTGCGTTGCGTCCATCACCCCGAGACGGGGATGTTACGTCTCATGCGTCTGCAATTTCACCGGCACCCACTCCCTTCCACGGGAACACAGCAACACGAGTGCATCACTGCTCGGCGGCAGATTACCAGGTGTGGTGGCAGTACTTCTCCGGGCGAACTTAGCACAAAGTCTATTGCTACTTTGGGTTGCTCCTTTTGCACTACCCTTTACTAAAGGTAACAGACAGAGAGACCTTCGCATTTTTAATATTAGTACGGATCTCTGGTGAAATAAAACGCGCGCTAAACGCACACATTTCATTTTTATTCCCGCGGATAAAGGCTCATATATCAGAATCATACAACAATTTTGCTCGACCGTTATGTGTGGCCAGAAATATAATTTTGTGTTACTACTATATATTGCCCGCGACCTCGTCTGTGTTACTGTTATATATACCATCAACGTACTGAGATAAATATGTGTATCAGTTTCTGCGTCCAATCACGAGAAACTTAGATACCAGAACACCAAAAGTGTTATCAATGTAAATGTAAATGAAAACGAAAAACGAAAACGAAACGAAAACGAAAACGAAAACGAAAACGAAAACAAAAACGAAAATGAAATGAAATAAGTATTAAATGAAATTTATTTAGTAGTAAGCTAAGTCTAGCGGTCGTACAATATCTGTCCTGTAGTTTTTGCGTGTTGCTAACATATTCTTTTTGTCAATCAAATCAAAATTTCACAGAAACACAATTAACCTTATATTCACTGAATAATTAAAGTCGCGTGTTGATCACTCGAGCCATTGTTAAGGCCTGGAGCTAAACAATCCCACAACTTCACCATCAATAATGAAAGGGAATCTCGAGATCTGAGGGGGGGTTAGGGGGATATTTAAGGCCCCCCCATTACGATATAAATCTATATTATTAATAATTATATTTATTTCGGAACGGTTATATAGCGAAGAGCCTCGACCAACATCTAAACAGGCTATTATTAATAATAATAATAATAATATATCTTTATTGAAAACTACTATTGGTACTTAATACTAAGAGTACATTAGCAGTGGATCCAAAAGGCGGTCTTATCGTGGTAGACGATCTCTTCCAGACTCCCTTAATTGCTTTATTGCTTGGCGGATTGACAGACATTGATTTGACAGGCCTCATAGCTTAGTTGGTACCCTGCCTTCTGCGCTGTAGGTCGTGGGTTTGATTCCCACCCTGGACAAACATTTGTGAGATGACCATACATGTTTGTTCTGTGTCTGGGTGTTGATATGTATTATAGGTATGTATTTAGATAAAAAAAAGTACTTCAGTATTATATCAGTTGTCTAGTTCCCATGATACAAGCAATTTACTTAGCTTACTTTGGGGCTAGATGGCGCTGTGTGAAATGTCCACCATTATTTATTGATACAGTCAAAGTCAAAAATTGTATTACCATAATAATTCGCCAAGTTCGTCCGGGGAAATACTGCCACCATGGCCATTTCTGTTGTCAATCAATGGTGCATTCGCGTTACTGTGTTTCGGTTTGAAAGGTGTGGTTGCCGGTGAAATTACAGGCACGTGAGACATTCCACCTACACGTCTCAGAGTTACGGGCGCATACGATGTGACATGGCTATAGTCGTACATAAATTAATAAAGAAAATGGCTTCTCGTAGCTTTTATGAATGCGGTCTCCCTTCTCGAGTGGGACAAAGTTCATGAATAGGTTTTTGAATGAAATCATTTGATATTACGCTCGAATCGACTGTAATGGCTTCAGCCATTCGGCTTTTAAAGCTTTTGTATACTACATTTATCCGCATTTTACACTCGTGTGGTACATTCAGGACTATTCAGAAGAGTAATACTGGGCTGAATTGAAATAGGCTGTTTGAAAGCTTAGATCAGAAATTATGAATTTAGAATTTATTCTTTGAATTTCACAGATTTCTTGGACTTATCCATTTTCAATTGAATTCATTGCATTAATTGACTGGCCTCACAGCTCAGTTGGTAGTACCCTGCCTTCTGCGCTGTAGATGGTGGGTTCGATTCTCACTCAGGACAAACATTTATGTGACCTTTGTACACCCAGACACAGAACAAAGAACTATGTTCGTCACACAAATGTTTGTCTTATGTGGGAGCCGAACCCACGACCTACAGCGTAGAAGGCAGGGTTACTACCAACTGTGAGGCATGTCTGATGCCAATAGCTGTTAATTAGTATTTCTTCGAGGACCATTAATTATAAAATGCAAATGGCTACTTCCGTTCAAAGAAAGGCCGAGCTTCACATTGCTCGGATCGAATATCCATTTAATCAACACTTCGAAATAATTGACAATTACCCTAAAATAAAAATAAATGTCAACTAAATATAACCCCGGATATCCGCTATTGGACGACTACATATAATCTATACAAATAAATAAAATTGGAGTGTCTGTTTGTAATATTAAAATAACCGCTTTTTACAAAGTGCATATGGATGTATACACGGTACATATACCAAAACAACATTTTTAAAATTTTTTGTCCAGCTGTCTGTCTGTCTGTTTATTCCGGCTAATCTCTGAAATGGCTGGACCGATTTTGACGGGACTTTCACTAGCAGATAGCTGATGTAACAAGGAGTAACTTAGGCTACTATTCCTAGGGTTAAAATAGGAGTGCGTGATAAAACCGAATTCCACGCAGACGAAGTCGCGGGCAACAGCTAGTCATACATAATTAATAACATTACATAATTACATATCGACTGTAGCAATAAACATAGTCTTATGTGAAAAATAGATATTTTAGGTTACAGCCGTTCAAAGTTTCAAATATGAATAAAGTGAACTGAACATACTAGTTTTTCCACTTAGAAATACAAAGATGGTGGATTTTAGAGATTTAATAATTTACGGGGGGGCATTTATAGTTTTATTCTAAGGTATTTTATGCAATAAAATGAAAATCGCAAATATGTAATCCGACAATGTTGATTGGTACAGTCGATATATCGTGAGAAATGGCCATTATACACGGAACAAACGAGTGATCATTAAATATGTAAGCTAACTAATTAGCTTACTACCTTCCACTATCACCTCGCCAGAATCAATACTAATTCTATTTACGGTATGTCTGTTTCACGATAGATAGATAAATATTGGTGGACATTGTCACACAGCGCCATCTAGCCCCAAAGCAAGTTAAACATAGCTTGTACTATGGAAACCAGACAACTGATACTATTTATATACATTTTTTATGAAATAAATTTCAACCCAGAAAGAGAAAAAACATCTGTGTTCGTCACACAAATGTTTGTCCTGGGTGGGAATCGAACCCACGGCAGAAGGCAGAGTTACTACCAAACTGAGCCGTCAAACTTAGCGATAAGTACGCGTGATTTTACGTTTTGAATATTGTTGGCGTTTCCAGGCCATTTCTTTGTTTTTGTCTTTGACTTTGACGTAGTAAGGCAAATACAATTTTTCACCAAGGAGGACGCCACGAGCGAATTCAGCAGAGGAAAAAAAGGGTTAATCTTTTTTGGCTGTATGTATTTGTGTGTGACTTCTCTTTTGGGACATCGTGTCTCAAAAGAGTTCCAATCAAGCCCCAATCCATCAAGCCTAAACGGCTTGATTGATTGGTGTGTCATACAATTACTCTTGATCACGAAAGTGACACCAATTTTGATAATAAATATTAAGTGAAAATTAAAATCAAATAATAATGTGGATGCAGAATTATTTTAATTTAAAGGAAGGTTAATAACGTTAAATGAGTACGCGTAGAGCATAACATTTTAAATTAAATTATTATACAACAATGAATTATAAGATTTACTTTCGAGTGAATTAAGAAGTTCTTAGTATTACGAGAGATCCCAAAGCAGGTCATTGAAAACAAAATTTTACATAATTCGCTTTAAAACTGCTTGATGTAATAGCATTATAGTTGACTCTACATTCGAAGTCAGATGTAAGAAATGACCACAAAATCTCAGTGAGTTATGAGCGTTTTTACAAAGATCTACCCACCATAAAGGTGTGTACAATGTGTAACCAGAAGAAAGGCCTATGTCAAAAAACTGGTTGTATTAAATAGCTGATGAAATTAAAGAAAATATTCTTAAATACCGAAGAGCGTATATACTCTTAAAACTATATAAAATAGGTATATTTATATTAATATTTTAATTCATAAAAATATAATTGTATCGCGTACCTAACACATGACATTTGACATTGAAATACGAAAGGAGCGTTCATAATCTAATGATCATACAAATCACGTAGGTGTGAAAACTTTTTTGAGTTTGGAATAACTGACCTTTAACCTCCTTGTATATATTTTCCGTTAACAGGTGGTTGGCGGGGAGCGGCCAAGCGTGAGTCGCGCGCGCGATCCGTCTCGGACTGGCGATGGCGGGGTTGGTAGAATGTGTGGATACGCGCGTGCGTGCCGGCTACGGGTGGGACATTTTTGTATTCTCGTTGTAATTTTGTATTGTTGGATTTTCCAAACCTTTTTGTCCAGAAAAGAAATAGATGTTCTGTGTCTGGGAGTTAATGTGTATTACTAGCTGCGCCCCGCGGTATTCCCCGCGGTAAGTCAACCCACGGGAACACTGCACTTTTATGGCATCAAAGTAGCTATCTTGATACCAAACTTCATCCAAATCCATTCAGCCGTTTGAGCGTGAAACAGTAACAAACATCCATACAAACTTTCACGTTTATAATATTAGTAGGATAGGTATGTGTATTTACAATAAAAAATTATAAATGTTATCTATCAATTGTCTGGTTCCCATAGTACAAGCAATGCTTAGTTTGGGGCTAAATGACGCTGTGTGAATTGTCCTCCAATATTATTATTATTATTATCAGTCAAAACTAAAAAGAGATTAAAAAGAGTTCCCTGAACATATCTCAAAAACAACAATATGGGCTTAACGGCCTTTTAGTTAAAGGACGGCAGAATAAAATCCTAGACAGAATAACTTCTACATCAACCCAGTCCAAAACTAGCCGCCATTTCAAATTTGGAATAGTGTTTGTCACGTCACATAACAAATTCTAACCTTACGACAATTACATTATGGTTGCAATTCCTCTAAGCGAATATATTGAAACAAATGCTTTCTCGCATCCAAAAAAGTCTTATGTAGTTTTAGACATTCTGGTAAATCGGACTCTATTACGTAGACAAAAGGTTGATTTTCAAGAAGCAATTTGTATCGACTAAAGTTATTAAAATAAGGACAATGAAATTAATAGTTCATATAGTTACTTGCATGAAGTGAAACTTACATTAGATCTAAGAAATTTAAGTTTATTTTCCAGTGTGATTTTGATTGATTTACGACCTTTTGCAGTAAAGAGGTTCGGGGAGACGAATCGACGCCGCAAGGAGAAAGTTAATAAGTTTGCTTTGGAAATACATATTTTTAGGTTCGGTTAATTAAAAGTTGATTTTGAACGACCGGTAATTAGTCCAGTAATTTTTTTTTTCATAAGTTTATGAACAAAACAAATATTCAAAGGAAAACTGCGTTTGAACTTAATATATATTAATACATAACACTTATGAAATGTACTTGTTTATTAGGAAAAAATGGAGCTTGACGTTTCGAAACTCCAAAAACAAACTTAATTTGCAATTTAATTCTTCACAGATTTAGAAACACATTCGTACAATAAATTTTAAAATTAGTTCTGTTTCATTTAAACAAAATTGGAACATTGCTTAGCTACGCCGTAGCAGTGCTACGAAGATACGGCGCAGGACGTGCTACGAATGTCTACGGGCATTGTTTGCCGAATCCTTAGTTTTCGAGTACCTACCGAGTAAAGGTATCAATGTCAGAAAGTTCACGGTAAATATCGAAATATATATTAGAGATTCGTGAATAGATACATATATACAAATAAATAAAACTGGAGTGTCTGTTTGTAATATTAAAATAACCGCTTTTTACTAAGTGCATATGGATTTATACACGGAACATATACCAAAACAACTTTTTTTTTTCAAATTTTGTCTGTCACTTCGTTCCGGCTTCCACGCGGACGCAGTCGCGGGCAACAGCTAGTTTATCATATGAAACAGAAGTCATTCAAGTGATTTATGATTTACGCGTAAGTAGTCGCTACGTTCCAAAGCCCACTGAATTCGTTCGGGTTTGTACTTTAGCATTCATATCAGCATTAGCATCATTTATTTTGTGGCATTACGTTACTAATGGTCGGCACGTTCTGTAGCGACATCTTGTTGACTCGCCGTTGCCCGCGGATCCGCACGCAATCAAAGCAATGTTGGGTTGAGGTGAGGTGAGGTTTAAGCGGCAGAGCTTGCTTTATCATATCAATGAAACACTATTTTGAATATTCAGGAACCACGTACGTCTGTACGTACAGCACGTGGGCAAGGCAGTGTGGGAAATTATAACCTATAAACGTCATTACTGTCACTGTCATTATCATAGTTTTGTATCTATCAACTTCAAATTCATCAACAAACAACAGCAATAGACTAAGAACTTCTGTACTACGGCGTAATAAACTACATGGTGGCCAAAAAAATCATTCCTATCAGAGGTCTAAATATTTTCGATTAGCTATGTACTATTTAATACTAGATTTTATATAAACTCCGACCAATTTGTTATATGGAAAATCGTATTATGCGCCAAAATATAACAACAGACTAACAATGTATATTAATATTTAGATAAGAAATAAACATCGTGTATACTGTGTGTTGCCAACTGATATCGTTAGTTAAGTTAATTACGGAGTTTTGGCCCGCTACTTCTATATAACTATGTATTACTAATGTAATATATTAATAACATAGATATTCTACAATGAGACAAATATATTATAATAATCATATATTAGATATTCTATACTAAGAAAAATATATTATAATAAGTTTACAATAAAATAAATATGAAAATTTCTAAATCTATTCTTAAACTTCTTAACAGAAAGTTTATCAAAATCGATTTAGTACTTTTCTTGATGCTTAAACATAGAAACAAGAAATAAAAGGCATATAAAGCTGTAGGTTCGATTCCTACCCAGCACAAATATTGGTGTGACGAATATATGATGTTAGTTCGGTCTGGGTACATTTGTATCTATGAAAAAACAACAGGTATTCAATCAGTTGTCTGGTTCCCACAGTACAAGCTATGCTAAGTTTGGGGCTAGATGTTGGAAATATCCATCAATAATTGACTGGATTTATAGCTCAATTGGTAGTAACACTGCCTTCGGCACTGTAGGTCGTGGGTTTGATTTGTGCCTAGGACAAATATTCGTGTGACGAACATACATTTATGTTCTATGTCTGGGTGTTCATATGTATTATATGTATGTATTTTCGAAAAGTATATAATATATCAATTGTCTGGTTCGCATGATACAAGCTATGCTTAGCTACATTTGGGGCTAGATGGCGCTGTGTGACAATGTCCACCAATATTATTATTTATATCTTTTATTATTATTTTAAGTAAAAAAATAATAATGTTTAGATAAACATCAATAAATTTCAACTAAAAGTTAACTTACAGTTCAAAGGGAAGGGTTATCTTGTTTCCTTATAAACTTAAACTATTTAAGTTGAACGGTAAACAATAGGTAATAGCTAAATCACTGCGTATTGTCTGAGGGGTGTGCTATTGTGTACCCGACCTTATGGGATCCCTTTGTTATAAATTGTTGTTTGTATAATTTATCACTTTGATTGTTAAAGTAGATAACGGTCGCTTCCGAGTATGATTGCAATAGTTGTTTGGACAGATATAATAATAAAATTATGTATTTGAATTACCAAATAAAAACTTAGAACTTACATATTTTTCAAGAGACAAAAAAGAGACATAAATGAAATACAAAATAATTTGTAAATATCTAATTTATTTATAACTTTAATCTATAATTCATAAAGATATTATTTTCTTTCATAACAACTTTATAATATTTAATTAAATAACCTCTTTTTTTATAAAAAGTGATAAATTTACGGATTGACATGATATGAGGTAACCTCTGCCCATAACAAGCAATACGAATTGAGTCCTCCCTTACTTAGGTACGGCGAGACCTAAGTCACATTCTATGTGTCCGTAAATCTCACATGTGGAATGACTCACGTGCCTGTAATTTCACCGGCAACTACACTTTTCAAACCTGAATGGGAATCGATCACGACCTACAGCGGAGAAGGCATAGTAAATACCAACTGAGCTATGAGGCCTGTCAAGTTACATTTTATCTTTAGAATAGAATAAAATAGTTTTTTTATTTGGCATACATAATCAGTGAACATCAAATAAATTGAGTTTTGTTCATGGGGTGGTCAAATGGGTCTCCGCCTCAGCAAGATGCCGCTCCCTAACATGATAGATATAAACCCATCATGCCGGTAGCAGCGCTGGTTTTCAGGCGGAGCCTATAATGCATGACGTCACGAACATACCTTACTACAGTATAAATAAATTCAAAAAAATGTAAAGGACAATTTACCAATTGATATAATATATTTCCTATCTATCAGTTAACAAAGTAAAGTGATCATCAAAACAGTAATATATTTATATATAATAGTTATATATTAGTTCTGCATTTGATCTCAATGCCCGCCTTAACAAGTCTTTTATAATGCAAAACGCAGAGCTAGACTTTCTTTTTTTTTTTTTTTATGTAATTGAAGGCAAACAAGCAGACGGCCCACCTGATGTTAAGTGGTTACCGTCGCCTATAGACATTTGCGTCCCCGGGGATGCCAATGCTTTGCCTACCCTGTAGATACCTCTTTACATTTTTTTTGAAGTTGCCCATATTGTACCTCGGCGGAAAAACCTCAGGAGGAAGCTCATTCCAAAGTTGACAAGTGTTGGGCAGGAAGGTGCGGCCATAGCGAGTTGTACGGCAGGCCCACTTGTCAACAATGTGTGGATGAGCTTTTTTTCTGTGTCGAGAGGTGTGGTGGTAGAATCTCGATGCAGGAATTAGATCGAAAAGCTCCTCAGAGCATTCCCCGTTATAGATCCGATAGAACACACTGAGTGAGCCAACGTCTCTCCGCTGACTCAGTGACTCCAAAGGATCGGTAAGTTTGGGATCGTTGACGATTCTAACGGCTCTTCGCTGTAAGGAGTCAAAGCGAAGCAGCTGGTATTTGGGTGCACCGTTCCAAAGATGTGAGCAGTATTCCATGTGCGGCCGGACTTGTGCTTTATAAAGCAATAGCCGCTGGATTGAGGTGAAATATTTAGATTTTTAGACTTTCGCAAAATCTCGAATTATTGGCACATGAATATAGATGGAGTCGATAATACCACTAGTATTCATAGACCTTATGATTTATCTACGACATCTATATACTGGCTCTTGCCAACGTTTTAGTCCGCGTGGAAAAATATTTAAAAACTATTTTACCAGTATTTTAAGTGCGCCTCAAAGAGGCTCCTTTCATGTACTTCTTCTAATTTATTATTATTGGAGATGTCTGTTTCCTCACAATGTTTTCCTTCGTGGTTGAGAATGTGGTATTGCGCACTTAAATCGAAAAACTCATAGATGCACGTCGGAATTTGAACCGGTGACCTCCGGATTGAAACTCGGGGTCAGTACCACTAGACCACCACGCTCTATTATATTACAAGGAACACCAGAAGCATCCCCCATTTCCAAAGCAATTCGTCTTATTGACATGTTTCAACCCATTTGTCTGAGGGAGTTAGTTGCCACCGCGCGGTCTGGAGGATCCGCCCCATAGAACAAGTCCCATGGGGAGGGCGCTAGTGCCTACGCAAGAGCAACTTACACCTGCTTTCTGTCGCCACCTTTATTATATTTATCTTGCGACAAAGTAAGTGGGTGTGTATTAAAGTCAAAAACTTTATTTCCATATAACATAAAGAAATGGCTTGAAAACGTCAATATTATTCAAAACTAAATTTGACGCCTGTTCAAACTCTATCTGTGTTCCGGTTTGAGAAGTGTGGTTGCCGGTGAAATTACAGGCACGTGTGACATTCCACATACACGTCTCATGGTTACGGGTGCATACGATGTGACTTGGGTCTTGTCGTACCTAGTAAGGGAGGACCCAAGCCGCATCGGTTGTTATGGGCCGAGGTTACCACTTACCACCAGGTGGGCTCGTTCCGTTAATATATCACATTAAAAAAACTTACTTTAGTTCGCGCAACCCCCGAGGGACTTCTCTCGTGGCGCGGACTAAAGGGCAGTCTGACAGCGGTCCGTGATTGATGAACAGAAAATTAAACAGCGAGCGAGACGGTGGTCACACACACACACTGTGCTGCCTCACAGCTCAGTTGTAACCCTGCCTTCTGGTCGTGGGTTAGATTCCCACCCAGAACAAACATTTGTGTGACGAACATAGGGTCAGGAAGTCAGTGTGAGGAACACGGGTCTGGGTGTTGATATGTATTATTGTATGTATTAAAAAAAGTATTTCAGTATTAAATCAGTTGTCTGGTTCCCATTATACAAGCTATTTACTTAGCTTACTATAAGGCTAGATGGCGCTGTATATGTGTGAATATTTATTTATTTATTTTGTACCGAGATGCCACTTACAATAAATACGAACAAACTGACCTCTCAGTGGTAATTTATGGGCCATAACAAGCGATGTGACTTTGGACCTCCCCTATTTGGATACAAGACCCAAGTCGCCCTTCCAACGATCTCATTCGCCTTATGCATTTATTTCGTAATTTTTTGTTCATTCACGTAAAAGTTATTAAATAATTTAAAAGATGTGATTTTTAATTAATAATTAGCCGCCAGCTCTCAGCCCTCTCAGTAACATAATTTATATCAGAAAAACCTGCAAATGACAAGATTTATTTGCACTTTCCCCATTCCAGTTAATCTTTTGGATAATATTAAAATGAAATAGACTCTGTGTAGTATATATTTAATGGTCGGAGGTTTATGAAACTTTATTTACTAATGTTATGGTTTACTCCTTAGTTACTCCTTTTAACATCAGCTATCTGCCAGTGAAAGACCCGTCAATATCAGCTGGTTTGAAGATTAGCCAGAACTGACAGAGAGAGAGAGAGAGAGAGTGAGACTTTTTTTAATGTATTCCGTTATAATTTATGGTATAAACTGTTAATATGCATATTATGTTGTGTACAATGTGTGAGAATAAATGTCTTCTTTCTTTCTTTCTAGTAAAAACCTGTTATTTTGACATTTCAAACAGACACTCGCCACATCAATTTATTCTATACTAGCTGTTGCCCGCGACTTCGTCCGCGTGGAATTCGGTTTTATCGCGCACCCCTATTTTACCCCTCGGTAAAGTAGCCTAAGTTACTCCTTGTTACATCAGCTATCTGCCAGTGAAAGACCCGTCAAAATTGATGAAAATTCGCAAAATGAAAATTCGAAATTCGCATCTCGACTGCGTAGACTCGTCTTTCATCTATCCTTCTGAAAATAGACTTTTGTAAATCCGCCTTAAGATACAAAAGACTCAGTCACCTGACGTTATTTATTACTAATCAGATCGTGGCGTCGTAAAAACTCAACATCGATCCCGGATTCGATTACCGACAGCGACAGACTGGTGATCTTTAAATTTGTTCTATGGATTTTGTTTTGTGTTGTTTGTGTGTCCTTGCCACCTGCGACACAGGGATCACGACACCGGAGTATGAATGTATAAACTGAAATTGTAACATTTATTTAACTACTAGCTGTGCTAATTAAAATACACTAAATAATATTAATAATTCTTTATGTCAGACAATAGAATCCATATCAATATAAGAAATAAAATAAAATTAAAATTAAAGCTTAAAAAAGTTAAATTAAAGTAACTTCAAAATAAAGACACTTCAATGTTATTCATTTGTATAGAAAACAATTTAGTAGCAGTAGATCTAACTACAAGTTCGTCCAAGGAAGTTCTGCCACCAAACCCCATTTCTGCCGCCAAGCCGTAATGCATGCGTTACTGTGTTCCGGTTTGAAGGGTGTGGTTGCAAGTGAAATTACATGCACAAGAGACATTTCACCTTCACGTTACAGAGATACGGGCATCGTATGCACCCGACCCGACCCTCCATGGGGAAGAACAGTTTCTTGCCTATTCTTCCCATAGTGGGTCGGATAGGGTTTGAACAGGTGTCAAACTTAACGATAAGTACTCGTGACCTTATGTTTTGAATATTATTGACGTTTCCAAGCTACTTCACTATGTTTTATTTGGAAAACGAAATGGCCTTCACTTTGAAAAAAACCACGAAAACAATTTATAAAACATATTGAGGAAAATGGAAAACCATAAAATAAATATATGAAACTTATTTGAGTTATGTTCCGTTTTTATTCAGGATTAAGTAAAACTCTAAATGATAGAATGCTTTCAGTAAAATATGAATAGATTGAATGATTAAGGATACATTAGGAAGGGTTCGCAAAGGGAATCATTTATTCAAAGTACATTAAGCCCTCAATATGAATAGATATTAGGAAAATGACTGGCCTCACAGCTCAGTTGGTAGTAACCCTGCCTTCTGCGCTGTAGGTCGTGGATTCGATTCCCACCCAGGACGAACATTTGTGTGACGATCATAGATGTTATTTCTATGTCTGAGTGTTCATCACATAAACAAAATATTGTTTTACGAAGCACCGTGGAGTGTTAACGAAAACTCTCTTTCTAACGAATTCGTTAATCCGTTAAGCTCGCCTTCTGAAACTGTGGTTTGCGGTTCACAACTTAGATAGACTTAGACTGTTGGCGGCGCTGTGTCATTTATCACGATACGAGGCATCGCCCGCCATTCTAGAGTATTCTGTAGCATTTTTAAGGAACGAGCTGATGGCCCACCTTGTGTTGAGTGGTAACCTCTGACCATAACAAGCTACTTGGGACACACAACGTATGCGCCCGTAACTGTGAGACGTGTAGGTGGAATGTCTCATGTGTCTGTAACTTCACCGGCAACCACACCTTTCAAACCGGAACATAATGCATATGCGTCACTGCTTGGCGGCAGAAATGGGCATGGCGGCTGTACTTCCCCGGACGTTCTTGGCGTGAGTACTGAGCTTTGTTTAACCCTTCGGGAACAACGGCGTAAATCTATATGTTATATATTTTCTAATAAAAAACAAATCAGCGGTCTATTTCGTTTCTACATAGTATCATTATACATAATTTATATCTATATACAATGGAACCAATATGAATATTTTAAATAAATCTCCACGTTAGCATATTGAACGACGCCCGCGGTGGCTGGAGTGGCAGATAACGATAACGAGTCGTTCCTGCTACCTGACTATGAATATCATTACTCACCACATAATAATAATAATAGTTACCACTTAACACCAGGTGGACCGTCGGCTCATTCCGTAACTGTGTCACATATAAAAAAAGTTATTTCCTTGAGCACCCCAGTACAGATGGGCAGTGGAGCAAACAGACCTTTAATATGATTTACCGAGTTCGCGAACTCTTAGCGAATTAGAACTAAGTCGTGAGATTTATTAAATAAATCCTTTAATGGAGCGTTCTGTGCGGCCCCCTGGGGACAAAACGGGGAATTGGGAAAATAATATTCTTAATACATTTAGTTTACGAAGTAAATCCGTGATTCACGACTATTGTTCCGAAAGGGTAGGTAGGCGCATTAAGTCAACTCAACTTGTAGGTTACATTATGAAGGAAAAGTAGACTTGTCGGGTGGTTCGTTGATTCTAACACAGATAACTCAGCTAACACTTTCCTGTAAATCGGTTCGGATAGGGTTTGAATAAACGTCAAACTTAGTCTATTCTGGACCCATAGTTCATTTGGTAGTCCTGCCTTCTGCGATGTAGGTCGTGGGTTCGATTATCACCCAGGACAAACATTTGTGTGAAGAACATAGGTGTTTGTTCTGTATCTGGGTGTTAATATGTATTATACGTACCTACAAAAAAAGTTTATATATTTTGTATATATAAGTAGGTTCCCATGATACAAGTTATTTACTGAGCTTATATAATTTAGGGCTAGATGGCGCTGTGTGAAATGTCCACCAATATTTATTTATTCCTTTTGCTCCTAATTTCTGAGTCAATTTAATAAATCAACGTATTAATTGACTAACATCTGGCAGGGGGAAGGGGGTACATGGGAAATGGAGGGGGGTAGTATGGTGGGAAGTGGGGGTAGTTATTTCGCGAGCAAATTAATAATGTTCCGTCAGTACAACTTCCATCATAATTCATTCGACGCACAGTGAAGATAATTTCGCCAACGTACAGTTAAAAGATTACATAATTATTTCGTTTATACAAAACATCCTGCAATATCTTATTTCAGTATTTTTAGTCATAAATGTTACATAGATCTAAGTATTGAGATTGTTACACGGGTCGTGCCCACCCTACTCTAGGGTTTTCTTTCTGTTCTTCCCCATGGAAGGTCGGATAGGGTTTGAACAGGCGTCAAACATAGCGATAAGTACCCGTGACCTTATGTTTTGAATATTATTGTATTTAGTTTAATTATTATTATATTATAATAATATACATTTCCAAGACATTATTTTATGCCATAATATTCTTTATTTATTTCTACATTAAATCGACTGAGTAGTTTGGTTTTTAAATCGAAATAACTATAAATTCATCCAAACGAGGAATCATTCTTGTTCATTCGCGATGAAGTCGGTTTTTTCGCTTTACTGATTGAATTAATTATTGTTTTAAACAATATATCTTTATTGCATCAAAGTCAAAAACTTTATTTCCATAGAATTCATAAAGAAATGGCTTGGAAACGTCAATAATATTCAAAACATAAGGTCACGCGTACTTATCGTTAAGTTTGACGCCTGTTCAAACCCTATCTGACCCTCTATCGGGAGAACAGACAAGAAACCCCTAAAGGAGGTCTTCCTTTTTTTCACTAACGTAAAATATTTTGGATAAATTTCCTGGAGATTCGGATATTGTTTGAACAGGCACTAGTGTTAGCTACAAATACACGTGACCCTTTAATATTTAACTTAATGATTGACATTCCAAAGCTATTTCTATAAGAGTTTTTTTTTATGTTATACAGTTACGGAACGATCTGACGGCTCATCTGGTGTTAACCTCTACCCATAACAACCGATGCGACTTGGTCAAGCTACTAGGTACGAGAAGACCCAAGTCGCATCGTATGCGCCGTTACTCTGAGACGTGTAGGAGAAATGTCTCATGTGCCTGTAATTTCAATGTAATTCTTGATCACTTACTTAAAGTTACACTGAATGTTCTCCCAAGCGCCCCCTTCGTGTGCACTAAAATAACTCCTCGACTAATAACGACGCCCACAGTAACATCTTTGTATATAACGCCCGTTACTGCATACGGTAGACGTACTTTTATAAGTCCGCCTGTATGTTTCAGATTAGAGATAGATATAGATACTGTGTCTTTCCCATCTCTATACAAGATGATTGATGGTCGGTTGACTTTTACACCTTCGATAGTTGCGCCTCTCTCACACCACACTGTCGCTCCTATCAAATCAACCTCCTTACCTCTCACTCTAACTGCTTGGACTTCATCTGTGTTCGATAGGATTGTGTAAGAACCCTCCGTTACAGCGTTCAATTTCTCTGGTGTTGCGTTAGGGTAGGTGAGATAAGCGTATTTCCCCCCCATTACCTTTCCCAACCCTCCATGTTTTACTATAATCATTTGATAAGTTCCTCTGTGAACGATGTCACTTGGAAATTCTCCGTTTATATCTCTATGTGTACCCGATCTAGATTCGCGTTTTGTTGCAACTGTTTGGTTATCAAGCATAACATAACCGATACTTTCGTTCTCTTTAGAAGATCCTAGTAAGAACCAATCGTGGGCTTTAGCCTGTTGTTCACCATTCCTGACATCTCTTCCAGTCTGATCGACAAATGTATATTCACTTGTCGGATTTAACAAACGATTTTCAATGACAGTTTCTATAGTGTGACGCGTATTACCCGATATGTCTGTCCCTAGAGAAATTATCTTTCCATCAAACACAAACCATGATTTCTTCGCTTTCAGATCCATATTTAAGTATTTATAGTTGTTTGTAAGTCCAGATTTGTTCAGTTGCATTGAAACCACTGCGTCTTTGCCGTCTGTAGCACCGCCTACGTGTTTCTCTCTAGAATTAAAACATGAGAATGCGCTGAGTTCGTCTAGAAGTGGAGCTGTATCCACAGTGGTTCCCGGCAATCGATACCAGTCCACTGTCGCCCAGTAAGCGCTGCTAAACTGGGAATCGCTGTTATAAAGATACAGCATCCCATCTGACGTGTGCCAGCCTTTTTTATTCTCTTTATTACCAGCTGCGAAAGCAGATATACGATCAGAGTGTAGACTAATGCCTACGGTTACGTTTTCATCGCTGTACACGAAACGGTCCATCGCTCCATACATACGACTACCGAGAAATGGTTTTGTATCAGTATCAACGCTCATGTCACCCATGACAGCCATTGTTGATACCAAATCCTTAAAATCACGTGCATTGTTGTAGTAGTAACGGGGATTACGAGCCATCCAGTACTTAGCCGCTTGTCGTAACTTCCTCTTATCGATTTCATCGCCAAATTTGGAGATACGTAGAAGGTTGTACATGTTTTCTGAACCGTTCCCTTCGTTAACGGGCGCTCTTGTCGTTATACGACCGTTAACCATGCTCATCGTTTTCCCATTAACGACTAAAGGTACGAACGCCTCTCTTACAGTTTTCACAAAAGCAGTCACTTTATGATTTTTTATTTGCCACTGTGTGTGGGAAATGATCAAAAATATATCCGCCATTCCTTTAACTATGTGCTTCCCATACTCGCCGGCATACGGGACGCATTCATGGAACACGAAAGAACCATCTTCGTAGAAGCCATCACCAAAGTTGACTTTTTTAAATATCACATCAACGCTCACTACAGCCGCATCTATCTTTCCCGGGTCTTCGATCAGCACTCCTAGGCCAAGAACACTTATAGCTTGGCTTACACGATTGGCCCAAGAGTTTTTAACATTTAGAAAATCCAAATCGTACCTGCGTTGGGTATTACCCAGCGTTTTGAGTTGGCGATCAGGCGCAGGCAAGTACTTTGACATAATCTTGACATATTTGTCGATTTTTTCTCTATCGAGATAGTCGTGTAGTATCATTAGAATTGATATGAACTCTTGTGGCACTCCTATTTGGAAGTCCCACCAGTTGCCAAAGTATTTTATCCCATCGTACTGTCCCTGTCGAGTCATAAAGTCCACCCCAGCTACTATGTGACTTAATATCTGAGGGTTTTTGTACATGAGTGTGCCTTTCGTCCCAAAAGCTTTAGATAGTATTTTCAGCTTCCTGAATTGCGTTGTCATATCTGCGCTGTCGCTTTGAGTGCCTTCTCTCACCCACAAACGAGTTCTGTTAGACTTGTCCATTCCGTTATTTAGTTCAGCTGCGTTGTTATCTAACGTAAATGCGTAAGCGATCACGTGTGCGTCGTTAGACAATTCGGGAGATATTTCTATATCGTTAGAGCCGGTCAGGGTATTTTTCCATTTTTCGCGCATAGCCGCGATTTGAACCTTTGTTGCTACATCGGAGGCGTTCCTTGCTATTAACAGACCTGAAAGAATACTTATTAACTATGATAAGATAACTATGACTGGCCTCACAGCGCAGCTGGTAGTAACTTTGCCTTCTGCGCTGTAGGTCGTGGGTTCGATTCCCACCCAGGACAAATATTTGTGTGACGAATATAGACGTTTGTTCTGTGTCTGGGTGTTAATATGTAATATATGTATGTATTTACAAATTAAAAAGTATATATGTATACTTTATTTAGTATTTATAATGATGTATTGTTCAATTATTATTATGTAGACAAGTTTTTTACCTTCAGTGCCCGCTATGAAGAATATAATCAGTATTTTAATAATCATTTTACAATATTAGATGTAAAAACTTCAGATGTCCGGCGCGAACAATCACTTTGGAGAATAATAAACAAAAATACTGTTAAGTTTTTATATCATCTTTTTTCCATGCGTCGGCTCTTGACCTATGTGAATCAAAATATTCTTTATCTCTCCGCAGTAACAAACGAAGTCGCTATCTCTCTCATTCTTCATTTGTCCTAACAACGCGTCAAATTTTGATACAGTTTTCACTATTTAGAGATATCTCTTCAATTAACTCGCTGTTATGCAAAGAGTTACAAGTCTTCGCCTATAAAATATGTAATGACAATAAGCAAGTATGTCAATATTAGTTTTTAATTCAATAAGAATATGAAATGGAGGTCCACGTTGCTCGCGTCCGTAGGTAGCAGGTAGCAGCGCAGAAGGCAGTTACTACCAACTGAGCTATGAGGCCAGTCAAAATATCAAATAATCAGGCTAAGTTTGACGCAATTACTGAACCCCAAAAACAAATCCAAAACTTTAAACTTTAACCGATCACCGCCATCTATAAGAAACATACACAAACTTTTGTAAACATTTAAAATAACACACCTAGAAAAGTACAGCGCTACTACCCAAGCTAGCTTGCAAAAACTTCTCATAGATGGCGCTAAACTAAATTTTAAATGGTATCTAATTACAGATGTCCTTCGAAATATTTCAACATTTCAAATTGCCATGCGTAATTTAAAAGATTACGATAAATTATATTGTGGCTCTTTCACCGTAGAAGCAGCTCGGCTATGGACTAGCCTTCCACATGTTCTCCGAAAGAGTCCATCGCTTGGTATATTTAAAATAAGTAAATAAATAAATATTGGTGGACATTGTCACACAGCGCCATCTAGCCCCAAAGTAAGCTAAGCATAGCTTATATCATGGGAACCAGACAACAAAAATTGAAAAAAATGATGTTTTGTTATATGTACCGTCTATACATCCATATGCACTTAGTAAAAAGAGGTTATTTTAATATTACAAACAGACATTTTAATTTTATTTATTTGTATAGATTCACTCTCATGTAACGAAATTAAATAGATGCGTCCTTGAAATTTTATTCTCAATTCTGGTTAATCCCGTTTATCCAATTACCGCCTTAGAAGTATCACTTAAAAAATGTATATCCACTGACCTGACTTTGGACTGAGCCCTCTTTGTATGTAGCCTATGATCTTCTGTGTGAATCCGCGCCTCTTCTTCTTCTTCATATCTTTTTCTTCTGGATTCTGTAACAATAAAACGTTAAGGTTATATGTATTGATGAGTAAACTGTGCCAAGTTCGTCCTGGTAAGTACCGCCGCCATATCTATCCCTGCCACTAATCAAATCTCTGCCATCTGTGCTAGGTCGTGGGCTCGATTCCCATCCAGGACAAACATTTGTGTTACGAATATAAATGTTTGTTCTGTGTCTGGGTGTTTATATGTATGTATTTACAAAAAAGTATATGTATTCTATCAGTTGTCTGGTTCCCACAGTACAAGCTATGCTTAGTTTGGGGCTAGATGGCGCTATGTGAATTGCCCACCAATATTATTATTATTATTTACAGAGATATTTAAACTATTTACGTCCCGAACATTATATACCCTATAACATATAACTTTCATGCAGTTCTGTGGAACATTAAAACTTAAGATCTACGTGGTGAATTCCTTAGTTAAAAACTTATAAGGTGAGGGGAGGTGTAAACTTTGAATGAAGCTTTCTTGGTTGATAAAATCCACATTAACGCGAGCGAAGCCGCGGGTACAAGCTGTGCTATGTAATGCGTAACCCATCTTCTAGACACGTACGCAGCGCCTTAATAATGTACATAGCAATCTCCGCGCAAACTTGCTAAGTGCGAATCAAGTTTAACTCTGACATATATTATAGCTAGTTCACGCACTCAACTTCACTTGGCTAGAACTATGTAAAATTTAATATAAATAAAGGGTTTAAATGGTCTATTGAACCTTCGTTTTTTCAAGGCTCTTCTACGGATTACAATAGCGTCATTTTACACACCCAATTTAAGAATATGAATAAAAAACGTTTATTGTGAAACTGTGTATAAAAAATATCTTATTTCAATGTAAGTTATCAACAGTTTATCCCGTTGGACATACAATAATATCAATTAGGTACGAATTGAGAACATAAAACAATATAAAATACTAAATGACGCAAAAACCAAGGAAACCTTTATTTCACGTGCGACGCAGCGGCACTTGTATGCAAAACTGTATTTGGCTAACATATCGTACAATCGTGCTTCGGCGGACCGGAAAATAGGTTTGCTTTGTTACACGTAGCAAAGAAAGTATTTTTCTGGTGGAATTATCTACACAAATAAATAAAATTGAAGTGTCTGTTTGTAATATTCAAATAACCGCTTTTTACTAAGTGCATATAAATATATATACGGTACATATACCAAAACAACATTTTTTTTACAATTTTTGTCAGTCTGCCTGTCTTGTTCCGGCTAATCTCTGAAATGGCTGGACCGATTTTGACGAGACTTTCACTGGCAGATAGCTGATGTAACAAGGAGTAACTTAGACAACTTTTCCGAGGGGTAACTAAACTGCTGATGATGCTAAATACAAAATTTATTAATTAATTATTTTTTTATATATTATTATATATTTTTTATTTTGTTACCTACGTGATCAATGTATTGAACATATCGGCATAGCCATAGGGCTATGATATATAGGCAGATGATAGCATCTGCCTACCCCTTTGGTGGTCACGGCGTGAATCAACACATATGTGCGATGATGCGATGATCAATATTTTACATAGACTGTCGCTATCCGAGAGTGTCCCTGGAGGCACATAAAGGCGGTGAGCTACGAGCATCGTGCATATCAACGCTACGAGATTTATCGCGATTATGTAGCAGCGTGTGGCCTGGAAGCCTGCTATTATCTGCGTAAATAATTGCCCGACAATCCGTTTATAGTTTACTGGCTGTTGTCTGCGGTTTCACCCGTTGTTTTGGTTGAGTTCGGCTCTTCGCGCCGCTAATAGCCGTTGAAAGAAAGAAAGAAAGAAATATGTTTATTTCCGTTACAGCGCCGCTGATGTGTGTGCGCCCTGCTTTGCATCACACGAGTGTTTAAGTCAAAATCAAAGTCAAAAATTTTATTTCCATAGAATTCATAAAGGAAACGTCAATAATATACAAAACATAAGGTCACGCGTACTTATCGCTAAGTTTGACGCCTGTTCAAACCCTATCCGACCCTCCATGGGGAAGAACAGACAGAAACACTAAAAAAGGAGGGTTCCCTTTTTTTATAACGAGCCGAAGGCCCACCTAGTGTTAAGTGGTAACCTCGGCCCATAACAACAGATGCGACTTGGGTACTCCCCTACTAAACAACAAGACCCAAGTCGCATCGTATGCGCCCGTAACCCTGAGACGTGTAGGTGGAATGACTCACGTGTCTGTAATTTCACCGGCAACCACACCATTCAAACCGAAACACAGTAACGCGAATGCGTTACCTGCTTGGCGGCAGAAATGGTGGCAGTACTTCCCCGGAAATTGGCGTGAGTTCTACTGTTAAAACAATATCGACTATTACCAAGAACTTGCAAATTATGAAACCATTGGGTGGTTATATGGTGTATAACGTAGTTTCTAAAGAATCGAATGTATGTGATCATTTTATCCTACTAATATAATATAGACGTGAAAGTTTGTATGTATGTTTGTTACTCTTTCACGCTCAAACTGCTGAATGGATTTGGATGAAATTTGGTATCAAGATAGCTTATATCCTGGAATAACACACAGGCTAATTTGATCCCGAAAAAGTGTTCCCGTGGGTTGAGTTACTCACCGCGGGGAATACCTAGTAACGAATAAATGTAACGGCCGTTTATTCGTTATCGTACCATCGATATTAGTTACTCCCACTCGAAATCACATCTCGGCTGAATGCCGGCTGCGCCTAACGACTTGTGAGAGAGTCATTGGAAGAAAAACCCATTAATAATGTTCCATTCCACGTCTCACAGCTCAGTTGGTAGTAACCCTGCCTTCTGCGCTGTAGGTCGTGGGTTCGATACCCATTTAGGACAAATATTTGTGCGACGAACATAGATGTTTGTTCTGTGTATTAATTGTATATACAAAAATTATACAAGTATGTATATCAGTTGTCTGGTTCCCATGATACAAGTTATGCTTAGCTTACTTTGGGGCTAGATGGCGCTGTGTGACAATGTCCACCAATATTTATATATTTATTCTCGGTATAAAATGTATCTATTGCAGAATTTGCAGAACAGTTAGTTCCAGATGGCTAAAAAACCCTATTAAGACGACATTTTGGCAAAACTCCAATAGTAATACGCATTATTTTATATTAACTAATAATTTATAATTAGCTGTGCCTCCGAAATGGCCATTGCTTTGGATATGGTTTTGTAACAGCTTGGTGGCCTGGTGGTACGTGCGTTTTATGATAAGTTTAAAAGGAAGTCATTTTGGTCGGCGACAGATTTGGGATCATCACACTAAGAGATAAATAAATAAATATTGGTGGACATTTCACACAGCGAGTTTTTAAGTTATTATCAATAATAAAATATAAGAAAGAGTTAATTATTTTTCATTGAAAATATATTTAATTACAATTTTCTCTTCAGTTATTGGATATTTTTAAATTTTCAATTTTAATTACGTTCAAATTTCGACAAATTGTGTGAACGCAAGATTCAAACTAAAAATATATCGTGGGCAGCAACCTAAAGTAACTGTTTTGTGAAAACCTTATAAATCATTTTGGAAGCGACGAATTGAATCTCAATGTCCCACAGACCCGAAACCGGGGTGAAAGGGACCCTTATTTTATTTCTCTACACCCCCAAAGAGCATTTACACTTGAAACTTCAAGAATCGCGGTCTTATTCTCAACAATCGGCCGCAGTTGTCCGTTGAATGACATGAGATATATGTCTGAATGCTGAATACTGAATGAAAAGTTTTAGCTTAATTATTCGTTGTAAAACAATTACAGTTTAAGAATTTATTTCTCAAAAGGATAACAGAATTGCTATTAACAATAATAACTTAATCTTAATCACTTTGTATACCATGTTTTATGCAATAAATAATATCATTTATCATATTATATCATTTATTGCACACATAAAACCATGTACCTAATGACCTAATAAAGCTAAAGCATTCTGCCAGTCAATCTAAGGGCGGGGTTGGGCGGCAGAAAAAACAAAATCATGTATTCAAATTCTGCCCATTCTATCCACTTCTGCCGTCAAGCAGTAATACATTCATGATACTGAGTTAAGGTTGAAATGTGTGGATGCCGGTGAAATTACAGGCACGTGACACGTTCCAACTTTAAATGTCAGAGTTCCGGGCGAATTTGAAATTTAAATTGAAATGTCACATACGAGTTCGAATTATCTCACTTATTGAGAATAGCGCCGTTCGCACAAACCCGGGAATATTTTATTGTATCCTCTGTAAAATAGGTCAAAGACGAAATTATTTTATTATGCTATTGTGGAGAAAGTTAAGCAAAGTTTTTTATTTGATAAAGTTACTCAAAGATCAGATGGCCCACCTGGTGTTAAGTGGTAACTACTGACCATGACAAGCAACACGACTTGGGTCCTCCCCTACTATGTACGACAAGACCCAAGACGCATCGTATGCGCCCGTAACTCTGAGATGTGTAGGTGGAATCTCGCATGTGCCTGTAATTTCACCAGCAACCACACCTTGTCTATTGCTATTGTCTATAAATAGACAGTACAAGTTACCGTAGTGTATGATCTATTGTCTATTAATAGGAAGTACAAGTTACCGTAATGTATGATCTATTGTCTATTAATAGTAAGTACAAGTTACAGTAGTGTATGATCTATTGTCTATTAATAGGAAGTACAAGTTACCGTAATGTTTGATCTATTGTCTATTAATAGAAAGTACAAGTTACCGTAATGTATGATCTATTGTCTACTAATAGGAAGTACAAGTTACAGTAGTGTATTATCTATTGTTTATTAATAGGAAGTACAAGTTACAGTTGTGTATGATCACTCACCGCTCTGCCGCGTTCGTGCCGTGGCGGCTGCGAGCTCCTCTGCTCATTCGTCTGCTTCTGCCCGGCCATTACTCCGTACATTGTAATCCAATTACAATTCAATTTCACTTAACTCAAGTTTTGTCAATCTAATTTAACACCGGCTTAATTCAATTCAATTATTTTAATTGCCTGAAATGTTAATGTCAGATGTATTTACTTTTCACTTACAATCGATTACATTCGACTGGCCTCGCAGCTCAGGTGGTTAGTAACTCTGCCTTTTGAACTGTAGGTAGTGGGTTCGATTCCCACCCAGGATAAAAATTTGTGTGACGAGTATAGATGTTTGTTCTGTGTCTGGGTCATATATTTATTTATATGTATGTATTTATAAAAAAGTACATATATGTATGCTGTCAGTGTCTGGTTCCCATAGTACACGCTATGCTTAGTTTGGGGCTAGATGGCGATGTGTGAAATGTCCACTAAAATTTATTATTTATTTAAATTCATGCCGATTTAGTTTTTTTTTAATTTTAGTGAGTTTTTCTCTCAACGTCATCTAGCCTCAACTAGACGTATGGGAATTACATTATAGAATACTATATATAATTATATGTTTTCGCAAATACAAACTATTACATACTAGCTGGGCTTGCGGTGTTACCCGCGCTTTAGATTTTTATTTAATTTTAACCTTTTAGGGCTATATAACCTAAACAAACTTTCTTTAAAAAGTGTTCTTAACTATTGTAGGTAGTAGGGAACGTTAGTTGCGCTGCAGCGTTCGGAAGAAACGTATTGTGACCTCTATATGTAAAATCTATATTATTCTATCGGTTCATATAATCCAACTGTTTATTGCATGTTTATTTAAGGGCTAGATGGAGCAGAGTGTAATATCCACCATTATTTATTTATTTTATTTAAGTTTATATTGACCTAATTATCTATCTGATAGAATAGTGTAGCAAATAGTCGATGGGTAGGCGTTAAAACGAAACAATGCAGGTAAACATAACTCTTTTTTTGACATGCAAATGTAAGCGCCTGCAAAAAATATTAGAGCAAATATATTTTTTCCAATTCTCTGCGGATTTCGCAATTTATTGTTGTGAATTTATAGCTGTCGGATGGAAACGTACACAGAATTGTTGGTTTATGGTTTGGTAATGTTCACAGCAAATTTAGCTTGCATGTGTGACGCTAATGGAGTTTCTACCAGGGACAAAAAAATAATCGTACTACCTATTTTTCCCATTGCTACGATGACATTCTACAAACCTAAGCAGTACCTGGGCATAATTCGCCTCAGGACCTACAGAAATAGCGTTTATATCTACGTTGTAACTGTAATTTCTTAATGAAAAAAATTCGCTATTTGAAGAAATTTGTGACAATTTCACTTCTAATTAATTTTTACGTTGTAAAGATTGCTATCGATTTCACGCAGGAAAAATGCATTACTTGTATTTTTTTATTTACTAGATAAAAATGCAAAGGAGTAACCGAACATTGTCTGAGCCATGAATCGAACTCGCACCTAGTTTATTTATTAATTTTACATATTATATATTTTGGTACACCTGTAGTGAACGTCAGTATTGTATTATGTTGTCATATATTATGTTGTGTCCATGCCACCTGTAATAAAGGGAATCCTAGAGTAAGCGTCATTACCAAATTCCCAGATGCAACATAAAAAAAATCATCTATTCCACCGAACATCTTAATTATCGTCCAAATAGTTTGTATACCTTCCTAATCTTCCACGTTTAAAAAAGTTTCCGATCTACTTGGTAACAAAAAAGTTTACACGTTTCCCGCGCTCGTCGCAATGACGTATTCGAGGCGCGTCTCTATACAAACTGGCTGCGTATGTATTGCAGCATCCTTCGCACAAACTCGATTTACACCAAATTTCCACCCTTGGTAGGCTATTTCCACCCTTATACCACACTGATAAAGTTCTACAAAAGTGAGCAGCTCTTTAGGAACGTTGTTCACGCAATTTGATGTCCAATCTAAACTTTACAGAGTAATAAATAAGGGTGGTTTTGGAGGGAATGTAAACTTTGCAGGACATTATATTATTCCCGTACGGGGAGGTCGATGTAATAAGTCATCGGTTTATGTTTCGTTTAGTGCAAAGGTTAAACAATAAAAATACTTGAACGTGTCGTTAAAACTAAGTTAATCTTTTTTATATACTTCTATCTATTCGAGTCACTGGTTCTCTCGAACCAGTGTGGTGAGAGGATTTTAAGTGCGCCTCAAAGAGGTTCCCTTCGTGCACTTGACACAATCATGTCTTTGAAGTTTTTGTTCTAGGAATGTCGGTTTCGTCCCGATGTTTTCCTTCACCGTTTTGAGAACGTGGTATTGCGCACATATATCTTTCAATCGAAAACTTACGTGGGGAGGGGGGGGGGGGGGGGGGGGGGGCGTAATATTTATATGAAACTTTATTGCGTCGTCTGATTTGCTTTAATGGTAGATAAAATCAACAATAACGCGAGCGAAGTCGCGGGTAAAAGCTAGTGTCAAATAATTTAGAAAATTATGAAAATATAAATTAGAGATCCGAAAATACTCTAAATTACGGGACAAATTGTGTCAGTATCCAAAATGTCTGTCTTGCGTTCAGCTAGTGTGCGCTGGACCTTAGCAACAAATCCTTAGCAAAAAATCGATAAATACCTTATTTTTCTAATGTACATATTTACTGATCATATTTTTTTTTCATATTGAATCATAGTTGCTAAACAATGAAGCGTCTAGTAGTGACGTTATGTCAATGTCAAAAAAAATAAACATGCTGTCAATGTCAGAAAATAATTCGAAAATTTGTAAAATCGTAGAAATGAAAATTGTAATGTTCACTAATTTACTAAATTTATGCCCAATTTGCAGAGAAAATGGCATTCCCTAAAATAGATGGATACGTAGTGACCGAAAAGCTGGGCTATGGGAGTTATTCTACTGTTTACAAAGCTCATACCAAGGTATTCTATACACAAAGTAAACAAAAGATTAGTCTTAAGATATGAATATTGAAGTTCATATACATAAAAACATTAGCAGCGGACATGATTAAATATATCCTAAATTTATGTGTAACAGAATATTAATCTACCAAGGAAATGTAGTATAAAAACTAATATATATAATAATATTTTACAAATATTCCTTAACTTCTATTAATTTTCCTGGTATATGAGGAATTGACATTAATAAAATATGTCATATATTTAAATTATTTCAGTAAATAGGTACGCTGCTTATTAGTAGATGAAATGTAATGATGAAATCTCATTAAATAATTAATTTAAATTTATTGTATTTCCTTAGGTTGGTGCCCGCATGACAGTAGCAATTAAATGCGTGGACAAGTCCCGGATCAAAAACTCGGGCACCGCAGTCGACAACCTTATCACAGAGATCCGACTACTGAAGTCGCTCACACACCGACACATTGTACGCATGCACAACTTCACTTGGGATGAACGGTGAGAGATGCACAATTTGAATTCTAGAAGACCTCAGCTTCAAAGCGATCAGTCAACTATGCCAGTAGCAGACTCAGTAGAAGTTATGTTAGTCCAGGGAAGTACTGCCACTATATTCATATCTTCTGCCAAACTGTACTGTAAGCATTTGTGTTACTGTTCTATTTTGAAAGGTGTAGTTACCGGTGAAATTACAGGGATTTGAGAATTACCACTTTCACGTCTCAGAGTTAAAGGAGCATACTATGTGACTTGCATCTTTTGTTACTTAATTAAGCGAGCAACCAAGTCATATTACTTGTTATGGGAAGAGGTTACCACTTAACACCTGGTAGGTCATCTACTTGTTCTGTAACTTCATCACATAAAAAGCTATACTTAGTTATGGACTGGATGTCTACCAATATTTACTTACAAATTCATTTCTAGGATGTACTGAACTTATTGTTAGAATTTAATATAACCTTTTTTAAAGCATAGTAACCGTATATGTATATAGTATGCTTAAATTCGGGATATTGAATACAGGCTTCGCCCGCATTGAATTCATTTTATGTCTAAAAGAGTAGCATGGTTTAGTCATTTTTATCAACTTAACTTTAATAAAATTTGCCTAAGTTACTCCCTATAGCATCAGCTGTCTGCCGCCAGTGAAAGTCTCCTCAAAATTGATTTAGCCATTTCATAGATTAGCCGACAATGAAGAATTTGTTTGATGTACCGTTTATACTTCCATTTGCTGTCATTTTGCCATTACAAATAGACACTTCAATCAATCCTACTAATATTATAAACGTGAAAGTTTGTATGTATGTATGTTACCCTTTCACGCAAAAACAACTGAATGGTTTTGGATGAAATTTGGTACTAAGATAGCTTATATCCTGGATTAACACATAGGCTACTTTGACCCCCGGAAAAGGCAGTGTTCCCACTGGATGACTTAATCACTACCGGGCACAGCTAGTTTTATATATATAATTATCTATATATCAGGAACATCTATATAATAATGGAGTATTGCTGCGGTGGTGACCTGTCCAAGTACATCAAGAGATATGGCCGAGTTCCAGAATCCCAGGTATACCCATCACATACACATTATATTACATACATTCGCTGCCTAAATTTGACAGTGACACAATTAAAAAAACTCATTTATTAGTAGAGCGGTTTAGCGTTGAGCGATGGCGAGTAAATCTAACCAATCAAATAACGAGATTTAGTGAAGTCACTCACTCAGTTGGGTGAATAGGAATATGGATTTTATTCACATTATAATAGAGGTTTCGCTTCGTACTACACCAATAACTCAATTTTGACACATCTGGTTTTGTGCCACTATCGAATTTAGGTAGCTATATATTATTACTAGCTGTATACTGTATGGTCTGATTCAAATAAATGTATTAAAGAAAAAGTATGAAAATTTCCCGTCACTAAACACTAGCGCCACGTGATAGAAGTGAAAATTGTTACGAACTACATCGCGCGGCACTATCTTATTCTCTCTCTTGCGGCCTCGGTGTATATACCTCTCTTTCTGGTTCCCTCTACTTCATATCTTACCTCTCTCTCTTGTAACGAAATGTGAATAAACGTGACGCGTCCTTAAAATTTTACTCTAAATTCTCGTTAACTTATCGAATATCTGAGAAATTTCACTTCATGGCTTGTATCATAGGAACTAGACGACTGATATACAATACTTATATACTTTTGTAAATACATACATCCAATACTGATCAACACCCAGACACAGAACAAACATCTATGTTCATCACACAAATGTTTGTCCTGGGTGGGAATTGAAGCCACGACCTACAGCGCAGAAGGCAGGGTTACTACCAACTGAGCTGAACCAGTCAAAATCAAAATCGTATCAAGCTAAATTCCATACAAATATTAAAACTATGTTTTCCTCAGGTCCGGTATTTCCTGCAACAGTTGGCTTCTGCTCTCAAATTCTTATATGAAAAAGGTAATTATATCTAGCTTTTTTAATGTAATAAAATTACTGAACTAGCATATGGCCCACCTGGTGTTAAGTGGTAACCACTGCCCATAACAAGCAATACGACTTGGGTCTTGTCATCCCTAAGTAGGGGTACTTAGGGATGACAAGACCCAAGTCGCATCGTATGAGGTGTGAAAGTGGAATATCTCATGTACCTGTAATTTCATCGGTAACCACACCGTTCAGCACAGTAACGCGAATGCAATGTTTGGCAGCAGATATGAGTATGGAGGCAGTACCTCCCCAGACGAACTTGTCTTCTACTTCACCAGTAACATTCGTAATAGTATCTGACGTGCTCGCGCTAGTATTTGATAATTTATTTTTGCGTTTATTGTGCTAGCAACAGTCTATACGAATTTTATATATTTTTTTTTATAAAAGGAGGTTTGGATTAAAAGTTTCAATTTTTAAAAAGGCCTTTGGGATAAAATTTATGATTTTTAAAAAGATCTTTGGATTAAAAGGTACAATTTTTAAAAATGTCTTTGGTTTAATGGTTACAAATTTTTAAAATATCTCTGGATTTAAAGTTACAATTTTTAAAAAGATCTTTGCATTACTAGTAACAATTTTATAAAAGGCTCCTGCATTAATGGTAACAATTTTTTAAAATATCTCTGGATTAAAAGTTACTGTTTTTTTAAAAGATCTTTGGATTACTAGTTAAAATTGTATAAAAGGCTTTTGGATTCGGATTCGGAAGATCTTAGGATTAAAAGATACAATTATTAAAAAGGCTTTTTGATTAAAAGTAACAAATTTTAAAATGCCTTTATATGTATTGGTTAGTTTATATATTTGAGTAACGAATGTTGTCGCGCAGATGTAATGCACATGGATCTGAAACCGCACAACCTGCTTCTAGACAAGGACGCGAGCGACAAGTACATACTGAAAGTGGCTGATTTCGGGTGACTGACTGAATTATATTTTGGTTAAGGGCTCATACAAAGTATGAGTTTTCAAAATAGTTTAAATATTAAATCGTTACGTTGTTAAATTGGCCTTTTGTCACACATTGTTGGAGCAAAACATAATTTAAATACTTTGCTGTATATAAGAATCTTTAGCCATTAATCATTAGTTTTTGTGATTTTTTTGCTCCGCTGCTAAGGCCTAGTTAGTCTATACAAATAAATAAAATTAGAGTGTCTGTTTGTAATATTAAAATAACCGCTTTTTACTAAGTGCATATGGATGTATACACGGTACATATACCAAAACAACATTTTTTTGAATTTTTGTCTGTCTGACTGTTTGTTTCGGCTAGTCTGAAATGGCTGTACCTATTTTAATGGGACTTTCACTGGCAGATACCTGATGTAACAAGGAGTAACTTAGGCTACTTCTCCGAGGGATAAACTAGGGTGATAAAATCGAATTCCATGTGGACGAAGACATTGGCAACAGCTAGTTTAATAGTAAAGTTACACCTTTGAATGCACCTCAGCAATGCCTAAGCGTTAATGCTAGGCGATATAAATATGTGCTATGGGAATACTCCCTCAGATGTACTAGAGTCTACAACTAGACTAGTTCTACAGCCTGAGTTATTGTGATGAGTCAGTTTTCCTCTATTATAATGATTACATGTGTGACATACTGGTCAGATTCGCCCAGCACATGTCGGCGGAGTGGGGTCGTTCGGTGCGCGGCTCCCCGCTGTACATGGCGCCAGAGATGGTGGCCGGAGAGTACGGGCCCAGCGTCGACCTATGGAGCGTCGGTACACCACAATACAATAATATATAATACAACTTAATACAGTAATATAGATACATAAGACGTTTATTTGTTCCTACAATCACACGTACATTTAGTTGACATTAAGAATAAAAGGTAAAATTTAAAATATACCTAACTTATACTAACAAAACAAGAAAACCATTAATATAGTTGTTTCCAAGAACGTAAAGTACATGTGTTGCAGGTAAACAAATGGGTCATAGCTCAGCGAATAATATTGCTCAGGGAGCAAACACTGATTTTCAGCTATTAACTATACAATATAATAAATATTTTGTAGATCATAATCGATTGAGCGGTGTCTTCTGTCGAAGATATACGTAACATACGATACATTATATAGTCTTTAAAATAAATATTCTTCCAGTTTAACGTCGGAATGTTCTGTATAACTTGAAACACCCAGAACGATGCGCGATCTAGGATCTGTCACTTGTGAAAACTATGTTACAGCGCCATCTCTTGTCGGTTTGTGGCACTGTTGAGAGTATGGTTTGAAATGGGGCGACTGAATCTTCAGAATTTTCAATGGATACTTATAAGTAATAAATATTACACAAATTTATCAAAAATATGTGTTTGTGTACTAGGCGTGATTGTGTACGAGTGTCTGTTTGGCCGAGCCCCCTACTCTTCCAACACATTCAAGGAACTCGTTGACAAGATACAGACTCAGGCCCCTATACAGGTAAGTCAGTACAACTTATGGACGCGTCACGTTTAATCACTTTTCGTTACGTGAGAGAGACGAAAGATATGACGTAGTGAGAAATAGAAAGAGCTATATATTTCTACGCCGCAAAAGAGACACCCATGTTCGTCACACAAATGTTTGTCCTGGGTGGGAATCGAACCCACGACCTACAGCGCAGAAGGCAGGGTTACTACCAACTGAGCTATGAGGCCAGTCTAATGTTATATTCTGTTGTGTTTTGTTCTCAGATCCCCCCCAGCCGGTGTCAGCCCCCCAGCGAGGGGTGCGTGGATCTACTGTCGCGGCTGCTGCAGCATGACCCGGCCAAGAGAATTACACACGAGGAGTTCTTCAAACACGAATATTTAGATCTGGAACACATGCCGTCGCCCGAGAACTATGAGAAGGTGCGTCATGGAGGGTCGGGTAGGGTCTTGTCACGCCCAAAATAACTTGACCCTGCATTTTTGTTACTTCTGCTGTGTTGCCTGATTTGAAGAAATAAATAACTACATTATCCGCCAACGTTGAAAAATTAAGTATGTCTTGCATTTTTAACTATATTTTTGTATCGTCTCTATATTGTATTTGTATCGTTATTATATTCTTGTATCGTCCAACCACTGCCCTGTTCTTCCAAGCGAGTACCCATAGGTTCGCGAATAATGTTATCTTTGTATCCTATAAATATATTAAGATCTTTGTAACGACTGTTCAATAAATGCTTTGAAATTTAATTTGAAAAAATCTGCATGAGACAGAGAGACCCTACCAAGCCAGATGTCTTATTTAGAGAGAAAGGGATCGGTCGAATTCGCATAGGTTCGCGTAATTTTAACCGGGATAGAGAGAGAGAATGGAATCTTTCGAGTTAGGTTCGCGAAAATTTGGCCGGGTTAGAGAGAGCCTAGGTATCTCAGTCCGTGGTTTCGTAACTAGCAGCCGGTTAGACCGATTTTTGAATAATTAGTTAATGTCTGTAGGCGGTAGCGCTGATAAAGCGTGCCATCGAGCTGGACTCGGGCGGCGTCGCGTCGGAAGCGCTGGACGCGTACACGGGCGCGCTGCGGCTGCTCGTGCCGCGCGTGGCGGCCGAGCGGGACCGCGTGCGTCGCGCCGCGCTCGCGGACAAGCTCAACAGGTAACACTCACTCACTCTGTTCAAGAGCAGTAGAATTCTACTGCTCTTGAACGCCAAGTTCGTCCGGGGAAGTACTGCCACCATATCCAATTCTGCCGCTAAGCAGTGACGCGTTCGCGTTACTGTGTTCCGGTTTGAAATGTGTGCTTGCCGGTGAAATTACAGGCACATGAGACATTGCACCTACACGTCTCAGAGTTACGGGTGCATATGTAGCGACTTGGGTCTTGTCGTACCTGACAGGGGAGGACCCAAGTCGCATCGGTTGTTGTGGGCAGGGGTTACCATTTAACACCAGGTGGGCCGTCGGCTCGTTCCGTAATTTTATCACATAAGAAACACATATTTCAGGTATATGGAGCGTGCGGAAGAGATTAAACAATTCCTTAAAGGGGAAACTCCGCAATCTGCCACACGGACTCTACAGAAACACCAGTCTGGCCATGTCAACATTCGTGAGTATTTGCTATAGAGATGCACATACATGAGATTGTATGCGCCATGTGAATTAAACGGAGAAATTTCGTAATAATATATATTGGTGGACATTGTCACACAGCGCCATCTAGCCCCAAAGTAAGCTAAGCCTTGTGTGGGATCCAGACACAGCACAGGCCTGGCTGAGTGTCCTTGTTGTCCCGTAGGTACCCTCTAGATTGGAACTTGTACTTACATTTCCAGATAGACCCGCAGCGGGGACCGCGGGGCCCAGTCCCCCGTGCCCCCCTAGTCTCCCCTGTCCCCCGCGCCCCCGCGACGAGACAGAAGTCGTCGGCACAGTGGAGGTGGTGGCAGAACAGGTAAACCTTTACTTATATGTGAGTTTTAATTCACAGACGCGATATAGGTTTAAGTGTTTTATTATTTAATTAATAATTCAAATTTCGTTGTCAATATTTATTTATTTATTTATCCTTTCATTTTATTAATTTCTTTAATAATAATAAGTGTACTACTACTAAGTGACTTTATTTTATAATTAATATTAAATATATTCGAAAAAGTCCTCAGTTCTTTATAATGAACAGAAGTATCCCATAAAAAGTTGCAAGGGTTACATTTTTTATTTATTATGTATATCTATATTGTGGTAGTAGCTATACAGTACGATTATGTAACGGAATAACATTACATATATATATATTATGTGTATGTATGTGTGTGCAGAGCGACGCAACGCCGCATACGGGCGAGCATTCGCATGAGACCGCGAACAGTGGTCCGCGTCGATTCGCGCTCAGACGACTGTTCTCCAGACAAAGTCCAATGCCTTATCTCGAACCTAAGGAATCTAATATTGTAAGTATATTCATTATTTAGAAAGATGAAAAGTATCAATAATTTAATAAAACATAAATAAAGACAAAGTTAAAAACTTAATTTCCATAGAATTAATAAAGAAATGTCATGGAAACGTCAATAATATTCAAAACATAAGGTCACGCGTACTTATCGCCTAGAATTATTCTTAATACAATACACGTCAATTAAACCCCATAAAAACATGGCTGTTTATTAATAAATGGCCCATTTTTAAAGTTATATCTATTTATGTGTAAATAAAAATAAATTAATAATATGTTATTTAGTTACTGTCTCTCTTCTCTCGTTCATTTGTATTTGTACAGCTAATTATGAAAACAACTGTAATATCATAATTAATAATTTTTAATTCATAATTATATATTATATTTATATTTGTTAGGCGAGCGAGACGACGGAAGATGATAAAAGTCAAAAGGTTGAGAACAACGACACGTGCAGGATAACGTGAAGGCAAATGCAACGGAAGCTGAATGTTGCAACTTGTAAACTGTTGCAAATAATTGTAAACACATGTGAACTGTTGCAAATAATTGTTAACTATTGCAACCACATGTGAACTGTTGCAAGTAATTGTGAACTGTTGCAAATAGTTTTAAACTATTGCAAACTCATGTGAACTATTCCAAACACATAATGAACTGTTGCAAATAATTGTTAACTATTGCAACTACATGTGAACTGTTGCAAGTAATTGTGAACTGTTGCAAATAGTTTTAAACTATTGCAAACACATGTGAACTATTCCAAACACATAATGAACTGTTGCAAATAATTGTTAACTATTGCAACCACATGTGAACTGTTGCAAGTAATTGTGAACTGTTGCAAATAGTTTTAAACTATTGCAAACACATGTGAACTATTCCAAACACATATGAACTGTTGCAAATAATTGTTAACTATTGCAACCACATGTGAACTGTTGCAAGTAATTGTGAACTGTTGCAAATCGTTTTAAACTATTGCAAACTCATGTGAACAATTCCAAACACATATGAACTGTTGCAAATAATTGTTAACTATTGCAACCACATGTGAACTGTTGCAAACAATTGTAAACTGTTGCAAACACATGTGAACTGTTGTAAAAACATTAAAAATACTCTTAAACTGTCGCCAACTATTGCAAATACTGTATGTCATTAAACTTGTTAAAACTTTTGCAAACATCTTTAAGCTGTTAGGAACTGGTGAACTGTTGTAAACACTTATGAACTGTTGCAACTACCCGTAAACAAGTAAAATATTTGTGATTGTAAAAATTTAGTTTAATTTATTTATTATTTATTTGTTAAGTACATAATAGCAAACGCTTCTAAACATATTCTTAAGGTTTTAAAAAATTTAGTGAACTGTTGCAAACAACTGAATATGTTGATTTATGAAATTTGAATTTTTAGTTTTATTTTATTTATTTATTTGTTAAGTATAGCAAACGATTGCACTGTAGGTAATGTTCGCAACCTGTTGCGAATGATTCGTGCAATTTCGGCACGGTTTTCTCAGCGGTTGTAGATTCTGGCGGGAAATAATGTGTTCGATTCTCGTATCGGCACACTTGTATGTATGATTTGCAGTTTTAATTTCAGTTTATTTATTTTTATTGTTATTTATTTGTACGATGCAGGGAGTCCTAACGTCAGTCGGTTAAGGAATATGTGTGTGTGGGTTGTTTTTATTTTTTTATGATCTTGTTAACATAATTGAATGCCCTACCACCCTGCTAACTTTGATTTTCTCATTTTCAGAACACACTGTATATTTTTACTACATGTTTTGTTGTTTCATTATATTGCTGTTAGTTTGACTGAATAAAATGTTGCATAATATGTTTTATTATTATTAAAGAATTTATTTTATTAATTTTTATTATTATATTTTAGTAAAAGATATTTTGTTGATAACTAGAGGGTATTTTAAAGTGCGCGCGTTGTGTTTTTTTATGCTATATAGGTGATAGAACAAGCTGACGGCCCACCAGATGTTAAGTGGTAACCGCCGCCCATACACAACAGCAATACCACTCAAGTCCTCTCCACCATAGTACGAGATGACTCAAGTCGCACTGCGTCGCGTCCATCACCCCGAGACGGGGATGTTACGTCTCATGCGGCTGCAATTTCACCGGCACCCACTCCCTTCCACCGGAACACAGCAACACGAGTGCATCACTGCTCGGCGGCAGATTACCAGGTGTGGTGGCATATTGCAAGTATGGGGCAAACATACATTTATATATATATAGAAGACTAGGGGCCCGTCCCGGCTTCGCACACGTTAAGTGTTTATGGCTGGAAATCATTGTTGTCAGTATCAAAAATTAGTATTATGTTAGTGTATTTTCAGAATCGCGCCAGACGTATCTGAGACTACATCCTAAAGAAAGAAATATTATTTGTTTTGACATATTATTTACGACAATGGATATCTTACATACAGACAAACTTTACCTCATTACAATAGTGCACATATATGGATTAAGACGAAGAACGTGCCTTGTTGACTGTACTCATTTTAAATAAATTATACAACAATTTCTAAATTTAAAATAAGAAGTTAAATAGAAAGAAATAAATTCATGATATTCTTAATATAAATACTTTAATTTTACACTTATAATTCCCACGTACAACATTTTTAGGATTTGCTTCACAAAGCGCCCTGATGTCTCAGCACCAATACCACTATAAGAGAGGTGGCCAAGATGAAAGATATGACAGCGCCGACGATCCATATCACAGTAAAGTGCCTTCCGAGGCACGAGTTCTGCCCGCGGAGCTCCGACCGGAGTCTGAATGCGTCTTGGTACGCGGGTTGAGGCTTTGGTTTCTCCATTTCACTTTAACTGTGTAGAAAAAAAGTATTACTTTACCCTCACAGCTCAGGGGAGTGACCCTGCCTTCGGCGCTGTAGCGTGTAGGTTCGATTCCCACCCAGGACTGCTTATACGCCCACACATCGGATTGTTATCAACCGTGCGTAAGACCGCTTCCTTTCCCATTATTACATCTTTATCCGCATATATGACAGGCCTCACAGCTCAGTTGGTAGTAACTCTACTTCGCTGTAGGTAGTGGGTTCGATTCCCACCCAGGACAAAAATTTGTGTGAAGAACATAGATGTTAGTTGTGTCTGGGTGTTGATATGTATTATGCATGTATTTACAAAAAAAAGTGTTATATCAGTTGTCTGGTTGCCATGATACATGCTATGCTTAGCTTACTTTGGGGCTAGATGGCGCTGTGTGACAGTGTCCACCAATATTTATTTATTTGTTTGTATTTACAAAAAGTATATATGTATTCTGTCAGGTGTCTGGTTCCCAGCTATGCTTAGTTTGGGGCTAGATGGCGCTGTGTGTATTGTCAAACAATATTTATTTATTCAACACGTTACTACCGCTGTTCTGCCAACGGCTACACAGTCCACCCGTGGTCCGGGTTGAGGAGCGCGACTGTGACGACTATCGCGGCGACCACAGTCCCGGCGACTGCGACCGCGGCGAGGGCGCAGATCGCGCGCGACTTTCTGTCGCTCACTGCGGTTGGCCGCGCTTGGATCGCCTGACTTTGTACTGAAAGTTTACTGATACAGTTACGGAACGAGCCGACGGCCCACCTGGTAAGTGGTAACCTCTGCCCATAACAACCGATGCGACTTGGGTCTTCCCCTACTAGGTACGACAAGACCTAAGTCGCATCGAGACGCGTAGGTGGTGTAATGTCTCATGTGCCTGTAATTTCACCAGCAACCGCACCTTTCAAACCGGAACACGGACGAAACGGGGAACTTAGCACAAGTTCTACTGCTAACTAAGCACTACGTAGGTTCAGTACTCAATTACTAGCAGTGATTGGCGAGAGGGTGTGAGGGCTGTGTCTCTCCTATCCGCAGTCCCCTAGGGGGACATCTTTTCTCCTCTGAGCGGCGGAGATGCCTCGTACACTTTCCAAGGAAAACTAAGTTATGCGTAGTGCAGTGGTTATACATAGGTTCCTCCAATATACATACATACACACAAATTTGTACATAAACAGGTACCTACTCACACTAATCGATTTCATAGGTATCATTGTTCATATTTATCGAAATTCACTCCATAATTTACATTTATTGTACTTGACGGTTCAAATGTCAAAGTGACAGTTGATATTTTTTAATTTATTTATTAAATCTGGCAACACAAAATTAATGATATACATCCAAGACTCAAACCAATACAAACATTAAAATTAAAATTCATAGAATTTTCCGGTGAAATAATATAAAAAAAAGTTAATTAATTACAGCGCTATGGTACCAAACATAACAAAAAAAATGGTTGTCTGTAAAGTCGGTTTACTGACGATAGTTGAACGTGACAACGTCTTAAGAAAATACTGATGGAATGGTAGCATTTTTCAAAAGAAAATTTTAATTTCATTTGTTTAATAGATTTGTATGTATATATGCACTTGATACTCGATCAAAACATGTAAATGTAAGTATTAGCAGCTGTCCACGCAGACGCATCGCTCACTCAAGTAGGAGAGAGACGGATGTCGAACGCTGCCGAACGCAAAGGCCGATTGTGCTTCTTTGTCGCTCGTTCCGCGCTCTCGCTTGCACTTGCACAAGCCTTACATGGAACGCCTCAGAGCGAGGTAACGCCGCATGAGTCATGTTTTTTCGTGCGTGCAGCCGGCTCCGAATTATAAGACGTTGTCACGTCAAAAATACAAACGAATTCAGAACATCCACATTTTTTCGAAGTTGGGTGTAAAATATCAGTTATCTAGTTCCCATAGCACAAGCTATCCTTAGTTTGGGGCTAGATTGCGCTGTGTAAAATGTCGCAAATATTCATTTATGGGATGAACCAAATTCAAATAAACCAAAAAGAGGGGACACTTGGTTCACCCCACAAGCTACCCACGGCAGCAGTTACTATGGTGAGAAATAAAACACTAAACATCATATGTAATTATTTATTTTGATGTGCCATAAAAAATCTAATATTACGTGGGTACAATTATTAGGCGTTTTCGGAGTAGTAAACTATTAATAATTAATAATAGTCTATTAATAATACGAAGTTATGATAATAATGGTCGACTAGGCGTTGTCTAATATATTCCATGAGCGGTAACTTTAATTAAATTCTACAAATTTGCCAACGAAAGAGATTGTTCGCGGCCATTTTGTTATCCAGCCCAATACCTAAACATACACCACATATTTGAAGCTCGCAAAAACATTTATGTACATACATACATACGTATATCATTTATTTATAATCATTTTTTTACTAATGTAAAATTTGTCTACTAAGGAGTACTTTCACAAAAAAAAACTTACGTTTAATTTGAAGCATGTCGCGGTACGTTTTGTATTTTAAATAACTATTTATTTTTACTTTGTCTTAAAATGAGGAGATATTTTCTTTCATAATTTTCAAACTTAAAGTCAAAATTCAGAATTAGTATGTTATTTGAAAACATGGACGTTCTACAATTTTTTATTATAATTACACACAAGCTTATAATTAATAGGTCTTAACTGGAGGTCACAGGTCATTCAGGGTCAAATTAGGGGCCTTATATAAAGTTATATTAGAGAATGATTTGTGTATTACTTATTGGACTAATTTCCAAAAGACCTGTAATTTAATGAAGATAGAAGGAAAGAAAGTAAATTATAAAAATACAATATTACCTGATCTGCATCTAAAATATGCAATTGAATTATGTCCAAGTGTGTAACAGCCCTTATAAGGGATTAGCATATGACCAATATATATTTTTTACTTCTTTTATAATATTAATGACTTTTATAGCACAGTGTGAGCTAAACCCGCACTTTACGCACGCTTTTCCGTGACCTAAGTTGCCTATTTCTGCACGGTGTGTAAATGAATTGACCAACTTCACTCATGTAGAAAACATTACATTACACATGACATTCAAATCAAATGTTCCAATCAATGACATCCAAATGACATTTAAATGTCATTTGGAGCTTAAAAACTCACAGCAAACAAATGACAAATTAGCGATAGGTTAGGGATTTTCAGTGACAGCCAAAACAAGGAGAAACGGTCAGCTATAATTCATTTCTTTTTCATTACTTTCAAAACACTAATCGCATCCCTCGGGGGAACCCTCGAACCCCCCCGCTCTTGCCCGCATCCGGGGCGGGTTTATGTCACACTTGCTATAAAATAGTATACGATACTTGTGGCCTAAGTTGTCCATTACTGCACGGCGTGAAGTTAGCGCCCGAGCGGAGCGAGGTTGCTAACTTCACGCCAGTAATAGGCAACTTAGGTCACGCGTATCGTAATGTACTATTATGTTGTTATAACTGGTAAAAAATATAACAACTTAAAAGTAAAAGAAAAAAAATAGTATGTAATTCTATTAAATACTCTCTGAAAAGATTCGAATAAGAAATAATGTTTTATACAAGGTACAAAACTTAAAAGTAAAAATAGTATGTAATTCTGTTAAACAAACTCTGAAAAGATTTGAATAATATTTATGTATTTATACATATTTATGTCGATAATGGGCAAAATCTTAAACAAATACAAAATATATTTGCCAACTGTACTATAAAGTCTTACAGATAACCTAGTGCTTAAAACTAAGTTCCCTTTTTTCAGTATATTTATAATATTATAATATATAATTAACAATTACTTGTTGTGTCAGATTGACTTACCTATCAAAAATATACAAGAAAAATACAAAAAGCTTAACATAACTACATCTCTTTCACACACAGGAAGCCACAACAATTGTGTGAACGAGACAGCAAATATAAGACAACTTCCAAAAATAATAAATCCTATACTCAAAGAAACTACTAACTATAACACAGAAAAATGAATCTAATATGTATTTTATTTGATTGATATTAAACTTTTTTTTTTATATTGGTCGACAATTTACACAGCGCCATCTAGTCCCAAACTAAGCGTAGCTTGTACTGTGGGAACCAGACAACTGATAGAATACATTATATACTTTGTTTTAGTAAATAATACATACATATTAACACTAAGACATAGGACAAACATCAATGGTCGTCACATGTTTGTCCTGGGTGGGACTCGAACCCACGACCTACAGCTCAGAAGGCAGAGTTACTATTAACTAAGCTGTGAAGTCTGTCAATTGAATTATAATAACTTAAATGAACCTGTAAATTGACATTTACTAATAAATTGTACTAATTCTTGTACTAACTAAAAAAAAATTACTAACTAAAAGACAACACGAATTTTGGTACTGTCAATCGAGATTTAAGTTAAGTTTGCAACTAAAAGAAACGACATCAGTTAAAACTAAGTTATCGAATAGCCGAATCGCTACTCAAAGATAACTATTGAAAGTGAATTACATATAAGCGATAAAGGTCATAGAAGACTGTGGGGGGAAGAAAAATGGCCCCTATTCTTGACTCAACTTTGAGTGAGATAACAGGGCTTGAAGTCGACTCGATCCATATGGCTCGGATCTCGTTCACGGCACGTAAGGGAAAATCTGCGTGATTCGGCCGACACCCCTGTAAGAAAATAAACATATCTATTTATGTCCAATCGTCCATGCCTAGTGCGGACTACAGGGTTGAAAACACCCCACAGTAGGGGGGCTTATCGTCCATGCCTAGTGCAGACTCTAGGATTGATAACACCCCCCAGTAGGGGGGCTATTCGTCCATGCCTAGTGCAGACTCTAGGATTGATAACACCCCCCAGTAGGGGGGCTATTCGTCCATGCCTAGTGCGGACTACAGGGTTGAAAACACCCCACAGTAGGGGGGCTATTCGTCCATGCCTAGTGCGGACTCTAGGATTGATAACACCCCCCAGTAGGGGGGCTATTCGTCCATGCCTAGTGCGGACTCTAGGATTGATAACACCCCCCAGTAGGGGGGCTATTCGTCCATGCCTAGTGCGGACTCTAGGATTGATAACACCCCCCAGTAGAGGGGCTATTCGTCCATGCCTAGTGCGGACTACAGGGTTGATAACACCCCCCAGTAGGGGGGCTATTCGTCCATGCCTAGTGCGGACTCTAGGATTGATAACACCCCCCAGTAGAGGGGCTATTCGTCCATGCCTAGTGCGGACTACAGGGTTGATAACACCCCCCAGTAGGGGGGCTATTCGTCCATGCCTAGTGCGGACTCTAGGATTGATAACACCCCGCAGTAGGGGGGCTATCCGTCCATGCCTAGTGCGGACTCTAGGATTGATAACACCCCCCAGTAGAGGGGCTATTCGTCCATGCCTAGTGCGGACTACAGGGTTGATAACACCCCCCAGTAGGGGGGCTATTCGTCCATGCCTAGTGCGGACTCTAGGATTGATAACACCCCGCAGTAGGGGGGCTATTCGTCCATGCCTAGTGCAGACTCTAGGATTGATAACACCCCGCAGTAGAGGGGCTATTCGTCCATGCCTAGTGCGGACTACAGGGTTAACGACTCTCCACAAGGGGGTATGTCGGGGGGTATGTCAGGGTGTATTGGGGGTATGTCGGGGGGTGTGTGCGGGGTTGTGTCGGGGGGTGTGTCTGGGCGTATGTTCGGGGGGGGTGTGCGCACCTGGTGCCGAGCCCCGCTGTGAACAGCAGCTGTCGTCCGCGCACGAGGTGCTCGCATGTGCGCACGAAGCGGAACAGCGCCGAAGCTGTCTCACCGGCCACCAGCGAGCTGTCGCGTGACATTATACCCTGCGACACACGACCATAATAAATACTGATACACAGCGATAACCCTTCTTTCTGCGCTACAGGTAGCGGGTTCGATTACCACCAAGGGCAAACATTTGTGTGACGTACGCAGTTGGTTATGTGTCTGGGTGTTGATGTGATTTATATGTATGTTCTCCCCCATGGTGGGTCGGATAGGGTTTGAACACGCGTCAAAACTTATCGATAAGTACACGTGACCTTATGTTTTGAATATTATTGACGTTTCCAAGACATTTCTTCATGATTTCTATGGAAATAAAGTTTTTTGACTTTGACTTTATTAATATTGTCTCACCTAAGTCTGGCAAGACCCAAGTCGCACCGTATTGACCAGATTACTTAGATACATGAAGGCGGAATGTCTCATGTATTTGTAATTTCACCGAGTGCATCACTGCTTGGCGACGAAATGGGTATGGAGGCTGTACTTACCCGGACGGACTCGGCGCAAGTTCAATTGTTTATATAATAGATAATCTTCTACTTCTATTCGAGTCACTGCTTCTATCGAACCGGTGTGGTAAAAAGATTTTAAGTGCGCCTCAAAGAGGCTCCTTTCGTGCACTTGACGCATGCCTTCCAATTTTTTGTTCCAGGACACGTCGGTTTTCTCACGACGTTTTCCATCACAGTTTTGAGAACGTGGCATTGCACATAAATTTTTCAATAAAAAAACTCATACGTGCACTATCGGGATTTGAACCGACGACCTCCGGATTGAAAGCCGGCGTCTACCACGAGACCAGCACGGTCTTGTAGCAATAGATAAGAATAAGAAATAAAAAAAAGATAATGAGGGTACCTCTATGATGGCGGTCTGTCGTACGTTGCCGACATGTACGGTGCACTGGAAGCCGGGCGCGATACGAGTCGCGTGACGCACCACCGACACGCGGGCCTACACACATTTAGATTTTGTAAATATAATTTGTAGATATAAATGTTTGTGGGGATCGAACCCACGACCAACATCGCAGAAGGCAGAGTTACTACCAAACTGAGCCATGAGGCCTGTCCTGAAAACGTTTCATTGATCCGGTTTGGCCTTGGTGTACGACTTTTGTAAAGGTCACCTTCAACCCCAGGGGAGTATAGGACTCTCTCCTTAGGCTTTAAAATGTCGTTAATTATTATTATATAAATAAAGGTGGTTACCTGGAAGAAGAGACAGCCCCGAGGGTCGTTAGGATCTTCCAACAGCACCCGGTCCGCGCAGATACACTCGCCCTCCGGCGCGACCGCACCGCCCCCCTCCTGTAACCACAGTGTTACCAACGTTAGTACCATCTGCTAAATGGTATTCCTGTCCATAACAACCGGTGCGACTCGGGTCCTCCCCCTACTAGGTACGACATGACCCAAGTCGCATCGCATGCGCCCGTAACTCTGAGACTTGTAGGTGGAATGTCTCGTGTGCCCGAATTTCACCGGCAACCACACCTTTCAAACCGGAACACAGTAACGTGAATGCGTTACTGCTTGGCGGCAGAAATGGGCATGGTGGCAGTACTACCACGGACGAAAATGGCGTGGGTTTTACTCCTCTTAATAGATCCCCGTGTACAAGCTTATTGACCGCGGGGCGCAGCTAGTAAATATAACTGTGTCTGCGTGTGTATATGTATGTATGCGTGCATGCGTGTGTGCGTGCGTGCGTGTGTGCGTGCGTGCGTGCGTGCGTGCACAAGTACGTGCGTGTGTGCGTGTACGTGCGTGCGTGCGTGCGTATGCGTATGTGTGTGTGCGCGTGCGCTCACCTGTACACTGTCGTCGTCCGAATGAGGCGTGTACAAGTTTCTCGCGGTGTCGAT